>OY796658.1:93298611-94634578 GCA_963680705.1 Rhagium mordax | reverse complement strand
ATTACCATTTCCCAATTACCATTTCCCAATTACCAATTACCATTTCCCCAATTACCATTTCCCAATTACCATTTCTCAATTACCAATTACCATTTCCCAATTACCAATTACCAATTACCATTTCCCAATTACCAATTCCATTTCCCAATTACCAATTACCAATTACCATTTCCCATTACCAATTACCAATTACCATTTCCAATTACCAATTACCATTTCCCAATTACCAATTACCATTTCCCAAATACCAATTACCAATTACCATTTCCCAATTACCAATTACCATTTCCCAATTACCAATTACCATTTCCCAATTACTAATTACCATTTCCCAATTACCAATTACCATTTCCCAATTACCAATTACCATTTCCCAATTACCATTTCCCAATTACCAATTACCATTTCCCAATTACCAATTCCATTCCCAATTACCATTACCAATTACCATTTCCCAATTACCATTTCCCAATTACCAATTACCATTTCCCAATTACCAATTACCAATTACCATTTCCCAATTACCAATTACCATTTCCCAATTACCAATTACCAATTACCATTTCCCAATTACCAATTACCATTTCCCAATTACCAATTACCATTTCCCAATTACCAATTACCATTTCCCAATTACTAATTACCATTTCCCAATTACCAATTACCATTTCCCAATTACCAATTACATTTCCCAATTACCAATTACCAATTACCATTTCCCAATTACCATTTCCCAATTACCAATTACCATTTCCCAATTACCATTTCCCAATTACCATTTCTCAATTACCAATTACCATTTCCCAATTACCAATTACCAATTACCATTTCCCAATTACCCAATTACCATTTCCCAATTACCAATTACCAATTACCATTTCCCAATTACCAATTACCAATTACCATTTCCCAATTACCAATTACCATTTCCCAATTACCAATTACCATTTCCCAAATACCAATTACCAATTACCATTTCCCAATTACCATTTCCCAATTACCAATTACCATTTCCCAATTACCAATTACCATTTCCCAATTACTAATTACCATTTCCCAATTACCAATTACCATTTCCCAATTACCAATTACCATTTCCCAATTACCATTTCCCAATTACCAATTACCATTTCCCAATTACCAATTACCATTTCCCAATTACCAATTACCATTTCCCAATTACCATTTCCCAATTACCAATTACCATTTCCCAATTACCAATTACCATTTCCCAATTACTAATTACCATTTCCCAATTACCAATTACCATTTCCCAATTACCAATTACCATTTCCAATTACCATTTCCCAATTACCATTACCATTTCCAATTACCAATTACCATTTCCCAATACCAATTACCAATTACCAATTACCAATTACCATTTCCCAATTACCATTTCCCAATTACCATTTCCCAATTACCAATTACCATTTCCCAATTACCAATTACCATTTCCCAATTACCATTTCTCAATTACCAATTACCATTTCCCAATTACCAATTACCAATTACCATTTCCCAATTACCAATTACCATTTCCCAATTACCAATTACCATTTCCCAATTACCAATTACCAATTACCATTTCCCAATTACCAATTACCATTTCCCAATTACCAATTACCATTTCCCAAATACCAATTACCAATTACCATTTCCCAATTACCATTTCCCAATTACCATTTCCAATTACCAATTACCATTTCCCAATTACCAATTACCATTTCCCAATTACTAATTACCATTTCCCAATTACCAATTACCATTTCCCAATTACCAATTACCATTTCCCAATTACCATTTCCCAATTACCAATTACCATTTCCCAATTACCAATTACCATTTCCCAATTACCAATTACCATTACCATTTCCCAATTACCATTTCCCAATTACCAATTACCATTTCCCAATTACCAATTACCATTTCCCAATTACTAATTACCATTTCCCAATTACCAATTACCATTTCCCAATTACCAATTACCATTTCCCAATTACCATTTCCCAATTACCAATTACCATTTCCCAATTACCAATTACCATTTCCCAATTACCAATTACCAATTACCAATTACCAATTACCATTTCCCAATTACCATTTCCCAATTACCATTTCCCAATTACCAATTACCATTTCCCAATTACCAATTACCATTTCCCAATTACCATTTCCCAATTACCAATTACCATTTCCCAATTACCATTTCCCAATTACCAATTACCAATTACCAATTACCATTTCCCAATTCCCAATTACCAATTACCATTTCCCAATTACCAATTACCAATTACCATTTCCCAATTACCATTTCCCAATTACCAATTACCATTTCCCAATTACCATTTCCCAATTACCATTTCCCAATTACCATTTCCCAATTACCAATTACCATTTCCCAATTACCAATTACCATTTCCCAATTACCAATTACCAATTACCATTTCCCAATTACCAATTACCATTTCCCAATTACCAATTACCATTTCCCAATTACCATTTCCCAATTACCATTTCCCAATTACCAATTACCATTTCCCAATTACCAATTACCAATTACCATTTCCCAATTACCAATTACCATTTCCCAATTACCAATTACCAATTACCATTTCCCAATTACCAATTACCAATTACCATTTCCCAATTACCAATTACCATTTCCCAATTACCAATTACCATTTCCCAAATACCAATTACCAATTACCATTTCCCAATTACCATTTCCCAATTACCAATTACCATTTCCCAATTACCAATTACCATTTCCCAATTACTAATTACCATTTCCCAATTACCAATTACCATTTCCCAATTACCAATTACCATTTCCCAATTACCATTTCCCAATTACCAATTACCATTTCCCAATTACCAATTACCATTTCCCAATTACCAATTACCAATTACCATTTCCCAATTACCATTTCCCAATTACCAATTACCATTTCCCAATTACCAATTACCATTTCCCAATTACTAATTACCATTTCCCAATTACCAATTACCATTTCCCAATTACCAATTACCATTTCCCAATTACCATTTCCCAATTACCAATTACCATTTCCCAATTACCAATTACCATTTCCCAATTACCAATTACCAATGACCAATTACCAATTACCATTTCCCAATTACCATTTCCCAATTACCAATTACCATTTCCCAATTACCAATTACCATTTCCCAATTACTAATTACCATTTCCCAATTACCATTTCCCAATTACCAATTACCATTTCCCAATTACCATTTCCCAATTACCAATTACCAATTACCAATTACCATTTCCCAATTCCCAATTACCAATTACCATTTCCCAATTACCAATTACCAATTACCATTTCCCAATTACCATTTCCCAATTACCAATTACCATTTCCCAATTACCAATTACCATTTCCCAATTACTAATTACCATTTCCCAATTACCATTTCCCAATTACCAATTACCATTTCCCAATTACCAATTACCAATTACCAATTACCATTTCCCAATTACCAATTACCATTTCCCAATTACCAATTACCAATTACCATTTCCCAAAATTACCATTTCCCAATTACCAATTACCATTTCCCAATTACCAATTACCAATTACCATTTCCCAATTACCATTTCCCAATTACCAATTACCATTTCCCAATTACCAATTACCATTTCCCAATTACTAATTACCATTTCCCAATTACCAATTACCATTTCCCAATTACCAATTACCATTTCCCAATTACCATTTCCCAATTACCAATTACCATTTCCCAATTACCAATTACCATTTCCCAATTACCAATTACCAATTACCATTTCCCAATTACCATTTCCCAATTACCAATTACCATTTCCCAATTACCAATTACCATTTCCCAATTACTAATTACCATTTCCCAATTATCAATTACCATTTCCCAATTACCAATTACCATTTCCCAATTACCATTTCCCAATTACCAATTACCATTTCCCAATTACCAATTACCATTTCCCAATTACCAATTACCAATTACCAATTACCAATTACCAATTACCAATTACCAATTACCAATTACCATTTCCCAATTACCATTTCCCAATTACCAATTACCATTTCCCAATTACCAATTACCATTTCCCAATTACTAATTACCATTTCCCAATTACCATTTCCCAATTACCAATTACCAATTACCATTTCCCAATTACCATTTCCCAATTACCAATTACCATTTCCCAATTACCAATTACCATTTCCCAATTACTAATTACCATTTCCCAATTACCATTTCCCAATTACCAATTACCATTTCCCAATTACCAATTACCAATTACCAATTACCATTTCCCAATTACCAATTACCATTTCCCAATTACCAATTACCAATTACCATTTCCCAAAATTACCATTTCCCAATTACCAATTACCATTTCCCAATTACCAATTACCATTTCCCAATTACCAATTACCATTTCCCAATTACCAATTACCATTTCCCAATTACCAATTACCATTTCCCAATTACCAATTACCATTTCCCAATTACCATTTCCCAATTACCAATTACCATTTCCCAATTATCAATTACCATTTCCCAATTACCAATTACCATTTCCCAATTATCAATTACCATTTCCCAATTACCAATTACCATTTCCCAATTACCAATTACAATTTCCCAATTACCAATTACCAATTGAAAAACGAATTCTTTCGGAAAATTATTTGTGGCTCTGAAAAGAGCCGATTTATGTATTCTGTTTTGGACGTCTTGGCGGTTTCCGACTTCATGTTGGTTACTTTTCTTCTTTCATGTTGACTGGCTACTCTACTCTACTCTACTCTACTTATATTATCTTATATTAACAGAACCGGTCGGTAATTGGGTATTGGTAATTGGTAATTGGGAATTGGGAATTGGGAATTGGTAATTGGTTATTGGAAATTGGTTATTGGGAATTGGTAATTGGGAAATGGTCATTGGTAATTGGGAAATGGTAATTGGTAATTGGTAATTGGTAATTGGTAATTGGTAATTGGTAATTGGGAATTGGTAATTGGTTATTGGGAAATGGTAATTGGTAATTGGGAAATGGTAATTGGTAATTGGGAAATGGTAATTGGTAATTGGGAAATGGTAATTGGGAAATGGTAATTGGTAATTGGGAAATGGCAATTGGGAAATGGTAATTGGTAATTGGTAATTGGGAAATGGTAATTGGTAATTGGGAAATGGTAATTGGGAAATGGTAATTGGTAATTGGGAAATGGTAATTGGTAATTGGGAAATGGTAATTGGTAATTGGGAAATGGTAATTGGTAATTGGGAAATGGTAATTGGGAAATGGTAATTGGGAAATGGTAATTGGTAATTGGGAAATGGTAATTGGTAATTGGGAAATGGTAATTGGTAATTGGGAAATGGTAATTGGTAATTGGGAAATGGTAATTGGTAATTGGGAAATGGTAATTGGTAATTGGGAAATGGTAATTGGTAATTGGGAAATGGTAATTGGTAATTGGGAAATGGTAATTGGTAATTGGGAAATGGTAATTGGGAAATGGTAATTGGTATTCCCAATTACCAATTACCATTTCCCAATTACCAATTACCATTTCCCAATTACCAATTACCATTTCCCAATTACCAATTACTATTTCCCAATTACCAATTACCATTTCCCAATTACCAATTACCATTTCCCAATTACCAAGGGAAATGGTAATTGGTAATTGGTAATTGGTAATTGGTAATTGGTAATTGGTAATTGGGAAATGGTAATTGGTAATTGGGAAATGGTAATTGGTAATTGGGAAATGGTAATTGGGAAATGGTAATTGGGAAATGGTAATTGGTAATTGGGAAATGGTAATTGGTAATTGGGAAATGGTAATTGGTAATTGGGAAATGGTAATTGGTAATTGGGAAATGGTAATTGGTAATTGGGAAATGGTAATTGGTAATTGGGAAATGGTAATTGGTATTTGGGAAATGGTAATTGGTAATTGGGAAATGGTAATTGGTAATTGGGAAATGGTAATTGGGAAATGGTAATTGGGAAATGGTAATTGGTAATTGGGAAATGGTAATTGGGAAATGGTAATTGGGAAATGGTAATTGGGAAATGGTAATTGGGAAATGGTAATTGGGAAATGGTAATTGGTAATTGGGAAATGGTAATTGGGAAATGGTAATTGGTAATTGGTAATTGGGAAATGGTAATTGGTAATTGGGAAATGGTAATTGGTAATTGGTAATTGGTAATTGGGAAATGGTAATTGGGAAATGGTAATTGTTTATTGGTAATTGGTAATTGGGAATTGGGAAATGGTAATTGGTAATTGGTAATTGGGAATTGGTAATTGGTAATTGGAAATTGGTAATTGGTAATTGGGAAAGGTAATTGGTAATTGGGAAATGGTAATTGGTAATTGGGAAATGGTAATTGGGAAATGGTAATTGGGAAATTGGTAATTGGTAATTGGTAATTGGTAATTGGGAAATGGTAATTGGTAATTGGGAAATGGTAATTGGTAATTGGGAAATGGTAATTGGGAAATGGTAATTGGGAAATGGTAATTGGTAATTGGGAAATGGTAATTGGTAATTGGGAAATGGTAATTGGTAATTGGGAAATGGTAATTGGTAATTGGGAAATGGTAATTGGTAATTGGGAAATGGTAATTGGTAATTGGGAAATGGTAATTGGTAATTGGGAAATGGTAATTGGTAATTGGGAAATGGTAATTGGGAAATGGTAATTGGTAATTGGTAATTGGGAAATGGTAATTGGTAATTGGGAAATGGTAATTGGTAATTGGTAATTGGGAAATGGTAATTGGTAATTGGGAAATGGTAATTGGTAATTGGGAAATGGTAATTGGTAATTGGTAACTGGGAATTGCTAATTGGTAATTGGGAAATGGTAATTGGTAATTTGGAATTGGTAATTGGTAAATGCGAATTGGGAATTGGGAATTCGGAATTGGGAGAAGAGTAGAGTAGAGTAGAGTAGAGTAGAGTAGAGTAGAGTAGAGTAGAGTAGAGTAGAGTAGAGTAGAGTAGAGTAGAGTAGAGTGGAGTAGAGTAAAGTAGAGTAATTGGTAATTGGTAATTGGCAATTGGTAATTGGTACTTGGGAAATGGTAATTGGGAAATGGTAATTGGTAATTGGGAATTGGTAATTGGGAAATGGTAATTGGTAATTGGGAAATGGTAATTGGTAATTGGTAACTGCGAATTGCTAATTGGTAATTGGGAAATGGTAATTGGTAATTGGTAACTGGGAATTGCTAATTGGTAAATCGTAATTGGTAATTGGTAAATGCGAATTGGGAATTGGTAAATGCGAATTGGGAATTGGGAATTGGTAATTGGGAAATGGTAATTGGTAATTGGTAATTGGGAATTGGTAATTGGGAAATGGTAATTGGGAATTAGGAGTAGAGTAGAGTAGAGTAGTTGGTAATTGGTAATTGGTAATTGGTAATTGGGAAATGGTAATTGGTAATTGGTAACTGGGAATTGCTAATTGGTAATTGGGAAATGGTAATTGGTAATTGGTAATTGGTAATTGGTAATTGGTAATTGGGAATTGGGAAATGGTAATTGGGAAATGGTAATTGGTAATTGGGAATTGGTAATTGGTAATTGGTAATTGGTAATTGGTAATTGGTAATTGGGAATTGCTAATTGGTAATTGGTAATTGGGAAATGGTAATTGGGAAATGGTAATTGGGAATTGGGAATTTGGAGTAGAGTAGAGTAGTTGGTAATTGGTAATTGGTAATTGGGAAATGGTAATTGGTAATTGGTAATTGGGAAATGGTAATTGGTAATTGGTAACTGGGAATTGCTAATTGGTAATTGGTAATTGGGAATTGGTAATTGATAATTGGGAAGTGGTAATTGGTAAGTGGTACCTGGGAATTGCTAATTGGTAATTGGTAATTGGTAATTGGTAATTGGTAATTGGTAATTGGTAATTGGTAATTGGGAATTGCTAATTGGTAATTGGTAATTGGGAAATGGTAATTGGGAATTGGGAATTGGGAATTTGGAGTAGAGTAGAGTGGAGTAGTTGGTAATTGGTAATTGGTAATTGGTAATTGGTAATTGGGAAATGGTAATTGGTAATTGGTAATTGGGAAATGGTAATTGGTAATTGGTAACTGGGAATTGCTAATTGGTAATTGGGAAATGGTAATTGGTAATTGGGAATTGGTAATTGGTAAATGCGAATTGGGAATTCGGAATTGGGAGTAGAGTAGAGTAGAGTAGAGTAGAGTAGAGTAGAGTAGAGTAGAGTAGAGTAGAGTAGAGTAGAGTAGAGTAGAGTAGAGTAGAGTAGAGTCGAGTAGAGTAGAGTAGAGTAGAGTAGAGTAGAGTAGAGTGGAGTAGAGTGGAGTAGAGTGGAGTAGAGTAGAGTAGAGTAGAGTAGAGTAGAGTAGAGTAGAGTGGAGTAGAGTGGAGTAGAGTAGAGTAATTGGTAATTGGTAATTGGCAATTGGTACTTGGGAAATGGTAGTTGGTAATTGGTGATTGGGAATTGGTAATTGGGAAATGGTAATTGGTAATTGGGAATTGGGAATTGGGAATTGGGAATTGGTAATTGGGAAATGGTAATTGGTAATTGGGAATTGGGAATTGGGAGTAGAGTAGAGTAGAGTAGTTGGTAATTGGTAATTGGTAATTGGGAAATGGTAATTGGTAATTGGTAACTGGGAATTGCTAATTGGTAATTGGGAAATGGTAATTGGTAATTGGGAATTGGTAATTGAAAAATGGTAATTGGGAAATGGTAATTGGGAAATGGTAATTGGGAATTGGTAATTGGTAATTGGTAATTGGTAATTGGTAATTGGTAATTGGTAATTGGTAATTGGTAATTGGTTAGAGTAGAGTAATTGGTAATTGGTAATTGGTAATTGGTAATTGGTAATTGGTAATTGGTAATTGGTAATTGGTAATTGGTAATTGGTAATTGGTAATTGGTAATTGGTAATTGGTAATTGGTAATTGGTAATTGGGAAATGGTAATTGGTAATTGGTAACTGGGAATTGCTAATTGGTAATTGGTAATTGGGAATTGGTAATTGGGAATTGGGAATTGGGAAATGGTAATTGGGAAATGGTAATTGGTAATTGGTAATTGGTTAGAGTAGAGTAATTGGTAATTGGTAATTGGTAATTGGTAATTGGTAATTGGTAATTGGTAATTGGGAAATGGTAATTGGTAGTTGGGAATTGGGAATTGGGAATTGGTAATTGGGAAATGGTAATTGGTAATTGGGAATTGGGAATTGGGAGTAGAGTAGAGTAATTGGTAATTGGTAATTGGGAATTGGTAATTGGGAATTGGTAATAAGTAATTGGTAATTGGTAATTGGTAATTGGGAAATGGTAAATGGTAATTGGTAATTGATAATTGGGAAATGGTAATTAGTAATTGGTAACTGGGAATTGCCAATTGGTAATTGGTAATTGGTAATTGGTAACTGGGAATTGCTAATTGGTAATTGGTAACTGGGAATTGCTAATTGGTAATTGGTAATTGGGAAATGGTAATTGGGAAATGGTAATTGGTAATTGGGAATTGGGAATTGGTAATTGGGAATTGGGAAATGGTAATTGGGAAATGGTAATTGGTAATTGGTAATTGGGAATTGGTAATTGGTAATTGGTAATTGGGAAATGGTAATTGGTAATTGGGAATTGGGAATTGGGAAATGGTAATTGGTAATTGGGAATTGGGAATTGGGAGTAGAGTAGAGTAGAGTAGAGTAGAGTAGGGTAATTGGTAATTGGGAATTGGGAATTGGGAGTGGAGTAGAGTAGAGTAGTTGGTAATTGGTAATTGGTAATTGGTAATTGGTAATTGGGAAATGGTAATTGGTAATTGGTAACTGGGAATTGCTAATTGGTAAATCGTAATTGGTAATTGGTAAATGCGAATTGGGAATTGGTAAATGCGAATTGGGAATTGGGAATTGGTAATTGGGAAATGGTAATTGGTAATTGGTAATTGGGAATTGGTAATTGGGAAATGGTAATTGGGAATTAGGAGTAGAGTAGAGTAGAGTAGTTGGTAATTGGTAATTGGTAATTGGTAATTGGTAATTGGGAAATGGTAATTGGTAATTGGTAACTGGGAATTGCTAATTGGTAATTGGGAAATGGTAATTGGTAATTGGTAATTGGTAATTGGTAATTGGTAATTGGGAAATGGTAATTGGGAAATGGTAATTGGTAATTGGGAATTGGTAATTGGTAATTGGTAATTGGTAATTGGTAATTGGTAATTGGGAATTGCTAATTGGTAATTGGTAATTGGGAAATGGTAATTGGGAAATGGTAATTGGGAATTGGGAATTTGGAGTAGAGTAGAGTAGTTGGTAATTGGTAATTGGTAATTGGGAAATGGTAATTGGTAATTGGTAATTGGGAAATGGTAATTGGTAATTGGTAACTGGGAATTGCTAATTGGTAATTGGTAATTGGGAATTGGTAATTGATAATTGGGAAGTGGTAATTGGTAAGTGGTACCTGGGAATTGCTAATTGGTAATTGGTAATTGGTAATTGGTAATTGGTAATTGGTAATTGGTAATTGGTAATTGGTAATTGGTAATTGGGAATTGCTAATTGGTAATTGGTAATTGGGAAATGGTAATTGGGAATTGGGAATTGGGAATTTGGAGTAGAGTAGAGTGGAGTAGTTGGTAATTGGTAATTGGTAATTGGTAATTGGTAATTGGTAATTGGGAAATGGTAATTGGTAATTGGTAATTGGGAAATGGTAATTGGTAATTGGTAACTGGGAATTGCTAATTGGTAATTGGGAAATGGTAATTGGTAATTGGGAATTGGTAATTGGTAAATGCGAATTGGGAATTCGGAATTGGGAGTAGAGTAGAGTAGAGTAGAGTAGAGTAGAGTAGGGTAGAGTAGAGTAGAGTAGAGTAGAGTAGAGTAGAGTAGAGTAGAGTAGAGTAGAGTAGAGTAGAGTAGAGTAGAGTAGAGTAGAGTAGAGTAGAGTAGAGTAGAGTAGAGTGGAGTAGAGTGGAGTAGAGTGGAGTAGAGTAGAGTAGAGTAGAGTAGAGTAGAGTAGAGTAGAGTGGAGTAGAGTGGAGTAGAGTAGAGTAATTGGTAATTGGTAATTGGCAATTGGTACTTGGGAAATGGTAGTTGGTAATTGGTGATTGGGAATTGGTAATTGGGAAATGGTAATTGGTAATTGGGAATTGGGAATTGGGAATTGGTAATTGGGAAATGGTAATTGGTAATTGGGAATTGGGAATTGGGAGTAGAGTAGAGTAGAGTAGTTGGTAATTGGTAATTGGTAATTGGGAAATGGTAATTGGTAATTGGTAACTGGGAATTGCTAATTGGTAATTGGGAAATGGTAATTGGTAATTGGGAATTGGTAATTGAAAAATGGTAATTGGGAAATGGTAATTGGGAAATGGTAATTGGGAATTGGTAATTGGTAATTGGTAATTGGTAATTGGTAATTGGTAATTGGTAATTGGTAATTGGTAATTGGTAATTGGTAATTGGTAATTGGTAATTGGTAATTGGTTAGAGTAGAGTAATTGGTAATTGGTAATTGGTAATTGGTAATTGGTAATTGGTAATTGGTAATTGGTAATTGGTAATTGGTAATTGGTAATTGGTAATTGGTAATTGGTAATTGGTAATTGGTAATTGGGAAATGGTAATTGGTAATTGGTAACTGGGAATTGCTAATTGGTAATTGGTAATTGGGAATTGGTAATTGGGAATTGGGAATTGGGAAATGGTAATTGGGAAATGGTAATTGGTAATTGGTAATTGGTTAGAGTAGAGTAATTGGTAATTGGTAATTGGTAATTGGTAATTGGTAATTGGTAATTGGTAATTGGGAAATGGTAATTGGTAGTTGGGAATTGGGAATTGGGAATTGGTAATTGGGAAATGGTAATTGGTAATTGGGAATTGGGAGTAGAGTAGAGTAATTGGTAATTGGTAATTGGGAATTGGTAATAAGTAATTGGTAATTGGTAATTGGGAAATGGTAAATGGTAATTGGTAATTGATAATTGGGAAATGGTAATTAGTAATTGGTAACTGGGAATTGCCAATTGGTAATTGGTAATTGGTAATTGGTAACTGGGAATTGCTAATTGGTAATTGGTAACTGGGAATTGCTAATTGGTAATTGGTAATTGGGAAATGGTAATTGGGAAATGGTAATTGGGAAATGGTAATTGGTAATTGGGAATTGGGAATTGGTAATTGGGAATTGGGAAATGGTAATTGGGAAATGGTAATTGGTAATTGGTAATTGGTAATTGGTAATTGGGAAATGGTAATTGGTAATTGGTAATTGGTAATTGGGAATTGGGAATTGGGAAATGGTAATTGGTAATTGGGAATTGGGAATTGGGAGTAGAGTAGAGTAGAGTAGAGTAGAGTAGGGTAATTGGTAATTGGGAATTGGGAATTGGGAATTGGGAGTGGAGTAGAGTAGAGTAGAGTAGAGTAGAGTAATTGGTAATTGGTAATTGGTAATTGGTAATTGGGAATTGGTAATTGGTAATTGGGAAATGGTAATTGGTAATTGGCAATTGGTAATTGGTAATTGGGAAATGGTAATTGGGAATTGGGAATTTGGAATTGGGAGTAGAGTAGAGTAGAGTAGAGTAATTGGTAATTGGTAATTGGTAATTGGTAATTGGTAATTGGTAATTGGTAATTGGTAATTGGTAATTGGGAAATGGTAATTGGTAATTGGGAATTGGGAATTGGTAATTGGTAATTGGGAAATGGTAATTGGTAATTGGGAATTGGGAATTGGGAGTAGAGTAGAGTAGAGTAGAGTAGAGTAATTGGTAATTGGTAATTGGTAATTGGTAATTGGGAAATGGTAAATGGTAATTGGTAATTGATAATTGGGAAATGGTAATTAGTAATTGGTAACTGGGAATTGCCAATTGGTAATTGGTAATTGGGAAATGGTAATTGGTAATTGGGAATTGGGAATTGGGAATTGGTAATTGGTAATTGGTAATTGGGAAATGGTAATTGGTAATTGGTAATTGGGAATTGGGAAGTGGTAATTGGTAATTGGTAATTGGTAATTGGTAATTGGTAATTGGTAATTGGTAATTGGGAAATGGTAATTGGTAATTGGTAATTGGTAACGCTAATTGGTAATTGGGAAATCGTAATTGGTAATTGGTAATTGGTAATTGGTAAATGCGAATTGGGAATTGGGAATTGGTAATTGGGAAATGGTAATTGGTAATTGGGAATTAGGAGTAGAGTAGAGTAGAGTAGTTGGTAATTGGTAATTGGTAATTGGTAATTGGTAATTGGTAATTGGTAATTGGTAATTGGTAATTGGGAAATGGTAATTGGTAATTGGTAACTGGGAATTGGTAATTGGTAATTGGTAATTGGTAACTGGGAATTGCTAATTGGTAATTGGTAATTGGTAACTGGGAATTGCTAATTGGTAATTGGTAATTGGGAAATGGTAATTGGTAATTGGGAATTGGGAATTGGTAATTGGTAATTGGTAATTGGGAAATGGTAATTGGTAATTGGGAATTGGTAATTGGTAATTGGTAATTGGTAATTGGTAATTGGTAATTGGTAATTGGTAATTGGTAATTGGTAATTGGTAATTGGGAAATGGTAATTGGGAAATGGTAATTGGGAAATGGTAATTGGGAATTGGTAATTGGTAATTGGTAATTGGTAATTGATAATTGGTAATTGGGAATTGGGAATTGGGAAATGGTAATTGGGAATTGGGAAATGGTAATTGGGAAATGGTAATTGGTAATTGGGAATTGGTAATTGGTAATTGGTAATTGGTAATTGGTAATTGGTAATTGGTAATTGGTAATTGGTAATTGGTAATTGGTAATTGGTAATTGGTAATTGGTAATTGGTAATTGGGAATTGCTAATTGCTAATTGCTAATTGGGAAATGGTAATTGGTAATTGGGAATTGGTAATTGGTAAATGCGAATTGGGAATTGGGAATTCGGAATTGGGAGGAGAGTAGAGTAGAGTAGAGTAGAGTAGAGTAGAGTAGAGTAGAGTAGAGTAGAGTAGAGTAGAGTAGAGTAGAGTAGAGTAGGGTAGAGTAGAGTAGAGTAGAGTAGAGTAGAGTAGAGTAGAGGAGAGTAGAGTAGAGTAATTCCGAATTAGGAATTGGTAATTGGTAATTAGTAATTGGTAATTGGTCATTGGGAAATGGTAATAATAATGGTAATATAATATAAATAATAATCAGGCGCAGGGACAAACTAAAAAATATGTTTATAAAAATCCATTAGCAGAACTGCGGAAGCTCGATCGTTATAATAAGCAATATCGGAATTTTCTTAACAATCTAATTTAAAAAACTAAAAACGAATGTTCTGCCAAAAATATAATTATATTATATTTTTTCAATTTTCGAAAAGTAAAAATTGTGTCAGATGATTTTCCCTCTAGTACATGGCGATAGACAAGGACGAGACGAGTCGACTGGAACAAACCGGAGCTCGCTATCTCATTCCGTTCGGGAGATAGAGCCATTTAAGTGTTTGGATATTAAATTCCGGTACATCGCCGCACTTAGAGATACGTCACGAGAAAAATCCGACTTCTAAAATTATGAAATAATTCACGGAGATAGAGAAAACTATGGCGAATCGAATGGCGTAAACGGCAGTTCGATATCTCTGTTCGTTTGGACGTCAGAGACTCATGAATGCTCCCCAGTATCAATTTTTAGTAATTTTTTCAATTATCGAAAAGTAAAAATTGTGTCAGATGATTTTCGCTCTAGTGCATGGCGATAGACAAGGACGAGACGAGTCGACTGGAACAAACCGGAGCTCGCTATCTCATTCCGTTCGGGAGATAGAGCCATTTAAGTGTTTGGATATTAAATCGGAAGGTACCTACCTTTGGAAATTTTTTCAATTTTCGAAAAGTAAAAATTGTGTCAGATGATTTTCGCTCTAGTACATGGCGATGGGCAAGGACGAGACGAGTCGACTGGAACAAACCGGAGCTCGCTATCTCATTCCGTTCGGGAGATAGAGCCATTTAAGTGTTTGGATATTAAATCGGAAGGTACCTTACCTTTGGAAATTTTTTCAATTTTCGAAAAGTAAAAATTGTGTCAGATGATTTTCGCTCTAGTACATGGCGATGGGCAAGGACGAGACGAGTCGACTGGAACAAACCGGAGCTCGCTATCTCATTCCGTTCGTCGCTATCTCATTCCGTTCGGGAGATAGAGCCATTTAAGTGTTTGGATATTACATTCCGGTACATCGCCGCACTTAGAGATACGTCACGAGAAAGATCCGTCTTCTAAAATTATGAAATAATTCATGGAGATAGAGAAAACTATGGCGAATCGAATGGCGTAAACGGCAGTTCGATATCTCTGTTCGTTTGGACGTCAGAGACTCATGAATGCTCCCCAGTATCAATTTTTAGTAATTTTTTCAATTATCGAAAAGTAAAAATTGTGTCAGATGATTTTCGCTCTAGTACATGGCGATAGACAAGGACGAGACGAGTCGACTGGAACAAACCGGAGATCGCTATCTCATTCCGTTCGGGAGATAGAGCCATTTAAGTGTTTGGATATTAAATCGGAAGGTACCTACCTTTGGAAATTTTTTCAATTTTCGAAAAGTAAAAATTGTGTCAGATGATTTTCGCTCTAGTACATGTCGATAGACAAGGACGAGACGAGTCGACTGGAACAAACCGGAGCTCGCTATCTCATTCCGTTCGGGAGATAGAGCCATTTAAGTGTTTGGATATTAAATTCCGGTACATCGCCGCACTTAGAGGTACGTCACGAGAAAGATCCGTCTTCTAAAATTATGAAATAATTCATGGAGATAGAGAAAACTATGGCGAATCGAATGGCGTAAACGGCAGTTCGATATATCTTCTTGTTTGGACGTCAGAGACTCATGAATGCTCCCCAGTATCAATTTTTAGTAATTTTTTCAATTTTCGAAAAAATAATTAATTCGAATGATTAAATCTAATCGTTATTTCGAATAATTAATACGAATAATTAATTCGAATTATTATTCGATTTATTGATTCGAATCATTCGAATGATTAATTCGAATCATTCGAATGATTAATTCGAATCATTCGAATGATTAATTCGAATCATTCGAATGATTAATTCGAATCATTCGAATGATTAATTCGAATAATTAATTCTAATTATTAATTCGAATCATTAATTCGAATGATTAATTTTAGGTTTACTAAACTCAATCAGACACAGGGACAAACTAAAAAATATGTTTAAAAAAATTCATTAGCAGAACTGGTATAGCTCGTTGTTATAAGCAATATATCGGAGTTTTCTTAACAATCTAATTTAAAAAACTAAAAACGAATATTATAAAAATAAAATTCTGCCAAAAATAATTATAAAAAAATATGGCGAGTAGTTAATGACGTTACAAATAATGTAAACAATTAATTCGAATTATTGATCCGAATGATTAATACGAATCATTCGAATAATTAATTCGAATCATTAATCATTAACTCGAATGATTAATTCTAATCATTATTTCGAATAATTAATACGAATAATTAATTCGAATCATTAATTCGAATTAATCATTCGCATTAATTATTCGAATTAATGGTTCGAATTATTGATCCGAATGATTAATTCGAATCATTCGAATAATTAATTCGAATCATTCGAATAATTAATTCGAATCATTAATTCGAATGATTAATTTTAGGTTTACTAGGTATATAAACTCAATCAGCCGCAGGGACAAACTAAAAAATGTTAATAAAAATCCATTAGCAGAACTGCGGAAGCTCGATCGTTATAATAAGCAATATCGCAATTTTCTTAACAATCTAATTTAAAAAACTAAAAACGAATATTATAAAAATAAAATAAATTCTGCCAAAAATATAATTATATTATATTTTTTCAATTTTCGAAAAGTAAAAATTGTGTCAGATGATTTTCCCTCTAGTACATGGCGATAGACAAGGATGAGACGAGTCGACTTTAACAAACCGGAGCTCGCTATCTCATTCCGTTCGGGAGATAGAGCCATTTAAGTGTTTGGAAATTAAATTCCGGTACATCGCCGCACTTAGAGATACGTCACGAGATAGATCCGTCTTCTAAAATTATGAAATAATTCATGGAGATAGAGAAAACTATGGCGAATCGAATGGCGTAAACGGCAGTTTGATATATCTTTTCGTTTGGACGTCAGAGACTCATGAATGCTCCCCAGTATCAATTTTTAGTAATTTTTTCAATTTTCGAAAAAATAATTAATTCGAATGATTAAATCTAATCGTTATTTCGAATAATTATTACGAATAATTAATTCGAATTATTATTCGATTGATTGATTCGAATCATTCGAATGATTAATTCGAATAATTAATTCTAATTATTAATTCGAATCATTAATTCGAATGATTAATTTTAGGTTTACTAAACTCAATCAGACACAGGGACAAACTAAAAAATATGTATAAAAAAATTCATTAGCAGAACTGGTATAGCTCGTTGTTATAAGCAATATATCGGAGTTTTCTTAACAATCTAATTTAAAAAACTAAAAACGAATATTATAAAAATAAAATTCTGCCAAAAATAATTATAATAAAATATGGCGAGTAGTTAATGACGTTACAAATAATGTAAACAATTAATTCGAATTAATGGTTCGAATTATTGATCCGAATGATTAATTCGAATCATTCGAATAATTAATTCGAATCATTAACCATTAACTCAAATGATTAATTCTAATCATTATTTCGAATAATTAATACGAATAATTAATTCGAATTAATCATTCGCATTAATTATTCGAATTAACGGTTCGAATTATTGATCCGAATGATTAATTCCATTCGAATAATTAATTCGAATCATTAATTCGAATGATTAATTTTATGTTTACTAGGTATATAAACTCAATCAGGCGCAGGGACAAACTAAAAAATATGTTAATAAAAATCCATTAGCAGAACTGCGGAAGCTCGATCGTTATAATAAGCAATATCGCAATTTTCTTAACAATCTAATTTAAAAAACTAAAAACGAATATTATAAAAATAAAATAAATTCTGCCAAGAATATAATTATATTATATTTTTTCAATTTTCGAAAAGTAAAAATTGTGTCAGATGATTTTCCCTCTAGTACATGGCGATAGACAAGGACGAGACGAGTCGACTGGAACAAACCGGAGCTCGCTATCTCATTCCGTTCGGGAGATAGAGCCATTTAAGTGTTTGGATATTAAATTCCGGTACATCGCCGCACTTAGAGGTACGTCACGAGAAAGATCCGTCTTCTAAAATTATGAAATAATTCATGGAGATAGAGAAAACTATGGCGAATCGAATGGCGTAAACGGCAGTTCGATATATCTTTTTGTTTGGACGTCAGAGACTCATGAATGCTCCCCAGTATCAATTTTTAGTAATTTTTTCAATTTTCGAAAAAATAATTAATTCGAATGATTAAATCTAATCGTTATTTCGAATAATTAATACGAATAATTAATTCGAATTATTATTCGATTTATTGATTCGAATCATTCGAATGATTAATTCGAATCATTCGAATGATTAATTCGAATCATTCGAATGATTAATTCAAATAATTAATTCTAATTATTAATTCGAATCATTAATTCGAATGATTAATTTTAGGTTTACTAAACTCAATCAGACACAGGGACAAACTAAAAAATATGTTTAAAAAAATTCATTAGCAGAACTGGTATAGCTCGTTGTTATAAGCAATATATCGGAGTTTTCTTAACAATCTAATTTAAAAAACTAAAAACGAATATTATAAAAATAAAATTCTGCCAAAAATAATTATAAAAAAATATGGCGAGTAGTTAATGACGTTACAAATAATGTAAACAATTAATTCGAATTAATGGTTCGAATTATTGATCCGAATGATTAATTCGAATCATTCGAATAATTAATTCGAATCATTAATCATTAACTCGAATGATTAATTCTAATCATTATTTCGAATAATTAATACGAATAATTAATTCGAATAATTAATTCGAATAATTAATTCGAATTAATCATTCGCATTAATTATTCGAATTAATTATTCGATTTATTGATCCGAATGATTAATTCGAATCATTCGAATGATTAATTCGAATCATTAATTCGAATGATTAACTTTAGGTTTACTAGGTATATAAACTCAATCAGGCGCAGGGACAAACTAAAAAATATGTTTATAAAAATCCATTAGCAGAACTGCGGAAGCTCGATCGTTATAATAAGCAATATCGGAATTTTCTTAACAATCTAATTTAAAAAACTAAAAACGAATGTTCTGCCAAAAATATAATTATATTATATTTTTTCAATTTTCGAAAAGTAAAAATTGTGTCAGATGATTTTCCCTCTAGTACATGGCGATAGACAAGGACGAGACGAGTCGACTGGAACAAACCGGAGCTCGCTATCTCATTCCGTTCGGGAGATAGAGCCATTTAAGTGTTTGGATATTAAATTCCGGTACATCGCCGCACTTAGAGATACGTCACGAGAAAGATCCGTCTTCTATAATTATGAAATAATTCATGGAGATAGAGAAAATTATGGAGAATCGAATGGCGTAAACGGCAGTTCGATATATCTTTTCGTTTAGACGTCAGAGACTCATGAATGCTCCCCAGTATCAATTTTTAGTAATTTTTCAATTTTCGAAAAAATAATTAATTCGAATGATTAAATCTAATCGTTATTTCGAATAATTAATACGAATAATTAATTCGAATTATTATTCGATTGATTGATTCGAATTATTCGAATGATTAATTCGAATCATTCGAATGATTAATTCGAATAATTAATTCGAATCATTAATCATTAACTCGAATGATTAATTCTAATCATTATTTCGAATAATTAATACGAATAATTAATTCGAATCATTAATTCGAATTAATCATTCGCATTAATTATTCGAATTAATTATTCGATTTATTGATCCGAATGATTAATTCGAATCATTCGAATGATTAATTCGAATCATTAATTCGAATGATTAATTTTAGGTTTACTAGGTATATAAACTCAATCAGGCGCAGGGACAAACTAAAAAATATGTTTATAAAAATCCATTAGCAGAACTGCGGAAGCTCGATCGTTATAATAAGCAATATCGGAATTTTCTTAACAATCTAAGTTAAAAAACTAAAAACGAATATTTTAAAAATAAAATAAATTCTGCCAAAAATATAATTATATTATATTTTTTCAATTTTCGAAAAGTAAAAATTGTGTCAGATTCTAGTACATGGCGATGGGCAAGGACGAGACGAGTCGACTGGAACAAACCGGAGCTCGCTATCTCATTCCGTTCGGGAGATAGAGCCATTTAAGTGTTTGGATATTAAATTCCGGTACATCGCCGCACTTAGAGATACGTCACGAGAAAGATCCGTCTTCTAAAATTATGAAATAATTCATGGAGATAGAGAAAATTATGGAGAATCGAATGGCGTAAACGGCAGTTCGATATATCTTTTCGTTTAGACGTCAGAGACTCATGAATGCTCCCCAGTATCAATTTTTAGTAATTTTTTCAATTTTCGAAAAAATAATTAATTCGAATGATTAAATCTAATCGTTATTTCGTATAATTAATACGAATCATAAATTCGAATTATTATTCGATTTATTGATTCGAATCATTCGAATGATTAATTCGAATCATTCGAATGATTAATTCGAATCATTCGAATGATTAATTCGAATAATTAATTCTAATTATTAATTCGAATCATTAATTCGAATGATTAATTTTAGGTTTACTAAACTCAATCAGACACAGGGACAAACTAAAAAATATGTTTAAAAAAATTCATTAGCAGAACTGGTATAGCTCGTTGTTATAAGCAATATATCGGAGTTTTCTTAACAATCTAATTTAAAAAACTAAAAACGAATATTATAAAAATAAAATTCTGCCAAAAATAATTATAAAAAAATATGGCGAGTAGTTAATGACGTTACAAATAATGTAAACAATTAATTCGAATTAATGGTTCGAATTATTGATCCGAATGATTAATTCTAATCATTATTTCGAATAATTAATACGAATAATTAATTCGAATCATTAATTCGAATTAATCATTCGCATTAATTATTCGAATTAATTATTCGATTTATTGATCCGAATGATTAATTGGAATCATTCGAATGATTAATTCGAATCATTCGAATAATTAATTCGAATCATTAATTCGAATGATTAATTTTAGGTTTACTAGGTATATAAACTCAATCAGGCGCAGGGACAAACTAAAAAATATGTTTATAAAAATCCATTAGCAGAACTGCGGAAGCTCGATCGTTATAATAAGCAATATCGGAATTTTCTTAATCTAATTTAAAAAACTAAAAACGAATGTTATAAAAATAAAATAAATTCTGCCAAAAATATAATTATATTATATTTTTTCAATTTTCGAAAAGTAAAAATTGTGTCAGATAATTTTCGCTCTAGTACATGGCGATAGACAAGGACGAGACTAGTCGACTGGAACAAACCGGAGCTCGCTATCTCATTCCGTTCGGGAGATAGAGCCATTTAAGTGTTTGGATGTTAAATTCCGGTACATCGCCGCACTTAGAGATACGTCACGAGAAAGATCCGTCTTCTAAAATTATGAAATAATTCATGGAGATAGAGAAAACTATGGCGAATCGAATGGCGTAAACGGCAGTTCGATATATCTTTTCGTTTGGACGTCAGAGACTCATGAATGCTCCCCAGTATCAATTTTTAGTAATTTTTTCAATTATCGAAAAGTAAAAATTGTGTCAGATGATTTTCGCTCTAGTACATGGCGATAGACAAGGACGAGACGAGTCGACTGGAACAAACCGGAGCTCGCTATCTCATTCCGTTCGGGAGATAGAGCCATTTAAGTGTTTGGATGTTAAATTCCGGTACATCGCCGCACTTAGAGAGACGTCACGAGAAAGATCCGTCTTCTAAAATTATGAAATAATTCATGGAGATAGAGAAAACTATGGCGAATCGAATGGCGTAAACGACAGTTCGATATATCTTTTCGTTTGGACGTCAGAGACTCATGAATGCTCCCCAGTATCAATTTTTAGTAATTTTTTCAATTTTCGAAAAAATAATTAATTCGAATGATTAAATCTAATCGTTATTTCGAATAATTAATCCGAATAATTAATTCGAATTATTATTCGATTGATTGAGTCGAATCATTCGAATGATTAATTCGAATCATTAATTATTAACTCGAATGATTAATTCTAATCATTATTTCGAATAATTAATACGAATAATTAATTATTAACTCGAATGATTAATTCTAATCATTATTTCGAATAATTAATACGAATAATTAATTCGAATTAATCATTCGCATTAATTATTCGAATTAATTATTCGATTTATTGATCCGAATGATTAATTCGAATCATTCGAATGATTAATTCGAATCATTCGAATGATTAATTCGAATCATTCGAATGATTAATTCTAATCATTCGAATAATTAATTCGAATCATTCGAATAATTAATTCGAATCATTCGAATCATTCGAATAATTAATTCGAATCATAAATTCGAATGATTAATTTTAGGTTTACTAAACTCAATCAGACACAGGGACAAACTAAAAAATATGTTTAAAAAATCCATTAGCAGAACTGGTATAGCTCGTTGTTATAAGCAATATATCGGAGTTTTCTTAACAATCTAATTTAAAAAACTAGAAACGAATATTATAAAAATAAAATAAATTCTGCCAAAAATATTATTATAAAAAAATTCCTATGGCGAGTAGTTAATGACGTTACAAATAATGTAAACAATTAATTCGAATTAATGGTTCGAATTATTGATTCGAATTAATCATTCGAATAATTAATTCGAATCATTAATCATTAACTCGAATGATTAATTCTAATCATTATTTCGAATAATTAATACGAATAATTAATTCGAATCATTAATTCGAATTAATCATTCGCATTAATTATTCGAATTAATTATTCGATTTATTGATCCGAATGATTAATTCGAATCATTCGAATGATTAATTCGAATCATTCGAATGATTAATTCGAATCATTCGAATGATTAATTCTAATCATTCGAATAATTAATTCGAATCATTCGAATAATTAATTCGAATCATTCGAATCATTCGAATAATTAATTCGAATCATAAATTCGAATGATTAATTTTAGGTTTACTAAACTCAATCAGACACAGGGACAAACTAAAAAATATGTTTAAAAAAATCCATTAGCAGAACTGGTATAGCTCGTTGTTATAAGCAATATATCAGAGTTTTCTTAACAATCTAATTTAAAAAACTAGAAACGAATATTATAATAATAAAATAAATTATGCCAAAAATATTATTATAAAAAAATTCCTATGGCGAGTAGTTAATGACGTTACAAATAATGTAAACAATTAATTCGAATTAATGGTTCGAATTATTGATTCGAATTAATCATTCGAATAATTAATTCGAATCATTAATCATTAACTCGAATGATTAATTCTAATCATTATTTCGAATAATTAATACGAATAATTAATTCGAATCATTAATTCGAATTAATCATTGGCATTAATTATTCGAATTAATTATTCGATTTATTGATCCGAATGATTAATTCGAATCATTCGAATGATTAATTCTAATCATTCGAATGATTAATTCTAATCATTCGAATGATTAATTCGAATCATTCGAATAATTAATTCGAATCATTCGAATAATTAATTCGAATGATTAATTTTACTAAACTCAATCAGACACAGGGACAAACTAAAAAATATGTTAAAAAAAATCCATTAGCAGAACTGGTATAGCTCGTTGTTATAAGCAATATATCGGAGTTTTCTTAACAATCTAATTTAAAAAACTAGAAACGAATATTATAAAAATAAAATAAATTCTGCCAAAAATATTATTATAAAAAAATTCCTATGGCGAGTAGTTAATGACGTTACAAATAATGTAAACAATTAATTCGAATTAATGGTTCGAATTATTGATTCGAATTAATCATTCGAATAATTAATTCGAATCATTAATCATTAACTCGAATGATTAATTCTAATCATTATTTCGAATAATTAATACGAATAATTAATTCGAATCATTAATTCGAATTAATCATTCGCATTAATTATTCGAATTAATTATTCGATTTATTGATCCGAATGATTAATTCGCATCATTCGAATAATTAATTCGAATCATTCGAATAA
Organism: Rhagium mordax; assembly: GCA_963680705.1. Taxonomy (NCBI): domain Eukaryota; kingdom Metazoa; phylum Arthropoda; class Insecta; order Coleoptera; family Cerambycidae; genus Rhagium; species Rhagium mordax. The sequence continues at coordinate 94,610,252 of OY796658.1, read as the reverse complement.
TTAATTCGAATCATTCGAATAATTAATTCGAATCATTCGAATAATTAATTCGAATCATTCGAATAATTAATTCGAATCATTCGAATAATTAATTCGAATCATTCGAATAATTAATTCGAATCATTCGAATAATTAATTCGAATGATTAATTTTAGGTTTACTAGGTATATAAACTCAATCAGGCGCAGGGACAATCTAAAAAATATGTTTATAAAAATCCATTAGCAGAACTGCGGAAGCTCGATCGTTATAATAAGCAATATCGGAATTTTCTTAATCTAATTTAAAAAACTAAAAACGAATGTTATAAAAATAAAATAAATTCTGCCAAAAATATAATTATATTATATTTTTTCAATTTTCGAAAAGTAAAAATTGTGTCAGATAATTTTCGCTCTAGTACATGGCGATAGACAAGGACGAGACTAGTCGACTGGAACAAACCGGAGCTCGCTATCTCATTCCGTTCGGGAGATAGAGCCATTTAAGTGTTTGGATGTTAAATTCCGGTACATCGCCGCACTTAGAGAGACGTCACGAGAAAGATCCGTCTTCTAAAATTATGAAATAATTCATGGAGATAGAGAAAACTATGGCGAATCGAATGGCGTAAACGACAGTTCGATATATCTTTTCGTTTGGACGTCAGAGACTCATGAATGCTCCCCAGTATCAATTTTTAGTAATTTTTTCAATTTTCGAAAAAATAATTAATTCGAATGATTAAATCTAATCGTTATTTCGAATAATTAATCCGAATAATTAATTCGAATTATTATTCGATTGATTGAGTCGAATCATTCGAATGATTAATTCGAATCATTAATTATTAACTCGAATGATTAATTCTAATCATTATTTCGAATAATTAATACGAATAATTAATTCGAATTAATCATTCGAATTAATTATTCGATTTATTGATCCGAATGATTAATTCGAATCATTCGAATGATTAATTCGAATCATTCGAATGATTAATTCTAATCATTCGAATAATTAATTCTAATCATTCGAATAATTAATTCGAATCATTCGAATAATTAATTCGAATCATTCGAATAATTAATTCGAATCATAAATTCGAATGATTAATTTTAGGTTTACTAAACTCAATCAGACACAGGGACAAACTAAAAAATATGTTTAAAAAAATCCATTAGCAGAACTGGTATAGCTCGTTGTTATAAGCAATATATCGGAGTTTTCTTAACAATCTAATTTAAAAAACTAGAAACGAATATTATAAAAATAAAATAAATTCAGCCAAAAATATTATTATAAAAAAATTCCTATGGCGAGTAGTTAATGACGTTACAAATAATGTAAACAATTAATTCGAATTAATGGTTCGAATTATTGATTCGAATTAATCATTCGAATAATTAATTCGAATCATTAATCATTAACTCGAATGATTAATTCTAATCATTATTTCGAATAATTAATACGAATAATTAATTCGAATCATTAATTCGAATTAATCATTGGCATTAATTATTCGAATTAATTATTCGATTTATTGATCCGAATGATTAATTCGAATCATTCGAATAATTAATTCGAATGATTAATTTTACTAAACTCAATCAGACACAGGGACAAACTAAAAAATATGTTTAAAAAAATCCATTAGCAGAACTGGTATAGCTCGTTGTTATAAGCAATATATCGGAGTTTTCTTAACAATCTAATTTAAAAAACTAGAAACGAATATTATAAAAATAAAATAAATTCTGCCAAAAATATTATTATAAAAAAATTCCTATGGCGAGTAGTTAATGACGTTACAAATAATGTAAACAATTAATTCGAATTAATGGTTCGAATTATTGATTCGAATTAATCATTCGAATAATTAATTCGAATCATTAATCATTAACTCGAATGATTAATTCTAATCATTATTTCGAATAATTAATACGAATAATTAATTCGAATCATTAATTCGAATTAATCATTCGCATTAATTATTCGAATTAATTATTCGATTTATTGATCCGAATGATTTATTCGCATCATTCGAATAATTAATTCGAATCATTCGAATAATTAATTCGAATCATTCGAATAATTAATTCGAATCATTCGAATAATTAATTCGAATCATTCGAATAATTAATTCGAATCATTCGAATAATTAATTCGAATCATTCGAATAATTAATTCGAATGATTAATTTTAGGTTTACTAGGTATATAAACTCAATCAGGCGCAGGGACAAACTAAAAAATATGTTTATAAAAATCCATTAGCAGAACTGCGGAAGCTCGATCGTTATAATAAGCAATATCGGAATTTTCTTAATCTAATTTAAAAAACTAAAAACGAATGTTATAAAAATAAAATAAATTCTGCCAAAAATATAATTATATTATATTTTTTCAATTTTCGAAAAGTAAAAATTGTGTCAGATAATTTTCGCTCTAGTACATGGCGATAGACAAGGACGAGACTAGTCGACTGGAACAAACCGGAGCTCGCTATCTCATTCCGTTCGGGAGATAGAGCCATTTAAGTGTTTGGATGTTAAATCGGAAGGTACCTACCTTTGGAAATTTTTTCAATTTTCGAAAAGTAAAAATTGTGTCAGATGATTTTCGCTCTAGTACATGGCGATAGACAAGGACGAGACGAGTCGACTGGAACAAACCGGAGCTCGCTATCTCATTCCGTTCGGGAGATAGAGCCATTTAAGTGTTTGGATATTAAATTCCGGTACATCGCCGCACTTAGAGATACGTCACGAGAAAGATCCGTCTTCTAAAATTATGAAATAATTCATGGAGATAGAGAAAATTATGGAGAATCGAATGGCGTAAACGGCAGTTCGATATATCTTTTCGTTTAGACGTCAGAGACTCATGAATGCTCCCCAGTATCAATTTTTAGTAATTTTTTCAATTTTCGAAAAAATAATTAATTCGAATGATTAAATCTAATCGTTATTTCGTATAATTAATACGAATCATAAATTCGAATTATTATTCGATTTATTGATTCGAATCATTCGAATGATTAATTCGAATCATTCGAATGATTAATTCGAATCATTCGAATGATTAATTCGAATAATTAATTCTAATTATTAATTCGAATCATTAATTCGAATGATTAATTTTAGGTTTACTAAACTCAATCAGACACAGGGACAAACTAAAAAATATGTTTAAAAAAATTCATTAGCAGAACTGGTATAGCTCGTTGTTATAAGCAATATATCGGAGTTTTCTTAACAATCTAATTTAAAAAACTAAAAACGAATATTATAAAAATAAAATTCTGCCAAAAATAATTATAAAAAAATATGGCGAGTAGTTAATGACGTTACAAATAATGTAAACAATTAATTCGAATTAATGGTTCGAATTATTGATCCGAATGATTAATTCTAATCATTATTTCGAATAATTAATACGAATAATTAATTCGAATCATTAATTCGAATTAATCATTCGCATTAATTATTCGAATTAATTATTCGATTTATTGATCCGAATGATTAATTGGAATCATTCGAATGATTAATTCGAATCATTCGAATAATTAATTCGAATCATTAATTCGAATGATTAATTTTAGGTTTACTAGGTATATAAACTCAATCAGGCGCAGGGACAAACTAAAAAATATGTTTATAAAAATCCATTAGCAGAACTGCGGAAGCTCGATCGTTATAATAAGCAATATCGGAATTTTCTTAATCTAATTTAAAAAACTAAAAACGAATGTTATAAAAATAAAATAAATTCTGCCAAAAATATAATTATATTATATTTTTTCAATTTTCGAAAAGTAAAAATTGTGTCAGATAATTTTCGCTCTAGTACATGGCGATAGACAAGGACGAGACTAGTCGACTGGAACAAACCGGAGCTCGCTATCTCATTCCGTTCGGGAGATAGAGCCATTTAAGTGTTTGGATGTTAAATTCCGGTACATCGCCGCACTTAGAGATACGTCACGAGAAAGATCCGTCTTCTAAAATTATGAAATAATTCATGGAGATAGAGAAAACTATGGCGAATCGAATGGCGTAAACGGCAGTTCGATATATCTTTTCGTTTGGACGTCAGAGACTCATGAATGCTCCCCAGTATCAATTTTTAGTAATTTTTTCAATTATCGAAAAGTAAAAATTGTGTCAGATGATTTTCGCTCTAGTACATGGCGATAGACAAGGACGAGACGAGTCGACTGGAACAAACCGGAGCTCGCTATCTCATTCCGTTCGGGAGATAGAGCCATTTAAGTGTTTGGATGTTAAATTCCGGTACATCGCCGCACTTAGAGAGACGTCACGAGAAAGATCCGTCTTCTAAAATTATGAAATAATTCATGGAGATAGAGAAAACTATGGCGAATCGAATGGCGTAAACGACAGTTCGATATATCTTTTCGTTTGGACGTCAGAGACTCATGAATGCTCCCCAGTATCAATTTTTAGTAATTTTTTCAATTTTCGAAAAAATAATTAATTCGAATGATTAAATCTAATCGTTATTTCGAATAATTAATCCGAATAATTAATTCGAATTATTATTCGATTGATTGAGTCGAATCATTCGAATGATTAATTCGAATCATTAATTATTAACTCGAATGATTAATTCTAATCATTATTTCGAATAATTAATACGAATAATTAATTATTAACTCGAATGATTAATTCTAATCATTATTTCGAATAATTAATACGAATAATTAATTCGAATTAATCATTCGCATTAATTATTCGAATTAATTATTCGATTTATTGATCCGAATGATTAATTCGAATCATTCGAATGATTAATTCGAATCATTCGAATGATTAATTCGAATCATTCGAATGATTAATTCTAATCATTCGAATAATTAATTCGAATCATTCGAATAATTAATTCGAATCATTCGAATCATTCGAATAATTAATTCGAATCATAAATTCGAATGATTAATTTTAGGTTTACTAAACTCAATCAGACACAGGGACAAACTAAAAAATATGTTTAAAAAATCCATTAGCAGAACTGGTATAGCTCGTTGTTATAAGCAATATATCGGAGTTTTCTTAACAATCTAATTTAAAAAACTAGAAACGAATATTATAAAAATAAAATAAATTCTGCCAAAAATATTATTATAAAAAAATTCCTATGGCGAGTAGTTAATGACGTTACAAATAATGTAAACAATTAATTCGAATTAATGGTTCGAATTATTGATTCGAATTAATCATTCGAATAATTAATTCGAATCATTAATCATTAACTCGAATGATTAATTCTAATCATTATTTCGAATAATTAATACGAATAATTAATTCGAATCATTAATTCGAATTAATCATTCGCATTAATTATTCGAATTAATTATTCGATTTATTGATCCGAATGATTAATTCGAATCATTCGAATGATTAATTCGAATCATTCGAATGATTAATTCGAATCATTCGAATGATTAATTCTAATCATTCGAATAATTAATTCGAATCATTCGAATAATTAATTCGAATCATTCGAATCATTCGAATAATTAATTCGAATCATAAATTCGAATGATTAATTTTAGGTTTACTAAACTCAATCAGACACAGGGACAAACTAAAAAATATGTTTAAAAAAATCCATTAGCAGAACTGGTATAGCTCGTTGTTATAAGCAATATATCAGAGTTTTCTTAACAATCTAATTTAAAAAACTAGAAACGAATATTATAATAATAAAATAAATTATGCCAAAAATATTATTATAAAAAAATTCCTATGGCGAGTAGTTAATGACGTTACAAATAATGTAAACAATTAATTCGAATTAATGGTTCGAATTATTGATTCGAATTAATCATTCGAATAATTAATTCGAATCATTAATCATTAACTCGAATGATTAATTCTAATCATTATTTCGAATAATTAATACGAATAATTAATTCGAATCATTAATTCGAATTAATCATTGGCATTAATTATTCGAATTAATTATTCGATTTATTGATCCGAATGATTAATTCGAATCATTCGAATGATTAATTCTAATCATTCGAATGATTAATTCTAATCATTCGAATGATTAATTCGAATCATTCGAATAATTAATTCGAATCATTCGAATAATTAATTCGAATGATTAATTTTACTAAACTCAATCAGACACAGGGACAAACTAAAAAATATGTTAAAAAAAATCCATTAGCAGAACTGGTATAGCTCGTTGTTATAAGCAATATATCGGAGTTTTCTTAACAATCTAATTTAAAAAACTAGAAACGAATATTATAAAAATAAAATAAATTCTGCCAAAAATATTATTATAAAAAAATTCCTATGGCGAGTAGTTAATGACGTTACAAATAATGTAAACAATTAATTCGAATTAATGGTTCGAATTATTGATTCGAATTAATCATTCGAATAATTAATTCGAATCATTAATCATTAACTCGAATGATTAATTCTAATCATTATTTCGAATAATTAATACGAATAATTAATTCGAATCATTAATTCGAATTAATCATTCGCATTAATTATTCGAATTAATTATTCGATTTATTGATCCGAATGATTAATTCGCATCATTCGAATAATTAATTCGAATCATTCGAATAATTAATTCGAATCATTCGAATAATTAATTCGAATCATTCGAATAATTAATTCGAATCATTCGAATAATTAATTCGAATCATTCGAATAATTAATTCGAATCATTCGAATAATTAATTCGAATCATTCGAATAATTAATTCGAATGATTAATTTTAGGTTTACTAGGTATATAAACTCAATCAGGCGCAGGGACAATCTAAAAAATATGTTTATAAAAATCCATTAGCAGAACTGCGGAAGCTCGATCGTTATAATAAGCAATATCGGAATTTTCTTAATCTAATTTAAAAAACTAAAAACGAATGTTATAAAAATAAAATAAATTCTGCCAAAAATATAATTATATTATATTTTTTCAATTTTCGAAAAGTAAAAATTGTGTCAGATAATTTTCGCTCTAGTACATGGCGATAGACAAGGACGAGACTAGTCGACTGGAACAAACCGGAGCTCGCTATCTCATTCCGTTCGGGAGATAGAGCCATTTAAGTGTTTGGATGTTAAATTCCGGTACATCGCCGCACTTAGAGAGACGTCACGAGAAAGATCCGTCTTCTAAAATTATGAAATAATTCATGGAGATAGAGAAAACTATGGCGAATCGAATGGCGTAAACGACAGTTCGATATATCTTTTCGTTTGGACGTCAGAGACTCATGAATGCTCCCCAGTATCAATTTTTAGTAATTTTTTCAATTTTCGAAAAAATAATTAATTCGAATGATTAAATCTAATCGTTATTTCGAATAATTAATCCGAATAATTAATTCGAATTATTATTCGATTGATTGAGTCGAATCATTCGAATGATTAATTCGAATCATTAATTATTAACTCGAATGATTAATTCTAATCATTATTTCGAATAATTAATACGAATAATTAATTCGAATTAATCATTCGAATTAATTATTCGATTTATTGATCCGAATGATTAATTCGAATCATTCGAATGATTAATTCGAATCATTCGAATGATTAATTCTAATCATTCGAATAATTAATTCTAATCATTCGAATAATTAATTCGAATCATTCGAATAATTAATTCGAATCATTCGAATAATTAATTCGAATCATAAATTCGAATGATTAATTTTAGGTTTACTAAACTCAATCAGACACAGGGACAAACTAAAAAATATGTTTAAAAAAATCCATTAGCAGAACTGGTATAGCTCGTTGTTATAAGCAATATATCGGAGTTTTCTTAACAATCTAATTTAAAAAACTAGAAACGAATATTATAAAAATAAAATAAATTCAGCCAAAAATATTATTATAAAAAAATTCCTATGGCGAGTAGTTAATGACGTTACAAATAATGTAAACAATTAATTCGAATTAATGGTTCGAATTATTGATTCGAATTAATCATTCGAATAATTAATTCGAATCATTAATCATTAACTCGAATGATTAATTCTAATCATTATTTCGAATAATTAATACGAATAATTAATTCGAATCATTAATTCGAATTAATCATTGGCATTAATTATTCGAATTAATTATTCGATTTATTGATCCGAATGATTAATTCGAATCATTCGAATAATTAATTCGAATGATTAATTTTACTAAACTCAATCAGACACAGGGACAAACTAAAAAATATGTTTAAAAAAATCCATTAGCAGAACTGGTATAGCTCGTTGTTATAAGCAATATATCGGAGTTTTCTTAACAATCTAATTTAAAAAACTAGAAACGAATATTATAAAAATAAAATAAATTCTGCCAAAAATATTATTATAAAAAAATTCCTATGGCGAGTAGTTAATGACGTTACAAATAATGTAAACAATTAATTCGAATTAATGGTTCGAATTATTGATTCGAATTAATCATTCGAATAATTAATTCGAATCATTAATCATTAACTCGAATGATTAATTCTAATCATTATTTCGAATAATTAATACGAATAATTAATTCGAATCATTAATTCGAATTAATCATTCGCATTAATTATTCGAATTAATTATTCGATTTATTGATCCGAATGATTTATTCGCATCATTCGAATAATTAATTCGAATCATTCGAATAATTAATTCGAATCATTCGAATAATTAATTCGAATCATTCGAATAATTAATTCGAATCATTCGAATAATTAATTCGAATCATTCGAATAATTAATTCGAATCATTCGAATAATTAATTCGAATGATTAATTTTAGGTTTACTAGGTATATAAACTCAATCAGGCGCAGGGACAAACTAAAAAATATGTTTATAAAAATCCATTAGCAGAACTGCGGAAGCTCGATCGTTATAATAAGCAATATCGGAATTTTCTTAATCTAATTTAAAAAACTAAAAACGAATGTTATAAAAATAAAATAAATTCTGCCAAAAATATAATTATATTATATTTTTTCAATTTTCGAAAAGTAAAAATTGTGTCAGATAATTTTCGCTCTAGTACATGGCGATAGACAAGGACGAGACTAGTCGACTGGAACAAACCGGAGCTCGCTATCTCATTCCGTTCGGGAGATAGAGCCATTTAAGTGTTTGGATGTTAAATCGGAAGGTACCTACCTTTGGAAATTTTTTCAATTTTCGAAAAGTAAAAATTGTGTCAGATGATTTTCGCTCTAGTACATGGCGATAGACAAGGACGAGACGAGTCGACTGGAACAAACCGGAGCTCGCTATCTCATTCCGTTCGGGAGATAGAGCCATTTAAGTGTTTGGATATTAAATTCCGGTACATCGCCGCACTTAGAGATACGTCACGAGAAAGATCCGTCTTCTAAAATTATGAAATAATTCATGGAGATAGAGAAAACTATGGCGAATCGAATGGCGTAAACGGCAGTTCGATATATCTTTTTGTTTGGACGTCAGAGACTCATGAATGCTCCCCAGTATCAATTTTTAGTAATTTTTTCAATTATCGAAAAGTAAAAATTGTCAGATGATTTTCGCTCTAGTACATGGCGATAGACAAGGACGAGACGAGTCGACTGGAACAAACCGGAGCTCGCTATCTCATTCCGTTCGGGAGATAGAGCCATTTAAGTGTTTGGATGTTAAATCGGAAGGTACCTACCTTTGGAAATTTTTTCAATTTTCGAAAAGTAAAAATTGTGTCAGATGATTTTCGCTCTAGTACATGGCGATAGACAAGGACGAGACGAGTCGACTGGAACAAACCGGAGCTCGCTATCTCATTCCGTTCGGGAGATAGAGCCATTTAAGTGTTTGGATATTAAATTCCGGTACATCGCCGCACTTAGAGAGACGTCACGAGAAAGATCCGTCTTCTAAAATTATGAAATAATTCATGGAGATAGAGAAAACTATGGCGAATCGAATGGCGTAAACGACAGTTCGATATATCTTTTCGTTTGGACGTCAGAGACTCATGAATGCTCCCCAGTATCAATTTTTAGTAATTTTTTCAATTTTCGAAAAAATAATTAATTCGAATGATTAAATCTAATCGTTATTTCGAATAATTAATCCGAATAATTAATTCGAATTATTTTTCGATTGATTGAGTCGAATCATTCGAATGATTAATTCGAATCATTAATTATTAACTCGAATGATTAATTCTAATCATTATTTCGAATAATTAATACGAATAATTAATTCGAATCACTAATTCGAATTAATCATTCGCATTAATTATTCGAATTAATTATTCGATTTATTGATCCGAATGATTAATTCGAATCATTCGAATGATTAATTCGAATCATTCGAATGATTAATTCTAATCATTCGAATAATTAATTCGAATCATTCGAATAATTAATTCGAATCATTCGAATAATTAATTCGAATCATAAATTCGAATGATTAATTTTAGGTTTACTAAACTCAATCAGACACAGGGACAAACTAAAAAATATGTTTAAAAAAATCCATTAGCAGAACTGGTATAGCTCGTTGTTATAAGCAATATATCGGAGTTTTCTTAACAATCTAATTTAAAAAACTAGAAACGAATATTATAAAAATAAAATAAATTCTGCCAAAAATATTATTATAAAAAAATTCCTATGGCGAGTAGTTAATGACGTTACAAATAATGTAAACAATTAATTCGAATTAATGGTTCGAATTATTGATTCGAATTAATCATTCGAATAATTAATTCGAATCATTAATCATTAACTCGAATGATTAATTCTAATCATTATTTCGAATAATTAATACGAATAATTAATTCGAATCACTAATTCGAATTAATCATTCGCATTAATTATTCGAATTAATTATTCGATTTATTGATCCGAATGATTAATTCGAATCATTCGAATGATTAATTCGAATCATTCGAATGATTAATTCGAATCATTCGAATGATTAATTCGAATCATTCGAATGATTAATTCGAATCATTCGAATGATTAATTCTAATCATTCGAATAATTAATTCGAATCATTCGAATAATTAATTCGAATCATTCGAATAATTAATTCGAATCATTCGAATAATTAATTCGAATCATAAATTCGAATGATTAATTTTAGGTTTACTAAACTCAATCAGACACAGGGACAAACTAAAAAATATGTTTAAAAAAATCCATTAGCAGAACTGGTATAGCTCGTTGTTATAAGCAATATATCGGAGTTTTCTTAACAATCTAATTTAAAAAACTAGAAACGAATATTATAAAAATAAAATAAATTCTGCCAAAAATATAATTATAAAAAAATTCCTATGGCGAGTAGTTAATGACGTTACAAATAATTTAAACAATTAATTCGAATTAATGGTTCGAATTATTGATTCGAATTAATTATTCGAATGATTCGAATGATTAATTCTAATCATTATTTCGAATAATTAATACGAATAATTAATTCGAATTATTATTTCGAACCATTAATTCGAATTAATCATTCGCAAATTCGAATTAATTCGAATCATTCGAATGATTAATTTTAGGTTTACTACACTCAATCAGACGCAGGGACAAACTAAAATTAAATATGTTTATAAAAATCCATTAGCAGAACTGGAAGCTCGTTAAATTAAGCAAAATATCGGAATTTTCTTAACAATCCAAGTTAAAAAACTAAAAACGAATGTTTTAAAAATAAAATAAATTCTGCCAAAAATATAATTATAAAAAAATATGGCAATTAGTAGTTAATGACGTTACTAATAATGTAAACAATTAATTCGAATCATTAATTCGAATTATTGATTCGAATGATTAATTTGAATTATTGATTCGAATGATTAGGTAATTCGAATCATTCGAATTAGGAAATGGGTTAAACCAAGAAAGGAAATTGGCCGGTCGGTAACATAATATATCAACTGATACCTATTTACAAGATGAATCATTTCGGACAAATCATTTGCCCTATCCATCTATAAATAATGAAACCTTCGCTTGTATAGAGATATGTTGGAGTATTTTTTCCAGTTTTATAACACTTAAAATTATAAACGATTATAAACTCACATGCACATGTGAAAAATAAAAGAAACGTACTTAGGTACCGGTAGGTAACTGAATGAATATTCAATAGGTACCTACTGACGTAAAATGTGAGAATCATCTGAGATTTTGTGTAAAAGGGAAGCAGCTATTTTAATAAAAAATGAAACTGCGTTTGAGTGGGGACTGGGGGACTCATAACACAACACTCGCCCGCAGCGCTGTTAGTTTCAAAACGTTACACATCGTTTACTCTCGTCCAAGTAGATATTCTGCGACTCTCGTAATCCGAACTTTTTGTTGGTTATGGGTTTATCTGAATCTGAACTAACTTAACTAACATGCTTGCTTTTTTCTTGTGATTGTGTGATACCTAGTTGACCGTTTATTGCTTTAACAAAATGGTATTTGTCTGTTGTGTTCCAAATTGTAAAAACACTAGTAGTGTTATAAAAGTACCTACATCGTTTCCCTGTAGAAGATGTTAAAGTAAGTACATTCCAAGTTTTTCTTTAAATTTGTAAAAATACAATAAAAAATATTTATGTGCAGATCTGTACAAACGAAACTAATAACACAAATAATTTCATTGTTTTATAGTGTGTAAGTAAGTAATTTTTGTTTTTATTTCAGGTGTATGAACAATTAATGGTTGGACTTAATAATTCAACGCGTGATGATTTAGGTATGTGGTGAAGGTCACAAGTTGGTTAGAAAAAGCCATGTTATTGTTTGTGACATATCTAGGTACCTACATTTTGCTGTGGAACATCGTATCAATTCCAAATATTATAGTCAATCTGGACTTGAAAAATATGGAGCGCTGCCAACAATAAATATGCCACCACGAGTAGAGAGTAAGTCCTATAGGTATACCTACTGGTGTATATTTCAATAGTACTTAAAATATTATTTATTATTTTATTAAAAACAGGAAGTGAGCCAGGTGTTTCTGCTGTAGTAGAAGCTTCAAGTAACATTATAACAATTGATGAACCACAACCAGGCCCATCAACATAAAGTGTTTCTTCGACTGGTGAAGCATTGTACGGACAAACCCACCGGTATAAAACGCAAATTGTTTAAGGATGCTGATAGCAACCGATCTGCAGTTATGTCAAACTTGAGGAAAACAGGTAAAATTTCTATGTCGACGGGTAGGTACCCGTGTATTAAAATTAACGGGTATCGTCATCCCTAAAATATACTTGGTACATTAATTGCAATAATGTTTTTTAATTTTTTTTTTGTAGGTGTGAGAACACATAAGTAAATAGGAATCTCTTAAGGAGAGTGAATGTTACGAGAGTTGGTCAATTATTAACACCAAAAGTCAAATTTTTGTACAGGGTGTCTCAAATTGGTGAGGATTGAGGAGTTACACCCATTTTCAGAGTAGCTGGCAAAAAACCGATGACACATTCCCGAGGTCAATTATTTTCGAGACGAATCGAACGGTCAAGGACTCATTTCGATATCTGTTACCGTTTTCGAGATACAAGCCAAAATTAGTATTTCTGTCATTTTAAGAGGGTACCGTAACTTCCTTATTTATGAATATTTTTTCAAATTTTAAAAACTTTCTTGGGGCACTTTTTTACGTAGATTCAGAATCTGAAGACTAAAATTGCCTAACTCTTAAAGATTTTCCGCTACGATCCAAACTTCAATTTTTTTAAATGGAAACCATAGTTGGCTGTGGCTTAAAAAAATTTCATATATTTTAAGCTTTTCACACAAGTCATATTCGTTTTAATAGGAGCCGGATAATTTCGATTTTGATTTTGAAAATTTTAAATGTTGACAGTTCACCGTTACTCAAATATATATAGAGGAGCCTTTGAAATATTTACATTCATCTTTTTAATGTTCTATTTTTAATATAATATCTGTTAAAATCTCTTATTTAATAAATAGAGTATGATTGCGTCTTTTTTACAAAATAAGCAAAGGGTGCTTTGGAAAAAATACAACATAAAACAATGTTACACGGAAGTTTGACAGTTAATTTCATTATAAGTTGATATAGGTAATATTGTTTAGTGGCGTGAATAAAAATGTTTACAAATGAAGAGAAATATGATATGCTAAAATGTTTCATCGAATGCAACGGAAACTGTGGATATGCGGAAGATTTGTATTTAAATAGATATCCAGAGAGACACCAGCCAAATAGAAAAATATTTTTTAAGTTAGGTATATCAAATGTTCATAAAACCTCTACATGAATGTAAATATTTCAAAGCCTCCTCTATATTTTAAGCAACGGTAAACTGTCAACATTTAAAGTTTTCAATGAAAATCGAAATTATCCGGCTCGTGTTGAAAACGGTTAAGTATGCCTTGTGTTATATTTTTGAAAAGCTTGCAAAATATGTAATTTTTTTAAGCCACAGCCAACTATGGTTTCCATTTAAAAAAATTGAAGTTTGGGTCGTAGCGAAGAATCTGTAACAGTTAGACAATTTTACTATTCAGATTCTGAATCTAGGTACGTAAAAAAAGTTTTAAAAACAGTTTTTAAAATTTGAAAAAATATTCACAAATAAGGAAGTTACGGTACCCTCTTAAAATGACAGAAACACTAATTTTGGCTTATATCTCGAAAACGGTAAAAGATATCGAAATGAGTCCTTGACCGTTCGATTCGTCTCGAAAATTGACCTCAGGAATGCGTCATCAGTTTTTTTCCAGCTACTCTGCAAGTGGGTGTAACCCCTCAATCCTCACCAATTTGAGTGAGACACCCTGTACACCGCACTGCAAAAAGTCTAATAGCCAACCATGCACTACTGCCTATTTAGAGAAAAAGAATGCGGGAAACAAGGAAAGATTGCAGGAGGCGATGCGAGTTGCTGAAAATGGTGAACTATTGGAAAAGTTAACAACAAGACGACTTTCCGCTTTCTTATGTCTCAGATAAAGATGCAGCAAAAAGAACCAAGAGATATTTTTATTGTGGCAGAAATTAAATGGGCCCGACGTAACTTTTTTGTGTCCCCGTAATTGAAATCAGGATCCAGTTCAAAAATTTTTTCTCCTGCATCAATTAGGCGGAAGAAATATAAATCCAACTTGTTCTGCATTTGCAGCCAATTATAAAACAATGGTGCTGAACAATTTTATGTCTTCCCGTTCACCTGGTAGCGTAGCAATTGTGAAGAAGATGATGGTGAAGCTCTGGACACACTTAGAAAATTTTTAGAAGTGTATGTGGCAGGAGTAGAACTTCTTCCAGAAGTTATTGAAGAATTTGTGGAAGGCGAGGAGAAATTTAAAGTTACGGGCAATATTGATGTTATAGTATAACGACACAATTACATTCGTATTTAGCTAAACTAAAACATATTTTAAAAAAAATTGTTTGTAGGACATGTCGGAATCACATTACAAATGTAAGGGAAGAAGGTGGAGGAAACCGCAACAGAGTTCATAAAGCAGTGTCGCTAAATTTAATTATATGCTATAAATTTTCTCATAATATAAGTTTTAAACGTTTTAAAGATAGCAGCGTTTATTTATAAATATTCGTCAAAATTACGTCATTTACTAATTACTCTTTTATTTCTTAAAATGTATTATTTTTATTACTCGCGGTAAGAGAGAACAAGTTGTACAAAATGGTTTTCACTCCAGCAGCAGACAAGATGTATCTTTTGACGATTCGGAACGCAGCCACTAACTACTACGGGTTATCGGAACTGTCAATACACGAACAAACAAAGTGACATTTCAGTCTGTCATTTAGTTGAAAAAATTGAAAAGTTGAGTATTTGGCACAGCAAATTAGCTCATCGGAATTTAAAATAAAAAAAGAAATGTGTTAAATATCAATAAAATGCCAGTATATTGACGATACTCTGAACTTTCTATGTGAACAATGTCTAGCAGCTGGTAAACAACATAGAGTGACATAAAGGGACATACCTATTATCCTTCCTATAAGTGAATCGCGGGCTGAAAAGTTGCTGCAGCTTAATGTACAATGTACAGGGTTATCCAACGAAAAGGCCCACCCTTATATTTTCTTTATTTTTCGAGTTAGGAAAAAATGTTTCAAATAAAAGTTGTAGTGAATCAAATGAACTCATTTAAAACCCCTGCAAGGAATATACAGGATGTTCCATAAAAGCAGGACAAACCTAACTTACATTTTTTTAAATGAAACACCCTATATTTTTTACATTTTTCAAATCTGTGTTTTTTTGCGATTTCAAATATATATACATGTTGTATCTTATCTTTTACTGTTTTTTATTTATTGCAAATTTCGTGAACAATATTATTTATACCACCAGCATCTGCATGCGTATCAATCAGGTTAGCCATGGACGAAAAGTTTGCTTTTTGAATTTATTCAATTATTCTGTAAGGCATAAGTGTCAAATTAATTGTTTTTCATCCATGGCTAACCTGATCGATACGCATGCAGATGCTGTAATGTTGGTATAAATAATATTGTTCACGAAATTTGCAATAAATAAAAAACAGTAAAAGATAAGATACAACATATACACTATTGGTAACGTTTAATCTTGGTAGCCGATATAAATGCATCAGACGGAGATAACTTAAAGCATTTACAAGTTAAACAGACAACGCGCTATCCCCTAACTCCCACCTTCCATTCTTTACAACACGCGGTCGAAGGGGACGACGGAATCGGGCGAATGTGTCGAACGGCCGCGGTGTCGCGGCACAGGTCACCTGTCGAGCGCGCTACATGCACATCCCC
Organism: Rhagium mordax; assembly: GCA_963680705.1. Taxonomy (NCBI): domain Eukaryota; kingdom Metazoa; phylum Arthropoda; class Insecta; order Coleoptera; family Cerambycidae; genus Rhagium; species Rhagium mordax. The sequence goes on along the minus strand of OY796658.1, from coordinate 94,593,503 downwards.
TCTTTAGTAGGAGTGTAGGAATGGTTAGGCATCTCTTGTTAACTGAAGGCTTTGCCTCTATGTACCTTCTCTCTTAGTTGCATTACAGATTTCGCACTCCAAAGTCGAAGCATGCCAACAGTGTATATATTTTTGAAGTCACAAAAAACACAGATTTGAAAAATGTAAAAAAATATAGGGTGTTCCATTTAAAAAAATGTAAGTTAGGTTTGTCCAGCTTTTATGGAACACCCTGTATATTCTTTGCGGGGGTTTTAAATGAGTTCATTTGATTCACTACAACTTTTATTTGAAAAATTTTTTCCTAACTCGAAAAATAAAGAAAATATAAGGGTGGGCCTTTTCGTTGGATAACCCTGTACATGCAGATGTATGCGGGCCCATGGAAGTACCTTCATTAGGTGGGGCTCGATATTTTCTGGTCATAAAGGATGATTTCTCGTCATTTCGGAAAGTTTACTTTATAAAAACAAAAGCAGAGGTGAAGGGAAAGGTACCAGGAGATTTTATTTTACAAGCTGAAAGAGAGACAGATAGCAAGATAAAAAGATACTTATTAGAACGGATAATGGTCTTGAGTTTGTAAATTACGAGATGGATAGCCTTTTAAAACGTCATGGAATTATTCATCACCAAAGGTCAGTAGTATACAGTAAATTCACTTTTCAACCAAAGCACTTTGTGAGTGAATAGGAGAGAATAAAGCGAGAGCGCTAACATTCTGAGATCGACATGCAGTCACGCATGTGTAGTGCTCTCGCTTTACTGCTATCTCCTATTCACTCACAAACTGCTTTGGTTCAAAAGTGAATTTACTGTATATACCTACTTACTCCCCAACAAAACGGAAGGGCTGAACGTGAAATCCGTACACTAGTAGAAGCAGCTACATCAATGATTTGCAATATGGATAAAAAGTTGTGGGCAGAAGCAGTAAATACCACTGCATACCTATATATACCTACTGCACAGAACTCTGGGACGAGCTCTGTGAAAAATAAGTCCCCGTATGATTTGTGGTATAATAAAACGGTTAATTTTAATGAGTTTCAAAGGTTTGGAAATCGAGTTAGTCAGTACATAGACCCGAGCAAGCTCGTTTAAAATGGGACCCAAAAAACAGACGGACAATATTCGTGGGCTATGGCTATGGGCTATGACAATGTGAAAGGGTATAGAATATTTTTCTTCCCTTATGAAAATAAAATCGAGTGTCACAAAGACGTTATAGGATTTTTCTACCAATAAAAGAAGCGGAGAAGCCTGAAATTAAAAAATATGAAAAGAAAAATGAGACCGGAGAGAATAAAAATGAAAGATACGTCCGTATAGAAAATACTGAATCTGAAAGTGAAAGTGAGACAAGATCAGAGAGCGAGATAGAGAAAATCAAGAAGAAAATTCCGATGATAAGTAACTTAGATGAAATAGAAAATGTTTCGGGATACAATTTAAGAAGAACGACAAGACAGCCAACTAGGTTTAATGACTATGAAAACGGTTTTCTTAACCATAAATTAATGATGAAAGCGAGGAGCCGAAAACTTACGAAGATGCAATGTCGAGCAACGAGTCTGAGGAGTGGAAAAAGGCGATGACAGCAGAATTAAAGGCCTTAGAAGGAAACCAAACATGGGTGAAAGCAGAACACACAACAGTGAATTGAAAGTGATTGAGTGTAAGTGGGTGTAGGTATAAACTCAAAAAGAAATTAAAGTGATGGTGTTATAACCTACAAAGCTAGGTTGGTAGTAGCTAGAGGCTTTCAACAAACTAGTTTGTCGATGTCAGATATTTATAGCCCTGTCGCTAAATTGCCATCAGTTAGAATTTACCTACATATTTACCTTTATGTAATAAGTTGAAGATTCCTATTTATCAGTTAGATGTGTGTAGGTGTACTTATTTCATTGCCAAAAGGTTGTAACGAAAAAACGGGGCACTATAATATAATATTGTAAACTTAAAAAATCCTTATATGGACTGAAAGGTTCTCCAAGGAAATGGAATGAAAAATTTAATGCACTTATAGGTACACGGTGGTGAATTTTTCGATGCCCACCGCATTATTGGTATCTCGGAAACAATGAGATATAGAGAATCGGTTAAATTAGACAAAAGTTGCGCTATTTTATGCTCTACAATTTCCTGCCAAGAAATACTGGATATCTTGATTCGTTCGCGGTTTATCCTGAAAAAATTGAAAATCGTGATTTCAAAACCAAATTAATATCTTCTATACGATTCATGCGAATTTAATGAAAGTTGGCAAGGATATATTTTTGACTACTACCAATTGAATGGCGTTGACAGAAATTTTCTAAACCTTCTAGATTTTGAGCAACGATAATCTTAACTTTTTTATTTCTTATGGCCGCCTGCACTGGGAGCACAGAGAAACTATGAGCGCCAATTCTCAGTTATCTCAGGGTTCGTTGGGTACTTTTCTAGAAAAACTAAACTTGGTTAAATAGACTTTTAATAAACAAGTACTAATTTATAATAGTACAATCCTTTACAATAAAATTATCAAAAAGTTAATACAGATACTCCCGGGAGACAGAGGGAACAAATAAATGCTTATTTTAGGTTGAACAAGAGGCTTAAGTAATACGCAATGGTAGCTGCTTCCAACATACACCAAATTAACAAAAGTATATCGAAACTATACGTTGTTTGCCAATGTATTTAAAACAAACTGGATTTAGAAAGTTAATGCCCCAATCGGGTGATACACAAACAACACCGGTGGATTCTAATGGCGTGATAACTTTAAGATGGAACGTACTTACGTCGTTTTCTTATTTTCTGGCACTTTCTAAGCAGACAAACTGGACAAACAGTATGCTGTTATGTTAGCTGGACCTGGATACTGTTGATCACGTTTTATTATTACTTTATACAGAGGATTTACCTCATTACACTTGTACACAAATTATTTCACCTTCGAGCACTCTCCCCATGGCACCCGTCTCGGCCGCCATCTCCCAGTCTCTCCCCACTTATCCCCAACTGAACAAAACTCAACATTTCATCGGGCGCGAAACCAAACAACATTCAAATATAAAACGCTTAAATAAGGTCCGGCTCACAACCCCCTCTTTTTCTTAAATGAGACATAAATAAAATTTACTTCGAAATTGAGAAAAACTAAATGATTTGAGCTAAATAAAGATTTCAACTCACGCATGGCAAAACTGTATGCTACGCCTATGACTAATGAAACTATATATACAGAAACTAAAAGAACACTTATCTTATAACTGTTCGGGAATGGTATAATAAGGCTTTAAATTTATTACATTCTGCTTACCCAGAGAGAGACCAGTCGAATCTTCCTGGATTAGATACGAATTATTATTATAATTTTCAAGAACAGTACATGGCCCCCGGTATATTAAAAAGAATTTTTTTATAGTATGATCTTCCGCAGAAGACAAAGAATGATTGCGAACGAGGACTTTATCCCCTACTTGAAAGACTGTTTCCTTCCGGCCCGCAACTCGTAATTTTCTTTTTTCGGCCTTTGTCCGAAGTCTTTCTTTGGCTAATTCAATACGTTCAACACCTCGATACGGTGCCTGAGGGTAATTAAAATTAATAACAAATTTATTACTTATTTCCAAACCAAAATGAAGTTCTAACGGTGAAAATCCCGTAGAATCATGAATGACCCGATTAAGGTAACCTTCTACCTCTTTTAACTTATGCCCCCAACTACCATGGGATGCATGGCAGTAAGCCCTCATTAACCTACCTATTTCTTTATTAATTCGCTCAGTCAAATTTCCTTGTGGGAAATAGACACTGACATGTGCTGTTCGAACATTGTTTTCCTGCAATGTCTTATACCAAATTTTACTATCAAAATAAGACACATTATCGGACAGGATGGTATTGGGTTTTCCCACTCGCTGGAAATAATCCCCCACCAGACATCTTAAAATAGTTTTGCTAGTTGAACTCTTTAATGCATATAGGGCAACATATTTACTGAAAGAATCTATTATAGCTAATATATATTTGACACCCCCCCTTGACGGTGGTAACGGTCCCATAATATCTAGGCAAACCAACTCATTTGGTCCCTCCGGTATAACACTATACAATTGTCCAAAGCATCGAGGAGATACCTTGCTTTTTTGGCATAAATCGCAACCTGCTAAAACCTGTCTAATGATTTTACGAAACCGAGGCCAATAAAACCACTTAATTAACGATAAATAACATTTTTCAACACCGAAATGTCCATTTTCACAGTGATCTTGTTTAATAAGGTCAATTTGCTGACATTTCGGAATGCATAACCTACAATTTCCCTGTGATGTACGACGGAAAAGCAAGTCTTCATATAAGAGAAACCAGTCCCCATATCTCTTGTTCTCACCCCTGTCTATTCCCGCAATAATTTTATTACAGAAAGGATCTCTCCTCTGTTCCTCTTTAATTTTCTCAAAATTTTGTTTAACTTTTCCCTCTAACTCGGATACTTTAACAGAACATATCTCTACCCAATTAAACATAGCTATTTCAATCCGGGTATTTTCTAAATTATTCGCTGAACCCGGCCGATCCCCAGGATATCTAGATAGACTATCAGCGATTTGGTTAAAACGACCCGGTATATAAAGAATATCCACGTCATACTCTTGGATGTACAAAACCCAACGAGTCAATCTTGAGTTAAGTAATTTACATGATTTAAGAAAAACTAACGCCTGATGATCAGTTACTACCGTCACAGGTTGCCCTAACAAAAAAACACGCCAGTGGCGCAGCCCTTCAACTACTGCTAATGCTTCCTTTTCAGTAATCCCATAATTAATCTCAGCATTTTTAAGAGACCTGCTATAGAATGCTAATATCAACTTTTCTTGAGTTATCGGATCTTGCTGAAATAAACAGCCCCCTATCGCGTACCCAGAGGCGTCGGTTTGGACATAGAACCTTAATTGCGGGTTAGGATGTTTTAAAAGTATCAGTTCCCCAAAACGTTGCTTAACCTTATCAAAATTTTCCTGTTCAATAGGCGTCCACCTCCATTTTACGCCTTTCTTTAAAAGACCTTGTAAAGGGACTAATACTTCACTCAACCTTTCGACATATCGTCTCTCGTAATTTATAATCCCCAGAAACGCTTTTAACTGCTTTACATTTCGCGGCACCGGATAATCATGAATACTACGAATTCTTTCCTCATTGACCCGGATTCCCCCCGCTGACAATATGTGGCCTAAAAAATCCACCTCGCGTTTAGCAAAATTTGATTTAGACAGCTTAACTGTCATTCCCGCCTGAGCCAATTTTTCGAATAAAATTTCCAAATGTTTTAGATGAACCTTAGAATTAGGCGAATAAATCAATATGTCATCAACATATGCAATTGTAAAATCTTCTACCTCGGCTCCCAATGCTTTTCTTAGTCCCCTAATAAAACTAGCAACAGCCGTGACTAAACCAAAAGGTAACACCTTGAAAACATAAGTTTCCCCCTCTAGGGAAAACCCTGTATATTTCCTATGATTTGGGCAGAGAGGAATCTGCCAATATGACGAAGATAAATCTATTGTGGACAGCACCTGATTATTTGTAAATTTGTACCATAAATCATTCGGATTTGGAGGAACAACATGGTCATTCTCCATACGTTTATTCAAATGCCTCGCATCCATACATATTCTCACAGAAGAAGTTCCCTTCTTCTTCACTAAAACTAATGGGCTTACATATTCAGTAGAACTTTTCTCAATAATCCCCCACTCTAACATCTGACCAATTTGTCCTTTTACCTGTTCCTTATACGCGTGCGGAATAGGAAATGATCGAAAATAGAAAGGCGAATAATCTTTTAGAACGATCTGATGTTCATAACATTGAATAAGTCCCGGCTTATCCTCGAACACCTGACGATATTTGCTTAATAAATTGAAAAGCTCATGTTTTTCCTTATCCTCAAACATTTCAGCTCGATCTACCACTGATTGAATCTCTCCGGATGCAAACCCCGCCTGACAGGAAACCTTCTCTATCTCAAAATTCTCTACTCTCACCTCACTCACCTGTAGACTTTCTATCTCGCACTCTTCCTGATTATATTTTATAGCAACAACGTCTCCCTCTTTTCGATGATATTTGATTAAATGTTTACTTGGCAGTAGTTCAATATTATTGTTAGCCATCCAATCTATTCCCAATATAATATCTCTGACCAAAGACGGAACTACCACGAATACCCCCTCAAACTGCTCGAACTGACAGCTAAACCGCAAATATACTTGCTCAGAAATTTTCTGAGTACGGCCCCTTATAGCCCCCAGTAAAGTTACGCCACTGATGGGTAATATCGGAATATTTTTATTAACCTCTTGAATCTTTCTCAGAAAAGCCAAAGATATACACGATAACTGACTACCCGAATCTACTAAAGCATTGACAATATTTTTTTCTACCACTAAAGTAACAGTAGGACACTTTTTTATAGGACAAGAAAGTTTTTCTTGTTCCTCCTCTAGAAATAGCTCCCGATCCGCATTAAATACTGAACATGTCGGTGCAACCCCCTCACCCCCTTCTATATTAACGTTATCTAGGACGTTGGACTCATACCGCTGTTCCCTAGCACTTGCCACCACCTCCCTATTTGAAGTGTTTTCTCGTGACTGACTAGCATTATTATTTGTTGTTCGAGTAATAGCTTCTGAATTTCTCGAATTATTCCTCTGATACGAATTTCCCCCTTGACGTTGAGGTGGTCTATAAGTACCCCGTTGTCGACTCTCGCCTACCCCTTGACCTTGGTTATGTACAAAATTTTGTTCTAGGTCCCTATTATTCTCATCAAGCCACTGTAATTGTTTTTCAAAATCTTCCAAACTCCGAGAAACTTTTAAAAGCAATTGGTTTGGTATCGGAAAATGATGTACTAATAAGTCTATTAATTTTTGATCAGTAAAAGACGTAGATAAATATTTAGCCTCTTTAATCAAGGATCTAAAATAGTAAACCCTCGAACAGTCACTTTCAAACCATCTCCCAAATTTTAAATTGTCGTGAACCTCTCTCTGAGCTTCAGCACTCCAATATTTATTTAAAAAAACACCTTCAAATTGCTGAAAATCGCAAAGTCTATCGTCTATCTCATCACCCCATTCTGCAGCGCCGCCCTTTAGACCTAATAAAGCTAGTCTTAATTTTTTTTCCTTTGGAACTCCCGCGTCCCTAAATAATTCTTTTAATTTCCGTATATAAGCTACAGGATGTAATTGTCCTTTAGGGTTAAATTTTAAATCCTTGCCTCCTAATGCAAAGAAATCATTTAAATATGAACTATTATTCGAGCCCAAACCAGAAAAGTGTATTTTAGTGCTTTCCACTTCCCTTTCTTTCGAGTCCAAATCTAAACTCTTATCATTTACTTTGATAGATTTTTCTAAACTTTTTTTTAACAACTCTGCCACAGAATTTTGAGTATGTAGTACCTGAGATAATAATTGCTTATTTTCAGCCCGTGAATAAAGGGACTGTTGTATTACTTCTGACAATAATTGTTCATTTTTTTGTTGATATTTAACAGAGTTATCTATAAATGATTCTAATAATTTTTGTGTATTTGAATTGTTTATATCATTATTATTTTTAAATTCAACTTCTGAATCAGATCCCTCAGATGATAAACCCCTTCTAACCCCTGACTGTCCGCCAGTGAGATCATTTTCACTTTTTGCGGCCCGGGTATTGTACGGCCGACCGATCATTTTTCCAAACTATTATAAATGTTGTGTGGTTACGCTTACATACAGTCACTTAATTCGAGTTATCTTTAAATACACAATATTACACAATGTCAAAAATCAAAACATCCACATGTAAAACTGTAAAATACAAGTGAAACAAAGTCTAGTCTTTCTTTGACCCTTTCAAAACACGCAATAATTTATTTTACTACGCGCCCCACGTTGGGCGCCATGTGCACTGGGAGCACAGAGAAACTATGAGCGCCAATTCTCAGTTATCTCAGGGTTCGTTGGGTACTTTTCTAGAAAAACTAAACTTGGTTAAATAGACTTTTAATAAACAAGTACTAATTTATAATAGTACAATCCTTTACAATAAAATTATCAAAAAGTTAATACAGATACTCCCGGGAGACAGAGGGAACAAATAAATGCTTATTTTAGGTTGAACAAGAGGCTTAAGTAATACGCAATGGTAGCTGCTTCCAACATACACCAAATTAACAAAAGTATATCGAAACTATACGTTGTTTGCCAATGTATTTAAAACAAACTGGATTTAGAAAGTTAATGCCCCAATCGGGTGATACACAAACAACACCGGTGGATTCTAATGGCGTGATAACTTTAAGATGGAACGTACTTACGTCGTTTTCTTATTTTCTGGCACTTTCTAAGCAGACAAACTGGACAAACAGTATGCTGTTATGTTAGCTGGACCTGGATACTGTTGATCACGTTTTATTATTACTTTATACAGAGGATTTACCTCATTACACTTGTACACAAATTATTTCACCTTCGAGCACTCTCCCCATGGCACCCGTCTCGGCCGCCATCTCCCAGTCTCTCCCCACTTATCCCCAACTGAACAAAACTCAACATTTCATCGGGCGCGAAACCAAACAACATTCAAATATAAAACGCTTAAATAAGGTCCGGCTCACGCCATATTGGATTTTTACACCATTAGTTAGAGAAAATAATTCTCTTTTCACCTATGTCATGATATATGTCACCAAAATAGTCTGATTTTTTAAAAACATGTTGATATTCGAATTATTAATGTAAAAATAATTTATAAAATCCAGTATGCTTTGGAAAAATAATGGCAAGCAACATTTTAATCCAGACGCTATTATTAAATTGTACCCTCGTAAAAAAATTACAGAAAAATGCCAGCTTAATTAAGCTCCTATTAAATATTACAAACAATTAATTCATTAAAGAGTCAAGAAAACAAATAATACTATTTTTATTTTATAAAAAATTCACCACCGTGTATGTAATCTTTAAATTTTGAAAGGTCAGAATATGAATATTGTTTATATGTAAAGCAGGTCTCACTGAAAATTATTATAAAATGTATATCTTACTCTATGTCGATGATGTATTATTAGCAGGCACAAATAATGAGTTAGAAGTTCAGAATATAAAACAAATTTTAAGTCAAAACTTTAAAATGAAAGATTTAGGTCATATCAAATATTTCTTAGGAATGGAAATTTCACAAAGTGTGACAAAAGGTGAAGTTTCAATATGTAAATCAAGCAGCATAAGTACCTACCTACTTACAAAATATTTTGGTTAAATTCAATATGCATAACTGTAAACCTATTTCTACTCCGATAGATGTAGGTACCTAAATTTTAAACACGAGATATCAAAGAAAGAAAAATCTGAAAGCTCTGAGTTAGAAAATAAACATGTCGTATGCTAATATTGGTTCATTAATGTATGCCACGTTGTGTTCAACGTGTACTTATATATCGATAAGTATACTTAGTAGATATCAAACGTGCGCGAGCCAGGAGCTTATTTGGCAAGCTCTCAAACGGGTGTTACGATATGTGAAAGCAGGCACTGTAAATTTAAGTCTAGTATATTATAACACAATGTAAATAGTGAAAACTATATTATAGGTTATGCGGACTCGGATTGTGCAGGTGATGGTGTTGAAAGTGTTTAGCTGTACTGTGTCATGGACCTCTAGAAAGCAATCAACTGATGTTGCATTGTCATCCACAGAGGCAGAGTACGATACGATATATTTTCAATGACTTAAAAATTGTTAATGATTATGTAGGTAGGTATGTGTGTAACATTGTTCAGTTCGAAGACAATCAGTCTTTTCTATAAAACCCAGAGTTTCATAAGAAACTTAAACATGTTGATATCAGGTTTCATTTTGTGAGGGACAAAATTAAAGATAGGTAATATTATAAAGGTAGAATAGGTACCTACCTACCTACATGCGAGTACTGAAAAGCAGATTGCTGATATCTTCACAAAAAGCCGTTGGGGAAAATATTATTCCAACAGTTTTGTAAAGAATTAGTTCTTGAATAACATCAGTTGTTATGCTTTTGTGTTAATCTCTATTATCATATGTCATATTATTATGTAAAGCGAGATTTGTCATTGAGGAATGAGGGGGTGTGTTTTGGTAACAATGACAAATTGATATTTGGTTATTTTATTTAATATTAATATTAAGTTGGTAGTAGTAGTAGTCGATTCGATGTGTAACAGAAATATGTTCACGGCGTTCACGCTGTTTTTATGCCCGATAAATGTACCTATTTTTGTGTTAAAAGAAAAGTACCTAATAAAAGTAAATAAAACAAAAACTAACGAGTATTCAATATTGAAAAACACTTAACTGTAACAAAATTTAAACCGCAAACCCCGATTGTCTGATTTTTTTTAAAAATTAGCTGCGCATGCGCACAAAGCCGTGTTTCTTTCATAAGTAATCACAATAAAACGTTTAATTTAATTATATAGGTACCTAGTACTCAATACTTATTGTATAAATTTATTACTGTTAATTACTCACCCCTTTGAAGGTTGAACGTCTCTCATATCACACACGATTAAATTAGAAAATTCTTTTGGTTCAGTGCAGTGGTTCTGCATTCACACGGCACACACTTCGCATTAAATAGATTTAAATAAATTACACGCCTAGTTAAAACACGTACGATACACTGCTAGAACACAAGCCGCGCATTTTATGATTATTTATAAATTATAATTTGCCCAGTTTTTTAAAACACGTCCGTCCGCAGGTATAGACTATAGACTGGCTTCCACTCAAGCTCAACCTTCGAGACTTCGGTTTCTAATTAGGTCAGCCGACTCGAGGCGATCGTCGCCGAACGGAACCCGGCCGTCGTTTGTTGTTGCCGCGACATCGCCGCATAACCGATTCCACGAATTCACCAGGCGTAGCGTATGCGTCTATCTTCCATAATAATACTTAATCCATCTGTTTATTCTGGGCTTTTTAGGTTGTTATGTGTTACCTATATATATACCTGTCTTGTTGTGTTTTTGTGCTGGTCGTTTATTATCTATGGCGTGTTTGTAAATAATATAAACGGTATTTAAATTTCGATTAATAAAGATATATACCTACCTATGTGAATATAGTGCACGTTTTAAAGCGATGCGATAACTTAGGAGGATGTAATTTTTTTGCTAATATATCGGTTAAGAGCTCCATATCCAAAAGAAAATGCGATCCGGAGAAGGAAATATTAACTATTTTTGGTAAATTTTGACCAAAAATAATTAATATTTCTCTCGTCGCGCGGACCTGTTTCAAGAGTCATGATCCGAATTAATCATTCTATGTATGGGGTAAATTAACTTTGAAGTTCGTGGGATTATTATTAGGGTATTTTCCCATGCAGCTTGTTGATTATCAACTACTAGTGTTTCTGCTGCCTTGTCTAGCTGTTCTTCGTCTATTAACGGGGTTACCAAATTGATAGTTTCTTCAAGTTGGATTTTATTGAAGCTCTGCCATTAGTTGTTACACTATTAGTCTAGGATGCATTTCCCTTTGTATCGAATTAATAATGATTCGAACTAATGATTTGAATTAATCATTCGAATTAATAATTCTAATTATTAATTCGAATCATTAATACGAATGATTAATTTTAGGTTTACTAAACTCAATCAGACACAGGGACAAACTAAAAAATATGTTTAAAAAAATCCATTAGCAGAACTGGTATAGCTCGTTATAAGCAATATATCGGAGTTTTCTTAACAATTTAATTTAAAAAACTAAATAAATTCTGCCAAAAATAATTATAAAAAAATATGGCGAGTAGTTAATGACGTTACAAATAATGTAAACAATTAATTCGAATTAATGGTTCGAATTATTGATCCGAATGATTAATTCGAATCATTCGAATGATTAATTCGAATCATTCGAATAATTAATTCGAATCATTAACTCGAATGATTAATTCTAATCATTATTTCGAATAATTAATACGAATAATTAATTCGAATCATTAATTCGAATTAATCATTCGCTTTAATTATTCGAATTAATTATTCGAATTATTGATCCGAATGATTAATTCGAATCATTCGAATGATTAATTCGAATCATTCGAATAATTAATTCGAATGATTAATTTTAGGTTTACTAGGTATATAAACTCAATCAGGCGCAGGGACAAACTAAAAAATATGTTTATAAAAATCCATTAGCAGAACTGCGGAAGCTCGATCGTTATAATAAGCAATATCGGAATTTTCTTAACAATCTAATTTAAAAAACTAAAAACGAATGTTATAAAAATAAAATAAATTCTGCCAAAAATATAATTATAAAAAAATATGGCAAGTAGTTAATGATGTTACAAATAATGTAAACAATTAATTCGAATTATTGATTCGAATGATTAATTCGAATCATTCGAATTAGGAAATGGGTTAAACCAAGAAAGGAAATTGGCCGGTCGGTAACATAATATATATCAATTGATACCTATTTAGAAGATGAATCATTTCGGACAAATCATTTGCCCTATCCATCTATAAATGAAACCTTTGCTTGTATAGAGATATGTTGGAGTATTTTTTTCCAGTTTTATAACACTTAAAATTATAGACGATTATAAACTCACATGCACATGTGAAAAATAAAAGAAACGTAGGTACCGGTAGGTAACTGAATGAATATTGCATAAGTACTGACGTAAAATGTGAGAATAATCTGAGATTTTGTGTAAAAGGGAAGCAGCTATTTTAATAAAAAATGAAACTGCGTTTGAGTGGGGACTGGGGGACTGCTCATACAACACTCGCCCGCAGCGCTGTTAGTTTCAAAACGTTACACATCGTTTACTCTCGTCTAATTAGATATTCTGTGACTCTCGTAATCCGAACTTTTTGTTGGTTATGGGGTTATCTGAATCTGAACCAGTCTGAACTAACATGAATATTGTTTAAATGTTATTTGTGGCATTTCATAAATTATTTCTTTCTTTTTTCTTGTGATTGTGTGATTACCTAGTTGCCCGTTTATTGCTTTAACAAAATGGTATTTGTCTGTTGTGTTCCAAATTGTAAAAACACTAGTAGTGTTATAAAAGTACATCGTTTCCCTGTTTTGTAGATGTTAAAGTAAGTACATACCTACCTACTTCGGTTTTTTTTTAAATTTGTAAAAATACAATGAAATATATTTATGTGCAGTCTGTACAAACGAAACTAATAACACAAATAATTTCATTGTTTTATAGTGTAAGTAAGTAGGTAATTTTTGTTTTTATTTCAGGTGTATGTTGAACAATTAATGGTTGGACTTAATAATTCAACGTGATGATTTATGTGGTAAAGGTCACAAAAGTTGGTTAGAAAAAGCCATGTTATTGTTTGTGACATAGGTACCTACATTTTGCTGTGGAACATCGTATCAATTCCAAATATTATAGTCAATCTGGACTTAAATATGGAGCGCTGCCAACAATAAATATGCCACCACGAGTAGAGAGTAAGTCCTATAGGTATACTGGTGTATATTTCAATAGTAAAATATTATTTATTATTTTATTAAAAACAGGAAGTGAGCCAGGTGTTTCTGCTGTAGTAGAAGCTTCAAGTAACATTATAACAATTGATGAACCACAACCAGGCCCATCAACATAAAGTGTTTCTTCGACTGGTGAAGCATTGTACGGACAAACCCACCGGTATAAAACGCAAATTGTTTAAGGATGCTGATAGCAACCGATCTGCAGTTATGTCAAACTTGAGGAAAACAGGTAAAATTTCTATGTCGACGGGTAGGTACCCGTGTATTAAAATTAACGGGTATCGTCATCCCTAAAATATACTTGGTACATTAATTGCAATAATGTTTTTTAATTTTTTTTTTGTAGGTGTGAGAACACATAAGTAAATAGGAATCTCTTAAGAAGAGTGAATGTTACGAGAGTTAGTCAATTATTAACACCAAAAGTCAAATTTTTGTACAGGGTGTCTCAAATTGGTGAGGATTGAGGAGTTACACCCATTTCCAGAGTAGCTGGAAAAAAACCGATGACACATTCCCGAGGTCAATTATTTTCGAGACAAATCGAACGATCAAGGACTCATTTCGATATCTGTTGCCGTTTTCGAGATACAAGCCAAAATTAGTATTTCTGTCATTTTAAGAGGGTACCGTAACTTCCTTATTTATGAATATTTTTTCAAATTTTAAAAACTTTCTTGGGGCACTTTTTTACGTAGATTCAGAATCTGAAGACTAAAATTGCCTAACTCTTACAGATTTTCCGCTACGATCCAAACTTCAATTTTTTTAAATGGAAACCATAGTTGGCTGTGGCTTAAAAAAATTTCATATTTTTTAAGCTTTTCCAAAAAATTTTAACACAAGTCATATTCGTTTTAATAGGAGCCGGATAATTTCGATTTTGATTTTGAAAATTTTAAATGTTGACAGTTCACCGTTACTCAAATATATATAGAGGAGCCTTTGAAATATTTACATTCATCTTTTTAATGTTCTATTTTTAATATAATATAATATCTGTTAAAATCTCTTATTTAATAAATAGAGTATGATTGCGTCTTTTTTACAAAATAAGCAAAGGGTGCTTTGGAAAAAATACAACATAAAACAATGTTACATGGAAGTTTGACAGTTAATTTCATTATAAGTTGATATAGGTAATATTGTTTAGTAGCGTGAATAAAAATGTTTACAAATGAAGAGAAATATGATATGCTAAAATGTTTCATCGAATGCAACGGAAACTGTGGATATGCGGAAGATTTGTATTTAAATAGATATCCAGAGAGACACCAGCCAAATATAAAAATATTTTTTAAGTTAGGTAGATCAAATGTTTATAAAACCTCTACATGAATGTAAATATTTCAAAGCCTCCTCTATATTTTAAGCAACGGTAAACTGTCAACATTTAAAGTTTTCAATGAAAATCGAAATTATCCGGCTCGTGTTGAAAACGGTTAAGTATGCCTGGTGTTATATTTTTGAAAAGCTTGCAAAATATGTAATTTTTTTAAGCCACAGCCAACTATGGTTTCCATTTAAAAAAATTGAAGTTTGGGTCGTAGCGAAGAATCTGTAACAGTTAGACAATTTTACTATTCAGATTCTGAATCTAGGTACGTAAAAAAAGTTTTAAAAACAAAGTTTTTAAAATTTGAAAAAATATTCACAAATAAGGAAGTTACGGTACCCTCTTAAAATGACAGAAATACTAATTTTGGCTTATATCTCGAAAACGGTAAAAGATATCGAAATGAGTCCTTGACCGTTCGATTCGTCTCGAAAATTGACCTCAGGAATGCGTCATCAGTTTTTTTCCAGCTACTCTGGAAGTGGGTGTAACCCCTCAATCCTCACCAATTTGAGTGAGACACCCTGTACACCGCACTGCAAAAAGTCTAATAGCCCACCATGCACTGCCTATTTAGAGAAAAAGAATGCGGGAAACAAGGAAAGATTGCAGGAGGCGATGCGAGTTGCTGAAAATGGTGAACTATTGGAAAAGTTAACAACAAGACGACTTTCCGCTTTCTTATGTCTCAGATAAAGATGCAGCAAAAAGAACCAAGAGATATTTTTATTGTGGCAGAAATTAAATGGGCCCGACGTAACTTTTTTGTGTCACCGTAATTGAAATCAGGATCCAGTTCAAAAATTTTTTCTCCTGCATCAATTAGGCGGAAGAAATATAAATCCAACTTGTTCTGCATTTGCAGCCAATTATAAAACAATGGTGCTGAACAATTTTATGTCTTCCCGTTCACCTGGTAGCGTAGCAATTGTGAAGAAGATGATGGTGAAGCTCTGGACACACTTAGAAAATTTTTAGAAGTGTATGTGGCAGGAGTAGAACTTCTTCCAGAAGTTATTGAAGAATTTGTGGAAGGCGAGGAGAAATTTAAAGTTACGGGCAATATTGATGTTATAGTATAACGACACAATTACATTCGTATTTAGCATTGAGTAAAAAATAATAAAGAGTTGCAACTGTCAAGGTTTCGAGATTTTAGTATTGTATTTCTTTGCCAATAACTTCATGATTGTCATCAATTTTTAGTGCTACGGGAAGGTATTCGTCAAAAAGTATATTTTTTTAAATGGACACCCTGTATATTTTTACAGTTTCTGATGTAGAATTTTATTCTGCACCAATTTGTATTAAGGTTCCCTATACTCATCTTTTATGGTTTTTGAGTTATTGATAATTTTGTATTTTACTGCGCGAAATACATCGAGGTATGTGTTGCTCTTATAATAGTCGGCTGTGGAAATGGTATTTGTTGCAATTACTAGCATCTATCAAACGAAGTTATGTTGCTCTTATAATAGTTGGCTGTGGAAATAACATTTGTTGCAATTATTATTACTTATCTATCAAACACGATTTTATAAATAAGTTTGGTAAAGGTTATCAGTCATGGAAAATAAAGGAAATGGATATTCAAACAATGATATTTTAAACTTATTTTTTATTCAAGGGGAATGTCACAGAATTATTAGCAGAACTTGTCATATACTCTGTGAATAAAAAATACGTTTAAAATATCATTGTTTGAATATCCATTTCCTTTATTTTCCATGACTGATAAACTTTACCAAACTTATTTATAAAATCGTGTTTGATAGATAGGTAATAATAATTGCAACAAATGCCATTTTCACAGCCAACTATTATAAAAGCAACATAACTTCGTATGATAGATGCTAATAATTGCAACAAATACCATTTTCACAGCCGACTATTATAAGAGCAACACATACCTCGATGTATTTCGCGCAGTAAAATACAAAATTATCAATAACGCAGAAACTATAAAAGATGAGTATAGGGAACCTTAATACAAATTGGTGCAGAATAAAATTCTACATCAGAAACCGTAAAAATATACAGGGTGTTCCATTTAAAAAAATATACTTTTTGACCTTTGAAGTTTGCCAAAGTTGGCAGTAAATTCTGACCACCCTGTAAGCAATTAGGTTAATTTGAAAGCATGATTAGGAAGCTTAAGGGTTCCACTATTCGTGTTGTGTAAATGGTAACTTTCACTTTCATTATGTTAGAGACAGCAAATTTCAAACTACTCGATGTCAAAACAAAAATTATCAGAAAAGTCAATATATCTCGAGTAGGGTTAGATTTAGGGATAGGGTAGTATGATCTAAGTCCTATTAAAATGACTAGTAGAATTCAAAAATGCAGTAAAAAATATATCATTCCATTTAAAATAACGAAGTTGATGGTAACTTCCGGTATAAGCGGAAGTGCAATGACCTCGAAAATATTTTTAATGAAAAGAGCATAAAAAACTTTGTAAGTAGCCAAATTTTCAGAATTAAATTATCGCTACAAGTCCCTATACTTCTAATGAACGGTTTGCGTGAATCACCCTGTATATACATGTTGTATCTTATCTTTTACTGTTTTTTATTTATTGCAAATTTCGTGAACAATATTATTTATACCACCAGCATCTGCATGCGTATCAATCAGGTTAGCCATGGACGAAAAGTTTGCTTTTTGAATTTATTCAATTATTCTGGAAGGCATAAGTGTCAAATTAATTGTTTTTCATCCATGGCTAACCTGATTGATACGCATGCAGATGCTGTAATGTTGGTATAAATAATATTGTTCACGAAATTTGCAATAAATAAAAAACAGTAAAAGATAAGATACAACATATACAGGGTGATCTACCACGAGTGTGCCAAACTTCAGAGGCTGGTAATTTATCAAAAATAAATGGACTTTCATTAATAAACATATGTCCTAAAACGCATAATAAGGGAGCTACAACCCCTTGAAGGGGGTTAATGAATATCAATTTTTCGCTTAAGCAATGTAAATGACATAATACTACAAATCAGAAATATCAATTGTTTTTAAACATAGGTGACTTCAAGCCACTTGATTTGAAGATTGATCGAATTAAGTTTTGCATATTTCACATGAAAACGCAAATTATTCAAAAACGGCTGGTGTGACAGAAATTTTGAAAAATACTTTTTTCTGAGTCATTGCATGGGAAATAATGTTATGTAAAAGTTTTGCTTCGGAAGTGACGCCAAAAAAAATTTTAATCACCATATATTTTTGAAAAATGTAAAAAAATATAGGGTGTTCCATTTAAAAAAATGTAAGTTAGGTTTGTCCAGCTTTTATGGAACACCCTGTATATTCTTTGCGGGGGTTTTAAATGAGTTCATTTGATTCACTACAACTTTTATTTGAAACATTTTTTCCTAACTCGAAAAATAAAGAAAATATAAGGGTGGGCCTTTTCGTTGGATAACCCTGTACATGCAGATGTATGCGGGCCCATGGAAGTACCTTCATTAGGTGGGGCTCGATATTTTCTGGTCATAAAGGATGATTTCTCGTCATTTCGGAAAGTTTACTTTATAAAAACAAAAGCAGAGGTGAAGGAAAAGGTACCAGGAGATTTTATTTTACAAGCTGAAAGAGAGACAGATAGTACGATAAAGATACTTATTAGAACGGATAATGGTCTTGAGTTTGTAAATTACGAGATGGATAGCCTTTTAAAACGTCATGGAATTATTCATCACCAAAGGTCAGTAGTATATATACCTACTACTTACTCCCCAACAAAACGGAAGGGCTGAACGTGAAATCCGTACACTAGTAGAAGCAGCTACATCAATGATTTGCAATATGGATAAAAAGTTGTGGGCAGAAGCAGTAAATACCACTGCATACCTATATATACCTACTGCACAGAACTCTGGGACGAGCTCTGTGAAAAATAAGTCCCCGTATGATTTGTGGTATAATAAAACGGTTAATTTTAATGAGTTTCAAAGGTTTGGAAATCGAGTTAGTCAGTACATAGACCCGAGCAAGCTCGTTTAAAATGGGACCCAAAAAACAGACGGACAATATTCGTGGGCTATGGCTATGGGCTATGACAATGTGAAAGGGTATAGAATATTTTTCTTCCCTTATGAAAATAAAATCGAGTGTCACAAAGACGTTATAGGATTTTTCTACCAATAAAAGAAGCGGAGAAGCCTGAAATTAAAAAATATGAAAAGAAAAATGAGACCGGAGAGAATAAAAATGAAAGATACGTCCGTATAGAAAATACTGAATCTGAAAGTGAAAGTGAGACAAGATCAGAGAGCGAGATAGAGAAAATCAAGAAGAAAATTCCGATGATAAGTAACTTAGATGAAATAGAAAATGTTTCGGGATACAATTTAAGAAGAACGACAAGACAGCCAACTAGGTTTAATGACTATGAAAACGGTTTTCTTAACCATAAATTAATGATGAAAGCGAGGAGCCGAAAACTTACGAAGATGCAATGTCGAGCAACGAGTCTGAGGAGTGGAAAAAGGCGATGACAGCAGAATTAAAGGCCTTAGAAGGAAACCAAACATGGGTGAAAGCAGAACACACAACAGTGAATTGAAAGTGATTGAGTGTAAGTGGGTGTAGGTATAAACTCAAAAAGAAATTAAAGTGATGGTGTTATAACCTACAAAGCTAGGTTGGTAGTAGCTAGAGGCTTTCAACAAACTAGTTTGTCGATGTCAGATATTTATAGCCCTGTCGCTAAATTGCCATCAGTTAGAATTTACCTACATATTTACCTTTATGTAATAAGTTGAAGATTCCTATTTATCAGTTAGATGTGTGTAGGTGTACTTATTTCATTGCCAAAAGGTTGTAACGAAAAAACGGGGCACTATAATATAATATTGTAAACTTAAAAAATCCTTATATGGACTGAAAGGTTCTCCAAGGAAATGGAATGAAAAATTTAATGCACTTATAGGTACACGGTGGTGAATTTTTCGATGCCCACCGCATTATTGGTATCTCGGAAACAATGAGATATAGAGAATCGGTTAAATTAGACAAAAGTTGCGCTATTTTATGCTCTACAATTTCCTGCCAAGAAATACTGGATATCTTGATTCGTTCGCGGTTTATCCTGAAAAAATTGAAAATCGTGATTTCAAAACCAAATTAATATCTTCTATACGATTCATGCGAATTTAATGAAAGTTGGCAAGGATATATTTTTGACTACTACCAATTGAATGGCGTTGACAGAAATTTTCTAAACCTTCTAGATTTTGAGCAACGATAATCTTAACTTTTTTATTTCTTATGGCCGCCATATTGGATTTTTACACCATTAGTTAGAGAAAATAATTCTCTTTTCACCTATGTCATGATATATGTCACCAAAATAGTCTGATTTTTTAAAAACATGTTGATATTCGAATTATTAATGTAAAAATAATTTATAAAATCCAGTATGCTTTGGAAAAATAATGGCAAGCAACATTTTAATCCAGACGCTATTATTAAATTGTACCCTCGTAAAAAAATTACAGAAAAATGCCAGCTTAATTAAGCTCCTATTAAATATTACAAACAATTAATTCATTAAAGAGTCAAGAAAACAAATAATACTATTTTTATTTTATAAAAAATTCACCACCGTGTATGTAATCTTTAAATTTTGAAAGGTCAGAATATGAATATTGTTTATATGTAAAGCAGGTCTCACTGAAAATTATTATAAAATGTATATCTTACTCTATGTCGATGATGTATTATTAGCAGGCACAAATAATGAGTTAGAAGTTCAGAATATAAAACAAATTTTAAGTCAAAACTTTAAAATGAAAGATTTAGGTCATATCAAATATTTCTTAGGAATGGAAATTTCACAAAGTGTGACAAAAGGTGAAGTTTCAATATGTAAATCAAGCAGCATAAGTACCTACCTACTTACAAAATATTTTGGTTAAATTCAATATGCATAACTGTAAACCTATTTCTACTCCGATGGATGTAGGTACCTAAATTTTAAACACGAGATATCAAAGAAAGAAAAATCTGAAAGCTCTGAGTTAGAAAATAAACATGTCGTATGCTAATATTGGTTCATTAATGTATGCCACGTTGTGTTCAACGTGTACTTATATATCGATAAGTATACTTAGTAGATATCAAACGTGCGCGAGCCAGGAGCTTATTTGGCAAGCTCTCAAACGGGTGTTACGATATGTGAAAGCAGGCACTGTAAATTTAAGTCTAGTATATTATAACACAATGTAAATAGTGAAAACTATATTATAGGTTATGCGGACTCGGATTGTGCAGGTGATGGTGTTGAAAGTGTTTAGCTGTACTGTGTCATGGACCTCTAGAAAGCAATCAACTGATGTTGCATTGTCATCCACAGAGGCAGAGTACGATACGATATATTTTCAATGACTTAAAAATTGTTAATGATTATGTAGGTAGGTATGTGTGTAACATTGTTCAGTTCGAAGACAATCAGTCTTTTCTATAAAACCCAGAGTTTCATAAGAAACTTAAACATGTTGATATCAGGTTTCATTTTGTGAGGGACAAAATTAAAGATAGGTAATATTATAAAGGTAGAATAGGTACCTACCTACCTACATGCGAGTACTGAAAAGCAGATTGCTGATATCTTCACAAAAAGCCGTTGGGGAAAATATTATTCCAACAGTTTTGTAAAGAATTAGTTCTTGAATAACATCAGTTGTTATGCTTTTGTGTTAATCTCTATTATCATATGTCATATTATTATGTAAAGCGAGATTTGTCATTGAGGAATGAGGGGGTGTGTTTTGGTAACAATGACAAATTGATATTTGGTTATTTTATTTAATATTAATATTAAGTTGGTAGTAGTAGTAGTCGATTCGATGTGTAACAGAAATATGTTCACGGCGTTCACGCTGTTTTTATGCCCGATAAATGTACCTATTTTTGTGTTAAAAGAAAAGTACCTAATAAAAGTAAATAAAACAAAAACTAACGAGTATTCAATATTGAAAAACACTTAACTGTAACAAAATTTAAACCGCAAACCCCGATTGTCTGATTTTTTTTAAAAATTAGCTGCGCATGCGCACAAAGCCGTGTTTCTTTCATAAGTAATCACAATAAAACGTTTAATTTAATTATATAGGTACCTAGTACTCAATACTTATTGTATAAATTTATTACTGTTAATTACTCACCCCTTTGAAGGTTGAACGTCTCTCATATCACACACGATTAAATTAGAAAATTCTTTTGGTTCAGTGCAGTGGTTCTGCATTCACACGGCACACACTTCGCATTAAATAGATTTAAATAAATTACACGCCTAGTTAAAACACGTACGATACACTGCTAGAACACAAGCCGCGCATTTTATGATTATTTATAAATTATAATTTGCCCAGTTTTTTAAAACACGTCCGTCCGCAGGTATAGACTATAGACTGGCTTCCACTCAAGCTCAACCTTCGAGACTTCGGTTTCTAATTAGGTCAGCCGACTCGAGGCGATCGTCGCCGAACGGAACCCGGCCGTCGTTTGTTGTTGCCGCGACATCGCCGCATAACCGATTCCACGAATTCACCAGGCGTAGCGTATGCGTCTATCTTCCATAATAATACTTAATCCATCTGTTTATTCTGGGCTTTTTAGGTTGTTATGTGTTACCTATATATATACCTGTCTTGTTGTGTTTTTGTGCTGGTCGTTTATTATCTATGGCGTGTTTGTAAATAATATAAACGGTATTTAAATTTCGATTAATAAAGATATATACCTACCTATGTGAATATAGTGCACGTTTTAAAGCGATGCGATAACTTAGGAGGATGTAATTTTTTTGCTAATATATCGGTTAAGAGCTCCATATCCAAAAGAAAATGCGATCCGGAGAAGGAAATATTAACTATTTTTGGTAAATTTTGACCAAAAATAATTAATATTTCTCTCGTCGCGCGGACCTGTTTCAAGAGTCATGATCCGAATTAATCATTCTATGTATGGGGTAAATTAACTTTGAAGTTCGTGGGATTATTATTAGGGTATTTTCCCATGCAGCTTGTTGATTATCAACTACTAGTGTTTCTGCTGCCTTGTCTAGCTGTTCTTCGTCTATTAACGGGGTTACCAAATTGATAGTTTCTTCAAGTTGGATTTTATTGAAGCTCTGCCATTAGTTGTTACACTATTAGTCTAGGATGCATTTCCCTTTGTATCGAATTAATAATGATTCGAACTAATGATTTGAATTAATCATTCGAATTAATAATTCTAATTATTAATTCGAATCATTAATACGAATGATTAATTTTAGGTTTACTAAACTCAATCAGACACAGGGACAAACTAAAAAATATGTTTAAAAAAATCCATTAGCAGAACTGGTATAGCTCGTTATAAGCAATATATCGGAGTTTTCTTAACAATTTAATTTAAAAAACTAAATAAATTCTGCCAAAAATAATTATAAAAAAATATGGCGAGTAGTTAATGACGTTACAAATAATGTAAACAATTAATTCGAATTAATGGTTCGAATTATTGATCCGAATGATTAATTCGAATCATTCGAATGATTAATTCGAATCATTCGAATAATTAATTCGAATCATTAACTCGAATGATTAATTCTAATCATTATTTCGAATAATTAATACGAATAATTAATTCGAAT
The DNA here is from genome assembly GCA_963680705.1 of Rhagium mordax. NCBI lineage: Eukaryota > Metazoa > Arthropoda > Insecta > Coleoptera > Cerambycidae > Rhagium > Rhagium mordax. Next base: position 94,569,924 of record OY796658.1, on the reverse strand, counting down.
CATTAATTCGAATTAATCATTCGCTTTAATTATTCGAATTAATTATTCGAATTATTGATCCGAATGATTAATTCGAATCATTCGAATGATTAATTCGAATCATTCGAATAATTAATTCGAATGATTAATTTTAGGTTTACTAGGTATATAAACTCAATCAGGCGCAGGGACAAACTAAAAAATATGTTTATAAAAATCCATTAGCAGAACTGCGGAAGCTCGATCGTTATAATAAGCAATATCGGAATTTTCTTAACAATCTAATTTAAAAAACTAAAAACGAATGTTATAAAAATAAAATAAATTCTGCCAAAAATATAATTATAAAAAAATATGGCAAGTAGTTAATGATGTTACAAATAATGTAAACAATTAATTCGAATTATTGATTCGAATGATTAATTCGAATCATTCGAATTAGGAAATGGGTTAAACCAAGAAAGGAAATTGGCCGGTCGGTAACATAATATATATCAATTGATACCTATTTAGAAGATGAATCATTTCGGACAAATCATTTGCCCTATCCATCTATAAATGAAACCTTTGCTTGTATAGAGATATGTTGGAGTATTTTTTTCCAGTTTTATAACACTTAAAATTATAGACGATTATAAACTCACATGCACATGTGAAAAATAAAAGAAACGTAGGTACCGGTAGGTAACTGAATGAATATTGCATAAGTACTGACGTAAAATGTGAGAATAATCTGAGATTTTGTGTAAAAGGGAAGCAGCTATTTTAATAAAAAATGAAACTGCGTTTGAGTGGGGACTGGGGGACTGCTCATACAACACTCGCCCGCAGCGCTGTTAGTTTCAAAACGTTACACATCGTTTACTCTCGTCTAATTAGATATTCTGTGACTCTCGTAATCCGAACTTTTTGTTGGTTATGGGGTTATCTGAATCTGAACCAGTCTGAACTAACATGAATATTGTTTAAATGTTATTTGTGGCATTTCATAAATTATTTCTTTCTTTTTTCTTGTGATTGTGTGATTACCTAGTTGCCCGTTTATTGCTTTAACAAAATGGTATTTGTCTGTTGTGTTCCAAATTGTAAAAACACTAGTAGTGTTATAAAAGTACATCGTTTCCCTGTTTTGTAGATGTTAAAGTAAGTACATACCTACCTACTTCGGTTTTTTTTTAAATTTGTAAAAATACAATGAAATATATTTATGTGCAGTCTGTACAAACGAAACTAATAACACAAATAATTTCATTGTTTTATAGTGTAAGTAAGTAGGTAATTTTTGTTTTTATTTCAGGTGTATGTTGAACAATTAATGGTTGGACTTAATAATTCAACGTGATGATTTATGTGGTAAAGGTCACAAAAGTTGGTTAGAAAAAGCCATGTTATTGTTTGTGACATAGGTACCTACATTTTGCTGTGGAACATCGTATCAATTCCAAATATTATAGTCAATCTGGACTTAAATATGGAGCGCTGCCAACAATAAATATGCCACCACGAGTAGAGAGTAAGTCCTATAGGTATACTGGTGTATATTTCAATAGTAAAATATTATTTATTATTTTATTAAAAACAGGAAGTGAGCCAGGTGTTTCTGCTGTAGTAGAAGCTTCAAGTAACATTATAACAATTGATGAACCACAACCAGGCCCATCAACATAAAGTGTTTCTTCGACTGGTGAAGCATTGTACGGACAAACCCACCGGTATAAAACGCAAATTGTTTAAGGATGCTGATAGCAACCGATCTGCAGTTATGTCAAACTTGAGGAAAACAGGTAAAATTTCTATGTCGACGGGTAGGTACCCGTGTATTAAAATTAACGGGTATCGTCATCCCTAAAATATACTTGGTACATTAATTGCAATAATGTTTTTTAATTTTTTTTTTGTAGGTGTGAGAACACATAAGTAAATAGGAATCTCTTAAGAAGAGTGAATGTTACGAGAGTTAGTCAATTATTAACACCAAAAGTCAAATTTTTGTACAGGGTGTCTCAAATTGGTGAGGATTGAGGAGTTACACCCATTTCCAGAGTAGCTGGAAAAAAACCGATGACACATTCCCGAGGTCAATTATTTTCGAGACAAATCGAACGATCAAGGACTCATTTCGATATCTGTTGCCGTTTTCGAGATACAAGCCAAAATTAGTATTTCTGTCATTTTAAGAGGGTACCGTAACTTCCTTATTTATGAATATTTTTTCAAATTTTAAAAACTTTCTTGGGGCACTTTTTTACGTAGATTCAGAATCTGAAGACTAAAATTGCCTAACTCTTACAGATTTTCCGCTACGATCCAAACTTCAATTTTTTTAAATGGAAACCATAGTTGGCTGTGGCTTAAAAAAATTTCATATTTTTTAAGCTTTTCCAAAAAATTTTAACACAAGTCATATTCGTTTTAATAGGAGCCGGATAATTTCGATTTTGATTTTGAAAATTTTAAATGTTGACAGTTCACCGTTACTCAAATATATATAGAGGAGCCTTTGAAATATTTACATTCATCTTTTTAATGTTCTATTTTTAATATAATATAATATCTGTTAAAATCTCTTATTTAATAAATAGAGTATGATTGCGTCTTTTTTACAAAATAAGCAAAGGGTGCTTTGGAAAAAATACAACATAAAACAATGTTACATGGAAGTTTGACAGTTAATTTCATTATAAGTTGATATAGGTAATATTGTTTAGTAGCGTGAATAAAAATGTTTACAAATGAAGAGAAATATGATATGCTAAAATGTTTCATCGAATGCAACGGAAACTGTGGATATGCGGAAGATTTGTATTTAAATAGATATCCAGAGAGACACCAGCCAAATATAAAAATATTTTTTAAGTTAGGTAGATCAAATGTTTATAAAACCTCTACATGAATGTAAATATTTCAAAGCCTCCTCTATATTTTAAGCAACGGTAAACTGTCAACATTTAAAATTTTCAATGAAAATCGAAATTATCCGGCTCGTGTTGAAAACGGTTAAGTATGCCTGGTGTTATATTTTTGAAAAGCTTGCAAAATATGTAATTTTTTTAAGCCACAGCCAACTATGGTTTCCATTTAAAAAAATTGAAGTTTGGGTCGTAGCGAAGAATCTGTAACAGTTAGACAATTTTACTATTCAGATTCTGAATCTAGGTACGTAAAAAAAGTTTTAAAAACAAAGTTTTTAAAATTTGAAAAAATATTCACAAATAAGGAAGTTACGGTACCCTCTTAAAATGACAGAAATACTAATTTTGGCTTATATCTCGAAAACGGTAAAAGATATCGAAATGAGTCCTTGACCGTTCGATTCGTCTCGAAAATTGACCTCAGGAATGCGTCATCAGTTTTTTTCCAGCTACTCTGGAAGTGGGTGTAACCCCTCAATCCTCACCAATTTGAGTGAGACACCCTGTACACCGCACTGCAAAAAGTCTAATAGCCCACCATGCACTGCCTATTTAGAGAAAAAGAATGCGGGAAACAAGGAAAGATTGCAGGAGGCGATGCGAGTTGCTGAAAATGGTGAACTATTGGAAAAGTTAACAACAAGACGACTTTCCGCTTTCTTATGTCTCAGATAAAGATGCAGCAAAAAGAACCAAGAGATATTTTTATTGTGGCAGAAATTAAATGGGCCCGACGTAACTTTTTTGTGTCACCGTAATTGAAATCAGGATCCAGTTCAAAAATTTTTTCTCCTGCATCAATTAGGCGGAAGAAATATAAATCCAACTTGTTCTGCATTTGCAGCCAATTATAAAACAATGGTGCTGAACAATTTTATGTCTTCCCGTTCACCTGGTAGCGTAGCAATTGTGAAGAAGATGATGGTGAAGCTCTGGACACACTTAGAAAATTTTTAGAAGTGTATGTGGCAGGAGTAGAACTTCTTCCAGAAGTTATTGAAGAATTTGTGGAAGGCGAGGAGAAATTTAAAGTTACGGGCAATATTGATGTTATAGTATAACGACACAATTACATTCGTATTTAGCATTGAGTAAAAAATAATAAAGAGTTGCAACTGTCAAGGTTTCGAGATTTTAGTATTGTATTTCTTTGCCAATAACTTCATGATTGTCATCAATTTTTAGTGCTACGGGAAGGTATTCGTCAAAAAGTATATTTTTTTAAATGGAACACCCTGTATATTTTTACAGTTTCTGATGTAGAATTTTATTCTGCACCAATTTGTATTAAGGTTCCCTATACTCATCTTTTATGGTTTTTGAGTTATTGATAATTTTGTATTTTACTGCGCGAAATACATCGAGGTATGTGTTGCTCTTATAATAGTCGGCTGTGGAAATGGTATTTGTTGCAATTACTAGCATCTATCAAACGAAGTTATTTATTTATTTATTTATTTATTTATTTATTAACATCATACGGGACACAAACAGGTAAAGAAACCCACTGCAGTATCCACTGCCTTATATAAGAAAATTAAAATTAAAAACTGTTACATAATATATATTATTATATACCAATCTATACTATAGGATGATATTATTTAAGGTATATATGTACAGTACATTCACTTTCAAACCAAAGCAGTCTGCGAGTGAACAGGAGGCAGTAGTAAAGCGAGAACACTATGCGTGACTGCATGTCGATCTCAGAATAGTTAGCGCTCTCGCTTTATTGTCTCCCATTCACCCACAAAGTGCCCCGGTCAAAAAGTGAACCCACTGTATACAAGCAAGTACATATTATATATATATATATATATATAAGTACATATATGTATATCGTAGTAAAAAAAAACAAGACAGAACGAAAAAATACAAACAATTATTACTTATATAAAGAATGTCTTATATACCTTCAAAGAAAAAAGAATTCTATTATAATAATAAACTCACACAACTTATGAGATATGTAATACCTATTCCAAAAGGAAATAAATTTAAGAACTTTTGCACTTGCATCTTGATTATTTTTAAATACCTATCATATGAGATTTTAATATACGTTTTGTTTGTAACTGTGACATAGAAAAAACATCCAGAATATTGCAATACCTATTAGAATTTCGAACCATTCTACAAAGAGGTGAGTTTTGAGAACAATTCGTTCTTCTAAATGGTAAATTGAATAGTTCAAAATTCCTTAAATGTCTTTGAGGTACATTAATAGAAATTTGTGATAAAATATCAGAATTTTGAGTAACATTATTAAAAATTTTATAAAGAGCGAGAATATCGGACATAACCCTTCTATTTTCTAACGAGATTAATTTAAAGTGCTTTCGAGCTATTGAAATTTCGCTGTTAGGAATAATATAATGTTCTTTATAACTTAAGTATTTAATAAGTTTATTTTGTACATTTTCTAATCTTTCTATATAATTTTTATATTGTGGACACCAAATTATGTTTGCAAAATTCAATTTACTAAAAACAAATGCATTGTATACAGAAATAATGGACTTTGTTTTTGAGAAAAACTTGCACTTTCTGCAAATATAGCCGAGCATTTTTGAGGACGAGTTAATTACTGAGTCGATGTGCAGGTCAAAAATTAATTTTGAGTCAAATATAACACCTAAATCTCTAATGTGACTTACCCGATTTAGCGAACTATTTTCTAGACGGTACAAGAACACAATTGGATGCATATTCCTGGTAAATGTTATGCTACAACATTTCAACATATTTAGAAAAAGGCCATTATTATCACAAAATTCAACAACGCGGTCAAGATCTTCCTGAAGATTTAGACAATCATTAATAGATGTTACTTTGGTAAAAATTTTCAAGTCGTCTGCGTATAATAGGAATCTACTATGCTGAAGACATGAATTTATGTTGTTGATATAAATGATGAATAAGAGGGGGCCCAGGTGTGATCCTTGCGGAACCCCTGAGGTAGTGTTGTACAGCACTGAGGTGAAACCTTGTATATTAACAAATTGTGACCTATTTTTTATGTAGGACTCTACCCATCTCAGTAGTATACCGCCTATACCAACCTCAGCAAGCCGAACGAGAAGAATATTATGGCTTATCTTATCAAACGCCTTGCTGAAGTCAGTATAAACAGCATCCACCTGAATTCTATCATCTAAATTATTATGTAGATACTCACTATAAATTAGAAGGTTCGATTCCAGAGACCGTCCTTGGTAAAAACCGTGCTGTTCCGATATTATAATATTTTTTGCTCTTATAATAGTCGGCTGTGAAAATGGTATTTGTTGCAATTATTAGCATCTATCATACGAAGTTATGTTGCTCTTATAATAGTTGGCTGTGGAAATAACATTTGTTGCAATTATTATTACTTATCTATCAAACACGATTTTATAAATAAGTTTGGTAAAGGTTATCAGTCATGGAAAATAAAGGAAATGGATATTCAAACAATGATATTTTAAACTTATTTTTTATTCAAGGGGAATGTCACAGAATTATTAGCAGAACTTGTCATATACTCTGTGAATAAAAAATACGTTTAAAATATCATTGTTTGAATATCCATTTCCTTTATTTTCCATGACTGATAAACTTTACCAAACTTATTTATAAAATCGTGTTTGATAGATAGGTAATAATAATTGCAACAAATGCCATTTTCACAGCCAACTATTATAAAAGCAACATAACTTCGTATGATAGATGCTAATAATTGCAACAAATACCATTTTCACAGCCGACTATTATAAGAGCAACACATACCTCGATGTATTTCGCGCAGTAAAATACAAAATTATCAATAACGCAGAAACTATAAAAGATGAGTATAGGGAACCTTAATACAAATTGGTGCAGAATAAAATTCTACATCAGAAACCGTAAAAATATACAGGGTGTTCCATTTAAAAAAATATACTTTTTGACCTTTGAAGTTTGCCAAAGTTGGCAGTAAATTCTGACCACCCTGTAAGCAATTAGGTTAATTTGAAAGCATGATTAGGAAGCTTAAGGGTTCCACTATTCGTGTTGTGTAAATGGTAACTTTCACTTTCATTATGTTAGAGACAGCAAATTTCAAACTACTCGATGTCAAAACAAAAATTATCAGAAAAGTCAATATATCTCGAGTAGGGTTAGATTTAGGGATAGGGTAGTATGATCTAAGTCCTATTAAAATGACTAGTAGAATTCAAAAATGCAGTAAAAAATATATCATTCCATTTAAAATAACGAAGTTGATGGTAACTTCCGGTATAAGCGGAAGTGCAATGACCTCGAAAATATTTTTAATGAAAAGAGCATAAAAAACTTTGTAAGTAGCCAAATTTTCAGAATTAAATTATCGCTACAAGTCCCTATACTTCTAATGAACGGTTTGCGTGAATCACCCTGTATATACATGTTGTATCTTATCTTTTACTGTTTTTTATTTATTGCAAATTTCGTGAACAATATTATTTATACCACCAGCATCTGCATGCGTATCAATCAGGTTAGCCATGGACGAAAAGTTTGCTTTTTGAATTTATTCAATTATTCTGGAAGGCATAAGTGTCAAATTAATTGTTTTTCATCCATGGCTAACCTGATTGATACGCATGCAGATGCTGTAATGTTGGTATAAATAATATTGTTCACGAAATTTGCAATAAATAAAAAACAGTAAAAGATAAGATACAACATATACAGGGTGATCTACCACGAGTGTGCCAAACTTCAGAGGCTGGTAATTTATCAAAAATAAATGGACTTTCATTAATAAACATATGTCCTAAAACGCATAATAAGGGAGCTACAACCCCTTGAAGGGGGTTAATGAATATCAATTTTTCGCTTAAGCAATGTAAATGACATAATACTACAAATCAGAAATATCAATTGTTTTTAAACATAGGTGACTTCAAGCCACTTGATTTGAAGATTGATCGAATTAAGTTTTGCATATTTCACATGAAAACGCAAATTATTCAAAAACGGCTGGTGTGACAGAAATTTTGAAAAATACTTTTTTCTGAGTCATTGCATGGGAAATAATGTTATGTAAAAGTTTTGCTTCGGAAGTGACGCCAAAAAAAATTTTAATCACCATATATTTTTGAAAAATGTAAAAAAATATAGGGTGTTCCATTTAAAAAAATGTAAGTTAGGTTTGTCCAGCTTTTATGGAACACCCTGTATATTCTTTGCGGGGGTTTTAAATGAGTTCATTTGATTCACTACAACTTTTATTTGAAACATTTTTTCCTAACTCGAAAAATAAAGAAAATATAAGGGTGGGCCTTTTCGTTGGATAACCCTGTACATGCAGATGTATGCGGGCCCATGGAAGTACCTTCATTAGGTGGGGCTCGATATTTTCTGGTCATAAAGGATGATTTCTCGTCATTTCGGAAAGTTTACTTTATAAAAACAAAAGCAGAGGTGAAGGAAAAGGTACCAGGAGATTTTATTTTACAAGCTGAAAGAGAGACAGATAGTACGATAAAGATACTTATTAGAACGGATAATGGTCTTGAGTTTGTAAATTACGAGATGGATAGCCTTTTAAAACGTCATGGAATTATTCATCACCAAAGGTCAGTAGTATATATACCTACTACTTACTCCCCAACAAAACGGAAGGGCTGAACGTGAAATCCGTACACTAGTAGAAGCAGCTACATCAATGATTTGCAATATGGATAAAAAGTTGTGGGCAGAAGCAGTAAATACCACTGCATACCTATATATACCTACTGCACAGAACTCTGGGACGAGCTCTGTGAAAAATAAGTCCCCGTATGATTTGTGGTATAATAAAACGGTTAATTTTAATGAGTTTCAAAGGTTTGGAAATCGAGTTAGTCAGTACATAGATCCGAGCAAGCTCGTTTAAAATGGGACCCAAAAAACAGACGGACAATATTCGTGGGCTATGGCTATGGGCTATGACAATGTGAAAGGGTATAGAATATTTTTCTTCCCTTATGAAAATAAAATCGAGTGTCACAAAGACGTTATAGGATTTTTCTACCAATAAAAGAAGCGGAGAAGCCTGAAATTAAAAAATATGAAAAGAAAAATGAGACCGGAGAGAATAAAAATGAAAGATACGTCCGTATAGAAAATACTGAATCTGAAAGTGAAAGTGAGACAAGATCAGAGAGCGAGATAGAGAAAATCAAGAAGAAAATTCCGATGATAAGTAACTTAGATGAAATAGAAAATGTTTCGGGATACAATTTAAGAAGAACGACAAGACAGCCAACTAGGTTTAATGACTATGAAAACGGTTTTCTTAACCATAAATTAATGATGAAAGCGAGGAGCCGAAAACTTACGAAGATGCAATGTCGAGCAACGAGTCTGAGGAGTGGAAAAAGGCGATGACAGCAGAATTAAAGGCCTTAGAAGGAAACCAAACATGGGTGAAAGCAGAACACACAACAGTGAATTGAAAGTGATTGAGTGTAAGTGGGTGTAGGTATAAACTCAAAAAGAAATTAAAGTGATGGTGTTATAACCTACAAAGCTAGGTTGGTAGTAGCTAGAGGCTTTCAACAAACTAGTTTGTCGATGTCAGATATTTATAGCCCTGTCGCTAAATTGCCATCAGTTAGAATTTACCTACATATTTACCTTTATGTAATAAGTTGAAGATTCCTATTTATCAGTTAGATGTGTGTAGGTGTACTTATTTCATTGCCAAAAGGTTGTAACGAAAAAACGGGGCACTATAATATAATATTGTAAACTTAAAAAATCCTTATATGGACTGAAAGGTTCTCCAAGGAAATGGAATGAAAAATTTAATGCACTTATAGGTACACGGTGGTGAATTTTTCGATGCCCACCGCATTATTGGTATCTCGGAAACAATGAGATATAGAGAATCGGTTAAATTAGACAAAAGTTGCGCTATTTTATGCTCTACAATTTCCTGCCAAGAAATACTGGATATCTTGATTCGTTCGCGGTTTATCCTGAAAAAATTGAAAATCGTGATTTCAAAACCAAATTAATATCTTCTATACGATTCATGCGAATTTAATGAAAGTTGGCAAGGATATATTTTTGACTACTACCAATTGAATGGCGTTGACAGAAATTTTCTAAACCTTCTAGATTTTGAGCAACGATAATCTTAACTTTTTTATTTCTTATGGCCGCCATATTGGATTTTTACACCATTAGTTAGAGAAAATAATTCTCTTTTCACCTATGTCATGATATATGTCACCAAAATAGTCTGATTTTTTAAAAACATGTTGATATTCGAATTATTAATGTAAAAATAATTTATAAAATCCAGTATGCTTTGGAAAAATAATGGCAAGCAACATTTTAATCCAGACGCTATTATTAAATTGTACCCTCGTAAAAAAATTACAGAAAAATGCCAGCTTAATTAAGCTCCTATTAAATATTACAAACAATTAATTCATTAAAGAGTCAAGAAAACAAATAATACTATTTTTATTTTATAAAAAATTCACCACCGTGTATGTAATCTTTAAATTTTGAAAGGTCAGAATATGAATATTGTTTATATGTAAAGCAGGTCTCACTGAAAATTATTATAAAATGTATATCTTACTCTATGTCGATGATGTATTATTAGCAGGCACAAATAATGAGTTAGAAGTTCAGAATATAAAACAAATTTTAAGTCAAAACTTTAAAATGAAAGATTTAGGTCATATCAAATATTTCTTAGGAATGGAAATTTCACAAAGTGTGACAAAAGGTGAAGTTTCAATATGTAAATCAAGCAGCATAAGTACCTACCTACTTACAAAATATTTTGGTTAAATTCAATATGCATAACTGTAAACCTATTTCTACTCCGATAGATGTAGGTACCTAAATTTTAAACACGAGATATCAAAGAAAGAAAAATCTGAAAGCTCTGAGTTAGAAAATAAACATGTCGTATGCTAATATTGGTTCATTAATGTATGCCACGTTGTGTTCAACGTGTACTTATATATCGATAAGTATACTTAGTAGATATCAAACGTGCGCGAGCCAGGAGCTTATTTGGCAAGCTCTCAAACGGGTGTTACGATATGTGAAAGCAGGCACTGTAAATTTAAGTCTAGTATATTATAACACAATGTAAATAGTGAAAACTATATTATAGGTTATGCGGACTCGGATTGTGCAGGTGATGGTGTTGAAAGTGTTTAGCTGTACTGTGTCATGGACCTCTAGAAAGCAATCAACTGATGTTGCATTGTCATCCACAGAGGCAGAGTACGATACGATATATTTTCAATGACTTAAAAATTGTTAATGATTATGTAGGTAGGTATGTGTGTAACATTGTTCAGTTCGAAGACAATCAGTCTTTTCTATAAAACCCAGAGTTTCATAAGAAACTTAAACATGTTGATATCAGGTTTCATTTTGTGAGGGACAAAATTAAAGATAGGTAATATTATAAAGGTAGAATAGGTACCTACCTACCTACATGCGAGTACTGAAAAGCAGATTGCTGATATCTTCACAAAAAGCCGTTGGGGAAAATATTATTCCAACAGTTTTGTAAAGAATTAGTTCTTGAATAACATCAGTTGTTATGCTTTTGTGTTAATCTCTATTATCATATGTCATATTATTATGTAAAGCGAGATTTGTCATTGAGGAATGAGGGGGTGTGTTTTGGTAACAATGACAAATTGATATTTGGTTATTTTATTTAATATTAATATTAAGTTGGTAGTAGTAGTAGTCGATTCGATGTGTAACAGAAATATGTTCACGGCGTTCACGCTGTTTTTATGCCCGATAAATGTACCTATTTTTGTGTTAAAAGAAAAGTACCTAATAAAAGTAAATAAAACAAAAACTAACGAGTATTCAATATTGAAAAACACTTAACTGTAACAAAATTTAAACCGCAAACCCCGATTGTCTGATTTTTTTTAAAAATTAGCTGCGCATGCGCACAAAGCCGTGTTTCTTTCATAAGTAATCACAATAAAACGTTTAATTTAATTATATAGGTACCTAGTACTCAATACTTATTGTATAAATTTATTACTGTTAATTACTCACCCCTTTGAAGGTTGAACGTCTCTCATATCACACACGATTAAATTAGAAAATTCTTTTGGTTCAGTGCAGTGGTTCTGCATTCACACGGCACACACTTCGCATTAAATAGATTTAAATAAATTACACGCCTAGTTAAAACACGTACGATACACTGCTAGAACACAAGCCGCGCATTTTATGATTATTTATAAATTATAATTTGCCCAGTTTTTTAAAACACGTCCGTCCGCAGGTATAGACTATAGACTGGCTTCCACTCAAGCTCAACCTTCGAGACTTCGGTTTCTAATTAGGTCAGCCGACTCGAGGCGATCGTCGCCGAACGGAACCCGGCCGTCGTTTGTTGTTGCCGCGACATCGCCGCATAACCGATTCCACGAATTCACCAGGCGTAGCGTATGCGTCTATCTTCCATAATAATACTTAATCCATCTGTTTATTCTGGGCTTTTTAGGTTGTTATGTGTTACCTATATATATACCTGTCTTGTTGTGTTTTTGTGCTGGTCGTTTATTATCTATGGCGTGTTTGTAAATAATATAAACGGTATTTAAATTTCGATTAATAAAGATATATACCTACCTATGTGAATATAGTGCACGTTTTAAAGCGATGCGATAACTTAGGAGGATGTAATTTTTTTGCTAATATATCGGTTAAGAGCTCCATATCCAAAAGAAAATGCGATCCGGAGAAGGAAATATTAACTATTTTTGGTAAATTTTGACCAAAAATAATTAATATTTCTCTCGTCGCGCGGACCTGTTTCAAGAGTCATGATCCGAATTAATCATTCTATGTATGGGGTAAATTAACTTTGAAGTTCGTGGGATTATTATTAGGGTATTTTCCCATGCAGCTTGTTGATTATCAACTACTAGTGTTTCTGCTGCCTTGTCTAGCTGTTCTTCGTCTATTAACGGGGTTACCAAATTGATAGTTTCTTCAAGTTGGATTTTATTGAAGCTCTGCCATTAGTTGTTACACTATTAGTCTAGGATGCATTTCCCTTTGTATCGAATTAATAATGATTCGAACTAATGATTTGAATTAATCATTCGAATTAATAATTCTAATTATTAATTCGAATCATTAATACGAATGATTAATTTTAGGTTTACTAAACTCAATCAGACACAGGGACAAACTAAAAAATATGTTTAAAAAAATCCATTAGCAGAACTGGTATAGCTCGTTATAAGCAATATATCGGAGTTTTCTTAACAATTTAATTTAAAAAACTAAATAAATTCTGCCAAAAATAATTATAAAAAAATATGGCGAGTAGTTAATGACGTTACAAATAATGTAAACAATTAATTCGAATTAATGGTTCGAATTATTGATCCGAATGATTAATTCGAATCATTCGAATGATTAATTCGAATCATTCGAATAATTAATTCGAATCATTAACTCGAATGATTAATTCTAATCATTATTTCGAATAATTAATACGAATAATTAATTCGAATCATTAATTCGAATTAATCATTCGCTTTAATTATTCGAATTAATTATTCGAATTATTGATCCGAATGATTAATTCGAATCATTCGAATGATTAATTCGAATCATTCGAATAATTAATTCGAATGATTAATTTTAGGTTTACTAGGTATATAAACTCAATCAGGCGCAGGGACAAACTAAAAAATATGTTTATAAAAATCCATTAGCAGAACTGCGGAAGCTCGATCGTTATAATAAGCAATATCGGAATTTTCTTAACAATCTAATTTAAAAAACTAAAAACGAATGTTATAAAAATAAAATAAATTCTGCCAAAAATATAATTATAAAAAAATATGGCAAGTAGTTAATGATGTTACAAATAATGTAAACAATTAATTCGAATTATTGATTCGAATGATTAATTCGAATCATTCGAATTAGGAAATGGGTTAAACCAAGAAAGGAAATTGGCCGGTCGGTAACATAATATATATCAATTGATACCTATTTAGAAGATGAATCATTTCGGACAAATCATTTGCCCTATCCATCTATAAATGAAACCTTTGCTTGTATAGAGATATGTTGGAGTATTTTTTTCCAGTTTTATAACACTTAAAATTATAGACGATTATAAACTCACATGCACATGTGAAAAATAAAAGAAACGTAGGTACCGGTAGGTAACTGAATGAATATTGCATAAGTACTGACGTAAAATGTGAGAATAATCTGAGATTTTGTGTAAAAGGGAAGCAGCTATTTTAATAAAAAATGAAACTGCGTTTGAGTGGGGACTGGGGGACTGCTCATACAACACTCGCCCGCAGGCGAGAATTCACATTGCCATAAGTGACAGCATAGGGATTTTAGACAGCCAATAGGAAGCGACAATCAAAATAAACTACGCCCTCGCCTTTACCGCGATATTTAAATTAGATAAGATAAATATCAAAGTTTAATATATATTATACCAAAATATCAAATTAAAAAATCATTAATTATCATTTATGATTATATTGATATAAACATTAATAACAAATATATATTATTTTTCACTATCAATGTGCTAAATGAAATGACTATAAATGGTTAGAGCAAACACTCGACACATACTTATATTATTGAATTCAGGAATACGTCAGGAAGAAACGTAGATTCCAAAAATTTAAACAAATATTTCAATTTGCGTGTTCAATTCAAAAATAATAAATATAGCTTGCCGTTTTTTTTTTTCAGAACACCTTGTGTAAAGATATAATAATATATTAAAATGTTATAATTGAATTTTTTAAGTCAGTAAGTACTTACAACTTTTGTACTTGAATTTTTTTCTAACTGGGAAATACATTTAAAGTAAATCCATTATTAATATTAATACATAATATATTAATTATTTCATCAAATTTTATGGCAAAGGAAATTAAAAATTTGTTATGAATAAGTACCTATATATTTGGTATTAAAGTAATGGGGGATTTAAACAAATAATACATAAAATTGTAAATAATAATACAAACTAATTTTAATAGAATTTATTTTTATCAAAACAAAATTAAAATCAATTTCAAGTAAATAAATTAAAATGGTATTTATAATGCTACTTAACATCACCTAATAAAAGAGAAAATAAATAAGATAAATAAAAATATTCTTTTTTAATGATTCGAGATCTTATGTGGCTTTTTTTTTCTTAAATTATTTTCCAATGACTTTCGTGGCCGCCCACCCACGTGACTACTTCGTCCTGACAGGTGGGTTTTTCGCCGGCTAACAGCTGTTGGCTGAATAAGGATCTTAGCTCTTCTATTCTTTCGACGATACTCTGAAATTTAGGAAGGAATTGATAGTTGTATTATTAATGATATGAAACAATATTTTTACCCAATGCAAAATTTGAAATGGACGACAAAAATGCTGCAGTAGTACGAAGCTTCTCTGTGTTTTTGCACATTTTTTCTAATGCATCAGCTATATCGCTAGTTGGATTTTTTTCCAAAAAATTTGTAAAAATTGTTTTCATTGTCTCAATTGCAAATTGTCCTCTTTTCACGCAATCTTCAGGCAATTCCTGTTGAATCTCAACGCTTGAGGGACTGTGACTAGTACTTGAAAAACAATGAATGACTTGACTACTTGTTGAACTTTCATTTTGATTCCACAATGGTAGAAGCCAGTTACTTGGTGGATCACTGCCAGTTGCAATAATATAAAATATTTTTCTTTTGTGAATGTTATCTATATCCAAATTATATTTTTCAGAGTATAATAACATACAGGCCCAATCTATATGTTTACAAATATTTCCAGTATTACCTTGAAAACATGAGCACATAAGTGCATCCATATTTACAATGTAATGAAGCTTTTCTTTTGTTGCGCTTGGTACAATAACTACACTGTTACTTAAAATCTGAATTTGTTCTAATAATCCGTTTGGAGGCACTTTTATGGTTTCAGAAAATATATTTTTACGCTGACGATTATTTGCAGCGTCCAAGAGTCTTATCTCATAATACTGCATAAATTTTGTTAAAATAAAGTCGACCATCTGAACAACATTGAATGCTTTAACTCTGTTGAATATTTTATCTTTAATCAGTCTCATTACAGCTTCAGACAGATTATTTGTATTATTTCCTTTTGTTTTTAAATTATTTCTGTAAGCTAATGCCCATTGTTCCTTTCTCTGCCAGTAGGAATCCAAGTAATTTGCATAGTTCTGATGGTTAACAGCATGGTTCTTAGCAATTTCGTATTGTCGAAGGGAGTCATCGGCAGTTTTGGCATACAGTATTGATTTGAATTCTTCAAAATAGAGATGTTGTTGATTTTGAGGTATTTTGTTTTTTCCTTTAACTAGCCACCTCCAAACTGATTGGAGTACATGGAATATACATAAAAGACATTTTGATTTAGTCCATGTTTGAGTTATGGCAGCTTGCTCGGCAAGGGAATCATCAGTAATGAATATTTTGGGTCCGTCAGGATTTCCTCCAAATATTGCATCTCCCAAAATGTCCTTTAACAGTTGAAACCCCATTTTTATCACATCACAACTTTCAGAAGAAGTGATAATGACTGCGAGAGGCAATCCGCCACAATCACTGTGTGTTAGAATAACAAAAATTCTACTCCCATCATGATCCACTGTGCCAGATGAGTCCATAAATACAATTTCTGATGACGATTGAATATACTTGTGTACACGTTTCATCAAAGGTGGACAAATACTTAAAAAAAAAGATAAAAATAAGTTAACTAAATTCTATTTTTACTTGTACTTACCAAATAATGTATTCCGAGTCATTAAAAATAATTTGAGCACTGTTTCCATCCATTTGTACATTATATTCATCCAATCTTTTCTTTAAAAACTCTTTAGCAGCAATATTAAAATCCAAGGGTCCATATTTCTTGCTAAATTGCTTCATATATAAATGATAACAGTACATATAGTCCGGACATTGAGATCTATCTGCTAGAATTAAATTAGGATTATCATTGCATAAATATATTTCTGTTTTTATTGTCTCAAGAGCTGTCGCAGGAGAATGACCATTATGAAAAAGTTTTAACAACCTTTCCTTTACATCACTCGCTACTTTGCGGTATTTAAATGCATCTGCACTTCCAGTGCTGTGGTTATGGGTAAGAGTCATAGACATTTCACAAGGTAGATCCTTACGCAGAAGATGTAGGTCTTTATTTTTACCTTGATATCTTCTCTTTATTGCATGCAATGTAATACTTATGGCAGCTGGGCAATTAGTATTCCTTGTACGGTTTTTCTTGGATATATCGTATAATTTCTCTGAACGTGTGTTATGCTGGCAAGTCAAAGTCCGCTTAAATACTACATAACGGCCTGCACTATTACCAGTAGTCCGAATACTGTATGAAGATTTTGTAATGTCCTCAAACTCCTGTATCCAGGATTTAATTTCTTCTCGATCAGTGCATTAACTGTATACAATCTCAAATGTAACACGCCATTCGACTCTCTCACCTCCATAATCTTGGTCCTTCTCTGGGGCAAAACTCTCTAAAATATAATAAAATGTGTATATCTTTTACTTTAGGGTTATAATGCGAGATGTGACATTAATATATTTTGATCTGCACTCACCGTTATGCACTCAACACTGGCCTGCGACAAATCACAACAGATCTCCATTGAACTCATTTTAAACATGTAAACGCGAGTATAAACAGTAAATACAATTTTATTTATTGAAGCACTATTAGCAGTATTAGCACGGAAGCCGGAAGCCTCAAAACCACATAATATCTGACTCGAAACCTCGAAGAAGACAATCACATCACTCACAAAACAATCAAAACATATATATTTAGACGTAACTGCCAACCAACGCAAACGGTTACGATTAAGCGGATTTAAGACAATTCAAACTTCAAACCATAGAACATCAGTTGCTGTTTGACACCACATCTGCGCATGGGCACGTCTACTGGTGGTGTCATTGGCTGTTGAAAATCCCTATGCTGTCGCTTATGGCAATGTGAATTCTCGCCGCCCGCAGCGCTGTTAGTTTCAAAACGTTACACATCGTTTACTCTCGTCTAATTAGATATTCTGTGACTCTCGTAATCCGAACTTTTTGTTGGTTATGGGGTTATCTGAATCTGAACCAGTCTGAACTAACATGAATATTGTTTAAATGTTATTTGTGGCATTTCATAAATTATTTCTTTCTTTTTTCTTGTGATTGTGTGATTACCTAGTTGCCCGTTTATTGCTTTAACAAAATGGTATTTGTCTGTTGTGTTCCAAATTGTAAAAACACTAGTAGTGTTATAAAAGTACATCGTTTCCCTGTTTTGTAGATGTTAAAGTAAGTACATACCTACCTACTTCGGTTTTTTTTTAAATTTGTAAAAATACAATGAAATATATTTATGTGCAGTCTGTACAAACGAAACTAATAACACAAATAATTTCATTGTTTTATAGTGTAAGTAAGTAGGTAATTTTTGTTTTTATTTCAGGTGTATGTTGAACAATTAATGGTTGGACTTAATAATTCAACGTGATGATTTATGTGGTAAAGGTCACAAAAGTTGGTTAGAAAAAGCCATGTTATTGTTTGTGACATAGGTACCTACATTTTGCTGTGGAACATCGTATCAATTCCAAATATTATAGTCAATCTGGACTTAAATATGGAGCGCTGCCAACAATAAATATGCCACCACGAGTAGAGAGTAAGTCCTATAGGTATACTGGTGTATATTTCAATAGTAAAATATTATTTATTATTTTATTAAAAACAGGAAGTGAGCCAGGTGTTTCTGCTGTAGTAGAAGCTTCAAGTAACATTATAACAATTGATGAACCACAACCAGGCCCATCAACATAAAGTGTTTCTTCGACTGGTGAAGCATTGTACGGACAAACCCACCGGTATAAAACGCAAATTGTTTAAGGATGCTGATAGCAACCGATCTGCAGTTATGTCAAACTTGAGGAAAACAGGTAAAATTTCTATGTCGACGGGTAGGTACCCGTGTATTAAAATTAACGGGTATCGTCATCCCTAAAATATACTTGGTACATTAATTGCAATAATGTTTTTTAATTTTTTTTTTGTAGGTGTGAGAACACATAAGTAAATAGGAATCTCTTAAGAAGAGTGAATGTTACGAGAGTTAGTCAATTATTAACACCAAAAGTCAAATTTTTGTACAGGGTGTCTCAAATTGGTGAGGATTGAGGAGTTACACCCATTTCCAGAGTAGCTGGAAAAAAACCGATGACACATTCCCGAGGTCAATTATTTTCGAGACAAATCGAACGATCAAGGACTCATTTCGATATCTGTTGCCGTTTTCGAGATACAAGCCAAAATTAGTATTTCTGTCATTTTAAGAGGGTACCGTAACTTCCTTATTTATGAATATTTTTTCAAATTTTAAAAACTTTCTTGGGGCACTTTTTTACGTAGATTCAGAATCTGAAGACTAAAATTGCCTAACTCTTACAGATTTTCCGCTACGATCCAAACTTCAATTTTTTTAAATGGAAACCATAGTTGGCTGTGGCTTAAAAAAATTTCATATTTTTTAAGCTTTTCCAAAAAATTTTAACACAAGTCATATTCGTTTTAATAGGAGCCGGATAATTTCGATTTTGATTTTGAAAATTTTAAATGTTGACAGTTCACCGTTACTCAAATATATATAGAGGAGCCTTTGAAATATTTACATTCATCTTTTTAATGTTCTATTTTTAATATAATATAATATCTGTTAAAATCTCTTATTTAATAAATAGAGTATGATTGCGTCTTTTTTACAAAATAAGCAAAGGGTGCTTTGGAAAAAATACAACATAAAACAATGTTACATGGAAGTTTGACAGTTAATTTCATTATAAGTTGATATAGGTAATATTGTTTAGTAGCGTGAATAAAAATGTTTACAAATGAAGAGAAATATGATATGCTAAAATGTTTCATCGAATGCAACGGAAACTGTGGATATGCGGAAGATTTGTATTTAAATAGATATCCAGAGAGACACCAGCCAAATATAAAAATATTTTTTAAGTTAGGTAGATCAAATGTTTATAAAACCTCTACATGAATGTAAATATTTCAAAGCCTCCTCTATATTTTAAGCAACGGTAAACTGTCAACATTTAAAGTTTTCAATGAAAATCGAAATTATCCGGCTCGTGTTGAAAACGGTTAAGTATGCCTGGTGTTATATTTTTGAAAAGCTTGCAAAATATGTAATTTTTTTAAGCCACAGCCAACTATGGTTTCCATTTAAAAAAATTGAAGTTTGGGTCGTAGCGAAGAATCTGTAACAGTTAGACAATTTTACTATTCAGATTCTGAATCTAGGTACGTAAAAAAAGTTTTAAAAACAAAGTTTTTAAAATTTGAAAAAATATTCACAAATAAGGAAGTTACGGTACCCTCTTAAAATGACAGAAATACTAATTTTGGCTTATATCTCGAAAACGGTAAAAGATATCGAAATGAGTCCTTGACCGTTCGATTCGTCTCGAAAATTGACCTCAGGAATGCGTCATCAGTTTTTTTCCAGCTACTCTGGAAGTGGGTGTAACCCCTCAATCCTCACCAATTTGAGTGAGACACCCTGTACACCGCACTGCAAAAAGTCTAATAGCCCACCATGCACTGCCTATTTAGAGAAAAAGAATGCGGGAAACAAGGAAAGATTGCAGGAGGCGATGCGAGTTGCTGAAAATGGTGAACTATTGGAAAAGTTAACAACAAGACGACTTTCCGCTTTCTTATGTCTCAGATAAAGATGCAGCAAAAAGAACCAAGAGATATTTTTATTGTGGCAGAAATTAAATGGGCCCGACGTAACTTTTTTGTGTCACCGTAATTGAAATCAGGATCCAGTTCAAAAATTTTTTCTCCTGCATCAATTAGGCGGAAGAAATATAAATCCAACTTGTTCTGCATTTGCAGCCAATTATAAAACAATGGTGCTGAACAATTTTATGTCTTCCCGTTCACCTGGTAGCGTAGCAATTGTGAAGAAGATGATGGTGAAGCTCTGGACACACTTAGAAAATTTTTAGAAGTGTATGTGGCAGGAGTAGAACTTCTTCCAGAAGTTATTGAAGAATTTGTGGAAGGCGAGGAGAAATTTAAAGTTACGGGCAATATTGATGTTATAGTATAACGACACAATTACATTCGTATTTAGCATTGAGTAAAAAATAATAAAGAGTTGCAACTGTCAAGGTTTCGAGATTTTAGTATTGTATTTCTTTGCCAATAACTTCATGATTGTCATCAATTTTTAGTGCTACGGGAAGGTATTCGTCAAAAAGTATATTTTTTTAAATGGAACACCCTGTATATTTTTACAGTTTCTGATGTAGAATTTTATTCTGCACCAATTTGTATTAAGGTTCCCTATACTCATCTTTTATGGTTTTTGAGTTATTGATAATTTTGTATTTTACTGCGCGAAATACATCGAGGTATGTGTTGCTCTTATAATAGTCGGCTGTGGAAATGGTATTTGTTGCAATTACTAGCATCTATCAAACGAAGTTATGTTGCTCTTATAATAGTTGGCTGTGGAAATAACATTTGTTGCAATTATTATTACTTATCTATCAAACACGATTTTATAAATAAGTTTGGTAAAGGTTATCAGTCATGGAAAATAAAGGAAATGGATATTCAAACAATGATATTTTAAACTTATTTTTTATTCAAGGGGAATGTCACAGAATTATTAGCAGAACTTGTCATATACTCTGTGAATAAAAAATACGTTTAAAATATCATTGTTTGAATATCCATTTCCTTTATTTTCCATGACTGATAAACTTTACCAAACTTATTTATAAAATCGTGTTTGATAGATAGGTAATAATAATTGCAACAAATGCCATTTTCACAGCCAACTATTATAAAAGCAACATAACTTCGTATGATAGATGCTAATAATTGCAACAAATACCATTTTCACAGCCGACTATTATAAGAGCAACACATACCTCGATGTATTTCGCGCAGTAAAATACAAAATTATCAATAACGCAGAAACTATAAAAGATGAGTATAGGGAACCTTAATACAAATTGGTGCAGAATAAAATTCTACATCAGAAACCGTAAAAATATACAGGGTGTTCCATTTAAAAAAATATACTTTTTGACCTTTGAAGTTTGCCAAAGTTGGCAGTAAATTCTGACCACCCTGTAAGCAATTAGGTTAATTTGAAAGCATGATTAGGAAGCTTAAGGGTTCCACTATTCGTGTTGTGTAAATGGTAACTTTCACTTTCATTATGTTAGAGACAGCAAATTTCAAACTACTCGATGTCAAAACAAAAATTATCAGAAAAGTCAATATATCTCGAGTAGGGTTAGATTTAGGGATAGGGTAGTATGATCTAAGTCCTATTAAAATGACTAGTAGAATTCAAAAATGCAGTAAAAAATATATCATTCCATTTAAAATAACGAAGTTGATGGTAACTTCCGGTATAAGCGGAAGTGCAATGACCTCGAAAATATTTTTAATGAAAAGAGCATAAAAAACTTTGTAAGTAGCCAAATTTTCAGAATTAAATTATCGCTACAAGTCCCTATACTTCTAATGAACGGTTTGCGTGAATCACCCTGTATATACATGTTGTATCTTATCTTTTACTGTTTTTTATTTATTGCAAATTTCGTGAACAATATTATTTATACCACCAGCATCTGCATGCGTATCAATCAGGTTAGCCATGGACGAAAAGTTTGCTTTTTGAATTTATTCAATTATTCTGGAAGGCATAAGTGTCAAATTAATTGTTTTTCATCCATGGCTAACCTGATTGATACGCATGCAGATGCTGTAATGTTGGTATAAATAATATTGTTCACGAAATTTGCAATAAATAAAAAACAGTAAAAGATAAGATACAACATATACAGGGTGATCTACCACGAGTGTGCCAAACTTCAGAGGCTGGTAATTTATCAAAAATAAATGGACTTTCATTAATAAACATATGTCCTAAAACGCATAATAAGGGAGCTACAACCCCTTGAAGGGGGTTAATGAATATCAATTTTTCGCTTAAGCAATGTAAATGACATAATACTACAAATCAGAAATATCAATTGTTTTTAAACATAGGTGACTTCAAGCCACTTGATTTGAAGATTGATCGAATTAAGTTTTGCATATTTCACATGAAAACGCAAATTATTCAAAAACGGCTGGTGTGACAGAAATTTTGAAAAATACTTTTTTCTGAGTCATTGCATGGGAAATAATGTTATGTAAAAGTTTTGCTTCGGAAGTGACGCCAAAAAAAATTTTAATCACCATATATTTTTGAAGTCACAAAAAAACACAGATTTGAAAAATGTAAAAAAATATAGGGTGTTCCATTTAAAAAAATGTAAGTTAGGTTTGTCCAGCTTTTATGGAACACCCTGTATATTCTTTGCGGGGGTTTTAAATGAGTTCATTTGATTCACTACAACTTTTATTTGAAACATTTTTTCCTAACTCGAAAAATAAAGAAAATATAAGGGTGGGCCTTTTCGTTGGATAACCCTGTACATGCAGATGTATGCGGGCCCATGGAAGTACCTTCATTAGGTGGGGCTCGATATTTTCTGGTCATAAAGGATGATTTCTCGTCATTTCGGAAAGTTTACTTTATAAAAACAAAAGCAGAGGTGAAGGAAAAGGTACCAGGAGATTTTATTTTACAAGCTGAAAGAGAGACAGATAGTACGATAAAGATACTTATTAGAACGGATAATGGTCTTGAGTTTGTAAATTACGAGATGGATAGCCTTTTAAAACGTCATGGAATTATTCATCACCAAAGGTCAGTAGTATATATACCTACTACTTACTCCCCAACAAAACGGAAGGGCTGAACGTGAAATCCGTACACTAGTAGAAGCAGCTACATCAATGATTTGCAATATGGATAAAAAGTTGTGGGCAGAAGCAGTAAATACCACTGCATACCTATATATACCTACTGCACAGAACTCTGGGACGAGCTCTGTGAAAAATAAGTCCCCGTATGATTTGTGGTATAATAAAACGGTTAATTTTAATGAGTTTCAAAGGTTTGGAAATCGAGTTAGTCAGTACATAGACCCGAGCAAGCTCGTTTAAAATGGGACCCAAAAAACAGACGGACAATATTCGTGGGCTATGGCTATGGGCTATGACAATGTGAAAGGGTATAGAATATTTTTCTTCCCTTATGAAAATAAAATCGAGTGTCACAAAGACGTTATAGGATTTTTCTACCAATAAAAGAAGCGGAGAAGCCTGAAATTAAAAAATATGAAAAGAAAAATGAGACCGGAGAGAATAAAAATGAAAGATACGTCCGTATAGAAAATGCTGAATCTGAAAGTGAAAGTGAGACAAGATCAGAGAGCGAGATAGAGAAAATCAAGAAGAAAATTCCGATGATAAGTAACTTAGATGAAATAGAAAATGTTTCGGGATACAATTTAAGAAGAACGACAAGACAGCCAACTAGGTTTAATGACTATGAAAACGGTTTTCTTAACCATAAATTAATGATGAAAGCGAGGAGCCGAAAACTTACGAAGATGCAATGTCGAGCAACGAGTCTGAGGAGTGGAAAAAGGCGATGACAGCAGAATTAAAGGCCTTAGAAGGAAACCAAACATGGGTGAAAGCAGAACACACAACAGTGAATTGAAAGTGATTGAGTGTAAGTGGGTGTAGGTATAAACTCAAAAAGAAATTAAAGTGATGGTGTTATAACCTACAAAGCTAGGTTGGTAGTAGCTAGAGGCTTTCAACAAACTAGTTTGTCGATGTCAGATATTTATAGCCCTGTCGCTAAATTGCCATCAGTTAGAATTTACCTACATATTTACCTTTATGTAATAAGTTGAAGATTCCTATTTATCAGTTAGATGTGTGTAGGTGTACTTATTTCATTGCCAAAAGGTTGTAACGAAAAAACGGGGCACTATAATATAATATTGTAAACTTAAAAAATCCTTATATGGACTGAAAGGTTCTCCAAGGAAATGGAATGAAAAATTTAATGCACTTATAGGTACACGGTGGTGAATTTTTCGATGCCCACCGCATTATTGGTATCTTGGAAACAATGAGATATAGAGAATCGGTTAAATTAGACAAAAGTTGCGCTATTTTATGCTCTACAATTTCCTGCCAAGAAATACTGGATATCTTGATTCGTTCGCGGTTTATCCTGAAAAAATTGAAAATCGTGATTTCAAAACCAAATTAATATCTTCTATACGATTCATGCGAATTTAATGAAAGTTGGCAAGGATATATTTTTGACTACTACCAATTGAATGGCGTTGACAGAAATTTTCTAAACCTTCTAGATTTTGAGCAACGATAATCTTAACTTTTTTATTTCTTATGGCCGCCATATTGGATTTTTACACCATTAGTTAGAGAAAATAATTCTCTTTTCACCTATGTCATGATATATGTCACCAAAATAGTCTGATTTTTTAAAAACATGTTGATATTCGAATTATTAATGTAAAAATAATTTATAAAATCCAGTATGCTTTGGAAAAATAATGGCAAGCAACATTTTAATCCAGACGCTATTATTAAATTGTACCCTCGTAAAAAAATTACAGAAAAATGCCAGCTTAATTAAGCTCCTATTAAATATTACAAACAATTAATTCATTAAAGAGTCAAGAAAACAAATAATACTATTTTTATTTTATAAAAAATTCACCACCGTGTATGTAATCTTTAAATTTTGAAAGGTCAGAATATGAATATTGTTTATATGTAAAGCAGGTCTCACTGAAAATTATTATAAAATGTATATCTTACTCTATGTCGATGATGTATTATTAGCAGGCACAAATAATGAGTTAGAAGTTCAGAATATAAAACAAATTTTAAGTCAAAACTTTAAAATGAAAGATTTAGGTCATATCAAATATTTCTTAGGAATGGAAATTTCACAAAGTGTGACAAAAGGTGAAGTTTCAATATGTAAATCAAGCAGCATAAGTACCTACCTACTTACAAAATATTTTGGTTAAATTCAATATGCATAACTGTAAACCTATTTCTACTCCGATGGATGTAGGTACCTAAATTTTAAACACGAGATATCAAAGAAAGAAAAATCTGAAAGCTCTGAGTTAGAAAATAAACATGTCGTATGCTAATATTGGTTCATTAATGTATGCCACGTTGTGTTCAACGTGTACTTATATATCGATAAGTATACTTAGTAGATATCAAACGTGCGCGAGCCAGGAGCTTATTTGGCAAGCTCTCAAACGGGTGTTACGATATGTGAAAGCAGGCACTGTAAATTTAAGTCTAGTATATTATAACACAATGTAAATAGTGAAAACTATATTATAGGTTATGCGGACTCGGATTGTGCAGGTGATGGTGTTGAAAGTGTTTAGCTGTACTGTGTCATGGGCCTCTAGAAAGCAATCAACTGATGTTGCATTGTCATCCACAGAGGCAGAGTACGATACGATATATTTTCAATGACTTAAAAATTGTTAATGATTATGTAGGTAGGTATGTGTGTAACATTGTTCAGTTCGAAGACAATCAGTCTTTTCTATAAAACCCAGAGTTTCATAAGAAACTTAAACATGTTGATATCAGGTTTCATTTTGTGAGGGACAAAATTAAAGATAGGTAATATTATAAAGGTAGAATAGGTACCTACCTACCTACATGCGAGTACTGAAAAGCAGATTGCTGATATCTTCACAAAAAGCCGTTGGGGAAAATATTATTCCAACAGTTTTGTAAAGAATTAGTTCTTGAATAACATCAGTTGTTATGCTTTTGTGTTAATCTCTATTATCATATGTCATATTATTATGTAAAGCGAGATTTGTCATTGAGGAATGAGGGGGTGTGTTTTGGTAACAATGACAAATTGATATTTGGTTATTTTATTTAATATTAATATTAAGTTGGTAGTAGTAGTAGTCGATTCGATGTGTAACAGAAATATGTTCACGGCGTTCACGCTGTTTTTATGTCCGATAAATGTACCTATTTTTGTGTTAAAAGAAAAGTACCTAATAAAAGTAAATAAAACAAAAACTAACGAGTATTCAATATTGAAAAACACTTAACTGTAACAAAATTTAAACCGCAAACCCCGATTGTCTGATTTTTTTAAAAATTAGCTGCGCATGCGCACAAAGCCGTGTTTCTTTCATAAGTAATCACAATAAAACGTTTAATTTAATTATATAGGTACCTAGTACTCAATACTTATTGTATAAATTTATTACTGTTAATTATTCACCCCTTTGAAGGTTGAACGTCTCTCATATCACACACGATTAAATTAGAAAATTCTTTTGGTTCAGTGCAGTGGTTCTGCATTCACACGGCACACACTTCGCATTAAATAGATTTAAATAAATTACACGCCTAGTTAAAACACGTACGATACACTGCTAGAACACAAGCCGCGCATTTTATGATTATTTATAAATTATAATTTGCCCAGTTTTTTAAAACACGTCCGTCCGCAGGTATAGACTATAGACTGGCTTCCACTCAAGCTCAACCTTCGAGACTTCGGTTTCTAATTAGGTCAGCCGACTCGAGGCGATCGTCGCCGAACGGAACCCGGCCGTCGTTTGTTGTTGCCGCGACATCGCCGCATAACCGATTCCACGAATTCACCAGGCGTAGCGTATGCGTCTATCTTCCATAATAATACTTAATCCATCTGTTTATTCTGGGCTTTTTAGGTTGTTATGTGTTACCTATATATATACCTGTCTTGTTGTGTTTTTGTGCTGGTCGTTTATTATCTATGGCGTGTTTGTAAATAATATAAACGGTATTTAAATTTCGATTAATAAAGATATATACCTACCTATGTGAATATAGTGCACGTTTTAAAGCGATGCGATAACTTAGGAGGATGTAATTTTTTTGCTAATATATCGGTTAAGAGCTCCATATCCAAAAGAAAATGCGATCCGGAGAAGGAAATATTAACTATTTTTGGTAAATTTTGACCAAAAATAATTAATATTTCTCTCGTCGCGCGGACCTGTTTCAAGAGTCATGATCCGAATTAATCATTCTATGTATGGGGTAAATTAACTTTGAAGTTCGTGGGATTATTATTAGGGTATTTTCCCATGCAGCTTGTTGATTATCAACTACTAGTGTTTCTGCTGCCTTGTCTAGCTGTTCTTCGTCTATTAACGGGGTTACCAAATTGATAGTTTCTTCAAGTTGGATTTTATTGAAGCTCTGCCATTAGTTGTTACACTATTAGTCTAGGATGCATTTCCCTTTGTATCGAATTAATAATGATTCGAACTAATGATTTGAATTAATCATTCGAATTAATAATTCTAATTATTAATTCGAATCATTAATACGAATGATTAATTTTAGGTTTACTAAACTCAATCAGACACAGGGACAAACTAAAAAATATGTTTAAAAAAATCCATTAGCAGAACTGGTATAGCTCGTTATAAGCAATATATCGGAGTTTTCTTAACAATTTAATTTAAAAAACTAAATAAATTCTGCCAAAAATAATTATAAAAAAATATGGCGAGTAGTTAATGACGTTACAAATAATGTAAACAATTAATTCGAATTAATGGTTCGAATTATTGATCCGAATGATTAATTCGAATCATTCGAATGATTAATTCGAATCATTCGAATAATTAATTCGAATCATTAACTCGAATGATTAATTCTAATCATTATTTCGAATAATTAATACGAATAATTAATTCGAATCATTAATTCGAATTAATCATTCGCTTTAATTATTCGAATTAATTATTCGAATTATTGATCCGAATGATTAATTCGAATCATTCGAATGATTAATTCGAATCATTCGAATAATTAATTCGAATGATTAATTTTAGGTTTACTAGGTATATAAACTCAATCAGGCGCAGGGACAAACTAAAAAATATGTTTATAAAAATCCATTAGCAGAACTGCGGAAGCTCGATCGTTATAATAAGCAATATCGGAATTTTCTTAACAATCTAATTTAAAAAACTAAAAACGAATGTTATAAAAATAAAATAAATTCTGCCAAAAATATAATTATAAAAAAATATGGCAAGTAGTTAATGATGTTACAAATAATGTAAACAATTAATTCGAATTATTGATTCGAATGATTAATTCGAATCATTCGAATTAGGAAATGGGTTAAACCAAGAAAGGAAATTGGCCGGTCGGTAACATAATATATATCAATTGATACCTATTTAGAAGATGAATCATTTCGGACAAATCATTTGCCCTATCCATCTATAAATGAAACCTTTGCTTGTATAGAGATATGTTGGAGTATTTTTTTCCAGTTTTATAACACTTAAAATTATAGACGATTATAAACTCACATGCACATGTGAAAAATAAAAGAAACGTAGGTACCGGTAGGTAACTGAATGAATATTGCATAAGTACTGACGTAAAATGTGAGAATAATCTGAGATTTTGTGTAAAAGGGAAGCAGCTATTTTAATAAAAAATGAAACTGCGTTTGAGTGGGGACTGGGGGACTGCTCATACAACACTCGCCCGCAGCGCTGTTAGTTTCAAAACGTTACACATCGTTTACTCTCGTCTAATTAGATATTCTGTGACTCTCGTAATCCGAACTTTTTGTTGGTTATGGGGTTATCTGAATCTGAACCAGTCTGAACTAACATGAATATTGTTTAAATGTTATTTGTGGCATTTCATAAATTATTTCTTTCTTTTTTCTTGTGATTGTGTGATTACCTAGTTGCCCGTTTATTGCTTTAACAAAATGGTATTTGTCTGTTGTGTTCCAAATTGTAAAAACACTAGTAGTGTTATAAAAGTACATCGTTTCCCTGTTTTGTAGATGTTAAAGTAAGTACATACCTACCTACTTCGGTTTTTTTTTAAATTTGTAAAAATACAATGAAATATATTTATGTGCAGTCTGTACAAACGAAACTAATAACACAAATAATT
Source organism: Rhagium mordax (assembly GCA_963680705.1). NCBI lineage: Eukaryota > Metazoa > Arthropoda > Insecta > Coleoptera > Cerambycidae > Rhagium > Rhagium mordax. Next base: position 94,540,013 of record OY796658.1, on the reverse strand, counting down.
TCATTGTTTTATAGTGTAAGTAAGTAGGTAATTTTTGTTTTTATTTCAGGTGTATGTTGAACAATTAATGGTTGGACTTAATAATTCAACGTGATGATTTATGTGGTAAAGGTCACAAAAGTTGGTTAGAAAAAGCCATGTTATTGTTTGTGACATAGGTACCTACATTTTGCTGTGGAACATCGTATCAATTCCAAATATTATAGTCAATCTGGACTTAAATATGGAGCGCTGCCAACAATAAATATGCCACCACGAGTAGAGAGTAAGTCCTATAGGTATACTGGTGTATATTTCAATAGTAAAATATTATTTATTATTTTATTAAAAACAGGAAGTGAGCCAGGTGTTTCTGCTGTAGTAGAAGCTTCAAGTAACATTATAACAATTGATGAACCACAACCAGGCCCATCAACATAAAGTGTTTCTTCGACTGGTGAAGCATTGTACGGACAAACCCACCGGTATAAAACGCAAATTGTTTAAGGATGCTGATAGCAACCGATCTGCAGTTATGTCAAACTTGAGGAAAACAGGTAAAATTTCTATGTCGACGGGTAGGTACCCGTGTATTAAAATTAACGGGTATCGTCATCCCTAAAATATACTTGGTACATTAATTGCAATAATGTTTTTTAATTTTTTTTTTGTAGGTGTGAGAACACATAAGTAAATAGGAATCTCTTAAGAAGAGTGAATGTTACGAGAGTTAGTCAATTATTAACACCAAAAGTCAAATTTTTGTACAGGGTGTCTCAAATTGGTGAGGATTGAGGAGTTACACCCATTTCCAGAGTAGCTGGAAAAAAACCGATGACACATTCCCGAGGTCAATTATTTTCGAGACAAATCGAACGATCAAGGACTCATTTCGATATCTGTTGCCGTTTTCGAGATACAAGCCAAAATTAGTATTTCTGTCATTTTAAGAGGGTACCGTAACTTCCTTATTTATGAATATTTTTTCAAATTTTAAAAACTTTCTTGGGGCACTTTTTTACGTAGATTCAGAATCTGAAGACTAAAATTGCCTAACTCTTACAGATTTTCCGCTACGATCCAAACTTCAATTTTTTTAAATGGAAACCATAGTTGGCTGTGGCTTAAAAAAATTTCATATTTTTTAAGCTTTTCCAAAAAATTTTAACACAAGTCATATTCGTTTTAATAGGAGCCGGATAATTTCGATTTTGATTTTGAAAATTCTAAATGTTGACAGTTCACCGTTACTCAAATATATATAGAGGAGCCTTTGAAATATTTACATTCATCTTTTTAATGTTCTATTTTTAATATAATATAATATCTGTTAAAATCTCTTATTTAATAAATAGAGTATGATTGCGTCTTTTTTACAAAATAAGCAAAGGGTGCTTTGGAAAAAATACAACATAAAACAATGTTACATGGAAGTTTGACAGTTAATTTCATTATAAGTTGATATAGGTAATATTGTTTAGTAGCGTGAATAAAAATGTTTACAAATGAAGAGAAATATGATATGCTAAAATGTTTCATCGAATGCAACGGAAACTGTGGATATGCGGAAGATTTGTATTTAAATAGATATCCAGAGAGACACCAGCCAAATATAAAAATATTTTTTAAGTTAGGTAGATCAAATGTTTATAAAACCTCTACATGAATGTAAATATTTCAAAGCCTCCTCTATATTTTAAGCAACGGTAAACTGTCAACATTTAAAGTTTTCAATGAAAATCGAAATTATCCGGCTCGTGTTGAAAACGGTTAAGTATGCCTGGTGTTATATTTTTGAAAAGCTTGCAAAATATGTAATTTTTTTAAGCCACAGCCAACTATGGTTTCCATTTAAAAAAATTGAAGTTTGGGTCGTAGCGAAGAATCTGTAACAGTTAGACAATTTTACTATTCAGATTCTGAATCTAGGTACGTAAAAAAAGTTTTAAAAACAAAGTTTTTAAAATTTGAAAAAATATTCACAAATAAGGAAGTTACGGTACCCTCTTAAAATGACAGAAATACTAATTTTGGCTTATATCTCGAAAACGGTAAAAGATATCGAAATGAGTCCTTGACCGTTCGATTCGTCTCGAAAATTGACCTCAGGAATGCGTCATCAGTTTTTTTCCAGCTACTCTGGAAGTGGGTGTAACCCCTCAATCCTCACCAATTTGAGTGAGACACCCTGTACACCGCACTGCAAAAAGTCTAATAGCCCACCATGCACTGCCTATTTAGAGAAAAAGAATGCGGGAAACAAGGAAAGATTGCAGGAGGCGATGCGAGTTGCTGAAAATGGTGAACTATTGGAAAAGTTAACAACAAGACGACTTTCCGCTTTCTTATGTCTCAGATAAAGATGCAGCAAAAAGAACCAAGAGATATTTTTATTGTGGCAGAAATTAAATGGGCCCGACGTAACTTTTTTGTGTCACCGTAATTGAAATCAGGATCCAGTTCAAAAATTTTTTCTCCTGCTTCAATTAGGCGGAAGAAATATAAATCCAACTTGTTCTGCATTTGCAGCCAATTATAAAACAATGGTGCTGAACAATTTTATGTCTTCCCGTTCACCTGGTAGCGTAGCAATTGTGAAGAAGATGATGGTGAAGCTCTGGACACACTTAGAAAATTTTTAGAAGTGTATGTGGCAGGAGTAGAACTTCTTCCAGAAGTTATTGAAGAATTTGTGGAAGGCGAGGAGAAATTTAAAGTTACGGGCAATATTGATGTTATAGTATAACGACACAATTACATTCGTATTTAGCATTGAGTAAAAAATAATAAAGAGTTGCAACTGTCAAGGTTTCGAGATTTTAGTATTGTATTTCTTTGCCAATAACTTCATGATTGTCATCAATTTTTAGTGCTACGGGAAGGTATTCGTCAAAAAGTATATTTTTTTAAATGGAACACCCTGTATATTTTTACAGTTTCTGATGTAGAATTTTATTCTGCACCAATTTGTATTAAGGTTCCCTATACTCATCTTTTATGGTTTTTGAGTTATTGATAATTTTGTATTTTACTGCGCGAAATACATCGAGGTATGTGTTGCTCTTATAATAGTCGGCTGTGGAAATGGTATTTGTTGCAATTACTAGCATCTATCAAACGAAGTTATGTTGCTCTTATAATAGTTGGCTGTGGAAATAACATTTGTTGCAATTATTATTACTTATCTATCAAACACGATTTTATAAATAAGTTTGGTAAAGGTTATCAGTCATGGAAAATAAAGGAAATGGATATTCAAACAATGATATTTTAAACTTATTTTTTATTCAAGGGGAATGTCACAGAATTATTAGCAGAACTTGTCATATACTCTGTGAATAAAAAATACGTTTAAAATATCATTGTTTGAATATCCATTTCCTTTATTTTCCATGACTGATAAACTTTACCAAACTTATTTATAAAATCGTGTTTGATAGATAGGTAATAATAATTGCAACAAATGCCATTTTCACAGCCAACTATTATAAAAGCAACATAACTTCGTATGATAGATGCTAATAATTGCAACAAATACCATTTTCACAGCCGACTATTATAAGAGCAACACATACCTCGATGTATTTCGCGCAGTAAAATACAAAATTATCAATAACGCAGAAACTATAAAAGATGAGTATAGGGAACCTTAATACAAATTGGTGCAGAATAAAATTCTACATCAGAAACCGTAAAAATATACAGGGTGTTCCATTTAAAAAAATATACTTTTTGACCTTTGAAGTTTGCCAAAGTTGGCAGTAAATTCTGACCACCCTGTAAGCAATTAGGTTAATTTGAAAGCATGATTAGGAAGCTTAAGGGTTCCACTATTCGTGTTGTGTAAATGGTAACTTTCACTTTCATTATGTTAGAGACAGCAAATTTCAAACTACTCGATGTCAAAACAAAAATTATCAGAAAAGTCAATATATCTCGAGTAGGGTTAGATTTAGGGATAGGGTAGTATGATCTAAGTCCTATTAAAATGACTAGTAGAATTCAAAAATGCAGTAAAAAATATATCATTCCATTTAAAATAACGAAGTTGATGGTAACTTCCGGTATAAGCGGAAGTGCAATGACCTCGAAAATATTTTTAATGAAAAGAGCATAAAAAACTTTGTAAGTAGCCAAATTTTCAGAATTAAATTATCGCTACAAGTCCCTATACTTCTAATGAACGGTTTGCGTGAATCACCCTGTATATACATGTTGTATCTTATCTTTTACTGTTTTTTATTTATTGCAAATTTCGTGAACAATATTATTTATACCACCAGCATCTGCATGCGTATCAATCAGGTTAGCCATGGACGAAAAGTTTGCTTTTTGAATTTATTCAATTATTCTGGAAGGCATAAGTGTCAAATTAATTGTTTTTCATCCATGGCTAACCTGATTGATACGCATGCAGATGCTGTAATGTTGGTATAAATAATATTGTTCACGAAATTTGCAATAAATAAAAAACAGTAAAAGATAAGATACAACATATACAGGGTGATCTACCACGAGTGTGCCAAACTTCAGAGGCTGGTAATTTATCAAAAATAAATGGACTTTCATTAATAAACATATGTCCTAAAACGCATAATAAGGGAGCTACAACCCCTTGAAGGGGGTTAATGAATATCAATTTTTCGCTTAAGCAATGTAAATGACATAATACTACAAATCAGAAATATCAATTGTTTTTAAACATAGGTGACTTCAAGCCACTTGATTTGAAGATTGATCGAATTAAGTTTTGCATATTTCACATGAAAACGCAAATTATTCAAAAACGGCTGGTGTGACAGAAATTTTGAAAAATACTTTTTTCTGAGTCATTGCATGGGAAATAATGTTATGTAAAAGTTTTGCTTCGGAAGTGACGCCAAAAAAAATTTTAATCACCATATATTTTTGAAGTCACAAAAAAACACAGATTTGAAAAATGTAAAAAAATATAGGGTGTTCCATTTAAAAAAATGTAAGTTAGGTTTGTCCAGCTTTTATGGAACACCCTGTATATTCTTTGCGGGGGTTTTAAATGAGTTCATTTGATTCACTACAACTTTTATTTGAAACATTTTTTCCTAACTCGAAAAATAAAGAAAATATAAGGGTGGGCCTTTTCGTTGGATAACCCTGTACATGCAGATGTATGCGGGCCCATGGAAGTACCTTCATTAGGTGGGGCTCGATATTTTCTGGTCATAAAGGATGATTTCTCGTCATTTCGGAAAGTTTACTTTATAAAAACAAAAGCAGAGGTGAAGGAAAAGGTACCAGGAGATTTTATTTTACAAGCTGAAAGAGAGACAGATAGTACGATAAAGATACTTATTAGAACGGATAATGGTCTTGAGTTTGTAAATTACGAGATGGATAGCCTTTTAAAACGTCATGGAATTATTCATCACCAAAGGTCAGTAGTATATATACCTACTACTTACTCCCCAACAAAACGGAAGGGCTGAACGTGAAATCCGTACACTAGTAGAAGCAGCTACATCAATGATTTGCAATATGGATAAAAAGTTGTGGGCAGAAGCAGTAAATACCACTGCATACCTATATATACCTACTGCACAGAACTCTGGGACGAGCTCTGTGAAAAATAAGTCCCCGTATGATTTGTGGTATAATAAAACGGTTAATTTTAATGAGTTTCAAAGGTTTGGAAATCGAGTTAGTCAGTACATAGATCCGAGCAAGCTCGTTTAAAATGGGACCCAAAAAACAGACGGACAATATTCGTGGGCTATGGCTATGGGCTATGACAATGTGAAAGGGTATAGAATATTTTTCTTCCCTTATGAAAATAAAATCGAGTGTCACAAAGACGTTATAGGATTTTTCTACCAATAAAAGAAGCGGAGAAGCCTGAAATTAAAAAATATGAAAAGAAAAATGAGACCGGAGAGAATAAAAATGAAAGATACGTCCGTATAGAAAATACTGAATCTGAAAGTGAAAGTGAGACAAGATCAGAGAGCGAGATAGAGAAAATCAAGAAGAAAATTCCGATGATAAGTAACTTAGATGAAATAGAAAATGTTTCGGGATACAATTTAAGAAGAACGACAAGACAGCCAACTAGGTTTAATGACTATGAAAACGGTTTTCTTAACCATAAATTAATGATGAAAGCGAGGAGCCGAAAACTTACGAAGATGCAATGTCGAGCAACGAGTCTGAGGAGTGGAAAAAGGCGATGACAGCAGAATTAAAGGCCTTAGAAGGAAACCAAACATGGGTGAAAGCAGAACACACAACAGTGAATTGAAAGTGATTGAGTGTAAGTGGGTGTAGGTATAAACTCAAAAAGAAATTAAAGTGATGGTGTTATAACCTACAAAGCTAGGTTGGTAGTAGCTAGAGGCTTTCAACAAACTAGTTTGTCGATGTCAGATATTTATAGCCCTGTCGCTAAATTGCCATCAGTTAGAATTTACCTACATATTTACCTTTATGTAATAAGTTGAAGATTCCTATTTATCAGTTAGATGTGTGTAGGTGTACTTATTTCATTGCCAAAAGGTTGTAACGAAAAAACGGGGCACTATAATATAATATTGTAAACTTAAAAAATCCTTATATGGACTGAAAGGTTCTCCAAGGAAATGGAATGAAAAATTTAATGCACTTATAGGTACACGGTGGTGAATTTTTCGATGCCCACCGCATTATTGGTATCTCGGAAACAATGAGATATAGAGAATCGGTTAAATTAGACAAAAGTTGCGCTATTTTATGCTCTACAATTTCCTGCCAAGAAATACTGGATATCTTGATTCGTTCGCGGTTTATCCTGAAAAAATTGAAAATCGTGATTTCAAAACCAAATTAATATCTTCTATACGATTCATGCGAATTTAATGAAAGTTGGCAAGGATATATTTTTGACTACTACCAATTGAATGGCGTTGACAGAAATTTTCTAAACCTTCTAGATTTTGAGCAACGATAATCTTAACTTTTTTATTTCTTATGGCCGCCATATTGGATTTTTACACCATTAGTTAGAGAAAATAATTCTCTTTTCACCTATGTCATGATATATGTCACCAAAATAGTCTGATTTTTTAAAAACATGTTGATATTCGAATTATTAATGTAAAAATAATTTATAAAATCCAGTATGCTTTGGAAAAATAATGGCAAGCAACATTTTAATCCAGACGCTATTATTAAATTGTACCCTCGTAAAAAAATTACAGAAAAATGCCAGCTTAATTAAGCTCCTATTAAATATTACAAACAATTAATTCATTAAAGAGTCAAGAAAACAAATAATACTATTTTTATTTTATAAAAAATTCACCACCGTGTATGTAATCTTTAAATTTTGAAAGGTCAGAATATGAATATTGTTTATATGTAAAGCAGGTCTCACTGAAAATTATTATAAAATGTATATCTTACTCTATGTCGATGATGTATTATTAGCAGGCACAAATAATGAGTTAGAAGTTCAGAATATAAAACAAATTTTAAGTCAAAACTTTAAAATGAAAGATTTAGGTCATATCAAATATTTCTTAGGAATGGAAATTTCACAAAGTGTGACAAAAGGTGAAGTTTCAATATGTAAATCAAGCAGCATAAGTACCTACCTACTTACAAAATATTTTGGTTAAATTCAATATGCATAACTGTAAACCTATTTCTACTCCGATAGATGTAGGTACCTAAATTTTAAACACGAGATATCAAAGAAAGAAAAATCTGAAAGCTCTGAGTTAGAAAATAAACATGTCGTATGCTAATATTGGTTCATTAATGTATGCCACGTTGTGTTCAACGTGTACTTATATATCGATAAGTATACTTAGTAGATATCAAACGTGCGCGAGCCAGGAGCTTATTTGGCAAGCTCTCAAACGGGTGTTACGATATGTGAAAGCAGGCACTGTAAATTTAAGTCTAGTATATTATAACACAATGTAAATAGTGAAAACTATATTATAGGTTATGCGGACTCGGATTGTGCAGGTGATGGTGTTGAAAGTGTTTAGCTGTACTGTGTCATGGACCTCTAGAAAGCAATCAACTGATGTTGCATTGTCATCCACAGAGGCAGAGTACGATACGATATATTTTCAATGACTTAAAAATTGTTAATGATTATGTAGGTAGGTATGTGTGTAACATTGTTCAGTTCGAAGACAATCAGTCTTTTCTATAAAACCCAGAGTTTCATAAGAAACTTAAACATGTTGATATCAGGTTTCATTTTGTGAGGGACAAAATTAAAGATAGGTAATATTATAAAGGTAGAATAGGTACCTACCTACCTACATGCGAGTACTGAAAAGCAGATTGCTGATATCTTCACAAAAAGCCGTTGGGGAAAATATTATTCCAACAGTTTTGTAAAGAATTAGTTCTTGAATAACATCAGTTGTTATGCTTTTGTGTTAATCTCTATTATCATATGTCATATTATTATGTAAAGCGAGATTTGTCATTGAGGAATGAGGGGGTGTGTTTTGGTAACAATGACAAATTGATATTTGGTTATTTTATTTAATATTAATATTAAGTTGGTAGTAGTAGTAGTCGATTCGATGTGTAACAGAAATATGTTCACGGCGTTCACGCTGTTTTTATGCCCGATAAATGTACCTATTTTTGTGTTAAAAGAAAAGTACCTAATAAAAGTAAATAAAACAAAAACTAACGAGTATTCAATATTGAAAAACACTTAACTGTAACAAAATTTAAACCGCAAACCCCGATTGTCTGATTTTTTTTAAAAATTAGCTGCGCATGCGCACAAAGCCGTGTTTCTTTCATAAGTAATCACAATAAAACGTTTAATTTAATTATATAGGTACCTAGTACTCAATACTTATTGTATAAATTTATTACTGTTAATTACTCACCCCTTTGAAGGTTGAACGTCTCTCATATATATCACACACGATTAAATTAGAAAATTCTTTTGGTTCAGTGCAGTGGTTCTGCATTCACACGGCACACACTTCGCATTAAATAGATTTAAATAAATTACACGCCTAGTTAAAACACGTACGATACACTGCTAGAACACAAGCCGCGCATTTTATGATTATTTATAAATTATAATTTGCCCAGTTTTTTAAAACACGTCCGTCCGCAGGTATAGACTATAGACTGGCTTCCACTCAAGCTCAACCTTCGAGACTTCGGTTTCTAATTAGGTCAGCCGACTCGAGGCGATCGTCGCCGAACGGAACCCGGCCGTCGTTTGTTGTTGCCGCGACATCGCCGCATAACCGATTCCACGAATTCACCAGGCGTAGCGTATGCGTCTATCTTCCATAATAATACTTAATCCATCTGTTTATTCTGGGCTTTTTAGGTTGTTATGTGTTACCTATATATATACCTGTCTTGTTGTGTTTTTGTGCTGGTCGTTTATTATCTATGGCGTGTTTGTAAATAATATAAACGGTATTTAAATTTCGATTAATAAAGATATATACCTACCTATGTGAATATAGTGCACGTTTTAAAGCGATGCGATAACTTAGGAGGATGTAATTTTTTTGCTAATATATCGGTTAAGAGCTCCATATCCAAAAGAAAATGCGATCCGGAGAAGGAAATATTAACTATTTTTGGTAAATTTTGACCAAAAATAATTAATATTTCTCTCGTCGCGCGGACCTGTTTCAAGAGTCATGATCCGAATTAATCATTCTATGTATGGGGTAAATTAACTTTGAAGTTCGTGGGATTATTATTAGGGTATTTTCCCATGCAGCTTGTTGATTATCAACTACTAGTGTTTCTGCTGCCTTGTCTAGCTGTTCTTCGTCTATTAACGGGGTTACCAAATTGATAGTTTCTTCAAGTTGGATTTTATTGAAGCTCTGCCATTAGTTGTTACACTATTAGTCTAGGATGCATTTCCCTTTGTATCGAATTAATAATGATTCGAACTAATGATTTGAATTAATCATTCGAATTAATAATTCTAATTATTAATTCGAATCATTAATACGAATGATTAATTTTAGGTTTACTAAACTCAATCAGACACAGGGACAAACTAAAAAATATGTTTAAAAAAATCCATTAGCAGAACTGGTATAGCTCGTTATAAGCAATATATCGGAGTTTTCTTAACAATTTAATTTAAAAAACTAAATAAATTCTGCCAAAAATAATTATAAAAAAATATGGCGAGTAGTTAATGACGTTACAAATAATGTAAACAATTAATTCGAATTAATGGTTCGAATTATTGATCCGAATGATTAATTCGAATCATTCGAATGATTAATTCGAATCATTCGAATAATTAATTCGAATCATTAACTCGAATGATTAATTCTAATCATTATTTCGAATAATTAATACGAATAATTAATTCGAATCATTAATTCGAATTAATCATTCGCTTTAATTATTCGAATTAATTATTCGAATTATTGATCCGAATGATTAATTCGAATCATTCGAATGATTAATTCGAATCATTCGAATAATTAATTCGAATGATTAATTTTAGGTTTACTAGGTATATAAACTCAATCAGGCGCAGGGACAAACTAAAAAATATGTTTATAAAAATCCATTAGCAGAACTGCGGAAGCTCGATCGTTATAATAAGCAATATCGGAATTTTCTTAACAATCTAATTTAAAAAACTAAAAACGAATGTTATAAAAATAAAATAAATTCTGCCAAAAATATAATTATAAAAAAATATGGCAAGTAGTTAATGATGTTACAAATAATGTAAACAATTAATTCGAATTATTGATTCGAATGATTAATTCGAATCATTCGAATTAGGAAATGGGTTAAACCAAGAAAGGAAATTGGCCGGTCGGTAACATAATATATATCAATTGATACCTATTTAGAAGATGAATCATTTCGGACAAATCATTTGCCCTATCCATCTATAAATGAAACCTTTGCTTGTATAGAGATATGTTGGAGTATTTTTTTCCAGTTTTATAACACTTAAAATTATAGACGATTATAAACTCACATGCACATGTGAAAAATAAAAGAAACGTAGGTACCGGTAGGTAACTGAATGAATATTGCATAAGTACTGACGTAAAATGTGAGAATAATCTGAGATTTTGTGTAAAAGGGAAGCAGCTATTTTAATAAAAAATGAAACTGCGTTTGAGTGGGGACTGGGGGACTGCTCATACAACACTCGCCCGCAGCGCTGTTAGTTTCAAAACGTTACACATCGTTTACTCTCGTCTAATTAGATATTCTGTGACTCTCGTAATCCGAACTTTTTGTTGGTTATGGGGTTATCTGAATCTGAACCAGTCTGAACTAACATGAATATTGTTTAAATGTTATTTGTGGCATTTCATAAATTATTTCTTTCTTTTTTCTTGTGATTGTGTGATTACCTAGTTGCCCGTTTATTGCTTTAACAAAATGGTATTTGTCTGTTGTGTTCCAAATTGTAAAAACACTAGTAGTGTTATAAAAGTACATCGTTTCCCTGTTTTGTAGATGTTAAAGTAAGTACATACCTACCTACTTCGGTTTTTTTTTAAATTTGTAAAAATACAATGAAATATATTTATGTGCAGTCTGTACAAACGAAACTAATAACACAAATAATTTCATTGTTTTATAGTGTAAGAAGTAGGTAATTTTTGTTTTTATTTCAGGTGTATGTTGAACAATTAATGGTTGGACTTAATAATTCAACGTGATGATTTATGTGGTAAAGGTCACAAAAGTTGGTTAGAAAAAGCCATGTTATTGTTTGTGACATAGGTACCTACATTTTGCTGTGGAACATCGTATCAATTCCAAATATTATAGTCAATCTGGACTTAAATATGGAGCGCTGCCAACAATAAATATGCCACCACGAGTAGAGAGTAAGTCCTATAGGTATACTGGTGTATATTTCAATAGTAAAATATTATTTATTATTTTATTAAAAACAGGAAGTGAGCCAGGTGTTTCTGCTGTAGTAGAAGCTTCAAGTAACATTATAACAATTGATGAACCACAACCAGGCCCATCAACATAAAGTGTTTCTTCGACTGGTGAAGCATTGTACGGACAAACCCACCGGTATAAAACGCAAATTGTTTAAGGATGCTGATAGCAACCGATCTGCAGTTATGTCAAACTTGAGGAAAACAGGTAAAATTTCTATGTCGACGGGTAGGTACCCGTGTATTAAAATTAACGGGTATCGTCATCCCTAAAATATACTTGGTACATTAATTGCAATAATGTTTTTTAATTTTTTTTTTGTAGGTGTGAGAACACATAAGTAAATAGGAATCTCTTAAGAAGAGTGAATGTTACGAGAGTTAGTCAATTATTAACACCAAAAGTCAAATTTTTGTACAGGGTGTCTCAAATTGGTGAGGATTGAGGAGTTACACCCATTTCCAGAGTAGCTGGAAAAAAACCGATGACACATTCCCGAGGTCAATTATTTTCGAGACAAATCGAACGATCAAGGACTCATTTCGATATCTGTTGCCGTTTTCGAGATACAAGCCAAAATTAGTATTTCTGTCATTTTAAGAGGGTACCGTAACTTCCTTATTTATGAATATTTTTTCAAATTTTAAAAACTTTCTTGGGGCACTTTTTTACGTAGATTCAGAATCTGAAGACTAAAATTGCCTAACTCTTACAGATTTTCCGCTACGATCCAAACTTCAATTTTTTTAAATGGAAACCATAGTTGGCTGTGGCTTAAAAAAATTTCATATTTTTTAAGCTTTTCCAAAAAATTTTAACACAAGTCATATTCGTTTTAATAGGAGCCGGATAATTTCGATTTTGATTTTGAAAATTTTAAATGTTGACAGTTCACCGTTACTCAAATATATATAGAGGAGCCTTTGAAATATTTACATTCATCTTTTTAATGTTCTATTTTTAATATAATATAATATCTGTTAAAATCTCTTATTTAATAAATAGAGTATGATTGCGTCTTTTTTACAAAATAAGCAAAGGGTGCTTTGGAAAAAATACAACATAAAACAATGTTACATGGAAGTTTGACAGTTAATTTCATTATAAGTTGATATAGGTAATATTGTTTAGTAGCGTGAATAAAAATGTTTACAAATGAAGAGAAATATGATATGCTAAAATGTTTCATCGAATGCAACGGAAACTGTGGATATGCGGAAGATTTGTATTTAAATAGATATCCAGAGAGACACCAGCCAAATATAAAAATATTTTTTAAGTTAGGTAGATCAAATGTTTATAAAACCTCTACATGAATGTAAATATTTCAAAGCCTCCTCTATATTTTAAGCAACGGTAAACTGTCAACATTTAAAGTTTTCAATGAAAATCGAAATTATCCGGCTCGTGTTGAAAACGGTTAAGTATGCCTGGTGTTATATTTTTGAAAAGCTTGCAAAATATGTAATTTTTTTAAGCCACAGCCAACTATGGTTTCCATTTAAAAAAATTGAAGTTTGGGTCGTAGCGAAGAATCTGTAACAGTTAGACAATTTTACTATTCAGATTCTGAATCTAGGTACGTAAAAAAAGTTTTAAAAACAAAGTTTTTAAAATTTGAAAAAATATTCACAAATAAGGAAGTTACGGTACCCTCTTAAAATGACAGAAATACTAATTTTGGCTTATATCTCGAAAACGGTAAAAGATATCGAAATGAGTCCTTGACCGTTCGATTCGTCTCGAAAATTGACCTCAGGAATGCGTCATCAGTTTTTTTCCAGCTACTCTGGAAGTGGGTGTAACCCCTCAATCCTCACCAATTTGAGTGAGAGAAATGGATATTCAAACAATGATATTTTAAACTTATTTTTTATTCAAGGGGAATGTCACAGAATTATTAGCAGAACTTGTCATATACTCTGTGAATAAAAAATACGTTTAAAATATCATTGTTTGAATATCCATTTCCTTTATTTTCCATGACTGATAAACTTTACCAAACTTATTTATAAAATCGTGTTTGATAGATAGGTAATAATAATTGCAACAAATGCCATTTTCACAGCCAACTATTATAAAAGCAACATAACTTCGTATGATAGATGCTAATAATTGCAACAAATACCATTTTCACAGCCGACTATTATAAGAGCAACACATACCTCGATGTATTTCGCGCAGTAAAATACAAAATTATCAATAACGCAGAAACTATAAAAGATGAGTATAGGGAACCTTAATACAAATTGGTGCAGAATAAAATTCTACATCAGAAACCGTAAAAATATACAGGGTGTTCCATTTAAAAAAATATACTTTTTGACCTTTGAAGTTTGCCAAAGTTGGCAGTAAATTCTGACCACCCTGTAAGCAATTAGGTTAATTTGAAAGCATGATTAGGAAGCTTAAGGGTTCCACTATTCGTGTTGTGTAAATGGTAACTTTCACTTTCATTATGTTAGAGACAGCAAATTTCAAACTACTCGATGTCAAAACAAAAATTATCAGAAAAGTCAATATATCTCGAGTAGGGTTAGATTTAGGGATAGGGTAGTATGATCTAAGTCCTATTAAAATGACTAGTAGAATTCAAAAATGCAGTAAAAAATATATCATTCCATTTAAAATAACGAAGTTAATGGTAACTTCCGGTATAAGCGGAAGTGCAATGACCTCGAAAATATTTTTAATGAAAAGAGCATAAAAAACTTTGTAAGTAGCCAAATTTTCAGAATTAAATTATCGCTACAAGTCCCTATACTTCTAATGAACGGTTTGCGTGAATCACCCTGTATATACATGTTGTATCTTATCTTTTACTGTTTTTTATTTATTGCAAATTTCGTGAACAATATTATTTATACCACCAGCATCTGCATGCGTATCAATGAGGTTAGCCATGGACGAAAAGTTTGCTTTTTGAATTTATTCAATTATTCTGGAAGGCATAAGTGTCAAATTAATTGTTTTTCATCCATGGCTAACCTGATTGATACGCATGCAGATGCTGTAATGTTGGTATAAATAATATTGTTCACGAAATTTGCAATAAATAAAAAACAGTAAAAGATAAGATACAACATATACAGGGTGATCTACCACGAGTGTGCCAAACTTCAGAGGCTGGTAATTTATCAAAAATAAATGGACTTTCATTAATAAACATATGTCCTAAAACGCATAATAAGGGAGCTACAACCCCTTGAAGGGGGTTAATGAATATCAATTTTTCGCTTAAGCAATGTAAATGACATAATACTACAAATCAGAAATATCAATTGTTTTTAAACATAGGTGACTTCAAGCCACTTGATTTGAAGATTGATCGAATTAAGTTTTGCATATTTCACATGAAAACGCAAATTATTCAAAAACGGCTGGTGTGACAGAAATTTTGAAAAATACTTTTTTCTGAGTCATTGCATGGGAAATAATGTTATGTAAAAGTTTTGCTTCGGAAGTGACGCCAAAAAAAATTTTAATCACCATATATTTTTGAAGTCACAAAAAAACACAGATTTGAAAAATGTAAAAAAATATAGGGTGTTCCATTTAAAAAAATGTAAGTTAGGTTTGTCCAGCTTTTATGGAACACCCTGTATATTCTTTGCGGGGGTTTTAAATGAGTTCATTTGATTCACTACAACTTTTATTTGAAACATTTTTTCCTAACTCGAAAAATAAAGAAAATATAAGGGTGGGCCTTTTCGTTGGATAACCCTGTACATGCAGATGTATGCGGGCCCATGGAAGTACCTTCATTAGGTGGGGCTCGATATTTTCTGGTCATAAAGGATGATTTCTCGTCATTTCGGAAAGTTTACTTTATAAAAACAAAAGCAGAGGTGAAGGAAAAGGTACCAGGAGATTTTATTTTACAAGCTGAAAGAGAGACAGATAGTACGATAAAGATACTTATTAGAACGGATAATGGTCTTGAGTTTGTAAATTACGAGATGGATAGCCTTTTAAAACGTCATGGAATTATTCATCACCAAAGGTCAGTAGTATATATACCTACTACTTACTCCCCAACAAAACGGAAGGGCTGAACGTGAAATCCGTACACTAGTAGAAGCAGCTACATCAATGATTTGCAATATGGATAAAAAGTTGTGGGCAGAAGCAGTAAATACCACTGCATACCTATATATACCTACTGCACAGAACTCTGGGACGAGCTCTGTGAAAAATAAGTCCCCGTATGATTTGTGGTATAATAAAACGGTTAATTTTAATGAGTTTCAAAGGTTTGGAAATCGAGTTAGTCAGTACATAGATCCGAGCAAGCTCGTTTAAAATGGGACCCAAAAAACAGACGGACAATATTCGTGGGCTATGGCTATGGGCTATGACAATGTGAAAGGGTATAGAATATTTTTCTTCCCTTATGAAAATAAAATCGAGTGTCACAAAGACGTTATAGGATTTTTCTACCAATAAAAGAAGCGGAGAAGCCTGAAATTAAAAAATATGAAAAGAAAAATGAGACCGGAGAGAATAAAAATGAAAGATACGTCCGTATAGAAAATACTGAATCTGAAAGTGAAAGTGAGACAAGATCAGAGAGCGAGATAGAGAAAATCAAGAAGAAAATTCCGATGATAAGTAACTTAGATGAAATAGAAAATGTTTCGGGATACAATTTAAGAAGAACGACAAGACAGCCAACTAGGTTTAATGACTATGAAAACGGTTTTCTTAACCATAAATTAATGATGAAAGCGAGGAGCCGAAAACTTACGAAGATGCAATGTCGAGCAACGAGTCTGAGGAGTGGAAAAAGGCGATGACAGCAGAATTAAAGGCCTTAGAAGGAAACCAAACATGGGTGAAAGCAGAACACACAACAGTGAATTGAAAGTGATTGAGTGTAAGTGGGTGTAGGTATAAACTCAAAAAGAAATTAAAGTGATGGTGTTATAACCTACAAAGCTAGGTTGGTAGTAGCTAGAGGCTTTCAACAAACTAGTTTGTCGATGTCAGATATTTATAGCCCTGTCGCTAAATTGCCATCAGTTAGAATTTACCTACATATTTACCTTTATGTAATAAGTTGAAGATTCCTATTTATCAGTTAGATGTGTGTAGGTGTACTTATTTCATTGCCAAAAGGTTGTAACGAAAAAACGGGGCACTATAATATAATATTGTAAACTTAAAAAATCCTTATATGGACTGAAAGGTTCTCCAAGGAAATGGAATGAAAAATTTAATGCACTTATAGGTACACGGTGGTGAATTTTTCGATGCCCACCGCATTATTGGTATCTCGGAAACAATGAGATATAGAGAATCGGTTAAATTAGACAAAAGTTGCGCTATTTTATGCTCTACAATTTCCTGCCAAGAAATACTGGATATCTTGATTCGTTCGCGGTTTATCCTGAAAAAATTGAAAATCGTGATTTCAAAACCAAATTAATATCTTCTATACGATTCATGCGAATTTAATGAAAGTTGGCAAGGATATATTTTTGACTACTACCAATTGAATGGCGTTGACAGAAATTTTCTAAACCTTCTAGATTTTGAGCAACGATAATCTTAACTTTTTTATTTCTTATGGCCGCCATATTGGATTTTTACACCATTAGTTAGAGAAAATAATTCTCTTTTCACCTATGTCATGATATATGTCACCAAAATAGTCTGATTTTTTAAAAACATGTTGATATTCGAATTATTAATGTAAAAATAATTTATAAAATCCAGTATGCTTTGGAAAAATAATGGCAAGCAACATTTTAATCCAGACGCTATTATTAAATTGTACCCTCGTAAAAAAATTACAGAAAAATGCCAGCTTAATTAAGCTCCTATTAAATATTACAAACAATTAATTCATTAAAGAGTCAAGAAAACAAATAATACTATTTTTATTTTATAAAAAATTCACCACCGTGTATGTAATCTTTAAATTTTGAAAGGTCAGAATATGAATATTGTTTATATGTAAAGCAGGTCTCACTGAAAATTATTATAAAATGTATATCTTACTCTATGTCGATGATGTATTATTAGCAGGCACAAATAATGAGTTAGAAGTTCAGAATATAAAACAAATTTTAAGTCAAAACTTTAAAATGAAAGATTTAGGTCATATCAAATATTTCTTAGGAATGGAAATTTCACAAAGTGTGACAAAAGGTGAAGTTTCAATATGTAAATCAAGCAGCATAAGTACCTACCTACTTACAAAATATTTTGGTTAAATTCAATATGCATAACTGTAAACCTATTTCTACTCCGATAGATGTAGGTACCTAAATTTTAAACACGAGATATCAAAGAAAGAAAAATCTGAAAGCTCTGAGTTAGAAAATAAACATGTCGTATGCTAATATTGGTTCATTAATGTATGCCACGTTGTGTTCAACGTGTACTTATATATCGATAAGTATACTTAGTAGATATCAAACGTGCGCGAGCCAGGAGCTTATTTGGCAAGCTCTCAAACGGGTGTTACGATATGTGAAAGCAGGCACTGTAAATTTAAGTCTAGTATATTATAACACAATGTAAATAGTGAAAACTATATTATAGGTTATGCGGACTCGGATTGTGCAGGTGATGGTGTTGAAAGTGTTTAGCTGTACTGTGTCATGGACCTCTAGAAAGCAATCAACTGATGTTGCATTGTCATCCACAGAGGCAGAGTACGATACGATATATTTTCAATGACTTAAAAATTGTTAATGATTATGTAGGTAGGTATGTGTGTAACATTGTTCAGTTCGAAGACAATCAGTCTTTTCTATAAAACCCAGAGTTTCATAAGAAACTTAAACATGTTGATATCAGGTTTCATTTTGTGAGGGACAAAATTAAAGATAGGTAATATTATAAAGGTAGAATAGGTACCTACCTACCTACATGCGAGTACTGAAAAGCAGATTGCTGATATCTTCACAAAAAGCCGTTGGGGAAAATATTATTCCAACAGTTTTGTAAAGAATTAGTTCTTGAATAACATCAGTTGTTATGCTTTTGTGTTAATCTCTATTATCATATGTCATATTATTATGTAAAGCGAGATTTGTCATTGAGGAATGAGGGGGTGTGTTTTGGTAACAATGACAAATTGATATTTGGTTATTTTATTTAATATTAATATTAAGTTGGTAGTAGTAGTAGTCGATTCGATGTGTAACAGAAATATGTTCACGGCGTTCACGCTGTTTTTATGCCCGATAAATGTACCTATTTTTGTGTTAAAAGAAAAGTACCTAATAAAAGTAAATAAAACAAAAACTAACGAGTATTCAATATTGAAAAACACTTAACTGTAACAAAATTTAAACCGCAAACCCCGATTGTCTGATTTTTTTTAAAAATTAGCTGCGCATGCGCACAAAGCCGTGTTTCTTTCATAAGTAATCACAATAAAACGTTTAATTTAATTATATAGGTACCTAGTACTCAATACTTATTGTATAAATTTATTACTGTTAATTACTCACCCCTTTGAAGGTTGAACGTCTCTCATATCACACACGATTAAATTAGAAAATTCTTTTGGTTCAGTGCAGTGGTTCTGCATTCACACGGCACACACTTCGCATTAAATAGATTTAAATAAATTACACGCCTAGTTAAAACACGTACGATACACTGCTAGAACACAAGCCGCGCATTTTATGATTATTTATAAATTATAATTTGCCCAGTTTTTTAAAACACGTCCGTCCGCAGGTATAGACTATAGACTGGCTTCCACTCAAGCTCAACCTTCGAGACTTCGGTTTCTAATTAGGTCAGCCGACTCGAGGCGATCGTCGCCGAACGGAACCCGGCCGTCGTTTGTTGTTGCCGCGACATCGCCGCATAACCGATTCCACGAATTCACCAGGCGTAGCGTATGCGTCTATCTTCCATAATAATACTTAATCCATCTGTTTATTCTGGGCTTTTTAGGTTGTTATGTGTTACCTATATATATACCTGTCTTGTTGTGTTTTTGTGCTGGTCGTTTATTATCTATGGCGTGTTTGTAAATAATATAAACGGTATTTAAATTTCGATTAATAAAGATATATACCTACCTATGTGAATATAGTGCACGTTTTAAAGCGATGCGATAACTTAGGAGGATGTAATTTTTTTGCTAATATATCGGTTAAGAGCTCCATATCCAAAAGAAAATGCGATCCGGAGAAGGAAATATTAACTATTTTTGGTAAATTTTGACCAAAAATAATTAATATTTCTCTCGTCGCGCGGACCTGTTTCAAGAGTCATGATCCGAATTAATCATTCTATGTATGGGGTAAATTAACTTTGAAGTTCGTGGGATTATTATTAGGGTATTTTCCCATGCAGCTTGTTGATTATCAACTACTAGTGTTTCTGCTGCCTTGTCTAGCTGTTCTTCGTCTATTAACGGGGTTACCAAATTGATAGTTTCTTCAAGTTGGATTTTATTGAAGCTCTGCCATTAGTTGTTACACTATTAGTCTAGGATGCATTTCCCTTTGTATCGAATTAATAATGATTCGAACTAATGATTTGAATTAATCATTCGAATTAATAATTCTAATTATTAATTCGAATCATTAATACGAATGATTAATTTTAGGTTTACTAAACTCAATCAGACACAGGGACAAACTAAAAAATATGTTTAAAAAAATCCATTAGCAGAACTGGTATAGCTCGTTATAAGCAATATATCGGAGTTTTCTTAACAATTTAATTTAAAAAACTAAATAAATTCTGCCAAAAATAATTATAAAAAAATATGGCGAGTAGTTAATGACGTTACAAATAATGTAAACAATTAATTCGAATTAATGGTTCGAATTATTGATCCGAATGATTAATTCGAATCATTCGAATGATTAATTCGAATCATTCGAATAATTAATTCGAATCATTAACTCGAATGATTAATTCTAATCATTATTTCGAATAATTAATACGAATAATTAATTCGAATCATTAATTCGAATTAATCATTCGCTTTAATTATTCGAATTAATTATTCGAATTATTGATCCGAATGATTAATTCGAATCATTCGAATGATTAATTCGAATCATTCGAATAATTAATTCGAATGATTAATTTTAGGTTTACTAGGTATATAAACTCAATCAGGCGCAGGGACAAACTAAAAAATATGTTTATAAAAATCCATTAGCAGAACTGCGGAAGCTCGATCGTTATAATAAGCAATATCGGAATTTTCTTAACAATCTAATTTAAAAAACTAAAAACGAATGTTATAAAAATAAAATAAATTCTGCCAAAAATATAATTATAAAAAAATATGGCAAGTAGTTAATGATGTTACAAATAATGTAAACAATTAATTCGAATTATTGATTCGAATGATTAATTCGAATCATTCGAATTAGGAAATGGGTTAAACCAAGAAAGGAAATTGGCCGGTCGGTAACATAATATATATCAATTGATACCTATTTAGAAGATGAATCATTTCGGACAAATCATTTGCCCTATCCATCTATAAATGAAACCTTTGCTTGTATAGAGATATGTTGGAGTATTTTTTTCCAGTTTTATAACACTTAAAATTATAGACGATTATAAACTCACATGCACATGTGAAAAATAAAAGAAACGTAGGTACCGGTAGGTAACTGAATGAATATTGCATAAGTACTGACGTAAAATGTGAGAATAATCTGAGATTTTGTGTAAAAGGGAAGCAGCTATTTTAATAAAAAATGAAACTGCGTTTGAGTGGGGACTGGGGGACTGCTCATACAACACTCGCCCGCAGCGCTGTTAGTTTCAAACCATAAGTGACAGCATAGGGATTTTAGACAGCCAATAGGAAGCGACAATCAAAATAAACTACGCCCTCGCCTTTACCGCGATATTTAAATTAGATAAGATAAATATCAAAGTTTAATATATATTATACCAAAATATCAAATTAAAAAATCATTAATTATCATTTATGATTATATTGATATAAACATTAATAACAAATATATATTATTTTTCACTATCAATGTGCTAAATGAAATGACTATAAATGGTTAGAGCAAACACTCGACACATACTTATATTATTGAATTCAGGAATACGTCAGGAAGAAACGTAGATTCCAAAAATTTAAACAAATATTTCAATTTGCGTGTTCAATTCAAAAATAATAAATATAGCTTGCCGTTTTTTTTTTTCAGAACACCTTGTGTAAAGATATAATAATATATTAAAATGTTATAATTGAATTTTTTAAGTCAGTAAGTACTTACAACTTTTGTACTTGAATTTTTTTCTAACTGGGAAATACATTTAAAGTAAATCCATTATTAATATTAATACATAATATATTAATTATTTCATCAAATTTTATGGCAAAGGAAATTAAAAATTTGTTATGAATAAGTACCTATATATTTGGTATTAAAGTAATGGGGGATTTAAACAAATAATACATAAAATTGTAAATAATAATACAAACTAATTTTAATAGAATTTATTTTTATCAAAACAAAATTAAAATCAATTTCAAGTAAATAAATTAAAATGGTATTTATAATGCTACTTAACATCACCTAATAAAAGAGAAAATAAATAAGATAAATAAAAATATTCTTTTTTAATGATTCGAGATCTTATGTGGCTTTTTTTTTCTTAAATTATTTTCCAATGACTTTCGTGGCCGCCCACCCACGTGACTACTTCGTCCTGACAGGTGGGTTTTTCGCCGGCTAACAGCTGTTGGCTGAATAAGGATCTTAGCTCTTCTATTCTTTCGACGATACTCTGAAATTTAGGAAGGAATTGATAGTTGTATTATTAATGATATGAAACAATATTTTTACCCAATGCAAAATTTGAAATGGACGACAAAAATGCTGCAGTAGTACGAAGCTTCTCTGTGTTTTTGCACATTTTTTCTAATGCATCAGCTATATCGCTAGTTGGATTTTTTTCCAAAAAATTTGTAAAAATTGTTTTCATTGTCTCAATTGCAAATTGTCCTCTTTTCACGCAATCTTCAGGCAATTCCTGTTGAATCTCAACGCTTGAGGGACTGTGACTAGTACTTGAAAAACAATGAATGACTTGACTACTTGTTGAACTTTCATTTTGATTCCACAATGGTAGAAGCCAGTTACTTGGTGGATCACTGCCAGTTGCAATAATATAAAATATTTTTCTTTTGTGAATGTTATCTATATCCAAATTATATTTTTCAGAGTATAATAACATACAGGCCCAATCTATATGTTTACAAATATTTCCAGTATTACCTTGAAAACATGAGCACATAAGTGCATCCATATTTACAATGTAATGAAGCTTTTCTTTTGTTGCGCTTGGTACAATAACTACACTGTTACTTAAAATCTGAATTTGTTCTAATAATCCGTTTGGAGGCACTTTTATGGTTTCAGAAAATATATTTTTACGCTGACGATTATTTGCAGCGTCCAAGAGTCTTATCTCATAATACTGCATAAATTTTGTTAAAATAAAGTCGACCATCTGAACAACATTGAATGCTTTAACTCTGTTGAATATTTTATCTTTAATCAGTCTCATTACAGCTTCAGACAGATTATTTGTATTATTTCCTTTTGTTTTTAAATTATTTCTGTAAGCTAATGCCCATTGTTCCTTTCTCTGCCAGTAGGAATCCAAGTAATTTGCATAGTTCTGATGGTTAACAGCATGGTTCTTAGCAATTTCGTATTGTCGAAGGGAGTCATCGGCAGTTTTGGCATACAGTATTGATTTGAATTCTTCAAAATAGAGATGTTGTTGATTTTGAGGTATTTTGTTTTTTCCTTTAACTAGCCACCTCCAAACTGATTGGAGTACATGGAATATACATAAAAGACATTTTGATTTAGTCCATGTTTGAGTTATGGCAGCTTGCTCGGCAAGGGAATCATCAGTAATGAATATTTTGGGTCCGTCAGGATTTCCTCCAAATATTGCATCTCCCAAAATGTCCTTTAACAGTTGAAACCCCATTTTTATCACATCACAACTTTCAGAAGAAGTGATAATGACTGCGAGAGGCAATCCGCCACAATCACTGTGTGTTAGAATAACAAAAATTCTACTCCCATCATGATCCACTGTGCCAGATGAGTCCATAAATACAATTTCTGATGACGATTGAATATACTTGTGTACACGTTTCATCAAAGGTGGACAAATACTTAAAAAAAAAGATAAAAATAAGTTAACTAAATTCTATTTTTACTTGTACTTACCAAATAATGTATTCCGAGTCATTAAAAATAATTTGAGCACTGTTTCCATCCATTTGTACATTATATTCATCCAATCTTTTCTTTAAAAACTCTTTAGCAGCAATATTAAAATCCAAGGGTCCATATTTCTTGCTAAATTGCTTCATATATAAATGATAACAGTACATATAGTCCGGACATTGAGATCTATCTGCTAGAATTAAATTAGGATTATCATTGCATAAATATATTTCTGTTTTTATTGTCTCAAGAGCTGTCGCAGGAGAATGACCATTATGAAAAAGTTTTAACAACCTTTCCTTTACATCACTCGCTACTTTGCGGTATTTAAATGCATCTGCACTTCCAGTGCTGTGGTTATGGGTAAGAGTCATAGACATTTCACAAGGTAGATCCTTACGCAGAAGATGTAGGTCTTTATTTTTACCTTGATATCTTCTCTTTATTGCATGCAATGTAATACTTATGGCAGCTGGGCAATTAGTATTCCTTGTACGGTTTTTCTTGGATATATCGTATAATTTCTCTGAACGTGTGTTATGCTGGCAAGTCAAAGTCCGCTTAAATACTACATAACGGCCTGCACTATTACCAGTAGTCCGAATACTGTATGAAGATTTTGTAATGTCCTCAAACTCCTGTATCCAGGATTTAATTTCTTCTCGATCAGTGCATTAACTGTATACAATCTCAAATGTAACACGCCATTCGACTCTCTCACCTCCATAATCTTGGTCCTTCTCTGGGGCAAAACTCTCTAAAATATAATAAAATGTGTATATCTTTTACTTTAGGGTTATAATGCGAGATGTGACATTAATATATTTTGATCTGCACTCACCGTTATGCACTCAACACTGGCCTGCGACAAATCACAACAGATCTCCATTGAACTCATTTTAAACATGTAAACGCGAGTATAAACAGTAAATACAATTTTATTTATTGAAGCACTATTAGCAGTATTAGCACGGAAGCCGGAAGCCTCAAAACCACATAATATCTGACTCGAAACCTCGAAGAAGACAATCACATCACTCACAAAACAATCAAAACATATATATTTAGACGTAACTGCCAACCAACGCAAACGGTTACGATTAAGCGGATTTAAGACAATTCAAACTTCAAACCATAGAACATCAGTTGCTGTTTGACACCACATCTGCGCATGGGCACGTCTACTGGTGGTGTCATTGGCTGTTGAAAATCCCTATGCTGTCGCTTATGGCAATGTGAATTCTCGCCGCCCGCAGCGCTGTTAGTTTCAAAACGTTACACATCGTTTACTCTCGTCTAATTAGATATTCTGTGACTCTCGTAATCCGAACTTTTTGTTGGTTATGGGGTTATCTGAATCTGAACCAGTCTGAACTAACATGAATATTGTTTAAATGTTATTTGTGGCATTTCATAAATTATTTCTTTCTTTTTTCTTGTGATTGTGTGATTACCTAGTTGCCCGTTTATTGCTTTAACAAAATGGTATTTGTCTGTTGTGTTCCAAATTGTAAAAACACTAGTAGTGTTATAAAAGTACATCGTTTCCCTGTTTTGTAGATGTTAAAGTAAGTACATACCTACCTACTTCGGTTTTTTTTTAAATTTGTAAAAATACAATGAAATATATTTATGTGCAGTCTGTACAAACGAAACTAATAACACAAATAATTTCATTGTTTTATAGTGTAAGTAAGTAGGTAATTTTTGTTTTTATTTCAGGTGTATGTTGAACAATTAATGGTTGGACTTAATAATTCAACGTGATGATTTATGTGGTAAAGGTCACAAAAGTTGGTTAGAAAAAGCCATGTTATTGTTTGTGACATAGGTACCTACATTTTGCTGTGGAACATCGTATCAATTCCAAATATTATAGTCAATCTGGACTTAAATATGGAGCGCTGCCAACAATAAATATGCCACCACGAGTAGAGAGTAAGTCCTATAGGTATACTGGTGTATATTTCAATAGTAAAATATTATTTATTATTTTATTAAAAACAGGAAGTGAGCCAGGTGTTTCTGCTGTAGTAGAAGCTTCAAGTAACATTATAACAATTGATGAACCACAACCAGGCCCATCAACATAAAGTGTTTCTTCGACTGGTGAAGCATTGTACGGACAAACCCACCGGTATAAAACGCAAATTGTTTAAGGATGCTGATAGCAACCGATCTGCAGTTATGTCAAACTTGAGGAAAACAGGTAAAATTTCTATGTCGACGGGTAGGTACCCGTGTATTAAAATTAACGGGTATCGTCATCCCTAAAATATACTTGGTACATTAATTGCAATAATGTTTTTTAATTTTTTTTTTGTAGGTGTGAGAACACATAAGTAAATAGGAATCTCTTAAGAAGAGTGAATGTTACGAGAGTTAGTCAATTATTAACACCAAAAGTCAAATTTTTGTACAGGGTGTCTCAAATTGGTGAGGATTGAGGAGTTACACCCATTTCCAGAGTAGCTGGAAAAAAACCGATGACACATTCCCGAGGTCAATTATTTTCGAGACAAATCGAACGATCAAGGACTCATTTCGATATCTGTTGCCGTTTTCGAGATACAAGCCAAAATTAGTATTTCTGTCATTTTAAGAGGGTACCGTAACTTCCTTATTTATGAATATTTTTTCAAATTTTAAAAACTTTCTTGGGGCACTTTTTTACGTAGATTCAGAATCTGAAGACTAAAATTGCCTAACTCTTACAGATTTTCCGCTACGATCCAAACTTCAATTTTTTTAAATGGAAACCATAGTTGGCTGTGGCTTAAAAAAATTTCATATTTTTTAAGCTTTTCCAAAAAATTTTAACACAAGTCATATTCGTTTTAATAGGAGCCGGATAATTTCGATTTTGATTTTGAAAATTTTAAATGTTGACAGTTCACCGTTACTCAAATATATATAGAGGAGCCTTTGAAATATTTACATTCATCTTTTTAATGTTCTATTTTTAATATAATATAATATCTGTTAAAATCTCTTATTTAATAAATAGAGTATGATTGCGTCTTTTTTACAAAATAAGCAAAGGGTGCTTTGGAAAAAATACAACATAAAACAATGTTACATGGAAGTTTGACAGTTAATTTCATTATAAGTTGATATAGGTAATATTGTTTAGTAGCGTGAATAAAAATGTTTACAAATGAAGAGAAATATGATATGCTAAAATGTTTCATCGAATGCAACGGAAACTGTGGATATGCGGAAGATTTGTATTTAAATAGATATCCAGAGAGACACCAGCCAAATATAAAAATATTTTTTAAGTTAGGTAGATCAAATGTTTATAAAACCTCTACATGAATGTAAATATTTCAAAGCCTCCTCTATATTTTAAGCAACGGTAAACTGTCAACATTTAAAGTTTTCAATGAAAATCGAAATTATCCGGCTCGTGTTGAAAACGGTTAAGTATGCCTGGTGTTATATTTTTGAAAAGCTTGCAAAATATGTAATTTTTTTAAGCCACAGCCAACTATGGTTTCCATTTAAAAAAATTGAAGTTTGGGTCGTAGCGAAGAATCTGTAACAGTTAGACAATTTTACTATTCAGATTCTGAATCTAGGTACGTAAAAAAAGTTTTAAAAACAAAGTTTTTAAAATTTGAAAAAATATTCACAAATAAGGAAGTTACGGTACCCTCTTAAAATGACAGAAATACTAATTTTGGCTTATATCTCGAAAACGGTAAAAGATATCGAAATGAGTCCTTGACCGTTCGATTCGTCTCGAAAATTGACCTCAGGAATGCGTCATCAGTTTTTTTCCAGCTACTCTGGAAGTGGGTGTAACCCCTCAATCCTCACCAATTTGAGTGAGACACCCTGTACACCGCACTGCAAAAAGTCTAATAGCCCACCATGCACTGCCTATTTAGAGAAAAAGAATGCGGGAAACAAGGAAAGATTGCAGGAGGCGATGCGAGTTGCTGAAAATGGTGAACTATTGGAAAAGTTAACAACAAGACGACTTTCCGCTTTCTTATGTCTCAGATAAAGATGCAGCAAAAAGAACCAAGAGATATTTTTATTGTGGCAGAAATTAAATGGGCCCGACGTAACTTTTTTGTGTCACCGTAATTGAAATCAGGATCCAGTTCAAAAATTTTTTCTCCTGCATCAATTAGGCGGAAGAAATATAAATCCAACTTGTTCTGCATTTGCAGCCAATTATAAAACAATGGTGCTGAACAATTTTATGTCTTCCCGTTCACCTGGTAGCGTAGCAATTGTGAAGAAGATGATGGTGAAGCTCTGGACACACTTAGAAAATTTTTAGAAGTGTATGTGGCAGGAGTAGAACTTCTTCCAGAAGTTATTGAAGAATTTGTGGAAGGCGAGGAGAAATTTAAAGTTACGGGCAATATTGATGTTATAGTATAACGACACAATTACATTCGTATTTAGCATTGAGTAAAAAATAATAAAGAGTTGCAACTGTCAAGGTTTCGAGATTTTAGTATTGTATTTCTTTGCCAATAACTTCATGATTGTCATCAATTTTTAGTGCTACGGGAAGGTATTCGTCAAAAAGTATATTTTTTTAAATGGAACACCCTGTATATTTTTACAGTTTCTGATGTAGAATTTTATTCTGCACCAATTTGTATTAAGGTTCCCTATACTCATCTTTTATGGTTTTTGAGTTATTGATAATTTTGTATTTTACTGCGCGAAATACATCGAGGTATGTGTTGCTCTTATAATAGTCGGCTGTGGAAATGGTATTTGTTGCAATTACTAGCATCTATCAAACGAAGTTATGTTGCTCTTATAATAGTTGGCTGTGGAAATAACATTTGTTGCAATTATTATTACTTATCTATCAAACACGATTTTATAAATAAGTTTGGTAAAGGTTATCAGTCATGGAAAATAAAGGAAATGGATATTCAAACAATGATATTTTAAACTTATTTTTTATTCAAGGGGAATGTCACAGAATTATTAGCAGAACTTGTCATATACTCTGTGAATAAAAAATACGTTTAAAATATCATTGTTTGAATATCCATTTCCTTTATTTTCCATGACTGATAAACTTTACCAAACTTATTTATAAAATCGTGTTTGATAGATAGGTAATAATAATTGCAACAAATGCCATTTTCACAGCCAACTATTATAAAAGCAACATAACTTCGTATGATAGATGCTAATAATTGCAACAAATACCATTTTCACAGCCGACTATTATAAGAGCAACACATACCTCGATGTATTTCGCGCAGTAAAATACAAAATTATCAATAACGCAGAAACTATAAAAGATGAGTATAGGGAACCTTAATACAAATTGGTGCAGAATAAAATTCTACATCAGAAACCGTAAAAATATACAGGGTGTTCCATTTAAAAAAATATACTTTTTGACCTTTGAAGTTTGCCAAAGTTGGCAGTAAATTCTGACCACCCTGTAAGCAATTAGGTTAATTTGAAAGCATGATTAGGAAGCTTAAGGGTTCCACTATTCGTGTTGTGTAAATGGTAACTTTCACTTTCATTATGTTAGAGACAGCAAATTTCAAACTACTCGATGTCAAAACAAAAATTATCAGAAAAGTCAATATATCTCGAGTAGGGTTAGATTTAGGGATAGGGTAGTATGATCTAAGTCCTATTAAAATGACTAGTAGAATTCAAAAATGCAGTAAAAAATATATCATTCCATTTAAAATAACGAAGTTGATGGTAACTTCCGGTATAAGCGGAAGTGCAATGACCTCGAAAATATTTTTAATGAAAAGAGCATAAAAAACTTTGTAAGTAGCCAAATTTTCAGAATTAAATTATCGCTACAAGTCCCTATACTTCTAATGAACGGTTTGCGTGAATCACCCTGTATATACATGTTGTATCTTATCTTTTACTGTTTTTTATTTATTGCAAATTTCGTGAACAATATTATTTATACCACCAGCATCTGCATGCGTATCAATCAGGTTAGCCATGGACGAAAAGTTTGCTTTTTGAATTTATTCAATTATTCTGGAAGGCATAAGTGTCAAATTAATTGTTTTTCATCCATGGCTAACCTGATTGATACGCATGCAGATGCTGTAATGTTGGTATAAATAATATTGTTCACGAAATTTGCAATAAATAAAAAACAGTAAAAGATAAGATACAACATATACAGGGTGATCTACCACGAGTGTGCCAAACTTCAGAGGCTGGTAATTTATCAAAAATAAATGGACTTTCATTAATAAACATATGTCCTAAAACGCATAATAAGGGAGCTACAACCCCTTGAAGGGGGTTAATGAATATCAATTTTTCGCTTAAGCAATGTAAATGACATAATACTACAAATCAGAAATATCAATTGTTTTTAAACATAGGTGACTTCAAGCCACTTGATTTGAAGATTGATCGAATTAAGTTTTGCATATTTCACATGAAAACGCAAATTATTCAAAAACGGCTGGTGTGACAGAAATTTTGAAAAATACTTTTTTCTGAGTCATTGCATGGGAAATAATGTTATGTAAAAGTTTTGCTTCGGAAGTGACGCCAAAAAAAATTTTAATCACCATATATTTTTGAAGTCACAAAAAAACACAGATTTGAAAAATGTAAAAAAATATAGGGTGTTCCATTTAAAAAAATGTAAGTTAGGTTTGTCCAGCTTTTATGGAACACCCTGTATATTCTTTGCGGGGGTTTTAAATGAGTTCATTTGATTCACTACAACTTTTATTTGAAACATTTTTTCCTAACTCGAAAAATAAAGAAAATATAAGGGTGGGCCTTTTCGTTGGATAACCCTGTACATGCAGATGTATGCGGGCCCATGGAAGTACCTTCATTAGGT
Organism: Rhagium mordax; assembly: GCA_963680705.1. Classification (NCBI taxonomy): domain Eukaryota; kingdom Metazoa; phylum Arthropoda; class Insecta; order Coleoptera; family Cerambycidae; genus Rhagium; species Rhagium mordax. The sequence continues at coordinate 94,509,083 of OY796658.1, read as the reverse complement.
GGGGCTCGATATTTTCTGGTCATAAAGGATGATTTCTCGTCATTTCGGAAAGTTTACTTTATAAAAACAAAAGCAGAGGTGAAGGAAAAGGTACCAGGAGATTTTATTTTACAAGCTGAAAGAGAGACAGATAGTACGATAAAGATACTTATTAGAACGGATAATGGTCTTGAGTTTGTAAATTACGAGATGGATAGCCTTTTAAAACGTCATGGAATTATTCATCACCAAAGGTCAGTAGTATATATACCTACTACTTACTCCCCAACAAAACGGAAGGGCTGAACGTGAAATCCGTACACTAGTAGAAGCAGCTACATCAATGATTTGCAATATGGATAAAAAGTTGTGGGCAGAAGCAGTAAATACCACTGCATACCTATATATACCTACTGCACAGAACTCTGGGACGAGCTCTGTGAAAAATAAGTCCCCGTATGATTTGTGGTATAATAAAACGGTTAATTTTAATGAGTTTCAAAGGTTTGGAAATCGAGTTAGTCAGTACATAGACCCGAGCAAGCTCGTTTAAAATGGGACCCAAAAAACAGACGGACAATATTCGTGGGCTATGGCTATGGGCTATGACAATGTGAAAGGGTATAGAATATTTTTCTTCCCTTATGAAAATAAAATCGAGTGTCACAAAGACGTTATAGGATTTTTCTACCAATAAAAGAAGCGGAGAAGCCTGAAATTAAAAAATATGAAAAGAAAAATGAGACCGGAGAGAATAAAAATGAAAGATACGTCCGTATAGAAAATACTGAATCTGAAAGTGAAAGTGAGACAAGATCAGAGAGCGAGATAGAGAAAATCAAGAAGAAAATTCCGATGATAAGTAACTTAGATGAAATAGAAAATGTTTCGGGATACAATTTAAGAAGAACGACAAGACAGCCAACTAGGTTTAATGACTATGAAAACGGTTTTCTTAACCATAAATTAATGATGAAAGCGAGGAGCCGAAAACTTACGAAGATGCAATGTCGAGCAACGAGTCTGAGGAGTGGAAAAAGGCGATGACAGCAGAATTAAAGGCCTTAGAAGGAAACCAAACATGGGTGAAAGCAGAACACACAACAGTGAATTGAAAGTGATTGAGTGTAAGTGGGTGTAGGTATAAACTCAAAAAGAAATTAAAGTGATGGTGTTATAACCTACAAAGCTAGGTTGGTAGTAGCTAGAGGCTTTCAACAAACTAGTTTGTCGATGTCAGATATTTATAGCCCTGTCGCTAAATTGCCATCAGTTAGAATTTACCTACATATTTACCTTTATGTAATAAGTTGAAGATTCCTATTTATCAGTTAGATGTGTGTAGGTGTACTTATTTCATTGCCAAAAGGTTGTAACGAAAAAACGGGGCACTATAATATAATATTGTAAACTTAAAAAATCCTTATATGGACTGAAAGGTTCTCCAAGGAAATGGAATGAAAAATTTAATGCACTTATAGGTACACGGTGGTGAATTTTTCGATGCCCACCGCATTATTGGTATCTTGGAAACAATGAGATATAGAGAATCGGTTAAATTAGACAAAAGTTGCGCTATTTTATGCTCTACAATTTCCTGCCAAGAAATACTGGATATCTTGATTCGTTCGCGGTTTATCCTGAAAAAATTGAAAATCGTGATTTCAAAACCAAATTAATATCTTCTATACGATTCATGCGAATTTAATGAAAGTTGGCAAGGATATATTTTTGACTACTACCAATTGAATGGCGTTGACAGAAATTTTCTAAACCTTCTAGATTTTGAGCAACGATAATCTTAACTTTTTTATTTCTTATGGCCGCCATATTGGATTTTTACACCATTAGTTAGAGAAAATAATTCTCTTTTCACCTATGTCATGATATATGTCACCAAAATAGTCTGATTTTTTAAAAACATGTTGATATTCGAATTATTAATGTAAAAATAATTTATAAAATCCAGTATGCTTTGGAAAAATAATGGCAAGCAACATTTTAATCCAGACGCTATTATTAAATTGTACCCTCGTAAAAAAATTACAGAAAAATGCCAGCTTAATTAAGCTCCTATTAAATATTACAAACAATTAATTCATTAAAGAGTCAAGAAAACAAATAATACTATTTTTATTTTATAAAAAATTCACCACCGTGTATGTAATCTTTAAATTTTGAAAGGTCAGAATATGAATATTGTTTATATGTAAAGCAGGTCTCACTGAAAATTATTATAAAATGTATATCTTACTCTATGTCGATGATGTATTATTAGCAGGCACAAATAATGAGTTAGAAGTTCAGAATATAAAACAAATTTTAAGTCAAAACTTTAAAATGAAAGATTTAGGTCATATCAAATATTTCTTAGGAATGGAAATTTCACAAAGTGTGACAAAAGGTGAAGTTTCAATATGTAAATCAAGCAGCATAAGTACCTACCTACTTACAAAATATTTTGGTTAAATTCAATATGCATAACTGTAAACCTATTTCTACTCCGATGGATGTAGGTACCTAAATTTTAAACACGAGATATCAAAGAAAGAAAAATCTGAAAGCTCTGAGTTAGAAAATAAACATGTCGTATGCTAATATTGGTTCATTAATGTATGCCACGTTGTGTTCAACGTGTACTTATATATCGATAAGTATACTTAGTAGATATCAAACGTGCGCGAGCCAGGAGCTTATTTGGCAAGCTCTCAAACGGGTGTTACGATATGTGAAAGCAGGCACTGTAAATTTAAGTCTAGTATATTATAACACAATGTAAATAGTGAAAACTATATTATAGGTTATGCGGACTCGGATTGTGCAGGTGATGGTGTTGAAAGTGTTTAGCTGTACTGTGTCATGGGCCTCTAGAAAGCAATCAACTGATGTTGCATTGTCATCCACAGAGGCAGAGTACGATACGATATATTTTCAATGACTTAAAAATTGTTAATGATTATGTAGGTAGGTATGTGTGTAACATTGTTCAGTTCGAAGACAATCAGTCTTTTCTATAAAACCCAGAGTTTCATAAGAAACTTAAACATGTTGATATCAGGTTTCATTTTGTGAGGGACAAAATTAAAGATAGGTAATATTATAAAGGTAGAATAGGTACCTACCTACCTACATGCGAGTACTGAAAAGCAGATTGCTGATATCTTCACAAAAAGCCGTTGGGGAAAATATTATTCCAACAGTTTTGTAAAGAATTAGTTCTTGAATAACATCAGTTGTTATGCTTTTGTGTTAATCTCTATTATCATATGTCATATTATTATGTAAAGCGAGATTTGTCATTGAGGAATGAGGGGGTGTGTTTTGGTAACAATGACAAATTGATATTTGGTTATTTTATTTAATATTAATATTAAGTTGGTAGTAGTAGTAGTCGATTCGATGTGTAACAGAAATATGTTCACGGCGTTCACGCTGTTTTTATGTCCGATAAATGTACCTATTTTTGTGTTAAAAGAAAAGTACCTAATAAAAGTAAATAAAACAAAAACTAACGAGTATTCAATATTGAAAAACACTTAACTGTAACAAAATTTAAACCGCAAACCCCGATTGTCTGATTTTTTTAAAAATTAGCTGCGCATGCGCACAAAGCCGTGTTTCTTTCATAAGTAATCACAATAAAACGTTTAATTTAATTATATAGGTACCTAGTACTCAATACTTATTGTATAAATTTATTACTGTTAATTATTCACCCCTTTGAAGGTTGAACGTCTCTCATATCACACACGATTAAATTAGAAAATTCTTTTGGTTCAGTGCAGTGGTTCTGCATTCACACGGCACACACTTCGCATTAAATAGATTTAAATAAATTACACGCCTAGTTAAAACACGTACGATACACTGCTAGAACACAAGCCGCGCATTTTATGATTATTTATAAATTATAATTTGCCCAGTTTTTTAAAACACGTCCGTCCGCAGGTATAGACTATAGACTGGCTTCCACTCAAGCTCAACCTTCGAGACTTCGGTTTCTAATTAGGTCAGCCGACTCGAGGCGATCGTCGCCGAACGGAACCCGGCCGTCGTTTGTTGTTGCCGCGACATCGCCGCATAACCGATTCCACGAATTCACCAGGCGTAGCGTATGCGTCTATCTTCCATAATAATACTTAATCCATCTGTTTATTCTGGGCTTTTTAGGTTGTTATGTGTTACCTATATATATACCTGTCTTGTTGTGTTTTTGTGCTGGTCGTTTATTATCTATGGCGTGTTTGTAAATAATATAAACGGTATTTAAATTTCGATTAATAAAGATATATACCTACCTATGTGAATATAGTGCACGTTTTAAAGCGATGCGATAACTTAGGAGGATGTAATTTTTTTGCTAATATATCGGTTAAGAGCTCCATATCCAAAAGAAAATGCGATCCGGAGAAGGAAATATTAACTATTTTTGGTAAATTTTGACCAAAAATAATTAATATTTCTCTCGTCGCGCGGACCTGTTTCAAGAGTCATGATCCGAATTAATCATTCTATGTATGGGGTAAATTAACTTTGAAGTTCGTGGGATTATTATTAGGGTATTTTCCCATGCAGCTTGTTGATTATCAACTACTAGTGTTTCTGCTGCCTTGTCTAGCTGTTCTTCGTCTATTAACGGGGTTACCAAATTGATAGTTTCTTCAAGTTGGATTTTATTGAAGCTCTGCCATTAGTTGTTACACTATTAGTCTAGGATGCATTTCCCTTTGTATCGAATTAATAATGATTCGAACTAATGATTTGAATTAATCATTCGAATTAATAATTCTAATTATTAATTCGAATCATTAATACGAATGATTAATTTTAGGTTTACTAAACTCAATCAGACACAGGGACAAACTAAAAAATATGTTTAAAAAAATCCATTAGCAGAACTGGTATAGCTCGTTATAAGCAATATATCGGAGTTTTCTTAACAATTTAATTTAAAAAACTAAATAAATTCTGCCAAAAATAATTATAAAAAAATATGGCGAGTAGTTAATGACGTTACAAATAATGTAAACAATTAATTCGAATTAATGGTTCGAATTATTGATCCGAATGATTAATTCGAATCATTCGAATGATTAATTCGAATCATTCGAATAATTAATTCGAATCATTAACTCGAATGATTAATTCTAATCATTATTTCGAATAATTAATACGAATAATTAATTCGAATCATTAATTCGAATTAATCATTCGCTTTAATTATTCGAATTAATTATTCGAATTATTGATCCGAATGATTAATTCGAATCATTCGAATGATTAATTCGAATCATTCGAATAATTAATTCGAATGATTAATTTTAGGTTTACTAGGTATATAAACTCAATCAGGCGCAGGGACAAACTAAAAAATATGTTTATAAAAATCCATTAGCAGAACTGCGGAAGCTCGATCGTTATAATAAGCAATATCGGAATTTTCTTAACAATCTAATTTAAAAAACTAAAAACGAATGTTATAAAAATAAAATAAATTCTGCCAAAAATATAATTATAAAAAAATATGGCAAGTAGTTAATGATGTTACAAATAATGTAAACAATTAATTCGAATTATTGATTCGAATGATTAATTCGAATCATTCGAATTAGGAAATGGGTTAAACCAAGAAAGGAAATTGGCCGGTCGGTAACATAATATATATCAATTGATACCTATTTAGAAGATGAATCATTTCGGACAAATCATTTGCCCTATCCATCTATAAATGAAACCTTTGCTTGTATAGAGATATGTTGGAGTATTTTTTTCCAGTTTTATAACACTTAAAATTATAGACGATTATAAACTCACATGCACATGTGAAAAATAAAAGAAACGTAGGTACCGGTAGGTAACTGAATGAATATTGCATAAGTACTGACGTAAAATGTGAGAATAATCTGAGATTTTGTGTAAAAGGGAAGCAGCTATTTTAATAAAAAATGAAACTGCGTTTGAGTGGGGACTGGGGGACTGCTCATACAACACTCGCCCGCAGGCGAGAATTCACATTGCCATAAGTGACAGCATAGGGATTTTAGACAGCCAATAGGAAGCGACAATCAAAATAAACTACGCCCTCGCCTTTACCGCGATATTTAAATTAGATAAGATAAATATCAAAGTTTAATATATATTATACCAAAATATCAAATTAAAAAATCATTAATTATCATTTATGATTATATTGATATAAACATTAATAACAAATATATATTATTTTTCACTATCAATGTGCTAAATGAAATGACTATAAATGGTTAGAGCAAACACTCGACACATACTTATATTATTGAATTCAGGAATACGTCAGGAAGAAACGTAGATTCCAAAAATTTAAACAAATATTTCAATTTGCGTGTTCAATTCAAAAATAATAAATATAGCTTGCCGTTTTTTTTTTTCAGAACACCTTGTGTAAAGATATAATAATATATTAAAATGTTATAATTGAATTTTTTAAGTCAGTAAGTACTTACAACTTTTGTACTTGAATTTTTTTCTAACTGGGAAATACATTTAAAGTAAATCCATTATTAATATTAATACATAATATATTAATTATTTCATCAAATTTTATGGCAAAGGAAATTAAAAATTTGTTATGAATAAGTACCTATATATTTGGTATTAAAGTAATGGGGGATTTAAACAAATAATACATAAAATTGTAAATAATAATACAAACTAATTTTAATAGAATTTATTTTTATCAAAACAAAATTAAAATCAATTTCAAGTAAATAAATTAAAATGGTATTTATAATGCTACTTAACATCACCTAATAAAAGAGAAAATAAATAAGATAAATAAAAATATTCTTTTTTAATGATTCGAGATCTTATGTGGCTTTTTTTTTCTTAAATTATTTTCCAATGACTTTCGTGGCCGCCCACCCACGTGACTACTTCGTCCTGACAGGTGGGTTTTTCGCCGGCTAACAGCTGTTGGCTGAATAAGGATCTTAGCTCTTCTATTCTTTCGACGATACTCTGAAATTTAGGAAGGAATTGATAGTTGTATTATTAATGATATGAAACAATATTTTTACCCAATGCAAAATTTGAAATGGACGACAAAAATGCTGCAGTAGTACGAAGCTTCTCTGTGTTTTTGCACATTTTTTCTAATGCATCAGCTATATCGCTAGTTGGATTTTTTTCCAAAAAATTTGTAAAAATTGTTTTCATTGTCTCAATTGCAAATTGTCCTCTTTTCACGCAATCTTCAGGCAATTCCTGTTGAATCTCAACGCTTGAGGGACTGTGACTAGTACTTGAAAAACAATGAATGACTTGACTACTTGTTGAACTTTCATTTTGATTCCACAATGGTAGAAGCCAGTTACTTGGTGGATCACTGCCAGTTGCAATAATATAAAATATTTTTCTTTTGTGAATGTTATCTATATCCAAATTATATTTTTCAGAGTATAATAACATACAGGCCCAATCTATATGTTTACAAATATTTCCAGTATTACCTTGAAAACATGAGCACATAAGTGCATCCATATTTACAATGTAATGAAGCTTTTCTTTTGTTGCGCTTGGTACAATAACTACACTGTTACTTAAAATCTGAATTTGTTCTAATAATCCGTTTGGAGGCACTTTTATGGTTTCAGAAAATATATTTTTACGCTGACGATTATTTGCAGCGTCCAAGAGTCTTATCTCATAATACTGCATAAATTTTGTTAAAATAAAGTCGACCATCTGAACAACATTGAATGCTTTAACTCTGTTGAATATTTTATCTTTAATCAGTCTCATTACAGCTTCAGACAGATTATTTGTATTATTTCCTTTTGTTTTTAAATTATTTCTGTAAGCTAATGCCCATTGTTCCTTTCTCTGCCAGTAGGAATCCAAGTAATTTGCATAGTTCTGATGGTTAACAGCATGGTTCTTAGCAATTTCGTATTGTCGAAGGGAGTCATCGGCAGTTTTGGCATACAGTATTGATTTGAATTCTTCAAAATAGAGATGTTGTTGATTTTGAGGTATTTTGTTTTTTCCTTTAACTAGCCACCTCCAAACTGATTGGAGTACATGGAATATACATAAAAGACATTTTGATTTAGTCCATGTTTGAGTTATGGCAGCTTGCTCGGCAAGGGAATCATCAGTAATGAATATTTTGGGTCCGTCAGGATTTCCTCCAAATATTGCATCTCCCAAAATGTCCTTTAACAGTTGAAACCCCATTTTTATCACATCACAACTTTCAGAAGAAGTGATAATGACTGCGAGAGGCAATCCGCCACAATCACTGTGTGTTAGAATAACAAAAATTCTACTCCCATCATGATCCACTGTGCCAGATGAGTCCATAAATACAATTTCTGATGACGATTGAATATACTTGTGTACACGTTTCATCAAAGGTGGACAAATACTTAAAAAAAAAGATAAAAATAAGTTAACTAAATTCTATTTTTACTTGTACTTACCAAATAATGTATTCCGAGTCATTAAAAATAATTTGAGCACTGTTTCCATCCATTTGTACATTATATTCATCCAATCTTTTCTTTAAAAACTCTTTAGCAGCAATATTAAAATCCAAGGGTCCATATTTCTTGCTAAATTGCTTCATATATAAATGATAACAGTACATATAGTCCGGACATTGAGATCTATCTGCTAGAATTAAATTAAGATTATCATTGCATAAATATATTTCTGTTTTTATTGTCTCAAGAGCTGTCGCAGGAGAATGACCATTATGAAAAAGTTTTAACAACCTTTCCTTTACATCACTCGCTACTTTGCGGTATTTAAATGCATCTGCACTTCCAGTGCTGTGGTTATGGGTAAGAGTCATAGACATTTCACAAGGTAGATCCTTACGCAGAAGATGTAGGTCTTTATTTTTACCTTGATATCTTCTCTTTATTGCATGCAATGTAATACTTATGGCAGCTGGGCAATTAGTATTCCTTGTACGGTTTTTCTTGGATATATCGTATAATTTCTCTGAACGTGTGTTATGCTGGCAAGTCAAAGTCCGCTTAAATACTACATAACGGCCTGCACTATTACCAGTAGTCCGAATACTGTATGAAGATTTTGTAATGTCCTCAAACTCCTGTATCCAGGATTTAATTTCTTCTCGATCAGTGCATTAACTGTATACAATCTCAAATGTAACACGCCATTCGACTCTCTCACCTCCATAATCTTGGTCCTTCTCTGGGGCAAAACTCTCTAAAATATAATAAAATGTGTATATCTTTTACTTTAGGGTTATAATGCGAGATGTGACATTAATATATTTTGATCTGCACTCACCGTTATGCACTCAACACTGGCCTGCGACAAATCACAACAGATCTCCATTGAACTCATTTTAAACATGTAAACGCGAGTATAAACAGTAAATACAATTTTATTTATTGAAGCACTATTAGCAGTATTAGCACGGAAGCCGGAAGCCTCAAAACCACATAATATCTGACTCGAAACCTCGAAGAAGACAATCACATCACTCACAAAACAATCAAAACATATATATTTAGACGTAACTGCCAACCAACGCAAACGGTTACGATTAAGCGGATTTAAGACAATTCAAACTTCAAACCATAGAACATCAGTTGCTGTTTGACACCACATCTGCGCATGGGCACGTCTACTGGTGGTGTCATTGGCTGTTGAAAATCCCTATGCTGTCGCTTATGGCAATGTGAATTCTCGCCGCCCGCAGCGCTGTTAGTTTCAAAACGTTACACATCGTTTACTCTCGTCTAATTAGATATTCTGTGACTCTCGTAATCCGAACTTTTTGTTGGTTATGGGGTTATCTGAATCTGAACCAGTCTGAACTAACATGAATATTGTTTAAATGTTATTTGTGGCATTTCATAAATTATTTCTTTCTTTTTTCTTGTGATTGTGTGATTACCTAGTTGCCCGTTTATTGCTTTAACAAAATGGTATTTGTCTGTTGTGTTCCAAATTGTAAAAACACTAGTAGTGTTATAAAAGTACATCGTTTCCCTGTTTTGTAGATGTTAAAGTAAGTACATACCTACCTACTTCGGTTTTTTTTTAAATTTGTAAAAATACAATGAAATATATTTATGTGCAGTCTGTACAAACGAAACTAATAACACAAATAATTTCATTGTTTTATAGTGTAAGTAAGTAGGTAATTTTTGTTTTTATTTCAGGTGTATGTTGAACAATTAATGGTTGGACTTAATAATTCAACGTGATGATTTATGTGGTAAAGGTCACAAAAGTTGGTTAGAAAAAGCCATGTTATTGTTTGTGACATAGGTACCTACATTTTGCTGTGGAACATCGTATCAATTCCAAATATTATAGTCAATCTGGACTTAAATATGGAGCGCTGCCAACAATAAATATGCCACCACGAGTAGAGAGTAAGTCCTATAGGTATACTGGTGTATATTTCAATAGTAAAATATTATTTATTATTTTATTAAAAACAGGAAGTGAGCCAGGTGTTTCTGCTGTAGTAGAAGCTTCAAGTAACATTATAACAATTGATGAACCACAACCAGGCCCATCAACATAAAGTGTTTCTTCGACTGGTGAAGCATTGTACGGACAAACCCACCGGTATAAAACGCAAATTGTTTAAGGATGCTGATAGCAACCGATCTGCAGTTATGTCAAACTTGAGGAAAACAGGTAAAATTTCTATGTCGACGGGTAGGTACCCGTGTATTAAAATTAACGGGTATCGTCATCCCTAAAATATACTTGGTACATTAATTGCAATAATGTTTTTTAATTTTTTTTTTGTAGGTGTGAGAACACATAAGTAAATAGGAATCTCTTAAGAAGAGTGAATGTTACGAGAGTTAGTCAATTATTAACACCAAAAGTCAAATTTTTGTACAGGGTGTCTCAAATTGGTGAGGATTGAGGAGTTACACCCATTTCCAGAGTAGCTGGAAAAAAACCGATGACACATTCCCGAGGTCAATTATTTTCGAGACAAATCGAACGATCAAGGACTCATTTCGATATCTGTTGCCGTTTTCGAGATACAAGCCAAAATTAGTATTTCTGTCATTTTAAGAGGGTACCGTAACTTCCTTATTTATGAATATTTTTTCAAATTTTAAAAACTTTCTTGGGGCACTTTTTTACGTAGATTCAGAATCTGAAGACTAAAATTGCCTAACTCTTACAGATTTTCCGCTACGATCCAAACTTCAATTTTTTTAAATGGAAACCATAGTTGGCTGTGGCTTAAAAAAATTTCATATTTTTTAAGCTTTTCCAAAAAATTTTAACACAAGTCATATTCGTTTTAATAGGAGCCGGATAATTTCGATTTTGATTTTGAAAATTTTAAATGTTGACAGTTCACCGTTACTCAAATATATATAGAGGAGCCTTTGAAATATTTACATTCATCTTTTTAATGTTCTATTTTTAATATAATATAATATCTGTTAAAATCTCTTATTTAATAAATAGAGTATGATTGCGTCTTTTTTACAAAATAAGCAAAGGGTGCTTTGGAAAAAATACAACATAAAACAATGTTACATGGAAGTTTGACAGTTAATTTCATTATAAGTTGATATAGGTAATATTGTTTAGTAGCGTGAATAAAAATGTTTACAAATGAAGAGAAATATGATATGCTAAAATGTTTCATCGAATGCAACGGAAACTGTGGATATGCGGAAGATTTGTATTTAAATAGATATCCAGAGAGACACCAGCCAAATATAAAAATATTTTTTAAGTTAGGTAGATCAAATGTTTATAAAACCTCTACATGAATGTAAATATTTCAAAGCCTCCTCTATATTTTAAGCAACGGTAAACTGTCAACATTTAAAGTTTTCAATGAAAATCGAAATTATCCGGCTCGTGTTGAAAACGGTTAAGTATGCCTGGTGTTATATTTTTGAAAAGCTTGCAAAATATGTAATTTTTTTAAGCCACAGCCAACTATGGTTTCCATTTAAAAAAATTGAAGTTTGGGTCGTAGCGAAGAATCTGTAACAGTTAGACAATTTTACTATTCAGATTCTGAATCTAGGTACGTAAAAAAAGTTTTAAAAACAAAGTTTTTAAAATTTGAAAAAATATTCACAAATAAGGAAGTTACGGTACCCTCTTAAAATGACAGAAATACTAATTTTGGCTTATATCTCGAAAACGGTAAAAGATATCGAAATGAGTCCTTGACCGTTCGATTCGTCTCGAAAATTGACCTCAGGAATGCGTCATCAGTTTTTTTCCAGCTACTCTGGAAGTGGGTGTAACCCCTCAATCCTCACCAATTTGAGTGAGACACCCTGTACACCGCACTGCAAAAAGTCTAATAGCCCACCATGCACTGCCTATTTAGAGAAAAAGAATGCGGGAAACAAGGAAAGATTGCAGGAGGCGATGCGAGTTGCTGAAAATGGTGAACTATTGGAAAAGTTAACAACAAGACGACTTTCCGCTTTCTTATGTCTCAGATAAAGATGCAGCAAAAAGAACCAAGAGATATTTTTATTGTGGCAGAAATTAAATGGGCCCGACGTAACTTTTTTGTGTCACCGTAATTGAAATCAGGATCCAGTTCAAAAATTTTTTCTCCTGCATCAATTAGGCGGAAGAAATATAAATCCAACTTGTTCTGCATTTGCAGCCAATTATAAAACAATGGTGCTGAACAATTTTATGTCTTCCCGTTCACCTGGTAGCGTAGCAATTGTGAAGAAGATGATGGTGAAGCTCTGGACACACTTAGAAAATTTTTAGAAGTGTATGTGGCAGGAGTAGAACTTCTTCCAGAAGTTATTGAAGAATTTGTGGAAGGCGAGGAGAAATTTAAAGTTACGGGCAATATTGATGTTATAGTATAACGACACAATTACATTCGTATTTAGCATTGAGTAAAAAATAATAAAGAGTTGCAACTGTCAAGGTTTCGAGATTTTAGTATTGTATTTCTTTGCCAATAACTTCATGATTGTCATCAATTTTTAGTGCTACGGGAAGGTATTCGTCAAAAAGTATATTTTTTTAAATGGAACACCCTGTATATTTTTACAGTTTCTGATGTAGAATTTTATTCTGCACCAATTTGTATTAAGGTTCCCTATACTCATCTTTTATGGTTTTTGAGTTATTGATAATTTTGTATTTTACTGCGCGAAATACATCGAGGTATGTGTTGCTCTTATAATAGTCGGCTGTGGAAATGGTATTTGTTGCAATTACTAGCATCTATCAAACGAAGTTATGTTGCTCTTATAATAGTTGGCTGTGGAAATAACATTTGTTGCAATTATTATTACTTATCTATCAAACACGATTTTATAAATAAGTTTGGTAAAGGTTATCAGTCATGGAAAATAAAGGAAATGGATATTCAAACAATGATATTTTAAACTTATTTTTTATTCAAGGGGAATGTCACAGAATTATTAGCAGAACTTGTCATATACTCTGTGAATAAAAAATACGTTTAAAATATCATTGTTTGAATATCCATTTCCTTTATTTTCCATGACTGATAAACTTTACCAAACTTATTTATAAAATCGTGTTTGATAGATAGGTAATAATAATTGCAACAAATGCCATTTTCACAGCCAACTATTATAAAAGCAACATAACTTCGTATGATAGATGCTAATAATTGCAACAAATACCATTTTCACAGCCGACTATTATAAGAGCAACACATACCTCGATGTATTTCGCGCAGTAAAATACAAAATTATCAATAACGCAGAAACTATAAAAGATGAGTATAGGGAACCTTAATACAAATTGGTGCAGAATAAAATTCTACATCAGAAACCGTAAAAATATACAGGGTGTTCCATTTAAAAAAATATACTTTTTGACCTTTGAAGTTTGCCAAAGTTGGCAGTAAATTCTGACCACCCTGTAAGCAATTAGGTTAATTTGAAAGCATGATTAGGAAGCTTAAGGGTTCCACTATTCGTGTTGTGTAAATGGTAACTTTCACTTTCATTATGTTAGAGACAGCAAATTTCAAACTACTCGATGTCAAAACAAAAATTATCAGAAAAGTCAATATATCTCGAGTAGGGTTAGATTTAGGGATAGGGTAGTATGATCTAAGTCCTATTAAAATGACTAGTAGAATTCAAAAATGCAGTAAAAAATATATCATTCCATTTAAAATAACGAAGTTGATGGTAACTTCCGGTATAAGCGGAAGTGCAATGACCTCGAAAATATTTTTAATGAAAAGAGCATAAAAAACTTTGTAAGTAGCCAAATTTTCAGAATTAAATTATCGCTACAAGTCCCTATACTTCTAATGAACGGTTTGCGTGAATCACCCTGTATATACATGTTGTATCTTATCTTTTACTGTTTTTTATTTATTGCAAATTTCGTGAACAATATTATTTATACCACCAGCATCTGCATGCGTATCAATGAGGTTAGCCATGGACGAAAAGTTTGCTTTTTGAATTTATTCAATTATTCTGGAAGGCATAAGTGTCAAATTAATTGTTTTTCATCCATGGCTAACCTGATTGATACGCATGCAGATGCTGTAATGTTGGTATAAATAATATTGTTCACGAAATTTGCAATAAATAAAAAACAGTAAAAGATAAGATACAACATATACAGGGTGATCTACCACGAGTGTGCCAAACTTCAGAGGCTGGTAATTTATCAAAAATAAATGGACTTTCATTAATAAACATATGTCCTAAAACGCATAATAAGGGAGCTACAACCCCTTGAAGGGGGTTAATGAATATCAATTTTTCGCTTAAGCAATGTAAATGACATAATACTACAAATCAGAAATATCAATTGTTTTTAAACATAGGTGACTTCAAGCCACTTGATTTGAAGATTGATCGAATTAAGTTTTGCATATTTCACATGAAAACGCAAATTATTCAAAAACGGCTGGTGTGACAGAAATTTTGAAAAATACTTTTTTCTGAGTCATTGCATGGGAAATAATGTTATGTAAAAGTTTTGCTTCGGAAGTGACGCCAAAAAAAATTTTAATCACCATATATTTTTGAAGTCACAAAAAAACACAGATTTGAAAAATGTAAAAAAATATAGGGTGTTCCATTTAAAAAAATGTAAGTTAGGTTTGTCCAGCTTTTATGGAACACCCTGTATATTCTTTGCGGGGGTTTTAAATGAGTTCATTTGATTCACTACAACTTTTATTTGAAACATTTTTTCCTAACTCGAAAAATAAAGAAAATATAAGGGTGGGCCTTTTCGTTGGATAACCCTGTACATGCAGATGTATGCGGGCCCATGGAAGTACCTTCATTAGGTGGGGCTCGATATTTTCTGGTCATAAAGGATGATTTCTCGTCATTTCGGAAAGTTTACTTTATAAAAACAAAAGCAGAGGTGAAGGAAAAGGTACCAGGAGATTTTATTTTACAAGCTGAAAGAGAGACAGATAGTACGATAAAGATACTTATTAGAACGGATAATGGTCTTGAGTTTGTAAATTACGAGATGGATAGCCTTTTAAAACGTCATGGAATTATTCATCACCAAAGGTCAGTAGTATATATACCTACTACTTACTCCCCAACAAAACGGAAGGGCTGAACGTGAAATCCGTACACTAGTAGAAGCAGCTACATCAATGATTTGCAATATGGATAAAAAGTTGTGGGCAGAAGCAGTAAATACCACTGCATACCTATATATACCTACTGCACAGAACTCTGGGACGAGCTCTGTGAAAAATAAGTCCCCGTATGATTTGTGGTATAATAAAACGGTTAATTTTAATGAGTTTCAAAGGTTTGGAAATCGAGTTAGTCAGTACATAGACCCGAGCAAGCTCGTTTAAAATGGGACCCAAAAAACAGACGGACAATATTCGTGGGCTATGGCTATGGGCTATGACAATGTGAAAGGGTATAGAATATTTTTCTTCCCTTATGAAAATAAAATCGAGTGTCACAAAGACGTTATAGGATTTTTCTACCAATAAAAGAAGCGGAGAAGCCTGAAATTAAAAAATATGAAAAGAAAAATGAGACCGGAGAGAATAAAAATGAAAGATACGTCCGTATAGAAAATACTGAATCTGAAAGTGAAAGTGAGACAAGATCAGAGAGCGAGATAGAGAAAATCAAGAAGAAAATTCCGATGATAAGTAACTTAGATGAAATAGAAAATGTTTCGGGATACAATTTAAGAAGAACGACAAGACAGCCAACTAGGTTTAATGACTATGAAAACGGTTTTCTTAACCATAAATTAATGATGAAAGCGAGGAGCCGAAAACTTACGAAGATGCAATGTCGAGCAACGAGTCTGAGGAGTGGAAAAAGGCGATGACAGCAGAATTAAAGGCCTTAGAAGGAAACCAAACATGGGTGAAAGCAGAACACACAACAGTGAATTGAAAGTGATTGAGTGTAAGTGGGTGTAGGTATAAACTCAAAAAGAAATTAAAGTGATGGTGTTATAACCTACAAAGCTAGGTTGGTAGTAGCTAGAGGCTTTCAACAAACTAGTTTGTCGATGTCAGATATTTATAGCCCTGTCGCTAAATTGCCATCAGTTAGAATTTACCTACATATTTACCTTTATGTAATAAGTTGAAGATTCCTATTTATCAGTTAGATGTGTGTAGGTGTACTTATTTCATTGCCAAAAGGTTGTAACGAAAAAACGGGGCACTATAATATAATATTGTAAACTTAAAAAATCCTTATATGGACTGAAAGGTTCTCCAAGGAAATGGAATGAAAAATTTAATGCACTTATAGGTACACGGTGGTGAATTTTTCGATGCCCACCGCATTATTGGTATCTTGGAAACAATGAGATATAGAGAATCGGTTAAATTAGACAAAAGTTGCGCTATTTTATGCTCTACAATTTCCTGCCAAGAAATACTGGATATCTTGATTCGTTCGCGGTTTATCCTGAAAAAATTGAAAATCGTGATTTCAAAACCAAATTAATATCTTCTATACGATTCATGCGAATTTAATGAAAGTTGGCAAGGATATATTTTTGACTACTACCAATTGAATGGCGTTGACAGAAATTTTCTAAACCTTCTAGATTTTGAGCAACGATAATCTTAACTTTTTTATTTCTTATGGCCGCCATATTGGATTTTTACACCATTAGTTAGAGAAAATAATTCTCTTTTCACCTATGTCATGATATATGTCACCAAAATAGTCTGATTTTTTAAAAACATGTTGATATTCGAATTATTAATGTAAAAATAATTTATAAAATCCAGTATGCTTTGGAAAAATAATGGCAAGCAACATTTTAATCCAGACGCTATTATTAAATTGTACCCTCGTAAAAAAATTACAGAAAAATGCCAGCTTAATTAAGCTCCTATTAAATATTACAAACAATTAATTCATTAAAGAGTCAAGAAAACAAATAATACTATTTTTATTTTATAAAAAATTCACCACCGTGTATGTAATCTTTAAATTTTGAAAGGTCAGAATATGAATATTGTTTATATGTAAAGCAGGTCTCACTGAAAATTATTATAAAATGTATATCTTACTCTATGTCGATGATGTATTATTAGCAGGCACAAATAATGAGTTAGAAGTTCAGAATATAAAACAAATTTTAAGTCAAAACTTTAAAATGAAAGATTTAGGTCATATCAAATATTTCTTAGGAATGGAAATTTCACAAAGTGTGACAAAAGGTGAAGTTTCAATATGTAAATCAAGCAGCATAAGTACCTACCTACTTACAAAATATTTTGGTTAAATTCAATATGCATAACTGTAAACCTATTTCTACTCCGATGGATGTAGGTACCTAAATTTTAAACACGAGATATCAAAGAAAGAAAAATCTGAAAGCTCTGAGTTAGAAAATAAACATGTCGTATGCTAATATTGGTTCATTAATGTATGCCACGTTGTGTTCAACGTGTACTTATATATCGATAAGTATACTTAGTAGATATCAAACGTGCGCGAGCCAGGAGCTTATTTGGCAAGCTCTCAAACGGGTGTTACGATATGTGAAAGCAGGCACTGTAAATTTAAGTCTAGTATATTATAACACAATGTAAATAGTGAAAACTATATTATAGGTTATGCGGACTCGGATTGTGCAGGTGATGGTGTTGAAAGTGTTTAGCTGTACTGTGTCATGGGCCTCTAGAAAGCAATCAACTGATGTTGCATTGTCATCCACAGAGGCAGAGTACGATACGATATATTTTCAATGACTTAAAAATTGTTAATGATTATGTAGGTAGGTATGTGTGTAACATTGTTCAGTTCGAAGACAATCAGTCTTTTCTATAAAACCCAGAGTTTCATAAGAAACTTAAACATGTTGATATCAGGTTTCATTTTGTGAGGGACAAAATTAAAGATAGGTAATATTATAAAGGTAGAATAGGTACCTACCTACCTACATGCGAGTACTGAAAAGCAGATTGCTGATATCTTCACAAAAAGCCGTTGGGGAAAATATTATTCCAACAGTTTTGTAAAGAATTAGTTCTTGAATAACATCAGTTGTTATGCTTTTGTGTTAATCTCTATTATCATATGTCATATTATTATGTAAAGCGAGATTTGTCATTGAGGAATGAGGGGGTGTGTTTTGGTAACAATGACAAATTGATATTTGGTTATTTTATTTAATATTAATATTAAGTTGGTAGTAGTAGTAGTCGATTCGATGTGTAACAGAAATATGTTCACGGCGTTCACGCTGTTTTTATGTCCGATAAATGTACCTATTTTTGTGTTAAAAGAAAAGTACCTAATAAAAGTAAATAAAACAAAAACTAACGAGTATTCAATATTGAAAAACACTTAACTGTAACAAAATTTAAACCGCAAACCCCGATTGTCTGATTTTTTTAAAAATTAGCTGCGCATGCGCACAAAGCCGTGTTTCTTTCATAAGTAATCACAATAAAACGTTTAATTTAATTATATAGGTACCTAGTACTCAATACTTATTGTATAAATTTATTACTGTTAATTATTCACCCCTTTGAAGGTTGAACGTCTCTCATATCACACACGATTAAATTAGAAAATTCTTTTGGTTCAGTGCAGTGGTTCTGCATTCACACGGCACACACTTCGCATTAAATAGATTTAAATAAATTACACGCCTAGTTAAAACACGTACGATACACTGCTAGAACACAAGCCGCGCATTTTATGATTATTTATAAATTATAATTTGCCCAGTTTTTTAAAACACGTCCGTCCGCAGGTATAGACTATAGACTGGCTTCCACTCAAGCTCAACCTTCGAGACTTCGGTTTCTAATTAGGTCAGCCGACTCGAGGCGATCGTCGCCGAACGGAACCCGGCCGTCGTTTGTTGTTGCCGCGACATCGCCGCATAACCGATTCCACGAATTCACCAGGCGTAGCGTATGCGTCTATCTTCCATAATAATACTTAATCCATCTGTTTATTCTGGGCTTTTTAGGTTGTTATGTGTTACCTATATATATACCTGTCTTGTTGTGTTTTTGTGCTGGTCGTTTATTATCTATGGCGTGTTTGTAAATAATATAAACGGTATTTAAATTTCGATTAATAAAGATATATACCTACCTATGTGAATATAGTGCACGTTTTAAAGCGATGCGATAACTTAGGAGGATGTAATTTTTTTGCTAATATATCGGTTAAGAGCTCCATATCCAAAAGAAAATGCGATCCGGAGAAGGAAATATTAACTATTTTTGGTAAATTTTGACCAAAAATAATTAATATTTCTCTCGTCGCGCGGACCTGTTTCAAGAGTCATGATCCGAATTAATCATTCTATGTATGGGGTAAATTAACTTTGAAGTTCGTGGGATTATTATTAGGGTATTTTCCCATGCAGCTTGTTGATTATCAACTACTAGTGTTTCTGCTGCCTTGTCTAGCTGTTCTTCGTCTATTAACGGGGTTACCAAATTGATAGTTTCTTCAAGTTGGATTTTATTGAAGCTCTGCCATTAGTTGTTACACTATTAGTCTAGGATGCATTTCCCTTTGTATCGAATTAATAATGATTCGAACTAATGATTTGAATTAATCATTCGAATTAATAATTCTAATTATTAATTCGAATCATTAATACGAATGATTAATTTTAGGTTTACTAAACTCAATCAGACACAGGGACAAACTAAAAAATATGTTTAAAAAAATCCATTAGCAGAACTGGTATAGCTCGTTATAAGCAATATATCGGAGTTTTCTTAACAATTTAATTTAAAAAACTAAATAAATTCTGCCAAAAATAATTATAAAAAAATATGGCGAGTAGTTAATGACGTTACAAATAATGTAAACAATTAATTCGAATTAATGGTTCGAATTATTGATCCGAATGATTAATTCGAATCATTCGAATGATTAATTCGAATCATTCGAATAATTAATTCGAATCATTAACTCGAATGATTAATTCTAATCATTATTTCGAATAATTAATACGAATAATTAATTCGAATCATTAATTCGAATTAATCATTCGCTTTAATTATTCGAATTAATTATTCGAATTATTGATCCGAATGATTAATTCGAATCATTCGAATGATTAATTCGAATCATTCGAATAATTAATTCGAATGATTAATTTTAGGTTTACTAGGTATATAAACTCAATCAGGCGCAGGGACAAACTAAAAAATATGTTTATAAAAATCCATTAGCAGAACTGCGGAAGCTCGATCGTTATAATAAGCAATATCGGAATTTTCTTAACAATCTAATTTAAAAAACTAAAAACGAATGTTATAAAAATAAAATAAATTCTGCCAAAAATATAATTATAAAAAAATATGGCAAGTAGTTAATGATGTTACAAATAATGTAAACAATTAATTCGAATTATTGATTCGAATGATTAATTCGAATCATTCGAATTAGGAAATGGGTTAAACCAAGAAAGGAAATTGGCCGGTCGGTAACATAATATATATCAATTGATACCTATTTAGAAGATGAATCATTTCGGACAAATCATTTGCCCTATCCATCTATAAATGAAACCTTTGCTTGTATAGAGATATGTTGGAGTATTTTTTTCCAGTTTTATAACACTTAAAATTATAGACGATTATAAACTCACATGCACATGTGAAAAATAAAAGAAACGTAGGTACCGGTAGGTAACTGAATGAATATTGCATAAGTACTGACGTAAAATGTGAGAATAATCTGAGATTTTGTGTAAAAGGGAAGCAGCTATTTTAATAAAAAATGAAACTGCGTTTGAGTGGGGACTGGGGGACTGCTCATACAACACTCGCCCGCAGCGCTGTTAGTTTCAAAACGTTACACATCGTTTACTCTCGTCTAATTAGATATTCTGTGACTCTCGTAATCCGAACTTTTTGTTGGTTATGGGGTTATCTGAATCTGAACCAGTCTGAACTAACATGAATATTGTTTAAATGTTATTTGTGGCATTTCATAAATTATTTCTTTCTTTTTTCTTGTGATTGTGTGATTACCTAGTTGCCCGTTTATTGCTTTAACAAAATGGTATTTGTCTGTTGTGTTCCAAATTGTAAAAACACTAGTAGTGTTATAAAAGTACATCGTTTCCCTGTTTTGTAGATGTTAAAGTAAGTACATACCTACCTACTTCGGTTTTTTTTTAAATTTGTAAAAATACAATGAAATATATTTATGTGCAGTCTGTACAAACGAAACTAATAACACAAATAATTTCATTGTTTTATAGTGTAAGTAAGTAGGTAATTTTTGTTTTTATTTCAGGTGTATGTTGAACAATTAATGGTTGGACTTAATAATTCAACGTGATGATTTATGTGGTAAAGGTCACAAAAGTTGGTTAGAAAAAGCCATGTTATTGTTTGTGACATAGGTACCTACATTTTGCTGTGGAACATCGTATCAATTCCAAATATTATAGTCAATCTGGACTTAAATATGGAGCGCTGCCAACAATAAATATGCCACCACGAGTAGAGAGTAAGTCCTATAGGTATACTGGTGTATATTTCAATAGTAAAATATTATTTATTATTTTATTAAAAACAGGAAGTGAGCCAGGTGTTTCTGCTGTAGTAGAAGCTTCAAGTAACATTATAACAATTGATGAACCACAACCAGGCCCATCAACATAAAGTGTTTCTTCGACTGGTGAAGCATTGTACGGACAAACCCACCGGTATAAAACGCAAATTGTTTAAGGATGCTGATAGCAACCGATCTGCAGTTATGTCAAACTTGAGGAAAACAGGTAAAATTTCTATGTCGACGGGTAGGTACCCGTGTATTAAAATTAACGGGTATCGTCATCCCTAAAATATACTTGGTACATTAATTGCAATAATGTTTTTTAATTTTTTTTTTGTAGGTGTGAGAACACATAAGTAAATAGGAATCTCTTAAGAAGAGTGAATGTTACGAGAGTTAGTCAATTATTAACACCAAAAGTCAAATTTTTGTACAGGGTGTCTCAAATTGGTGAGGATTGAGGAGTTACACCCATTTCCAGAGTAGCTGGAAAAAAACCGATGACACATTCCCGAGGTCAATTATTTTCGAGACAAATCGAACGATCAAGGACTCATTTCGATATCTGTTGCCGTTTTCGAGATACAAGCCAAAATTAGTATTTCTGTCATTTTAAGAGGGTACCGTAACTTCCTTATTTATGAATATTTTTTCAAATTTTAAAAACTTTCTTGGGGCACTTTTTTACGTAGATTCAGAATCTGAAGACTAAAATTGCCTAACTCTTACAGATTTTCCGCTACGATCCAAACTTCAATTTTTTTAAATGGAAACCATAGTTGGCTGTGGCTTAAAAAAATTTCATATTTTTTAAGCTTTTCCAAAAAATTTTAACACAAGTCATATTCGTTTTAATAGGAGCCGGATAATTTCGATTTTGATTTTGAAAATTCTAAATGTTGACAGTTCACCGTTACTCAAATATATATAGAGGAGCCTTTGAAATATTTACATTCATCTTTTTAATGTTCTATTTTTAATATAATATAATATCTGTTAAAATCTCTTATTTAATAAATAGAGTATGATTGCGTCTTTTTTACAAAATAAGCAAAGGGTGCTTTGGAAAAAATACAACATAAAACAATGTTACATGGAAGTTTGACAGTTAATTTCATTATAAGTTGATATAGGTAATATTGTTTAGTAGCGTGAATAAAAATGTTTACAAATGAAGAGAAATATGATATGCTAAAATGTTTCATCGAATGCAACGGAAACTGTGGATATGCGGAAGATTTGTATTTAAATAGATATCCAGAGAGACACCAGCCAAATATAAAAATATTTTTTAAGTTAGGTAGATCAAATGTTTATAAAACCTCTACATGAATGTAAATATTTCAAAGCCTCCTCTATATTTTAAGCAACGGTAAACTGTCAACATTTAAAGTTTTCAATGAAAATCGAAATTATCCGGCTCGTGTTGAAAACGGTTAAGTATGCCTGGTGTTATATTTTTGAAAAGCTTGCAAAATATGTAATTTTTTTAAGCCACAGCCAACTATGGTTTCCATTTAAAAAAATTGAAGTTTGGGTCGTAGCGAAGAATCTGTAACAGTTAGACAATTTTACTATTCAGATTCTGAATCTAGGTACGTAAAAAAAGTTTTAAAAACAAAGTTTTTAAAATTTGAAAAAATATTCACAAATAAGGAAGTTACGGTACCCTCTTAAAATGACAGAAATACTAATTTTGGCTTATATCTCGAAAACGGTAAAAGATATCGAAATGAGTCCTTGACCGTTCGATTCGTCTCGAAAATTGACCTCAGGAATGCGTCATCAGTTTTTTTCCAGCTACTCTGGAAGTGGGTGTAACCCCTCAATCCTCACCAATTTGAGTGAGACACCCTGTACACCGCACTGCAAAAAGTCTAATAGCCCACCATGCACTGCCTATTTAGAGAAAAAGAATGCGGGAAACAAGGAAAGATTGCAGGAGGCGATGCGAGTTGCTGAAAATGGTGAACTATTGGAAAAGTTAACAACAAGACGACTTTCCGCTTTCTTATGTCTCAGATAAAGATGCAGCAAAAAGAACCAAGAGATATTTTTATTGTGGCAGAAATTAAATGGGCCCGACGTAACTTTTTTGTGTCACCGTAATTGAAATCAGGATCCAGTTCAAAAATTTTTTCTCCTGCTTCAATTAGGCGGAAGAAATATAAATCCAACTTGTTCTGCATTTGCAGCCAATTATAAAACAATGGTGCTGAACAATTTTATGTCTTCCCGTTCACCTGGTAGCGTAGCAATTGTGAAGAAGATGATGGTGAAGCTCTGGACACACTTAGAAAATTTTTAGAAGTGTATGTGGCAGGAGTAGAACTTCTTCCAGAAGTTATTGAAGAATTTGTGGAAGGCGAGGAGAAATTTAAAGTTACGGGCAATATTGATGTTATAGTATAACGACACAATTACATTCGTATTTAGCATTGAGTAAAAAATAATAAAGAGTTGCAACTGTCAAGGTTTCGAGATTTTAGTATTGTATTTCTTTGCCAATAACTTCATGATTGTCATCAATTTTTAGTGCTACGGGAAGGTATTCGTCAAAAAGTATATTTTTTTAAATGGAACACCCTGTATATTTTTACAGTTTCTGATGTAGAATTTTATTCTGCACCAATTTGTATTAAGGTTCCCTATACTCATCTTTTATGGTTTTTGAGTTATTGATAATTTTGTATTTTACTGCGCGAAATACATCGAGGTATGTGTTGCTCTTATAATAGTCGGCTGTGGAAATGGTATTTGTTGCAATTACTAGCATCTATCAAACGAAGTTATGTTGCTCTTATAATAGTTGGCTGTGGAAATAACATTTGTTGCAATTATTATTACTTATCTATCAAACACGATTTTATAAATAAGTTTGGTAAAGGTTATCAGTCATGGAAAATAAAGGAAATGGATATTCAAACAATGATATTTTAAACTTATTTTTTATTCAAGGGGAATGTCACAGAATTATTAGCAGAACTTGTCATATACTCTGTGAATAAAAAATACGTTTAAAATATCATTGTTTGAATATCCATTTCCTTTATTTTCCATGACTGATAAACTTTACCAAACTTATTTATAAAATCGTGTTTGATAGATAGGTAATAATAATTGCAACAAATGCCATTTTCACAGCCAACTATTATAAAAGCAACATAACTTCGTATGATAGATGCTAATAATTGCAACAAATACCATTTTCACAGCCGACTATTATAAGAGCAACACATACCTCGATGTATTTCGCGCAGTAAAATACAAAATTATCAATAACGCAGAAACTATAAAAGATGAGTATAGGGAACCTTAATACAAATTGGTGCAGAATAAAATTCTACATCAGAAACCGTAAAAATATACAGGGTGTTCCATTTAAAAAAATATACTTTTTGACCTTTGAAGTTTGCCAAAGTTGGCAGTAAATTCTGACCACCCTGTAAGCAATTAGGTTAATTTGAAAGCATGATTAGGAAGCTTAAGGGTTCCACTATTCGTGTTGTGTAAATGGTAACTTTCACTTTCATTATGTTAGAGACAGCAAATTTCAAACTACTCGATGTCAAAACAAAAATTATCAGAAAAGTCAATATATCTCGAGTAGGGTTAGATTTAGGGATAGGGTAGTATGATCTAAGTCCTATTAAAATGACTAGTAGAATTCAAAAATGCAGTAAAAAATATATCATTCCATTTAAAATAACGAAGTTGATGGTAACTTCCGGTATAAGCGGAAGTGCAATGACCTCGAAAATATTTTTAATGAAAAGAGCATAAAAAACTTTGTAAGTAGCCAAATTTTCAGAATTAAATTATCGCTACAAGTCCCTATACTTCTAATGAACGGTTTGCGTGAATCACCCTGTATATACATGTTGTATCTTATCTTTTACTGTTTTTTATTTATTGCAAATTTCGTGAACAATATTATTTATACCACCAGCATCTGCATGCGTATCAATCAGGTTAGCCATGGACGAAAAGTTTGCTTTTTGAATTTATTCAATTATTCTGGAAGGCATAAGTGTCAAATTAATTGTTTTTCATCCATGGCTAACCTGATTGATACGCATGCAGATGCTGTAATGTTGGTATAAATAATATTGTTCACGAAATTTGCAATAAATAAAAAACAGTAAAAGATAAGATACAACATATACAGGGTGATCTACCACGAGTGTGCCAAACTTCAGAGGCTGGTAATTTATCAAAAATAAATGGACTTTCATTAATAAACATATGTCCTAAAACGCATAATAAGGGAGCTACAACCCCTTGAAGGGGGTTAATGAATATCAATTTTTCGCTTAAGCAATGTAAATGACATAATACTACAAATCAGAAATATCAATTGTTTTTAAACATAGGTGACTTCAAGCCACTTGATTTGAAGATTGATCGAATTAAGTTTTGCATATTTCACATGAAAACGCAAATTATTCAAAAACGGCTGGTGTGACAGAAATTTTGAAAAATACTTTTTTCTGAGTCATTGCATGGGAAATAATGTTATGTAAAAGTTTTGCTTCGGAAGTGACGCCAAAAAAAATTTTAATCACCATATATTTTTGAAGTCACAAAAAAACACAGATTTGAAAAATGTAAAAAAATATAGGGTGTTCCATTTAAAAAAATGTAAGTTAGGTTTGTCCAGCTTTTATGGAACACCCTGTATATTCTTTGCGGGGGTTTTAAATGAGTTCATTTGATTCACTACAACTTTTATTTGAAACATTTTTTCCTAACTCGAAAAATAAAGAAAATATAAGGGTGGGCCTTTTCGTTGGATAACCCTGTACATGCAGATGTATGCGGGCCCATGGAAGTACCTTCATTAGGTGGGGCTCGATATTTTCTGGTCATAAAGGATGATTTCTCGTCATTTCGGAAAGTTTACTTTATAAAAACAAAAGCAGAGGTGAAGGAAAAGGTACCAGGAGATTTTATTTTACAAGCTGAAAGAGAGACAGATAGTACGATAAAGATACTTATTAGAACGGATAATGGTCTTGAGTTTGTAAATTACGAGATGGATAGCCTTTTAAAACGTCATGGAATTATTCATCACCAAAGGTCAGTAGTATATATACCTACTACTTACTCCCCAACAAAACGGAAGGGCTGAACGTGAAATCCGTACACTAGTAGAAGCAGCTACATCAATGATTTGCAATATGGATAAAAAGTTGTGGGCAGAAGCAGTAAATACCACTGCATACCTATATATACCTACTGCACAGAACTCTGGGACGAGCTCTGTGAAAAATAAGTCCCCGTATGATTTGTGGTATAATAAAACGGTTAATTTTAATGAGTTTCAAAGGTTTGGAAATCGAGTTAGTCAGTACATAGATCCGAGCAAGCTCGTTTAAAATGGGACCCAAAAAACAGACGGACAATATTCGTGGGCTATGGCTATGGGCTATGACAATGTGAAAGGGTATAGAATATTTTTCTTCCCTTATGAAAATAAAATCGAGTGTCACAAAGACGTTATAGGATTTTTCTACCAATAAAAGAAGCGGAGAAGCCTGAAATTAAAAAATATGAAAAGAAAAATGAGACCGGAGAGAATAAAAATGAAAGATACGTCCGTATAGAAAATACTGAATCTGAAAGTGAAAGTGAGACAAGATCAGAGAGCGAGATAGAGAAAATCAAGAAGAAAATTCCGATGATAAGTAACTTAGATGAAATAGAAAATGTTTCGGGATACAATTTAAGAAGAACGACAAGACAGCCAACTAGGTTTAATGACTATGAAAACGGTTTTCTTAACCATAAATTAATGATGAAAGCGAGGAGCCGAAAACTTACGAAGATGCAATGTCGAGCAACGAGTCTGAGGAGTGGAAAAAGGCGATGACAGCAGAATTAAAGGCCTTAGAAGGAAACCAAACATGGGTGAAAGCAGAACACACAACAGTGAATTGAAAGTGATTGAGTGTAAGTGGGTGTAGGTATAAACTCAAAAAGAAATTAAAGTGATGGTGTTATAACCTACAAAGCTAGGTTGGTAGTAGCTAGAGGCTTTCAACAAACTAGTTTGTCGATGTCAGATATTTATAGCCCTGTCGCTAAATTGCCATCAGTTAGAATTTACCTACATATTTACCTTTATGTAATAAGTTGAAGATTCCTATTTATCAGTTAGATGTGTGTAGGTGTACTTATTTCATTGCCAAAAGGTTGTAACGAAAAAACGGGGCACTATAATATAATATTGTAAACTTAAAAAATCCTTATATGGACTGAAAGGTTCTCCAAGGAAATGGAATGAAAAATTTAATGCACTTATAGGTACACGGTGGTGAATTTTTTGATGCCCACCGCATTATTGGTATCTCGGAAACAATGAGATATAGAGAATCGGTTAAATTAGACAAAAGTTGCGCTATTTTATGCTCTACAATTTCCTGCCAAGAAATACTGGATATCTTGATTCGTTCGCGGTTTATCCTGAAAAAATTGAAAATCGTGATTTCAAAACCAAATTAATATCTTCTATACGATTCATGCGAATTTAATGAAAGTTGGCAAGGATATATTTTTGACTACTACCAATTGAATGGCGTTGACAGAAATTTTCTAAACCTTCTAGATTTTGAGCAACGATAATCTTAACTTTTTTATTTCTTATGGCCGCCATATTGGATTTTTACACCATTAGTTAGAGAAAATAATTCTCTTTTCACCTATGTCATGATATATGTCACCAAAATAGTCTGATTTTTTAAAAACATGTTGATATTCGAATTATTAATGTAAAAATAATTTATAAAATCCAGTATGCTTTGGAAAAATAATGGCAAGCAACATTTTAATCCAGACGCTATTATTAAATTGTACCCTCGTAAAAAAATTACAGAAAAATGCCAGCTTAATTAAGCTCCTATTAAATATTACAAACAATTAATTCATTAAAGAGTCAAGAAAACAAATAATACTATTTTTATTTTATAAAAAATTCACCACCGTGTATGTAATCTTTAAATTTTGAAAGGTCAGAATATGAATATTGTTTATATGTAAAGCAGGTCTCACTGAAAATTATTATAAAATGTATATCTTACTCTATGTCGATGATGTATTATTAGCAGGCACAAATAATGAGTTAGAAGTTCAGAATATAAAACAAATTTTAAGTCAAAACTTTAAAATGAAAGATTTAGGTCATATCAAATATTTCTTAGGAATGGAAATTTCACAAAGTGTGACAAAAGGTGAAGTTTCAATATGTAAATCAAGCAGCATAAGTACCTACCTACTTACAAAATATTTTGGTTAAATTCAATATGCATAACTGTAAACCTATTTCTACTCCGATAGATGTAGGTACCTAAATTTTAAACACGAGATATCAAAGAAAGAAAAATCTGAAAGCTCTGAGTTAGAAAATAAACATGTCGTATGCTAATATTGGTTCATTAATGTATGCCACGTTGTGTTCAACGTGTACTTATATATCGATAAGTATACTTAGTAGATATCAAACGTGCGCGAGCCAGGAGCTTATTTGGCAAGCTCTCAAACGGGTGTTACGATATGTGAAAGCAGGCACTGTAAATTTAAGTCTAGTATATTATAACACAATGTAAATAGTGAAAACTATATTATAGGTTATGCGGACTCGGATTGTGCAGGTGATGGTGTTGAAAGTGTTTAGCTGTACTGTGTCATGGACCTCTAGAAAGCAATCAACTGATGTTGCATTGTCATCCACAGAGGCAGAGTACGATACGATATATTTTCAATGACTTAAAAATTGTTAATGATTATGTAGGTAGGTATGTGTGTAACATTGTTCAGTTCGAAGACAATCAGTCTTTTCTATAAAACCCAGAGTTTCATAAGAAACTTAAACATGTTGATATCAGGTTTCATTTTGTGAGGGACAAAATTAAAGATAGGTAATATTATAAAGGTAGAATAGGTACCTACCTACCTACATGCGAGTACTGAAAAGCAGATTGCTGATATCTTCACAAAAAGCCGTTGGGGAAAATATTATTCCAACAGTTTTGTAAAGAATTAGTTCTTGAATAACATCAGTTGTTATGCTTTTGTGTTAATCTCTATTATCATATGTCATATTATTATGTAAAGCGAGATTTGTCATTGAGGAATGAGGGGGTGTGTTTTGGTAACAATGACAAATTGATATTTGGTTATTTTATTTAATATTAATATTAAGTTGGTAGTAGTAGTAGTCGATTCGATGTGTAACAGAAATATGTTCACGGCGTTCACGCTGTTTTTATGCCCGATAAATGTACCTATTTTTGTGTTAAAAGAAAAGTACCTAATAAAAGTAAATAAAACAAAAACTAACGAGTATTCAATATTGAAAAACACTTAACTGTAACAAAATTTAAACCGCAAACCCCGATTGTCTGATTTTTTTTAAAAATTAGCTGCGCATGCGCACAAAGCCGTGTTTCTTTCATAAGTAATCACAATAAAACGTTTAATTTAATTATATAGGTACCTAGTACTCAATACTTATTGTATAAATTTATTACTGTTAATTACTCACCCCTTTGAAGGTTGAACGTCTCTCATATATATCACACACGATTAAATTAGAAAATTCTTTTGGTTCAGTGCAGTGGTTCTGCATTCACACGGCACACACTTCGCATTAAATAGATTTAAATAAATTACACGCCTAGTTAAAACACGTACGATACACTGCTAGAACACAAGCCGCGCATTTTATGATTATTTATAAATTATAATTTGCCCAGTTTTTTAAAACACGTCCGTCCGCAGGTATAGACTATAGACTGGCTTCCACTCAAGCTCAACCTTCGAGACTTCGGTTTCTAATTAGGTCAGCCGACTCGAGGCGATCGTCGCCGAACGGAACCCGGCCGTCGTTTGTTGTTGCCGCGACATCGCCGCATAACCGATTCCACGAATTCACCAGGCGTAGCGTATGCGTCTATCTTCCATAATAATACTTAATCCATCTGTTTATTCTGGGCTTTTTAGGTTGTTATGTGTTACCTATATATATACCTGTCTTGTTGTGTTTTTGTGCTGGTCGTTTATTATCTATGGCGTGTTTGTAAATAATATAAACGGTATTTAAATTTCGATTAATAAAGATATATACCTACCTATGTGAATATAGTGCACGTTTTAAAGCGATGCGATAACTTAGGAGGATGTAATTTTTTTGCTAATATATCGGTTAAGAGCTCCATATCCAAAAGAAAATGCGATCCGGAGAAGGAAATATTAACTATTTTTGGTAAATTTTGACCAAAAATAATTAATATTTCTCTCGTCGCGCGGACCTGTTTCAAGAGTCATGATCCGAATTAATCATTCTATGTATGGGGTAAATTAACTTTGAAGTTCGTGGGATTATTATTAGGGTATTTTCCCATGCAGCTTGTTGATTATCAACTACTAGTGTTTCTGCTGCCTTGTCTAGCTGTTCTTCGTCTATTAACGGGGTTACCAAATTGATAGTTTCTTCAAGTTGGATTTTATTGAAGCTCTGCCATTAGTTGTTACACTATTAGTCTAGGATGCATTTCCCTTTGTATCGAATTAATAATGATTCGAACTAATGATTTGAATTAATCATTCGAATTAATAATTCTAATTATTAATTCGAATCATTAATACGAATGATTAATTTTAGGTTTACTAAACTCAATCAGACACAGGGACAAACTAAAAAATATGTTTAAAAAAATCCATTAGCAGAACTGGTATAGCTCGTTATAAGCAATATATCGGAGTTTTCTTAACAATTTAATTTAAAAAACTAAATAAATTCTGCCAAAAATAATTATAAAAAAATATGGCGAGTAGTTAATGACGTTACAAATAATGTAAACAATTAATTCGAATTAATGGTTCGAATTATTGATCCGAATGATTAATTCGAATCATTCGAATGATTAATTCGAATCATTCGAATAATTAATTCGAATCATTAACTCGAATGATTAATTCTAATCATTATTTCGAATAATTAATACGAATAATTAATTCGAATCATTAATTCGAATTAATCATTCGCTTTAATTATTCGAATTAATTATTCGAATTATTGATCCGAATGATTAATTCGAATCATTCGAATGATTAATTCGAATCATTCGAATAATTAATTCGAATGATTAATTTTAGGTTTACTAGGTATATAAACTCAATCAGGCGCAGGGACAAACTAAAAAATATGTTTATAAAAATCCATTAGCAGAACTGCGGAAGCTCGATCGTTATAATAAGCAATATCGGAATTTTCTTAACAATCTAATTTAAAAAACTAAAAACGAATGTTATAAAAATAAAATAAATTCTGCCAAAAATATAATTATAAAAAAATATGGCAAGTAGTTAATGATGTTACAAATAATGTAAACAATTAATTCGAATTATTGATTCGAATGATTAATTCGAATCATTCGAATTAGGAAATGGGTTAAACCAAGAAAGGAAATTGGCCGGTCGGTAACATAATATATATCAATTGATACCTATTTAGAAGATGAATCATTTCGGACAAATCATTTGCCCTATCCATCTATAAATGAAACCTTTGCTTGTATAGAGATATGTTGGAGTATTTTTTTCCAGTTTTATAACACTTAAAATTATAGACGATTATAAACTCACATGCACATGTGAAAAATAAAAGAAACGTAGGTACCGGTAGGTAACTGAATGAATATTGCATAAGTACTGACGTAAAATGTGAGAATAATCTGAGATTTTGTGTAAAAGGGAAGCAGCTATTTTAATAAAAAATGAAACTGCGTTTGAGTGGGGACTGGGGGACTGCTCATACAACACTCGCCCGCAGCGCTGTTAGTTTCAAAACGTTACACATCGTTTACTCTCGTCTAATTAGATATTCTGTGACTCTCGTAATCCGAACTTTTTGTTGGTTATGGGGTTATCTGAATCTGAACCAGTCTGAACTAACATGAATATTGTTTAAATGTTATTTGTGGCATTTCATAAATTATTTCTTTCTTTTTTCTTGTGATTGTGTGATTACCTAGTTGCCCGTTTATTGCTTTAACAAAATGGTATTTGTCTGTTGTGTTCCAAATTGTAAAAACACTAGTAGTGTTATAAAAGTACATCGTTTCCCTGTTTTGTAGATGTTAAAGTAAGTACATACCTACCTACTTCGGTTTTTTTTTAAATTTGTAAAAATACAATGAAATATATTTATGTGCAGTCTGTACAAACGAAACTAATAACACAAATAATTTCATTGTTTTATAGTGTAAGAAGTAGGTAATTTTTGTTTTTATTTCAGGTGTATGTTGAACAATTAATGGTTGGACTTAATAATTCAACGTGATGATTTATGTGGTAAAGGTCACAAAAGTTGGTTAGAAAAAGCCATGTTATTGTTTGTGACATAGGTACCTACATTTTGCTGTGGAACATCGTATCAATTCCAAATATTATAGTCAATCTGGACTTAAATATGGAGCGCTGCCAACAATAAATATGCCACCACGAGTAGAGAGTAAGTCCTATAGGTATACTGGTGTATATTTCAATAGTAAAATATTATTTATTATTTTATTAAAAACAGGAAGTGAGCCAGGTGTTTCTGCTGTAGTAGAAGCTTCAAGTAACATTATAACAATTGATGAACCACAACCAGGCCCATCAACATAAAGTGTTTCTTCGACTGGTGAAGCATTGTACGGACAAACCCACCGGTATAAAACGCAAATTGTTTAAGGATGCTGATAGCAACCGATCTGCAGTTATGTCAAACTTGAGGAAAACAGGTAAAATTTCTATGTCGACGGGTAGGTACCCGTGTATTAAAATTAACGGTATCGTCATCCCTAAAATATACTTGGTACATTAATTGCAATAATGTTTTTTAATTTTTTTTTTGTAGGTGTGAGAACACATAAGTAAATAGGAATCTCTTAAGAAGAGTGAATGTTACGAGAGTTAGTCAATTATTAACACCAAAAGTCAAATTTTTGTACAGGGTGTCTCAAATTGGTGAGGATTGAGGAGTTACACCCATTTCCAGAGTAGCTGGAAAAAAACCGATGACACATTCCCGAGGTCAATTATTTTCGAGACAAATCGAACGATCAAGGACTCATTTCGATATCTGTTGCCGTTTTCGAGATACAAGCCAAAATTAGTATTTCTGTCATTTTAAGAGGGTACCGTAACTTCCTTATTTATGAATATTTTTTCAAATTTTAAAAACTTTCTTGGGGCACTTTTTTACGTAGATTCAGAATCTGAAGACTAAAATTGCCTAACTCTTACAGATTTTCCGCTACGATCCAAACTTCAATTTTTTTAAATGGAAACCATAGTTGGCTGTGGCTTAAAAAAATTTCATATTTTTTAAGCTTTTCCAAAAAATTTTAACACAAGTCATATTCGTTTTAATAGGAGCCGGATAATTTCGATTTTGATTTTGAAAATTTTAAATGTTGACAGTTCACCGTTACTCAAATATATATAGAGGAGCCTTTGAAATATTTACATTCATCTTTTTAATGTTCTATTTTTAATATAATATAATATCTGTTAAAATCTCTTATTTAATAAATAGAGTATGATTGCGTCTTTTTTACAAAATAAGCAAAGGGTGCTTTGGAAAAAATACAACATAAAACAATGTTACATGGAAGTTTGACAGTTAATTTCATTATAAGTTGATATAGGTAATATTGTTTAGTAGCGTGAATAAAAATGTTTACAAATGAAGAGAAATATGATATGCTAAAATGTTTCATCGAATGCAACGGAAACTGTGGATATGCGGAAGATTTGTATTTAAATAGATATCCAGAGAGACACCAGCCAAATATAAAAATATTTTTTAAGTTAGGTAGATCAAATGTTTATAAAACCTCTACATGAATGTAAATATTTCAAAGCCTCCTCTATATTTTAAGCAACGGTAAACTGTCAACATTTAAAGTTTTCAATGAAAATCGAAATTATCCGGCTCGTGTTGAAAACGGTTAAGTATGCCTGGTGTTATATTTTTGAAAAGCTTGCAAAATATGTAATTTTTTTAAGCCACAGCCAACTATGGTTTCCATTTAAAAAAATTGAAGTTTGGGTCGTAGCGAAGAATCTGTAACAGTTAGACAATTTTACTATTCAGATTCTGAATCTAGGTACGTAAAAAAAGTTTTAAAAACAAAGTTTTTAAAATTTGAAAAAATATTCACAAATAAGGAAGTTACGGTACCCTCTTAAAATGACAGAAATACTAATTTTGGCTTATATCTCGAAAACGGTAAAAGATATCGAAATGAGTCCTTGACCGTTCGATTCGTCTCGAAAATTGACCTCAGGAATGCGTCATCAGTTTTTTTCCAGCTACTCTGGAAGTGGGTGTAACCCCTCAATCCTCACCAATTTGAGTGAGAGAAATGGATATTCAAACAATGATATTTTAAACTTATTTTTTATTCAAGGGGAATGTCACAGAATTATTAGCAGAACTTGTCATATACTCTGTGAATAAAAAATACGTTTAAAATATCATTGTTTGAATATCCATTTCCTTTATTTTCCATGACTGATAAACTTTACCAAACTTATTTATAAAATCGTGTTTGATAGATAGGTAATAATAATTGCAACAAATGCCATTTTCACAGCCAACTATTATAAAAGCAACATAACTTCGTATGATAGATGCTAATAATTGCAACAAATACCATTTTCACAGCCGACTATTATAAGAG
Organism: Rhagium mordax; assembly: GCA_963680705.1. Classification (NCBI taxonomy): domain Eukaryota; kingdom Metazoa; phylum Arthropoda; class Insecta; order Coleoptera; family Cerambycidae; genus Rhagium; species Rhagium mordax. The sequence continues at coordinate 94,473,373 of OY796658.1, read as the reverse complement.
CAACACATACCTCGATGTATTTCGCGCAGTAAAATACAAAATTATCAATAACGCAGAAACTATAAAAGATGAGTATAGGGAACCTTAATACAAATTGGTGCAGAATAAAATTCTACATCAGAAACCGTAAAAATATACAGGGTGTTCCATTTAAAAAAATATACTTTTTGACCTTTGAAGTTTGCCAAAGTTGGCAGTAAATTCTGACCACCCTGTAAGCAATTAGGTTAATTTGAAAGCATGATTAGGAAGCTTAAGGGTTCCACTATTCGTGTTGTGTAAATGGTAACTTTCACTTTCATTATGTTAGAGACAGCAAATTTCAAACTACTCGATGTCAAAACAAAAATTATCAGAAAAGTCAATATATCTCGAGTAGGGTTAGATTTAGGGATAGGGTAGTATGATCTAAGTCCTATTAAAATGACTAGTAGAATTCAAAAATGCAGTAAAAAATATATCATTCCATTTAAAATAACGAAGTTAATGGTAACTTCCGGTATAAGCGGAAGTGCAATGACCTCGAAAATATTTTTAATGAAAAGAGCATAAAAAACTTTGTAAGTAGCCAAATTTTCAGAATTAAATTATCGCTACAAGTCCCTATACTTCTAATGAACGGTTTGCGTGAATCACCCTGTATATACATGTTGTATCTTATCTTTTACTGTTTTTTATTTATTGCAAATTTCGTGAACAATATTATTTATACCACCAGCATCTGCATGCGTATCAATGAGGTTAGCCATGGACGAAAAGTTTGCTTTTTGAATTTATTCAATTATTCTGGAAGGCATAAGTGTCAAATTAATTGTTTTTCATCCATGGCTAACCTGATTGATACGCATGCAGATGCTGTAATGTTGGTATAAATAATATTGTTCACGAAATTTGCAATAAATAAAAAACAGTAAAAGATAAGATACAACATATACAGGGTGATCTACCACGAGTGTGCCAAACTTCAGAGGCTGGTAATTTATCAAAAATAAATGGACTTTCATTAATAAACATATGTCCTAAAACGCATAATAAGGGAGCTACAACCCCTTGAAGGGGGTTAATGAATATCAATTTTTCGCTTAAGCAATGTAAATGACATAATACTACAAATCAGAAATATCAATTGTTTTTAAACATAGGTGACTTCAAGCCACTTGATTTGAAGATTGATCGAATTAAGTTTTGCATATTTCACATGAAAACGCAAATTATTCAAAAACGGCTGGTGTGACAGAAATTTTGAAAAATACTTTTTTCTGAGTCATTGCATGGGAAATAATGTTATGTAAAAGTTTTGCTTCGGAAGTGACGCCAAAAAAAATTTTAATCACCATATATTTTTGAAGTCACAAAAAAACACAGATTTGAAAAATGTAAAAAAATATAGGGTGTTCCATTTAAAAAAATGTAAGTTAGGTTTGTCCAGCTTTTATGGAACACCCTGTATATTCTTTGCGGGGGTTTTAAATGAGTTCATTTGATTCACTACAACTTTTATTTGAAACATTTTTTCCTAACTCGAAAAATAAAGAAAATATAAGGGTGGGCCTTTTCGTTGGATAACCCTGTACATGCAGATGTATGCGGGCCCATGGAAGTACCTTCATTAGGTGGGGCTCGATATTTTCTGGTCATAAAGGATGATTTCTCGTCATTTCGGAAAGTTTACTTTATAAAAACAAAAGCAGAGGTGAAGGAAAAGGTACCAGGAGATTTTATTTTACAAGCTGAAAGAGAGACAGATAGTACGATAAAGATACTTATTAGAACGGATAATGGTCTTGAGTTTGTAAATTACGAGATGGATAGCCTTTTAAAACGTCATGGAATTATTCATCACCAAAGGTCAGTAGTATATATACCTACTACTTACTCCCCAACAAAACGGAAGGGCTGAACGTGAAATCCGTACACTAGTAGAAGCAGCTACATCAATGATTTGCAATATGGATAAAAAGTTGTGGGCAGAAGCAGTAAATACCACTGCATACCTATATATACCTACTGCACAGAACTCTGGGACGAGCTCTGTGAAAAATAAGTCCCCGTATGATTTGTGGTATAATAAAACGGTTAATTTTAATGAGTTTCAAAGGTTTGGAAATCGAGTTAGTCAGTACATAGATCCGAGCAAGCTCGTTTAAAATGGGACCCAAAAAACAGACGGACAATATTCGTGGGCTATGGCTATGGGCTATGACAATGTGAAAGGGTATAGAATATTTTTCTTCCCTTATGAAAATAAAATCGAGTGTCACAAAGACGTTATAGGATTTTTCTACCAATAAAAGAAGCGGAGAAGCCTGAAATTAAAAAATATGAAAAGAAAAATGAGACCGGAGAGAATAAAAATGAAAGATACGTCCGTATAGAAAATACTGAATCTGAAAGTGAAAGTGAGACAAGATCAGAGAGCGAGATAGAGAAAATCAAGAAGAAAATTCCGATGATAAGTAACTTAGATGAAATAGAAAATGTTTCGGGATACAATTTAAGAAGAACGACAAGACAGCCAACTAGGTTTAATGACTATGAAAACGGTTTTCTTAACCATAAATTAATGATGAAAGCGAGGAGCCGAAAACTTACGAAGATGCAATGTCGAGCAACGAGTCTGAGGAGTGGAAAAAGGCGATGACAGCAGAATTAAAGGCCTTAGAAGGAAACCAAACATGGGTGAAAGCAGAACACACAACAGTGAATTGAAAGTGATTGAGTGTAAGTGGGTGTAGGTATAAACTCAAAAAGAAATTAAAGTGATGGTGTTATAACCTACAAAGCTAGGTTGGTAGTAGCTAGAGGCTTTCAACAAACTAGTTTGTCGATGTCAGATATTTATAGCCCTGTCGCTAAATTGCCATCAGTTAGAATTTACCTACATATTTACCTTTATGTAATAAGTTGAAGATTCCTATTTATCAGTTAGATGTGTGTAGGTGTACTTATTTCATTGCCAAAAGGTTGTAACGAAAAAACGGGGCACTATAATATAATATTGTAAACTTAAAAAATCCTTATATGGACTGAAAGGTTCTCCAAGGAAATGGAATGAAAAATTTAATGCACTTATAGGTACACGGTGGTGAATTTTTCGATGCCCACCGCATTATTGGTATCTCGGAAACAATGAGATATAGAGAATCGGTTAAATTAGACAAAAGTTGCGCTATTTTATGCTCTACAATTTCCTGCCAAGAAATACTGGATATCTTGATTCGTTCGCGGTTTATCCTGAAAAAATTGAAAATCGTGATTTCAAAACCAAATTAATATCTTCTATACGATTCATGCGAATTTAATGAAAGTTGGCAAGGATATATTTTTGACTACTACCAATTGAATGGCGTTGACAGAAATTTTCTAAACCTTCTAGATTTTGAGCAACGATAATCTTAACTTTTTTATTTCTTATGGCCGCCATATTGGATTTTTACACCATTAGTTAGAGAAAATAATTCTCTTTTCACCTATGTCATGATATATGTCACCAAAATAGTCTGATTTTTTAAAAACATGTTGATATTCGAATTATTAATGTAAAAATAATTTATAAAATCCAGTATGCTTTGGAAAAATAATGGCAAGCAACATTTTAATCCAGACGCTATTATTAAATTGTACCCTCGTAAAAAAATTACAGAAAAATGCCAGCTTAATTAAGCTCCTATTAAATATTACAAACAATTAATTCATTAAAGAGTCAAGAAAACAAATAATACTATTTTTATTTTATAAAAAATTCACCACCGTGTATGTAATCTTTAAATTTTGAAAGGTCAGAATATGAATATTGTTTATATGTAAAGCAGGTCTCACTGAAAATTATTATAAAATGTATATCTTACTCTATGTCGATGATGTATTATTAGCAGGCACAAATAATGAGTTAGAAGTTCAGAATATAAAACAAATTTTAAGTCAAAACTTTAAAATGAAAGATTTAGGTCATATCAAATATTTCTTAGGAATGGAAATTTCACAAAGTGTGACAAAAGGTGAAGTTTCAATATGTAAATCAAGCAGCATAAGTACCTACCTACTTACAAAATATTTTGGTTAAATTCAATATGCATAACTGTAAACCTATTTCTACTCCGATAGATGTAGGTACCTAAATTTTAAACACGAGATATCAAAGAAAGAAAAATCTGAAAGCTCTGAGTTAGAAAATAAACATGTCGTATGCTAATATTGGTTCATTAATGTATGCCACGTTGTGTTCAACGTGTACTTATATATCGATAAGTATACTTAGTAGATATCAAACGTGCGCGAGCCAGGAGCTTATTTGGCAAGCTCTCAAACGGGTGTTACGATATGTGAAAGCAGGCACTGTAAATTTAAGTCTAGTATATTATAACACAATGTAAATAGTGAAAACTATATTATAGGTTATGCGGACTCGGATTGTGCAGGTGATGGTGTTGAAAGTGTTTAGCTGTACTGTGTCATGGACCTCTAGAAAGCAATCAACTGATGTTGCATTGTCATCCACAGAGGCAGAGTACGATACGATATATTTTCAATGACTTAAAAATTGTTAATGATTATGTAGGTAGGTATGTGTGTAACATTGTTCAGTTCGAAGACAATCAGTCTTTTCTATAAAACCCAGAGTTTCATAAGAAACTTAAACATGTTGATATCAGGTTTCATTTTGTGAGGGACAAAATTAAAGATAGGTAATATTATAAAGGTAGAATAGGTACCTACCTACCTACATGCGAGTACTGAAAAGCAGATTGCTGATATCTTCACAAAAAGCCGTTGGGGAAAATATTATTCCAACAGTTTTGTAAAGAATTAGTTCTTGAATAACATCAGTTGTTATGCTTTTGTGTTAATCTCTATTATCATATGTCATATTATTATGTAAAGCGAGATTTGTCATTGAGGAATGAGGGGGTGTGTTTTGGTAACAATGACAAATTGATATTTGGTTATTTTATTTAATATTAATATTAAGTTGGTAGTAGTAGTAGTCGATTCGATGTGTAACAGAAATATGTTCACGGCGTTCACGCTGTTTTTATGCCCGATAAATGTACCTATTTTTGTGTTAAAAGAAAAGTACCTAATAAAAGTAAATAAAACAAAAACTAACGAGTATTCAATATTGAAAAACACTTAACTGTAACAAAATTTAAACCGCAAACCCCGATTGTCTGATTTTTTTTAAAAATTAGCTGCGCATGCGCACAAAGCCGTGTTTCTTTCATAAGTAATCACAATAAAACGTTTAATTTAATTATATAGGTACCTAGTACTCAATACTTATTGTATAAATTTATTACTGTTAATTACTCACCCCTTTGAAGGTTGAACGTCTCTCATATCACACACGATTAAATTAGAAAATTCTTTTGGTTCAGTGCAGTGGTTCTGCATTCACACGGCACACACTTCGCATTAAATAGATTTAAATAAATTACACGCCTAGTTAAAACACGTACGATACACTGCTAGAACACAAGCCGCGCATTTTATGATTATTTATAAATTATAATTTGCCCAGTTTTTTAAAACACGTCCGTCCGCAGGTATAGACTATAGACTGGCTTCCACTCAAGCTCAACCTTCGAGACTTCGGTTTCTAATTAGGTCAGCCGACTCGAGGCGATCGTCGCCGAACGGAACCCGGCCGTCGTTTGTTGTTGCCGCGACATCGCCGCATAACCGATTCCACGAATTCACCAGGCGTAGCGTATGCGTCTATCTTCCATAATAATACTTAATCCATCTGTTTATTCTGGGCTTTTTAGGTTGTTATGTGTTACCTATATATATACCTGTCTTGTTGTGTTTTTGTGCTGGTCGTTTATTATCTATGGCGTGTTTGTAAATAATATAAACGGTATTTAAATTTCGATTAATAAAGATATATACCTACCTATGTGAATATAGTGCACGTTTTAAAGCGATGCGATAACTTAGGAGGATGTAATTTTTTTGCTAATATATCGGTTAAGAGCTCCATATCCAAAAGAAAATGCGATCCGGAGAAGGAAATATTAACTATTTTTGGTAAATTTTGACCAAAAATAATTAATATTTCTCTCGTCGCGCGGACCTGTTTCAAGAGTCATGATCCGAATTAATCATTCTATGTATGGGGTAAATTAACTTTGAAGTTCGTGGGATTATTATTAGGGTATTTTCCCATGCAGCTTGTTGATTATCAACTACTAGTGTTTCTGCTGCCTTGTCTAGCTGTTCTTCGTCTATTAACGGGGTTACCAAATTGATAGTTTCTTCAAGTTGGATTTTATTGAAGCTCTGCCATTAGTTGTTACACTATTAGTCTAGGATGCATTTCCCTTTGTATCGAATTAATAATGATTCGAACTAATGATTTGAATTAATCATTCGAATTAATAATTCTAATTATTAATTCGAATCATTAATACGAATGATTAATTTTAGGTTTACTAAACTCAATCAGACACAGGGACAAACTAAAAAATATGTTTAAAAAAATCCATTAGCAGAACTGGTATAGCTCGTTATAAGCAATATATCGGAGTTTTCTTAACAATTTAATTTAAAAAACTAAATAAATTCTGCCAAAAATAATTATAAAAAAATATGGCGAGTAGTTAATGACGTTACAAATAATGTAAACAATTAATTCGAATTAATGGTTCGAATTATTGATCCGAATGATTAATTCGAATCATTCGAATGATTAATTCGAATCATTCGAATAATTAATTCGAATCATTAACTCGAATGATTAATTCTAATCATTATTTCGAATAATTAATACGAATAATTAATTCGAATCATTAATTCGAATTAATCATTCGCTTTAATTATTCGAATTAATTATTCGAATTATTGATCCGAATGATTAATTCGAATCATTCGAATGATTAATTCGAATCATTCGAATAATTAATTCGAATGATTAATTTTAGGTTTACTAGGTATATAAACTCAATCAGGCGCAGGGACAAACTAAAAAATATGTTTATAAAAATCCATTAGCAGAACTGCGGAAGCTCGATCGTTATAATAAGCAATATCGGAATTTTCTTAACAATCTAATTTAAAAAACTAAAAACGAATGTTATAAAAATAAAATAAATTCTGCCAAAAATATAATTATAAAAAAATATGGCAAGTAGTTAATGATGTTACAAATAATGTAAACAATTAATTCGAATTATTGATTCGAATGATTAATTCGAATCATTCGAATTAGGAAATGGGTTAAACCAAGAAAGGAAATTGGCCGGTCGGTAACATAATATATATCAATTGATACCTATTTAGAAGATGAATCATTTCGGACAAATCATTTGCCCTATCCATCTATAAATGAAACCTTTGCTTGTATAGAGATATGTTGGAGTATTTTTTTCCAGTTTTATAACACTTAAAATTATAGACGATTATAAACTCACATGCACATGTGAAAAATAAAAGAAACGTAGGTACCGGTAGGTAACTGAATGAATATTGCATAAGTACTGACGTAAAATGTGAGAATAATCTGAGATTTTGTGTAAAAGGGAAGCAGCTATTTTAATAAAAAATGAAACTGCGTTTGAGTGGGGACTGGGGGACTGCTCATACAACACTCGCCCGCAGCGCTGTTAGTTTCAAAACGTTACACATCGTTTACTCTCGTCTAATTAGATATTCTGTGACTCTCGTAATCCGAACTTTTTGTTGGTTATGGGGTTATCTGAATCTGAACCAGTCTGAACTAACATGAATATTGTTTAAATGTTATTTGTGGCATTTCATAAATTATTTCTTTCTTTTTTCTTGTGATTGTGTGATTACCTAGTTGCCCGTTTATTGCTTTAACAAAATGGTATTTGTCTGTTGTGTTCCAAATTGTAAAAACACTAGTAGTGTTATAAAAGTACATCGTTTCCCTGTTTTGTAGATGTTAAAGTAAGTACATACCTACCTACTTCGGTTTTTTTTTAAATTTGTAAAAATACAATGAAATATATTTATGTGCAGTCTGTACAAACGAAACTAATAACACAAATAATTTCATTGTTTTATAGTGTAAGAAGTAGGTAATTTTTGTTTTTATTTCAGGTGTATGTTGAACAATTAATGGTTGGACTTAATAATTCAACGTGATGATTTATGTGGTAAAGGTCACAAAAGTTGGTTAGAAAAAGCCATGTTATTGTTTGTGACATAGGTACCTACATTTTGCTGTGGAACATCGTATCAATTCCAAATATTATAGTCAATCTGGACTTAAATATGGAGCGCTGCCAACAATAAATATGCCACCACGAGTAGAGAGTAAGTCCTATAGGTATACTGGTGTATATTTCAATAGTAAAATATTATTTATTATTTTATTAAAAACAGGAAGTGAGCCAGGTGTTTCTGCTGTAGTAGAAGCTTCAAGTAACATTATAACAATTGATGAACCACAACCAGGCCCATCAACATAAAGTGTTTCTTCGACTGGTGAAGCATTGTACGGACAAACCCACCGGTATAAAACGCAAATTGTTTAAGGATGCTGATAGCAACCGATCTGCAGTTATGTCAAACTTGAGGAAAACAGGTAAAATTTCTATGTCGACGGGTAGGTACCCGTGTATTAAAATTAACGGGTATCGTCATCCCTAAAATATACTTGGTACATTAATTGCAATAATGTTTTTTAATTTTTTTTTTGTAGGTGTGAGAACACATAAGTAAATAGGAATCTCTTAAGAAGAGTGAATGTTACGAGAGTTAGTCAATTATTAACACCAAAAGTCAAATTTTTGTACAGGGTGTCTCAAATTGGTGAGGATTGAGGAGTTACACCCATTTCCAGAGTAGCTGGAAAAAAACCGATGACACATTCCCGAGGTCAATTATTTTCGAGACAAATCGAACGATCAAGGACTCATTTCGATATCTGTTGCCGTTTTCGAGATACAAGCCAAAATTAGTATTTCTGTCATTTTAAGAGGGTACCGTAACTTCCTTATTTATGAATATTTTTTCAAATTTTAAAAACTTTCTTGGGGCACTTTTTTACGTAGATTCAGAATCTGAAGACTAAAATTGCCTAACTCTTACAGATTTTCCGCTACGATCCAAACTTCAATTTTTTTAAATGGAAACCATAGTTGGCTGTGGCTTAAAAAAATTTCATATTTTTTAAGCTTTTCCAAAAAATTTTAACACAAGTCATATTCGTTTTAATAGGAGCCGGATAATTTCGATTTTGATTTTGAAAATTTTAAATGTTGACAGTTCACCGTTACTCAAATATATATAGAGGAGCCTTTGAAATATTTACATTCATCTTTTTAATGTTCTATTTTTAATATAATATAATATCTGTTAAAATCTCTTATTTAATAAATAGAGTATGATTGCGTCTTTTTTACAAAATAAGCAAAGGGTGCTTTGGAAAAAATACAACATAAAACAATGTTACATGGAAGTTTGACAGTTAATTTCATTATAAGTTGATATAGGTAATATTGTTTAGTAGCGTGAATAAAAATGTTTACAAATGAAGAGAAATATGATATGCTAAAATGTTTCATCGAATGCAACGGAAACTGTGGATATGCGGAAGATTTGTATTTAAATAGATATCCAGAGAGACACCAGCCAAATATAAAAATATTTTTTAAGTTAGGTAGATCAAATGTTTATAAAACCTCTACATGAATGTAAATATTTCAAAGCCTCCTCTATATTTTAAGCAACGGTAAACTGTCAACATTTAAAGTTTTCAATGAAAATCGAAATTATCCGGCTCGTGTTGAAAACGGTTAAGTATGCCTGGTGTTATATTTTTGAAAAGCTTGCAAAATATGTAATTTTTTTAAGCCACAGCCAACTATGGTTTCCATTTAAAAAAATTGAAGTTTGGGTCGTAGCGAAGAATCTGTAACAGTTAGACAATTTTACTATTCAGATTCTGAATCTAGGTACGTAAAAAAAGTTTTAAAAACAAAGTTTTTAAAATTTGAAAAAATATTCACAAATAAGGAAGTTACGGTACCCTCTTAAAATGACAGAAATACTAATTTTGGCTTATATCTCGAAAACGGTAAAAGATATCGAAATGAGTCCTTGACCGTTCGATTCGTCTCGAAAATTGACCTCAGGAATGCGTCATCAGTTTTTTTCCAGCTACTCTGGAAGTGGGTGTAACCCCTCAATCCTCACCAATTTGAGTGAGAGAAATGGATATTCAAACAATGATATTTTAAACTTATTTTTTATTCAAGGGGAATGTCACAGAATTATTAGCAGAACTTGTCATATACTCTGTGAATAAAAAATACGTTTAAAATATCATTGTTTGAATATCCATTTCCTTTATTTTCCATGACTGATAAACTTTACCAAACTTATTTATAAAATCGTGTTTGATAGATAGGTAATAATAATTGCAACAAATGCCATTTTCACAGCCAACTATTATAAAAGCAACATAACTTCGTATGATAGATGCTAATAATTGCAACAAATACCATTTTCACAGCCGACTATTATAAGAGCAACACATACCTCGATGTATTTCGCGCAGTAAAATACAAAATTATCAATAACGCAGAAACTATAAAAGATGAGTATAGGGAACCTTAATACAAATTGGTGCAGAATAAAATTCTACATCAGAAACCGTAAAAATATACAGGGTGTTCCATTTAAAAAAATATACTTTTTGACCTTTGAAGTTTGCCAAAGTTGGCAGTAAATTCTGACCACCCTGTAAGCAATTAGGTTAATTTGAAAGCATGATTAGGAAGCTTAAGGGTTCCACTATTCGTGTTGTGTAAATGGTAACTTTCACTTTCATTATGTTAGAGACAGCAAATTTCAAACTACTCGATGTCAAAACAAAAATTATCAGAAAAGTCAATATATCTCGAGTAGGGTTAGATTTAGGGATAGGGTAGTATGATCTAAGTCCTATTAAAATGACTAGTAGAATTCAAAAATGCAGTAAAAAATATATCATTCCATTTAAAATAACGAAGTTAATGGTAACTTCCGGTATAAGCGGAAGTGCAATGACCTCGAAAATATTTTTAATGAAAAGAGCATAAAAAACTTTGTAAGTAGCCAAATTTTCAGAATTAAATTATCGCTACAAGTCCCTATACTTCTAATGAACGGTTTGCGTGAATCACCCTGTATATACATGTTGTATCTTATCTTTTACTGTTTTTTATTTATTGCAAATTTCGTGAACAATATTATTTATACCACCAGCATCTGCATGCGTATCAATGAGGTTAGCCATGGACGAAAAGTTTGCTTTTTGAATTTATTCAATTATTCTGGAAGGCATAAGTGTCAAATTAATTGTTTTTCATCCATGGCTAACCTGATTGATACGCATGCAGATGCTGTAATGTTGGTATAAATAATATTGTTCACGAAATTTGCAATAAATAAAAAACAGTAAAAGATAAGATACAACATATACAGGGTGATCTACCACGAGTGTGCCAAACTTCAGAGGCTGGTAATTTATCAAAAATAAATGGACTTTCATTAATAAACATATGTCCTAAAACGCATAATAAGGGAGCTACAACCCCTTGAAGGGGGTTAATGAATATCAATTTTTCGCTTAAGCAATGTAAATGACATAATACTACAAATCAGAAATATCAATTGTTTTTAAACATAGGTGACTTCAAGCCACTTGATTTGAAGATTGATCGAATTAAGTTTTGCATATTTCACATGAAAACGCAAATTATTCAAAAACGGCTGGTGTGACAGAAATTTTGAAAAATACTTTTTTCTGAGTCATTGCATGGGAAATAATGTTATGTAAAAGTTTTGCTTCGGAAGTGACGCCAAAAAAAATTTTAATCACCATATATTTTTGAAGTCACAAAAAAACACAGATTTGAAAAATGTAAAAAAATATAGGGTGTTCCATTTAAAAAAATGTAAGTTAGGTTTGTCCAGCTTTTATGGAACACCCTGTATATTCTTTGCGGGGGTTTTAAATGAGTTCATTTGATTCACTACAACTTTTATTTGAAACATTTTTTCCTAACTCGAAAAATAAAGAAAATATAAGGGTGGGCCTTTTCGTTGGATAACCCTGTACATGCAGATGTATGCGGGCCCATGGAAGTACCTTCATTAGGTGGGGCTCGATATTTTCTGGTCATAAAGGATGATTTCTCGTCATTTCGGAAAGTTTACTTTATAAAAACAAAAGCAGAGGTGAAGGAAAAGGTACCAGGAGATTTTATTTTACAAGCTGAAAGAGAGACAGATAGTACGATAAAGATACTTATTAGAACGGATAATGGTCTTGAGTTTGTAAATTACGAGATGGATAGCCTTTTAAAACGTCATGGAATTATTCATCACCAAAGGTCAGTAGTATATATACCTACTACTTACTCCCCAACAAAACGGAAGGGCTGAACGTGAAATCCGTACACTAGTAGAAGCAGCTACATCAATGATTTGCAATATGGATAAAAAGTTGTGGGCAGAAGCAGTAAATACCACTGCATACCTATATATACCTACTGCACAGAACTCTGGGACGAGCTCTGTGAAAAATAAGTCCCCGTATGATTTGTGGTATAATAAAACGGTTAATTTTAATGAGTTTCAAAGGTTTGGAAATCGAGTTAGTCAGTACATAGATCCGAGCAAGCTCGTTTAAAATGGGACCCAAAAAACAGACGGACAATATTCGTGGGCTATGGCTATGGGCTATGACAATGTGAAAGGGTATAGAATATTTTTCTTCCCTTATGAAAATAAAATCGAGTGTCACAAAGACGTTATAGGATTTTTCTACCAATAAAAGAAGCGGAGAAGCCTGAAATTAAAAAATATGAAAAGAAAAATGAGACCGGAGAGAATAAAAATGAAAGATACGTCCGATATAGAAGGATTTTGAAGTTTAGCGAATATGTAGTAATTAGATGAGTGCCCCGTTTTTTCGTTACTAACCTTTTGCGAATGAAATAAGTACACCGACACGACAGTCTAACTGATAATATGAATCTTCACGTTATTACATAAATGTAAGATGATGTAGGTGAGAATTCTAGACTGATGCATTTAGCGACGAGGGCTGAGGAGAGGAATAGGCTGACATCGACAAACTAGTTTGTTGAAAGCCTCTAGGCTACTACCAACCTAGCTTTGTAGGTTATAACACCATCACTTTAATTTCTTTTTGAGTTTATACCTACACCCACTTACACTCAATCACTTTCAATTCACTGAGTGTAAGTGGGTGTAGGTATAAACTCAAAAAGAAATTAAAGTGATGGTGTTATAACCTACAAAGCTAGGTTGGTAGTAGCTAGAGGCTTTCAACAAACTAGTTTGTCGATGTCAGATATTTATAGCCCTGTCGCTAAATTGCCATCAGTTAGAATTTACCTACATATTTACCTTTATGTAATAAGTTGAAGATTCCTATTTATCAGTTAGATGTGTGTAGGTGTACTTATTTCATTGCCAAAAGGTTGTAACGAAAAAACGGGGCACTATAATATAATATTGTAAACTTAAAAAATCCTTATATGGACTGAAAGGTTCTCCAAGGAAATGGAATGAAAAATTTAATGCACTTATAGGTACACGGTGGTGAATTTTTCGATGCCCACCGCATTATTGGTATCTCGGAAACAATGAGATATAGAGAATCGGTTAAATTAGACAAAAGTTGCGCTATTTTATGCTCTACAATTTCCTGCCAAGAAATACTGGATATCTTGATTCGTTCGCGGTTTATCCTGAAAAAATTGAAAATCGTGATTTCAAAACCAAATTAATATCTTCTATACGATTCATGCGAATTTAATGAAAGTTGGCAAGGATATATTTTTGACTACTACCAATTGAATGGCGTTGACAGAAATTTTCTAAACCTTCTAGATTTTGAGCAACGATAATCTTAACTTTTTTATTTCTTATGGCCGCCATATTGGATTTTTACACCATTAGTTAGAGAAAATAATTCTCTTTTCACCTATGTCATGATATATGTCACCAAAATAGTCTGATTTTTTAAAAACATGTTGATATTCGAATTATTAATGTAAAAATAATTTATAAAATCCAGTATGCTTTGGAAAAATAATGGCAAGCAACATTTTAATCCAGACGCTATTATTAAATTGTACCCTCGTAAAAAAATTACAGAAAAATGCCAGCTTAATTAAGCTCCTATTAAATATTACAAACAATTAATTCATTAAAGAGTCAAGAAAACAAATAATACTATTTTTATTTTATAAAAAATTCACCACCGTGTATGTAATCTTTAAATTTTGAAAGGTCAGAATATGAATATTGTTTATATGTAAAGCAGGTCTCACTGAAAATTATTATAAAATGTATATCTTACTCTATGTCGATGATGTATTATTAGCAGGCACAAATAATGAGTTAGAAGTTCAGAATATAAAACAAATTTTAAGTCAAAACTTTAAAATGAAAGATTTAGGTCATATCAAATATTTCTTAGGAATGGAAATTTCACAAAGTGTGACAAAAGGTGAAGTTTCAATATGTAAATCAAGCAGCATAAGTACCTACCTACTTACAAAATATTTTGGTTAAATTCAATATGCATAACTGTAAACCTATTTCTACTCCGATAGATGTAGGTACCTAAATTTTAAACACGAGATATCAAAGAAAGAAAAATCTGAAAGCTCTGAGTTAGAAAATAAACATGTCGTATGCTAATATTGGTTCATTAATGTATGCCACGTTGTGTTCAACGTGTACTTATATATCGATAAGTATACTTAGTAGATATCAAACGTGCGCGAGCCAGGAGCTTATTTGGCAAGCTCTCAAACGGGTGTTACGATATGTGAAAGCAGGCACTGTAAATTTAAGTCTAGTATATTATAACACAATGTAAATAGTGAAAACTATATTATAGGTTATGCGGACTCGGATTGTGCAGGTGATGGTGTTGAAAGTGTTTAGCTGTACTGTGTCATGGACCTCTAGAAAGCAATCAACTGATGTTGCATTGTCATCCACAGAGGCAGAGTACGATACGATATATTTTCAATGACTTAAAAATTGTTAATGATTATGTAGGTAGGTATGTGTGTAACATTGTTCAGTTCGAAGACAATCAGTCTTTTCTATAAAACCCAGAGTTTCATAAGAAACTTAAACATGTTGATATCAGGTTTCATTTTGTGAGGGACAAAATTAAAGATAGGTAATATTATAAAGGTAGAATAGGTACCTACCTACCTACATGCGAGTACTGAAAAGCAGATTGCTGATATCTTCACAAAAAGCCGTTGGGGAAAATATTATTCCAACAGTTTTGTAAAGAATTAGTTCTTGAATAACATCAGTTGTTATGCTTTTGTGTTAATCTCTATTATCATATGTCATATTATTATGTAAAGCGAGATTTGTCATTGAGGAATGAGGGGGTGTGTTTTGGTAACAATGACAAATTGATATTTGGTTATTTTATTTAATATTAATATTAAGTTGGTAGTAGTAGTAGTCGATTCGATGTGTAACAGAAATATGTTCACGGCGTTCACGCTGTTTTTATGCCCGATAAATGTACCTATTTTTGTGTTAAAAGAAAAGTACCTAATAAAAGTAAATAAAACAAAAACTAACGAGTATTCAATATTGAAAAACACTTAACTGTAACAAAATTTAAACCGCAAACCCCGATTGTCTGATTTTTTTTAAAAATTAGCTGCGCATGCGCACAAAGCCGTGTTTCTTTCATAAGTAATCACAATAAAACGTTTAATTTAATTATATAGGTACCTAGTACTCAATACTTATTGTATAAATTTATTACTGTTAATTACTCACCCCTTTGAAGGTTGAACGTCTCTCATATCACACACGATTAAATTAGAAAATTCTTTTGGTTCAGTGCAGTGGTTCTGCATTCACACGGCACACACTTCGCATTAAATAGATTTAAATAAATTACACGCCTAGTTAAAACACGTACGATACACTGCTAGAACACAAGCCGCGCATTTTATGATTATTTATAAATTATAATTTGCCCAGTTTTTTAAAACACGTCCGTCCGCAGGTATAGACTATAGACTGGCTTCCACTCAAGCTCAACCTTCGAGACTTCGGTTTCTAATTAGGTCAGCCGACTCGAGGCGATCGTCGCCGAACGGAACCCGGCCGTCGTTTGTTGTTGCCGCGACATCGCCGCATAACCGATTCCACGAATTCACCAGGCGTAGCGTATGCGTCTATCTTCCATAATAATACTTAATCCATCTGTTTATTCTGGGCTTTTTAGGTTGTTATGTGTTACCTATATATATACCTGTCTTGTTGTGTTTTTGTGCTGGTCGTTTATTATCTATGGCGTGTTTGTAAATAATATAAACGGTATTTAAATTTCGATTAATAAAGATATATACCTACCTATGTGAATATAGTGCACGTTTTAAAGCGATGCGATAACTTAGGAGGATGTAATTTTTTTGCTAATATATCGGTTAAGAGCTCCATATCCAAAAGAAAATGCGATCCGGAGAAGGAAATATTAACTATTTTTGGTAAATTTTGACCAAAAATAATTAATATTTCTCTCGTCGCGCGGACCTGTTTCAAGAGTCATGATCCGAATTAATCATTCTATGTATGGGGTAAATTAACTTTGAAGTTCGTGGGATTATTATTAGGGTATTTTCCCATGCAGCTTGTTGATTATCAACTACTAGTGTTTCTGCTGCCTTGTCTAGCTGTTCTTCGTCTATTAACGGGGTTACCAAATTGATAGTTTCTTCAAGTTGGATTTTATTGAAGCTCTGCCATTAGTTGTTACACTATTAGTCTAGGATGCATTTCCCTTTGTATCGAATTAATAATGATTCGAACTAATGATTTGAATTAATCATTCGAATTAATAATTCTAATTATTAATTCGAATCATTAATACGAATGATTAATTTTAGGTTTACTAAACTCAATCAGACACAGGGACAAACTAAAAAATATGTTTAAAAAAATCCATTAGCAGAACTGGTATAGCTCGTTATAAGCAATATATCGGAGTTTTCTTAACAATTTAATTTAAAAAACTAAATAAATTCTGCCAAAAATAATTATAAAAAAATATGGCGAGTAGTTAATGACGTTACAAATAATGTAAACAATTAATTCGAATTAATGGTTCGAATTATTGATCCGAATGATTAATTCGAATCATTCGAATGATTAATTCGAATCATTCGAATAATTAATTCGAATCATTAACTCGAATGATTAATTCTAATCATTATTTCGAATAATTAATACGAATAATTAATTCGAATCATTAATTCGAATTAATCATTCGCTTTAATTATTCGAATTAATTATTCGAATTATTGATCCGAATGATTAATTCGAATCATTCGAATGATTAATTCGAATCATTCGAATAATTAATTCGAATGATTAATTTTAGGTTTACTAGGTATATAAACTCAATCAGGCGCAGGGACAAACTAAAAAATATGTTTATAAAAATCCATTAGCAGAACTGCGGAAGCTCGATCGTTATAATAAGCAATATCGGAATTTTCTTAACAATCTAATTTAAAAAACTAAAAACGAATGTTATAAAAATAAAATAAATTCTGCCAAAAATATAATTATAAAAAAATATGGCAAGTAGTTAATGATGTTACAAATAATGTAAACAATTAATTCGAATTATTGATTCGAATGATTAATTCGAATCATTCGAATTAGGAAATGGGTTAAACCAAGAAAGGAAATTGGCCGGTCGGTAACATAATATATATCAATTGATACCTATTTAGAAGATGAATCATTTCGGACAAATCATTTGCCCTATCCATCTATAAATGAAACCTTTGCTTGTATAGAGATATGTTGGAGTATTTTTTTCCAGTTTTATAACACTTAAAATTATAGACGATTATAAACTCACATGCACATGTGAAAAATAAAAGAAACGTAGGTACCGGTAGGTAACTGAATGAATATTGCATAAGTACTGACGTAAAATGTGAGAATAATCTGAGATTTTGTGTAAAAGGGAAGCAGCTATTTTAATAAAAAATGAAACTGCGTTTGAGTGGGGACTGGGGGACTGCTCATACAACACTCGCCCGCAGGCGAGAATTCACATTGCCATAAGTGACAGCATAGGGATTTTAGACAGCCAATAGGAAGCGACAATCAAAATAAACTACGCCCTCGCCTTTACCGCGATATTTAAATTAGATGTCTGAACTAACATGAATATTGTTTAAATGTTATTTGTGGCATTTCATAAATTATTTCTTTCTTTTTTCTTGTGATTGTGTGATTACCTAGTTGCCCGTTTATTGCTTTAACAAAATGGTATTTGTCTGTTGTGTTCCAAATTGTAAAAACACTAGTAGTGTTATAAAAGTACATCGTTTCCCTGTTTTGTAGATGTTAAAGTAAGTACATACCTACCTACTTCGGTTTTTTTTTAAATTTGTAAAAATACAATGAAATATATTTATGTGCAGTCTGTACAAACGAAACTAATAACACAAATAATTTCATTGTTTTATAGTGTAAGTAAGTAGGTAATTTTTGTTTTTATTTCAGGTGTATGTTGAACAATTAATGGTTGGACTTAATAATTCAACGTGATGATTTATGTGGTAAAGGTCACAAAAGTTGGTTAGAAAAAGCCATGTTATTGTTTGTGACATAGGTACCTACATTTTGCTGTGGAACATCGTATCAATTCCAAATATTATAGTCAATCTGGACTTAAATATGGAGCGCTGCCAACAATAAATATGCCACCACGAGTAGAGAGTAAGTCCTATAGGTATACTGGTGTATATTTCAATAGTAAAATATTATTTATTATTTTATTAAAAACAGGAAGTGAGCCAGGTGTTTCTGCTGTAGTAGAAGCTTCAAGTAACATTATAACAATTGATGAACCACAACCAGGCCCATCAACATAAAGTGTTTCTTCGACTGGTGAAGCATTGTACGGACAAACCCACCGGTATAAAACGCAAATTGTTTAAGGATGCTGATAGCAACCGATCTGCATAGCAGTTAATTATGTCAAACTTGAGGAAAACAGGTAAAATTTCTATGTCGACGGGTAGGTACCCGTGTATTAAAATTAACGGGTATCGTCATCCCTAAAATATACTTAGTACATTAATTGCAATAATGTTTTTCAATTTTTTTTTTGTAGGTGTGAGAACACATATATAGGAATCTTTTAAGGAGAGTGAATGTTACGAGAGTTGGTCATCAATTATTAACACCAAAAGCCAAATTTTTGTACACCGCACTGCAAAAAGTCTAATAGCAACCACTGCCTATTTAGAGAAAGAGAATGCGGGAAATAAGGAAAGATTGAAAGAACCAAGAGATATTTTTGTGGCAGAAATTAAATGGGCCCGAACGTAACTTTTTTGTGTCCCCGTAATTTTAAATCAGGATCCAGTTCAACATTTTTTCTCCTGCATCAATTAGCCGGAAGAAATATAAATATTTCCAACTTGTTCTGCATTTGCAGCCAATTATAAACCAATGGTGATGAACGCAATTTTATGTCTTCCCGTTCACCTGGTAGCGTAGCAATTGTGAAGAAGATGATGGTGAAGCTCTGGTGAAAACAGATAGGACTGGAAGACGAAAATTCCGATGATAACTTACCTAGATGAAATAGAAAATGTTTCGGGATACAATTTAAGAAGAACGACAAGACAGTCAACTAGGTTTAATGACTATGAAACGGTTTTCCTAACCACAAATTAATGATGAAAGCGAGGAGCCGAAAACTTACGAAGATACAATGTCGAGCAACGAGTCTGAGGAGTGGAAAAAGGCGATGACAGCAGCATAATTAAAGGCCTTAGAAGAAAACCAAACATGGGTGAAAGCAGAACACACAACAGTGAATTGAAAGTGATTGAGTGTAAGTGGGTGTAGGTATAAACTCAAAAAGAAATTAAAGTGATGGTGTTATAACCTACAAAGCTAGGTTGGTAGCTATATAGAGGCTTTCAACAAACTAGTTTGTCGATGTCAGATATTTGTAGCTCTGTGGCTAAATTGTCATCAGTTAGAATTTACCTATTTACCTTTATACTTCAAATCACGAGAGATGACCGTTACGTCACAAATTAATTTCTAATCTTCAACGTACACTGTTCAAGCGTTCTTTGTTTACAATAGTAAAACGAGAGAGATAGGGAAAGGAAGTCCATTATATGTGACTGTTAATATCTCCGACTGACGTTGTTGATGCGTTATACCCGAGGTTATACCTAAACCTAACCTCCTTGACGAAAAAGAAAGAGAGGGCCGGATTTCGTATGTCTCAGTAACAAGCGTGAATTCGATCAACTGATAGAACGCTTTTGACTAGCGCCGTTGTCACATGTTTCATAGTTTCCTGTTTCTGCATGTCAGCCAGTTGTCAAATTTGAATTTGTTTATCTTTGAGTTTGATTGTTACCGTTTTCCTTATTCCATTGATTTTTGCACTTTAAAAACAGTTCATTATGGAACTAACGATAGTTAATCTTCAAAACATCTGCATTTTGCCAAATTATAGGTATATATTAAAAACCGGGAGATCGTTAAATTATTCTGACATTTAACAGACACATTGCAGGTTATGTTTTGTTTTGATGTTCAAGTTTGTTTACATCCGGATGTCATTTCAACAAGCATGAATTTGACTAACTCAGTACTGATTTGATTCACATGAATTATAATGATGACGTAACGGTCTTCTTTCGTGATTTAGACTATATGTAATAAGTTGAAGATTCCTATTTATCAGTTAGATGTGTGTAGGTACTTATTTCATTGCCAAAAGGTTGTAACGAAAAAACGGGGCACTATAATATATTGTAAACTTAAAAAATCCTTATATGGACTGAAAGGTTCTCCAAGGAAATGGAATGAAAAATTTAATACACTTATAGGTACACGGTGGTGAATTTTTCGATGCCCACCGCATTGGTATCTCGGAAACTATGAGATATAGAGAATCGGTTAAATTAGACAAAAGTTGCGCTATTTTATGCTCTACAATTTCCTGCCAAGAAATACTGGATATCTTGATTCGTTCGCGGTTTATCCTGAAAAAATTGAAAATCGTGATTTCAAAACAAAATTAATATCTTCTATACGATTCATGCGAATTTAATGAAAGTTGGCAAGGATATGTTATTGCTTTGTCGGATAAGTTAATAATAATTCGCAAGCTGGAAAATGGCTGTGCAAATACACAAATTTGCCGTGATCACGGGCTCTCTAAGTTGAAGCTCTTTTTTTGTCGATCTTTTATAACGAACGTTCGCATATAACGAACAGTTTTACGGGTCCCTTGGAGGTTCGCTATAGCCGAGTTCGACTGTATATATTTATATATATGTTAGATTTGAGTTCACATTAATAACTTTTTAAAAACTTTTATTTTATTAAATTGAGAAACGATATTTTAGTTACATGTGTATTTTGTGAAGTGAGTATAATAACTGAATTTAGATAGGGTTTTACATGTACTTATAAGTTCTGAAATGATTACTAAACATAATTTTAAACAAAGGAAAATAGCAGTCAGCAATGTTTGCTGTACGTTGCTAAAAGTGTATTGTGACATATCTTGTCACAGGAAAGAAGAAGTCATTACCTGTAATATGATATTCTGAGAAAGGTCATTATGTGTGTTCTCAGGTATTCTAAGTTTAAAGTAGTAGTATGGTAATATTTTATATAACAACTTCCCCCTTATAAAAAAAGTTGGTGCTTATACAGCAACTTTTGTAAAGATTATAAAATAATGAAAAAATATAAAAATGTGAAATATATAAAATATAGCGTAAAATGTTAATAAATTGAAATTAACAAAGGTATAATATAAAGCGTATTATTATAACATAGGTAACATAAAGTTTATCTAATGGAAAATATTCACTGAAGAGTTTTTGCACTAGAAGTCAATAGAATACACAAAATAGTCTGTTTAGGTGAGTTCTATTTCATCGGATTCGGCTTCATCTCTTCGGATTGGAGGTCGCTTTCGTGTTGGGAACATTTCGGTGAAAGTCCTGAAGTTTTTACTAGGTCCTGGTGGAGGTGAAGGTGAAGTGGATACGTCGATGGCTAGTCTACGTCTCTTTGTTCTGCATTTACAAATTAAATACAGGGATGTAAGGCCAATGATTAAAATTATTATAAAATAGGTGAACCAGATGTGTTTTGTCACAAATGGTTCGTTTAACAGGTCGTCTAGATCCTTTGAATACTGGTCCAGTTTGTGTTTCGCAATTTCAAGATCTTCAGTATTAAGGTCGTTTAATTTTAACGGTTTTAATTTTGGCACTTGAATTTTATCTGGAATTTGACTGCAGCATTCGTAGGGAATTGCTATTGGATGGGTGTCATCTTTATAATCTGTAACATCATTGGAGCTAGCCTGGATTTTGGTTATGCCCACATAGGCGTAACAATTGGGTTGAAGTTTTATAACTGAATTTCTTAATATTATTTCAGTTTTTGAACTCTTTTCAGGACAATTAATAGTGGCATGAAGGGGTTCAGCGGTAATAGCTAGCCAAGTGTTTTCTTCGAGTTTTTGAATGTTGTAACCTTGACTAAAAATGAACGAAGTCTGGCAGTTTTCTGGTAAGTTCTTGAGATTCTTAAAGAGTCGAGCTTCACATATAGCCTTGTTATCGATAGGGTATGCAAACAGGTTTGAACATAACTTGGCGTTGAAGTGGAGTGGTTTACATTCTTTGAGATCCGAAATAGGTATGAACATTAAGGAATCATCATCTCTCGCGATATATTTTTGAGAAGTTGACAAAATATGATGCAACCCAGTTCTATTATCCAGGATTGGGATAGGATATAATTTATAAACAGAATATGTCTGAGGATCTACCAGGGGTATGTTTAATACGAATATTAATTCTGAATTTACTTGAAAAGCTTTTAATTCAATAATGTCCAAATATTGTGTAACTCTCGATAATTTTATTGGTAATGGTAAATTGTTCCTTTGTAAATTCTGTGAAATTTCTTGAAGAGAATTTACTAAATCTTGTGGATTAATAATTGATGTGTGAATAATCTTAAGCCTAGCAAATGTAATTGAATTAAGAATGTCGTTCAGATTGTCTTCGATAAACAGATAACTCGCCATGAGTTGTTCGCAAATTTCTAAGAATTTTAATTTTGATTGAATGATTTGCATATCTTGTTCTGTTTGCAGAATTGTGGTTTCGATTACCTTTATGTCTTTATTAAAAGTTTCCTCATCAATTTGCAATTTTTGGATAGTTAAATTAAAATTTTGTATGACCGATGTTGTAACCGATATTTGATTTTTTAATAAGTTTTCTAGATGGTGTTCATCTTGGTTTAATCTGTTAACACAGTCTGAATAATACTGACCGTCTTCGGCGTCTAAGTTACCGGTGATTGATTTAAATATTGTATCTATACCATTTAAAATTCCGCGTTTATAGCGTTTTGTGTCTAGGTAGATGTCGTCAAATTTAGTTCGTATATTTTTGGAAATTTGTTCTAAAAGGCTAAGGTGGGTTTTAACTTCACTTGTGGAGGTGACCATGTTTTGATAGGAAGGGTCTAGGGTGTTTAGTATGGTATTCAAGATTTTGTCATTTTTGGCAAAAGCAGTTTTGAATGTAGATATATTTTTATGAACCAGTAGAGTCCATTTCTTGTGAGAAATTACGATGTCCGTGTCTCGATGATAGTAAACTCCGATAGTATTGTTTATTGGTTTTATTGTATACTGTGAGACTGCTAATCCGAACAGCAGGAGAAACCTGAAAATAAATTTAATTTTCAGAATAGGGTTTCATTCTGTCGAAATTTACTTTGCTTCTTTGATTAGTCTCCGGGTTGAACAAAGTAGCTGAATTTTGGAAAATTTCTATAATTTCAAAAGGACCGTTAAACTTGTTTTGCAATTTATCTTTGATTTGTGATTCTTTTATATACACTTTGTCGCCAACATTGTATTCTGGGCGATTGTCGGGGACGTTTTTGTCAAATCTGATTTTAGCTTTTTCTTTTTGTAATTGGGTTTTACTTCGAGCTATCTTATAGTAGTAAGATATTCGATTATTTAAGTCTCTAACGTATTTGGTTATTAGTTCCTTCTGGTTGTATAAGGTTTCTGGTGGTCTAATAGATGTGTGTCCGAAAATTAATTCGAATGGTGTGAACCCGTGTGTTTTGTTAGTAGAATTGTTATAACAAATTACTGCATAGGGTAGAATAGTAAATGGGTGTTCATTGGGATTTTCGGTTTTATTGACTCTTATCATTTCCGCTAAAGTGGCGTGGAACCGTTCTATTGAGCCATTTGATTGAGGATGCCCTACACTTGAAAATGTTAGTTTGATGTCATATAAGGTACACAAGTCTCGTAATAGATTATTATCAAATTCGCGACCATAGTCACTGTGGATGCGTAATGGAGTACCGTAGTGTTGGAAAAATAATAGTAGAGTATTTACTACGGATTTAGCCGTCTTGTCTTGAAGTGCGTAAGCTTGCGTAAATTTTGTTAATTCGTCACGAATAGTCAGTGCGTAATTACGCGTGGGAACTTCAAATATGTCAATGTTGATTCTTTCGAAAGGTGTTCTTGGAGTTTCCGTAATTACTAAAGGGTTATTTAAATTTTTGCGACAAACTTTGTTCTTTTAACAAACTTCACAATTTTTTATCAAGTTTTCGACATCTTTAGCTAAACCTTGCCAATTATATTTGTTTTTTATTCTACGTATAGTTTCATTTATTCCGCGGTGTAAGTTATTTTTACCTGCGTGATGTTGATCTAGAATAATAGGAATTTGGTCTTGATCGGGAGTTTGTACCAAATTTTGACAAATAACTAATTTTAAATCTTTCTCGGCAAAGATGAAAGATAAAATTTCTAAGGTTGGTAAATCTAAATTATTTTCGACATGATAGGTTTTAGAAAGGTCGAGTAGTTCTTTATTTTTAAACAGGGTTAAAAATAGTCTTTCAGTTACCGAATCGGGGTCGTATGGTAGAGGGATTAGGTAGTATGTTCTTTTCCTAACGCTGGTACTAAAGAATATATTTATTTTGTTATCATAGAATTCCGGTTGATCTTCTAAAATGTCTTCGATAATTTCGTAGTGAAAGTCTTGTAAATTGTTTTTTTGGAAAAAGGCAATAATGTTTCTGTTTTCTTTATCTAGCAGTTGTTTGTTAGAGAATTGAATTTTGGAATAGTCAATGAGCGATTTGGTCTTGTACAAGTCTACAAATGTATTAAACTCTTGTACAATTTGGTTTTCCGAAATTTCGTTAGAGTTGTCTGAACTTTCATTGTCCGAAGAATCGTCTTCGTTTGCAGCTAACACATTTGAACGAAATTTTGAACAATCAGTGAAATGGTTAATTTTAATTCTGGACAAAGCGTCTGCATTCTTATTTATTTTACCGGGTTTGTATATGACCTCGTAGTCATATTCTTCAAGTTTTAATCGCCAGCGAGCCAATCTACTTCCTGGGTCCTTTATTGAAAATAACCAGGTAAGTGGTCGATGATCTGTGACTAGTTTGAATTTCCTGCCAAATAGATATGGCCTAAAATGTTTAACTGACCAAACTATAGATAATAGTTCACGTTCTATTGTGGAATATTTGGTTTCGGCGTTACATAAAATTCTAGAAGCATAGGCAATAGGTAAATCTTTACCAATTGTACCTTGCGAGAGTACAGAGCCTAATGCGTATGCGCTTGCGTCTGTAGTTAGTATAAAGGGTTCATCGAAATTCGGATAGATTAATATTGGAGATGTAGTCAGTGTTTGTTTCAGATTCGCGAAAGAATTTTGACAGTCATTGTCAAAGTTAAAGGGAATGTCCTTTTGTAGAAGTTTCGTCAAGGGTTTAGAGATTTTGGAGAAGTTTGGAATGAATCTTCGATAATATCCTGCAAGTCCTAAGAATGATTTGATGTCTTTTTGATTTTTGGGTTGTGGAAAGTTTATGATAGCATTGACTTTGGAGGGGTTTGGTTTTACACCATCTTCTGTAATAAGATGTCCTAAGTAAGCAACTTCTTTTCTAAGAAATTCGCACTTGTCAGGTTGTATCTTAAGATTTGCTTTTTGGAGGCGTTTGAAAACATCAGTTAATCGAGAAATATGGTCATGAATGGTAGGAGAATATATTATGATATCGTCCATGTAGACGAGACATCTTTCGTTTTGAATTCCTAACAGAATATTGTCCATCACTCTTTGAAAAGTAGACGGGGCGTTTTTCAAACCGAAAGGCATACGTACAAACTGATAATGGCCATTCTCAACAGTGAAAGCAGT
This sequence comes from Rhagium mordax, assembly GCA_963680705.1. Lineage (NCBI taxonomy): Eukaryota > Metazoa > Arthropoda > Insecta > Coleoptera > Cerambycidae > Rhagium > Rhagium mordax. The sequence continues at coordinate 94,447,037 of OY796658.1, read as the reverse complement.
TTTTTGAATGTCTTCAGGGTTTATTTCGATTTGGTGGAAACCTGATGCCAAATCTAAAGTGGTAAAGTATTGGCATTTACCAAGTTGGTCTAGAAGGTCGGAAATATTTGGGAGAGGGTATTTGTCGTCAATAGTTACTTCGTTAAGCTTTCGATAATCCACTACAACGCGCCATTTCTGTTTACCAGAAGCGTCCAGTTTTTTGGGAACCACCCAAACAGGGGAGGACCATGGAGAAATCGAGTGTTCGATAATACCTTGGCTTAACATTTTGGAAACTTGGGATTTTACGTCTTCTTTATGGATTTGAGGGTAACGATAAGATTTTGTAAATGTTGGTCTGGAATTGTTAGTGTCAATTGAATGTTTGATTTCATTGGTAAAGGTCAAATTATCACCTTCTAAGTAGAAAATGTCTTGAAAATCTAAACAAAGCTGCGTTATCATTTCGGCCTCTTCTTCATTTAGATGATCTAAACGCAATTGATTTTTAATTTCGAAACATCTGTCTGTCTGTGGGAAGTCCGGATTTTGAGAATTGAAATTGAAAATCGATTTAAATTTTTGTACAGGTTCGAGTTTTATGTTAGAGAAGTCTATTGTTTTAGGAATAGCATTAGCATTAATAACAGTTGTTAAAAATTCGCCGTTTGAATTTATTTTTACAAGGGCGTTGGGTAAACGAACTTTTTCATTCTCTTGTGCAAGCAGTATAGCTTCTGTGTTAATTAAATTGCACCTTAATTTACAAACTTTTTCTGTACGCGGTTCTATAAAGATTTTATTTTGCATAATGTTATGATTTTGAGAAACTTTGTTGATTTCGGGTTCTGGCGAATCTTCGGTTACTTTGAAAAGTGGTACCGTTTTAAAATTTGTTATCAATAATTTATTTTTAATGTCAACTTGGCATTCATAATGCTCTAAAAAGTCAGCACCTAAAAGTCCGTCAAAATCAATATCTAAATTGTAGATATAAACTTTGTGCGGGTCATTTGTTGTAAATGGTATGAGAACGGATTCGTTGATAGTTATTTTTTGATCAGTAATACCTTGTATGATGACGTTCTCGGAAAATCTTTGTCTATAATTTTCGGCTGTTTTTGGTTTAAAAATGGAGATACCTGCGCCAGTGTCAATAAGAATTTTGAATTTGTTTGTAATGTCTTTTATGTAATACAGATTTTTAGAATTTACTGTCAATAGTAAGTGAGAGAGTGAATTTACATAAAGTTCTGGTCTGGGAAGTTTGGGTTGAAATTGTCGTTGAGGTTCATAGTTTGAATTTGATTGGTAACTTCTGTTATTGAGCATGACTCTGTGATTGGAGGTTCTGTTGGATAGTCTTTGCCTTGGTAAAAATCCTGAGGATTAACAGTATAATCTTCATATGGATTTTGAGAATTAACAGTATAATTCTCGTTGGGAAAATTAGCAGTATAATTATCATCTGTTTGTTCATATTCTGAATAATCAAAATTAGTTTGATAAGGCTGATCACTGAATTGTGCATTTCCGGAAACGTTAAATTGGTCGTAGAAGTTATTTTGGAAATATGGATCATTAAAGTTTACATGGTGCGTCCTTTGAGGATTATTTTGATTATTAAAATTTGTATTTGTATTTTGTTGGTTATTATATGGTCTTTGTTGAAAGTTAGGGTTAGGTCTTATTACTGACGGTCTATTTTGTTGGGAAGTATTAGGTTGTTGAAAATTCTGTTGGTTGGAAAATTGTCTCTGGGGATTTGGATTAGAAAAGTTTTGAAAATTTGGTCTTGGAAATTGTAGTGCATTGTTATTGTAAGAATTTGGTCTGAAATTTGATGTTTTGTTGGGAAAACTGTTGTCTTGTACGACATTCGTTAAAAGAATGTCCGTTTCGTTTACAGAAAGAACAAAATTGTTGAGTGTTTGGACGTTTTTGCTGAGTTTGAATAGAGTTTTTGGTAGCTGTCTTATTCGGGAATTTTTGAGATTCAAAATAGGATAGTTGTAGTTCACGTTTAATACGATTTATTGCGTCGAGCATACTTTGAGGATTTCCTGCACGAACAATTTGTCCTATTGTGGGTTCAAGTCCAGTAAGTAACGTGTTAAGTGTCATAGTTTCGATTAAATTAGACTGTGCTGTTTTTTCTTCTAACGTTAAACTTTGTTTTTGCACAGCGGCGTGCATTTTAGCGTTGTGCGTTTGTAAACGAGAAATAAAAGTGAATGCGGTTTCATTATGCAATTGATGGATTCTTTGCAAATCTTGGATTAAGGCAGTTAAATCGCGTGAATCGCCAAAATGAGCATCAAGAAGACTCTTAATTTCTGGCCAAGTATTTGGGTTTCGAGAATTTACAAGTTCCGCGGCTTTTCCGCTGAGTTTATTTTTTATGTGTAGAGTTAAGAGTATTCTTTGATCATCTACGGCCATGCCTTGGGCGTAGATACATGCATTTAAAAATGTTTGTAAAAATATCGGGTTTCCGTCAAATTCTGTTATGATTGAAAATATTTCACTTAATTTATAAGGTTCAATATCAGTTGAATTTTCAGAACTACGTGGCATTTTGTTGCTTGTTATTTGGAAATTAAACGACTTAAAGTTTTAATGAATTTAAATTAAAAAAATGAAATTATACACCACTGGTAGATATGGACGTAATTAAATAAGTTTTGCTAAATTGAAATAACAAAGGAATGTTGATTATGCGTTAGCAGGATAACGCAGAGATAAAAATATCAAGTTACGTTTGAACTTAGATGTGTATATCAGCTGTTTAATATACTTTTAATTGTTATTGTAAAGTAACACTTTCGTCACCTTTTGTGTATTACCAGTATAATACACTGGTTGCCTTAATATTCATTAAATTGAAAATTTGTTTCGTTGCACTTGTAATAGGAGGATTGGATACTAGAACTGTTTGTCGTAGTATGAAATGAAGCATTAGCAGTATAATGCGAAAATTGATTAAAATAATGCGAGATGATTCTTTAAATGTACTTACACTAAGGTTTTCTTCATTGAGTGGGTTCTTCCGTTTGAGGGATTAGGATCCGCCACCACCAGTGAGGAAGGTCTCCTTGTTCTCGAAGTTCACTTGCACTAGTTAGGCACCTTGTCGAGATGTTCTCCTTGTTCTAATGGGCTTACTAAGAGTTAGGCTTCTTGTTCTGTTGATGTTCACGGATCCTACCGACTGCGCCAATTGTTAGATTTGAGTTCACATTAATAACTTTTTAAAAACTTTTATTTTATTAAATTGAGAAACGATATTTTAGTTACATGTGTATTTTGTGAAGTGAGTATAATAACTGAATTTAGATAGGGTTTTACATGTACTTATAAGTTCTGAAATGATTACTAAACATAATTTTAAACAAAGGAAAATAGCAGTCAGCAATATTTGCTGTACGTTGCTAAAAGTGTATTGTGACATATCTTGTCACAGGAAAGAAGAAGTCATTACCTGTAATATGATATTCTGAGAAAGGTCATTATGTGTGTTCTCAGGTATTCTAAGTTTAAAGTAGTAGTATGGTAATATTTTATATAACATATATATAAATATAAGTATATTTCATAAATATCGCATTATATTTACAAGCTGTATTAAAAAAATTAAAAACCAATATGAAAATAAAAATTTGTATTTTTTTAATATTCCATCAATCGATAAATAACAGAAACTGTATACTATTAAGGCTAGGTACTGATTTCAGGGATATACATTTTTGATTCTATGATATATGGAAAAAAACAATAAAAAGAAAACGATATTTTCGTACTAACGTGGACAAATTTGTATTTTAATAATGACTATAGGCACTGACAACAAGCAGATTATCATTTTATAGTATACAGGGTGATCCATAACTCTCTTTTCATCGTAATTAATTCGGTTGCTGTTAATATATTTGATTGTTTTCAAATGTATATATATGTAGAAAGTCCTGCAGAATCCGAATATGTATTCAGAAAAACAATTGGATGCCAATATAAAATAATAATAATAAAAATACGATTTTCTTAAAAAAAATCACCCTGTATATTATTGCATAAAATGATATGGCAACATATTATAGACATACACATGATACTCATTGATGTGTCTAACTCTCGGTTTGGCAGGAAGTGCTTACCATTTATAGCAATTTTTTATTAATACTATCGATTACGAATCCAATGATATATAAAACATCATAGTTTCGCCATTTTATAAGCGAAATAATTCACAAAATTCAAATTTTATGATACATAATACAATTTATTAAATACAGAGATTTTAAATTATTCTAGTAGGCGGCATGCTTGAAAAAATTGCCTGTCTGATTGTAGCTGTCATTACTATATTATTGATATTGTTAGTGCGTTTTCTGTAATCAAAATGAAATAAAAAAAATAAATAAATAATAAATAAAAAATAACAGATGAAATTAACAATTTAAACATAATCCAACAATTTTTAGAAACTTACAAAAAATTTAAAGAAACGAATGAACTGTTGAACAGGAATGGCATTTAATTGAACGTTTATTGTAAGCGAATTTTTATTATGTTTGTTTTGTTACTTTAGTTCATTTGTTTATAATTATTTTTGTTTATTTAATTAAGTTTAGTAAAACTGTTTTTTGAAAATCTCGCTTATAAAATGGTGAAACTATGACGTTTTATATATATCATTGGATTCGTAATCGATAGTATTATCTGAAATAATTAAAATATACAGGGTTAATAAAAAATTGCTATAAATTGTAAGCACTTCCGGCCAAACCGGAAGTTGGACACATCAATTAGTATCATGTGTATGTCTATAATATGTTGCCATATTATGCAATAATATACAGGGTGAAATTTTATACGAAAATCGTATTTTTATTATTATTATTTTAAATTGGCATTCAATTGTGTTTCTGAATACATATTCGGATTCTGCAGGACTTTCTACATATATATACATTTGAAAACAATCAAATATATTAACAGCAACCGAATTATTTACGATGAAAAGAGAGTTATGGATCACCCTGTACAATGCGACCAGACTTTGGTAGAATTTTTGCAAGTAAACTACACTCACCGGCACGAAAAACGGGTCACTTAAACGTTGAACCAAATTTAAAGTTCTATAATTTTTTTCTTTATGTATCGATTTAAAAAATCTTTGCAGCATAATGTAGGTAAATTAGTCTTTTTTATACTCATTTGTCAAGGCATAATGAGAGATGATTTCGCATCATATTATACCGTGGGAAGCAAAAGTGTGTTTTCTAGGTCTAATTTTGAATCACCCTGTGGAGTTGTTAGGCAATGTAGAAACGATTAAATGTCACTTGTCATTAAGCCACATTTATTCTAAGCATTTTCTTTTTTTATTTATCTGAATACCCCTTTCCTTTTGGCAGATAAACACTTTTGAGTAAAACACTACAAATTTAATACAAAAAGTTTGCTTTGAATATTTGTGTCGACTATCAGCGACTTATAAAGAGGAGACTGGCGATAAGCTGAATTCGTTTGGCCTGAACAATATTACCCATTTGATGCCACAATTGCCACAGAGCGGTTGCACAGTTACTTTCGTTTTGTTATTCTACAAGGCTTTGCGCGCTATTTTGAAGTCTTGTTTGATTTATGTGTCAGCGCGCTTTTCCGTTTTACTGTGCTATTTTCGTGTTAATTTATCTGGTTAATTATCTGCTTTGTGTTGTTAATTATCTGCTTTGTGTTTAAAAACATTATAAATATGGTTAAACAGTGTTTGTATTGTAAAAAAACTTTTGTGTCAATGTCAAATCGTAGTTTTCACATGTAAGTACATAAAAAGCATATAAATAATTTTAAGTTGTGTTAATTATATTTATATATATAATTATATAATCTAATTTGTTTAACTAACAGTTTTTAGAAATACTGTAGCAAAAACCAAATTTCGAAATAATTTATAATTTCAGAGTGATTTGCAATTCCTTACTGCCTCCGGAGCCATCTTAATTATTAATCATAATATTTGAAATAAAATTTTTAAAATATCTTTTTGTTTTATTATGCCATAAACATTAAAAAAATAGGGCAATTTAATGCTCTAATTACGCCAGTATAAATCTATTTCTAATTATGTAGTACAGTAGCACACAAAATAAAACAAATAACAATTTTATTTGTGAACTTTGCTGTACTTAGTTTTTCTTTTTCATGCTCTACCACCGGAGAATCTGCTGTTATAGTAGATTTTGATGGCGATTCAACAGATACTGTAGAAGAACGTGAATGAGATAATGGTTCTGACCTGAAAATATATTCTTTCTCTTCCTTTTCTTTTTTGGGATTTATTACCACATTTGTTGAGATTCCTATCCAAAAAAGTTGAATTATCTAAAAAATATTCAAATTAACCAGTTTAAAACTGGGAAATAACCTCTACGCCTTTGACGTAATGTCCTCTGACATTACGTCAAACAATCGAACAAGACTTTAAAATAGCGTCGCAAAACCGTGTAGAATAAACAAAACGAAAGTAAGTGCGCAACCGCTCTGTGGCAATTGGGCATCAACTGGGTAATATTATTCAGGCCAAACAAATGCAGTGGATACATTGGCGATCTCCAGTCTTGTATTATTAAGTCGCTGTCGACTATGATCAGCACAGTCATGGAATTTTGTTTATTGAAAATGTTACTCAAAAGCCCTTGTCACCGTTTGTTGTTGTTGTCAGTAATTTTGATAGACAAAATGTCTTTAAGTCCAGAAAATGTGTCGGCAATTGTCGCTTTAATTGAAGATGGTAGAAGTCAACGCTATGTTTCCGATAGACTCGGGATTCCGCAAAGTACAGTGCAACGTGTTTATACCCGCTTCAGAGAGACAGGTTCATACACCAGACGTCCCGGAACAGGTCCTCGAAGAAGAACTTCTAACCGAGACGATTATTTATGTTGTTTGTTATTAAAAGTTTGTTTCTTAAAATTTGTAGTGTTTTACTCAAAAGCGTTTATCTGCCAAAGGGAAAGGGGTATTCAGATAAATAAAAAAAGAAAATGCTTAGAATAAATGTGGCTTAATGACAAGTGACATTTCATCGTTTCTACATTGCCTAACAACTTTACAGGATTCAAAATTAGACCTAGAAAACACACTTTTGCTTCCCACGGTATAATATGATGCGAAATCATCTCTTATTATGCCTTGACGAATGAGTATAAAAAAGACTAATTTACCTACATTATGCTGCAAAGATTTTTTAAATCGATACATAAAGAAAAAAATTATAGAACTTTTAATTTGGCTCAATGTTTAAGTGACCCGTTTTTCGTGCCGGTGAGTGTAGTTCATACATGCAGATCTTTTGTAGTTACCAAATCCAAATAAATGATTTTTAGTCGAGAACTAAACAGTGACAGTACTGCAACAACAATTGGGGCTTATACACAAACCCATATTTTCCATTTTGAAATTCTCATGGGTTTCTTTCATTTTTAATGAAAAGTCCATCATGGCTTCCTTTTCGTGGAGACATCCATAGTCTAGGGCTTTTATTTTGTAGCGATGGATTGTAGGATAACAGATCTCTCTAATGAGTGACATAGATGGGTTATTAATATTTGTTCTACAACATCTTTTAAATTTTGAAGCAGTTATTCTTCCTCTACGATAAACAAACCAAGCCTTACATTTTGTCTGTGTTTTTGTTTCAATTTCAATGGTCTCACAATCTTCAAGTTGTAGCGTTATATTTATTCGTTCACCTATAAAAGAACAACATATTTAGAAATAAATATGAATACTAAATGTATACAAATACAGTGAAAATTAAGATAACTTATTGAATGTATCTTTTGCATAACCATGTTAGATGCCTCAATAAATAGCATTGTAAATATAATAATATGGCAAGATGGCCGAAAGTGAGAGTGAAAGTTCATCAATAAGAGTTAAAAAAATTTGTAAATATTGTAGAAAGAATGTGACCACTGGACTAGTTTGTAAAAAATGTGGTGCAACCTACCATAATAGTTGTGCCCTAAAGTAAAAATATGTTGTGAACAGCCTATGCAAGAAATTCCTTTGGGAGAAAATCCAAATCCACATATCACGGAAGAACTCTACCTTAGAGAAGAAAACTTATTATTAAAACAAATAATTAGTAGTAAGGACACAATTATTATGGACAAAGAATCAATTATATTACTACTAAATCAAAAAATATCTTATCTGCAAGAGAATTTAAAATCCTTATCTGAGGAAAAAACACATAATGAACAAAAACACACAACAAATACAACTGAAAAACATTACTGATAAAACAGATGACACTGAATCAGTGACCACCAAACAAAAATTAAATGACAAAATCCCATCCACGACAAAAACATATTTAGAAACCCTCCAAAATAAGCAAGTAAATGTTAGGCATTTACGATAATTGGAGCGGGTAATCAGCTGTTTTATGTCAATACATCTACCGAGCTAAAAATTACCGAACGCAAAATTTCAAATGTAACCTAAAGCATCACTTGACTAATTAATAAATAATTGAAAATTAAATTACTTTTTTATTTTATGCTTATTCATAAGTCCATACTGCTCGCCATGTCAAAATGGAAAGTAAAAAAACATTTATATGTATTGCATATTTAGGTATACCTACTTACTTAAGTAATTCATTATACATAATACATAAATGTTTCCGTCCTCATCTAAAATTACTTCATTATTTTCGTCAGTGACGGGTTTCATTTTTCTCAAATACTCACAAAATGTCAAAAATTAAGTGTTTTTAATCATATTTTAAGGTTATACCGCATTTACCAACCGATGTAGTCGATCCATAAATTTTGGATTGGGTAGATGTAGCGAATACATTCGATACATTTACCGAACGCGGTTCGGTAGATATGTTCTTAATATCGAACGCTCTGGATACATCGCGGTATGTAGCGCTCCAATTATCGTAAATGCCTATTATGAAACAATTAATACATTTAAATGACGTAAATCATGACAATCCTGTTAAATCATCTGGGTGCAATCCTCAACAAGAAAAGGAAGAACCATTTCAACCAGTCATATCAAAAAGGAAAAGGAAAAACGACAGGAAACCAAAAGTATGGGGGGAAGCGGAAATCTCAGAATTCTCAGAGGATGATGAAGTAAATGGTTTTGTAGGAAAGGAAATGCCACAGAAAAAAATATGGCTATTTGTCGCAAGGGTAAAAGATCATGTAACAGACGAAATTATTAAAGAATATATACGAAAAAAAATAAAAGCAGAAATCGAATATCTATGTCACAGAAATAGACACATTTAACAAAAAAAAAGACAACAGATGTTTTAAAGTGGGCCTCAGCTATGATCAACTGGAAATAGCCTATACAAACACCTTCTGGCCAAGAGGAGTGGTAGTATTTAGATTCGACTTCAAAAAAGAAGAAAAATACTTAAATCGTTTAAGAAACAAAAACCAAGAAGAAAATTTTCCCAAGGAGCCTCAAGACCAGGACTTCATATAAACACAAACAAAAATAAAAGTAAAACTACACCAAAAGTAAAAATAAATATATTACATCAAAACATTGAAAGTCTACGAAATAAAGTATTAGAAATTGAAACATTTTTAGAAATAAATGGAGTCCCATATGATGCCCTGACCTTCACGGAACACTGGCTTAAAACTGAAGAATTCAAATCAACTCATATCGAAGATATACAAATGCGGCATGTTATACAAGATCTCAGCAAAGTCATGGTGGATCCTGTATTTTCATAAAAAAGGAGTATAATTTTGTAGAACTGGATATTCTAAAACAAAAAAGTAAAGAATTGGATTGTGAATGCTCAGCGGTTCTGGTGGAAGAGCTGGGTATGATCATCCTCTCGATGTACAGGTCTCCATTAGGTGATATTGAAAACTTTTTAAATATAATGGACAATATATTAGATTTTTTAGTAAGTAAACAAAAATATAAAATCTTCATTTGTGGAGATTTTAACATTAATCTTTTAGATTCAAATCCAAAAACAAATAAATTTGTTGACCTTATAAACAATTTTGATTTAAATTTTACAATAATAAATCCAACCAGAGAAAATTCTCTTATTGATAATATAATAATAAATAACAAGGTAAACCTAGTGCATGCAACAAATATTTCGAATTCTCTATCAGATCACCTAGCTCAAGTCATTACAGTAGAGTGTGATTCTATTAAAAACATTCGTACAGAGTTCAAATATAAAAAACGATTCTTTTCTGATGAAAATATAAGAAACTGTATAAATGAAGTAAAAAATTACGAATGGCATGAAATCTATGAATGTCATGATGTCAATAAAGCATATTGTAATTTATTAGAAATCTTACAATATTTACAAGACAAATATTTTCCAGAAAGAATACTAAACACCAAACACAGCAAAAAATCTTGGATAACCTTAGGAATAAGAATTTCTTGTGACCAAAAAAAGTTTTTATATAATCAGTATAAAGAAGGATTTATCACAAAAGAATATTACTACAAATATACAAAAGTTTTAAAAAAAGTGATAAGAAAAGCCAAAATCATGCAAAATGACAATATTATAAAAAAATCTGCAAATACCTATAAAACTTTTAAAATCTCTAAAAACATATATTGCTGCACCTCTAATGCACATAGCCAATTTAATGTTAGAAAAACATATTTCCTGAAAGACTTAAGAGATCTGTTGTTAGGCCAATATTTAAAAAAGGAGAAAAAAATGAAATAAAAAAACTATAGACCAATTGCAATTTTAAATAACATTTCAAAAATATTCGAGAAACTATTAGCGAAAAGGTTAATAGCATTCTTCAATCAAAACAAAGTCTTTTCATTATATCAAAATGCTTATTTAAAAGAGCGATCAACAGAACGAGCTGTCTATCGCAATTGAACAAATTCTAAAATCAATTATACTCGGGCCAAAAAGAGTAGTCAGTAGAGCAAAAAACTTACCGGCAATTCTTCAAAGGATTTAGCTGTTATGGAATACAGAAGCGGCAGCTCGTTTTACCATATAATCCCATATAATTCAGAGAAATATATCCAGTTTTCTCCGCCTACCAGAGATGAAAACCACAACTAGGTCATTATGTTTAATTGGTATAGTCAACCAAATAAAGTACATGCTTGAACGTGCCGCCCGTATACCCAATAATTTGTTCGACTATTATAAAGGTCGTCGAGAGGGCTTAGATAGCGCATTCAGTGGCGTCACATATGCTGCAACGCAAAGGATGTGCATTGTTCAACTGCGTTGCTATACCTAATTCGTGGAGATAATGTTGCCAGAAGTAAGCATATTATTTAAAATTTAAGACATAGTAACTCATACTCATGCATAATTAACACAATCCGCTTTCATTTGTTCGAATTATGGAATTTATGAAATTCGTAAATCCGTACGCCCCTGGCTCTACTGACTACTCTTTTTGGCCCGAGTATAGTGGAAAAAATAAAACCGAAGGCATATTCCTAGATCTGTCAAAAGCATTTGACGCAATAGACCATAGTCGATTACTAGCTAAATTGGAAAGACTTGGTGTTAGAGGTGTAGCTTACAATCTCATAAAATCATACTTAACCAACAGGCTGCAAAAAGTTCAAGCAGCTGATCTAAATGGTCAAATCTTAAGTTCTGAATGGAAATCTGTACATCGGGGAATACCTCAGGGCTCAGTGTTGGGCCCACTGTTGTTTATAATTTATGTGAATGATCTGCCTGATATTCTCCCAGAAACCGTAATAGCATTTGCCGATGATAACTCTGCTATCCTATCTGCAAAAACCACTGAGGATCTGAAAAACAAAATAATACTGTCTGTCAACATACTAAATCTATAATTACAAATTTAACTGTCTTTACTGATGACATCAGCACGGCAATTGACGTTTCCCAACAGGGTAGATCATGATATTCTGTTAAAAAAATTATCAAAATATGGATTCTCTATTAATCTTTTACAGTTAACAATTTCTTATCTAAGTAATAGATTTCAACAAATAAAATACATGAATACCCTGTCTCAGCCTTTTCATACAAAATCCGGTGTCCCACAAGGCAGTAACTTAGGTCCTTTATTTTTCCTGTTATTTGTCAATGATATTCCCGAACATATTATACATTCAAAATGTCTATTATATGCGGACGATCTTAAAATATATAAAAATATAACATGTGCAAGTGATGCACTATTGTTGCAACAAGATATAGATCGCATTTTTGAATGGAGTATCAACAACAAATTATCGTTAAATATAAATAAATGTTTAACAATGACATACACAACTAAGATTAGTTTTTTTCAGAATGTATACAAAATTGACAACAATAATCTAAAACAAGTTAGTAAGCAAAAGGATCTAGGTGTACTGTTTTAAACATAACCTAAATTTTAATGAACACATAGATAATATTGTTAAGAAAGCCTATAGAAATCTAGGATTTGTTATGAGAAATTCATCTGAATTTAATTGGAGAACAATCAAAATGCTATATTTTAGTTTTGTGAGATCAAAACTAGAATTTGCTTCACAAATATGGGACCCTGGAACTGCAGTAGCCGCACAGCAAATAGAAACGATTCAAAATAAATTCCTGTGTTACATTTATCGGAAAATGAACCTGCGATATCCCAATTATAACGAATATAATATAATAAGAACTGAACTAGGTATTGAAAAACTCTCAATTAGAAGGGAAAGAAATAACGTGGTGTTTATAGGTAAAATATTAAATGGATATATATCTTCAGTAGATATTTTATCGAAACTTAATTTCTATATCCCATCCAGAATTAGACCCAGACATATCTTATTTAAAATATATTATAAAACTAATATAAGAAAAAACTCCCCGCTTGTCAGAATGTGTATCTCTGTAAACTCTGTCTGTCAGCGTTCGAATGCAAATTTTAATATATTTAATATAACCCAATCCAAACTATATAGCACTATTAGAGAAATATCTTTTCAAAATGAATAAAAGTGCTTTTACCTGTATCATATACGATGTTATTGTTACTACTACTAGTTATTTTGTGTATGTGTGATGATTGATTTATATATATATATGTATATTTTTCTTTTTGTTTTATCTCTTAAGTAATAATAATTATATATCTGTAAAATATTTAAGTAGGTACTCTGTATGGAGATGTATAATTGTTTGTTTTTTTTTTTGAATTACGATGTAATTATAAATTAGACGTTGCGTCTGTATTACATTGGTAAATAAATAAATAAATAAATAAATAAATAACTGGTACGATCAAAATTCACTTACTTTAAATTTGAAGAAAACTGAAATAATGCAATTTCATTTATCATATCAAGTGGAAGAGGAAATCAATATAGAAGTCAATGAAATATTGCTAAAAGATGCGAAAACAGTAAAATTCCTAGGCCTACATCTTGATTCAAGATTAACCAGGAAGAAACATATTGAAGAATTAGCTCCAAAACTTAGCTCATTATGCTACCAACTTCGTACCCTACGAAACAACGTCAGTGTTAATATGTGCTTATGTGTATACCATTCCTACTTTCATTCAACTGCAAAATATGGAATAATTTTTTGGGGAAACTCAGTGGAAATAAACAGAGTAAAAGTTCTACAAAAAAGGTGTATTCGAAACATATTTAACCTAAAAAGGACAGACTCCTGTAAATTATATTTTAAAAATAACAATATACTTACCGTGACGTCTCTTTACATCTTTGAGTGTACAGTCTTCTATAAAAAAATCACACATTTTTTGAGCAATATAAACAAAAGCATGGTCATCAAACTCGCCATAGAGACTTGCTAGTGCCTTATAATACAAATCTTACTCAAGTTCAGAAAGGTGCAACAACCTCAATTATTAAAGCATATAATCATCTACCAGACAGTTTGAAAATGTTACCTTTACATAAATTTAAAAGAGATTTTAAACGTATTTTAAGTAGGAAATGCTATTATACGGTGGAGGAATATTTCTCTGACCACGAATTTTAATATGTTCCTTTTGTGTTGTGTATTCTATAACGTTTGTTAGATTTAAGGTTTTCTATTTTTTATTGTGTTTACATTATATTTTTTTACTGCAGTGATAGAAATTATACTACATCTTTTATTTGACATGTTCTATGCCTGTATGGGTTTTTTATTGAATAAAGCTTATTATTAATTATTATTATTATTAATTAATTATCCACATGTATGACTCTACAGTCCACCTGTTAATAAGGTAAAATGTCGGTATGCGAACTGAGGTATATGCTTTACAATGCGTATAGCGGTATGTGCACCAGTGTTGGGCATAACTGCTCCACTGTTGACCACAACTCGCATTCTGTTGCTTCGTCATTAACAGACAAACTTTAACCGACTGGATAAATAATCTTTCTTGGTGGGAATCGCAATGCCTCATATTTTCACTATTTCATTATAAATTGTAAACATGTCTACATACTTACCAATCTGTTGAAGTTCAGCTAGAGATTTTTGTTCGAAATTTTCTTTGTAGAAAGACATTATATGAAAGTCTTTCCGCTTATTAATGTTATCCCTAATCTGTTCAGAAAAAGGTTTTGTCACCAAGTGTAAAACTGTCCCGGAAGTCTCCATTAAATTTGATAACAAATTTTTCGTCTCTTTCTCAGATAAAGAAGGGATATCCATTTTTTCTTCGTCACGTATTCTGAGTGGATTTTCATCTAAACACTTTCTTTTTGGATTGGACAAATCCATTTCATAAATAAGTTTTGGCTCCACTGGTTTGTTAGATGGTGGCATCCAGTAAGCTTTCACTCCTGTACGGGTAACATTTTCTAATTTTCTCACAGCCTCATCAATGGCAAAAAGAACCGCTGCAACATGCGTACAGACTTCCCCAAGTCCGGCTACACAGTCACAATGTGCACTAATAATGTTACCCTCTTTTTGACAAATTATCCATGGTGACAATAATTTTTCATGCAAACGTTGGGAATGCATCACCTGCAATTTAAATTAATATTAGTCAAGTTTTAAAATTTAATCAGTAGTAGGTACTTACTTTTCCTAAAATTAAAATATATGAGCCAAATGGTTTGACACATATTTTCTTCACCCATCCACAAACTGCCTGATTGTAAGCTTCAAGACTTTTATAAGCTTTCATTTCCTCCATAGTAAAAGCACTTTTGGTGTGCACAAGATACATTTACTATATCCGGATATAATATGTTAGGAAACTCAGATAGTTCTGTAGAACAATCTTCTAAATTAATAGTATATGGATCTATTCCCAATAAAGATATTTTTGAAAAATATCTTTCTTGATGATCTTCATCAAGCTCTGCACAGTATGAACTCAGATTCATTTTCTACAATAGAAAATACTCAATGTTTGTTTTAATTACACAGAATATAAGTACTTACTCTCTTTAGGTACTAGTTTATACACAAATAAAAATCGAAATAAGTTAAACCACGTTGTACTAGACGTTGTAAACACACGAAATATTCACAGAAGATTTAAGGTTATTTTACCTCCAGGGCTAGTTGGTGACGTCATGCGCACGACGTCTGCAACTACTCGCCTAGTCATGAACTACAAACAGAGACGGGCTGCTTGAATTTCACTTACTATTCAAATTAATGTTTTCAGTTTGGTCAAAACCAGTAAACACAATTTCTTATAACGAAATTGCGTTTGCCGCTTAAATATTGGATTTTTAAATGGAAGGGTTAAAATAAAGCATTTAATAGGAATCACTTT
This sequence comes from Rhagium mordax, assembly GCA_963680705.1. Taxonomy (NCBI): domain Eukaryota; kingdom Metazoa; phylum Arthropoda; class Insecta; order Coleoptera; family Cerambycidae; genus Rhagium; species Rhagium mordax. The sequence continues at coordinate 94,431,279 of OY796658.1, read as the reverse complement.
TTTATTAATAATAAACAAACATACATTACTAAATTGATTTAGGCATAAACAGAAATTATCAAAGCTAAATAAAACCTAAAAATCATCAAAAATAATTTACTAGCCATAAAAATCTATTAGAAAAATCATTATTAATTTAACGAAGTTAATATTTACTAATACATATTTACATACGATGTCTCTTTTTACTGAATTGAATTTACCACCGTTGTTAAAAAGTTGTAAACATGAAAATATTTGACTAATTTTGTTAAAAATTTAAAATACAGATTTTGGTGTCTACCAAATAGTAAATTCTAACACAAATTATTAAAGCTATTGACCTGAAATTACTGAAATGAATTTACCACCGTTGTTAAAAAGTTGTAAACATGAAAATATTTGACTAATTTTGTTAAAAATTTAAAATACAGATTTTGGTGTCTACCAAATAGTAAATTCTAACACAAAATTATTAAAGCTATTGACCTGAAATTTTATATCTAGGGCTTCCGAACCAGAAGCGCCTAGTCTGTTACTTGAAATTAGTTCATAGAAAGCGTGACTTCTATTACACAGGAATTGATGCACTTGTATCGACAGTGGGAAATCAGTCAGTCACAAAATCTACATATTAGCACCTTATTAAAATTTGGAATGGCACTTGCAGAACAGCAGTTAGCCAATAAATTGTACAATTTAATATAGATATCGTACAGATTATAATCCAATGTGTAAATGTAATAGATTTTATTGCTAAATACATTATCAAATAGAATCGCAAAACAGACAAAACCCGCAAAAACATTTATAAAATGCAATCTGCTGTTGCTACAAGTACGACAAGTTCAGTTGCAACTGTTGCGGAATATAATAATTTACAACCCCAACTTTAATAAAAATAAATTCAAGAAACTGAAAAAATAGGGTTGCCCAGTATATTACTGGAAAATAAAACACTGCGTTCATGTCCATATCATTCTTAAAAATAGCTACAGCTCCTCGCTTGATATAACGTCATAGAAGCAGAGGTTAATTTCCCAGTAGTATATTACCCCTGGTTAGGGATAGGGCCCGGCCCTATCCCTAACCCTATTTTCTTTATTTCCTGGATTTTCTTTATTATATTAACCAAAAATACATCCCAACAAAACAATAGTAATAATAAATTATTTTACATAAATATAGACACATAAAAACTAGAATTCACTCGAACAATTAACAAAAATAAACATTTTTTCGTATTGCACTTAAATATAAACATTTAAAAATTAATAAACCAATTTTAACAAAATAACAATAACTTCTAAATATTAACAATTAACAAAAATAAATATTTTCCAAAATTTAACAAAAATAAATACTTATTCATTTTGCACATGATATATGTCGCCGTCATCAAATGCATATCATCATTTCAAAAAATGACTGGTGAAATAATTTAACTTAACAATTCTTTGGAAATTTTGTGGCTACTAAACATTAACACCTTTCCTTTCAAAATAAGAAAAATTCTAAACCTAAACAATCTAATCTAATTTCAGAATTATATTTTACTGAACCTTGCCCAGGCTAGTCAGTTGTCGGAGGCAAGGGCGTGGATAAGGGTGAGATAGACGAAAAAGCTTGGTAGTTAGGTGTAAAATTTCAAAAGGCTCGGAGGGCGCCAGGTCCTTATAGGAAGAACCGAGATAGTATAAATAGACTATATTGATCAAATAGTATGCATGTAAATATATAAACAGGGTAAAAATATATAATTAACACTAAATACTTATTGTAAAAGGACGGACAATTTCGTTTACACTAAGACTACGACTAGATTGACATGAAAACTAAAAATGTGTGGTTATATATTATCTGAGACACGGAACACTCCAGATTTTACTTACAACGGAATACCCATGTATCGTGCGCGGTTCGCGAGCAAAACTACGAGATGAGAATGCTATATGACCCTAGCAGTCAGCGTTACTAATCTACGTGGAACATTATCTAACCTCAAAATAAATCCAAATAAATGAATAAAAATCCGATGTGACTCGGTTAATTAAAGTTAGGTAATATATGCTCGAGAAACACTCTGCTTCAAAGCATGTATCTATATAGAGACAAATTAATCAATCGGATTAATATCTCCTCAAAACAAACACGACACTAGGTGGAACGTTAAGCAAAATATAAATTGTCTATAAGATTATCCTTAAGTAGGTTAATACACGACAGTCAATATAACCACAAGAGATACGAGCCAATAAAATAATAAACCTTAAAACTAGTGAAATTTGGATAAACTAAATTCTACCATGAGGGTACAAAAAAATTAGTTAAATTTGTAGAAACTATGTTCTACCTTGATATTACTTAATAACTAGTTAAATTCGTTGAATGGAAATTACAAAAAACCAAGTTAAGTTTATAAATTAGCTCACACAATATTTCATAAAAAAATTAAACTGACGGGACTATATGTTTTGAATTTACGAAAGGAAACCGAAGTATCACGCACTTATCACTGCAAAGATGTTAAAATGGTACTTATCTTAAACGCCAAGTGGTGGTGTCATCCATGCTGTGGACACTCTTTTTAACTAAATAAATAATAAAGTATATTACCATTTGTGACGAAAATCCAACAAAGTAATTGAATAAAATTACTAAATCAATAATATCGACTATACGTCCTCGAAGTGTAAACGAAAAGAGAAGCTTGTCCCGGCGTTAGGCACGCGGCGTTTCGATATGCGCAGTTGTTTCTCTCACAGGTACGGCTTTAGGCGGTGGTTAATTTAGCCACACGTTATTTTAATTGAATATTTCGAAATTCTGCAGTTTGACATTAGGTTTGTATTGGCTATATCTCTAATAATTTAAATGCAATGTAGGGTAGAGTAGGATAAATCGTACCGCACGGTAAATCGTACCACTGCTATTTTTCATAATTAGAAAACATATTGTGCCCTCTATTGTATGTAGAGTAAAGCTTAACTACTCTGCAACATCATACAGTTTTTTTGCTCATCGTGGTGGCACTAAAGTCGCCAAAATGGCTTGTGTTGTTAAACAGTGTCGACGCTGCTAATTTTTACAAATATAGCTAAGGATTTTTTAGTTAATAGGTAAGTCAAAAAATGTTCAGTACATTAGTTTAAGCAATGTTATTTATCTGTATGTAATTTAACATATTTAAAACTGCTTACAATAGGTGCATTTAAACTATTATTGTAATAAATAACAAGAAAGTACTAGTTTGCTAAATCGTACCCCATGCAGTTTTATAAATCGTACTGGTACAATTTACCAGGCCCTGTGCTTTTTACGTGGGAAATTTAAATTTGATCAACAGTAAATATTCTTTTCTGTAATTATAGATGTCAAAATGGCTGAAAAAAGAAAATATAATCAGTGGACCGAAGAAGATATGGAACATGCAATAAATGCATACCAACAAAATGAAATAGGTCTTAATGAATGTTGCAGAAGATATGGCGTCCCAAAACTAACGTTTCTAAGGCACCTAAATTCAAAAAATAAAAAAGCTAATGGGAAAATTCAACACCATGGGCGCCTGACAGTTTTTAGTGCAGAAGTCGAAGAGGAACTTGCAGAATTGGAGGAGAAATTAGAAAAAAGGCTAACACCACGCGGTAATGCAGCCCAAAGGAATTTATCAAAGCCTCGCCGTGAAAACGCTCCCGAAATTGTTACTAAGAAGCCTAAAGTAAATAATCCCAAAGCTTCATCATCACGTCAACCACTGCAGCCAATTGTAAATGATGTTGAAATTGATGTTAACCCTAATGATTGGCTTTGTTTAATTTGCGAAGACGTTGCCGTGGAAGATATGGTACAATGTATCAAATGCAAACTTTGGGCACATGAAGGCTGTACGAAAACCGGAAAAGCTCTGAAGCGCTATATGTGCCCAAATTGTAAATAAATTTTGTTCCAGTTGTAAATCTGATATATTAGGTATATGGTCCGATTTACAACACCATTGGTACGATTTACCCAACTAGTTTTGTAAATTGTACCATTTACAACGTACAAGAAAACTATTATTTTTATATATTGATATTGATATATTGTATATTTTTTATATGTATTTATATAAATGAAATATATGAATAAAGTTTATTTTTTTAATTATATGAAAGAGGGTTATTATTATCACCAAAAAACATGAAAGTGGTACGATTTAACCGACCTTACCCTACTTGTAACGTGCATTGATAAATGGACCGTTACATACTATTTATGTTATAAAATGACGATTTTAATTTGATAATGGCGACATACCTATATAAAAATATCTATTAAAAATAACAAAAATATACCTATATCTACATATAAATAAATAACAATTTCATTGTATCACTTGATACTTCCAGGTACGGGTCGATTCAGAGATCAGTTGTCAAATTCGGGTAGGTACTCAAATCCAGGTGTAAAACATGAAACAGAAAATCAGGCAGAAGCTCAAATCATAAAAAACAAGGTAGATATGAGAAATTTTGACAAATGTCAACAAGGTATCAAGGTAACATATGAGAATGATTATATAAAAAAACTATGATAAATTTACAGTGACTTGAACTTCTTAACCTTTTTCAAATTACTATCACCTTTTAAATCCTTTTTTCTCTTTCAAATATTTGTAAATCGTTAAACGAATACATTTATCGATAATTGCTTCTGTGCAATTATGTTGTTCACAAAATTGAAAAGAATTTAAAATGTCTTTATAATTTTGCTTGAAACCTTGTTCAATTTGTGTAGTATGACCATGTTTGACAAGAAAATGATATAATGCAATATGTATTGTATCTACTAGCTTGATAACATCGTCACTTGGGTATAACAACCGTGCCTTTTTGTCGTCAAATTCCTTAAACGTTACATACAAATGCTTCTCAGTTATTTCTGGAGAAAATAAATTATTCTGACAAGAACTACAATCACTAATATTAATTTTTTTAAGAATATAACCAGCAACATAACCAGTTGCTTGATTATCTTTATTAAAGTAATCGCTCAGATCCAGATCAACATTTACATCCAAGTCAGTGTCCATAGAATCTGTTGAACTAAAATTATTTGAAGAATAATTTTGCAAAAACAGGCTGAAATCCCCTAAAGACTTGCAATAATCTTCTTCGCAATTATTACCCCTTGACAAGGGAACTCCGAAGTTATTGACTATTACAGTCTTTAGAGCAGCAACGAACTGATGGCAGCTTGGATTTGTATTACAAATGCCATGCTGTCTTATTTGACCAAAAAGATTTTCCAAAGGATCTTGATTCAAGTTTCGGATAGACACAATAAGGCTTATAGCACATAATAACGAGTACCCTCAACACATAATTAACAAATTAATTTCTAAAAAACAAAAAAGTATCCTGTTAAAAGAACTTCACCCTAGTGTTAACGAGAAAAAAGACCAAATATACATTTCATTACCATACTCAGGTCTCTCTAATTCAATCAGCAATATCTTTTCCAAATTTAATTTAAAAACATCGTATAGCTCCAACAAAAATGTAGGCAGATACCTTTTTAATGCTAAACAAAAAACAGACATTTCTAAAAAATGTGGAGTATATCGCTTAGATTGCCCAGATTGTAATGCAGCATATATAGGCCAAACAGGACGATCTTTTAATATAAGATATAGAGAACAATCCACACACAAAAAGAACATTCCAATTTTCATAAACATCTAACAGATTCTGACCACAAAATAGACAATAACCATCAACCCAATATATAATATTACATATCTACGAAAAAAAAAAAAAAACTTAATTTATTAGAAGCCCTCGAAATCAATAAATTAAATAAAAACAAAAATTATAATTTATTAAATGACCAAATAGATTTAAACAACTCCCCGTTATTAAACTTAGTTCAGATAACTTAACAGTTTTAAATACACTCACAGGCAAAATAATCGATCCACGCAGATTTTCGACGAATTTCAATCGCATATAACTTTTTTATTTGATGTTGGATTTAAACGAATTTTGAAGAATATTGTAGACAAATTAATGGAGAATCGCTCACATTTTAAAAATTTACAAAAAAATATACGTACGTTTATAATATACAGGGTTAAACAGAAAGATGTTTTTTACCATAAGTTTAAGACACTCTGTGGAGTGGCGAAGCAGTAAATTGTTCTAAATTAAGTTTTAATTATCAAGTCTCATCTATTCTTAACATTTTTGTTTTTGGTTCACGTCGATATCTTTATTTTTGTGGAAAATATGAATTTTTTAAAAAAACATTGCAATTTCCAATAATTTTTTTGTACGAAGAACTAAGGTTGCTATAGAGGATTGACAGTTTTGTTGACAGTTTTTGTTGACAGTTTCTTTGTAAATGAATGTGTTCCTTCTGAGGTGTGTCTTCTTATTTTTAAAAATTGATGTCTCCGACTAATGTTGCCAGAGCCATTGCTTTAATCCAGGATGGACGGTCACAGTATTTACGTGTCAAGAGTTTTAAACGTCACAAGAAGTAAAGTACAAAGGGCTGTAAATTGGTTTAATCAACATGGCGAGTACATTAGAAGGAGTCAATGTGGTAGGAAGAGGTGTACGAATGAACGAGATCTCGTTCATTCGTACACCTCTGACCGTGACCGTCCATCCTGGATTAAAGCAATGGCTCTGGCAACTTCAGTCGGAGACATCCATTTTTAAAAGTAAGAAGACACCTCAGAAGGAACACATTCATTTCCAAAGAAACTGTCAACAAAAACTGTCAACAAAACTGTCAGTCCTCTATAGCAACCTTAGTTCTTCGTACAAAAAAATTATTGGAAATTTCAATGTTTTTTTTTAAAAATCCATATTTGCCACAAAAATGAAGATATCGAGGTGAACCAAAAACAAAAATGTTAAGAATAGATGAGACTTGATAATTAAAACTTAATTTAGAACAATTTACTGTTTCGCCATTCCACAGAGTGTCTTAAACTTATGGTGAAAAACATCTTTCTGTTTAACCCTGCATATTATAAACGTACGTATTTTTTTTTGTAAATTCTTAAAATGTGCGCGATTCTCCATTAATTTGTCTACAATATTCCTCAAACTTCGTTTAAATCCAACATCAAATAAAAAAGTTATTTGCGATTGAAATTCGTCGAAAATTTGTGTGGATCGATTATTTTGCCTGTGAGTATTAGTCAATAATAAACAATAAAACCGATAAAATAGATTTAAAAAACATCCTATACCTACCTCATATCTTAAGACATCTTACATACACATATATCATAAATCTAATTATAAGTGCATGTCCGACCCTTCAACCTTCGTACTAAAATGTAAGTTAAAAAACTTAAAATCTATATATATTCAGTTTACTACTTGATAATGTCCGAATAGGATGAAACTAGTTGTAGTGTAATAAAACAAAATAAAGTGGAAATTGACAAGTAATTTACAGTTTCGCAAATTTTTATTGCAAAAATTTTACTTAAAAAATATACTTATTTTTCAGTTTAAAGGGTAGCTGCGACCCTCCTACGGCCTGACAACCGTTGCACGATATACCACCAGCTTTGGAAGGTTAATGGAAACTTCTGTATTAAATTTCATGACCAAACAACAAACCCTGGTTCAATATTTATTTGCAAAAAAACTTAAAAAATATCCTTATTTTCCAGTTTAAAGGGTAGCTACGACCCTCCTACGGCCTGACAACCGTTGCACGGTGTACCACCAGCTTTGGAAGGTTAATTAAAACTTCTGTATTAAATTTTATGACTAAACAAACCCTGGTTCAATTTTTATTTGCAAGAAAACTTAAAAAATATCCTTATTTTCCAGTTTAAAGTGTAGCTACGACCCTCCTACGGCCTGACAAACGTTGCACGGTATACCACTAGCTTTGGAAGGTTAATGGAAACTTCGTATTAAATTTTATGACTAAACAAACCCAGGTTCAATTTTTATTTGCAAGAAAACTTAAAAAATATCCTTATTTTCCAGTTTAAAGTGTAGCTACGACCCTCCTACGGCCTGACAAACGTTGCACGGTATACCACTAGCTTTAGAAGGTTAATGGAAACTTCTGTATTAAATTTTATGACTAAACAAACCCAGGTTCAATTTTTATTTGCAAAAAAACTTAAAAAATATCCTTATTTTCCAGTTTAAAGGGTAGCTACGACCCTCCTACGGCCTGACAAACGTTGCACGGTATACCATTGGCTTTGGAGGGTTAATGGAAACTTCTGTCTTAAATTTCATGACCAAACAAACCCTGGTTCAATTTTTATTTGCAAAAACACTTAAAAAATATCCTTATTTTCCAGTTTAAAGGGTAGCTGCGACCCTCCTACGGCGGACAACCGTTGCACGGTATACCACCAGCTTTGGAAGGTTAATGGAAACTTCTGTATTAAATTTCATGACCAAACAAACCCTGGTTCAATTTTTATATGCAAAAACGCTTAAAAAATATCCTTATTTTCCAGTTTAAAGGGTAGCTACGACCCTCCTACGGCCTGACAACCGTTGCACGGTATACCACCAGCTTTGGAAGGTTAATGGAAACTTCTGTATTAAATTTCATGACCAAACAAACCCTGGTTCAATTTTTATATGCAAAAACGCTTAAAAAATATCCTTATTTTCCAGTTTAAAGGGTAGCTACGACCCTCCTACGGCCTGACAACCGTTGCACGGTATACCACCAGCTTTGGAAGGTTAATGGAAACTTCTGAATTAAATTTCATGACCAAACCAACCCTGGTTCAATTTTTATATGCAAAAACGCTTAAAAAATATCCTTATTTTCCAGTTTAAAGGGTAGCTACGACCCTCCTACGGCCTGACAACCGTTGCACGGTATACCACCAGCTTTGGAAGGTTAATGGAAACTTCTGTATTTAATTTCATGACCAAACAAACCCTGGTTCAATTTTTATTTGCAAAAACACTTAAAAAATATCCTTATTTTCCAGTTTAAAGGGTAGCTGCGACCCTCCTACGGCCTGACAAACGTTGTACGGTATACCACCAGCTTTGGAAGGCTAATGGAAACTTCTGTATCAAATTTCATGACCAAACAAACTCTGGTTCAATTTTTATTTGCAAAAAAACTTAAAAATATCCTTATTTTCCAGTTTAAACGGTAGCTACGACCCTCCTACATCCTGACAACCGTTGCACGTTATACCACCGGCTTTGGAAGGTTAATGGAAACTTCTGTATTAAATTTCATGACCAAACAAATCCTGGTTCAATTTTTATTTGCAAAAAAACTTAAAAAATATCCGTATTTTCTAGTTTAAAGGGTAGCTACGACCCTCCTACGGCCTGACCAACGTTGTACGGTATACCACCAGCTTTGGAAGGCTAATGGAAACTTCTGTATCAAATTTCATGACCAAACAAACTCTGGTTCAATTTTTATTTGCAAAAAAACTTAAAAAATATCCTTATTTTCCAGTTTAAACGGTAGCTACGACCCTCCTACATCCTGACAACCGTTGCACGTTATACCACCGGCTTTGGAAGGTTAATGGAAACTTCTGTATTAAATTTCATGACCAAACAAACCCTGGTTCAATTTTTAATTGCAAAAACACAAAAAATATCCGTATTTTCTAGTTTAAAGGGTAGCTACGACCCTCCTACATCCTGACAACCGTTGCACGTTATACCACCGGCTTTGGAAGGTTAATGGAAACTTCTGTATTAAATTTCATGACCAAACAAATCCTGGTTCAATTTTTATTTGCAAAAAAACTTAAAAAATATCCTTATTTTCCAGTTTAAACGGTAGCTACGACCCTCCTACATCCTGACAACCGTTGCACGTTATACCACCGGCTTTGGAAGGTTAATGGAAACTTCTGTATTAAATTTCATGACCAAACAAATCCTGGTTCAATTTTTATTTGCAAAAAAACTTAAAAAATATCCGTATTTTCTAGTTTAAAGGGTAGCTACGACCCTCCTACGGCCTGACAACCGTTGCACGGTATACCACCAGCTGTGGAAGGTTAATGGAAACTTCTGTATTAAATCTCATGACCAAACAAACCCTGGTTCAATTTTTATTTGCAAAATAACTTAAAAAATATCCTTATTTTCCAGTTTAAAGGGTAGCTACGACCCTCCTTCGGCCTGACAACCGTTGCACGGTATACCACCAGCTTTGGAAGGTTAATGGAAACTTCTGTATTAAATTTCATGACCAAACAAACCCTGGTTCAATTTTTATTTGCAAAAAACCTTAAAAAATATCCTTATTTTCCAGTTTAAGCGGTAGCTACGACCCTCCTACATCCTGACAACCGTTGCACGTTATACCACCGGCTTTGGAAAGTTAATGGAAACTTCTGTATTAAATTTCATGACCAAACAAACCCTGGTTCAATTTTTAATTGCAAAAACACTTAAAAAATATCCTTATTTTCCAGTTTAAAGGGTAGCTACGACCCTCCTACGGCCTGACAACCGTTGCACGGTATACCACCAGCTGTGGAAGGTTAATGGAAACTTCTGTATTAAATTTCATGACCAAACAAACCCTGGTTCAATTTTTATTTGCAAAATAACTTAAAAAATATCCTTATTTTCCAGTTTAAACGGTAGCTACGACCCTCCTACATCCTGACAACCGTTGCACGTTATATCACCGGCTTTGGAAAGTTAATGGAAACTTCTGTATTAAATTTCATGACCAAACAAACCCTGGTTCAATTTTTAATTGCAAAAACACTTAAAAAATATCCTTATTTTCCAGTTTAAAGGGTAGCTACGACCCTCCTACGGCCTGACAAACGCTGCACGGTATACCACCAGCTTTGGAAGGTTAATGGAAACTTCTGTATTAAATTTCATGACCAAACAAACCCTTGTTAAATTTTTATTTGCAAAAAAACGTAAAAAATATCCTTATTTTCCAGTTTAAAGGGTAGCTACGACCCTCCTTCGGCCTGACAACCGTTGCACGGTATACCACCAGCTTTGGAAGGTTAATGGAAACTTCTGTATTAAATTTCATGACCAAACAAACCCTGGTTCAATTTTTATTTGCAAAATAACTTAAAAAATATCCTTATTTTCCAGTTTAAAGGGTAGCTACGACCCTCCTACGGCCTGACAAACGCTGCACGGTGTACCACCAGCTTTGGAAGGTTAATGGAAACTTCTGTATTAAATTTCATGACCAAACAAACCCTTGTTAAATTTTTATTTGCAAAAAAACGTAAAAAATATCCTTATTTTCCAGTTTAAAGGGTAGCTACGACCCTCCTACGGCCTGACAAACGCTGCACGGTATACCACCAGCTTTGGAAGGGTAATGGAAACTTCTGTATTCCATTTCACTTTATTGATAGTAGGTTTTATTAACCATCGTGATGTGGATAAGCTATTTTTTATCTCCTGAATGGCACATTTAACCAATCAAAATTTTATGTAATCCAATCCTCATAAGGCGCTTGAAAGGGTTTGTAAATGTTGCCAACACATTTAAAATAGAATAGAATAGAATAATATGTATTTATTCCGATTTAGTCTAATAGCCACAAAAAATAATATTATTTTTAATTTCAATTCGACGAAAAATCCTACATATCTACAAATCAACAATAAAAAGAAAACAACAACTAAACACACAAAAATTAGCTACTATAAATTTATAACTTTTCTACTTAGTAGCTAAATTAGTAGGTACTTTTTACACAAACTGACAGCAAGTTGCATACTAAACAAAACAATAGAAATGTTTTTGACATGTGCATTCTTGGTTTTGAAGTGATTGGCATGGCAACTAGATTAATTTAACTAATAACTGGAATTATACTTTAAAAGTATAAAGTGAAATAACTCAAAAAGTACCAAATCAAATGAAAAAATGTACTCTATAAAAAATGTTCAGAATTAAGGATGCCTTACAGTTATCGCAATTGCAAAGTTCCTGCCATCGAAAAATTATTTCATAGCGTCGCGACGCCTACACTGCAACAAACGACGCCGTCCTTTCTGCATTAAATAATAGCCTGTAAATGCCACTCCATAGCACTTCTTGCAGAATTCAAATATTGTTTTTGGTTTTAAAGTTATTGATCTGTGTAGTTTTACGTGAAACGCCCTGTATAAGCTAACCTGTGTGGTACTTGCCCTAAAGTCTATATTGCTCAAATCGGAAGAAGTTTTAAGAAAAGAATAGGAGAGCACAAAAGAAGCTTTACACATAGAAAAGATGATTCTGCTTACGCTAATCATCTGTTCGAACTGTTCGAACTGTTCGAAGAAAATCATCAGTTTAATGAAAAGTTTGATATTTTATATTCAGAAAATGAAGGACCAAAATTAACATTAGAATCTTTGGAAATTAACAATTTGAAAAATTCAGATAAAATCCTAAATGACCAACTTGAAACTAATTCTTCCCCATTGTTAAATCTGTTTTAATCATATACCTACCGTATTTGTTTAGCTGAATACTTCTTGATTTTCTCATATTTTAATTTGTTTAAGCTATGTACCCAATCAAAATTAAACTTACAATATTACATAGAAATTAGACAACTCCCAAATCCAAAGCCAAAGCCACATTAGAAAAAACGCAAACAAACATCCATACCCATCGACATTGCCTTCTGCCGGTGCCGGGTTTCGAACCTGGACACGATAGGCAGTGTGGTCAGAGCCATGGCTGTCACTCATGCTCCAGCCTACTACGCCATCGAGTTGGTTGATTACTTCTTGATTTTTTCATATTGATTCATATTTAAGCTACCCACCTATTCAAAATTAATTTTCTTCACAATCATATATGTAATGCTTCAATTGCCAGCTTATACCGGGTGACCACGAGATGAGGTTACACTCTATAACTTCTTTGTTATTAAACCGATTAATTTGAAATTTACAGGTGAGGCATAACATCTAAATGCGCAACTTTTGACACTTGGTGGCTTTATTTCTTACTTCCGATTTAGCCGGAAGTGATATTAACTTTCTTATTTTAAATACAACTATACCTGTTTTAGTAATGTATCTTATTCGTTATAAAATTTGCAATACAATGATATGTCACACAATGACATTTCATTTCAAAATGGCCGAAAAATTCAATTTTTTCAAAAATATTAAAATGTCAATTAAAATATATTGAAAAATAATTTTTTTCCAAAGTTAGCCGTGAAATCAAAAGAGTAATGAATTTGACATGTTTAATTTTTAATTTGTACAAAAATTTCGTTTTGGCAGAAAGATATTAGGAAAATAAGATAAATATTTTTCTGCAATTTTTAAATACTCAAAACTATTTTTTTTTAAATACACCTACCTGACTTTTTTTTAAATTTTGCAATTGCTTGTTTCTTCTCTTTGATTTAATGCCATTAAGGTACCGAATTATTCACAAAATATAAAAATTAAATAAAAATTTCTCCTAATATTTATTTTATTTTTCTAATATCTTGCCGCCAAAACGAAATCTTGATGCAAATTAAAAATTAAACATGTCAAATTCATTACTCTTTTGATTTCACGGCCAACTTTGGAAAAAAATTGATTTTCAAAATCTTCTAATTGGCATTTTAATATTTTTGAAAAAATTTAATTTTTCGGCCATTTTGAAATGAAATGTCATTGTGTGACATATCATTGTATTGTAAATTTTATAACGAATAAGATACATTACAAAAACAAGTAGAGTTGTTATTAAAATAAGAAAGTTGACATCACTTCCGGCTAAATCGGAAGTAAACAATAAGGCTACCAAGTATCAAAAGTTGCGCATTTAGATGTTATGCCTCACCTATAAATTTAAAATTAATCGGTTTAATAACAAATAAGTTACAGAGTGTAACCTCATCTCGTGGTCACCCGGTATAAAGTTGGGAGGCAGGCATTTGTTAACTCTTCTTTTCCAGCTAGCCAGCTAGCCGGTTAAGTAGCTTTACTGGCTAGTTAAACGCACTTTCCCGGCAAGTTAAATGTCACTTTGCGGCAGCAAATCTTCTGGTTGTCTTTTGTGCAGCAGCTTTCAAATTTGGTGGAGTACACTCTCTAAGTCACAAATGATCAGAACCAAACATTTTGTTGTAGAATTTTGAGCGAATTTAACAGAAATTATTGATAATAAATACTTGTGGAAATAACCTAATTTATTTGACAGAAGAACCTTAATGCCTGTTACCTAGCAACGTTCAACTTTTATCACTGCAGCCTACCTACCCATTTTGCATTTCCTAATTCTCATTCACTACCTATTCAATTAAATGAAAAAATTGTATGCTGAGATTATGTTATTATACAATGATTGTGAATAAAATAGTATACATACCTCGTGTTGGTCGTATTCATTACTGCCTCGCGTTTATATCTGACCTCGGCGCTATGCGTCACTGTCAGATATCAATCCTTGGCTGTAATGAAGTACCTCCCAGCTCGGTATGTAATGTACTATTACAACACTGTTAATATTTTATTAAGAATACTTTAAATACCCTCGTTCTGTAGTAGGTAGTAGTTTAGTCTAGTACTCATCATCTGACGAAGCCACTGTGTGGCGAAACAATTGTCATGTAGTTTATATGAACCCATTTTGGTGACGATCGCAGGCACTTTTCAAAAAGGCCGATTATCTCGAAAACTGAGTTTGTATCTTTTAATTTTACAAAAATTTTACCCCCTCATTCCAAATAATTGCATAGAGTTTATCAGCTATAAATGTCAGATCTATGGAATCAAATGCCTTAGACAAGTCAAAGAAAAGCGCAGCAACGTATTTCCTCTTATCTATACGATCATATACAAACTCAAAGAAATCAGCCGCTGCACCTTCGGTTGACCTGCCTGCCAGGGCAAAATCCATTCTGACAGCTGGAAATTATTTGGTATTTTGTTAGATAGGGAAACATTCTGTTGTGTATGGCGCGTTCAATTATTTTACAGATTACATTAAGTACATAAGTACAACAATGAGTGCACACTTGGTGCGTCCTCTCTACCATACGATATTGGAGTACAGGACGGTAACTTGTTTAAGATGTCTCATTCATATAGGTATCAAATGTATTGGATCTATCTAATCTGAACCAAAATCATGTCCATCTACGTATTTTCTTCTCCTAGTCGATGCCTTTTTATGCTAAACATTGATCAATTAAATATAATACCTACTCCTACCCCTTGTTTTTCCTACGTCAGTCATTCTCTTTGTTATATAAACCCTTCTATAATCAGTTAAGTAAATAGGTAATAGCATGTTCGTGATATAAATAATGGAGCAATTCTTTAGTCAAATATAAAATAAAAACAGCTCATAAAATTGATTAATCATGTCTTTATCAGATGCAATACTTGGTGCCATCTCTTTGGGGATCAGGATATAGACGACCGACGTCATGATATATAGCAGTACTATTTAGTAAGTATGAACGATTAGCTCTCAAGTGGCCTCGAAACTCATTTATTCTGGAAATTAGTGAGATTACATGTAAGGCAAACAATTCCATTTGTGACTTCTACATAAATAGTTTAATCATGGGACTTACTCGGCAACACGTAATAGGAAATTTTATAGGAACAAAACATCGAGTTGATCGATTGTAGAAATTATTACACCTATTTTTGTAATTAATTATACAGCTAGCTTTATTAATATCGGTATAAACATATTGAGAGAGCACTTTCCATGTTTAATTTAATAAGCTACATGCCGTTCCTATAGTAAATAAATCGACGGAATTACGAGTTTGACTGGATTGCTTGAGAAATTCAGTTTACGTGATTATTTTGGTTCCTTATCACGTGTTTGTTTTAGAGAAATAGCAGGTTTTACAATAAGTAAATAAAAACCTTTACCAAAAAGTGTCATATAATTATTATAATCTAGGTAAAGAACAATTACTATTATAATGTACAATTTTGAGAAATCAATTAAACTTTATCAGTCGAATGAGAAATCGGGCTGAATTTTGTACTTTGAGGAATCCACATTCTGTTTGTAGAAAAAAATCTATTTTCCCTATTGTAATATAATCTTTTGAATATTATGATAATGCAGACCAAAAAATATAACATTTAAAAAGAATTTATCTAGTGGCATGTCATACTGACATCATTATGCCATTTGATTATAGTGACGTAAGTAAGTTCATTATGATACTAGTATCATAATGAAATTCCAGAAAGCACTAGTGCCATAATGAGATTCAAAAAGTACTATTATAATAATTTTATTTGACTTGTGTAAAAATTCTATATCATTACCATCAATAAAATAAGTTTAGAAGAAAATATATGTGCTAGATCAAAAAATGTTATTCAAAATACAATTTAACTTAACTAATTATTATAAATTGTAAAAGAGCAATTAAAACTGAACCTTCATTTATCACATTCTTCGTGTTCCTACTGGTACACCATATCTCATAACGAGCAAAGACAGGTTCATAAATCGGAGGGTAAACTTTCATCAGAATCACCATATTATAATGTTTTAATTCGTTTAATACATATTCAATTTGCAACTTATGGGCCATGGGGCCATGGCAGTGTTTGACAGCTAAATAAATAATTTGTTGATGCGTTGTCAAGGAAACGGTAAGGCACAGGTCACTTAGGTACTATTTTTTTAAATAAATAACTTTCTGTCATTGTTTCAAAAATACAAAATTTTAAATTTTTAGAAAAATATAATTTTAAATTGATATGCCACATCAGATAAAATTTTGTATGTAATTAGGATCATAAAGACTGGTACTAGCCGTGTCTTTATGATCCAAATTACATACAAAATTTTATCTGGTGTGGCATATCAATTAAAATTATATTTTTCTAAAAATTTAAAATTTTGTATTTTTGAAACAATGACAGAAAGTTATTTATTTAAAAAAATAGTACCTAAGTGATCCTTAGTACATAAATAATTATTATCAAACAGCATAATTTTTCGGATAGGTATTCATAATTTGTAATACGGAAATAATGTCAAAATAAGTAACACAAACACGACAAACATTATTATTAATATTAATGTTTGATTTTATAGGGCTTGTTTTTTTATGAGGGTAATTTAGATACCTAATCTTCTAAATGATTAAGCACGTGCCTTCTTGTGGGCACCCTTAAGCGCCCTTTCGCTTTCTTGCAAATGTAACAAAACTGGTTCATTTTTATGAATCCGAAAGGGTTGTTAATAGAATAAGAGGTGAAATCTTTTCAAATCCATTGTATCATTATTTAAATTGTACAATTAATGAGCCCACATGTTTTCAAATACAATCATTGTTAAAATTTCCAAACGCAGGTATACCGGGTGTCCACGAGTCAATATACGCCCCCAATTTTTTGGTTGTTTTTGAATTTAAAAATTTCGTTTTTGGTATACGTGAATAAGACAAAAGTGGGCTATTTTTAGACTAACAGGAACGAAAATATCACTTTCGGTTGACCCGGAAGTAACATCAACTTTTTTTTCTTAAATGGAATGACCATGTTTTTTTGTGGTGTTTTATAAAACATGAAATTCAAACTGCAAGAGTTTTTTCCAATTTCAAAAATTCCAAAAAATAAGTGAGATACGAACGATTATTTATTTTTTACAAAATGGCCGCGTCAGATGAATGCGATGTAAGAAAATTACTAAGTAGGCAATGGTAATTATTAGCAAGGTAGTAAGAATAAAATAGTTATTTAAATTACTGATAGATACGACTATTTTTAGGTTTTTCTCAAATAATGGAATTTAATTTTCTCTCTCACTTATTTTTTGGAATTTTTGAAATTGGAAAAAACTGCTTCAGTTAGAATTATATATTATCTTATTCACGTATACCAAAAACGAAATTTTTAAATTAAAAAACAACCACAAAATTGGGGGCGTACATTGACTCGTGGCCACCCGGTATATTATATAACATAATATGGATTAAAATATTTATAATTTGTAATGAAGAGCAAAGCTTTGTTATTATTTTCTATAACAGAGTTTTCAGTTGGAAATATACTGTAGGATCAGTGTAATTCTTTTTTAAATACCAATAAAAGATTTTTAGTCGACAAAATATATAAGAGAACCTGATGAGGAAAACCAATGGCCATCTCTGAAATTTGAGAGAGAAAATGTTTTCACCTAATAGTAGGTACTCATACAGGCGTAGGATTACAATTAACGTCATTATATAATGTTCAATTTATTTGAGAAATTACTTCTGCCAACTCTACAGTGTTACCAATTCTGCACAATGCTAAATTATTATACATCATCTCTCTATCATGCCTACTAATAAGAAAAATTAAATATGAATATTTTAGTGCTGTGTGTTGTATCAAAAAGTAGATAAGATTAATCTTTGGTTGTATCAGATATTTTTATTTCGAATCCTCCTTCAATGTGCTGACCTAATTTTATACGTCCGAACCAGTGTTTTTGCGCTCCAATTATTAATTTGTCGATTTATGCGAAATAATTTATTTTATTGCATAAATTGTTATTAAATATTTTATATAAGTTTTTGAGAGTTATTTATTTTAATTGGTTACATAAATTGACTGATTTCCTTGTTATTCGGTGGGCGTTTTAATCCATAAATATTGGAATAATGATTAAAACATCACCTTGTGTAGGTACATACATATTAATGAATCTGAATTAGGCGGAGATATTAATAATTTCAAAATTGGTGGAGACCATCTGTGTATCTTTATTAATAGGAAGAAAGTTAATAAATTCTCTTTTGTGAAAGAAACTTTGCGTTAACAATTTGTATTATTTGTTGCTTTTCGAAGGACCGGTGCACTGGTAGTCGCAGATGCAAGAGCACACGCTCGCGTTCTTTATTCTGTTCGCAGATTGCTTGTAAATAAGGTAATCGATTATAATCTTGCTCTTTTTTGACTTGTCGAAATGCCGCATTGATTATGGCATATGGATCCGAGTTTGCGTAAATACATGTTTGAAGATTAAAAATTAATGACTCTCCTTCGTTTTAAGTCAAGTAAGGAGTATGAATAGTATGATTTTTTATTAAAGTTAAGACAATAATACAAGTGATCACAAAATTGTTAACTATTATTGTTTATACCTAATTACGTTATTACTCGTACTTTTGAATGATTAGCTTCGTCAAGAGAAGATAATAAAAGGTTTTCTGCATTCTAATGCGTTAAAAAATGTATACAAGCTAAATTCTAGATGATTTCACTAACAACATTCACAAATAATTCATAAAGGTTTCTCCAAAATGCATTTTGGCGGAGATGTATTAATGGAAACTGCTGATTTTTAGATGGTATCAGTATAGTTGGAACAGTATAAAAAATGCCCTACACACAAAAAGCATATATCAGGGAGCGGACCAAATAGTTTAGAACAAATTGGGACATGCATTGAATAATATTTGTTTTACTAGTTTATGTTAGTTTATAAATTCAGTATACTATTTAATTCTATTCCCTTCAGATACTTAAATCTATAAGAGTCCACAAATTTGTTCAATGAATCAGTGGTCTTGGTCTACAGATTAATAATTTACATTGCTTCTTTTATAAGATGTTGCGGATCAGCAAAAATCAATGAGAAGGTGTGAGTAATTTTTGCTTGGACATAAGTATGAAAAACAGTTTAACTAATTTAGTATTGTATTTTATTGTAGCCCCGACCTCCGAGGAAGGTTTTATAAATATTAAAACCAAAATGTTAACACCTTAACATACCTTGTGTTTTTATTATCCTCTTACCGACAATTTCCTACCATGAAATAATTAAATACTACTGACAAAAAGAAATACGAAAACAAGCAAAAACAAAATTCGTTGTTATCAAATAAATGTGAAATTTAATTGAAAGTATGCGTATATTGAAACTTGAAAATAAATATAAACAAGTACAATGTATTATTAATTTCCCATTTTTAAATATAGTCTCTCGAACCCTTATTGTTAATTTAAATACATATGAATGTTTAGAGGACATACGCATACAGGATTGTTTAAAAAATATATATATTCAATACAGAGAGGCACCTAATTTATTATTTAAAAATAATAGTTATATTTTGTTCATCATAACGCAGATACTGTATGTAAACCGCTGACGGCCGTCATGGCGCCTTTTAAAATGAACTTGTTAAGTATGACTGATGGTCGAGATGGTAGAGTACCTGCCTCTCACCCAAAAGTCCCGGGTTCGAATCCCGGTCGTGGCAATGGAAAATACTGTGAGAGGGATTTTTCCATTATACACGGATATTGGATGTGTGTCCCTTGTCTTTAAATGTGTAGCCCCTTCCCGCACAAGGCTCAGCCTTCTGGGATAAAGGGGGTCGTAATTACATGTGGTGTATTTATTTATTTATTTATTATGACGGGATTTTCCGGCTGCTCCTTATTTGCATTCATTATTCTTGGTTAAGTCAGCGCACTAATGGATCATTAGTGAACACTTTAATCGATATAAAAACTAGACATGTTCTTTAATTCGCAAAGAATCACTATTTTGTAAAGCTGTTGACACTCCTTTAAAAATATGGTCTTGGTGTATACGTTGTTGATATCCATGCCAGTATTGCATCTTAAAAACGTTTCATTCTTACAAGAATTTTATTAAAGTATAATATGTAGGTACCCATTTGTTACAAAAACGTTTAGATAATTATAGAAAAATACTTCTCTCTTTTTCGATTGTATAATATTGTTGTGTCGGTTGAGACCTCCTAAAGCAATGACGATTTCTGTTTTTCTACAAAAAATAAAAATAAGTGATGTTTCATTTACTAACAGTGATGGTTTTTATGTTACGTTAAAAACGGTACATACTTTTATGTTGAAAAACCTCAACATAATTAATTACTTATGTCGAAAACATTTGCAGAAAATTTTATGAATGATTGGCGATGTTGGCCCCTAAGCACACTTTTTACAAGAACAATAATTCGTATTTATTTTTTCTGACGCGTCATGAGAAAATCTTACATCGTAGAATATTAAAAATCGGTAAACTAGATTCTAAATGTAAGAACATTTTAATTCGAAATAAAAGCCATTAGGTAGTCATTTTAGGTGGCCGTTAATTTGAGAGATGATGTAAGAAGTGAGTTTGTTAAATTAGGAATTCTAACATTTCCATCACTACACATTTTTCATTGCTTAATTTTAATTTTACAATACTCTCCATAATAATATGCTCTTTGACACAAAATCCATAATAGGGTTCGGAAAAAAATACATATAGGACAATTAACAGGGGTCAGTCACTGACTTATAAACCGACATGGATTCACATGCATGGTGAATAGCCGCGTCTGCGGCTATACGGAGTAGGTATTTGCACCTGCCATATACATTCACATTCATACAGGTACAGGTGTCGGGGCCGGCAGTACACCAAGCTGCAGACTCGGTATCGAACGATGGGCTTATTCCAGACCATCAATCCCGAACCAGCTCGTGCCCGAATCCTTTGTACATTTAGGTCGGGTGCTGAACCGAAATAATGTCGTAGCATCAAGTTAACCAGAGAGCCGTCATATTAGATAAGGCTAAGGATCGGATGGACAGCACTCGCCTCCGGCCCGTGGCTTCATCTGCGTGAGTTATATTATATTACCTAAATATATCGCTCGTTGAATAATATACTGCATCATCACATTGCTTTCAAGAGGGTAAGTTAATTTTACCGGGCAGTGCTATAGTTGCTATTGGCGACGGGAGATAAAGTGGGCTATTTACCTCCCTTGGTTAATAACGCCCAAAACAACGCCCTTGTACTTAATAATAATAATGGTGGGGTAAGCAATTTTCCAATTGCAATATGTACATACATGATATAGTAATGGCAGGTCGGAAAATTTTAGTTAGGCATCAGTTTATGTATTACAGATTATACTCTATAATATTAGATCAGATATTCGTTCTTATCAGGTATAATATACTTATATAGAAGTTATAGAACGCAATTTTCTTCTTTCTTTATTTTTGGTTAACTACCTATGTTTTCAAGGCCATTGAGGCACAATATTCATGATTTTCTCCAAAAGAATTTTTTTTCGCATTAACTGGAATCACTGCAATCTTCTTCATGGTTGGTGGTCCTGTATGCCTTTATTTTTCCATGACCTGCTAGTGTGGGACAAAGCCGCGTAAGATGAATCGTTTCGCACTTGCCCAACGCCGGCCCTGGACAATCAACAACACTGATAGCAACCCAAACTCTGATTATATTGAGGTATTATTAGCAGGCCTTGTTACGAAAGAAATATTTTCTCAAACTTATGCTTTTCAGCGATAAATTGAAAAATGTGTCTAGAACTATATTTTCATTCAAAGTGATCGCAGATCAAAATTGTCTATAATTATTAATATTATTTTCTACCTGCGCCTGGAACATTTTCTAGACAACCATACGTATTAAATACGATAATTTACACCTGATCGCATCCATACATGACCGCCGCAGATTTTTATTTTATACCTACCATACAATCCCATACAAATTTTTTGTAGAAATAAAAAAGGTGTTACAATCAAGTAGCTTTTTTATTTACTTTATTTGAAAAGTGTGACTAATTTTAATAACTTGGGGTGGTCTCTATTAACGCCGAAACGCCCGTTTTTATTAAAAGTCATGATTCTTTATATACATATTTATATGGTTGTTTCTATAGGACTAATGTGCAAGGTGTAAAATGAAATCAATTAAAATAACTCAGGAAAACAAATATAGGTGAACGTTCTAAAATATATTCAATGTTAAAAAACTGTTTCAATATCAGAGTACCTATCTAATTTATTACACCTTCTTGATTCAGACAATATTTTATGTATTTTGCTCTTGATATATACGGGTTATGATCCCAAAGCCAAAAAAAACTTTCGATGTTATTTTTTCCCTTCCTCCTTTGTGTTTTAAATATGTATTATTAAAAAAACACATATTTCATCGGTATGGCCATAAATTGGTTTTATACGTGGTGTCCATGAAAACTGATACATCCTACTGTTTTTTTTTTGTTTTAATATCAAAGTGTTATCAAGTAGTGAGGAATAAGTGCATCCCTCTGGTGGTCAGTTGCTACTACCAGTCGAGACATCGAAGATGTCTCTGTGACCGATAGCGGCTTGCCAAGCAAGCACCAAGAGCGGCGACCTCTAGCCCTGATGGACTAAAACGTGCATGATAAATAGGATTTATAGGAAACAACTACTGGACGGGCAAAGGCCCCTACTCCCATTGAATTATACCTATAAATCCAAATTGGTAGCCAAATTTGTTATTTGTCTTTTCTCCACCAGACACAGACCGGTTTCGAACTCTTTATGTTCTCATCAGTGTGCCACAGGTAGCTGAAAAGACAAATAACAAAGGCAAACCAAACTAGTCTATGGCAGACCCAGCACAAGCAAGTAGTGAGGAATAAGTGCATCCCTTTTAGTCCATCAGGGCTAGAGGTCGCCGCTCTTGGTGCTTGCTTGGCAAGCCGCTATCGGTCACAGAGACATCTTCGATGTCTCGACTGGTAGTAGCAACTGACCACCAGAGGGATGCACTTATTCCTCACTACTTGCTTGTGCTGGGTCTGCCATAGACTAGTTTGGTTTGCCTTTGTTATTTGTCTTTTCAGCTACCTGTGGCACACTGATGAGAACATAAAGAGTTCGAAACCGGTCTGTGTCTGGTGGAGAAAAGACAAATAACAAATTTGGCTACCAATTTGGATTTATAGGTATAATTCAATGGGAGTAGGGGCCTTTGCCCGTCCAGTAGTTGTTTCCTATAAATCCTATTTATCACTCAAAGTGTTATGTTATAACATTCATATTTTAAGAAAATTAACAATTTATACACAATAATAATCTTGAATACTTGATTTAGTTTTGTATTCCAATTAGTTGAATAATGGAAGTAGGTAGTCGCAAAATTGCTAACTACTTGAATACTCGGCTATTTCAATATTCAACTTTTCGATGGTTTAAATATTTCATGAAGTGAATTAATCAATAATAAATTAATAATTAAACATTTACTAGTCTTGAATTAAAAAAAAACAACTTGGTAATAATTTTTTATTGCAAAAAATAGATTGTATTAAAAATTATATAGCAGCTACCGATAATAACCATGCCTTCAATAGGTAGTTATCCACACATCCAGTCTTGGTATTTTGTAATGCAAAGAAGCAGGGACATCATAATTCTTTATTAATAAATCAGAAATGAACAATCCACGGAACTTATTCGTCGTATAAGATTTCACAAGCCACTGGATCCTTCTTGCTGTCTTTATTACAAATTCAACGCATTAATGTCCATATATATTCTAGGTTTGTATGAGCTTTACAAGCGCGGTTTCTGACCACTTTTTCATTCATACCTTATCACGGCAATCGCTCCATTTTATTGCTTATTATTTTATTGTGGCCACCGTCACAACTGGTGGTCGTTTTTTAAAACATATCTCTCAATATATTGATGTCATATCTACTACATGAAGTAAGTCATGAATTGACGTATAAAGAATTCCCGATAGGCTTTTTATTTTATCTTTGCAGAATAGTAATGTGTTTTTGCTGATTCTCAGGTCAATGGTTGATTAATTTCCTAAGAGATGTATGGGCGATATCATACGCTTACATATCAATGGAATTTTATAAGATTGCTTCGGATTTATGAATAAAATGCAAGAAGAATTATAATAGCTTTATTAAATATAAATACCTACTATTTTTAGATTGCCCCGCCGTTTCCGTCTTTAGCATTTCTATATTAGTAGTCCCCTTGTAAACTAGCCATTACCTTTTTTATCTATGACTACAAAATATATTCATTAAATTAGTGTCATTTAATAAATACCTCAATAATTGCATAAGAATTTAAAATAATCTAAAATGATAATAGTGACGTGACTGGAATGCGAAACTGTAAAATTTTGTTTATACTGTATGTACGGGGTGATTCCTATAACGCTCTCATCCCAAATTTTTTGGTTTGTCTTTAGAAATAAAATAAAAATATTTAACGTAACTTATAGTATTTTTTCCAAAGATAATATTATAGCAATGTTTTTTTTTTAATGGAATTCTCTGTATATTTTTACAATTTTGAAAAAGTGTTTAAATTCTCTTTCCAAAAATATAACATATAATATAATAATAATTATTATTTTAATTATTATCAGTGTTTTACTAAATATGAAGGTAAGTATACTAAACTTATGTTATATTTTTGGAAGAATTTAAAAATTAAAAAAAAAAATGTCACATTGTTTTTTACCACATTTATTTGACTTTCAATTCTTTTCTAGTTGAAATTTTCGAAATCATTGGAAAAAAATACTATAAGTTACGTTAAATATCTTTATTTCATTTCCAAAAACCAAAAAATTGAGGTGAGAACGTTATATTTCTAGGACCAATAAAGCCGTGCATATTATTTAAAAAATTGTGTAGCGATGGACTCGAAATGCGTTAAATATCATTGGCATGTATAACAAAAAAACAAAAAAAAAAAATCCAACTTCCCTTCATTTAATTTCCCTCCACTACAATACTTCAATTCTCTTTCCAATGTGCTAAAAATTTTTTAACGTATACATGTCTGCTTTGGATTTTAATTTTAAATAACTGAACACAATAGTACACTTTTCGTTAACAAAATTAGGCTTTCTATAATACAAGCTGTAGATATAATAATATAAAATTCGACTGGATTGATTATCTATTTATCCATATACATATGTAATATAAATAATAATGTAATTATAATAATAATAATAATAATAATGTTTATTTTATAAGATTTATAAATAGTATGCGAGTGTTAATGTATGATATTTAATTTTTTTGTTTAATGGTAAAGAAAAGATGTAAATATTAATTTAATATTCAGTAGGTGTCAATTTCTTAAAAATCTTGGAAGGCAGATGAGGGATTTGGCCAGTCTCTTTCCGCTTATTATTCCACTGAACATGTATTATTTTATAAAAAAAATTCGAATAAAAAATAATCATCTGCTTGCTTCGTTTGGTCCCCCAATTCACATAGTCATCCAGAAATAATAAAATAAATATTGAAGGAAATATTGCTGCGGACAGGTGCAATTTTCAATATTTGTTTAGTAACAAGAAGCCGACGTTATGCACATTAGACGGCTGCACATAAAATTGTTTTTAACCAAAAAAAAAAAATAACCTACAAATGATTTAGTTTGTTAGAAGTATCACTTTAATATTATCAATCAGTTGTGTTTAAATTAAATATTATACTTCCTAAAAATAAAAAATTCAAAAGTTTTGTAGAAGAATTGCCGTTTTTTTTCCGAGTTAATTGATTTCTGACCTTTGGATCATCTTGTCGTGGTCTTATTCTGAAATGAAGAATAGTCACCAAAAATTCAAAATAATCAACACAGAAAAGGAATTAGAAATTTTCCTAGAAACCATCAGTTTCGTAACGGCCTTAGAATCAAATGAACTAAAAAGAATCTTGAGTTATTCAATATATAACCCAGTCAAATTAGACAAATCGGTGGAAAAAATTCCCAGAGAGTTGGAAATTTTTTTAAACGCTTTCTTTACACTTGGGTAGACATATATCAAAAGTCCCCGAGGGTGGGGGGTTAAAGGTACCATTTTTAAGTTTTTCGCTTATATCTCGGAAACGATCACTCCTATCGGTTTTTGCCCCCTTACCACAATTAAAGCTGACAAAATTTCTATGCATTTTCCGTAGGACTAACCGTAAGCGAGTTATAGGGCGACAAAAGAAACATCATTTCAAAAAATGTGCTTTATCCGCATTTAAAACAGAATTAGTAATGTGATTTGAAAAAAACTGACAGTAAATTGAATTTATTGGGTCCAACACTTCATTAGAGCAGGGTGTTGGGTCACGGGGGTTCATGAAGTCTTCAGAGTCGTCCTCATATGCTGCATTTTCTCTTCAACCTAAACATTGGATACCGAATTACAGTCTTGTTCAGTACAATATTAATAGATAGATGATTTAATAGAGATGATTTGAATAAAACTTAGTAAATTGAATAAATAACACGACCTCCTTTATCCCTGAAGACTCTGAAAGTCTTGTGCGGGAGGGAATGTATTGTGTCCAACAGTTCATTCGAGGGTGTCAAGTCTTCCGGGTCATCCTCATATGCCGAATTGTCGTCTTTAACTGGAGGGCCGTTAGTGCACGCGCCCTCACAGTTACCGCATATTGAAGAGCAATGGTACAGCTGCAGAATACTGTTGAAAGGATGGCAGCTGGGGCAGGTTGATCTAAAGTTGTCAAGGGTTGAATATCTCCATCTTCTCCTTTCACACAAACCCAATCAGTAGGTTCCAGTTTGTTGCCCAGCCAATCTTGAACTTGCAAATAGACTCTGTATAAGTGTTGCAGTGCAGAGCCTTCAGTTGGTGGTAGAGAGGGGAAGTCTGACTTCACCCTTGTGCTGGATTTTAGAAATGCTGCGTAACGCTATTTGTCCAGGTCTGTTACTCTGGCGTTGTACATTGCTCGGAACATCTGTTCCCCGGCGTTTGCAACTTCCTCAGTTGTTGAAGTCTTTGTGTAAAATACGTTGGAGATCAAATGTAGGATGCTGTCCCTCATGAGTAATTAAGCAATTATTGACTTACCTTTTTTCGGAAAATTGTATAGCAGCCGCTAAAACCGTGAATGAACAAAATGCTCTTGGCAAAGTCAAGTTCCTGCAATTCCTTGGACTTTTGCTTCCCTCATTCCCCTTCCCAGATTTGAAAAACTTTATCTCTCGTTCCGTTGGAGCTAAAGCGATCAGCAGAACCAGCAGATCCACATCCTCACCAATGACAAGCGGTGAACAATCACATTCTGCTTTCTTCAAAGCGCACCGTATAATAGTTGTATCCGCATCAGCATCAGCATCAGCCTGTCTAACTTCTAAACCCTCTGCAATCATTTTCCGAGACAGCATACTGATGAATCTGTCCTTATTTTTTTCAGTGTTGCTGAGTCGTCGCTACCATATCTTCGGTGAAATCAATGTCGACTGATGCGGTGGTGATGGTGGTGCTACTGTGCAGTATTCACCATAGTGTTTTTTTAAGTAAGTCACATATTGATTAAATATCACTGAGAAGGTTGATCCTATACCCCACCTGACTCGATTTAGGAATCCACCATTTTAGGAATCCACCAATCAAGTGTGAACTAGAATTT
This sequence comes from Rhagium mordax, assembly GCA_963680705.1. NCBI lineage: Eukaryota > Metazoa > Arthropoda > Insecta > Coleoptera > Cerambycidae > Rhagium > Rhagium mordax. The sequence continues at coordinate 94,403,114 of OY796658.1, read as the reverse complement.
TTACGCAAGGAATTCTGCGTTGCCAAATTGTAGCCCTGTAGAGCAATATTCCTTCATCCGCGGGGGAAAAAAGAGTCCCCCTTCAGGCAGGCCAGTTTAGTTGGGGGGTGCTCTACACACACTATTTCCATAAATATAAATACTTACCATATACTAATGAAATGTGTTTGGAAGGATTTTTAATGCAATTTATGTAGAATCCAAACTTCAGAAGCCCGTAGCTCGCTTACGGTTAGTCCTACGACAAAAATGTGGTGAACCATTTGTAGTAAATTTTGTTAGCTTTAATTTTGGTATGAAGGTAAAAATCGATAGGAGTAATCGTTTCCGAGATATAAACAAAAAACTGAAAAATGGTACCTTTAACCCCCCTCCCCTCCTCGAGCTCACCCCCCCACCCTCGGGGACTTTTGATATATATCTACTCAAGTGTAAAGGAAGCGTTTAAAAAAAATTCCAAATCTCTGGGAATTTTTTCCACCGATCACCCTAATTTTGTCTAATTTGACTGGTGTAATATTAACAGATCAACAGACATTTTTTAGCCAAAATTTTTTGAATTCAGCAATGTCGAAAACAAATTTTTTTAAATTTTTTTGCTTGCGATTACAAGACCTTGTGAAGTTGATTGTATTAAAATCAAAGTTAACCCAAATTCTCTACTGGTAAAAAATGCCAAAGAAGAAAGTTAATTTAAGAATGCCACAAATAACTTTTAGACAACACTCTTCACTTCTCAAACAATCAATCTATTTGAAATATTTCAATATCACGCTTTCAGGTTTATTTGCTTTATCTAAACTATAGTAGTAGATTCAATAATATAGAAATAAGCAATAAATGTTTTCGAATATTGACCTAATGGCCTTGTAATGTTCCCGTCTCGCTAGGAGAGCGATATCGATATTTTGTACCACGTGGAACTTTATCACTTTCTTCAGCAGAAGCCAGTGTTTATAAACCGCATTGTACAACATATTGGTGCCAGTACCTTGATCGTAAATAACCCTTTAATTTACCATCCCTTTTCATTTGCACACTTTTGAATTTTTTATGTGACTCACAAATTTTAATTATAAGACATCTGCAATTCCTAGTGCGGTCGCATAAAAACTACCGTAAGGTTATTAAAGCAACCCATCTATTTAAGAAAATAATAACCCCGGAAGAGGTTCTTCTCCACGAAAAGAGCAAAAAATGTAATCATGTGTTCCAAAAGGGTTGTTCAACTTGTTAACTGCAGGACCTAACGGTATCTACGCTCGACACCGATTCGCTAAAGAATTCGATATTTGTGTTTTGCTAGGACGATCGCAGATAAAGCGAAAAGAGATGAAGAAATCAGTAAGTCGTAAGTCGGAGAGGGATGGGTACAGGGCAGGTGATGCCCTAACCCGTCAAGTTCTTGAGTTTGCTATTTCCTTTCTCTTTCTAAAAAAGCAGTTGGTCTCTTAACATGGCACGCGTCTGGCCCTGGTTCACTTCAGGGCTGGATTTCTTTCTTGTGTTCCCTAAAACGTATTCAGAATCTGCGTTTATTCTATTATATTTGGTCTTGTTTACATGTGATCATTTTTTAAATTAGTTACACTTACCTCAAAAAATTCAGTACCTACGACATCTTATTCCGTAATGAAGATAGAGACTATTTAATCTATTTATTAATACATTCCGGTAAAATGTAACGAGAGACAAAACTGTCATCGAAAAATATAAAAAAAAATCAGAAAGATAGAGAAAAATTGAGCGAATCGATTGGTGTACAATGCAGCACGTTATCTTATTCGGTCGTGTGATTTTAGTCCCACATAATAATAGATTAATTCAAAATTCCATAGTAATTCCGCAAAGCAAAGTCTATTGGTTCATTATTGCGAGTAATAGTTGGCTATAAAAGCATGTTTTGTATGTATGAGGTTGTAAAGAAAGTTGAATTAATGATTTAAGGAGCATTTAGCTGTTGCAAACTCTTTTGGAAATGCCAGAGCTGAAAATTCTAACGACACTGAGTAAATTAAGAAATGGGATGTCATAATTTGTCTTTATATAAATCACTTTTTGGATTTCCACTTAAAAAATAAAGGTGTAGAAATGACGAACATTGAGAACGTTCCACCAAGACATTTCTTCCTTAGAAAAAACATTTTTGCCAAATAAATTGAGCTCTACCTTGCTTGTTAATTAAATTACTACTGAAAATATATGAAACACGTGGAAAAAAATTCAATCCAAATTAGTATAAACTGTGCAATAAACGTCGGTCGTGCCGGAAAATTTCTTGTTGGTTTAATTTTTCAGTAATCATTTTCAAGAAACTACAAATAATGTTTGTACAAAGCGATATATAAAATCATGTTGATTTTGTCTTAACCCGTTTGATAGAAGACATTGGTTTCTTTTTTGAATTATGGATTTCCATCGTACGGGAAGAAAATCGTACTTGGCATTACGTTGTTCTTTAGACCGTTCTAGGCGAATAAGGCTACAGAACACCTATTCCAGAATGTCTTCGGCCATTCGCCCGTCAAATAAAGAAAAAATGCCTTTGTTGTAAATGCTTCATAAAGTCCTAATTTTGAGGAGTTACCTATATATTTTATTGCGTAAATATGAAGTGCTTTTTCCAACATTTGATGACCGAAGGCTTAGCTTTCTATTTCTATTCATTGAACTTGTTTCTGGGAATCACGCCAATTCTAAAAAATAAATAGAAATAAGAAAATGTCCAAAATATGTTAAGATAAAAGTGTAGTATCAAAGGCAAACCTCAACAGTTTGCCCCAGAAAACCACTGTATATAGTTCCAAATGAATATAAATACAATATTGTTATCTAAAATTCGTATCAGTGGTTTTCTAGTATTTTACACTAGAAAATATAATAACAAAATGTATATTATATAATATATAAGTTATTGTTCTATAATTGTTTTTTACATATCATATATATATATATATATATATATATATATATATATATATATATATATATATATATATATATATATATATATATATATATATATATCTATATATTATATAATATACATTTTGTTATTATATTTTCTAGTGTAAAATACTAGAAAACCACTGATACGAATTTTAGATAACAATATTGTATTTATATTCATTTGGAACTATATACAGTGGTTTTCTGGGGCAAACTGTTGAGGTTTGCCTTTGATACTACACTTTTATCTTAACATATTTTGGACATTTTCTTATTTCTATTTATTTTTTAGAATTGGCGTGATTCCCAGAAACAACTTCAATGAATATTAATTATCCGCCATAAATAAGCTACAAACAATATTTCTATTTCTAGAAAGGTGTATTCGTGTTTAGGGAGCTATTTTATAGGAGACCATTTTAGTCACCCTTATTTGTTGTCTGATAACTCAAATATGATCATAGCCTGCGATCAGTCGTGTACATAGTTTCATTGAAATATTTTAAAAGCTACGAGTTATGAAGTTATTTTTTAGATTTAGTAAGGGAGAAAAATAATTCCATTGAAATCTCGATGTCAGTGTTTTCATGACCACAACACCTATTTCCTTAATGATATAATTTCATTACATAAAAAAATAATGGACTGAAACTTAGTGCCCCAGATTAGGTACCTTTAAAATTTCACTTGGGTGTCTATAAAAATAATGAAAAATTTGTGGAATGTTTAATTATAAAATTAATGACTTTTGAAAGCAATCTGTCATCCTAAGTAGCGAATTGGGTATAAAACATTGAACTTATATTAATTTATAAGGCAAAGAAAAAAAGGAATGCATCATGGTGAATATAAAGGTCGCAGGTGTATAGATTTGTGAATCAGCGTAAAAACTAGCAGCTTTCCCACAAAAAAGACTACACTATTTAAAATGAATTAATCTAGATGCATGTTCAAAAAAACTATTATATACCTACTAAAACTTCCATTGACTGAATATTCATTCATAATTTTTAATGAATGGGAGGAATCTCTTCTTTCCTCTTTGATTTGATTATTTGTTAAAATTAGATCTCTTCAAGAAAATTTTTTTAGGAAATATAATCCAATTTATAATATACTTTTTCTACGATGCAATACAGTGCAAAAAGTAATACTTTGTTGCACTAGTGCAAAAAGTAATTTACTCTTTGCACTAGTTCAAAAAGTAGTTTTGTTGCTAGGCAACGAAAGTTTATTCATAGATATTTATGGATGGCGTTGAATAGTGACAATTTATCTAGTTGTCAGTTTGACTTTGACATATGAATATTACATTAATATTCTGGTCAATAAAATTTAAAAAAATTTATTTAATTCGATCGTAGAAAAAATGTCGTGTGTAACACTTGCAAAAAGTGTATTTAATGCATGATTTCAGCTCCCGCTTCGCTCGTTCTGCAAACTTCATGCCTCATGCAACAAATATAAGTACACTTTTTGCACTAGCTACACAAATAACTATTGAGCATTTATTTATTGCTACAGCTCATTTTTAAATTATTCCTCCCTTCTTTATATTGTTTCGAAAATAAAACAAGAATCATTAGAAACGATTTTGAATTTATCATTGAATAAGATGAAAACTTTATTCTAAAGTTTATGTGTAATTATTTTCGAAACGGAGTAACAATGTGTATAGGTAAATATCTGGTTATATTTAGTTATTTTATTTATAAAGAAGAATAAGAAGATGAACTTAATTCAATAAGGATTCTTCGAATATTTGAACCTACAGTAGATAAAAGGGTTACTACTAAAAATACATGTTAAATAAAAAGTTAATTCTTACCACCCGACAAGAGGAGTGCCTTCTCCATATGGCATATCTGTTCCGTAGACATAATCCCCCATGCACTTCAGTCTTACATTTACTTTCAAATTAGTGGTTATCTAATCCGAGGTAAGGATGATGCTTATGAATAGTTTACATTATCGTATTTTTGAAACTGTTCAACTTTTCAACGTGACTTACATAATAAATAAAATTTACGGGCTATAATAAACCACAAAATATTCCTTATTATCTCTCTGTTAATATGCGAGATAACAATATATTCATTAGACAAGTCTGCAAAAGCGCAATTCGAATTTTGATATCTAATTTTCATAAATTGATTTGAAAAAATAAAAATCAAATAATGATTGATAGCTTTAAAGTCGTAGATTAACCGAATAATTAAATAATAAAAATATATCTTAAAATTTTTATTAGATAACGAGGAGCGCAGGAAGTGGTAAAACACTAGGATATTTTACTAATGCAGCAAGGTGTTTAGTTTATTTCCCTTATAATTTACGCATAATTTAGCAGTTATTTCGTGGGGATACTGTTATAGCTTACATATTTTAATTTAATTATCAGGTTTAAATTATTTGATTTATTAAATGAATAACCGTTTTCTTTCTTGGACGTTATAATTAAATACTTGAAAATAAATTATCGCCCCAAGGGATACCTAATTAGGAAAATCAGATTTTGTCGGAAATAAACCGTCATTGACGCATCCCAGTAATTGTTTAATCTTTTCGTTTTACATTGTGAAAGACATAAAAATTTGAAAAATGTAGAAAAATTGAAAAACTGACCTACCTTACATAAAAGTGTCGATATTGAACTTTTGAGAACCCCTGTACATCTCACTTATGATGTGAACATGTTTTGTTATCTAAGTTCTTTGAAATTGCAAAGGTAAAGTTGCTAAAGTTCTCAAAATACCTATTTGACGTTTTCATGAATTTTTTTCTCAAAAACCACACAGTAAATTTCTTTAATACTCTGTATATGGACTTACCATAAAGGGACCTACTATCCCTTAAAAGGAAATGAATAAGTTGGGGTTCACCCTTTATTATGTATATAGTGTTTTTCTTTTCTTGACCCTTGATATCAATTAATTTGATGTGTATATTTTTAGGTTTTCGGTCATGTGGTAAAATAAAAAATTATTTTCTGACGTTTCGGTTTTATTAAACCATCTTCAGAGAGCTAGATATAGAACTTACATTAGAAATTATTTATAATGAATTCACAGTAGGTACTTACAATTTAGGAGTGGTAAAAATTACATAATAATTAATATTATATACATTTTTGTCTGTTGTGGTTGAGATCTTAAAGGAAACTAAATGCTAAAATATTTTGTGCCTGGTGTTTTGGGATGTTTATGTTATCCTTGATAAGGTGTAATTTATGAGCTTATTGGTAAGTGAGTGACATAAATTTAATGTATGGACTGTTTATAATTACTTTGTTTTGTTGATGGAAAGATGTAAAAATTTTTATTACAATTTGTATTTTTCAATTACATATTACCCCTTTTTAGTTTACTTTAATAAATTAAAATAAGTTTCGCTTAAATTTTCTATGTCAGTGCGGTTGTTTATTGCGTTGTTATGTCTTTTTATTTGTAACATTTCATGTATAGTTCGTCGGTGGTAGTTTGGTTCTTTATTTAAAATTTGTATATTGTTAAAGTTAAAGTTATGGTTTTGTTCTAGAGCGTGTTTTGTTAGTGCTGTTGAATTTTGGTTGAGTGTTTTTATATTATATTTGTGGGTGTATATTCTTTTGTGGAGGTATTGTTTTGATTGGCCGATATAAGTGCTGTTGCAGTCGTTACAGTCTATTTTGTATATTGTATTAGTTTCGTCTTTTGGTTGTAGTTCAGGTTTAAGTTTCGTGAAAATTTTTTTTATAGTATTATATGGTTTATGTGCTACTGTTATATTGTGTTTCTTTAATACGTTTGAAATATTTTCAGATACTTTAGGTATGTAGGGCATGGATATATATTTGTTATTGTTTTGATTTGATTGGTTCGTTGTTTTATTGTATAATGTGTGTATTCTTTTCTTTATTATAGGTTCATAAAAGTATTTTGGATAAGAGTTTGCTTCAAGAACTGTTTTAATTTTTTTTAAATTATTTGGTCTATATTTTGGGTGAGAAAGTTGAATGGATCGATCTGTAAGACTGTTAACAACGCTTTTTTTGTAATTGATTGGTGTATGTGAATTATAATTTAAGTATCTCTGAGACCATATTTCTTTCGTGTACCAGTTTGTATCAATAATTCCGGATTCATTGTATTTAATAGTTATATCTAAGAAATTTATGCTGTTTTCTTGTTCTATTTCGCTGGTAAACTGCAAACGTAGATGGAAATTATTAAAACTTTCAACTGTGTATTCTATTTTATTTTTTGGTAGACAAATAATACAGTCATCTACATATCTTTTATAAAATTTTGGTGTATAATTTAGAGATTTTAATACATTGTATTCTAATTCTTCCATTACAAGATTTGCAATGGTGGCTGTCGGCTGATATAGGTGAACCCATGGCAGTTCCAAAGATTTCAGAAAAAATTTTTTTGTTATATGTAAAATAAGTGGAATTTAAACATAAGGTAACCGCATTGACGAATTCGTTTTCGGTAAGAGATGTATATTTATTAATTTCCGGCCATTTATTTTTTATACATTTTATTGCTAAGTCTATTGGTATATTAGTGTATAATGAAGTAACATCAAGTGATATAATAATATGGTCTTTGGGAACTGTTTGGTTTTTTATAAAGTCACGAAATTGCCATCAGTCTTTTACGTGGTGCTCGGTTTTTCCTAATATATTACTTAATGTATTTGATTTGATTTGATTATTATGTATTACATGTTAGTAGGTAAAACAGAAAACTAAATGTGTGTTTTTTTAATGGAGAAATAGTTGGGGTAATTGAAAGTGTCACAAGTACACTTTCCCTTTTTCTCCTCAGAGTTTTGTCAATATTTTTAAATAACACAAATCTTGATTTATGAAAGGAGTGCAATTAAATATTTTGAAAGAATTCCGTTACAAAAAAGATAAAACAAAATTTACACTAACCTACATACAATTTTTTACCGGACGTTTCTTTTTTTGGATTGGTGTGCAGGTGCAAATTATTTGTTTCGGAAATAATTTTTCTCATTACTGCAATTTGCCCATAACGAGGTAGCAATTAACTAAAGCGAATAAAATTATTTAAAAACTTATTCATGTAGTAAATTTAAAAAAAAAATTACATCGACAATATTTATGCAAGAATTTATTAAGAATTTTCATATTTTGCATCGATCCAGTAGGCCTTTTACACCCGGAAGCAATGCGTTTTTAAGGAAGCCGCTACTTTTGCAGGAGTTTCTTATAAACGATTTTTAAATCTTCTCGGTTTAAGTAGGTTAAACTTACACTGCCAACCTGCCCATTAAACATCTGTCCTTATAGATTGACAATAACACTTTCTACTAAATAACGCTCTCAATTTATCTATAAATCAGATGATATTAAATCTTGACACCTACGTTGTGATCAATTAATATGTAAAGTATTTATGAATATATTTTTAATACATATTTCTAAGACGAGAACAGCATGATTTTATTTTTTGATTCCTCATCTGATGCAGATTTTAGAATGATGACATCAAAACAATGCGAAAATAATGTTATGATTGATGATTTTTGAAATGGCCAACTATTTAAATTTCTTAGAAAGTTTACTTAAAAAAAATAAATGTATGTTATCTGATTGACTGTGAAGATATGTAATAAATCTTTCAAATATACATAAAAATTAAAGGGGAAAATGATCTTTAGATTAATTCAGTTGCTTATTGACAATGTGACACTTTTGAAGTTAAATAGTGACAGTAATAAAGTATCGAGCACAAACAGGAAATACTTATGGAATAAACGTGACTGAAGAATAAATTTTATAAATTTACATTTAAAATAATCGAATATCTTCTGCCATTCATGTTTTCTTATTTGTTAGGTATAGTTCCTAATTTATACTGAATCCAAATGATTAAATATAATGTAAATTATAATAAAATATTGTATGAAAAAAGAGGATATCAGAGAATCTTCGACTTAACTATAAATCATATCTGTTTAATACGACTGACATGTAAATGCTGTATTGTTATTATATAAGTTTATGTTAATACCTGGAATTACATGCAATATACAATCGAAACAGCATTCAAAGAGGCCATTTGTCATTAGAGAATTTCAGAAAAAAATATACTCCATTATTTGTGTAACCCATTTAGAAAGCTCATTATTAATAGTAGTCAATATTTCAGGCCATAAATAATTATTTAATATGATAATTAAAATTAACTGTATGTGTGTAAGATGGAAGCTATTCTATTGTTAACGAATGAAAGAATATTTTTTGTAAGTTAAATAATTGTTTAATAATGTAAATCGCGTCTCATTAATCATGGGATAGTTTGATTAAGCCGTGAATAAAATTGCCATTAGTTCATAAAAATTGTCTGAGATACACACTGTGGTATTGTAAAAAAGGCGCCTATGCTTAGAAAATTACACACTTATTGATTGACGTCATAATTTTACCACATTATGATATACGTATATTATAAGTACCGTGTTGTCTTGCTCTGCTCTAGAATCTCTATTTTATTAATTACTATTTGTTATAAACTTGTATCTTAATGAAAAATCTACAAATACATAATAATTTTTTTAAATGTGGCATTAAAAATATGTTATATTCATTTTATAACGTTAATGTCAGAATCAAATTGAAATTAAAACTAGGGAATTTTTAACGTCAATGTCATAATCAAACTGGAACTAATGTCTTTTTATGAAGATGAATATTTTATTTAAATGTTTTACTTTTTACTTTGAGTTATGTAATATAATGCAATGCTTTATGACATATATAGTCATGGAGAGTATTTTGTTTTTACATTATTCGACAATAATAGCGTTCTAAAGAGTTTTGAATGATTTTCTTTGAAATCAACATAATTTATATTTGAATGTTCAGAAGTGGACCACCAATAAATACCTATATCAGGTTAAATATTTTTAGGCTGCATTAATTATAGAAATGAAAGAAATTTGTATCTTATGGTGATAGGGCAGTTTATTAATTTCAAATGCAAATTTTATATAATCTTTCAAGTTCTAGATTTTCTGATATATTAACGTGGTTTTTCGTCCTCCTGATGAGCTTAAATAAGAGCGAAAGAACGTGTACACCTTCTTGGGGACATCGTTCAATATTTATTTTTGGACGTTTTGAATTTTGTAATTTTTAATCTAATTTTTATCAGATATTAAAAAAGTCCAATAGATTTTATAATTGTATGTTTAGAGATGAAGCATCAATATAAGTGTGACAAATTGGATATGTTTGTTATTATTATGCTTGTATAAAACCTAAAGAAAGTCATATTTATAAACATATGTATAATAATGAATTTATTAAAATATATAGTAAACGTTTAATAAATAAATTATATGGGAGTAGAAAATAGTAGTTTATTCCACAAGCATATAATGGTCTATTTTATTCACGAGGGTGAAAGTTTACAACACGATGCCGAAGGCATAATGAAATCATTATTCACTGCAGGGAATAATGGATAGCATTATGTTTGAGGAAATACATACTTACATAATGCATACATTATTTAGTAGTCGTGGATAAAGTTCTTTAAAATCGCTGTAGGTCCTTGATTATCAGATTGTACCATTTGTGGAAACGGAAGCGTCGTTAATGAGCAAAGTATTTCAACATATTCGATGAGACTTTTTATAAGAACATTGTAGCGGATCTTGCTACAATATCTTTTACCTACATGTTGAGTATTTAGTTAGTTTTAATATTTAGTTTGTATATTTTTCTAACGTTTCTATGATAACAATATCCATAACCTAAAATTAGACAGTTGTTGACAAACTACATAACCTGAGAATTCTAATTTAACAAATTCCATAACAGGAATATAGGCTCCTGGATCTGATAGGTTGAACGGAGGAAATTAGCTACCAAGAAAGCCAGGGAAAAAAAGAAAAAAGAAGTGTATCAAGGCAACGAAAAAATAATATATCAATATAGAATAGTATAAAATATAATGTAACACCAAGAAATACCTCATTGATATTTGTCTACAATTTTAATAATAATTTAATTATATTATGGATTAAAAATTAAAATATACTTACAACTGATTTCATTTCCAGTTTATGGTACGATAAACTACCATAAACATATATACCTGAAATATAATTTCAAACAGTAGGAATTTTGATCATTCGAGAAACTCCAAGTACATACCTCAATGAACTTTATGGTACTGGAGCATTTTGGTAACTTTTTCGCCATTTCCGAGTACAATTTGACCACCAAAGTATACCACGAGTATGAAGGCATCACGTCCGCGTTAGTCCGTCTGTCGCCAGTGCACGTAAAGAAGAAGACAAGGGAGATCGGTTAACAATGCGATGTGTCGGCTGTCGTGGTGATATCAAAGTCCATCATCGGATCACGGTGGCGTACCGAATCAGGAATATATCGTTTAATTGGTGCGTGCAGACTCGCGAGCGAATGTATATGGAAAACAGCGCCCATTGCGACAATCTCAGATACGACTAATTAGCCCCATTAGCAGCTAAGGACATGATTTCATGGAACCATTGCAACGGTGGCACGTCCAATCACTGTCCGCGCTTTTGCAAACTATTTTCAACAATTACTTGGGTTTTCTTGAAATGTAGTTATTACATCTAAGGCAACAACAGGCTCTTTGTTTAATTGCACTTCTCTCGGTTCGTGTTATCTGATAATGAACATTCGAGTTGCCGCTTGATGTGTATTTTACAATGCGACAAGTTTTCTCTCATCGAAGACATGGTATTTCTGCTCGTCGGTTTGTTAGAAACAACCATCTTTGATGTGGAAAGACACCTTCAATAGTTTTATTTATGGAAACGGCGATAAATCTACTTCTGGTCTAACAGCGGAGCCAAAGAAGAGTATAATTGGATGGTGCATGATTTTTTGATTTAACTGTGACAGATATCTATTCTAAATACTGTTCACACTAAACTTGCCAGGTATGTTTATACTAGCGATACATCCATAAGTCACTGGTTTATACAGTCGTAATATACTTAATAGGTTTATTTTTACGAGTCTCCCAGAACATTCTGTCGTAAGGACGTTTAGAAAAAAAAAATTAATCGCCCCAAAAAAATGAAATAGTTCTGTAAAATGCATGAAATAAATTTTATTTGGTTCCACAAAATGTTACCTATTTATTAGTAACAGCCAACAAGGAATTGGATCTTATTACCTAACCAATTTCCAATTGACATGATGGAAAAATGTATAAATTTCAAGATTATCTTCAGCTTCAAACAGGTATTACTCGAGTTTTCTTGAGTAAGGTCCAATTTCTTGTAAGCTTCCAGTAAAAAGTACAGGGTCATTCCTCATGTATTGACACCCCACTTACAGTAGTTATTTGATGAGTTATTAGAAAATTGGCGAAAGATTTATGTTTCACTCTATATTTTTAGAATTCGTCGTTTGAAAAAATAAATGAACATCGGAAATGTTGTTGTCTAAATTTTAAAAACAAATGAATTCATTGACGTTTGTAAATATTTTTGTTAATAAGTTAATCTTTCTGAGTAGGTATTGTTTTCTAATAATTTTGCAAAACGTCCATTTTGAATTTCGGCTGAAATAAAACAAGTCACAAAATATTTATAGAATACCTATTTATGCAAATTATTTCTCATACAGTTTAGAAATAAAACTTATTTTCAAGTAGCACGATGTTATAGAAATTACCTGTCGATTGACACACATTTATTATAATGACAAATGAATACTAAATGCAAATCAGAATGACCAACCAAATGTCATGGAAATTCTAAATACGTCCGGTCAACCTCATCACGAGGTTTTAATTCACTTATATTTCAATAAGACATCTTTGCTTAATATTTTCATAACATATTGAACGATCTGAAGTAAGTACTTACAGTAAATACTCGGATTAATTTAATCGGATTAATCATTTGTATTAAATACTCGTAAGTATTCATTTATTCCGATTAATTACTCGGATTAATTTATTCGGATTAAATACTCGTATTAATTTATTCGGAATTACAGAAATTATATCTGACCCCGAATTTAAAAAAAACCTCATAACTCTTTTATTTTACTTACAAAAAAATTCGGATTCATATTATTCCTGACTAGTACTATTAACCCATAACATATGACCCACACCATTGAATTTGTTTTGTTACTCATTTCTTTTAACGTTTTTTAGCACTAACACCAAAATACTAGCGCTGCATTCGACGAGCGTTTCGCCAACCAAGTTGGCATCATCCGGAGACGATTAAAACTAACTAAAAATTTTATGTACCAACTGACATTCATATTTTTAATTCCGTGTGGTCACACTATATAAGAGTATACCATATGAAATGTATAACCTTAAACATATTGCTTATTATTTACTTTTACTAAACATACCCATTCAATTAATTTATACAAATTGGTCACAGAAAATTGAATTAACAAGTTTGAGTTGGGGGCTATAAACAGTTTAATGCAGCTCCTTAAAATTGCCCTGGAGAAGTCGGATCGCATCTAGCATAAGTTGATAAACATCTGATCGTTATCGGACCTTAATTACGAGCACAAGCAGCAGAAATTATTCTTAATACAGCTGAGTTCTGAGCATGACCTACATCACTTTGAGCACGCGTCCGACGTTGAACATATGCCCTCAAAGTACCTTCACTAACAAAAATTTTATTACGTAAAAATTACTCAATCATACTAAATCATTGAAATAATGGACCATACGTTTCAAAAATTGATTACTGCGATGTGAGCTAATTGTATAGTGATAAATTAATAATTTACTTTCTAATTATAGAAGTCGCAACTTTTATCAGAGACGTTACTCTAATTACGCACATGTTTGCCCATTGGTTATTGTTGGAATATGAAATGGTTCTGTTGGTTTCAACCGACAAACTGCTCTGCATTTTAGTTTAAAAGCCCCTGAGGATACGATGTAACGACATTGTTACCTATAGAAATCGAAGAAAAATATAGTTCGCGTCAGTTGCCAATTTTTACTTGTTTTTTTACCGATATTTGATATAATTGGCATTTTACTCATCAGGTGCAATAAGATTACTTACCTAATGAATACATTGAATGACTTTCCGGCAGCTCTGGGTACAACTGCAGTGTGACCCATTCTTTAATGGACACCCCGCATAAAAGAGAATATAAATCGATAAATTAATTAATAATCAATGTCTTCCTGCAATTTTTACCTTAGTACATCTTTATTATTCAATAAGTAAGCGAACTTATTCAGAATGTTCATGCACGATAAACAAGTTATATAAACATGTTTAAGTGCATGGATACCGCTAAAGTCCGTTTTAAATTAAGAAATATTTAAAATTATAAATTCGCAACAGGAAGCAATTTTTTTTATAATAAGTAGGTATCGGGATCGGGTTACATGTTAAAAGTTATAATTATAAAAGTTAATTACAAAAATGCAAAACTGTTTGTTGTAAGATACATATTTTACATACTTATAATTTAAATGATAAATCAAAACAAAATGTCAGGTTAATGGTTGATACATTACCAATAAATGCTATATTTTACTTTCTTTTACAAACAATTTCTGTTAACTACATTTTTTTCAGAGACACTGGAGTCACTGGAGCAATTTCTTTAAAATTTTACTCTTCCATTTTGGGGTAGCATTAGTTGTTTATTATTAGTTTAGCAGATTACAGATTGGAATAGATTACAAACGTTTTGTAAGATAATCTAAAATGATTTCTATGAGGTATCTCTTGCGTTTTAAAGCGATGAACACGTTATATTTTAAACTCAACTCATCATAAAAAATAGTGTATTTTCACCCCCGTGTCGGTGTGGGTTTAATCAAGGATGGAGCCAAGTCGATATGATGCAGTGGATGGGCAGACCTGCTCTCGTTACTGTCTTTCAAAAATAACAAAAATAGCTATTTATGTAATCAGTTATGAAAAGTATGATTTTATGTAACGAGTGTAAGTTTGCGGGACGAGCGAAGCGAGATCCCGCAATATCGCACGAGTTACATAAAATCATGTTTCATAACGTGTTACATACAAGATTTTTTCTAATTTTGTCGAACAATGGGAAATACAAGTTTTTAATTTTGAACACTTACAAGCATAATTTAAATGACAATTATCTAGTAGGTCAGTGTCAGTTTAAATTATCTTGTCATTTGGCCGGACATTTAATAGACGCTGATCTATTTTGTGACGCTGATCGTTACTATTACTTATTTTTCGTAACCAGTTACATAATGGTTTTCATTATGTAACCAGTTACATAAAGTAGAACGTTTTGTCACTTGTTTCAATAACAAAATATGTCACTTTATATGTAAAAATTAGAAAAACTATATTATAGGATCTATGTTTGCGATGTGAGTACGTTACAGTTTTATACCCTACGAAAAAGCGAGAGTGTTGCCTATTATGTATTGTAATTACATTCTGATTTGATATATTTCTGCTCTTCCTATTATCATATCGTCTCTCCTTCCTACTAATTAATTAATATTAATTATGAAATGGCGCAACTTGCACCTGAAATTTTGCGTAACTGTAAATAATCGCGTTCATGAACGGCTGTCTGCGTATCTTGAGGATCACCAGATTTACTTGATAGGTAGGCCTTCAATCAGGTAAGGTTATTTTATGTCATGACTTCCCTCAGCCTTCATGATGGTCTTATCTTACATCTTAATAAAATTATTCAGCTGGATACTTAAAAGCAGAGAAAATACAATTAATTTTCTTCAGGGGAAGTGACAAACTCGTCCATATATGCCGAGATATATGCAAATTGAGAAATGAGAACCGTTTCCTAGTGGGTCTTTAATAAGTTGTATAATAAGGATCAGAAGGCAATAATTTTCTCGTTCTAAAATGATATCTCAATTAGAACATGAGCATGGATAATGCATGTGACACATTTCCTTATGTTCCTCATTATTCTAATTCTAATGTTGTATATGTAGGATATATCAGACATATCTTTCAAGTTGTTGGGCTGAGTAAATGTCCATATGGTATGTCGTTATATTATTTATATTAAATAAAAAGCATTGAAATTCTCCCTCCAATAAAAGAAGTTCATTCTTGGAAGTGCAGTTAATACACATATACATTTCGCTAAACGTATTATTATTGTATTAAAACACTTTAAGGGGCAAATCTGTATATTATTCAAATTCGACTCTTCAGAAAGTACATCTTCATTATTCATTTCATGAAATTGGCTAATTATAAAGGATTTTATTTAATCATAATCATATATTGGCGATAGTCACGTAAAGTCAATAAATTGCCTGTCTGGAGATGCAGTTCTCTATTAATTAATATAATATAATAATGTTATAACAATAGGATAAGTTAAATTACCCTCTTAGTGAATTCATTTAAAATTTGCCTCTAAAAACGTTTCGAATATACTTGAGCCGATTAGTCACAAATATTCCAGTCTACTTATTATTCATAGATAATTTCAATATTAGTTATTAATATTTTTACCTAAGAGAAGATTTTATTTATTTGATGCTTGGATAAATTGATTCCGTTTAAGATGTTTTTGTTTCATATAAAGGTAGTTTTGAATTTGTCGTAACAGTAACGTATGCTCGAAGGATCCCAGGCCTTCTTTCCTATTCACATACAAAGAATAAATAAAATCAGATTTATTTTTTATGGGGCACGCAATATCGAAGAAAGGCCATACCGTGACATATTTCTGGGATGAAAACATTTTTGATGTCCATAGACATAGCTAACACCTCGACAAATAAAATAACAATAACATTTTGTAGCCGATAAAATGCCCCATTTTCGTACATAATGTAGTTTTATTGTTTAGCAGTAAGGACTTGTTTGACGGTTATTTTATTTATTTGTTGGTTGTGTGTGTGCGTAAAAAAATATAAAAGGAAACCTTGTTTGTAAAGTGCTTCCAGTAAACGCGATCAGTCGAAATGCTTGAACGTAATTTTATAGAACAAAAATCAATGGGCAAAAGATCCGCGCAAATATTTAAAGACCAGCAACATTTGAAGTATGTACATTAAAAAGCTTGGTTCCGCTTAAAAGATGCTTAAAACTGAAATGTATTAAGGATGGTTGACATTTTATTGCGTTGCTAACGTTTTTGCGCGTGCTTAAAGGCTTTTTGGTAGTTGTTGAGTCATTTTAATTATACACACATATTTATAGCGAAAAACTACATGGACACATGTCCTTACTAAAAATATTCTACAATTACGAAATTCTGTATGGGTTAGCCAATAAATCACTTTTAAATACGCAACTTGCTGAATACAAATCGGTTCATTGATTTTTTTATCTCGGCAAATTAACTAAATTGACATTATTCGTTTTATTTCTACTCGTGTAATTCTTATATATTATCAGACGAAAATTTTTAGTTCTACTATTTTTCGCAACCTAGACACGTGCTTTTATCAATAGATAATAATTTTAATATGTATTGTACTTAATGTAGTTGACACAAATATCGTTTGCCCAATTTTAAAATACAGGGTGTTATTGAACCTAAGGAAAAAAAATTGACTGCATGTTATTTTTGACGTTTTAAAACAAGTACGGCATAAAGTAATTGAATATCTGAAGAATAAAAAACTAGTTAAAAATACGAATAATTATTGTATTTGTTTGAGAACCACTTATAAAAGATTGCTAGCTGCCACGAATTCTGTCTATGCTCGTCATAAATTAATATCATGTCGACAATTTCAGAATTCGAATAAACATGACGACGACCATGACCTTCTTCGTTGTTACCTCGACACATAAACTTAAACAATGGAAATAGCGAATCGGAACGATAAAAAAATAGCACTGCAACAGCTGACATGCGCCTCAATACTGAAATTGGTTAGTAGCTGTGTTATTAGTCTGTTTGTCTTTTACGTATTTTACTTCAGTTGTCACAAGGTGTCGCTACACTACATGTTCCCCAGTCATTGCTCTATTAATTCCAGTGACTTATATCAAACATTTTATTGTGATTTTATATAAAGTAATTAAATGAGGATATCTCTGTAAATAATCACTTTGATTTGAATAAATTCGTCATTAGATGATTAGACTATGAATTTTTATGTGTTAATTTTTTTCACTTAACTTTAGTAACGCCCTCTATAATAAATATATAAATATTGGTGATTTCCGATATGTCTACGTAAATTATTGTGATTTAAAGTATGCCAACTTTTTGGGGTAACTGTACTTGATCGTGCATGTTATGAATAACCGGTGCAATGATCTTTCCAATATGCTGTTGTGTAATACGTATAATGATCTTGTGTTCAGTAGCCGAATATTTTTCGATATGGTGAGTTTTGGGACTGTTAATCGTGCTAATTGATGTCGCAACAGAAGCATTTATAATTTTACCCAATTATTCAAAGTAATTAGGTACCTACATTACTATGTAAACACATCTGTCTCTAAAATCACAATTAATTCAGTGAAATCATCCAATTAGGCAGTTAATTTTTACGGGAAAAGAAAGAATAATGTAAGAAATACCTTCTATATACAACTATCATTCACTACGAACACGTCCAAAACAATCTTAATAAATTCACTATTATACAACAGACACGAGTTCCCTTTCGCGTTGATAATTTTGAATTCTTGGCCTTGCTTGATTTTCTTCTGAAGCGAAGCGTCAAATGATCGTTGTCAATTATTCAAAATCAAAATATAATTTTGTCTATTTTAAATCAATATTTACAGACTTTATGTACAGGGGTATGACACGAGAATTGATCCCCCTATAACTTTTTAATTTTTCAAGTTAAAAAAAAATTTCAAATAAAAGCTGTATGGAATTTTATTAATTTTTTATCTCTGAATATATAGAGTGTTCCATAAAAGGGTGACATAGCAAACTTGCATATTTTTAAATAAAACACCCCATACCTATGTTTTCAGTTTTATGAAATCTACATATTTTTCTGATTGCAACGATATACACTCACAGGCAAAATAATCGATCCACGCAAATTTTCGACTAATTTCAATCGCAAATAACTTTTTTATTTGATGTTGGATTTAAACGAATTTTGAAGAATATTGTAGACAAATTAATGGAGAATCGCTCACATTTTAAAAAATTACAAAAAAATATACGTACGTTTATAATATACAGGGTTAAACAGAAAGATGTTTTTTACCATAAGTTTAAGACACTCTGTGGAGTGGCGAAACAGTAAATTGTTCTAAATTAAGTTTTAATTATCAAGTCTCATCTATTCTTAACATTTTTGTTTTTGGTTCACCTCGATATCTTTATTTTTGTGGAAAATATGGATTTTTTAAAAAAACATTGTAATTTCCAATAATTTTTTTGTACGAAGAACCAAGGTTGCTATAGAGGACTGACAGTTTTGTTGCCAGTTTTTGTTGACAGTTTCTTTGTAAATGAATGTGTTACTTCTGAGGCGTCTTCTTAAAAATGGATGTCTCCGACTGATGTTGCCAGAGCCATTGCTTTAATCCAGGATGGACCGTCACAGTATTACGTGTCAAGAGTTTTAAACGTCACAAGAAGTAAAGTACAAAGGGCTGTAAATTGGTTTAATCAACATGGAGTACAATAGAAGGAGTCAATGTGGTAGGAAGAGGTGTACGAATGAACGAGATCTCGTTCATTCGTACACCTCTGACCGTGACCGTCCATCCTGGATTAAAGCAATGGCTCTGGCAACATCAGTCGGAGACATCCATTTTTAAAAGTAAGAAGACACCTCAGAAGTAACACATTCATTTACAAAGAAACTGTCAACAAAAACTGTCAACAAAACTGTCAGTCCTCTATAGCAACCTTAGTTCTTCGTACAAAGAAATTATTGGAAATTGCGATGTTTTTTTAAAAAATCCATATTTTCCACAAAAATAAAGATATCGAGGTGAACCAAAAACAAAAATGTTGAGAATAGATGAGACTTGATAATTAAAATTTAATTTAGAACAATTTACTGTTTCGCCACTCCACAGAGTGTCTAAAACTTATGGTAAAAAACATCTTTCTGTTTAACCCTGTATATTATAAACGTACGTACATTTTTTTGTAAATTTTTAAAATGTGAGAGATTCTCCAATAATTTGTCTACAATATTCTTCAAAACTCGTTTAAATCCAACATGAAATAAAAAAGTTATTTGCGATTGAAATTCGTCGAAAATTTGCGTGGATCGATTATTTTGCCTGTGAGTGTATATATACAGGCTGTCTATTTTACGAGGGCCAAACTAAATATCTCGCTTAATATCTATTGTTGAAGAATAAAGTTTTAGAAATAGTTTTCCCATTTTTTGTGAGCTATGTTTCAGTAAAAAGAAATTTGAAATCCATAGCCTACTTTGTGAGATATATTACAAAAACCTGAAAAGTAGGAAAACTACAAACGGTTATAGCTTCCTTATTTGAAGAGATACGAAAAAAGTTGAAGGGATGATAGTTGACGGCAAAGACAATAAGAATAATAATATGTATCAAAAAATTCGAAAAACGCAGTTGGCTTTGACATACGCTCTTGTGCAAAACTTAAAACAACAAATCTCAAAGTAGGCCATGACACCATTAATTCCGTTTATTTTTTCTCTTTCCAACGATATAAAACATGTCACAAAAATTTTAACTGATAGTGCCAATATTTAATATTTTACGAAATCCACAATTCATATCGTTAAATCGTAAAAATCAGCTATGCCATGATAGTAAAAATTCACTGTATAATAATTATAATTCAGTAATTATTTATTACAATTTAATACAAACTAACAAATGTCTCATAAATAAAAATAAAAGTACAAAATGAATATCCAAAAAAACGAAAAATTATTTAGTTATTAAAATATTAATTTTTTGGGAAAGCAAAACTAGCTTTCAGCGTAGTTGCAGTTTGTTACAAGATGCCGAAGGGATAGCAAAATATTATTTAAAATAAACTACCGGAGCAAACATATGACATATTCATATGGTTGAAATCAGAAAAACGTATAGAATCCAAAAATATAAAAAAATACAGGGTGTTCCATTTAAAAAAACATAACTTGTATCGGTAGATCGTAAATACGATGTTCAATTGTTTTTCTAAAAATGTGATTTTTAAGCCCTTAACATGTCCTACAACTTTTACTTGAAACTTTTTTTTCTAAAATTACAAATTAAAAAGTTATCGGGGTGATCATTTTCGGTGGAAAACCCTGTACATAATTTTTCGTTTTTTTGGATATTCATTTTGTACATTTATTTTTATTTATGAGACATTTGTTAGTTTGTATTAAATTGTAATAAATAATTACTGAATTATAATTATTATAAAGTGAATTTTTACTATCATGGCATAGCTGATTTTTACGATTTAACGATATGAATTGTGGATTTCGTAAAATATTAAATATTGGCACTATCAGTTAAAATTTTTGTGACATGTTTTATATCGTTGGAAAGAGAAAAAATAAACGGAATTAATGGTGTCATGGCCTACTATGAGATTTGTTGTTTTAAGTTTTGCACAAGAGCGTATGTCAAAGCCAACTGCGTTTTTCGAATTTTTTGATACATATTATTATTCTTATTGTCTTTGCCGTCAACTATCATCCCTTCAACTTTTTTCGTATCTTTTCAAATAAGGAAGCTATAACCGTTTGTAGTTTTCCTACTTTTCAGGTTTTTGTAATATATCTCACAAAGTAGGCTATGGATTTCAAATTTCTTTTTACTGAAACATAGCTCACAAAAAATGGGAAAACTATTTCTAAAACTTTATTCTTCAACAATAGATATTAAGCGAGATATTTGGTTTGGCCCTCGTAAAATAGACAGCCTGTATATATATGTTGTATGGTTTTAGGGTGTTAAAATATCGAATTTTATAACTATAATACATAGGTATACCAAAAACACAAAGTCGAGGTTGCCATTTCAATTGTTTTGGTTTTATTCCATGGCCTCCTATGATCTAGGATATTCATGAATGATAAGGAAAAGCTTGAGAGAGACGCTCAAGAAGCATTTATAGTCGTATTATAGTTATAAAATTCGATATTTGAACACCCTCTATCTGTATCTATATATATCGTTGCAATCAGAAAAATATGTACCTAGATTTAAAAAACTAGAAATATATAGAGTGTTCTATTTAAAAATGCAAGTTTGCTACGTCCCGCTTTTATGGAACACCCTATACTATATTCAAAGAGATCTCCATAAAAAAATTAATAAAATTCCGTACAATTTTTATTTAAAACATTTCTTTTTAAATTGAAAAATTAAAAAGTTCTAGGGGGTCATTTCTCGTGTGATACCCCTGTACTTTTGTGATCTCAATTTCTACAGACGATATATTAATGAATAAATAAAAATAATTTGAAAATGTATAGATCAATCATCTTATTTTGATGAAATCTCAAACACTTTAAAACAGCTTGCGTCTATATAAGATTGCCGCTAAATAAAATAATTATTAAGTATATCTCTGGAATGCTTGAAAATGGTGCGTGCGCCACGATTAAACATACAGTAGGTAGTAGGTAGTAAATACATTATTAGTCGTCATAAAATTAAATAATAAGTATGTTAATAAAAAAATTAATAACATTCCCTGAAAGCAATAATTTGTGAGTTCGCAAAATGTCTGACGTGCAATTAAAATGAAATAAGAGTTTAAGTCTGAAGGCTTCCTTTCTTTGTTAATTAATTAATCAATATTGGGCAGCAATAAAATCGAGGAGCTCGAGCACGAGCTGAACCACGGCAGGTGCTTTGTAATAAGTTGAATTCACTATAATGTGTATTATGCTTTATATGTAAAACATAGGCGTAGATATACATATACAGGATACGTACGGAACAATCTTGGTTTAATAAAAGTTGGAATAGTTTCTAGTAAGTATTGAACTAATTTTGATATTTTAAGTTTTAATAGTTTTATTAGTTAGGATAACAATTTTCCAAATATAAACTGTCTGGTAATAGTTATTAAGGTATCAAGGGAGTTATAAGGATAATAATTATTATCCTGATAACTCCCGTGGTGCCATCAGGATAATAATTATTATCCTGATAACTCCCGTGGTGCCTTCAACGTTTAATGTCCTACTACTCTGTTATTTAAATCGAAAATTTTGAAATTATGTCAAAAAATAGCTGATATGACATTTAATTTATACTGACGTTAATGAATGATTTCCATGGTAATGATGAGTTCGCAATTCCCTAGGGCGTTATTTCTCACATAATTTATATCAAAATACGGCCATTATTGCAAAATAACAGAGTAGTGGGGCATTAATGATTTTTATGTAATTAATATTTGAATATTATAATTATTATATTGATATAATTTTGGCAATAGATTAAATTGGTGTTTGAATAAAATATGACAAATAATTATTTAAGATATACAACCTGTCTCATGACATGAATTGTAACTATCCCATATACTAGTTCTTAGTTTACTCTCAGCTGAACTAGACAGAGTTTCAAACAATATTCGAATTAATAGATATAATATGTTAAATAAATACACCACATGTAATTACGACCCCCTTTATCCCAGAAGGCTGAGCCTTGTGCGGGAGGGGGCTACACATTTATAGACAAGGGACACACATCCAATATCCGTGTATAATGGAAAAATCCCTCTCACAGTATTTTCCATTGCCACGACCGGGATTCGAACCCGGGACTTTTGGGTGAGACGCAGGTACTCTACCATCTCATCCATCAGTCATTGCAACAAATGGAAAAGTTATTAGAAAAAAAGTTATTGCAACAAATGGAAAAGTTATTAGAAACAAGTGAATTCATAATAATTTAGCAAAGATGAGAAACTACGCCTATGATTTTATATGAGTGTCTGCATTTGTCTTCTTCACCTTCTTCCTCCTTGATAATCATATAAGGAAATCGTATACGCCTTGAGCAATCGACAGATGGCTAAATAGGTATATGCAAAATTAACAAACCGAAACGGCTTACAAAGTTTTTACATTCATTCTTATTCTTGGTTCCTTTAATAAAAATAACTGAACCGATTAAAGTTAATTTATTGACTTATTTTAATGATGCTTCATTACTGCTTAAAGCAAAATTGAATCTTATGTCAAAAAAAGATTCGGTGTCTAAAATTTCGATTTAATCTATTTTATTGTAAAACTTACTATCTACAACAATATTTATTATAATAAAATTTAAATATAAATATAATAAAATGCCTTTAGTTATATTTTGCAGTTTCGGTGGTTAAAATTAGTAGAGATGTTAAATTTTTTGAGATTTTACCAGAAATGTCTCTTCGACCCTATCGAACCATCGAAGGTGAATTTCTTGTGTCCGTAATTGGTGTAGGTACCAATAAATTGAAAATATTTTAAATCTGGAGATTTGAAGAATTTCACGTTTCGCAAAAATAATATGGAACATCGTAAACGGTGAGATATCTTTTTTTAAAACAATGTCGATACTTACGCATTTAAGTTTCACGTCACAAAAGTGAACAAATTTTCTTGTATACAAGAAGCCACTTCTAAAAAAAAATTGTAATATAAAAATATTTCTTATTTTGAAACAATATGTGCTTAGTATTATTTGGAATTTTTTTCTGCTATAAAGTGAATGGCAACTGATGCGTAAAGTTTTTTTTATAGTAATTTATATCTTCAATACAACTAATTTGAGATAAGATTTTATTATGTTTTCATAGTCCACCGCCGGTGATCTTGAGCACTTGAAATTGTAGTACTACGTACTACATCGTTGTGACAATTGATTACTGGTGAACGAGGTAACTTCTCTCCTCGAGTTTCATTGTTAGCACCAGTTCCTGCATTTTTTACACATTTTTTAATTTGTTCATTTGGAAGTTATTGGGTTCTTTATAAGCTCAAAAGCAAACTATGAAAGTATAATAAATATAAAATAAATAAGTATTGATAAGAAAACGCAATATAATTAAATCAACATATATTTTTAAAATCCATACATACAGAGTTTAAAAAAATTTACAATGTCACCCTACTACATATAAAATCAATAATCAACATTTTGTTTTTTAATTATAACAATTGAAGGCACCCATTATTACAATCTTAGCATTATATTTACAAACTGGCCGTATAATTAAAAAAAACATAAGAATTATGATATACAATTATCTTTGGTTTTAAGAGCTGTATGAAGTTTTACTAAAAATTTTCTGAAATCAAAAAATTTGTTAGTAAAACTGGGAAAAGTGCAATATAAAACAAGAGTGCAAATTTTACAAATTTTTTACACAATAAAACGATTTCTGACAGAAATACAAGAAACCAATAAAATTTTACATTTTAGATTATTATCAAGCATTATAAATACATTTCAAATACGGTTTGACAATATTTGCACTTTTTCAGTAAACAAACGATGGTAACATAAACATATTGTTTTTTAAAAAACTTCTTAGACTTAGACTAGACTGGTATGAAGTCCCATGATATATTTACAAGAAAACTACTATAATTTGGTAGCTTGGCAGACATTAAAAATATCAACAACAATTTCGTCACAATATATTTACAAAAATAGTTTTTTATTCTAATAACTATTAGATCTTTTTATTAGTACATAAAAGAACTAAGCGTATATTTTTTACTTTGGTCGTTTCTGGACGGAACAGATTTAAGTATGGCAACAATATGGCCAAACATTTTTGTCTAATGGCACCGAAAGGACACGGGTGGTTTTTAAATGGCACGACAAATGTTTATGATAAACTACAATAATTGAATGATAAACTGGAAATTAAATTATGTTTTTATTATTGAAACTGAACAGTACAAGATTCGTTAGATTTGTCCGTTGGTAACAACTGGAAAATTCTAGCTACTGCTGCTAACTTCATTTTTAATATTATCCAAGTTGATATCAGTAGGTCTGTATACGTTGGTAATCACAGATTCTGGTACGGTGGGATGCTGCGATTCTCGATGTCTTCTCAAGTCTACTTTTCTTTGGAAAGCCTTTTCGCACAGCCCACAGGAGAAAGGCTTGTATCCCGTATGTTTGCGCATGTGTGTGATGAGATTAGATGATTGGCTGAACGCTTTGGAACATACTACGCACTTGTGAGGCTTTTCACCTGAAAAAGAGAGACTTAATTAGTATTTGTAAGGGTTTCAGTAGGTGGAGTTTTAGTTACATGAAATGATATTCTAAGTGAAGGTATTTCTTTACCTCGCATTTTGAATAAAATATAAAGTCTGTTGGGATATTTCAATGTCTTCATTAAAACTGGCACTTATCGACTATTTTAAGTACTCGAAGCATAAAAAACAATAGTAATTTATGATAATGTTTTAATATAGGGCTCTAGAAGAAATAAAATTACGATGTGACATCTATTGTTATTGTTATAATAGATTAGAGACCGTTTACAATAATAACTAGTAACGGTACTATAAATAATGCATATAGGTATTGGACGCAGAATAACAAGGCAATTACTAAATTATCCATTTGACAAGTGATAGTTTGGTTCTGATATAATGTTGATACCTCATGCTACATTGTTTTCCACTAAAACATATGAATACAACCCCTAGGGTGCAGATATATCTAACGACGACATACATTTCAAACATCAATTTCAATTAGGCAGCGCTGGGCTCGTACATTACTAGATTGTAAATTATATTTTTTTATATACTCAGTATATATTTACTTGGATATTCACATAAGTA
This sequence comes from Rhagium mordax, assembly GCA_963680705.1. Classification (NCBI taxonomy): domain Eukaryota; kingdom Metazoa; phylum Arthropoda; class Insecta; order Coleoptera; family Cerambycidae; genus Rhagium; species Rhagium mordax. Next base: position 94,376,421 of record OY796658.1, on the reverse strand, counting down.
TATTGTTATTTAACTATCTACAGAATGTAAAAAAAGTCGACGGCTACTTTCAAAATTAATTGTTTAGGTCAAAATAACGAAACAGTTCATAAATAGGTACCTACCTATATTGCAATGATATAAGATATTGTTAAATCATTCAAAACAAAAATTACGGTATTTCCTTGAGATAGCAAAAGTTGAATAAAGAAAAGTGTTTGATAGTTTACGCCTTTCAATGTGTTAAAAAATCTTGGATGAACTAATGCCCCCACTTGGTTTTGAATGTACGTTTTGCATCAACTTATTTTATTTTGAATGTATTTGTTGATTTATCACAAACTATGCAGTCTAGTAAAAAATGTTTAGAACAGAAAAGACGTACGATTTGCTGGATTTCATATTCTAGTGTTTATAAACATTTGAAGGAATTTTTATTTAACCTTAATAGGTAGTAATAAATTATTTACAAATTTATCGCCTTAAACGGAATCAACTATTGAAATCAATGATGATCGAGGTAGGCTGGTAATCGGAGTTATATCGATGCCGAAGGTAATACCCGCATAACTTTTGCTATGTGGTTTGCTTAACATAAAGAATAGGCCTTGCCTTTTTACTTTTCATGCATAATTTTAAACTCCAACCTCGGACAAAACGATATAATAAGTGACACGTTATATTTGTTTTATTACTGTAAGATTCTACAACATAGATCAAATCTTAATTATTTGCAGTAGGCTTGTTTGTACTGGTTGACATTAAAGTTTCCTGACACTTTTGTTATTAATAATTGACGGCGAAGCATAAAATAATATTTCAATTAATTCAATATACAACTTACTAAGTACATAAATGTAACCCTTGACAGTAGCAGAGTAGATGCTTATAAGAGCATAGTCAATAATTTCTGATTATGATGCACTCAGGTGATATTTGATAATGGAACAATGGAAACGACATGAAATCAATTAAATAATTCTAAATAATTTCAAATTATTTTAGACAATAATTTTCATTATTAAAAGAAAAATACTGTTAAGGTTTAGTTAAGTTTGGATAAAACATTTAAATATTGAATTTCAGCGTTATTAAAATTAAATTAATTTAGTTGGAAAAATTTGTTTGAATAACGTGAAGTAGTTATTATTTCAATTAATGATCAGCTTATGGAAAATACCGCACACTTCTAGTATGACACGGTACCATCTAGGCCGGGGGTGAAAGATTCCTCTTATATGCTTAGAAAAAACCGTAGACACAATAATTAACATTTTAACTCATTGCGTTGAATAATTTAATAATAATTTAATTTCCTACATGTTTTTTGAACATACATATTTATATTCTTTTTGAAGTATAGACAATCGACTATCAATATTTACGCATAGAATGGGAGATTGCAGTAAGAAATAGAATTATTAATAAGAATTATTTCCATAAAAATGCAAAATTGCAGCCTGCAACTGCATTATTCCTTCAGATTTATAAGGGAATATGTCATTTTGCCATAAATAATTTCCTATCAAATGATTTGATAACAAGGTTCAATAATAAAATCAAAGAACATATCTGGTATAAGCAGCCGTTGAGAAGTATAATAAATTCTATATTAAGTTTCCATGCGGAATGACGTGCAGTGTTTCTTTCATTACTTCTTTAAGTATGAAAAAGTGTGTCAGTACAATCAAAGGCCTCGACTTCATATACTGTCAATCATTATGATAATACACAATATGGAATAATATATCATTTTTTTTACAGCGGTTAAAACCCAACCTTTTTAAGTCCAACAAGTTATGATTATAGCATAGCCGTTTGTAAACAATTGCTATCGCAAGTAATAACTACTACAATTACTGCTTATATGCATTCAAAGTAATTAGTGCAGTTTTTCCAACAACGAAGTATACATGTCCCATTTAAGCGATTTCTATCAGAGCAGGAATATTTAAAAACGTCGGAATACATAAAACACGTAGTTAAAACAGATTAGGTAAAGCGGTTGCGAACTCTTTTAAAGTTTTGTTTTTAATAATGACGATATCACTGTTGTTAATTTATTAAACCAATTATTTGTGCAGAATTTTTCTAGACATAAGTATACAGGGTGGCAACAGAATAAGTTCCTTTGGCATGATTTATAAATTATTTTATTCTTTTCTTTGAAATCTGGAGAACTCATCAACTGCTATATAGACTTAATTTTTCAGTATCACTATCTGGAAGTTAATTATGGAGTTAATTTTAATGTCTTATTTATTAATATTTTTATCAAACTAGATCAAAATTATTTTAATATCACATTGTATTGCTTTCACTATTGATATTATTTAATTAGGTACTTATATGAACTCGGCAGAACTTCACTTGCTCCAAACTACTTTTTTTAAAAGAAACACTCGCAATACGTTTAAAACACAATATATTCATACTTTCCAAACTTTCGTTTTTACTAAAGCCCCTGAAATGAAAGCATATGTCGTGGGCACACCAAGCACGCAATCGACTAATAGCGGTCTTGTTGTAAAAGCTGCACCCTCTTTAAATAAATTATTAATTACCAATGTCATTTCTGATTAGTAGTGACCGATGCATCGCCAGATTTATGATTCATTTTATAGCAAACTATCAATCATATATGCAGCGCATTTGCAACCTCTCGTGCCCTTCGTCCACGTTCTAATGGCTTTGATTAATACATACCGTTGTCATTATATAAAAGAAAACTCATATCCTATTCAATAAAAACGTGTGTAATAATAAATAAACACACAATACGCTTTCCTGTCCCGATTGATATATGCGGAGATGGTTATTTATGCGAGTCAAGAATATTTGCATCAAAATTAAAATTATATTGCATCTCTGGTATGCTCAAGACGAGAAGAGATAAATCAAGGCTTAAATCAGGCATTTATGTATGTTTCACATGAACTTCAAAAAATGGAAGTATTTAATATAGTGGTTGCTTCTTGAACAAAATTTATTATATAAAGTTAAAAAGAAAAAAAATTAAAATTACTCCATTCTCGACTTTGCTTAAGGTAAAATTTCTGATGTGAAGTTCAAAGGAAAAAATACTCTTTATAGATAGCGTGTAGGTAGTCCTCCCAGGGGCGGATCTAGGATTTTTCTGAGGAGGAGGCGATAATTTTCAAAAAAAAATTTAATATAGTGAATAATAAATACATAATAAATACACCACATGTAATTACTCATATATACCGTAAAACTATAATAATATATTTAGTAAGGAAGTTAACATACAAAAGAATGTCTGAATACAAAAGCATAAACTTAGGAAAATAAACAAAATTATTAAATCTGCAATAATCAGTTAATAATATTTAGTTAAGTTTTAAGTTAGGTCTATAAAATAAAAACTAAAAACTCAATAATAGTAAACTTATAAATTCTAATCTTCTACACTCCTTAGCAAATCTATCAAAAAAATTATCCTTTTTTAATACATTATTTTTAATAAAAATCTGTGTAAATAGATATGACATAATTTGATAAGTGCTAGTAATATCATGTGGATAATGAAAAATTACCACAAAAATAGTACTTTTATCTACTCTTATTAGGTTATATGTATATTAATTAATCAACTGGTTTTGAACAATAATTAATAGTATCTATAAACCAAAAGTATTGAGTTAGTCATACGTAAGTAAAAAGTCCCCGGTGAATTTTTGTTTACACCAATCTCCTTCAACTTCAGCCTGTATAATAGAAATTCTTTTCCGATACGGTGAAATAGAATGAGAATGGTTACTGAGGGGAGGATAGTGATTTGACATTTAATTAAGTTAAGTAATAATTGTGCTAAAAATGATGAATTAAGACTTTTGCGAAGGTTGGTATTTATTGTTATAATCGTAGATAAAGTATAGTATTCAACTCGTGGTAATACTAAATAACTCACTTGATGAATTACAGCACTCGCCTTCGGCTCGCGCTGCAAAATTCATCGGCGTGAGTTATTTAGTATATTACCACTTATTACTATTATTACTTGCGACATTTTATTATTGAGAGAAATGCAACAAATATGAATCAATAAAATTTTATTTTAATGAGCAAAATCGCATCTAAATTTTTTTTCTCGTAAATAAACAATAATATGAAATTATAACGATAATATCATATGTGAAACGTGTGATAGGCGCGTGTTGTGCAGGAAACTGATGAAGAATCAGAGTTACACCCCAACGTCAGCCGCTTAGTGGATTTCCGTTCTCGCGTCGTTCGTGTGCATTTTCATTATGGCATTATTATTATCATTACATTACTGAAGCACCACTGATGACATTGTTGCACCATAGCAACGGCGAATTTATAGGTCTTCTTCTAATAAAGCAGATTTTATAATGACAGCATGTTGGAAATTTGCAAAATTAATTATCTCTTGCCCTGGATTATATTTATTAATACATAAACATTATTTTTTCTACAACTGTCACAAAAAGGTTATGTTTACGCATTAACGTCAAATAGACATTATTCCATTATCATTATTTTTTTGCGTTACCATGATCCCGTGCGCAAAATATTTTGCACACTAGGTTGCAAAATATTTTGCATACCTATTGTTCTCTTTTAATTTAGGTATTTAACGCCGACCTACTACTTTCATTTCTGAGACTAATCAACGACGACAGGAGATGAGCTATTTATCACTTCCTTATTGAAAAGAAGGGATTTTTAACTTGCCTAACATTCAACAGACAAGAGATCGACATCCCCTTCAAAGGTATATCCACTACGTAATTCTCGCCTAAAATTCTAAATTTTTGTTTCTCAAGTGGTCACCCATTCATAATAATCGCGCGTCCTATTGTTTAACCTTTCATATCGAGTACGAGTACGGTTGAGAGAAAACTGCGCTTGTTCTTTTATGTATAATTTACATATATAAAACGTTGAAAATACACTTAGAAAAAAAAAAAATGAAATATTGAGTTGAAATTTATTAAAAAAAAAATTGATAAATAGGATTTATAGGAAACAACTACTGGACGGGGAAAGGCCCCTACTCCCATTGAATTATACCTATAAATCCAAATTGGTAGCCAAATTTGTTATTTGTCTTTTCTCCACCAGACACAGACCGGTTTCGAACTCTTTATGTTCTCACTCATGAGAACCGGTCTGTGTCTGGTGGAGAAAAGACAAATAACAAATTTGGCTACCAATTTGGATTTATAGGTATAATTCAATGGGAGTAGAGGCCTTTGCCCGTCCAGTAGTTGTTTCCTATAAATCCTATTTATCATGCACGTTTTAGTCCATCAGGACTAGAGGTCGCCGCTCTTGGTGCTTGCTTGGCAAGCCGCTATCGGTCACAGAGACATCTTCGATGTCTCGACTGGTAGTAGCAACTGACCACCAGAGGGATGCACTTATCCCTCACTACTTAAAAAAAAAATTGTTTGTTGGTAGAAAAACATAGGTTATGTATTTCCCTTAATTTTAACAATACTTACCATCTACATTTGTAAATATTTTAATGACACGACAATACGAAGTACTTTAAAAAAAATATATTTTAATAGTAAAACAAAATGAATTCGTTCCTTAATTATTGTTTGTTTTTCATCTATAGTGAATATAATAAAACATATACATCGTTTTGCTCTGCTGATTATTTGACGTCCATTTAATTTTACTTGCTTCTTTCCAATTGCCGTATTGATCTGGTTTTGCTAAGTTACACTTGGTTGGATTTGACCACTTTGAATATTAAGGGGATAAAACTAACAAATCGATTACTGGGTATCTCGTAATGTAAACGTTATTGTTAAAAATAAGTCAAATAACCGTCGCCACTCAAAATACATATATGACTATTATTGTACAATGCAGATATTTAGCTTAGGTAATAAATAAATAAATTTATTTAAATTCTACATTTTTTATATACGGTCAGATTATGTTGAACACTCTGTAAAATATCTCCATATAATAAACGTCTTCATTTAAGAGGCAATAAATAATATCGATTATATTTAAATGATAATAAAATAAATATACTATCATAAATCTGTTTTACAATAAAATAATCTATGATTGGCAGACCTTCATAAATTTTAGTATCTAGAGATTTCTTACAATACATTGATAAATGTGGTGATGCCTGAGTTAACCGTATGTGGGAACTAGAATGCCTAGATCTGAATAGGTTTTAACAGATCTATGAATATATTTAGTGTAAGTTTAAGTATTATCATTACAACTTGGGCAAAGATTATTTATAACTGGACGGTCGGATCAGTTGCCAATGTTAAAGGTTTTTCGTTCATAAACTTGGTTTCAAAGTGAGCAAGAAGTACCAGAGTAAGATGAAATATTTGCAAATGATTACAAAAATCTGTGAAGACGTTTCAAATGTTTTATTTTTCTATAGTACATTAGGCCTAGGAGATAGTTACCGAGTTGATAGATATTCATATTTAATATGAGCATTGAGTAAACATTTACTCAATGGTATGAGCGATGTAAGATTAGTATTTTTCGTGTAAGTTTCTTGAAATTAATTGATTGAGCTAAGAATTAGACCTAATTGAATTAAAACATACATTAATTAATGTAAATGATGATTTCAATGTGAAGACTTTTAGGTACTAAAGCATAAATTGAAAATTTCAGTTGTTCTCTACATACTTATTTAGTATCATAATTTCAAATGTCGCAGGCTTAATTTGAATAATTATTTTCCATTTGCTACAATGGAAAGAGATATGTGCTCGATTTAACTAATATTTTTAGGAATTGCGCTGAAATATCACCTGCTATCCATACACATCATAAAAAGATGTAGACAAATTATAAGAAATAAACTGTAGGTAGATAATCCAATAGTAATGTAACTACAAAGTTAAATTTCTAATAATAGCATTGCTTTTAGTAGATAGTACAATTTATTCGACTTCATTTAAACAAATTCAACTTAATAGTGCTTATAATGATAACAATCAGTTAGCGGAGACATATTTTATTAAGCCTGTGGTGAATAGTTCATTAATAATAAAAAAATATATATTTTTTCTTTTGTTCGCAAATTGTAATAGAGATATTAGAACTTCATAAAATATTAAAAATCCTACAGGTTTGTAATTTCATCTCCGTAAATATTAAAATTATTCCTCACAATTTACTAAAATAGTTCTAATTTATATAATTTGTGGTGAAGAAAATACTTGTACATCATTCATAACCCTTTGTAAAGCAAATAATATATCATTTATCTGAAATACATATAGCCCTAAACTTTACATGTAGGCAGAATATATTAGCTTATAATTTAGAACACTTAAGAGAGTTTCAGCATTTATATGTTCAATATTTAATATCGAAATAGCTCGTTCGGTTGAATTCCATTAATATTTTATTGAAATTTAAACTTTCTTGATGGAAGCTTATAATTTATTCGAGGTCTGGCGCTTGGCATATGATTATGATGGGAATAAAAAAAACTTACCGGTATGAATGTACGTATGTTTTTTCATATCAGATTTTTGATGAAATCTTTTTCCACAATACTGACATGGATATGGCCTCGTGTCCGAGTGAATGAGGAGGTGGGTGGAGAGAGTCGATGAGCGTTTGAAGGATTTTCCGCATTGCTGACACTGAAAAAAAAAAAAATTCTGTAATAAGTTTGATCTCGTATTCCAAATTGCAAATACTGATCAATCAAAATATGAATTGCAAAAGATATACTTCATGATTTATGGTAAGCATAATAGGAGATATGCGGTGAAAAAAAAGCATAAAGTTAAAAATTTTGTGAAAATAAGTGATTTGGCAGAGGAAAAATACGACTTTCAGAGACTTTGGAGCCAAATATATTGAAAACTGTTGCCGAGCGTTGATTTTTTTATTAGAATTTTTTGTTCAGGAAGCAAAACTACGCACGTTAAAATTTCAAAAATCGGACGTTCCGTAATATAGAAAATTACCCTACAGTTTCCTCAGAATTCTAAATTAGAAAACATCCTATCAAATCAGATATTAAGTCTATTATACCGGGTGGTAACGAAATTATTGTGCAAGGCCCCATTTTATTGTCTTTGAGGTTACAGGTTTGGTTTTCGGATTGAAGATGGTCCATTAAGAGCCAAATATTCCATGAAAAAACATTTCAAAATCACTTACATTTTACATAGAACCCTGTATATTTTTCGACCAGTCAATAGGGCTTAAAATTCAATTTTCAATGATATACAGCGTGTCCCACTTTTAATGCCCCCCCCTCCCCTTCACAACTCAGTTAATTACTTATCCGACTTCAACCAAATTTGGGTTACTATCAACGGCCTTTGGTGTGATCTTTTTGAATTAATTATTATTGTTATGTTATTCCATTGTAGCCCATTAAGTCGAGGTGTTTGTTATGGATGACAACGAAGAAGCTCATGGCCGTCGTCATGTTCAGTCGATTTCTGCAATTGTCGACATGATAGGCTAATATATTTGTATCAAAATAACATTATTATTAATTGTTTAAAAAATGCCTGAACCGTTCCCTAAGTTTCGAAATGTAGACTAACAAATTCCGTATATGCTCCATATTTTTGATATTAAATATAATATCAGTTAATTATACTTAGTAATTGATTCTTTAGTAAAAGACAACTATAATCAATATAAAGCAATTTAAGCCATCAAAGTTTACGAAATACAACTAGGAAATATATGCTTAGATTTAATGAGTAGTATTTTCCGATTAAATCACATTGCATTATTTATTGAGACATTAGCTCAAGAAATAGCCCGATCATTACTGGTCTTGACTATGATTTAGAATGATGTAGATTTAATATCGTAAACTTTATCGTCTCTGAAGTTTTCCTTTACTAAATGTACATAATTTACAACCCGATAGTGACTGCAGTGGAATGGAATAATAAAGTCTTACTTTATTAAAATCTTATGGGGTTTCAGTAAATCTAATAATCAATTTCATGGACTAGTTTACTTAGGTAGGCAGTTCTAATTTCCCCACATGTTTTTGTACGACTGTGAATATCAGTAAATATTTAAAGCTTCAATTTTTAACGTCGCTAATGGTTTTCAAATATATTGATTTTTTTTTCATTTTCAAATATACTAACAATGTATCAACGTAAGCAGTCTAAATGGTATTAAATATAAAACATGTGTTATTGGTTTCACATTCATGTAACCACCACATGAACAAAAAATGTCACAAGCTTACATTTGGATAGTAATTAACATGATTCTCATTTCACAAGTATAATAATGATTCAGTAAAAAAAGTATTAAATGAAATGTACAACGAAAAATAAAGGGTTACATTTTGATACAATAATTAGGTATGGGATATATGTAGGTACTTAATATACCGGGTGGCCACGAGGACCGGCCCAGGCTTATAGCTCTTGTTTATGAACCAACTGTTTTGAAATTTGGAATTTAGTGACGTGTACATTCAAAATGGCCGACTTCCGGTTTCGACGGAAATAACATCAAATTCGATTTTTTCAATGGAAAACTCTGTATATTTATTATTTTTGGAATCTACGGACCAAATTCTTTCTGATCACGTTGCAAAATTTACATTTTTTTTCAAAAATAATTTTATTAAGTACCTACTTCCAAAACATATTATGTGGAAGAATAATTATAAATAGTAATTGAAAAAAAAATCTAAAAATTCGTTCTTAAGTTATGCAGACAAACATACAAACAAACAAACATGCAAGATACAAAAACACTGGTGAAATTAAGATCATTGTTTTCATATTATGATCTAAACTTCAAGAAACAAAGATAGTCGCTGTTTTAGTGGGCATTAATTTTTCAATAATGATATCGTGACAACGGCGGTACGCATTTATCGGCAAAGAAAACAAATAAGTATTCAGTAATTACAAAACAATTAAATCCACGATAGTAATCTACAAGAATCGCATCGTTTTCTTGAATTATTTCTGAGCTGCAATTAAAAACCCCCTGTAATATTTCCATTTCATCATGAAATACATCTAATTTACCATCATTTCTTTTCTAACGTATAATTATATTGAAAAAATACATAAAAAACAATTATTTTCTATTAATACTTGATTAGAATTGAAATGATAGGCAGTGGGTATTTATTAAATATAGATTTGGAATAAGTGCTTTCATTTAGATTTTGTTTTTTATTTTACTACGAAATCATTGGTAGATATTGTAAAAGTATGTAAGTATAAAATCGATGGCTGTATTTATTAGTAATTATATAGACAGTTGGACGACATAATGTCCACTGTACAATTATATTGGTTTTATTTACCTTTTATATTATGTGGCTTTATATAATTATCGTAATAGTAATGAAAGTTTAATAATTTATTGTCAATAAGTAAAAATTTTATGTAACAATCTGAATCTAATAGGTATCTCTAAAGATTCATCAAAGATTTTTAACTACTCAATCAACCTAACAATATAAACAAAAAGATATCACATTAGTAATAATCATAAATCATAATCAAAGTTGGATTTTATATTTTGGAACATTTTTGTTTAATTTTTGGAACATTTTATATTTGGAATATTTTAAATATTGGAACATTTTATATTTGAAATATATATTTTTTTGGAATATTTGATATTTTGGAACATTTTTGTTTTATTTTTTGGAACATTTTATATTGGGAATATTTTATATTTTGGATCATTTTATAGCTTGGAACATGTTATATTTTGGAATATTTTAAATATTGGAACATTTTATATTTTGGGATATTTTATATTTGGAATATTTATTTTTTGGAATATTTTATATTTTGGATGATTTTATAGCTTGAAACATTTTATATTTTGGAACAATTTTGTTTTATTTTTTGGAACATTTTATATCTTGAATATTTATTTTTTGGAATATTTTATATTTTGGAACATTTTATAGCTTGCGGAACATTTTTGTCTCTTCACATATTATTCAGTTTTTTTAATCATATACCTAGGGGTTCCAATATAAACAAATGATACAAATATACATATGTATACAGTTCTGTTAGCTTACCGTGAATTGTTTTTCGCCCGACGGCCCAATCGTAGGAGCCTTATTCTGCATGTCTCTTTCGTGGTCCCATTTCCACCGGCTTTCAATTGTTTTTATAGGACTAATGAGCGTCGTGCTGGAATCTGGTCTCTCCACCGACTTCATTTCCTGTTCGCATAAACTGCCTGGAGACCATATACTGTGCGTCCTGGATCTCCCTTTCAACGATAAGTTTAAAGGGGCGTCGTCATCTAAAAGGAAGAGCACATGGTAGAAGATGGATTTCTTATATTGCAAAATAAAACATCATCAAATAATATAACTTAATAATAATTGTTATACATTTACAAACCAGCCAATATACATGGCGTTAAGTAGAAATACTATCGGTGTGTGAGCTAGATATCTCTAACAATATATCCTAACTTATTATCATTTGAAAGGAGATGTTTAACCGCAAAATTGACATCGCGTTCTTAAACACTAAAATCTGCGTATACGCAAGTTTAAAGCATAGTAAAATATTAATGAAAATGGTGCGTCAACTCAAAACACAACTACACGTATTTTTAATTGGTGATTAAGAAGCAATATAGATTATAGCGCCACTTACTTAGATAATACTATATTAATAACCTTTCAAGTAAAACTTAAAAATAATGGCGTAATATTCCCATAAAAAGATTATATAAATATATGTCAGATATGTAAAATATATTGATTTCACTTTTGCAAACGTACCTATATCATTATAATAATAGTAAATCATTAGGTGTCAGTCTCTTATGATACTGCTAATTATATTTGTATAAATTTGAATTATTAATTGTGAAGAAATAGTACGCAAATAATGTAGAAAAAATAACTTTCTTAATAACTCTTCAATTTTAATTGCATACCTAAGAATATTTTCTTACGAGGTTTATTACTATTTTATGGGGGAAAGTAAATAATAATTCAAAGTTTTAAAGATGAGGAGTAAAATATAATATGAATCGCGAAAAAATGGCGGACAATAATAATACACCCAATTTTCCCAATTCTTTTGTATTCATAAATTTTAATGAAAGAACGCATTACACAAGAAAGAAATAGTTTATTTCACACATTTTAAGTAAAGAATATTAAGTTTTCATTAGCAGAAAATGCTAAAAAAATTTACAACGACGATTTTAAACCATATTCAAGTAATAGTGATAACAAAAAATATTCGATAATTTTGTCCATGAGAATATAAAATACGTTGAAGTACGAAAAAAATTAAATACATTTAATCACAATATGTTTATTATTAATATATGATCCAGTTCTTTTTGCAATATCTATAGTATAAAAACTGCGAGCAACCCATTTCCGATTTCAGATATGCCGAATAACTATTGTAAGTTATGTAACGCGCTAGGACTTGGTAGGAAACATATCTAGCCCGAGGTACTCGTCTAAGGTCAATCGGTAAGCCCAATGCGTAAGAAAGATTGAGCAGGAACCGAATCCTTCACGCCGAGACCGAAGCATATTCGTTCGAGAAAGTTTGTAATAATTCACCGGGAGTCTTAGATCTCTTTCCGTCGAGTTGTCAAGGTTATATCTTATCCGTCGAGTCTTGAATCGAATCTTATCCGTCAATGGAAGGCTTTTAAATGAGAAGTGTTTTTCACTGTTTTCAGAAAGTATGATGTCGAACTTTGTGACACATTTCATTTAAAAAATGGCCAATTGACCTTATAGATAAAGGTCATCAAAGAAGAAAAAAAGTTTGAAGATGAGATCGATCGAAATTCCGCATTATTCTGAATCAATATTGGATAAGGAACTTACCTGTTTTGGCTTTTTCAGGAACACATCCTTGGTCTAAAGTTGTAGCGCGATCAGGACTAAGAGATTCAGGACGATGGGCCGGGGAATAACGCAAAAAGAGGTCAGGAATAGGGTGCCACATGTAGGGGGCATACGGGGAAGATATTAAAGGATTTAGGGAATTCGCGTACATTAGAGCACTCATGCCTGAAAACGACAACAAGGGTTTTATATCTTTTAAATGCAGCAGTTGTTGAAGGGCTTTTCTTAATTCAATTGCCGGGGGAAAACTGTTAACTTACCATTAACTGCCAAATAATTTTTGCTTCTATATAATTCCTTGGGGTAGACTAGAGAGAAGGCACTATGTCGCGAGGCTGTCATCGGAGAATGCGGCGATGAAGGGCTAATGCTCCTAGAGGATACTCCTGCGACAGGACTGCTCGCAGGTGTACACGGTGATCGAGGAGGGGTCTCCCCAGGCACGGAAGTATATTGGGATGACATACCTAAACGGGGCATCCTAAAACAAGAATAAAAACATATATGAACAATTTATTTTTTTTCAAATGACTTAAGCGGTACATTATTGAGCCAGATATATCAACAGGTCGCTGTTGATCCCGCCCTTTAGAATAAAGATGGAGGGATAAATTTTATCGAATTTTTGCTCTTCTTTAAGCAGTACCTACTCAAGGCATTCATAGGCACCATTACTGAGTCCAACATTGTTGCTATATCGTTGGCGTATGATATTAAATTTTGCCTGCTAATTGAGGGTACGTGAGAGAACTAATCGAGATATACACGAAGATGGGAATAGCACGTTGTTGAGCACTCCTTAAAATATGCATACGGTGTTGAGCCCCAACCTGGGCAGTGTCATTTTGGGCTTCACAATGACCGTTTATATATTGAACGGACTCAGCGAACGAACTTGAATTATTAAAGTGTGTTTAGTTACTTTGGTGTTTTACCTTCCTCTCTTTCTATGACCCAAATTAAGAGAATGAAATGGATTCAATTTGATTTCATTGCTTACTGATAAATAGAATTGATAACATAACATGCAGAGACAATTTATGTATTTCATGCATTTAGAATTACCAATAAAATAAAAGGTAAGAGCAATAAAATAAATCAATTCTGTTGGGGGCTGAGGGTGGCCAAATAGACTGGACAGTGGCAGTGTAGTTAATGCTGTTTAGTTCAATGTGGTCGTGATCACGCGATGGGCGATGATTTCGTCTATTGATCACCGAGATTGTCGCAGTAATTGCTTTGCTATATTGTGAGCAGGGGTGGAGAATAGTATAGGGAACATCCCGAATAAAAAAATTGCTACACATTGCACCAAATTGGCATTATTTTATCCACAATCCAATTTTTACTAGACCTTACGCAAAATGACTCGCTTACATATCAAACTAAATCACGATTGTTTGTGTCCATTCTACTTGGACTTAGAAGTAGCCTTTGCAAAATACTGTGTGGCTTAAATACCTTGCTGATTTTTAATTGACACCTCGATTGATATTGAGAATATTCGAAACGTATGTACAATAATTTGCTCTTTGATTTGAAATAGATTGAATACAAAATTTTCGGAAATTTTAATAGACGAAATACCATTTTGTATAAATTGTCTCTTTGGTGCATAAGAGTATAAACATCATCGGTTTAAAGTAGGTACTCGTGGGAAGAAGGCAAATTAATTTGGCAGAAAATCGCATAAAGTTAATTTCGCTACCTGCGCCTCTGCTTTCAAATGTATGGGAAATGGACATTAGTGTCCCATATAACCACATCGAGACACCACTATAATACGAACACACGCACGTCCTAATGATAATATTCTTCTACGCTGGAAGCTTTTCAATAAATATGCACAAGTCAATTTTATTAATAATATATTATTTTGATGTACCACCAAATAACGTAAAATTAAAAACCGATGAATAATTTTTCCGTAATGACATGACTTGTTTTAAAAAGTGAATAAAATATGTGCTTCAGTTTATTCGTCTTTCGTCTTCAATGCCATTTAATATGCAGTAATTGGCAATGCAGCCCGGAGAAATAATTTTTAATTAATAATAACTAGGTAACTGTGTAAAATGACTGGCGAATCAGATTCGTTCTTGTTCAGAATTAAGTGACTAATTATTGTAAAATTTGCACATAATATTTTTTCCCCAACACTATTGCAAAATATGTTTGAGTGTTTTTAAGACCATCAATTTAGTTGCAAAGTAACTATTAAAATGATCTTTATATAATACAAGTGATAATTGCGGCGATAGGCAGTAATTTTTCCTTCATAAATATTCATGTCGCTATACAATGTCAGATGAATATATTTGCAAATCGAGGTCCAATGTTATCTTTCAAGCATTTATTATTGCAACACTGACACTATTTGCATTTATTGAAAATGATGTTTGATGTCTGCATAAACTGTGCTGTTGAAAACGAATCAATATTAGAATTTACTTCTGAGGATGCAAAATTGATTTATGTTTTATTTTATTTGGATTGACTAAGAAGATTATTTTGCATTACGCTGAGAAATATTTCATTTTTGAAATTGTTCCATCTTTAGCTACCATCTTCGCTCCCTAAAAGTTTGATTTTTAGCCAACAATTTTAATCACTCTCAACAGTCTCAGCCAGAACACAGAATATATCGATCATTTCTTCAATAAAATTGTAAAATTCATTGCTGAAAAGTATGGATACGATACCTACTGATTTATAACTTCAAATAAGTGTGAATGCTCAAATATTTTGTCACAACGGTTAATAATTAATTAATCGTCAATGGGTCAATGAGATAACACTTACATTTTTTCTACTTTGTATTAAACTCATGTCTAAAAAGTAAAATAATTTTTAATGAAAAAGTAAAAGTATTTCCGAAAATCTGTTTAGGTTTTGGGTAGGTATACCTAAGTATATTATTCGAAATTAGGCTCACCCCTATAACTTTTTTGTTTTTTCAGATATCATTTTGGCAGTTGCAATAACAAGTAAATTTGAATTAATGCATGTTAATAAAATGATTCTAGCACTTCCGGTTTCACCGGAAATGACCATAACATCTGTTTTTTAAATGGAACACCCTGTATATTTTTACATTTTTGGATTCAGGGATTTATTCTGCATACGATGGTATCAACTTCGAAGAAGAAACATAACCTCAAACATTTTTTTAGGATAATTTAAGTTGACATCTAGGGAGCCATGACTGCTGAAAAACTTTTCTTTCTGAGTCATTGAGTATTGTAAAAATAAAATCAGGATATTAAGTGAGCTAACTTTGCTTTTATAGCCATTTAAACATCTCGGAAATGGTTTTTTCGATATACCTAAGTATTTTTTTTTAAATGGCATCATTATACCTCATTATGCTATTTTAATAGAGATTTTCTTTACCTACATTTCGATACCAAACACTTCACCATTAGTTCATAAATAACTTACAAAAGATACTTTACTTATGACCTTAGTTCAAATTTACTTTAGTAAGCATTGACCAAGTTAAACATTTGATATGAAATTAATCGGGAATGCCTTGAAAAAAAAAACAAATTTATTAAACTAAAATAAATTTGAACCAAGGTAAGTATCTTTTGTAAGTTATTTATGAACTAATGGTGAAGTGTTTGTTATCGAAATGTAGGTAAAGAAAATCTCTATTAAAATAGCATAATGAGGTATAATAGTTCCATTTAAAAAAAAATTCTTAAATCGAAAAAACCATTTCAGAGATGTTTAAATGGCTATAAAAGCAATGTTAGCTCACTTAATATCACAACTTTATTGTTCCAATACTCAACGGCTCAGAAAGAAAAGTTTTTCAGCAGTCATGGCTCCCTAGATGCCAACTTAAATTATCCTAAAAAAATGTTTGAGGTTATGCTTCTTCCTCGAAGTTGATACCATCGTATGCCGAATAAATCCCTGAATCCAAAAATGTAAATAATGTAAATGTATATTTTTAATTGTTACCTATTATATACTTATTATGCTTCGGTTTCAATTGGAATGTTTCAAAAACAGTCGAAAATATCACGATTGTACAGGGTAGTTCCATATATTTTGCCACCTACCTACAGCCATTATGTTTAGACATATGAAAAAAGTGTAGAGACAAAACATTGGCGTCAAATATCTTTTGCCGAAAAAATATAAAACAAAATAGCATCGGATAGTAGAGACAGAGACACACCCGATGCTTTTTTAAATGGAACATACCCTAGCTATATTTTTGCACATTTAGAAAGATCATTTTCAGCTGATTTCAAAAATATATAATATTGGCATTTGCTCGGGTTGTTTTTAAAAGAGCATTTTTAGCCAAGCTCTTTGTGTAAAAGAGTTCGCGTAGAATATAGGATACCATGGAAAAAAACTGACAAAATATTTCTGACAGTTTACCAACAGATTTTTATACAAAATCCCAAATACTTTAGAATGGGTTATTCATTCAGGAATAACATAATTTTATTTGTCATTCATAAATTTTGACACCTAAGTATGTAGAATTTTTAGACATTTTTAGAAAAAAGTGTAAAAAGCAAAAGTTGTAGATTTGAAATATATTTTGGTAGTAAGAAATAAAGCAAAGGGACATCAGAAAGAAAACTGTCAGTAATGATTATCAGAAATATTATGTAATTTTTTTCATGGCAATTGGTATATATTCCATGCGGTAGTTTTGCATAATATTTCCAGAACGGATAGATAGAGCAAATGACAACATATTATTATAAATTTTTGGAATAAAAAGAACAAGATCCATCAAAATAGGCAAAAATATACAGGGTTCTATTTAAAAAAACAAAAGTTGTGTCTTTTTCTCTACTTTTTGGCGCCATCTTGTTTTACTTTCTTCACCAATAAACAGTTGACACTAAAATTTACAATTTTTATTATTATATAGGTACTCTTTTTCAGATTTCTAAAAATAAAGGCTGATGAGGTGTCAAAATATATCCTGTAATAAATAGGATATGAGCACACGAAAACATCAGTGGGTAACAGAGATATGAATTTTCAAAGAAAAACCACTATATAGGAAGGCATTTCTTTTGAAATAATAATTTATGTATCTACTTCTAATAATTTGTTTTTTAAGAGTATACAAATATTCATGATACGATTAATTTTAGTAGGTAGGTTTATAAATAATTATTTTATTTTATTACTTAATGTACGATAGATAATATTATAACTACTTGATACTCTTCTCCATAGTTCCCACAAAACATTACTGGGAGATAGATGTAACAAATGTTAATTAACATTAGAGATAACATGAGACAGGGAAATCTCTCTTAGTGCCATTTTGATTAAAAAATACTTAATCAGAAATTCGCATCTCTGACAGGTTGCTGGAATCTTCTTCACAAAGATCACGTATAATAATCATTAATTTAATTTAATTGCGTAAAGTAGGACACAGGAAAATTAAAATTGAACTTATCTGTTAAATACAGAGAAAACTGTTAAAAAATTGTGGACATCATTACCAACTAAACTCTACATCAATTTGTCTTGGAACTTGATGCAGACAATATTTGGAATATTTCTAGTTAAAATAGAGAAACAATTTATTAAAAATCACTTACCTCAATATATTAAATAACGTAGGTACAATCACTTAATGACACTATTCAGTAAGTTTATCATCACCACACAATCCTTTTAAGAAAACTAACAATTTAGAAGTTCTTCATTCACTTTTACTAAGTAGGTACACACCACATATAAATGTTATAAACTTAGCACTTGGATTTTACAAGGATATCGAAGGATTCCGTAAATTATGCAACAGGATAACTGATTCCCAACCCAAGCCACCACACTTCTTGTGTGACATGTGCCACCTGACTGAATTCACCTTTACAGTTTTCCAGGTATAAGTTTCATTCTATCACCCCACCAGGTAAGTGGGCTCTGGAGAAATAGTATCAAGCACGTGCCTCTGACGAACACCTCCTTTGTTAATCCTGCGGCTTCCGATTATTGGTGGATAGATGCCACAAGGCGGGGTTTCAGGTTGCGATTGCCCGTGATTGGACAATGTGTCGTGTCTTAATTCTCAGGTATCCTGATGAGTTATTTAATTGCAAATTGATTTTTTAAATAGATTTTTTTAGTGAGCAGTGTGAGGTCAATATTGATTCAATTAATGACATTATCAAGGTGTAGTGGTCTAATGTTGGGGTTTTCAATTTGTTTTATTGTTTGTAAATTGATTAGTTTTTTATTTCGTTTTACGTAAGTGGCAACCATTAATTGTTGATTATTGGAAAATGAATTGACAAGATTTCTGATATTGTTGCTTATCGGAAAAATGATTTGAGAAATAAGTGTATTACAATTAATTATTATTATGCAAGTTGAAACTACAACCATTGAAAAAATCTTGGCTATTTTCTTTGATGGTAAGCTTTTTTTCAGCTGAAATTTAATTTACAGAAATATGTTGGTACTGAGGTAAACTGTACTTATTATTCGAAACCATATAAAAGTTAATTTTCCATACACACTGCAGATAATTTGAAGTGCACCCCAATTTAAATGCGATTTGCAAATCGAAGATATTTTCTTCTATGCTGATTTAGTCGGCGTTGCAACTTAAATTCTCGACGACCTAACAAAATCTTTGGGGTATTCATTATTAATTAAAATTTCCCTGACAAATTGCCTTTCATGTTAAAATTTAAATACCTATCTGTTAGGTGTCCTTTTTCGGTAAACGTTAGTTTGAAAATTATTATTGATTTTTTTAATTAAAACATTTAAAAATGGTAATTCATTATTATTTTCTATTTCTAAAGTGAATTTGATAGATGGTTCTTTATCATTAACATTTTCCAAAAAATTGTTTAATAAGTCGATTCCATGATACCAAATTGCAAAAATATCGTCAACATATCTCCACTAAGTTCCCGGTTGATAAATACTATTTCTAACATATCTGTTTTCAAAACCCTCCATAAATATACCTATTGCTTAATAATGGTGACAAATTGCCATTACCATCCCGAAATTTATTTCTATTTATTTTTTAGAATTGGCGTGATTCCCAGAAATAAGTTCAATGAATAATTGATACCGTTAACAATTCCATTAGGTATGCATTTACGCTAAGTTTAGTCCTATTTGCTAAATTATTGTCGTTTATTAATTTGTCTTTAATTATTTTCAAAGTTTTGTCCACAGGGACACTCATAAAAAGGCTAACAACATCAAAACTTACCATCAGATGTGTATCATGAATATTATTTTTATAAAGTTTTTCTAGAAAATGTTTGCTATTTTTTATATATGAATTGGTATTTACAGAACGCGGATTAATAATTTTTAGTAAAAATTTTGCCAAGTTATGACACGGAGATGTTTGGCTTATGTATTTTTGGTAAACCATAAAAATGAGGAGGTTTACTATGATGTGGTGTAAGCTTTCTACGTTAAAAGTCGATGAATTCATTTTTGTATTTAAAAAGAGTTTTGTAAATTTTGGATCTAGGTACTAATGTCCCGTTGCAAAGAAGAAATTGATGGTTTTTCTTCAGAACTCAAATTGTTTTTAATATTCTTTGTTAATTTTAACAATATAAAATTAAATAGATGAAAAAATGTTATATTAAAAAATAAGAAGCCGAAAATGAAAACCATGTAAACAATTGAAATTGAGCAAAAAAACATTTCATTCATTTTGTATAAAATTTTTATTACAAGGCATAATAAAATTCATATGGCGGTTGTATTTAATCTAATATTCCTAAACTAGCTCATCAGTATGAAAATAAATTTGGAAAAATTGCGTTGTTTAATTTTAATTCAATTTCTGCCAACTTCATTTACTTATTTTTAGTGAAATGCATTGCATGAAAGAAGGTTACTAAAGAAAGTGGTTAATTCTTGGGTTATGATTAATATTAGGTACACGCAGCAGTAAATTAAAAAAAAAAGATTCGATGAATTGAAATATTACTTCGGATAAACATCAGCTGCTCTTGTGGTAATCTCTAAAGTTATGTTATTGTATTAACTGTATTAATGTGCTGAATATTAAATTATATACTGTGTCTTAAATTAACTGAATCAGTTGGGACAGAATGAAGTTAAATATAATAAAAATGTTCTCAATTTTATTGAAATAATTAAATACCTGCTTACTTACTTTCACTAGTTTTTCAAATTTGGAATCACTGCATAAAGTGTTATAAAACATGATGATACGGGCAAGCTTAATATTTAATGTAAATTATGAATATTAGGAGCAGAGTTACGTATACTTTCTTAAAGAAAATTCCCAACAATGTGATGAAAATTATTACTATTAGAATTTACACCTAAATAGGTATTTACTTTTGCTAAATTTGTGATGTACCATGAGTATATTGTTGCCGACACCGACGGTTCAACAATCGCGGTCATAACAACCCAAAGTACGCAGATTTGGTAAAGAAAATTAAAGCAAGTAATAAATTTATAACTATACCTATCTACTGAATCGACAGTCGTTGACGAACAAGATAGGGAACTTCACTATTCTAACATAAATATTAATTTGCTGGCTTCTGATAAAAAAATGGCCGAAAAATGCTACGTTGAAAACAAATTTCTTTTTTCTTGATAATAACCAACACGATGGTTTTTCCGTCTTGAAACTTCCCTATAGATATCTTGGAACCAAATGCTAAGAGGAAAATTATTATTGTTTACATGACAAATTGTTCTTAAATTTAAATAATGAAAACGCTCCCTC
This sequence comes from Rhagium mordax, assembly GCA_963680705.1. Classification (NCBI taxonomy): domain Eukaryota; kingdom Metazoa; phylum Arthropoda; class Insecta; order Coleoptera; family Cerambycidae; genus Rhagium; species Rhagium mordax. The sequence goes on along the minus strand of OY796658.1, from coordinate 94,354,837 downwards.
ACGTATGACAATTCATTATATTACACCCTGTATGCAACTAAAATTCTAAATAAACAAATGTCTGAGTCTCTTTTCTTTTAGTTTCAATGATTTTCTTTTCCATCAGATAATTGATTATTTTAAGTGTTGGATATTATTAATAATAAACTCTCATCAACCGAAACATAAACATATAAAAAGGCAATAAAATAAATTAAACTAATTCTCTATTCGCTTCAATCAAATAATTTATTCAGCTTTAAGTCTGATTAAAAAATGAAGATTAAGCGGCATTTATGTGGGAGATAGGGTTGAAAATAGGGACAAATGTAAACTGTTAACAATTTACGTAATGGTTTAGGGAGTGAGTGAAGACGTTGCAGGGGTAAATTGTCACAGTAGGTGAGCACCATACACACGCCATGTGCGGGTTACGTGGCGTGTGCCCCGCAGGTTCTTCTTCAACGGTCGTCTTCATTATCACCGCCTTGTCGGTTGTTTGCTGAAAAATAAAAAAGTTATGCCTCAAATAACATGTCACTTTTTGTAAATTCTAACTACTTACTATCAGTTATTTGAGTGGTAGAAAGCACTATGTGGAAATAAATAATGTTAAATCGAAAGAAATGGATGTTTCGGTAGGGGTTCCACAGGGGTCTGTCCTGGGACCTTTGCTATATATAATTTATGTCTGTGATTTTAGTAGTACTAATTCTATTCTTTTTGCAGATGACACTTCTCTGCTTATCACTGCTCAGAAAACTACTGATGCAGTTTTAAAAGCTAATGAACAATTATGTGATGCTCACAATTGGTTCACTGAGAATAGCCTAATCTTAAATAATAAAAAATCTATTTTTATTCGCTTTAACGCGGGTTATTCTAATTCAAATGCTGACAACAGTCTATTAATTAAATCTAATGAAAGATCTATTGAACAGGCTGCATCCACTAAATTCTTAGGCTTACATATTTCTGAAAACTGTTCCTGGACAATACATATAAATGCGATATGTAAAAAAGTAGCCCCAATGTGTTATTGTATTAATCAGCTACGACAGGTTGTTAGTAAGCCGGTATTAATTACTTATTATTATGGAAATTTTAATTCAATCATCAGTTATGCTGTAATTGCCTGGGGCTCTTCTCCTGATATGGTGAGAGTATTTAAATTACAGAAAAGAGCTGTGCGTTCTATAGTAGGAGTAACAAGGCGTACTAGTTGTAGGGATATTTTTAAAGAGTTGGGAATACTTACACTACCTTGTTTATTTATTCTTAGTTTATTATTGTATGCTAAATCCCAACTGAACGGTACTACCCTTAATTCAAATCACATCTATAACACAAGAAATACTAATTTGTTGGAAATTCCTTATCACAGATTAGCATTATATGAAAAAAGCCCAAAGTATTTAGCTATTAAAGCATACAATAAATTACCTGAATCATATAAATCCATGAACGAAAAAATTTTTAAAATGGAAATAAAATGTTTACTCAGAAGTAAATGTTATTATTCTTTAAGTGAATACCTTAACGATAGGCTTTAATTTTATTATATGTATGTTAGTATGATGTTATTGTTAATATACATATTATGTGTTGTGTGTTACCAATGGACGATGTAATAATAATTGTACTATTTTACAAACTTTTTATTCTTATTGTTTTTGTTTATTTGAATAAGATTATATATATATATATGTAATTATATTGACATGTTCTATATCATGTAAATGATCTATTGAACCAATAAATTATTATTATTAAATAAATAGTTGTAATAGGTGTATTTGCGCGTCGCCCGTCGCCTATTACAAATATTTGACGGTTAATGTTACAATTAGTACTTTTACATGTTTCATCAGAATTGATTAGTGGCATTCTAAATACTAATTCTCGTGTTTCGTAAGGATCTGTGTTATCATCAACTGTATTTTTTCAAAATGACTTTCCTTTTACAACATTTAACCAGTATTGATTATGACAGTATTGTTATCTTTGGTCTTTTGTCAGATACAGGAATAGATTTACGTCTGAAGATGCAGACTCTTTATTCATTATGATCCATCTAAAATTGCGTGGTACTTATCAACTAATTTTGCTTCGAGTTTTAATCTATCTAAAAGCATATTTTCCAAGAAATGGCTGAAATTGTAGTCTGAGTTAGATTGACTCCATACTAAATGGACAATGAGCTATTACCTTTACCATCTCTCAGCCTCGACTCAACCATTCCACCATATCTATATCTTCTTCGATTCTAGGTTGAAGGACAGACTCATGTATTTCTATTGAAATGAGGTCATGAAGATATTCTCTCAAGTTTAGGACGGTAAGTTGATGAAACCAATCAGTAACCACATTATAGAACTGTAATGATGTTCATTGAATCTTATTTAAAAAAGATGTTATTCTATACGTACCGAAAAATTGCATATATAATAGGTATTTCCTTTCACCATAATTAGGTAAAAAATTTCGTTTAAAAAATTTATTAAAGACTTCGTCTTATTTTTAGGTAAAATCTCAAAAATTACTAAGGAAGTATTTATTATGTTATGAGAAGATCCGGGTTTAGGTACGTAGCAATAGAGGTATCATTTCCTAGGTAAATATTCAATAAATGAGTCAGCCTATTTTGGAAGTGTTCAATATTATTGAACAAGGCACGTAAACTTGTTCTTAACCTGACCTGACCTAATGGGTGTTTATGACAGGATCTCTTTGAAGGTGTTAAGTCGTTTGCTTATTTACTATTATTTTGTCTAACAAGTTGGTATGTACTAAGCTTTGTTGATTGGAAGTGCAATTACTAAACACAAAGTAACATAGATAATATTTTTATTAATAGAAACTATGCGCTGGAAAATCCTATCTGTTAAGGAAATAAAAAATTATGTAGTCATGTATTACTGTCTGAAAAATGTAATAATAATAATTCTTTAAAAAAAATAATTAATAAGAAGTTTCCACGTCACTATACAGGGTGTTAGGTACTGGTCATTACAAACTTTGAGGGATGAATCCCCATCAGAAATGAGGTCGAAAGAAAAAAAAACTCATGGTCCTAAAATGCTTCCTTAAAAAGAATTCTTTCTAATTTAATTTTGTATCGAGGAGGCGTGGACAACTAGACAAGAAAGGATTGATTTATGACATCTGGATATCATTTAAGATTGCAGTTTGAAAATGTGCTAGTTCCATTTAATATCTGAAGATGTGCAGAAAATTTTTCAATTTTGAAATCATGAATTCTGCGTTTCGGCATGTTTTCAAAGCTTTCAACAACCTAAATATCTCGAACACGAAGCCTCTAATCAAAATTTTGCAAGAGTAACTTTTTCTTTTAAATTCAACGTAGAATCCGAAAATATCAATGAATAAAAAAAGAATTAGAGGATGGTAAAAATAGGGTAGAAAAAATGGGACACCCTCCTACTACGCCCCTGAAAATTTTTGATGATTCGCGGTATTATGGTTCGATGAATACTTATTTTACTAAACTTTGGTTCGAATTTGATTAAAATCGGTCCAACGGTTCAAAAGTTACGGTGAAAAAACGATTTAAAAAAGTTAACTTCAACACCCTGTATTTTTTTAAGGAAGCATTTTAGGAGTTTTTTTTTCTTTCGACCTCATTTCTGATGGGGATTCATCCCTCAAAGTTTGTAATGACCAGTACCTAACACCCTGTATAGGTTGCGAAATCCTTTTACTCACACGAATTTCGATTTCCTATATTTCTATAAGTTGCTGATTAATATTAATATACTATAGAATAGGATAGGATATGAGGCCTGACATTTTTTAGTCATCTTCAGAGCTAGTGTCTTTTTGGCAGGCCTCATTTTTACGTTTATTTGTGTAATATGTTACACCGTGAATATTTAGATTAAAATATCGATACTATAAACTGACAAAGACGAAAATGATAAAATTAGTATTGATTTCACTTTATGTTAAAATGGTAAATGTACCGCATAATTAGACAGACAGCGGACATTTTATTTACATGCTCTCTAAAGGTAATATGAAACTCCCGTCAACAAAATTTTTAATTTGTTACGTGTCAATAGATGTTTTGGTAATGTTGTGATAAATATCTTCAGGAAGTTTCTAGCCATGTGCAAATACAGGGTGAATCCCAAATTATTTTTTTCTTTTTAACGGATGGTAAATGGTAGGTAAATCCATATAAAAAAATGTTTGTTCTTTATATTGGTTCACTGGTTCTTACTGCACCACTATCAATTACCTTTGCTCGGGAGGCTATGGAACGCATATATTTTGTACCATTTGTTTACACAAGCACATCAAACACGCTAGTTTTATTAGTGTTTTTTTTTGGATAATTTATCGCTCGAAGTACCTATATAACAGCACGACAAGTAGTTCCAAAACAACTTTGTCGGTGATTTTATGTTTTTTTATATCTTAATTTGTAATAAACTTAGATAAAAAAGCATATTGTTCACCTCATATATAGATCGGTAGAGATATGCAGAGGTCCTCAAAAGTTCAATAGATTTTTATGTAAGATAGGTCAGTTTTTCAACTTTCTATTTTATATTTTTTTACTCGTAATTCGTACAAATATCAACAGATATCCAAATGGTAGTAATTATCATAAGCAAATTAGATCATATTAGATAGAATTGAAAGAAAACAAATTTTATTGACATTCATTTAAATTTCGTTGATATATAAATATTATTGTGGAGAATATATAAATATTATTGTGGAATATCCCAGTGTTAGAACTGCTCTTATCTTTATACTGATAAATTTATCCGGTTTAGTCGGAAATAGAGAATTTTTAATTTTTAAATACAACATTTCGTATAAGTATATTAATTTTTGAGCAATTAAACATACAATTTGGAATTAGAGAGCTTCTGAAGTACAAAATTCATTATTTAGAGCCCTCTCCAGAAACTGAAACGAACCTTAGTGGACGAAACTTGTTGTTTTACTTTGGCGTGAAAACAATTAGTTAATCTTAAAATGTGTCTACGTACATACATGTATACGAACTAACAAATCGGAATATGTGTGGGTATACGGCCCCTATATCAATATAATTAATAGTGCCATGTGCACCAATCTATACGCTCACCTGGCCCTTGCCATCGCGAACTCTCCCCCGCGTGCACAGACTGCACTGCAGACCGCTGACAGACAGACGGAGGGTCATCATCGCATCACCTTGCGTAACATGCTTTGTAATAGGGCGCTGGACTCGTGCTACCATTCAAAGGTACTGTTATACTTATTAAAGTATGAATAAAAGTGAATTTTAGACACACAGTTGATGGATCTTCTTAGTAGGGATGATTTTAAAATACCGTTAGGGTGCGAGGGTGTTTGTCAAGAGCGATAATTAAAATTATGATGATTTATGGATTGGTGACTACGTAGAACGGTTTTTCTGGTCTGATGCCAATTTACACCTTTACGAAGATGGTTTACGTTTATATTATCACACGCACGTGTACTTACCACAGGGTGTTAATGATATTGTGGCCAACATCATTCACTTTACTCTCTCTTCCAATAATGTCAAACTCCGAGTAATTACAGGAAAAATAAGAACTGATAGAAAATCCAAGCGTTGCGAGGTTATCTTTGACTCTTACGCCGAATTGACATATATTTTTTTGCAGATGAAATACATTCCTGAGTGACCGGTCATACGCTAGTGGAGTAGAGAACCCTGAGGCGGTTTCAGAACGACCCTTATTTATCCCCTACTGCATTGCCTTTGTTTCTCTGCTCTGTTTTCTATTTTTGGTAAATTTTCGATCGGCCATATTTTTTAAGGGATTCATCGCTTCATAAATCGTAGTTAGTAATATGAATGCTATTCTAAACGAAATTTTGTAGATAGGTTCGGCCATGAGGACACGTCGAAGATTTTAAAAGTTAAAAAAATTTTAATTAAATAATTATGGAAAATCATTATTATGACTACCACATTTTAAAATTATTCAGAGTACACTGAACTATCAAAGAAAAATAAAACTACGGCACATGCCACCATCTGTTGTATAGCAGATCATCACTTTTAAGCACTGATACACATACTATACACGATTCATCAGACACGGTCTCAGGTAAAATATCAAGCAGGGGAAAGTCTATAGATAGGGCTAGGTCTACGCGTCTATCATTCCATCTAGTCATCACTTTTGATTTTATTAGAGAGGTTCAGATCTAATACGACCTATTGTTATCTTCTGGTTAATGATATTAGGGGCGCATTGATTAAGCTATTTCCTGTTTTTAATTGAAAACCGTTTGACGGATTAGAAGAATAATTTTCAATGAATATTATTCATTGACTATATTATCGCATAACTATGAACTTGACAGATCAACACATTAACCAAATTTCATGAAAATATGTCTAAGCGTTTTCAGATACCTACGTGCGAGCCTATACGTGTAAGAATTTTTTTTTTAAATCGATGAGATAAAACGCGTTTCTTTGAAAATTTTAAATTTATATTTATTTGGCCTCCTAAAGTGCTTGAATTAAAAGCCAAAATTATACAATAGAATCCCAATTTTCAGATGATGATCTAACGAAATTTTGAGGATTTTAAATCTAAATTTATTGCAAGTAATTAATTATTAAAATAAGTATACAGGGTGTCCGTTTTTCGACCCGCAGCATGGGGATCTAGTTTATCTTAAGAAATGCGAAGTTGGTCAAATTAGAGCAAAGGTGTACATTTTTATGCTGATCAATAATGTTGTTTAAGATACAAGTATGCCTTTGTTTCTAAAGCAAAGCACCCTTTGCAAAACTGAATAATGTTTAATTTCGGTCGACATATAAAACTAAACTATCATGTGCCGACACTACCGCAATCAGAAAAAAAAAGATGTATTCAAAAATGTGAGAATCCAACATGGCACCCATAAGAAAACATAAAATTGACTGTTGTTTCTCTGCCATCTTAGACGTCATAACAAACGAAATGTCATAATCGGAATCCTCAGAAAAATGTGCTTTAAGAATGTCTTTGTTTAAAATACGTAGTTTTATTAGTTTTCAATTTAATTTAAAATGAGAATCACGATTTGTCGTTTTTTTCTAATATTTTCAAAACTAAAAACGATAGATCAAATTTCTTTAACTCCTCATCATGCAGGTCGAAAAACATATTTTCAGTTCTTTGCTACTGAAAATCCTGAAGTCAACAAACTCGCAATCGCGAGTACATAATAAGATTGAGAAAGAGAGCTTGTTTTATTCAGAGCGTCCACGTGCAATCTAAAAAAGCAGTCATATACATATATATTATTCATATGCACATTAAAGGTCTCTTCATGGTTCAAAAAATCCTGAATTATAACAGTTATTACCCAACAATTAAAGGATTCTACGGACACGGATGAGAAGCCTGGACGTCGGTTAGAAGCACAGCACGTGCGTGGCTCGCGCTGCTCCTCGTTTGCCATATGACGGCCAGATCGCTGCGAAGAATCGTCGGTTTAGCCAGAAACCCAGTCTGTTCTGGCCCCTTAATCTAGTCAGCTGATTATAAGCTGTGCTAAATCATGGTAGTCGTCCTGCTTCTTCCGTTAGGTCGCTGGCTTCTCGATAGATTGCTCAGATATGTTGTTGGATAACTGATTTCACATGTCTGCACAGCTATCAAGAGGGAAACTGCCACAAGCTGCAGGAAATTAAAATTAACAATGCTGTATTTATGTCTGGACATTGGCGATAGGCCATCTTTACGACGGTGTTATTTATTATCGCTATTATGTCAGGGGCCGTTCATTATTTAATATTAGCCATCCAGGAGTGGAAATATTAAGACCTAATGTTTATCGGGATAATTATCTACGATTTAACATATTTTTATTAAGTTGCAACCATCGCATACATCGTTTGCACCAATTAACACCGTTTAGACTACATTTAAGTTATAATTTAAATATTGTAACCTGGTTGTTAATAATTGTGCTTCTTTCTTATACCAAGAGAATCACGTGGTTGTATTATTTTTGTCAATATTAACGTGATTGTACGAAGGCGTAGAGGGGTCATTAATAATTTTCGCAAGTTTCATCCAAAATTCACACTGACTGTTGCAATTTTAACTAAATGATTGTAACTTCGAACTTACAATAATTGTAACTTCGACCTACAATTATTGTAACTTCGAGCTACAAATGTAACTTCGAACCTACAATTGTAACTTCGACTTAAAATTGTATTTTCCACCCTACAATTTTATTGTAACTTCCACCTACAATTGTAACTTTGAACCTACAATAATTGTAACTTCGACCTACAATTAGGTCAAAGTTACAATTGTAGATTAGAAGTTACAATTGTAGGTCGAAGTCACAATTGTAAGTTCGAAGTTACAATTGTAGGTCGAAGTTACAATAATAATTGTAGGTCGGACTTACAATAATTCGTCACCTTAGTCGATAAGTGTTCTACCTCCTTTTAAGACATGTTTGGGAAAATTGCTTTAAAGTTGACCTGTTTTAGAAAACTAATATTTTATACATGGTGCATGGATAAAATTTCATCTAAACTGGTAATATTGTCACTATGCCTTTTACGACAAAGAATTCTGCTTTTGATTTACGTATATTCTGAATTTAAAAAATAATATATTGGAGGTGGATCAAAAGGGTAAGTTTCTATAAAAAACTTCAAATAGCTCTGGATATGTCACAATTGTAGGGGTTAAAACCCATTGGTATTATGCGATATAATAAGCCATTAATAATATATCTGATACAATCGTCTATTGAGTCTAGTAATGCGATAAATAAAAATATAAAACAAATCTAATAGAACATAATACGGACTTTAATGACCATGGAACAATTATTTTATTATGAAGAATAGTGGACGTGGTACATCTGCACGTCGTAATGGATATGGAACATCGAAATTATAAATTTTTATATTTCAATGGTAGGATATGTCACAAACTATATATTAATGAGTGTACGTGGAACAAAACACTTTAAGAATCGTAAGATATTTTGGAGATGGTACAAAATTTCCGAAAAAATATCAAATTTGCCGCCAGAAAAATATGATTTTTTTTGTTTTAAATGAAAAAAGAGCTGAATAATTGTAAGGAACTAGATTTAACTCAAAACCGCTAAAAATGGAGGTGGACCACTTAACGACCAAGGTGACGAATTGTAGGTCGAGGTTACAATTGTAGGTTCAAAGTTACAATAATAATTGTAGGTCGGACTTACAATCGTAGGTCGAGGTTACAATAATTGTAGGTTCGAAGTTACAATAATAATTGTAGGTCGGAGTTACAACTGTAGATCGAGGTTACAATTGTAGGTCGAAGTTACAATTGTAGGTCGAAGTTACAATTGTAATTTCGAAGTTACAATTATTGTATGTCGAAGTTTTAATCGTTTAGTTGAAATTGCAAGAGTCAGGGTGAATTTTGGTTGAAACTTTCGAAAATTATTAATGACCCCTCTACGCCTTCGTATGATTGTGTGCTTTTATTCGCAAGTTTCTTGAAATTTTAATAAAGTTCTTAATTTAAGAGAATAGGCAGCTTTGTTTGAAAAGGTTATAATAAAATTATGAACAACCGTAGCATTTTTTCTTATGTGGTTTATTTGCCAATATTTCAACTTACCATTCTTAAAACAGATTTTTGGATATTGAACGCTTATAAATTTATCAATAGAATTTATTTAACAGAGCGTTGTCACTAAGCCCTTAATTTAGGCTAGATACAAAAATTAACGCTAGTAAAACAATTAATTTAGGTAACAAAAAATGACATTTTAATTGGAGACAAGAACTAATTGCAGGAAATTTGTATATTAGTAATTAAAGCTGTCCAATAGAACATAAAGTTATATGTGTACGTTAATTATTTTAAATAATAATTGGGAATATAAAAACATACTACAGTTAACAGGAGTATGCTATACGCAGGTGTTAACTACAAAAGAAACACGGTATAAAATGCCAAGAAAATAAATGATTGTCAAATATTAAAAATATGTTTTTCTATTAATTTTTGGTTAGTCATAATAAAGAAAACATTATTACTCTACACCCTGTAAAAGTAGTAAAGATTTGTATAAGAACCTTCTTCCATAATATTTTAGGCTTACAGCAATGGGTCTGTATGAGCTAACTGTTTTGTAGTACTAATGAAAGTACACAGGCACTTTGCTATTTAATATAGGTATGCCAAAAAAGGAGACCCATCATGTCAAATTTATACATAGGTATATGATGTATGGTTATAACCACCTGCCAATTCATAATGTATTCTATTTTCTGCAAATAGGTGTAGTTTTATTGCCATAACTATATGTATATATACAAGGTAGGTAATTAATTTTCAACAACTTTAAAACACTCATCTTTTCAGTTTTAGCATATTCGCCACTTCAGATGTGTCTACCTAATTACTTTCTTTATGTAGTTAAGAAGTAAGGTATACTTACCTAGTGAGCAAATATTCTTATCGTCGGTATAATTTTTAGTAGGAAATTCAAAAATGTTTTGAATGATAATTATAAATATCTGAATTTTGAAAAAATTCGGGGTTATTTTAATAATTTAGACTGTTGAAGTGCAGATATTTTCCAATATAGGTACTTACCTTTTATTTTATTGTATTAAATCAATTACTATTAATAAACTTGAGGTGTAGATAAGTATAAATGTAGAAACGTCTGAAAACTCATACTGCCTAAAAAGTTTCTGCAGTTTCTCATAAAATAATATTTGTTGCATCGCTGCATATCCTGAATGAGGAAATTTATTATTATCATTTCTTTATAAGAATTAGTTTTCGATATTTGAATGTTAAAATCAAGACAGCGATGGAGAAAACAATATTCAACGCGGAAGAGAACCCAAAAGTTTCTACAAATCATCAGCTCCACAAAAAGAAATATTTGGAGCATCGCTATTAAATTTGTTAAGCAATATTATCCCCATGCGAAAATATTTTAATAATGAAAATACTAAATAGTACTATTTTTTAGAGGTACTAGGACAAATACAAAATGTTTCTTTTTCAAAAAAGATACAAGTATGTACAGAGAAATCCACGTCATAATAAAAAATCTGAAGTTGTAAATTGTTTTGTCAATTTTAGATAAATTAATTTGTAAAAAGCACATTTTTATAATATATTAGTAGGTACTCTATGTTAAACAATATTTAAGTATAAGAACCGACATGTGAAGAAATTGTCTAATTCGATGCCTAGCATTTTTTTCATAATGCGTTTAAGCTGAGGGTTTAATACTTTTGATATTATTATGCAATAAAACTCCTAGAAACAGTGACATTTTATATCTAAAAAAAATAAATAAAACTTGATTAAATCGCTTTTAATAATAAGTAGTAATTATTATTAAGAAATGAAAAAATATAGATTATAGAAATTATTCCTATATTATTTGGAATCACCCTGTATAATAGTACAATTCCCCTCACATGTATTTCCATTGATTTTTTGCGTATTTTTGAGGCAGCTGTCACAGTCGGACAATTTTATAGTCAATTTTCGGCATGAGAAACATAAATTCTAAGAGAGACTTCAACGTTAGATACGCACAGTAACTCTTTTTCACCTGCTTCATATTGCCAGATTATTTTGTCAATTCACGAGTTAAAATTAAATGAATCGTTATAGCACAAATTATTTTCACCTGTTGAGTGATGAAGTTTTTGGAATTACAATTAACTTTAATAATATCTGATACATTCGAGGAATATAAAATTGAAATAATTGTTTGAATCAAATTGGACTACTTATATTTTGAGAAGTTCTGCAGTTAGGTATAATACACTGCATCTCACTGAGAACATACCGGTCAATAAACGTGTTTTATAAAAATAAACTGAGGGCAAGGCATATTATATTAGTCTATTAAGTGGGTATAGGAATTTGGTTTAAATTATTTAACATAAGCACTGCTTTTTGAAGAAACGAAACTATAAAATTTTATTTACCTACTTGTTTTTAAGTTTTAAATCAAATGCATATTTTGAGGATAGAAAAGGCGACATTTTGAAATAATTTTACCCACTTTAACCCACTTTATTAGTCTACCTATATTTGTAATAAAACTGTCAAGAAATTGTCATTCAAGTCCAGTATACGTACAATTTATGCCAAAAACCAGCCGGTTTCTCACGGGGTAACAGCGTACAATAATACAATACTAAGGACTTAATTGACAACAATAACGTATGCGGGGCCGTCTGTGGTAATTCCCATTAAAAAGGATATGTCGCAAAGTTAAAGTTACGTTGGTATCATCTTTCGAATGCTGACGATTTCAGTGTGGGAAGCATTCAAGCACCTGCATTAGACGGTTTTGAAAACTTAATTTACATTTTACTATAAAACTTCGTTAAATTTTATTCAGTATCAATTTTTTGCTGGGAGTTATTTAACTTTTACATGTTTTGTATTAAATAAAAATGCGCTTAATTAATTAACGCACAAATAAATGACTTTTTAATTTGCTTTATGTCGTTTTTATGTATATTTTGTTCCCTTTATGAATACAAATAAATTCATTATGATTTAGTATTTTTTTTAAATTAATCGTAGATCGTAACCATGTAGATTTCTGCACATATTTCTTGTCAGCCATTTTAAAAACATTGTGGAATTTTATTAATGAACCACTATTATAAGTAATAAGATAACGATAAAACGCTTTCATTTGTATCTTTTTTAACAAAATATTACCTTAGATCGCTAGTATTTTCAAAAGTACTCAAAATAAATATCATGTGTGGGGGATCGTCAGAAGCACTTGTATTTGATTATGCAATAATATACAGGGCGTTCCATTTAGAAAGTTATTGATGTTTTTAAATTTACATATTCGAAATTAAAAGAACACCATGTAGAAGAAAGTTTAAATTCTAATACATCACTTGAAAGTTCGTGCCTGGTATAATCAGCTGCCACAATAAAAAGTTTAAAATTATTTCTCATTTGAAAAATATCACATTTCTCTTTAGGTTCCACATCTGTCAAAATTTCGACAAAATTTAGAATATTTCAAAAAACCGCTCAAACGAAGCCTACATCTTATGACAGTTTATTGGAAAGCTCTTGACATTTTCTACTTAATCAAATTTGGAATATCTATATATTATTCCAAATTTGATTAGAAAATGTCAAGAGCTTTCCAATAAACCCTATGGGTGTCCCATTCAACTTAACAAACTAGGAGTTATTATGGAAGAAATCCACGCACTACGTGGACACCCTGTATAATTATCCCTTGTTTATATTTTAAAAATTAATTTCATTGCCTATATGTAACTGTATAATTTTTAAATAATTATAATTTATTTAAAAAGAAAATAAATAATTTCAATGGCAGGTGCTCTCGTAATTACCAGTTATTTTTAGGTTGCCACATATAATATTAAATTTCTAAATCAGGAAAATACCCCGTAAGAACCGGCGAAAGTACCTACTAGATTGAATTTTAATGCCATATAAAAAAATCTGTCAGTTGACCCCAGCACTATAAACTTTCACCATATTGTTTTTCTAGTGAAAATCGAAAATTAATTGATCCTGTGGGGTTGAAGGGTACAATTGTTGATGCGTAACACCCTGTTTAGGCACACGCCAGCCAGATGCCACGCTCCTCTTGACACACTCGCAATTTTACGCGCTAAAGATTTTACGCTTTTGTTGGACGATGCCTCACAATTGTTTATACACAAACCCAATTATACAGGGGTTACGTCTGAAATGAAACGGATCGGTGCATCCTTTAATAGGTCATTGGAGGAACTAACGGATTGCTGTGCAGATCTGGCATTTGCGGGATTTAGGTTAATATTGCGGATGACGGGGTGTTGATTCGCTTCGCAGATGCCTTAAAAGGTTGCTTGCTCCAAATTCTAAATACTTATAATATTGCTGCAAGTCATGCGACGTTTTTTATAATGATATTTCGGGCTCGTCCTGTCTTATATCATTTATGCAGAGATAAATATCATTTTAGTAAATGATTACAGATTGTATTTCGTGTAGATTTTTGTATAGGGTTAAATATTTAACAAAGTATCTTGTGAAGTGATGTTAGTTAACGTGGGGTGAGCCATTTAATAATTATATAAAATTTTATTTAAATCCGTATAACCATGTAATGGTAAATGGATAGTCACAAAATCGTCACAGGACGACTTTTACGGAAACTTGGAAATTTTTTCGAATATAGGTATGATTAGGTAGGTTTCCGTGTTTGGATTTAAATTATTATGATTAAGTTTAAATTAAAATCTATAGTCTACTGTATGTGGTCAAAGTATTTACGGATCACTCTGTATATTAAGCACGCCCTTTTCTCGGAATTATGTAAAATGAAAATATTAAGCAAAAATTTAAGTCAATGGTAATAAGTAATCAAATAAATTACTGTACATATATTTTTGGCAAATAATTACGATACTCACCGTTGAAAAGAAAGTGGCTTTAAATTTGGACGAACAGGCAGCTTACTTTTAACGTCAATTAAGTATGTAATACACACCAATCAATTTTACCGTGCCTAATTGGTCAGTTTTAGATATAATTTATAAATATATTAAAACATTTAAAACAATGAGTTGACTACTTTCTTTTGCTCATTATGTAAATAAGGCAAGTAATACATTAATATTATAAAAATATTATGGTGAATATTCCGAAATTACATACATCACATCCGAAAGTAGTATTACAATTATTTAAAATTATAGACATTTATTAAACAAAATTTTAAGGTAATAGGTTTTAATATGCACGACAGGTATTTGACTACCTGACGTTAAAAACAGTAATATGTAATTTATATAAAATGTACTCTTATATATTTTCGCTTAATAGCAGTTGAAATATCAGTAATATAGCAGGATTTAAGCTTTAGTCTGTATCATTTCATAAATCATTTGGTCTTTAATTAACTAACCGATTGATTGACAATATCATTTCATTTAATACCGATTTGTTTCAACGACTTTATCTGTATATTATATTTTTTTATATACCTACAATATTGTATAAATGTATGTATTTTTTATTTTTATTAGCACCCTTGTTTGGTAAAAATAAGCAAAACAAAAGTATTTTAGTATACATATTCTAGTATTAACGACTTTCTGATATTTTGATAATGTCAACAATTTATTATCTTAAAGAGAATTTAAAAGACAAGTCTGTTTCCTCGTTTCCCACAGTTTTATTTTAAACATTTTACGTTGCATAATTAACAACTTCCGACACTTTTTTAAGTGCTGGTTGATTTGCTATCGGAAATAATTCTCACGATAAAACAGTTTGATGTTCATTAGAAAAATGGTGTACCCTCATTTATTTCCATACCGAGTGTTTGTTGTAAATACATAATGATGACATCATAAGGGGTAATATTTTATTCAAATTGACAGATTAATTAAATATAATAAAACAATAGGGGAGTGGAAAGTTTTCTACATCGAAATTAGGTTACTGTAACAAAATTATTTAAATTTCACTAGTTTAAAAATATGTGGCACGATTTAATTGCAAAATATTAAAATAAAGAAGTCATCAACTGTCTGACATAGGAAAAAATAACTTTTCCATTTTAATCATACAAACTACATGGCATTTCCTTATAAAATTTATTTAATTTGCCCATACCTACAAAAAAATAATTAATATTTCTGGGACGGATTATTTTATAAAAAAATTATTGACAAGTTATTTTTGTGTCATCAAAGTATTTCGAAGCGTTCTTAATTTTTCACAACTAATGTAAGTTTAAGTCAAAAGTCTGGGGTTCAAAAGTCGGATCGAAAAGCTCTACGCGGATATCTTCTATGTAGACATGTGAGAGGAAGATCATATTATTTTACGTGGATACAGATAGTAATAAGGATGCATGTGTTAACATTGTATTTACGTCACTTTATATATTATTCTTTATTCCATATTTTCAGTGAACAAAATGCGCCCATTTGACATGACTCACTGCCTGATCTAACATATTTTAAAACATTTATGTAATATTAATTGATGATCTTTTAATATGCGTGACCAGTCTTTAAGCCTATGCAAATTTTATAATTATCTGGTTGGTAGTTATTAAAAGATTCGTGGCGATACATTTTAATAACACCTTTCATCCGTACGTGAATATATAACCAATAATCGTTTATGCGTGAGTACAAAGGCGGAATTTTTAATTATCTGTATATGAGACTGATAAGAAAGCGATATAATGACAGTAGCGTCCAACGAGGCAAGGTGCTGAATTGCAACTAACATCCACATATGTCACAAGATCCGTAATCGTAATCACTTCTACCTTATTTTATTACAAAAATGTTCACTATTTTAAAATGACGAGACTTTATAAAAGGTGGTAAGTTGGTCAAATGATAAATTTTCAATGAAGAAAAGGACGGACAGAGCAGAGCTACTTTCTATGCGCCAGACAAAGGCAGACATACGTTCTTGAGAAATCTGACGTAAATATTGGTTAGAAGAAAGGACGGGAGCAAACGGCCGTCTGCTCTGACTGCTTAGTAGTCCTAAAACAAAATTATTGTGTATATCATTGTTCTTCCTTTTATTCACAAATTAGTGAGAACGGCATAAATGAGATTGTACGCTACTGATACTATGCACGTGAAGAAGATGAAAAAGACCGAAGTATTATAAGTGTGTGTGAAAGTGTAAGTACGTAGAGGGTGCAGGTGTAGGCTGCTAGCACCTGCTTGGCGTGCGATCTACGGAGCACAGGTGCCACCCTCATCATACGCGCGCCAAACTATCTTCAACCGCCCTAACGGCCACCGTGCTTGTCTCTAAGAAGTCGCTCGCGGTTGAGGTGTATTTTACAGTTTTTTTAGTTGTTTTTTTGTCACGTCTTGGGCCATAGACCCCGACAAAAAATTTACAAATCGGTGACGATTAGGCATCCGATTTTGATTTTTTTTTTTCGTTCTTGAATGCGAATGGATCCTTTAAGATATTTTTTACAAATATACTAACTGTGATACTAACGTAGCCAGTCAAGAAACATATTTTTAACCATTCTCTTTCTTCTAACAAACAGTCAATTTGACACACTTATTTATATTAATGTTTCATCTCTAAACATACAGTTATAAAATCTGTTGAACTTAAACACATTTGAAATAACGAGATAATGAGCTTCGAAGTTGTCTGAAAATGTCAACATTTTCTGAACACCCTGTAACAAATAAATCAATTCTTGTCTAAACTAGCAATTAAATTAAACAATCTTTTAACCCGAAATTAAAGGGTTCTTGTTTAACTTAGGAAAACCCTGTATATAAGGATACATTTTTTCAGTCTGTTTTCTCATGGGCGGATTATAAATCAAATTTCTCTTTATAATGGTAAAAGTGAAAGTACTTCTCAAATCAAATTCTCAAATCCAATTTTATCGTTGGCTTGAAAAAATCGTTAAAAAAAATAAATAAATTGATAAACATTTTAATAAACAAAATCGCCCAAAAGAGACTTATACCCTCGATGTATGATTAACTAACAAAATAGTTGCTATAGGTACGCAAAATAATAGTGTAGTCAATCAGGTGGGGATTATCGGGAAATAATTGGAATAAAAAAATTAGGCAACTGTATATAGAATGTGAAACAATCATATAAAATTGCAATAATCGACTGCCTGAGAAGAGTACACCGTTCGTCACTAGTTATAGCATTTCATTGTATAAATTGTTAATTTAGTTGTTATCCCAATAAACATATGTAAGTCGGCTGTGTGAGTGAGGTATATGTAAATTAAATTTGTGGTTTTTGTGGCAAGTAGCAAAATATAATTGCTTGTACTTTCTTTTCAGGATTTTTAAGAAAATTAACCAGCATGAGACAGCTCATTTAAAAATATTATGTAAATAATCGTCTGCTTCCCTCTTCCACATATCTATGTTCATAAAATATGCAAATTTTTTAAATTTCGAACATAAGGTTAGCGCAAATGTATCGTTTTTAATAATTTAACAAACCTCTTTATTTAAGTTTTCCAATTATTCCGGTCTTAAGCGGTAAAAGCTAATTTCTCAATTTATAGCCAATATTTGGTGTTGGGTTCTAAATGCTGCAACATGTGCTACAAGCAAACTCCTTCACATCTGGCTACAAATTTGACATTCGGGTTACAATAATTATTAACATTTCCTTTACAAATACTATGGAATATTAAATTAATTATATTTTGTCTTTTTAATTTGTTAAATATTAGGTTAAACTTATAATACCAATGACCAATGCCAGCTTCCATAAAAACTAATTATAGAACTATAATTTTCTTAAACGTTGGTGTTGCTTTATTTACGAAATAAAAGGCATGGCACATATCATTCATTTACCAAGAAGATCTGCTACATGCAATCATTTATTTTATGTAGTAGGTATTACACTAAGTACTTTGTTCGAGTGGGTAAATGTAAATGCATTAATATAATACCTACTGTGGCATATTAAAAATTAACTTTGAACTTAGATGGAAGACAGACCAGTCAATGTACTGGATGTGGTTGGAATTCAAAAATAAAATAAATCTCATCTTCTTTATCTAACAAAGTCTTAGATTTTCAAAGAACTGGTCTCTTGGAAGGGCTAAATTCTAATTTCTAGTATTAATTATAGGAAATATGTTTATTTAAAGTCAAAGATGATAGTAGCGCAGCTTATTCCTTAGGGCATCATATCCCCTTAGAAATTTTACTCCGAAAGCTATAGAAAATCTTAAAAAATCTCACGTCCTAAATATCATTTAATAAAACACACCTAAACTATATAATTTAAAAACCACCATATATATTTTGACGAATAATGAAATCAATAAATCCAATACAAAAAGTGTTAATATTTAACTTAAGGCTTGAAGCCCTAACATTAAAAAGACGCTTTCTCCTGCAAAGGATACACGTACGAGCCTTAAGAACTGGGGCATTTTTAAATAACAGTGTTTAAATATGGTTTGCTATTCACAGATAAATACATAAAAGATGGTTTTATATGAGAACAGCTTTTAGGAGCTTTGCGTGCAGGATGTAATATATTTATGAGTACGCTGAATATGTGCAGTCTGTGGCACATATAATATTGTTTCGGGTGTATGATGTAACATGAAACCAAATTTTTCACGACTCTCAATTAAAATTAGTCTGAAAAGAGTTATGTTTATACCTTTATTAATTAGAGAGTTGGATAACGGTTATATAAGACAAAAGTGACAAAATAGAGAAATTTAGGTTACATTTTACCAGTGGAAAACTCTTTTGATTGACAAAATTTCGAGAAAAGAGGTACATATTTCTATAAATGTTTCAAAATATTCTCCGATTTTAAAATAATTCACGAATTAAATAAATGTGATTGGCATTTTAACACAAAAGAGTTAATGAGTTAATAAATAAAATTAATTAATCTGTATTTAAAACAAGAAAGAACCCCTACCCAACAATTAAATTTGTATCAGTAGTATTTGTACAGATACTTACAGTATCTGTACCTTAAGATCGAAGTATAATTCTCTATACAAGGTGTTCCAAGACAACATGTAGATATTTTAAGGGGAGTGGATAATTTTTTTCAAGAAATTTACGGTTTATATCTAATTTCAATTAAATTTTGATCAACTCTGTATATTTGTGTTAATATTTTATGATATAAAAACCATAAATTTCTTAAGAAAAATTGTCATTCCAATTAATAATTTGAATGATTAATTCGAATTAATGATTCGAATGATTAATTCGAATTAATAATTTTAAAGAGCGCTTTTTTCCAAAATCAAAGTTACATTTTTTCTTTCTGGGAAAACGGTTCAATTTTTGACACGACTTTTTGTCCCTTTTAGGCCAATGTATCACCTGTTGAAATAAGGATACTTATACTTACTACACACTGTATACAGGGTGTCCACGAATTTCTTCCCTAACTCCTTAGCTATTGTAGATAGACAAACATCTTTAAAACAAAAGTTGTTCAGCAAATCAACACTGCACATTATAAAAATATTTCTAGTTGTATAGGGTTCTATTTAGTCTGGACAGTAACCAACTTTGTTAAGTTAAATGGAACACCCTATATATTATTCCAAATTTGATAAGAGAATGTCAAGAGCTATCAACATTTCTTTTGAACTGTTTTTGAAATATTCTAAATTTTGTCGAAATTTTGACAGTTGTAGAACCTAATGGAAAATTATTTTGAGTTGTTTTGAAGATATTAGCGATTTAAGTTAATATTTTAATAAAGAAACAAAAGAATTTTACCAAATATTATTCAATTTTTTATACGTTTTTGCGAGATTTTAAGTAGATAGAATTTGGATTAATTTTATCTTACCTCTTTACTTATTTTCAAAAATTATTTATCACTAACCAAGGGGAAAAAATGTTCATTCAATATTTTTTACTATTATTTATTAGTGAATAAACGAAAAAATATAAATAAATAAACAATATTTGATAAAACGCTTTCATTTGTTTCTTTTTTAACAAAATATTACCTTAATTTGATAATATCTTCAAAACTACTACATAATAATATATCATGTGTGGGGGATCGTCAGAAAACATTTGTAATTCTCTATTTGATTATGAAATACAGGGGTATGTTTAATTTAAAATAAGAAAGCTATCGATGATTTTAAATTTACATTTGAAATTTTAATTATGAACACCCTGTACACGAAAGTTTAAAATCATTTGAAGGTTCGTATCTAGCTTAATCAGCTGCCACAATAAAAAGTTTCAAATTATTTTTAATTTGAAAATATTGTATTTCTCTTTAGGTTCTACATCTGTCAAAATTTCGGCAAAATTTAGACTATTTAAAAAACCGCTCACTAGAAGTGTTATTGGAAAGCGCTTGGCATTATCTAATCAAATTTGGAATAATATATAGGGTGTCCCATTTAACTTAACAAAGTTAGTTACTGCCCAGCTTAAATGGAACACCCTATACAACTAGAAACATTTTTAGAGGTTAGATTACTAAATGTAAGTGTGAGGTTGAGATGGAGGGCAGCGGTGAACACACAGATAAAAACTGTATGTAAAAGAATTCTCCCAGAAAATTAGTTTAACCATTTTCCATTTTAAAAGATAAAAGGAACAAAATATTAAATGAGAAAATGTACAACTTAAAAAAACAAATTTGTCCATGAAACTGAAAATAATGATACTCAGAATAGAACTGCCGAGAAACGAAGAATCAATTGACAGCAATGCAGTTGGAAACCAACATGGACCTTTTATTTCATTTTAACAAAAATTTAATTATATCTTCCAGCTTTTGTTACCTTGATTTTATAATATTTCGTTTTTATTGAATGCATTAAACAAAAATACTTTAATTACAGTTTTCTCCAAACTCATTTATACGCATGGATCTTTTGTCCACTTATGTATTAAATTTTCATTACAACGATCAACTTTCGCTGTTTACCTCATATTAACGAAAATTAACGCGCATCCTGGGTGGGCTGCAAACTATTTGTAAAATGTGCATAAAAATTATAGCCCATAAAATCCAATAAATGTATAAAGTATATGCCATATAAATATATATAAAACGGAAGAAAATATGACTATAAATCATATCAGGCCAATTAAAAATGTAAATTAATTTTGCAGGTGACTGAAAATTGTTAGCAAAACTTGTTAAGGTAACGATAAAGAATGAATGAAATTACAAATTCGTTAACCTACTTCCTGGTGTTATAATATATAAATCTTTTAACGCCAACGCTCTGGAGATATGTTGATGCAAAATAAAATTTATTACCTAAATCAAACCTTATGCTCCAAAGTTCACAATTTGGGACTTCCTGAATTATAAAAATGTAACTATTTAACGGTTGTATGACTAATACTCAGCCCACCTAATTAAAGATATTAACAGTTGCAAAGCTGTTGAAATTTTGATAATCGTAACTTATTCATTTATAAGCTCATTGAATGTGTGAGTACCAAAGCTGACAAAAAATCGAAACGATGTAGTGTTGTAAGTAAAATTTCCATCGGAGCCATTAATGTACAAACACGAAGTCGCAAACAAAGAACAGCGTGATACGTGTTACGTCAAAATAATGGATGATGCTGTAAAAATAATGTAAGTTGTAAAATAATGACGAAATTACTGTCATTACTTAAAATCAGTTGCTTGCACCAAACTACAGTGGCGGAGCTGGTGCTTTATATATAGAGATTTATTTTAAATTTGATGGAAAATAATCTCTGCTTCTATATATAAAGATCTATTTACTAGGTGAGATATAGGTTCCACAACAAATTTTGCAATTTTATTTTAAGTATACCTATGCAGAAATATTGTCCATTCCAGGAGAACTTTTATATTTTAGATTTTCAATTATTTTAGCTACCTCTGCTTCATTAGTGGGTTCAAGGAATATAAAATTGTCAATTTTTGTATTAGGCGATGAATTATTTTTTGTATTCGAAATTTTACTTTTGTGTTCCCCATATCCACGTTATTAGTTAGGTATAGTCCCATCATTTTCATTTTTTATGTTTTTACTATCTGATTTATTAACAGTATTTATATTTTTTTCGAAACCGTCAAGAAAGCGTCTACTTTCTATTTTTTGTTTTTTTATTCTCAATTAGTTTATTTCCTAATATTTCCTAAACTTTTAGTATTATTTGGATGCTTTTGTGCTAATTTATACAAAATATTTTTGTGTCTTAATTGGTCTCTTCACTTATTATCTCTATCCAATATTTCTTCGTTAAGAAGTTTTCCAAATTAGTGTAATTTATATAACTTCTAAAACTGTCCTTAGTACTGGAGTTCTTATTTACAGATTCGTCTGGTGGATTCAACTGTAATATAATAAGATACTGTTTGTTATTTTATTATGCAAGATGACTAGAAAAAAAAATCATAGGGATCATAGGGCATCCTTAGGAAAAAATCATAGGGCATCCTAATAAAAAGGATTATAATTTAACAGTAAAGTTGGGTTTACTTCTTATTTTTCTCTTCAATCCTAATATATACCGACAATTTAAAATATAAAAATGACTCCCATCCAGTTCACAAATAATACACAAATATCCTGTCATAAAATCCTAGTCATTGCATAAGTGGCGCCAGAAGTGCTGATTTAATACCTTCAGCGTTTAAATATACCACCTTTTTATTGGGCTTGGGATTTGTGGGAACACCGAGTTATTTATTTATTGCTTCAAAAACAGGCACAATTATAACATTTGTAAAATTTGTACGTGTCTATGAATAAATTATCCCCATAACTAAAGAATTGTAAAAAATTATTCAGTAATAGCTTTAACGTATTGTTTCTTCATTCTCAACTACATTAAACAACAAGATGAGGACAAACGTTTATAATAAATATCTTTATGAGTTAGTAGGTTCAATAGAAATTGGTTAGGCATTCAGTTGCATATAAAAATGATTTAATATAAATTTTAATTTTTTTTAGTGTTTTGTCTCCACAGTTATCAATATTTTTTAGTATAAACGAGTGGGTAATAAATTGGACAAATTTTTTTTATAATTGAATAAATAAATTTTTGTCCAATTTATTAGATACCCACTATAATAATATATATTTGAAGTTTAGGTAGGTATATTGAAGGATCAAATCCAAAATTTAATTACTCTAAGTATATGAGTACAATAATAACGTAAACATGCATCATTAAAAAGTATGCAGGTACATATATAAAAACATATAATTATTAAAATTATTGAAGACGGTCGACTATCTAGGTGTAAGTAATCTTTGGTAATAATAAACTTTGTTAATTGTTTTCTTAAGCAAAACACAAGACGGGCGATAAGAATGTCATAATAATTATTTCCGGGTTTATTGCTATAACTTTTGTCGATACTTAATCAAAATACCTAATTGGTCTATAAGATTAAAACGGAGTGATTATTGACCAACTTTATATAATCTAAAATCTAAGGGCAAGTCTGATAGATAACATCTTTCAAAAAGCCATCATGTATTTCCGGAAGCTTTATAATCAGTCGGGTTATAACTTAAACACGTGCGTTTTTATACCTTATAAGAAACCATATTAAGTAATTCTCATTTGCATCCATAATTAAAGGTGTGTTTGTATTTATCCATTAATTGATACATCTGTGTCCTTTAGGAAGTAGGCAGACGTTAAGTGTGTAACAACTTTGTATGTAACGTTAATATATTTTTTTAAATTTAATTAAGGTTTAACATAGTTTGAAATATGTATATCTCGATATCTTCTTCATATTGCATGGGATACTATACTCTAAATATCGTATAACAATATTGATTGCTGAATAGTGCATATAGAATATTGTTTTGCAACTTGTAAAATATTTAATTCGCTATGCAATATCTGAGGCATCTGTCGTTGCTGCAGTTGTGTTTGATTCGATTCATGTGTAAAAATGCCTAATATTGTGTGCTGCATTGAAATCACTGGATATGCCGCCATTCCATTAGAGCCATTCAATCAGGTGATTATGGTAATTGTGTATAAGTTTTCATGACTGGTTATTTATGATGATTTGCCAATTTCATACAGAATACAATGATCTCTGCTGCGCACTGCAGTCTATTTAACCTTTTTGTTATTATTAATTAAATCAGTTATCAAAAAATAAAACAGCAAAAGGAAAACAAACTCATTGATTATACTTATTATGGCGTGTTTTATTTGTATTTTAATTAGTTGTTATATATATATTAAACAGCGCAGTTGTACCAAGAAAATTTAGATTTTATATTGATGCAAAAGTGGGAAACTGCATTTCACTTATTTGGATAGTAAATAATTTTTAAAGAAAATGATATTCCGAGATTAATATGGTTTTACTTGCCTGATTTCAATACGATTGAGCATTTTTGAACTCGGAGAGTCCTTGGAGGGAGCCTGGTAAATTGCTCTGTGAATCCTATAATAATCTAGATGAATTGACCAAAGTTCTTCAGAAGCAATGGACCCTTGTTGGTTAAAACATCACAGAATTATTGTAGGTATTGAAAGTATGTTTAGGCGTTGTCATGCTTTAAAATAAGAGGATTTAAAAATTATTTTTACTAATTTTATTGTTAAGTATTGTTAATATAATTGTATTCATTCATATCTATAGTCTGCTAAGACTTATTTTTTATTGCTTTTTTTTTGTAAAATATCAGGTGGATAATTATTTTTATAATATATTGTTTTCTTGCAATTTCAGACATTTATTCTAGAACTAATATTTCTCAAAAACAAAAGGTTCGTCGTCTTACGTATCATTAAAGTTTCTTAAGGGTTCTTAAATACCCACAGTATTAGAAAAGGTGAGTCATTTTTATTTTGTAATATCAATTTCTAAAGTTATGCGGATTAAGATGAAATACCCTGTATAATCTAATAGTAATCTAGTAACTTTTTAAATACAGGGTATCCATGTAGTGCGTATTTTTTCCATAACTCCAAAGTTATTGGAGATAGACAAAAATCTTTCAAACAAAAGTTGTTCAGCAATCAACACTGCATATTCCAAAAATATTTATAGTTGTATAGGGTGTTCCATTTAGGCCAAGTTGATTACTGCCCGGCCTAAATGAAACACCCAATATAATTAGAAATATATTTAGAATATGCAGTGTTCATTGCTGAACAACTTTTGTGTTAAGATTATTGTCTATCTACAATAGCTAAGGAGTTATGTAAAAAATATGCACTACATGGACACCCTGTATAGTGTATATGTATCCATGATATTTATGTATAGGCAACCAAATATACTTAATATTGCACTGGTAGTATAAGAGACAAAGAAATCTGAGGTGAAATATTAACAAAAGGTCTGTTTGTCACTAAATTCTCCTTTACCTATGGCGACCGGTTTCACATTTCACATTCACACTGATAATAATTACTATTATCAATGTTGATGCAATTGGAATAGCACAACTAAAACCTCAAATTTATGAACAATAAAAAATTGTGCAGTGTAAAATGTCGATAGATAAATAGATTTAAGTCTCTCATCGTCCAGGTAAGCAGCGTCCGTAAAAATGACATGAAAACTTTTTCTCACAAGAAACATAAAATGCGTGTGCCGTGCCGGCGCCGTTGTAAAACAAGTTATCGTATTGTTGGTTGCCTGCTACCAAGGAGATTAGAGACTCTCAGCTTAGATCAAATACGGTGGTAAACCAGGTGGCGCTGCGAGCGTGCTCGAACGTGCGCGGAAGACCAATCGAGGCGTTTTACTGAAGGAGGTTAGAATCTCCTTGTCAAGAAACGTGGAAGTGGGAGAACTGGAAACGTTTCGTGCGTGGTGCTTCGTGGTGATTTTGTTGTATAAAGAATGCCTTCAGTTTGTTGTATTAAAAACTGCAATGAATTGAAGAATGGAAAGAAGCGAACTTTATTCAAAGTTCCCAAGGTAAAGTAAATTTTAATATTATTATTATTTATTATAATTAAAACTATTAACGAGGATTATGAAAAAAAATGACCGGCGCGGCGCGGCCTTTACAGCAAATTAAACAAGATTTCTTTTGTCTTTAAAATAACTTTATTCGTACAAACCTATTTACATATTTCTTTTTTTTAGTATATTAACCAATATTTCATAAAACTGTAAGGAAAATAAAAAATGTCGTAGCAAAATAAAACACAATATTTTATTTATGTAGTAGTTTGTTTACATTTGGCAGTGTAAGGAGAAGAAGGCATACTTATAAACATTACAATAAAAATAGCAGTGGTAAATAACTGGTAATTTTTCATCGGTTTTGACTAGAGTAATTAACGAAATTATTGTGGGAATGTTAGAACTGGTATAAAAATGGAGAACTTTAATATAAAAAATGTCACTGCAGACTTAAAGCGAACACATAAATTACTATAGAAATAGATAGCACCATAAATTTATTAATTACAAAAATATTCTCTTTAAAAGATAACTATATTATTCTAATGTAAGTAACATCACAGTAGAATTATTAAACTGTGATCAGCCTAAATTATACCACTGGTTACTGTGTATAGGTACTTCAAGAAATAGAATTTTCGACGTGGTATTGTTACGTAGATACAACTTACCCTAAATACTATACAAAATCTTTACATGTTTTTTTATTGTTACGCAAAGATGGCACGGCATTATTAAAAAGTTATTAAGCTTACTATACAGTTTGACCACGTGTTGGCAAGTACTTGGTCATCTGTTTCAAATTTGTATCACACTAGATGGTCAAGTACTTTACCTTAAAGGAACACTATCTGGTTGAACACAATGTATCTATCGATGTGCCATTCGCACTAATCTAAATTTTAGATATTTATGTAAGTTTGCGCAAATAACACATCAAACATTAATGTATAAAATAATTTCCTAACAAAAGAGCCTAAATGAGTAGCAAGTTTTACGTGTTCCTAATGCAGACTTGACATCTGCTGATTCTATCTCTAACATTACCAGCCTTTAGAGTTTGTTTTTGAGGTTTCTGGAACTGTTGATTCGATTCAATTGTCGCTAACCAAAAACTCAATGTGTTAGCGAAGTAATGGCAAGTACCTTGACCACCGTTACATTCAATAAATGGTGTTGCTCTAAAGTCCTCTAGGCAGGAACCTGGACTGGATAGGGATTGGCCGCCCCCTTCAGCTCCAGCAGCAGTGTGCTAAAATAAGGTTTAAACAGTTAACACTTAGGTCCAGGTATTGTCTACGAACAAACTTACCATAACAAAACTGTAACCGATCCAAAGAGAACTCCAACCATATGGGCAATCAGGTAAAGCTAGTGACTGGCTGTGGACTGCGATAACGTTTGCTGGGGCTTCACATACTACACATCTCGAAATATATTCCTGAATTTGATATTCTTCGACTGGCATCATTGGAATAGCTGCGCTAGTTGAGAGCCAGTAGGATTTATCATTACGGCTGGCATAATGGCAAACGTTGTTAACATCACAAAATACGAAAGGCATTGTAGAAAACTTTCTAATACAGGAGCCAGCAAAGCCTAGATCTTGGGCGTGAGCCTTTTCATTACCTTCAACGTATAGTAGAGAATATCCTTCCCACAATTTCACATGTCCACTTTCACATTGTGGTATTTCTCTACTTTGACTGTGTCGTACTAGAAGAGTTCCAGTAAGGTAATCTGAGACATAGGTACAAGGAAGTCCAGCATCTCCTTTTGGCCCAATTTCACCCACGGCGCCTTGAATACCAATCAAACCTTCGAAACCACGATCCCCTTTTTCACCTGGTAATCCTGCAGTGCCCGCGATTCCCGCAAATCCGCGATCTCCTTTATCTCCTTTTTGCCCGTCAATTCCTGGTATGCCATCTATACCCGGTTGTCCACGTTCTCCTGGTGTTCCTGGACTACCCGGAAATCCTCTATCTCCTTTGAGACCTGGGAAACCTTGTGGAGCTGGTTCTCCCTTTTGCCCTTTCATTCCGAGACCTCCAGGTAACCCTGATGGTCCAGGGAAACCAAGATTTCCTTTCATACCAGGTGGACCTATTAGACCAGGCTCTCCTGGTCTTCCATCAAAACCTCTGTCGCCTTTCTCACCGTCCCTACCAGCGAACCCTTGTATACCAGTTAACCCTCGATCTCCTTTTTGGCCAGGCGAACCTAACAGACCTGGTGGACCACGATCTCCTTTCTCTCCTGCATATCCAGGTGGCCCATCAAGTCCAGGTCGTCCTGGAGACCCTACTGGGCCAATCGGTCCAGGAGCACCATCAAGGCCTCTCTCCCCTATTTGTCCTTGTAACCCTAATGGTCCAGGCGGTCCGGGTGGTCCGCTTCTTCCTGGCAGCCCTTGCAATCCGCGTTCACCCTTTTCACCTTGAAGTCCTGCAAAACCTTCTCTGCCATGTTTACCAGGTAGTCCAGGCAAACCTTTTTCTCCTTTAATAGTTAAGCCTGGTAATCCAGCGATACCAGGTAATCCAATGGCACCTAAAATATAGAAAATTATTAAATATGTCTGGTTGTAAATACTCGTAATAATGATAATACAATTTTGTCGATAGTTCTATATGACATTAAGTATAAGACGCGGAGTCACTGTTCATCTTCGCGTTTAAATTAATAATAATAGAAAAATATAACAAAGAATAATGATTAGTTCGTGATGTAAATCAACCTCATCAAAAACAAGCTGTTAATAGATTGGAGGAGCCCACTGGACATTGAACCTAGGAAACGAGTGGTTTAGCAAGATAGAAATGAATCCATGTGCCACGACGTAAATGTGTTTGTCTCCTGTAAGTAACTCGATATAAATCATCAGAGTGTTTATTTAAATAAGTTTAATATTAAATTTGATCTACTAACCTTTATCTCCTGGTATTCCTGCCGGACCAGTATCACCTTTAATTCCGGGAAAACCTATGTCTCCTTTATCGCCAGGTGCCCCAACTGGTCCAGGATAACCACGATCACCTTTTTGTCCTGTTATACCAATAAGCCCTGAAGGTCCAGGTTCACCTTTCTCGCCTTTAATTTGAACTAATGGACCAGGAGGTCCTCTTTCTCCGAAATCACCCTTGGGGCCAGGGTACCCAACTGGTCCTACAGGTCCCGGAAGGCCTCTATCTCCTTTGATTCCATCATATCCATTTATTCCAGGAACACCTTTATCTCCCTTAATACCATCGAATCCTGGTGCACCTGGGAATCCAACATCACCCTTAACCCCTGATTCTCCGTTCATCCCGTCTATACCAGGTTGACCTCTCTCACCAGGAAAACCTCTATCTCCTTTCGCTCCCCACATACCAATAGGACCTATGTCCCCTTTTAAGCCTGGAGAGCCAGGTAAGCCATCCAAACCAGGAGGTCCTTGATCGCCTTTTTCTCCAGAAATTCCAGGGATGCTTCTTCCTTGCAACCCTGGTTCACCTTTTAGTCCAGGAAAACCACGTTGACCAGGTTGTCCCTCTGGACCCCGCAGTCCAGGAATACCTGGCTCTCCTTTTTGTCCTTTCTCCGATGCGCTTCCTGGTTCTCCCTTTCTGCCATTTAAGCCGGGTAATCCAGCTTGACCTTTTAAACCTTCAAAACCGGGAGGTCCTGGTAATCCTGGAGGGCCGTTAGGACCTCTGTCGCCTTTTTCACCTGGAAAGCCTACTTCCCCTGGCATTCCAATTAAACCTTGTGACCCTGGTGGCCCTGGGAAGCCTCTCTCTCCTTTTCTACCTTGAGATCCTGGAATTCCATCCATACCAGGTGCACCTGGTGCACCTGGTCTTCCTAATGAACCCTTGAAACCTTTTGCGCCCGGTACGCCAGGAACTCCATATTCTCCTTTAAGCCCCGGAAATCCTTGCAAACCAGGTCTGCCAATTTCTCCCTTCAACCCAGGTAGCCCTTTTGGTCCCTCTGGACCTGGTCTTCCTGGAAAGCCATCAATTCCTGAAGGCCCCACAGGACCAGGCTCTCCTTTTTCTCCCGAAGGACCTGTTAATCCGTTAAGGCCAGGCACACCTATATCGCCCTTTTCTCCCATTAAACCAGGAAATCCATCATTACCAGGTGGTCCAGTTTTTCCTGGGAATCCTGGAAGGCCCTTCTCTCCTTTTATACCAATGGGACCTGGTGGGCCTTGAGGCCCAATATTAGGTATACCAGCCTCTCCTTTATTTCCTTTGAGCCCTGCTAAGCCGGGTAATCCAGAAGTTCCATCTCTGCCTGGATGTCCTACAGGACCCTGAGGACCCATAACACCTTTTTCACCTCTAGGTCCTGGTAAACCACGTCTTCCTTCCGAACCTTTAAGACCCCATGGCCCTGGTGGTCCCGGAAAACCTAGATCGCCTCTGTCTCCTTTTTCTCCTCTCGGACCCTCTCTACCAGGTTCTCCTTTTGCACCAATTGGTCCTGGATCTCCTTTCGTGCCTTTCATTGGAGCTGTGATTTCTGCGGGCTTACATTCTGCAGATTGCCCTTTCACGCCTTTCACTCCATCAAATCCACGTTCCCCCTTATCTCCTCTTGGCCCGGGAAAACCAAGATCTCCCTTAATACTTTCTCCCTTTTGACCCTTTGCACCAGGTATACCTGGCTCACCTGGTTTACCGTCAATACCTGGGAAGCCTCGATCACCTTTATCGCCCCTTTGTCCCGGAAAACCCGGCAAACCGCTGTCTCCTTTAGGTCCCTTTTCTCCCGTTAAACCCGATTGTCCTAGTCTACCTTCGGGACCTCTATGGCCTTTCTCTCCTTTGTCACCTTTTAGTGACAATATTACACTGCCACTAATCAACGCCGGTTTTCCTGGTACTCCTGGGAAGCCAGGTGGACCATCAATACCATCTTTACCCTAAAAAAGATATTAATGAAAACTAATACAGGCTGATCTCAGCGTATGTATGTATTCATTTATTTATCAGTTAAGTCTTTAAAATAAAATTTTAGGTCATTATAGAAATGACAATTTTACAGCAATTATTAATCGCTGTACGGAGTAGACCGTTTTTTATTTCCCTAATAAAATCGTAAAAGCTGAAGCACATATTTCAAAGGGTGAATATCAAGAGCTGAATATTAACTTATTAAATTCTTCGTCTTTGCAAGAATTTATTAAACAACAGTTTTTTTTAATATGTAAACTAACTATATTGAAAATTAACTTACGGGTCTACCGGGTGGCCCGTCTCGTCCTGGTACACCATCGAGACCTGGTGGTCCCATAAATCCAGGAGAACCGGGAGGGCCTCTAGGGCCTACATCACCATCTCTTCCATCATATCCTCTATCACCTTTTTCCCCTCTTTGTCCAGGAAGGCAATCAATACATCTGCCGCCAACATCTCCTTTTGATCCAGGAATTCCTGAACTTCCGGGTATTCCCGGCCGACCCGCATTACCTTTATCACCCTTTGGACCTATGGGTCCAGGTAAACCTGGTATTCCATTCAACGCATCTCCAGAAATACCTCTGGGACCGGTGAATCCTTTTTCACCTTTTTGTCCCTTTAAGCCATGTCTTCCAGGTTCGCCATCTTCTCCTTTAGGACCCTGTATCGTAAAAAACCTATAAGTTGTAGGTAGACACATACATATTTTTAAATTCTAGTAGGCCTATTATTGATTTCCTTGGACCCATTGCTGTTTAATAATAATAATTTATATATCAAGTTCCAAATTTCTGATGTCTATCTTTCACACTAACCGAGTTATTTTACTAGACAATACCTTCGTGACCATAAATTAAAAAAGGCTTCCCATATAATGTCTTCCTACTATTGGAATCACATTGTATAATATGGAGCAATAGAACTCTTAGTTTGAGGTTATATTAGAATTAATTGTTTTATAGAAATCGTTTTATAAAATTATGCGAATATTTTATTTATTGTATATAAGTACGAATAAATCTTTACCATTATAGATAAACCCTTTTCACCAGGTAATCCCCGAAGACCTTGTGGTCCAATAGGTCCAGGATATCCCCTTGGCCCATCACTACCAGGAAATCCTATTGATCCAGATTCCCCCCGTTGACCTTTTTCTCCTGGTGCCCCCTCTGGGCCTGGAGTTCCTGGGGTACCGGGACCACCTTGGTGACCAATTGGACCCCTTGGTCCTGGTTCACCGGGAAAACCGTCATAGCCTTTTGGTCCTACTGGTCCAGGGTAGCCTCGAGGACCTGGTGGACCAGGCTCTCCAGGAGAACTGTCTCCACTTCCAGGTGGACCTGGAGGGCCAGTCAAACCGATCGTGCCTGGGGTTCCATCTCTACCAGGTTCACCTTTCAATCCGGGTCTTCCTGCTAATCCTGGCAAACCTTCTACACCTCGATCCCCCTTTTGTCCCGGAGGTCCTGGTGGTCCAGCAAAACCATCCCTTCCCTAATTATCATAAGAATAAGAAATTATGATTGTAAATTGATTTTTAACTTACTCTAGGTCCAGGTGCACCAGGTAAACCCTTTTCTCCCTTCATACCTACAGATCCTGACAAACCATAGTCCCCATCACTTCCTCGTTCACCTTTGAGGCCGTAGGGACCTTCGGGTCCCTGGGGTCCTGTCATGCCTTTTTCTCCTTTTTGTCCAACAAGGGCGCCTCCAGGTGATTCGTGTTTTTGAGCAGCCGAATCACCTTTTTCCCCTCTAGGTCCCCCGTCTCCCTTCTCGCCTTTCACTCCATAAAATCCGACTCCCATTGTTCCTTTTTGTCCTTTCGGACCAGGTGGACCACGGACTCCCTAATTTAAATCAATTATATTCATTAATTATTGCCTTGCCAAAGAAAAAATATATATTTAATTTATTTATATAAAATATATTTAATTTACATAGATTCGTTTTTATTTAGTTAAGTAAATTAATAGAAAATGTATTGTAATGAAAACATTAATAATAATTTCATTGTTTACGCGAACGTAAATGTCCTTTGCCCTTACCCCCAAACCTGGTTCACCAGCAATACCAGGTAATCCTGGAGGACCAACTGGTCCCGGATGACCAGCAGGACCTGTAACACCGTCTCGGCCAGGTTCTCCCTTTTGTCCTATCGTATATCTTCCGCAGTTAGCAGGTTCTCCCTTTTCTCCTTTAATACCAGTTGAACCTGGGAAACCTCTTGGCCCTGGATCTCCAGGGAATCCATCGATTCCGGGAAGACCCTATCGTAGAAGTTAATTAAAAAAATAAATTAAAAAATAATTAAAATCACCTACATCAGTACCGTTGCAACCGTCTATACCAGGTATACCTGGTGATCCGGGTGGTCCTTGTATTCCTGGGATTCCATTAATACCTGGAAAACCTGGAACTCCAGTCTTTCCTCTTTCTCCTTTTGGCCCTCTTGGTCCGATTGGCCCCGGTTCTCCTCTTTCTCCTTTATCTCCCAGCATACCTTCTTCTCCTGGAAAACCCCGATGTCCTTTCTCTCCTGGTAATCCAGGCATTCCTGGAAAACCCTAAAACACGAATATTCTACATAACATAATATAAATATATAATACATTTTGATACTCCGTTTGTATACAATTGTAAATTATTTGATTGTATGAATCCAGCTAGAAGATATCAAAAGCAGGAAACGCTTTACAATACAATATACGTACTCGATTTCCTTTTTCAGCAAAGCATTTCGGTATACATTTTTCGCTTCCATTTTTGGGACCGAAAGCGCTGCCAGGAGCGTCATACAAATCGTAACTGCTAGAATAAGGTCTACGATTTTGATATGGACTACTGGCATAACCACCAGACTGACTTGAACCATATGATCCTGAAGAACCAGATCCATATGATCCAGATGAACCAGATCCATAGGATCCTGATAAACCGGATCCATAGGATCCTGATGAGCCAGGTCCATATGATCCTGATGAACCGGATTCGTACGATCCTGGTGAACTAGAACCACCATAGGAGCTAGATCCTGTTCCATACGAACCCGATTGAGATCCATAAGATTCTGATTGTCTTGAACCAGACGACCCCGACTCACCCGCTCCTTGACTGGAGCCATATGATCCTGATTGGGACCCCGACTCACCCGCTCCTTGACTGGAGCCATATGATCCTGATTGGTTTATTCCGTATGATCTTGATTGGTTCGATCCATATAAGTCTGATAAATTTGATCCATTAGGACTGTTTTCATCGTATGTTCCTGACTGATTCGATTCATATGGCAAATTTGGAGAATCTGTTGAGTATTCACGTTCATTTTCTCTAGAGTTATATACACCAGTTGGAGCACCTCCCGATGTATCATAATTTCGCGATTCATCCTCCCTGAAAGTATCAGATCCTCCTCTAGACGGCTCGTATCCACCATTGGACGTTCCATATCCACCTTGAGATGAGCCGTATTCTACAGAGCCATCAACGGGACCTTGGTCACCCCTATAATAGATAGAATATAATATATATAGTTTGGAGGTTCATTTTTTTTTTGAATTTTTAAGGAAACCCCTTAAGAATAAATCGAGAATCATGGAATACTTCATTTCCGTTTTATCTAATCGATAGATTTCTAATTACTTATCAATGATGGCGTAATGGCGTATCAATGTTTCAAGGGTTTACTGATCTTTTAAAAATAACTTGCCTTCCAATTTCAGTCCTACTTTCATATCCGACTTGTTCTTCACGATATTCTGAAGAATCAGCAGCGGCGCCATAAGGATCTGCACTTCTATAGTATCCTTGAGGAACTCTCGCTCCCTGCCTCGGACTTCCTCGTGAGTAGGAATTGTAATATCGGGGTCTGTCCTTTTCCAAGTATCTTCCGTAGAGTCCTGTTCGGTTTTCTGAGGGGTAACTGCTTAAAAATTGCTGAAATGAAAACGTAGTTAATTAAAATACGTAAGTAATTTCTGAGTCAATATTCTAATAGGTGAATAATGAAATAAAACATTGTCCATCAATTTCCATAATTTCAAACTACAAACCTTTTTCTTGGATTAATTTATCTTCCCTTAGGTATAACGAAAGGGCAACACAAACAAAGTTGTCAGTTCATTTGTTCGAATTTATCGATATACATAGATATTAGGTATATGAACAACTGACATCACCAAAAAACTGACTGATATTTCAGTTCCCGATGTTATAAAATTGTTTTCGATTTATTCTTAAAAATAATAATTGATGCATTTCCGGAAACGTTCAGTTATCTATAAAACACGAAAAATTATTTCGAATGTCCACTATCGAATATATTCCCGGAAAATTTGTAAATCTTGTAATAAACTTAATGTAGCTTTCTAAATGTTTTCATAAAAAAAAAGAATAATGCAATATTTATATAGATATAAGAAAAATACTAAAAATAGGCTTTGGCTGATTGCCACCTTCTAATCGGATCATCACCTACAAATTTAAATTCTTCCTGTATATATTATAAATTCTACATATGCATTCGTTAATCAAAAATAAATGTTTATTTGTACTGTATAATTGGCTGTCTCGTAATTTCGTGGTGTTTTACAGCACAGGCACAGCTGCGGATATTGCTTTTCGATGTGCAAAGATTAAACTGACACAGGAGCGTAACGAATAACATTTTCGAAAGAAGTTTAGTGAAAATTATTATTTGTGCAGTGTAAAATAATTTTCTCTTGGAGCGCGATATCTAATATAAACTGGTGCAAAATTGAAGTGGATATTGAAAAAATATGGGCAATATTTGAAACTCAATATGTTTGGAATTACATGATTAATCTTGATAAATAGATTTTTAAATTGTGGGCGTTTCTTTTATCTACAGGGTGATTATCCAGACCCTTACATTTATATTAAAATTCATCGTTCTCCCAAAACCTTAAAAAAATTATTTTTTTAAACATATCCATTATGATTTATAAGAAATTCTAAAGCACTAATTAGAAAATGTTCCTCATAGCGTTGTTATTTTTAGAGATATAATTTGTTACAGAAAAAATGGCGAATTTTTTACATTTCAGGTTACAGAATTTTAATACGATTGCCAGTAATAAAAAAATGTATCTCGATTAATAATAGAGACCACTAAAAAATTCTAAAACCGTTTCGGCCATATTATCCTATATTCTGAAATATTATATCAAAACTGATAAAACATAATTTTCAGATTTTTGACGAAGTACCGAATATAAGAAGGTGAAAATACAAAAACTTTTAATTAATTTTCGTCAATTAATTTCCTATTACGTTATATAATTTGTTCAATTTGCATTCGAAGAGGGTGCGCGCTGGGAGCATTGAATATCGAGAAAAAAATTGTTATTGGATTGGTAATCGTATTAAAATGCTGTAATCTATGTAAAAAAATTCGCCATTTTTTCTATAACAAATGATATCTCTAAAAATAACAAAGCCATAAAAAAATTTTCAAATCGGCTCTTTAGAAGTACGTATAAATCATAATGAATATGTTTAAAAAAAACCCAAAATTTTTTTTAGGGATTTGTGAGAAGGATTAATTTTAATATAAATGTAAGGGTCTGGATAATCACCCTGTAGATAAAAGCAGCAGTTTATTATAACGCCAACTCCTTTTAAAACAGATCTTTTGATGACGCCAAAATCGGAATATTATATTTTTAAAATTCCGTGCCCATCGGCGCCAATGTTAAGGCAAGTTCCAGAGATCTTATGCGTGATTTATGTGGTAAAGTTTTGCTCAAGTAAAAGTTGAATGGCCGTCGATGTGGTACTTCAATTAAAAAGAAAATTACTTTTTTAACCTGGCAACAAGTAATTTGCTCCTGCAAAATGCTATATATCTCAGTGAACTTTATCACAATAAATACTCCGGACACATGACACTATTACATAAGAAACACGTTATTAAGATGAATTTTGTTTTGTAATTTTGACAAAATTGCGAAAATCGTCATAGTAAGAAAAATTGGCTACAGATCCCTGGGTGGTCTATATAGGTAATGTAATACATTTTAAAGGTATACGTATATCGTGATTTTATATTAAGAAGATCATAAAAATGATATTTTTAGGGGTTTTCTGGAATATTTGAATTATTTTGAGATAGACAACAGTATTTTAACTTCAGTGTGTTAGTTATTTGAATAAACATTTCCACTATTCTCATATGCCTTAAACCACGGTTTTATTTACAGGGCACTTATTGTATGAAATTTGTTAACTGCTCTGCTATATTATAATTACGATAGTTCTTCTAAATTTGAAATGGTACTACAGTAGGTACTCATCAAAAATAATATTGATGGTGTCCAGAGAAAATCTTGACTTAAAATCACAACTACTTGAAAGTTTTCAACTATGGTGTATCGTTTGTCTAATTATTCATAAAATAAACATTATCGCGTACCTCATATTTGACGATAGTATTGTTCTCACATTGTTGAGAGTAGCCTAACTACTTGCTCTTGCTGCAATACTGGTTTTGTTTACATATTAACTTTACTTATATTACCTAATTTGTCGTTTCGAGAGGATAATCTATTATTAGAATATGACTAAAACTCGACAGAAATATAAAAAATAGATTTTTTTTAACTTCATAAAAATGTTACTTCTCTATTGGACCTCGTACAAATCTAGCACA
Source organism: Rhagium mordax (assembly GCA_963680705.1). Lineage (NCBI taxonomy): Eukaryota > Metazoa > Arthropoda > Insecta > Coleoptera > Cerambycidae > Rhagium > Rhagium mordax. The sequence continues at coordinate 94,316,763 of OY796658.1, read as the reverse complement.
AAGATAATCTGTTACATTGGAATCTGTCTAATATATCTTTCATGCTGAGTATCAAATTCTGGCAGAAGAAAAGTGTGTAATACCTGTACCCGAAAATGGATGAAAAATAACATAAAGACCTCCAGTTGCTTCATTGTTGTTATATTGATTTCGAGTACACATTTTTTAAGTGGTTTCTAAATCAAGTTGCCCACATTCAACATCGACCTACGTAACACTACATAGGACTTTCTCGTATCCCAATTCATTGTCAATTATTACATTCATAGCATTGAGTACTGTTGTCCATTGTCCATTTTTGGCGAAACTTCTTTTTCAAACGAATAAATTGCAGGATTTATTGATCGGAACTCGGAAACTAAAGTAATTCGTAGTTAGCAGTGATTATAACTGTTTAAGCAAAATTTGAAAACATATCAAAATAACGAAATTTTAGTTGGGTACAATCCAATTATTCTCTCGCAAAAACTAACTGTTTGAGGTGAAAAATATTTATTGAAAGGTTACATATTTCTATATCCTAAGATGATGTAAGGAATTAAATCAATTTATTTTGGAATACTTAATTATTTTTACCAATAACCTTAAATATAAAATATCAACATTGCTTTCCTACCATTTATTACAATAATTTTAGTTATAATAATTCAGTTTTAAAAATTAAATATATAGTAAATATTTAAGCCATAAAATTTTCTTTCGTTCTAATTACGGAATGTTATGGGTTCATAAATATTTATTTGAAATTAAAATCGTGTTGTTCAATGTCTGTAGACTCATTTTATAGTAGTTGCACACTGCAATTTAAACGTAGCCGCTTAGGTGCTTATGAAGTCAAATAGTTTTAAATACATACATGATACTTGCATCAGAAAAGTAAGATAAGTAGTATAACAAAATGGTATAAAGTGTAAATACACCCATTTAACGATAATTGAAAATTAATACAAAAATATTTTTACTGTTAAATTAGTTGATCTATGATAATAAGTCTAATAAATCCAAAAATTAAAACTTAAATCACGCATGTCAAACGAGTTCCCGGTTTTTAACTTCTTTGAACGAAGAAATATTCCTCTTCCTTTTCATGAAAATTTTGATTACTTGGAAATTGTTATTTTGAGTAGTGAGTGATTGACATAATTAGCAACCTGTTTCAGCTACTAAAGTTAAGGAAAAAATGTAACAGATGCAAACTCATACCCAAATACAAATGACGAATTTATTCTAATCAAAAGTGATTATTTACTGAGATATCCATATTTCATTTCTTTAAATAAAATCACAATAAAATGTTTGATAGTCACAGGAATTAATAGAATAGAAGTGGTTCTCAAACAAATACAATAATAATTCGGATTTTTAACTAGAGTATAATTCTTCAGATATTCAATTAGTTTTTATGCCTTGTTTTAAAACATCAGAAATAACATGCAGTTAACTATTATTCCGTAAGTTCAATAACGCCATGTACATAGAGATTCGGTAGTTATGTGATTGTGACAAAACCGAGGTATTTTACCATACATCTTTCGTGTCAATTTTTTTAATTATTAGAATAAACTATTTTAATACCAAACGCATATATTTTACCTCTATTCATAAAAACCAAGTGACATCGTGCCCCATAAATATTTCCAAGTTTATTTAACTTGAACTCCGAAGTATTCTTCGCTTCCTAGACATCTGAGAAAACGTTTAAAAGCGGACGAAATAACATGAATTTAACGTTCTGGTAACCAATTCGTCACCTATTAACGACTGAGGCTAATTATAACTATTTTTCTAAAGCTTTGCGGCACTTGACAGGACTGCTCATGAAGCAATTAGACATATATAGAGAAAAGCTATTTATAATTCTTTAAGATGTTTAAAGAGTAACAATATAGGTAAATGGCAAAATGTAGGTATAGGAGTAGTTTTAAACCTTTGCTGTGGAATTGGTATTTGTAGCAGTTTTTACTGGGCATCAAAACACCGAATATATCGCACGTTTCACTAATCAACTTGGTATCATCGAGAAATTATTAAAACTGAAACAGTTCTTTCTGCAACAGAGTTTGTCACAAAATGCTATAATTTGCAGCTAAAGGAAGTATAGTCGTTCCTTGTCATGTTAATCTATGTATTAGGAAGTCTGGAAAAATCTTTAAACAGGCATATAAAAGCAACTGGGGCGACTCGATTTAATTGGGGGTTGACCAACAGGCTAGGGACGGTCCTGTTGTGTTTCGAGTTACTACTTTAGTCGGTCTCTACAACATACACTTCTCATCGCAATGAAACAATGGTTTTATTGATATAGCTAAGTACCTAATACTCGAAAAAAGGAAAATATTGTAAACTTTAGTTTGGTTTCGTTTCAATCGTTTATTTAGAGAGTAATTAATATATATTTCTAATAATAACTTCTCCATACCTGAGATCACATTCTAATGCAGTTATGAGGTAATGAAAATCCATAACATCATTTAAATATAGTGGGAAACCTTGACAAAGCTATAAATTAAAAACAAATACCTAGTAGGTTATTTTCTCGAATTACATAGCTAAGTACTCCTACACCTAACACTTGCAATGTCTGAAACCAATAAGTAATGAACTTTCATGTGAAATACATAATTTTGTAATTAAATCTGAAACAGGGATAATATCGGTAAGCTGAAATTTAGTTGAAAGTAATCGGTATCGACTATATATCGCCCTGCAAGTCATCGAAGTAACTCCTTGAAAATCCCAGACTTATATAATTAAATTATACAAAGGAGGAAATTAAGATTTTGGATTTAGAAATGTCTGGATCATTTAGGAAGCTCTTAAAACATTTCGATGAAATGTAGGTTTATAATTCTTTTTTGAGTGATGCACCTTAATTCGAAAATAAAAAGTATTTGATTTAATTTCAGGATTATATTTTCTAATCGTTTTCACCTTTTGTTATTTATTGCTGGATAATAATTTCAATGATTGAATTGAATTTCATTTCATTTCTAGAACATATCTCATTGAATGTGACGTTAGCTTATACTATATTTAACTACATAACATTTTTATTGTTAAAACTCACACACATTTAACATTTAAATAATTAATGACGTAAAAAATAAAAAAGATTTGGATATATAAAATTTTTTTGTAACATAAATTTACATTCCATATTTTAAGTATACGCCTTCTTAAAAAGTATATATATGTTTGTTGAAATTCAATTAACATGAATGTTACTCAATATTAATTGCAGAATATTTTGTAAAATTTGTAGATTAGCAGTAAATATATAAAAAAATATTTTTAGGTATATGATTTGCATAAATTTTAGTAAAATAATAAATGTCTAAAGTCAAATATGTAGGTAGATCATCCCACACTATCAAAATGTTCCACTAATTCAATTCAATCTATTAGCATACTTCTAATAAAAATAATTTGCGTCTTTTACCTGATGTTACATTTATTAAATACAGCAGGTATATCTCTCTGTAATAATTTTAATTATTTTAGTTAACCGAATATCTTTCCGAAAAATTTCGCAATAAATTTTCTATTATTTGGCGCACAAATATTGCATAACTCAAAAAGTTATGCCAAATTTTCCCAAAAACAACTTTATTGATAATTATTTTTATTATTATTTATGGTATTGTTGATATTTTCCTTAAAGAGATTTCTTGACTAATGGGTTGAAATATTGACTTCTCGAAAGACCAATTCTACCTACTCACTAACTCAGGAAGTGTTTTTAAAATGAAAATCTATCTTGATTTTCTTAATTTAAGAGATTTTTCCCTAATGAATTGGTAAATCACCGTAGATTATGAAACAAGTTGGGAACAATTAATGCAAGACTAACGAACATTTATTTCACACTCCGAAAGATTCAAATAGAAAAACTCACTGAAAATACCCACAACTGGTTCATGTGTTACTGTGCCAACAACAGAAACCCAGCCGACATACACCTACACAGGTACACATCTCTTTTTGATATTTAACCACAGAGAAGTTAATATGTCATATGAACTGTATCGCATTTGTTCCATTTAAAATAAAGCAGTCGGTATTTAATTTACTTAAACAGAACGGTATCGGCATCAGTACTGGTCTTTTTTCTGGTATGTCAACACAACTTTGGTCTAATTACATACCATATAAAGACGATGTTCCTTATCTTATTAATTGTATGGACCAATTTAGGATTCATTCCATTAATTGTGTGGGTGATGCTCAACGGGAGGAAAATATATTTCGGCGTCTGTGACCGGTCTTTTTGAAAATTAAACTCTTTAATTAACCTAAAATTAGACACATTTGAATGTAATATATTTTAATACATTTAAAACGAGTATAAAAAAAATATGAACTGAAAGTTTCACCTAGACAAGCAGATGGATCGCAATTATTGATCATAACCAAGAGAAGTCGATGTTTCAAAATCAAACGTTTCGAGTGCTAACGGTTTGTTTGGTTAAAAACTATCCCCTTATTATAAAAAAAGGTTTGTTTAAAACTATATCTTTAACCATTTGCTTAGGAATATATTTAAATTTCATTATGCCATGTAGATATAATATTTAATTTATAACGACCGAAATCTCAAAGGGACAAAACTAATAGAAATTCTTATTATCCAGAAATAATGTTTGGACAAATTAAAATAACAAAACCTTCCTGTTGATTTTAGAATTCAAAAAAGCATACTTTCAGAGTCGTTTTCGTTAATATTATGTCGGAAGGGAGCAAAGTAGAAGAGACGATCCGTATTCTAGTAACTGATGACATGATACTAATGAATGGGCACCCCCACTGGGAGGGTTGCCCTTAACTACACTAGACATCAACAGGTGGCTGTGATTCTGTGACTTACCCCGCTAACGAAACTCCATAATCCTACTAATATCACCACGATCCTGAAAGAAAAATAAAATGTGTTAATTAAGTTTTTGCACTAAAACATGTAAAATATACAGGGCGAGTCAACAAGATCGCTTCGTTCGATATCTCGTTTAATATTTATTATAGGTACCTATAGAAAAATTTTTTTAAACAGAAATTGTAGGATAACAAGAAGACCAATATTGTAAAATTATTTCCAGTCATATAGGGTGTTAGATACGAGAGTGGCATATTATATTTATATTTTTTTAAATATGGGACACCCTATATATTTGTACACTTTCTTATTTTCTTTTTAATTGCCTTTTCGAGTAGGTATATCTAGTTTATGAAATTACATTGCGGCGTTGTCGAATTATTCGTCATTTTTCAAAAAAAATGTTGCTTGACGACCTCACTAATAAAATTTGCAAGAGCGTTATTTATTTAAATGAGGTATCCTCACTGTCAGTATATGTTTCCAAATTGCCGCAATTCTGATAACGATTACCAAAAATGCAGCAAAATTTTAAATTAATGTAATAAACAGTTCTATCGACAACGTCCATTAGTTGAACAGTAACAAAATAATCTAGTCAGTACATATAAGAATTTATGAAGTTCAATAAGATATGGTAATTTCAAATAAGATTTACTGCAAACGAACAAAGAACAACGCCGGAAATGGATATAGAATATCTACTATAAATCAAAAAAAAAATCCCGTGGCATTTACCTGATACATTATCCAAGATCTAGAAATAAGGAATCCACATTTATTTAAAGCCACAACTTGAATAAAAGCTCTTTCAGCATATTTGCGTGATAATGAACGGCCCGTAACCGTAACTTGACACTGAGAATTAATAAGAATCTGTTACAGCAAAGTGCGATGAATTAACCGCAGTGCACATTTTAGATAGACCGCGGGCGCGGTTTTATAGAATATTATCGTATTTGAAATTCACCAAGAGAAGATTTACCGCGATTTCTCTGATTTACAGGGCTCCCTTAAATAAACTTCAAATTCGGCGTGAGGAACAAACTTATTTTTTTCCGTTTTTGCTTTGGGCGCTATGATTTTGTTTAATTCAATATCTTATAACATGTAGTTATGAAAAGTAGTTGTTTTAACTGATTCGACAACAGTTGCATTCTAAACTAATTTTGATGATTTTCAATTATATGTTTGTATGCCCAGAAGTAGAACATCATATTATAAATATATCAAATTGGATATTTCTGTTATTGAACTTGTAAGTAAGGTAACTGATCCGATAGTTAATTGGAAAATTGACAAAACTTTATATCGAAACAGTAGAATACGACACTAACTAGATACTGACATCAACATTAAAAAAGATATTTATTGGACGCTTTGAGTTTTACATTTATGATTTGTATAGAGAGTGCAAACTTTATTATACTTATTACATAAAATTTTTTACACTGCCGGGGAAATTGCGCTGAAATGGGTTTGCAAATTTCTTCTCAGTCCACTAATGTAATCAGATATTATTAACTCAATAACAGTCTTTATCATCCGTGGAATTCGCTTAAGGTTAAGCTTAAACCATCTACCAATATGGAAATTTTAAAGAACTATACATATATACTTTGATGTAGCTGACTATGAATATGAAAAAATTAGATTGTTAAAATTATTTTGTATTACGGTATAAAAATTATATTTTTACGCTAATTTTGAGACAAGGTAATTCTATACAAAGCGAATACACTTGCAGAAATCCTAAGGCACTGCAATTAAGATTCCAACATATACTGCCTAAACATATTTCTATTATCTGTAAATCTGTCGGTCTGTCTGTATGTTCAACCCTATATTTTGAAAAGCTTTTGATATATTTTGAAGAAATTTTAAAGATACCTCGGAGCTACCTCAAAACAAATTCGTAGTTAATTAATATTCGTTAATAAATAAGGGATGGTGGGGTTGGCGCAAAAATCGAAAGTACACATGTTGTAGCTTATTAATATCTTCACTGACGCGTTCGTACTCTTTTTGAAGGTGTTTTATTACTCGATTTTTGAAAAAGACAAGAACAAATATTACTACTTTATTTATGAATGCTACTCGTTTCTCTAAATTAACCACTTTAAAAAACATTATATAATTAACAGATGACTATCAATCACTGTATCAATAACTACAGGAGCAGCTGTCCCGATCTTAGCTCTATTCGTTTATTTTTTTTAACTTCTTGATAAATCATCCTAATAATAATATTTATTCTAAAGTAATGTCAAATGAAAACAAGTTTACATCTGCTTGTGCAATATGGTGATTTCTTTGAAGGCTCATTAATCGATTTGCGACATTTTAAGTAACAAATTTTCGGTAATTTTCTCTTGGGAAAATAATTTTTTGAGTTAAGCTCTCTGTAAAAAATATTTCTTGTGTACCCTTAATATAGCGGATAAGTTATTCTCTACAAGTGTATCCTTCTAAATGAAATATTGTTCTAATCAATCAAAAGTGACAAATCATCACAACTGTACGGGCCGCATATTTTCCAAACAGATTTCATTTATATCGACCCATTTGAATATATTAACTTAATTTCGTATTGTATTTTTTACGTTGTCAGCAATGTCAGCTTACAAATTCATGTCATGAACAGAATTATATTATAGTCAGATTTACAGCGCACGAGTACATATAGAAAGAATAGTTCCTAAATGGTCTAATAGAAGATTTATTGATTTAATCTTTCTACTTATTATTTGATCATAAACTTACGAGGTGACCTTACAAGCACAGCTGTAGTAATATTAGAATTGTCTCCGATCTAAATCAACCAAACTGTTCTTGTGCCATTTCTATATTTGGTTACAATGGGGATATGTCCTTATTTATAAGAAAGAAATTTAAAATGTGTTCTTAACTGCTCCGGAAAATCCTAGGATATTGTGTTAAGTCAAGCAAACCGAGATAAGGCTCTTGTGGAGTCCCAACCACATCTAGGGCATCAACAGTTCCCTATCCATCTAAGTTCTAAGTGAAACAAAGCAACATGGTATTGAACGTTTGGACGAACTGCAAGTGTTTCAGGAATAAATAATGAGGTGCATTCACGCATATTCGTTAGTATGAACCTTAGCAACCGCCTGAGTTTTTTAAATAAGTGTTTCTTCACCAGTTTTGGTGTCGAATTATTACAGCGAAATGCACTAGTAATAGAATATTTAATTTGATTGAGTTAAAAATGTAACTATCATGGACGGACATGATGACACATTTGCGATTTTCCCCACAATGACCTAGCCATAGGTTATAACTTAACCTAACTTTCAACTGAAAATGTTATATCAAAATTAAAACTCGAGTTTAAAAACAAAAGTGTATCCGCTCCAGTTATCGCTATTGAAACTGAACTTTGACACTTATTTCTAGGTTAGCAATAACGTCACGTATTGACAATTTGACTATATATACGATACTATAGATTGTTTTAAATAATTTGAGTTAAGACTGTAACACGATCACGCATTTGTGATTTTCTGCACTATTAGGCCTAGACTATATAGGTTATAATATAACCTAACTTTTATTTGGATATGTCATACCAAAGTCAAAGCCAACTGAACTCTGACACCTGTTTCTAGGTTAACTTTTACGTCATATGATATTAAATTTGGAATATTTACAAACTTTTGTAACATATAATAACTGGAATAATAATAATAATAATAATATTTATTGACCATTTTAGATACAGACGTATATAATATGGTAAGTGATTTGATAAGAATTGTAAAATTCTAAAGTATAAATAAATAATATACAAATATAAAAATATAAAATTGTAAAATTGCCTACTTGCCCTACATCTCATAAAGTTATACGAGTGCCAGTTTTTTAGGGTGGTTAATATTTTTTTAATTTTAAATATATCTTTACAGCTCTCATTAGTTTATGTGAAATATAAATCTAATGAGTCTTTTTTGACTGATAAAGACTATCCCTATGCACTTCCCCAGGCGATAACGTCATGCGAAATATGCGAATAATCATGACAATTAATGATTTAATATTTATTTGCCTTATATTTTTACTAGTTGGTAAGATTATTTTTGTGACATCCAGAAAGTTCTTCGAAATCTATTGGAATAGTAAAAATTTTTCTCGGTGGTTGCCTGTGTTACAGTATTCATATCCTGCAAGGTTACTGACTATGTATCATTATTATTATTATTTTTTCCATGAATTTCAATAAAGCAAGGCGAGTGATGGTACCTATAGGCCGCGTTAGTATATGGTGGAAGCAGTGTTACCAATATCTGCACTAAGATCAATTAGGAATATTGAATAAATTTTCGCTAAATGAACTCATTTGATAATGATAAGCCTACAAGTTATACAAAGGCGTATAAATGTCATGAAACACACAATCTACATAATTAACTTACAACAAACATATTACAATTTTGTACCATATATCGTGACTTGTAAAACCTGTAGGATCATAACTATAACCAAAATTCGTCGAAAAAAGTTATCTTCACCGATGAAAAGGATGGCGACTTTTCTTCTTAACATTACAATGAAACTAGTTTAATTTTGAATTCAATACATGCAGACATATTTTAAGCTCCAGATAGTGTAAACAGATTTTCAGCGATTTGTACTCGAATTACTTTTGTCTATATTTATATCATGAATCAATTTTAACACACATTAAATGCAACTAAATTAAAGTACATCTGGAAATAAGGATTAAAAATATATTTCGGACTAGTTCTTCTTTATAAACTAAAACTACGAATATTTACGTTAAAGCTATAATATTTATTCTTGTTTTAAGCTTAGCTAAAGTTTGGTGGTAGGTGATGACCTAGTTATTCTAAAAAATGAACCACTGTCATGTTTAAAAGTCTTAAACGAATAATTACGAAAAAGTGTACAATTTTTTAAAAAACATTCGTCAATGTGTCATCTTATAAAAAATATGTAGGTAGCCCGCTGTTCCATAGATGTAAAATAATTCGATTGTCATAAATTGATCAAATTCTTCGGAAACCATCGGGATAGTTCATGACAAAATATTGAAATATAAACTACATTTTTCGAAATTGGCCATCATTTCACGATTCTTTTTAAACGTATTATTTTTCCGATCACTCAGTTTGATACAACTTACCCTGGTCATTCCAAAAAATGCAACATTCAAATTTACGAATGGATTTATTTTTGTATTGAATTGCAAAATTAAAAGAAGTAAAAAATCTAACTCTCAATCATTGCCAGTGTAAAATTTTCCAAAAACCCTAACAAACCACAAACTTTCCACCTTCTTTTCTTGGCACTATAAATTTTCATCCAAAAATTCACAGAAAACACTTTTCGCAAGACTTACCCTAGTCTATGGTCGGTCATAGCGACCATCTCTCCCCCAGCAGGGGAAGCACACGCACACTTTTCCTATGTATGTAACACACGCGGGACCGCGCGTCACTGAGAATATAAGAAGAACTCGGTTTCAGAGAGGCGTATGGTGCCCACTTCCACATTTTCAGCATCCTGCGCGTGATCAACTAGACCCTACTTAAGTCGCTTTAATTTATGAACCGCTTCTCCGATTATCCCGAAATTTCGAATAATTACAACTTAATACGCCTCAATTACACCTTCAAACGAAGGGGTTAATTTCGTCTGCCCCGGGGGCAGTAATTTTAAAACGGAGCTTTTACCGCGGAGTTTTCCAAAGAGCTTAAGACCACTTGGGTGGGGATGAGCGCAGCAGATTCGGATGCTAAGAAACATGGAGCTAGTAGGCTATGGCGCTGCGGCCGGGTTTGTGCCGGGCGTTAGCCCTTGTTATTTTGGTCGTTTTTACGATAGTGCTATGCGTGGATTCCTCGGTAAGTCAATTTACAACCCTTTTGCATGATTTTATGAATGAAAGTTACCCCTACACGTGGGTGGGTATTTACTGCCAGCCAGACGTGACAGATTCGATCTTCAGGTCTGCAGTCACAAACCAGAACTTGTATTGAAAGCAGTTGTAAGGCAGTAGGAACTAATGACATTTACTGTTTAGGTTACCTAGTACGATATTTAGATAATTTAGAAACCCTACTGGATTTTGTTTAAAGAAACAACCCTGAAAATGCCTCAAATGCCCCAAATTGTCAATTATTCCTCGATCAAAATCGAAAATAATTGAATTTTTGTATTAGAACATACGCCGCTTCAAATTTAATAAAATAAAAAATAACATGCGATTAATAAAAATTTGCAGTTGATTGCTGAAAGAAAAATTGGCAAGAACCACGCACTTTTTAAAAATAAATTATGTAACTAACTTTCTTAACATTGCTGTATAGTGATAATTGTTTGAGGAAACAAATTAATCACCTGCATATTTAGTTTTGTTGTTAAAAATTAATAACTAACCTCAAGGTAAGTTTTAGTAGTAAATAAATTAAATAGAGTATAAATGACTTAATGTCACAAAAATATGTTCTTGGTAACTTGGATTGGTAACTTTTTTAGTTTCGGCCCATTCTTCTTAGGAAATAGCATACAAAAATAAAAAGTCTGTACTTACTACTGATCAATTTTTTTAACGAGAGTGCACATGTGTTTGGTTATAAAAAGTTGCTAAAATAAATAAAAAGTCAAGGTTATTCTATTTAGTCATCCATCACAACAATTTATGTCATATATCGTTTTATTACTTTCTATAATTATTGAAAATTATTTTTTATTTGACATATAGGGTGTCCCTATTTTTTGTCAAAGAGAAAACGTAGGCACAGAAAAAAAGTGTTGTGTTCATTTGACTGGGCCAAATTTTTATGTATTTTGACGAGCTGAATTCGAATCTGGAGTCAGAATTGCTCCATCATCTTCCAGATTTTTTTAATTTTTAATACATAACTTTTTCACCCATTTTATTATTTGTTTCTGTTAGACTTAGAATTAATCTTCTTAAGCATACAACTCATTGGTTTTAACTTAAAAGAAATACAGATGTACTAAAATCCATGAACAAGCTGTTAGAAATTAGAAGTATTTTATTTTACGTGTCGGTTGAAATAGGTCTGTAAGTGGATGTGGGTGTACCAATTATATTGGATCAGATGTCTTAATTATGTTCCTACCCTAAATAATCAAGATAAAATAATGTTGTAGTAGTAATAAATAAAAAGCCGTTGATGTAAAAGCTCCGTGGGTTAATCAATTAGTTTCCACATTAGTCTTTGAACATTATAGTCCAAGTCCTAAGTAATGGAGACCGAAAGTACATTATTAAAAGGAGTTCAAATTTAAATTAATAGTAAATAATATCATTTATAGTTTTAATGTGATACGTGATACGTAATCGAAATTCATATATGTACTTCTATTGGATTTAATTTAATAACAACAGTTCGTCCAGTACTAATAAAAAAAAGATGGCGGACCGGCAGTTTATATAAACAATTTCTTTATTGAACTTTATTAAGATAACCATAATATCGATTGGATTGAACAACCTTTAAGTCTTTAAATTAGAATTTTTGTAGGTTTTTGAGGGTTCGATGACAGATTTTTATGGCAAAGTACTTTATTCCATAAAACCACAAGGCTTTTTTCTTTGTAGCCTCATCCATAGGCACAACGTGAAAAGAAAATAATAAAGATTTTCTATCTAAAATATTTTTTGAATAATTATAAACAAGACATAACGATACAGACAAGCTATTGTTATGACAATGGAGACTTGTGATTGGCCTCCATGATAAACGATAACGCACATTTTTAAATTGATTTATATTTAGGCAGTAGACATAAAAAATCTGTATGAAATTTTATGCCTTAACGCAATGCACGCATTGAATAAATCGTTATTGACTCATTTTGGATTTTATGACAATAATAATTGATCCTATTGATCTTTAAAATTATAAATAGAAGTTATGGTGTGCTAAAATTTCGTTTGATAATTCAAATATTTTCAACAGTTTCTTGATTCATAAAAATCATTTAGCGTGTAACATACTGGAATTAATCGTCAACTATATTATAGCTTTTATGAAATGCTTCAGGAAAATAAATTATTATCCAAACTACGTTTCTTATTTTCTATTATGTAATCAGTTTTCTGGAACTAAAAGAAATAAATTTAGTACGTGCGTCTATAATATTGGAAAAGGGACGAAAAAACAAGAAAAATAGTTGCCTTGAGGAATAGACTGGTTCATTCATGTAATCACTATTTTATTAACAGTAAATTTAAATTTTGGCTCAACAAGTTCCCATGTATTCAAATAATAAACCTTTTATATAAGGCATAAATCTTTCCTAAAACCGATTGAAGGTACTCCTTAAATGGAAGTGGATATAATGGGAACACCGTAACTGAATTTCGGCTATGTCATTGTACCAAATAGTTTGCCAACATATCTACGTAGGCGAGTTTTCAGTGATCAGCTGGGATGTCTGAAGGCTGAATGCCTATGCAGTTACAAGAAGTAAGAGTTCACGTAACCGGCGAGACGAGACGAGTTTATAAATCTCTGCCCTACCTGCCTTCTTGCCTCTCACATGTTATAGCTCACCCCGTCCTTAACAATTTCACTTGCAGATTTTTTTGAGTTTCAAAATTTACCGAATGCTGTAGTAGCGATTCAGGTCACCTCTATGTGGGTGGTATCATTTTATGAAAGCAAAAATGGGGCTTTGTATAGTTATAGTTAACTACGAAACTGACTCATATTGGAATCCAACAAGAACTAGAATGTTTTTTAAAGTCATCCACAAACGAAACTGGCGAAATTACGGACAAAACAAAACATTGAAAAAGTAAGAGAAAAAACTAAAAATATGAACCAAGAACTCCCTTCCCTGCTGTCTTAAACTAATACACAAGGTGTAAAACTGACTCGAGTAGTTTGAAAAAATCTCACGTATTTCACATTTTTTGGAGTTCAAATAAAAACAAAACTATGTTTCATTCTTTTTAGGGCTTTACTTAAATTTTCAAAACAAAAAATCTACATCTACGGATATCCTTCATGTTATGTACTAAAGATTAATTGACATTTTGATTCTGGAAGAAAATTTGATGCTTTATGCTGTGTGCGAATTATTTTCGTTCTTATTCGTTATCATAAATAACCTAAATTTAATGTCCGATTGTAAATCTACGTTATTTTTTCAACAGATTTCAAAGAATTATCTCTGCTTGTTATACTTTTATAAACTTAATAATAAACAAATTTGCTTATTTATTTAAGAACAGATACGTATTACCAAAATAGAACATCATGGACTCTCTTCTTAATATAATATATCTTTTAAAAGTTAAATTCTTTATACACCAGAGAGAGATCCCCTGACTCCCTAATATTAAGTCATAAATCCCAAAGAACAAACGACCTAAAAAAAGCACACTTCACATTTCGACACGTTTAAATCTAACCGACTGGGGTTATTTTTATCTAAGTGTATTATTTATTTCAGGAAATGCACTTATTCTAAAAACAATGCGTTGCGACTCATTAAAACTTGCAATTTGTTATAGTCTATTTTTAAAGCATGCCTAATAAACTATTTAATAATCAAAATAAGTCGCGCAACATACATTAGTCTAAAAATATTTTTAATTTCGAAAAACAAAAATTGTATTCTGAACCACACAACGAGGGTTACCTCTACTAATCCCAAAATGATTAACGAGAAATTGTTAGCCAATGAAATTCAAAACAGAAATATTTAAATTTGTAACTGTAATAATAAAATTTATTTGCTTCTTTAACCTCACTTAACACTTTTGATTTTGAATGGAGCTTAAGTTTAAACAAACGATTGCATCATCTCCATAAGCTCTTAAGTAAACATATTATTAGTCTGCATTATTATTTATTATGAACTCGGTAATAATAAATATTTTGAATAACAGGAAAATATCCATTCTTTGTTTCTTGTACATCTTGTACTGCTTCCCGCAAAATTACTTTTAAATAGGTGGAGCAATAAATCGTATCAGGTTTTCTTTAAACAAAAGTATGAAATAATTGACAGATTTTCTTTAAGAAGTCGAGTTATAAAATAATTTAACAAGCTTTAACTTCACATGTCACCACAATACATCGAAGCTCACTTCTGTGATAATTAATAGTAATTATGCTGGTAGGGTAATAACAGTAAATAATAAGTCCCAGTTAGTCATTAAGTCATTGGATATATTAACATTAACTAACAGCCCATTATGGCATTCCATCGTTTGTCGTACCGATTTGTACAATCAAATTGTAAGCAAATCATGATAGTTACTTCTACAAGAAAAGAAGATGTTGATGTTTTTGAGGTATTTAATTTGTCATCCAATCACTAGTATCTACTTTTGCTGCTGATCGTTGTAGTGTGAGTTTCGACTCCGAGCCTGTGCCAAAATTTTAGCAAAATTTGACAGTTGAGGGAGTCAACGCTTGCACACGAGCTTATCTTCTGGCGTAACGGAAATAGCATGACCTTAAATAAAGATTTAAAAACTTTTTACATCTTCCAAGTATTAGATAATATTTGTAGAGTAAGTCGCTTTAGCAATATCAATTATAGAAAATAACTATGACACAATTCGACATATATTATGTTGACATCAGTAATTAAGCAGAATAAAAATTTAACTGATAAATTATTATTACCGCAATTTATAAACATTTCGAACAGATACACAATATGTGAGAAATAGTGTGCATATGTTGTTACATTTTTGTGGTTAGTTATTTCTCAGTCAAATTTTCGACGACCTTCCTACAAGCTTATGTAGTTAATATGTAAACACAGGCCTCAATTAGTCATCGACTGCAATATACAGTGACTTCCAATGGTTAATAGATGACCGCTAAAGCTTATTATTTCAGGTTCAAAATGGATAGAAATACAAAAATTGATTTATTAGAACTGTAAAGTTACTACATCTAAATAGTTTGTCTGCGAAGAAAGCACAGATTTCGTTAAAAATTCGAGCAGATAGATTTATTTATAAGCACATATCACTTAAATTATATTTTAACAGTTAATAAAAATGTCAAACTGCTGTTATTTGTAAACATGCCACCACTTAAAATAATCGGTTATTATTATTTTAAGACTAATAACGTTTAAAATGTTTTAAATTAACAATTCAGGTGCAATCAATTTTGTTGGAAAAACTACTTGCTGTTTTAGAAATACTTTTTCGGACACTCTCCTGCAGCATATTTGAAATCAACATTCATATTACATAAGTCTAATTTTCTGACTTAAAAAAACACTTTGGACAATCCGTCAATTCATTATCGTTGTAAAATTATATATCCGTTTTAATTACAGGCTGCACCTTAGCTCTATTGCTTTTTTTACGCTGAAATGATTGAATTCCCCACCCACGTGCCACAGTGCATATGTTTTTACCTATAAATAAGGAAGGTTGGTATATTTTTATACAATATGTTTACTCTCACAAACTATATAGGAACGCCAGCGGCATATGCAGACACTGTACGATATATAGTTGAGAAGGGACTTCCCGAATATTCTCTTTTTACTGTTTTGACAATCCGGATTCTAGGCATTAGGCAGTTGATTTACTGGATTTATGATTTGAATAGTTTCATTAATCATAAAAGAGGAAACCTGAATTTTATTTTCTAAACAAGCGTTAGTAATATTGAATTTAGGTACATTCGTAGAGAAATTGGATAAATAAGAGACAAAATATTTCAAAATTTCAGATTGAAGAAGTTACGAACAAAAATATCAGTAGGGTCGCCATTAAAATAACATTATCGAAGCATCCTGGTTAACAAATGAATGTAGGTATATAAATTCTGGCTCTTAAAATGAAATATGAGTTTTGTGGTATTACTGAAGTTAATTCTGCAAATTCAAGCTCTCTTAATTGCTGAAATTTGACTTAATTCAATTCAATAATTTAGTAACCGCTACGTTTTCTGCAAAACTTCGTTTATGACCGCCCCAGGTCAGTGGCTTTATCTCCAAATCTACACGTCTTCACGTTCAATACAGTAAGAATAATATTTACAGAATAGCATACATATCCGGCTTATAAATCTCGCGCATTCCTGTACCAAAAGCACGTGGTTTCCCTTTTTTATGTATAAACCATTGTGTATAGAAATAATAAAAGGAGGCGCAATTTCGAGATTTTAGTATTGAATATTTTTGCCAATAGCTTCAGGCTTGTCATCAATATTTAGCGGTACGGGGAAGTATTTGTAATTTTTATGCATAGCCCTATAAATATTATAGATAATTCTGTAGTTTTTGGCAAAAAAATACAATAAAATCTCGAAACCTTGATAGTTGCACATTAAGTTATTTCGAATTTTTTTTTTTTTTATGTACTTTCCTTAATTATTTTAAATCGCTCTTGAAGCACCTAGTAACGCACAGAAAATTTAAAGGCAGAGGAGAATAATTATACATCCAAGTCAGTAGGTGTAACCCTAAGATTTATTACTTTGCTTGATTAATGTTTAAGGTGCAAGTAATGATCTAGCAATAAATTAATGATTTTCTTTTCTTCTACAGAAATTAGCGGTCACAAGACCGTTAAGACCTTTTAATTTGAATGATCCATTTGTGGTAAACGCCGTCAAAGCCTACTCGATAAGTGTAATCAGTTGACCGCGCTACTTGCAGGCCATCTTATCTCAACAGATGGCCTAAACTCATTATAAAACCCAAAACAACTGTGATTTAACTGTGTCAATCAATTGCGATGGAATAAAAGAGACAAAATGAGGAAATATCCAATGGAGACATACGAAACAAATTTTTTATGACGTTTTGAAATAATTTAGCAAAGAAGAAGAAAACAGCTTCCGCATATCATGAAATTTAACTTCGATTGATGACTAAAGCAGACATTTTATAACTATATTTTTAGGGAATTATTTTTATTGATAAAAAAATTAAATAGTTAAACTAAATGTTTAAACTGCAGAAAAATATTACCAACTAATTATACATTAATGATATTAGTTGTTGACCGCACGAATTTAGTTGTCCATCAATGGAATTTATGAGTGTTAATAAATTTTTTATTAAATACTATAAGAATTTGCGTAATAATATACTATTTAACACTACACATCAATAAGATTTTTATACTTCCTGTTGTAAATCTAAACCAAATCGGCTAAACAAAGTTATCTACACAGACGAACGTGAAAATCCTCACTAGGCTACTGATTCATTAATGCTTTTTCCATTTACAGTAACTAAAATTTGGCAACAGGTGACAACGTTTATTAATTTACCCGGATAATTAATTATTAACCGATTTACTAATTATTCGATTTATTAATTACGTCATCCATATTCCGTAAGTAAAGTTGTTATTCAAGAACTAAAACAATTTTAACGTTGATTTCTTTCATCTTACGAGTATTAAGATTCAATTTTTTCCTGAAATTGAACTTAATCATATGACACCCTGTATTTATAATAAAAAGCTCATTCCAGCTGATTATTTAGTTTAGATCATCATCGTTCTGATCTTTGTGCAAAAACTATGCAACTCAAACAAAACAATCTGTTGATCTTTCCCAAACAGGGCCACATGTGGTTAAGCTATATAAAAGAACATTATAAACAAACGAGCAAAAAAATATAGAAATTATGTCATCGCAGTATAAAGCACCGACATGCAATGTCTGATGACGTCAGGTATGATACAGAATAATAATTTTCTTGAAATTATGAACGCCGACTGATCTAGATTTAATGATTATAGCAACGCGGTCGCCACATTAATTAGGTTTTATATAGGACTGAACCGCTTTTTTAATTGATTTATATTTGCTACAAATCGCGGATTGTGTTTAGAAATCTTGTACGATTTACAGACAATAAACTAATAAGATATGTAAAACAGCTCTAAATGTCTTGAATATTACCACTTACCACTATGATTAAGTTCCCTAAATGATCTCTTTATATTGGATAGGTAGGTACATATTATTATTAGGTACTTATAGTATTTGCAGAAGTATTGCAAAACCGTAAAAATAAACATCATATTAAAATTCGGAGTGAGAGTCAGTCAAAAAATACAAATAAATAAAAATGTATTCAAGGAGAGAGGAGAGAAGTAGCAATTTTTGCACTAAAGCAAATGGAAGAACAATCTTTTATTCAATATGAAATTAAACCATTCCTTTTGATAAATTTATTAATGTCCCATCCCATACAATAAATGTGTAAAATGAGGCGAAACAAATCATATGCAATTCCTTAAAAAATATAATTGGGAAAATCAATCAAAACTGCTGCTCAAGTTAATACTAAGATACATAAAATAATACTTTTGAAGTAGAAGTAAAAAATTAGAAAACATTTATTGAATTATTTGCATAAGAAATGCATAATCATCAATACCCTCATTAAATTATGTAGTTAGAAAATATTTGGTTCGGCATAAGGTTTTTGAAGGTTCTCAAATACGTCAACCTAGATTAAAATACTGGCATTAATAATAATCCACGTATTTACCACTTCACACTCTGAGATAAATCTGTTAAATATTCTTGAGACGTCTTTTAACCACAGCTCGAGATTTGACAGTTCCATGGAGATTTTATCTAGTTCACAGTAACAAGAAAGTATTTTCTGTTTAGTCTGCTGTGGTCTTGTACCGCTGGCAAGGTTACTTTCCCTCATTAAATGTCGAAGAGTTGAACTACACAACAGGTAGTAGATATTAGTCTAGTGTAAAACCTCAAAGTGTAATCCATTATGTATTTGAACTTGATCTTGAGTTAAGTACTTACTTAGGCGCCGCTTTCATATTGTTTATGGTTTTAATAAGTCCACTTAAATGTTATGTATTTATCTGATATTGATTTAGAGCGTGGTATAAAGCTGTTTTGTAATTTTTAAATTTTGAAAATATTTCGCTCGTGTTATATGCAAATCTGTAGTTGTTAAAATTATCGCACTCTTATTGCATAATTTCTTTGCGTAAATTAACGATTTAATTCTGTTAAAAGTCGGCCAATTGGTCATTATGCTTGTGACTTCTGAGAAATGGTTTAGACTATATTACAACTTTTTCTGTAGCTTCCAGATGTTCTATATACGAAATTAATGAGGCATGTGGCCACTAGAATTAGTGCACCCTCGAAACTCTCAACAGTTTATTTAGTTGTTATCTGCAAGAGAAACGAACACAAATGTCCTACGTATGATATTAAGTGTGCATGGAAAATATAAGATATGATTAATGAATACCTAATAATATTATATTTGTTGAATAGGATTGCACGAAACAACTACTCAGCGGACAAATACCCCTGCCTGCACATCCTGATTGGTAGCCAAAATTATTTTTCCTTTCATAACCAGACATAGACTATGTAGACTTATTTAAATAATTGACATTTTAGCTACTTCAGCTACCCACAAATAGACCAAATACCCTTTTTTTTAAATTATGCTCAGAATAGGACACTACCTTTCTCCAATCATGTACTAGCCATGACAAGTCAACAACGGTTTGTTAATATGATTTAGATGTTTTTATTGCTTAAGTTCGTAAAATTATCATAATTTTTTTATTTTAAACTCAGCGTAGGCACATTCGAAATGGCAAAATTAGGCTTAGAATTTTTCTTACGAGCAGTAATCTGCCGTTGATTATTAATTAATTTTAATTTGACTTGACAGCCTCAATGTATTTCAACGAATTTTTAAGGCAATCAATGTAACGGAGCGTGAGCTGCGTGAGGTTTAAATTAGATAAATAGATCACAGGCTACTTGGAGTTTATAAACATACTTAAATTTTGAAGTTCAAACTGCAAGCTCATGATATGAATAAACAACAATTTTGTGCAAAATAAACTAATTTTGTACTTATTATATTTAATTTAATTTAAATTATCATTTTGACGAAATTGGAAATTTTTTAAGTATGTTTGTTACAAAATTATACTTTAAATAAAATTAAAAACTAAAATAATTCCGCATCTACTAAATGTTCCTTCAAGGTATATTTTCTTAACTATTTAACCAAGTATCACAGGAAGACATGTGTTTAACTCTGGTTTAATGACTGGTCTATTAGAGATTTCTCTTGGGAGAAAACAAAGACTTAGGCTTAGCCCATTTTAAATAATCGAAGACAAAACCCGATTTTTTTGTCATTAATCTTTATAGACAATTCAAATTTATTTATCTGAAATCTTGTTCTTGTTGTGTCTCCCACAAGTGTATAAATTTTACAACACAAAGCTCTCTTTCCCCTTTGTAAAGCCGTCAATTTAAGTATGTTCTCGAATTACAGTTACAGTTAGATAACCAGATAATAATGATCTACCAGCATTGTTCTGCAACAACACCTCAGGCATGTTTTTCTTAAGTATTGTTATGATAATTATTAAATTTATATACAATAACCATCTGCCATGGTTCCATTTCTTATCATCAAAATAATAAACTGATGGATGCACGTGTGAAATAATCTAAACAAAATTTCCGACAAGGAAATTGCATGTACTGCCGTAAAAGGATGCTGAATATGCTAAGAATTTCAAATTCTTCTTCAGTGTACTAAATAAATTAAATATTCTAAATGTCTAAATAATATAATTAATACATTTTCCGATTGAATCAAGCGGTAAATCATTTACTTCCAAGACAATATCTTAGCATCCTACGTTCGATTAAATGCCAAGAACAAAAGCAGAATAAATTGTTAATATTTAAATCTTGTTTCCAAGGCTTATACTCTGTTTTATTATTTGGGATGTCACAAAAGGAATACCGATTCTGTTAATTTGCAAATTGGGCGTTGTTACCAAAATTTTCCCCAGACCTTTCCAATAATAAGATGAGAGGTGCTTTCGATATTTATTTCATATTGCCTTTAGCCTAAGATAAATCATGAACGAAATATCTAAAAATATTTGCAAATTATCTAGTTTACAAATAGACCGACTGACACGTTTCATTAAACACTTTTTAGTATTTAATAAGTTCCAAGTTTATATGTTTTTATAAAAACTCTCGTAAAAACTTACGCAGATTTTTTTATTTTTTATTTTGTAGGCTTTTTTGTAGATATCCAATTATTATTATTATTATTATTAAGTAAAAATTGGAGAAACATTGGTGAGTAAGTGGGTGGTTTCGTTTATGTGTAGATAATCTAGTAGTTGTCAAGCTACTGATAGATGCCTTACCTACTATCTAAACAAACAATCGTACTCTTTGTACAGCTAACTAGAGATTTTCTGTATTCACGTACAATCGTACATATCGACATGTCCAAGCATGCTGTCCATAATTGTACACTAATTTCCATAAACGAGCCACTGTTTACATTAGTTTCGCACGTCGATTTTCAGTGGGCTGTATACAATATAACCTGTTTCCGATTGATATACCTAACTTGGATTACTTAATTAAGTCGAATATTATTGAATTAACCTGTACGGAGATTAGATATGAACTATGTGTAAATGGAAATGAATCTGATAATGAAATTTACGTTGATAATGATTATGCAACCGTGCAACATTTTAAAATTCCCTGGATATGTCTTTGTGGTTTAATCAAGATAACCTTTTTGCATTTTGACCTTCGGATATAGATAAAAATCTCATGGTATACGTTGGGCGGTGGAGAGACTGTTTTAATCATTCTTAGCTTACCAGGAGTGATACCATCGAAGGGGGGTAACCTTTAAACTTTATAATACTCATTCATTTAAAATAGGGAGGAACTACAACTACAGTATGCAAAATTTACTTTTAGTCAAGAATTTTTCAACTCAAGCGGCTGGTGCTCGAAAACCGTTGGTCTGAGCAAAAATATGTACAGTATGTCTTTTATATCTTCAATTTTGTATACCACCATTTCTCACGTAGGGTGAATAGAATACAAGTTATCATTAAAAACCCAGATTTTGGTACCTAAATTGCATAATTAAGGGTAGTTGCCGACCTCGAGGGTAATCACACTTTTGATATGTTTTTTATGTCCTTGAAACAAGACTGTTAAAGAATGTTTATAAAACTAGCATGATGTTAGGGACAAAAATTACATTAAAATCCGTTTTTCAAAACCCTAATATCTAAATATAGTAAGTGTGTCTTTTGATAGAGTTTGTAAGCCCGATAACCTTTAGTGAACTTACTTAAAAAAATTGATACATGAAAAATAGCACAGCAGATTTTTTATATTATCTACTGCTTATATAATTACATAAACAATTAGTTGTTTGACCCGACATCAGCTAAGATATCTTTTCCTACATGTTTTTTTTTATTTTTGCGTTGAAATAACTAATATCATATAATTGAAAAATTGCCACAGACAACTATTTTTCATTTTGTCGTATTTTTAGGGTATCTGCGGTTTCCGGGTCCTGAAGTCGTCCGGAGTCCGAATTCCGAAACTGATATCGTTTCTACCCTAGGACCAAAACAAAAAAAAATTAAAGTTCGCCGGATCGACTATAAGCTGCAATATGTCGGACGGACTATAAATTTCAAGTTAAAAATGTGCGAAATTTCAACAAATCTCGGTTCGCTAAAAATGTATTGTCCGGACGCGTTAGGATATTCAGGATAAACATTTGGAGGGACCTGACAGAAATGACAAGTCTACCTTCCTTTAAAGCCCGGTTAAAAAAATTTAATTTTTAACTTGTTGGTAAAAGGAACAAGAAACAAATAAATTTGCTATAAAAATAACACTTTCCTCTATGAAGCAATTTAACTAAAAAAAATTATCTTAACTAAATGAGAAAAAAAGTGTTAGAAATAATTTAAATTGATATGGTTGGATAAAGAATTAGAACCATTACAGAGATATCTCATGACCTGTGCTGTCGTTAAAAAAAACACGTCGGTCTCAACTTTGACACAAATAACGTCATACATACTTTTATCCTTGCATTTATCCTAAAACATTCGTTTAAAAATAAAAATCGATCCGTCTTTAATACCGAATAAGTGAAACGTGCTGTTTATGAAGTCATGTAACAATTTGTCACTTACCCTTTTGT
Organism: Rhagium mordax; assembly: GCA_963680705.1. Taxonomy (NCBI): domain Eukaryota; kingdom Metazoa; phylum Arthropoda; class Insecta; order Coleoptera; family Cerambycidae; genus Rhagium; species Rhagium mordax. The sequence continues at coordinate 94,292,861 of OY796658.1, read as the reverse complement.
TATTGTTAATTACAAATCCAATTACCCGTATTTATTTATAGTAACTTTTTAGATATTTAAGATTTTGCTTCCTTCAGACGCCGAGTCTATATTTACCAATTTACAAATTCCCCTTGTTTGTTTTCTTTATATCGACTTTGTTTATACTGCTAATAAATATGAACTGCCAAGTGCTAACATAAAGAACTTTATCAAAATGTGTGCTGTATTAGTACGGCATAAACGTTTGCTTTTTATGCATATAGTTTTTTTCGTCACCATTTAAAATGTAAACCGTCAAACTAGCAATCTTTTGATATTCATTAAATTGGTTTCCTTGATTATTTTCTTGAATCTAATAATAATGTGTTGTTTATTTATGTAGGGAGGATACGCTTAGGGTCTGGTACTTACACTTATTGCACGTAGGAGGTCGGAGACACGCATACAAGTCTCACATGTTCTTGTAACTAATTAAGCGTCATGGGAATATAATTTAAAATGCGGCTTTCAAATACTTTTAAGGCATCAGAAAGTAATGAAACATTGAAGATAATATTAGAAACTAATGCAACTATTGGGTTTTGACTTATTCCTTTTAACTGGCATTTTGTCATCCACATGAAATTAATTTCTCGAGTCAAAGAAGAATTTTCTCGGTGTAATTAAGGATCAACTCGTATATTTCAACAAATACTTAGAATTACCATAACATGAATTGCGAACTCGTATTTTATGTCTTATTTTCAATTATTCCAATTTCATTGTTCAATTTTTGCTTCCTTATTACTTAAGTTATTGTATCTGTAACCATAACATCAAGAACAGAAAATCCATTACAGCTTTTAGAGTGAGGCACATAACTCTAGAACGCTGGGAATTAGTCATGATGTTATATCTGGCATCTGTTAACTACTGAATGTTTTGATATATTATGTATTTTAATTTGTCGATCATTTCTAAGTTTAGAAGTTTAGTGAAAAGTAAGGTTACGTAACTTGTGTTATGATTGGTATGTTAGAAACACCTTATTTAGATTTCTTTCAAATCGCATCAGAATTATACAATAGGTGACATTGAACAATAACTTACTTTATTTCTTACTATGCAAAAAAATAAATGGAGAATAAAAGATTAATACTCTGTTTTACCTTTCTCGTCAACAGAAAATTTGAAATGGTATTATAGGTGAATATGAGAAAGGTAGTTGTCGGGAAATCTGATAAAATTTTGAAGAAGAAAAATTAAGTAGGTACTTCATAAGGTGAACTTGTCTGAAAATGAGTAAAATGAAATAAGTTCTTTTCAAATCGTGTAAACTGTTAATGACAGTATTAATATCTTACTCATTAATGGAGAGCCTATCCCAATTGACTGTATATGGACCAGGGTCAATTAATTTGGGAGACATTCGGGCAATCTATAATTTGTTTTTAATTAAATTCGGGCTTAATTAAAGATTACTTTCTATCCAATTACACATTTTAGTATTTTCTGCCATATCATATTCAAGGAACCGTAGAAATTGTTAAAGATTTCCTACAGTTCATTCAAAAATCGTAGAGTAATACGATCCCTGCATTATAAAGAACTAATTTCGTTTTTATTTTAACTAAAGAACGGTTTTATTTTGAGAAAAAAAATAAATAAAAAAATAAAAACTGTAATAATCTATGTCTACGATTTTCATAAGCAGTTTCCAGATTTAAGTGCTGTACTATTTCCGGTGATGATTTCTTTGTTTACTTGTCGAATATATTTAGATTTATGTATCGCGGAACATCTGTAACCGTATACAAACTGACCCAATTACAGAGTTTGAGACTCACAGTGTGTGCTATAATTGCACCGAACTACAGAGCAGTATTAAGACAATCAGTTGTCCTTACAAGGAGAGAAAGGACGTGCGCAATACTATACCCAAATTTATTTATTAACGAGTCTCAAATAATTATTTGTTGTTATACTGTATTAACAATATTTTATTATTTGCATTTCATACTAAACCACAGATGGCTAAAATTTAACCAGCACAGTAATAAATTAAAACAAAAAATTAGAATACACATATTAATAGGTACGCGGTAGAGAAATAATATATTTTTTGAAAAAACTGTTTGTAAACTATTTTGAAGAAAATCTATTGAAAAGTATCAAATAACATTAAAAAATCATGATATTACGTATTTCGAAAAACTGTCGATTAATTTTCTTTCTGATTTTGGTAAATAATTTCACAATTTCAACCACAACTTTTAATAATAATAATAAATCATTATTAGTCTTGCTAATGCTATCCAAATTTTAAAACATGGCACTCTTATGTTGGGTTAGGGGTTATCTGCCTGCATAATAGGGCTTATAAAAAATTGCATTTGGGCAAAAGTAAAATTACAAGAATAGGTAATATACTTATTATGCCTATATTAAAATATTAATATAATATAATAAATATAAAATTTATATTATATTAAACAGTTCGAGTAGCTTTTTGACGTCCTGAGAGATAGGCATTAGAAAAAATGATTTTATAGGTGCACAATTCTTGCCAAGGGCGCCAATCAAAGTGCAGCGTGCGACTTCTAAGAAATCTTCGGGTCAAAGTCGCAGACTCAGCTTTGTTTAGATGAAAATAAGCCGCATCTTTTGATGATTCTGCGACACAGGTAGACCCCAGACATACTAATGTATATTATAAAAGTCAGTGGCGTTATATAATCAAAAGTTATTTAAAGTTAAAAATTCATTTCATGCAGAAATATCCTATGCAATTATTTTATTTCTGTACCTTTAATCCGGTATACCTATACCTAAGTAATGAAATAAAAAAAAAAACGTGAAATAGTTATTGTATATCTTAGAGAGAACATGCAATTATTTGTTAATTTCAATCTCTAATACAGCTACGATTTTGAAGAAATAAATTGTCGCATACAAAACAATTATGAATTAATTTCTGTAGAACTGTAGACTTATTTTACAAATGTATCCACTAATATTCAATAACTCTGAATATACAAGGTTAATAGTACCAAAATAGAAATTATTGATTTCAATTTGTGAACTTGTTTTGTTTTCTGTTCTATAGTTAACAAGTTATAGTTAGTAATTGATGTTTATTTGGCATTGAAACTGATACAATAAACCATTTCAAGTAGAAAATTAAACATAACGGATTTTGGTGAAAAATTAAAATATTTTCATCTTAGTACAAACCAAAAGCAAAATTGTAAGATGAAAAATATTCGTTTCTTTTAATATAGTACCACAAGATGGCTTTGGTCCATTTAAAAACAATTAGCCCAGAAAGCCTACATTTCCTCTTAAAACCACAAGTAAATTTTCTCATTCATATACACAAAACAATTTTTTATCTTTATTGCATAAAATTTAAATAGAAAATGACTTGCCGTGAACAACTGTTTATGTCAGAAATGCACTAACACTACTAGCAGAAGAATGATGAGGGATTCTAATAATTTTGATTAATTTTCCTGAAATATTCCCAGAATTCCATAAAACACAAATCTGTTATCTTATTCCCCAATATTATATTATAATGCCCAGTATAATTAATGAACTAAAACCACTAGAAAACAGAACACAAATGTTGATCGAGGCAGGTTAGATAAGCGGACAAGTTGAATGGGTTACGTAAATATGAAATCACGTGCTACGTGAAGCATACCCCAACCAGGTGTCTCCGTGTGATGGTGTTCACTGTAAATTCTTACAAACATCTTCTAGAAACGTTGTACCTGTTGGAAATTACAAACTTATTGCAGAGTTATAAAATATAGGATTTATTATCCGGAGACTTCGATGGTACATTAGAAAACGAACTTTTGAAATTATCGTCGTTTTGCTACATACAGCGTGTTGCAACTTACTAAGAGTATGAAATACAGCGTGAGAAACCCAGAGATCATAGGGAATTACAAATAGAATAGAAATACCTATTTAGCTAAATCTCTCTTTGACAAGAGCTTTTTAACTCTAATTACCTAATATAGGATCGATAACATAAATTAGAAATTATGTAGAAATTTTATGAAGGCAACTATTTTGATTTTTTTATAGTTTAGTTTAGCATAATATAGTAATGATCTCATCAATAAAATCCAATAAAAAATTAATTAAATTAATTACATTAACCAATATAACCATTTATATTTTCTTTCTTCTACTACTTTAACAGTTAATTTACATTCTAAATAAACGTACTGCGGAGCCATCCTGTACATTAACCAATGCATGTGCATTGCACTTTGCACTTGGTAGGTACTTGACTTATCAGATGGCACGAAACGGTCATTATAGGAAACGTTAACAGATCGTCGGCCTGTGCCTTACATGAAGTAGGAAATTTAAAGATGAAGATAAAATGGTCGTAAAATAAAATTGGCGAAATAAATGTTTTCGAATTGTCAGTGTTAATCCAAAAAAATGCATACCTAGTTGTGTAAATGTTTATCTACTTAATACAAGACATTTTACTTCAGAAGGATTAAGCAACAAGAAAACAGAAGGGTTAATACAGGGTGAGTCATGAGGAACTGTACATACTTCTAAGGATGATAGAGGGTCCCTTGACTATTCATGAATGGGTAGAAATATAGAAATTTGTCTATTGAGCTTAATTACTAAGATACAGGGTGATAAACTACTTATGGCCAATATTTCTTTTGGCCAGAACTTCCTTACTCACTTATTTAAACACAATTTGTTCAAATTTTATACAATTTGTGCACTTACCACAGTTGATATAATGCCGTTTTTAATATTTAAAAATTCCAGGACCGGACTTTTTTAACTCAAGTTTTTTTATTCCTGTAGAGAAAATCACCCTGTATAATATTTTTTTCAAATTATATGGGAAATTATAAAAGTCCATACATCAGTAAACAAAAGCATGTGAACAGATTTTATGTCGCACCTTTATTTATTTTTTTACAAGCGATCAAAATTGGCGGAATGGGGAAATGAAAGATAAAAAATTACTTATAATTTGCTTAACTAAATCATCTAAATAAGAAATAAATGTGTATAACCTTAGTATCTATGTATTTATTAAGGATCTAAAATAAATCTAATAATTAAAAATGTAACAAAATTTTTTTATCAAATTCGAAACCTATCGATCTGATTTTAAGAAAATGGAGTGCAAGTATTTAAAAAAAATTCGTTTATCAAATACTTACCAATCCCAATATTTTTCACAAAGCTTTCCCCGATTAAAAGAACGAGAAGGATGGTTTTCTTATAATTATAATGCCCTTACATTGAAGTATAACCGAGACCAAAATCCTACGCATAATGTGTAGGCGACTTTGCAACTCTGTAAGGTTAAAAAAGCAACTGTGCAAGTATATTATATTCTTTATCAATGGATAACCATGCTGGTATCATTACATGATTAAAGTAAAGTAAAAATAAATAATCTTGTACTGTAAGCTGTAACACAAGTACCATTTGATTATATTTCGACTACTTGGTAAATGCACATATTTTGCTTGAACTTATCACTCATAAAATTAAACAAAATACTCAAACAAGAAAGCCACACATGATTACATTGTTAATAGTAATTATTTTCAGCCTCAAGTGAAGATGAGTTAGATTTATTTTTGTAGGCTGTAATTATCTTAAATGCCAAGCGTAATTACATGTGTTTTCATATTATAATACTATCATAGCTATTTTATAATAATCAGTCATAAATTAAATGTTATAGATGATGGTTCTATTGCATGAACCACCCCAAATAATCATGGTAAACCTATGTAGGATTTATTTGGTATATACAGGGGCTGGTGATCCTTTTATAGTGGCATGAAAACTGCTTTACTGGGCGTAAGAAACTGATATGACACATATTTAAGAATTATTACAGACGAGGAACAATAATTGATACAAGAGATTATTATTGGTTCATTGCAGAAATTTAAAAAGATATTTTGTCATTATACAATATGTATATAATTTGAAACAATGACGCCAGAAACAGATTCAGCTTCAACTATGTTAAGAACCAACATATTAAATATTCGAATAAATAAAAATAATACTGGGGCGGCGGCGACCCATTTACGTATACAACAGAGACCATTTTTACTTAATATACAAACTTCTAACTAGCTAATAAACCATATTTTCTATGGGGAACAAAGGGTTAACCTGTGGTATATAGCCCTGCGAGTATTCAGAATGGCATTATACAGTTAGCAGTGCTGGACCACCCTGTTACTTAACAGCGCTCTTGTACATAAGATGAGGTTATTATTACGTCCAATATCAAAAATTTATTGTCACCTTAAGACGCCCACTGGATATGACACCATGCTAACTCCCACACGGAATTTCTTTTTCTGTATTTGTTAGATCTGTTTAACTTCTTTGATATTTATATTACAAGAATAACGAAATCTATGCTAAATAATTGTTTACTTTTACCATATGTTCCCTGTTGTAAATATACAAGTAAAAATATAACTCGGAATAGGTGAAGTTTTTAATAAAAATGGTAGACGTGATGTCATTCAATTAATCACTGCCTTTATTGTTTTCATGGTTTTATAGTACTGATTACATTATTGTGGCTGTGATAAAACTGTTTTTTGTTTTTTAGATATACAATTATTTTATTCGTCAACGTGCACAGTGCACACCCAATCTGACTTCGCATGGAGGTTGGGTTGTTCAACTTTTGCGTAATTTTATATATTTACAAAAACGTAACAAATGTAGACTAAACAGTATTAAAAGATATATTTGCTAATGTATAAGGTTGCATAACCTGCACGAGCACGTTGGTTAATATTACAGTGTTAGACTAGTAAATTGTGGAAAATGAATTTTTTTAATTGTCGACGATATAAGATCCATTCATATCCAACTTGAACTCGCCCGGTTTGAACCCTACATCTGGCTGGAAGTACCTAAGTATATCTTCAATGATTTTTCCAGATAAATTTTCTTTAAAATTTAATGTAACGCAAAGCCGGCGTACTATTAAAAGTAAAAGTAGTTTTTTACCTTTCTGTGTCGATAAAAAGTACATAGTTGCTCGACCGACCCACATCTCCATAAGTTACCCAATAAAAAATGACATTTATTAATGACATCTTTATTTAGTATCGATAAAATGTCTGTCGTTCGGGTGGGTTTTGTTGAAGACAAACCGCTAATTCACACGTTCTTATATACAATTTCCATATAAATTAATACATAAAATTCATTCCTCCCATTATCTGATGAAGAAGTATTGTAAACATAATGGAAAGTATTTTGATATTGTAAAACAAAATTCAAACATTTACTTAAGTGCTCATATATCACCGATACTTATTACTTATGTTGAATTTGTACAAGCTCAATGTAATGGAGGTGTTTAGCTCTACCCACAGTGGTTTTCGTGAAGGTTGAATGTTAGATTCTAAATCTGAAAAGTTTGTTTTTCCAGTAAATTTAACGATGGTAACGTCATTGAAACGTAAATGACTGCATACACTGTTTTATTATTTTTTCATTCGGGTCTTAAATTAATCTACAGGATCATTATAAGATTGTAGGTGCTACATTTTCCATCGCTAACTCTTCAGTAAGGTGTCTATTTAACCGTTTCTGTAGCTCTGAAAATAAAAAGTTACCAATGCAAGGAATACCTAATGAACATCCTGTATATAATTTCCAAAAAAAAATGCTACCAGTTATCGATAAAAACATATGATGTTGAGGAAATCACCGTCATCAAAATATCCCAATTGTTCATTATTTTTATTTAATAAATAGGATTATAGGAAACAACTACTGGACGGGCAAAGGCCCCGACTCCCAATGAATTATACCTATAAATCCAAAATTGGTAGCCAAATTTGTTATTTGTCTTTTCTCCACCAGACACAGACCGATTTCGAACTCTTTATGTTCTCATCAGTGTGCCACAGGTAGCTGAAAAGACAAATAACAAAGGCAAACCAAACTGGTCTATGGCAGACCCAGCACATGGTAACTGTGAGAGATAAGTATACATCCCTCTGGTGGTCAGTTGCTACTACCAGTCAAGACATCGAAGATGTCTCGTGACCGATAGCGGCTTGCCAAGCAAGCACCAAGAGCGGCGACCTCTAGCCCTGATGGACTAAAACATGCTTAATAAATAGGATTATAGGAAACAACTACTGGACGGGCAAAGGCCCCGACTCCCATTGAATTATACCTATAAATCCAAAATTGGTAGCCAAATTTGTTATTTGTCTTTTCTCCACCAGACACAGACCGGTTTCGAACTCTGATGAGAACATAAAGAGTTCGAAACCGGTCTGTGTCTGGTGGAGAAAAGACAAATAACAAATTTGGCTACCAATTTTGGATTTATAGGTATAATTCAATGGGAGTCGGGGCCTTTGCCCGTCCAGTAGTTGTTTCCTATAATCCTATTTATTAAGCATGTTTTAGTCCATCAGGGCTAGAGGTCGCCGCTCTTGGTGCTTGCTTGGCAAGCCGCTATCGGTCACGAGACATCTTCGATGTCTTGACTGGTAGTAGCAACTGACCACCAGAGGGATGTATACTTATCTCTCACAGTTACCATTATTTTTATGTTAATAATTTTTTATTTTATAATTACTTCAGTCATACGCTCCACATAAATTGCGTCTGGTTTTGATTACTGCTACGAATATCATAAGCACAAAAATATTGTGACCATCTGTCAAAATATTTTAAGTACAAAAGTGAAAATCATGAGTCATATTTCTCGAAACCCGTGTCAGACAAGTCACATTCGCGCTGTAATCCTTGATGTTGCCATTACTCTTTAAGGCAAAGGATAATGTAAATATCTCATCCAGTCTTGGTCGTGTACAAAAGTTAACGGGCCTAGTTGCATTTGCAACACCATTATGTATGTAGTAAAGTACCATTCATATTTCATAAAATCGCACGAGTGCTGATAAATACTTTGGAGTCCTCGAGGTTGTTCACCTTTTGTTGGTTGGTTCTGTCCAAAGTTGCGGGATGGGAAACATGTTTTCTGATTTTTTTTTTTCGTATTTTCTTTACATTTGGTTGATGCCTACTTTAATTGTAGGCAATGGCATCAGTTCATAATATTAGAAGATTAAGCTCATAATATTCTGTATGTACCAAAGCATTTTCGGGGAAGCATTATTACCTATTCTTAGCTTATTTTGGATCATTTTAAAATACACTCTGTATAAAAAAATTATCAAAAACTTTTAGAGTTTGACGTTTGTTTAATTGCTTTTTAGTTAATACAATTCTTTTCAAACTTATGGAATCGATATTTTTTATGCATTTTCTTATGGACAAAACGAGAATACGTGTCAACAAATCTATAAATCTACGGTATCTACAACTTGTATAAAGAATCTGGTATTGACAAATTGGCTTTTAAACACTGGGTCATCAAACTCGGTAGCGGCTCTATAGTTAAAACAAATGAATACCGGCAGGCCATCTAGATCTGAAAACATATGTTCCAAGTTATTCCTGCTTGAAACGTAAACAATCATTACAAAACCACAGATAACTCGGAGACAAAAGACATATGTACGCATAGTAGGTCACGATATCACTTCTTAACTTTTAATGAACCGTGTCCACACATTCTTTTCCTAATCTGATAAATATAATAACCTTGTAATATATTTACCTGTTAATTTTTCTAACAACTTTAATGTTAAAGAAGGAAATTTAAACTATTTTAACGGAAATCTGTAACCCGATCATTTTGAAGCCTGAAATTTTTAGATTAATTAAGATGCATGTTAAGGATTAGATATAATATGTAATTATAGAAGGGGACGTATTTCTAAATATAAATATCGTATATTTCAAGTTTTAGCCTGAATAGAATTGGTACCTTTGGATGATCATTTTAACTCTTGTCAGTTGTCCTCGAAAATGTCCATTTAAGGAAGATCATTTAGTAAACTTACATGATCTTAAATCCCGAGGTTTACGCACTAGTTTAATATCCAAGTAGAAAAGAATTAAAAGTATCTACAAAGAGAAAAGTTTAATTTAGACACTGATTGGACCGACAATTTTAGTATTTCGGAAACAAAATATTTCACAGAAATCAGGCGAATCTGATTTGGGTTTGAGTCATTAGTTCAGTTTTATGGGGAATTAAAACAAACAGTGTTTCCTGGTATAAATAGTATTAAGTTCCTAAATAAATCAAACAAATCTATTTGCGAAGATTCAAGGGCGGTCAGATTTGCACGATTTACATAAGCTTGTATATTTTTCAGGTTATTAAAATTTATGACTTATCGTTTGGATTTAACAGATCAGTACCTCCTCCGATCCGATGGCTTTGTAACATACAATGTAGGTCAAAATCATAAGAAATCGCAATTATGAATAAACAAATAAAACACATTGTAGGTATTAATGTTCCAAGGAATGGTCCATTATTAATGAGGGGATGATTTGCTAGAAATCTCAGAATATGCGTATTAAATAACAAAGAAAAAAGTCGTCAAGGCAAAGTTAGTGTCGTCTTCGCATTTCTCCTACCAAGACCAATAATTACCGACGTCAGGATATGCGCTTATCGGTATTAATATACACACTGGATGTCCTTAACCTTAAAATTTGGTGGGAACCTTCGATGCACCACATCGCAGATATAATTTTACACCCATCCTCTAAACACGAGTCGTTTGTGTTTTTTTTTTTTTTTTATCATATGAAATTTGTGTAATTTAAGGTTGAATTAATTTTGGAATTTGAAGAAATTTCACGAAACTCATTGCAATTGAATGAGGAAAAAGGTGTCATGTTTTATGCCCATAAATATACTATCAAGATTTTTGAGATCAGAAATGGCTCCAGAACTATGTAAAAATAAACATTATTTTAATTATATCCTCAATAATTTAGTTTTTGTTATATTTAAAAAATTAGATCTCCTACATATTTCCACACGAGCCTTCATAAACGTCAAACGCGCGTGAATAAAAATTGGCAACCAGGGACATACATATTTCTGTTTTTCTTTCAATTTTTCCCAATCAAAGGATCTAAGCGGCGAGATTCTAAAAAGAAACTCTTTAATTAGTATTTTGGATTAGAAATAATATAATAATGATTTAATTCTGGTTAAAATCGCTGATAAAACCCGAATCTTTGATTTTCTTTTATTAAAATTAAACTTATCGTTAGCTACAACAATTTTTATCATTAATGGCCCGTACTAACTATAAAACGATATTAGATAACTTTAAATAATTATCACACTGTTGAATTAAATTATTAACAAAAAAAGTGCATTTCAAATTTTTTTTATTATTGTCTTATAAAGTAAATATTACGTTGTACCTATATGAATGGCGTTATCATCTCATTCATAAAGTAGATTAAAAAATGAATTATTGAATTATTTTGCGTATTGGTTAATTAAGAAGCGCATGAAAACAAAATTTCTTTTTCTACATATTTAGCTGTTCCTAAATCGCTATTTATTAAAAAATTGTCAATATTTCTTATGTTGAGCCAAACCCGAATGCTATGGCTATGTTTATGTTTTGAGATGTAAAGTACACTTTGATTGACGGTGGTTATCTCACACGCGTATGTCGAACTATAATCTCATTTCTGAGAACAAAACTGCACAGATAAAACTTCCGGTTACAATAACCCCCTAGGATGCAGGGAAGTGACGCATTATTAAATTGAATATGAATTCATCTCTAATTAAATAACATTGATGAGCTAATTTGCTGGTTGTGTCGATAAAATGTGGTTTGATTCCTAAAAGTATGGAGATACACGATATTTGAGTTAAAGAACAGCCGATCGGAACTGTACGAACTATAAGTCCCGTGAATGTGGGTTTCGATAGAAAACCTATATCTATAAATAATAATGGTAATGAGTGTAGATATCGAAGTGCTCTTAGTTATCACCTGATTTTTGAACTTCAGATAGCATATTAATTAATTGTTTTTAAGAAAAAAATTTATTGTATCTTAAAATTGATGAATATATCTTAATAAATACTATTAAAAAAAAACGTTAATTGTTAAATAAATATTTGTCCACTATCCATCGCACTGCCTAAATATAATTATGAAATATTTTACGACAGCTAGCCTTCCTCCTATACAATGATAATAATTGATGTTTAAAGCTACACTAATATTGTAAACAAATATGCTCACGTATTTTGTGTCATCAAACTCTTTAGATTACATTTATTTCCAAAGAAAAATTATGAGGTGCTATTCAGTTAGTTGCATGTGCATTTCAACGATCGGATATAGATCAAACATACATTAGAACGACATAGTTGATTATTTTACTTTAAAATAAATAATGATGTGTAAAAGTATTTGCAAAACCATAAAACACTCCAATCAAATATTCAAATATTTAACAGTTATGAAAGCAGGACCGGCATTAGCCACGTACGAATGGTGTGGTGTACGGTGTACGCGACCATATTCAATTTTAGTTGATAAATTTAAATCGTGATTAGCAATAAACGATTTCTACCTTTAATGATCGATGGCCCAGGGTCCAGGGTTTGATGACAATGTTCGAAATTGAAACTTTGAAACATTTTGAAATTTTGGCAGTTGCAACAAGTAAATTTAAATTAATGAATGTTAATAAAATAATTCTAGCACTTCCGGTTTCACCGGAAATGACCTTAACATCTGTTTTTTAAATGGAACACCCTGTATATTTTTATTCAGGGATTCATTCTGCATCGAGGAAGAAACATAACCTCAAACATTTTTTTAGGATAATTTAAGTTGGCATCTAGGGAAACTTTCCTTCCTGAGTCATTGAGTATTGGAAAAATAAAATCAGGATATTAAGTGAGCTAACTTTGCTTTTATAGCCATTTAAACATCTCGGAAATGGTTTTTTCGACATAAGTTTTTTTTTTAATGGCATCATTATGCCTCATTATGCTATTTTAATAGAGATTTTCTTTACCTACATTTCGATACCAAACCATTCACCATTAGTTCCTAAATAACTTACAAAAGATACTTTATGACCTAAGTTCAAATTTATTTTAGTAAGCTCTGACCAAGTCAAACATTTGCATTTGATATGAAATTAATCGGGAATGCCTTGAAAAAAAAAACAAATTTATTAAACTAAAATAAATTTGGACCAAGGTAAAGTATCTTTTGTAAGTTATTTATGAACTAATGGTGAAGTGTTTGTTATCGAAATGTAGGTAAAAAAAATCTCTATTAAAATAGCATAGTGAGGTATAATGGTGCCATTTAAAAATAAATTCTTAAATCGTAAAAACCATTTCAGAGATGTTTAAATGGCTATAAAAGCAAAGTTACCTCACTTAATATTACGATTTTATTTTTCCAAAACTCAAAGGCTCAGTAAGAAAAGTTTTTCAGCAGTCATGGCTCCCTAGATGCCAACTTAAATTATCCTAAAAAAAATGTTTGAGGTTATGTGTCTTCCTCGAAGTTGATACCATCATATGCAGAGTAAATCCCTGAATCCAAAAATGTAAAAATATACAGGGTGTTCCATTTAAAAAACAGATGTTAAGGTCATTTCCGGTGAAACCGGAAGTGCTAGAATAATTTTATTAACATGCATTAATTTAAATTTACTTCTTATTGCAACTACCAAAATTTCAAAATGATATCTGAAAAAACAAAATAGTTATAGGGGTGAGCCTAATTTCATTTACACCCGGTATATTAAATTTCGAAATTATTAATTTTTGTCATCGCTGGCTAAATTATAAACATACGTTATTATTTTTTTGTAATATTATATTAAACTGATATGCTATGCAGGAAAATATTACACAGTGTAGCCAACAAGACAATTCAGAAGATAACATCAAATTTAATTTGTAGTTATACCGTCTCATAATATGTAAATTATGTTTAAGATATAATTTATAGATAGAAAATAAGATCATTTCTCCTGACCCCTAATAATATACATACATCGTGTTCACTCCTTGAACCGTATTACAATTTCAAAAACAAATCGTAATTTCCTTCTTTAATTCATAATCAAGATTTAACTTATTTATAAACTTAACTGTATACTGCGTCATTAAAACCTGCAAGGTTAGGTAAACGATCAGAGCTTTAAGTTTTATAGTAGGCAAGTAACTTTCTTTACTGAACGAGTGTCGTGCAGGCCTTCAGTTTCAATTTCATCTACTGTGCTAATCTCGGGATCTATCAAAAAACAAAACAAAATCGATTTGATTGCATTGTAATGAAATGCCGTCTATGAGGCCTGAAAGGCAATTCTGTGGGTGGGTATATCACCAGCGTACTTCCTACAATGCACCCACGCTATCTGCATCTAATAAAGACTCGAGCACGTGATATGTTACACTTCCTAGCAGTGGCGTAACCTCAGGCAACTGCATCTGGTAATGTTGCAATTCCAAAAAGGTGTTCACAACGTAATTATTTTAAATCGGATTGTATTCGAAGATAAGTTGTGCCCCTGATCGGCAAATAATTCTTTCATGGGCATTATGCAGTTTTTGAATGTATTAAAATTATATATTTTTTTTCTTTCTGCTTTAAATATTTTCAAATTTTCAAATTTGTTAATAGGTATATTTTTTTTTTTATATTTCTTACTAAACTTCTTTAAAGATTGCATTGAAAAGGTTCGTGCACATCCCCTTACCCAAAATATTTTATAAATGAGATCTTTCACTAATTTATTAGATTATAGATTTATTGCCAAATCAGAATTGATACTGAGATAGCATTATGTCAACAGGCCAAAAATACGTGCCCTTGGTATATTATGTTATTTTGTCAATTTGTTATTTAAATAGACGATAATTTGAAATTAAAAATTATACATAACCTACGAACTTCAGCTGCCTATTAACAGATAAGTGTGGAGGTTGTCAAATTTAAAAGATAAATGTCTAAAATTACACAGTAGACTATGGAAATAAAAGACCACGCATTTTGAACATCTTTTGTAACTGTTCATTTCTTATTTGTTTAATAAATATCCTGTTACCTACATTTTTTATATCAAATTTCATATGTACATTTTCAATATTAGCATTTGAAGTAACATGCAATTGTTTGACGTTTACAAGTGAAGTTGTCTTTTATTTCCATAGACTACTTTGTGAATCATTTCGATAAAACGCAGCATTCACTTAAAAAGCCATCACTCTGTATAATTTCCATGACAAATTTGGAATTTTCGGGAAGCGGAAAAAATGCGCTTTCCAACTGTGAAAAAATATACAGGGCGTTCCATTTGAAATACCAAATACTGGCGAAAACAGCATTTCATTATCTCAATTAGTTCAAAAGAAAGGGCACCCGGTATTATATTTTATTCTTGAAGGGTAATTCGGAGAAACCAAGATTGACCCGCTGCGATGTGCGCACGTTACTGTTCCCTGTCTCGTGAAAATTTAGAGTGTCGTCTCTTCAGGTTAGGAGTGCTAATGACGGACGGCGGTGGCGAGCATCTTCAGTTAAGCAGCAGTATTTTTGCGATATTAAGCAATTCTTATTGCCAAACTGTTAATCAACATGTTTACAAGGTCAGAGAAGAACTAGGTCGTTATTGTGCATTTATCTATTCCCACCTACGCTACTGATTTCCGAGGCAGACAAAATGACGTGGTGAAGACTTCGTTTAATTATGTCGTCTCCCTCGACTTCGAACTGGTTTGTTTTATCAATTAGTACGGAAATGAATGGTGCAAAATTTATCTAATATTTGACGGTATGTCGAGGACAATCCTTTTTTTTTCGTTCGATTAGATATTTTGGCGCATGCTTATTTTTTGAGAATTGGGCGATAAACGATGTGCATCCGCTGCTCATGCAAAATAATTTTTATGTGTTATAAGTTAGAGACTGGACTGGATCTGAGTCCATCATGACGGAATCGGGTCTGGGGCTAGAAAGATAATGACCATTTTTATGCACAATAATACCATACTTAACCTTGCAATTGTATTTAGTGAAATACGTAATATTCAAAGGGTTCTAAACAAGCCACGAGTTAAAAAATGTAAAAATTGCTTGCTATTATATTTTTGAACTTATTATCATTAAACTTGTAATTGTTTTCTTTTCTGCCTATAATCGCATCACTTATAATAGCGATTCTAGCACCCTTATGGAAATGTAGATAATCTAAGTGGATATTTTGAACTAAATTTAATTATTTTTGCAGGAAACCACCCACACGATTTTTATTCCTATAAACATATTTAGTTATGTGCTTTAAATACTTCTAATAACCTGTTAACTTTGCTACAAAATTTTATAGACAAATTTCCTATATACTCAATTAACAATAAAGTGGCTGAATTCAAATCCAAGGCCTCTTGTCTCTAAACCAATTGTTTTATCAATAAAATGGATGCTAAGTAATATTTTAAATCAAATTTACTACGTAACACGAATAAAGTTTATGCGAATTGTAATTAAATCAAATAGCCTACGATATTTGTTATTTATAGATCTTACTGCAATTTGTTAGTATCTCTTTAAACTGCGGTTTGATTAGTAATATGTTACTGTTTATATATTATTTAAATATTTATATAATTGTTGCATTGTTTTTGTTGAAAGTGACCGCTTGGAGAAAAATGATCGTTTATTGTAATTTCGGCAACAGACTACATAAATAAATCTTGTTTGTCCAATGTTGATATATCGTAACATAAATATTGATAAGTTCATCCTAAGTTTATATAAGAATTAATGGAATTAATATGTATTTAGGTTAAAATAAAACCATTCATATATTTTTTATACTGATACTGAACAACCTCACCATCAGAGGGGTCAGCAAGTCAGATGGATAAAAGTTTCTGTTATTAAAATTTTTCTGATAGATCTTAGTAATCACTACAAATTAATTTTCAAGCGAAGCGAATCCAAACGAAATAAGTGTAGTAGTAACATAAAGTTGTTACGTACCCATTAAACTCTAATTTAAATTCAAAAAAATGGATGGCATGGAAATGAGATTGTTCAATAAAACCGCACATAAATTTTCATAAGTATTGTTCATAAACGTTCACGTTCGCTTTCTTGCTATCAGTGTTTGAATTGCATTTGTAATAGAAACATAACAGTATGAATTTGTAAACTTGTTATATGCCTGCATGATTGTGACGAATATTATATTGCACTAGTAAATACGGAAATTAAATAAATCTATAAATCGCCACATGATCTAAAACTAGAAAATACCTACCTATTTTATAATTAGGGTTCTTAAAATATTTCTCAAAATGTTCTCTATTGAACTTATTGTATAAACAGTCACCCTGTACAAATCGTTGAACCAGTCAGACATAACACACTGGTGCAGAAAAAAAATAAAAAATCTTATCTGGAACTGCCAACGTTGAACAGACCCAAATAAAAAGAAACATTTGGTATGGTGGATTGGTGGTCCGTAAAAAACGATATAAGTGCATCATTTTGTGTTCTCGGTTTCATTCAAATAAATTAGCGAAACATATTAAATAAATCTTCTCAGGCTTGATTGGTTGAACTTGTTAAGTATCTGTTGAAGAGTTAGATTTACGTAAGATAATTTTAATGTATTGTATATGCATTAACCATATATCAATGTTTACGTAGCTAAATATACATATGTATATTATACCTCCTGGAATATTGAATGCAACTACCAACTTCTGCGCTGAAATTAATATTATATCGTTGTATGTACAGGGTGAGTCAAATTCGATGCTCACCATTGGGATACCGGAAATGGTGCGGAATAGAAAGTTGGTTAAATGGGGGCGAAGTTGCACAATTTTATATTCAATAATATGCTGTGATGAAATTAAGAATATCTTGTTTGGCTTTTGAAATATTTGCGGAAAACAAAATTTTGAGTTTTCATTTTTATTTTTTCTAGCTTTGTTTGAAGGCTTTGTTTGAAGAGATCTAAAAAACTGAAAGAACTTTTCATTGCGACTTTTCCAGCTCTACAACATAGAGTTACAATAATTTGAATAGAACGTTTCGTCAGATCGGGGCCACCCTCAACTTTGTTTTTTCAAATACCGACCTGATATTGTTTTTACTTAATTCCAACGATATATGACACTCGTTGATTTGAATATCTTCAGTTCCAAAACTTAAATTAAGTCTTTAAGTGATTAAATCCATTCATTACGGCCCTGCTTTTTACTTAATTTAAGTTTTAAAACTGAAAATATTGTTCAAATCAATGAGTGTCATATATCGTTGGAATCAGGATGATCACGTGAGAGAATTCAATAACATGTTTAATAGTTCAAAATAATAGATTTTTTACTTCTTTTAAACTTAATTTATTATTTTATTATTAAAACCTTCTCGCAGTAAAAATAAGATACAGTGGTCATCAAAATGTTTCATTTGTAGATTTAAACATAACTGCGTGGCCGTAAAGCAACAACATTCCCGCTCTGGAAACCTGGATTTGATTCTAGGCCGTGCATTGAGATTTTTTTCTAAAGAAGAAACGAAAGTATAAGTATTTGGACATCGGATGTTTCTAAATGTGTAGTCTTCCTTCACATAAGATGTTAAGGGTTTTACATGCGTTAAATTAAAAAACTACGCAAATTGGATTTGATTTTAATATGGTTTGGAACCACTGGACACTAGACATACGTTACATGTTACATCTAGTAGGCGAAACCACATGTAATTCGACCTTGCTCTGGAAATAGAAGATAATAAAAAATTCTCTTTAAACTATCTGCAAAATCGTTTGATTCCTTAATAAATATCGGTCACGTTCATTATTTTAACACATATATCATTCGAAGGAATTCGTAAACGTTATATAGGGCAAACGTCCTACACTAACATGAAAATTTGAACCACAACCTCACTCGTTATGTGGGATAATGACTTATATTTTATGGATATATGCAGACGCTTATTTGGCGATTGTATTTACCTAACTAATATGGCAGAGTCCCACGAAATCGTATATGTCAGTGGGTTTAACAGTACTTCTGTGTTCCATTTTATTTGCAGAGAAAACAGAAAAATTACTCTCACCAGCCTCACCAAAATTAAAAATAATATTTATCTATATTTAATGATCTGAAGAGGATTTTCTGGGAGTTCTGGGTCATCAAAATGAACAAATACACTTCAATTCAATAGCAACAATTTATCCATCATTAGTCTCTGGAAAATAATTTATAATTCTTATTTATTTTTAATATTTTTATGCTCTATTATCTAATAATTTTTATTTATGTGCTATTTTGGCAAAAAAACAAAAACACGTTTAAGATTTACGCTGGCTCCTCTGATTTGTAATAATTCTTATTTATTAATGTGTTTTTATCTATTAGGTACTTTATAATTTTGATCCTGCGAAAGATACATGCGCCAGTCCAGAACGCTGAGAATGCTGAATAAGATGAATGAAAGGAGCGGTATTATTAAATATATAATGTATAAAGAGTCAAAGATTAACTTGGCTGGGACAGAGCAGAATGGGAGACCGAGCACAGCTAAGAACATACATATATGAGTGGAAACCTGCTGGAACACCAAGAAGAGGAAGGCCTAAAATGAGATGGATAGATGACGTAGAAGATGATCTGAGAACTATGAGTATTAGAAACTGGAGAAGAAAACTGAAGAGAGAACAGAATGGAAGGAAATAGCCAGACAGGCAACTACTCACCCTGGGACTTATAATGCCAAAAGAAGAAGAAGACTAATAATATACTGAAATTGTTTTCTGGTTTCCAATACAACCGAGTATGCAGCATACATGGCCTCGGTTGTTGACTCTCTGGTATTATTAACCACCAACCTGTGGTAGGTTAATCACATTGACATTGCTATATTTCAAGAAACGCTGTTGACTTTATAATTATTAGTGGAGTGGGAACAATTCTCAATTTTCAACTCAATTATCTGTGTACCAGCATCGAAGAACGAAATTTTAATTAAAAATTTTGATATATGATATTCCAATAACTTCAAGAATTATAGTCATGTCGTGCAAAAAATTAATGGATATATTAAGAAACGATATTAATAGTTATACCTTTTATAGGTAATAAACTACACTTAATACGAACCCGCTTGACAAATGGGCTTTTAAAGCTTGTGTGTATAATTTAATTAATAAATAAATATCTCTGACCCAATTACCAAACATGGGCAAACTGACAAGTGCAATGAAATCATTTCGTTTTGCATACTAACTTTAAAAAGAACTTTTCAGCGCAACTGACCTCAGCTTGGTCATTATCTGCCTAAATAATTACATTTGCAATAACGACAAAGAAATTTAAAAATAACTTGATTTACATTTTTCGTATTCTAATTTTATGAATTAGTTGTTATAACCGGGTCATTAATATTATATAAATTAAGGCTATCATATTGTCAAAATATTTATCTAACTGGGTTATCAGAATCAAAACTTGAATGTTTAATAATATTTTTAAATGGAGTATCTGTTATCGAAATGTTTTCTTTTTTTTTTTTGATTTTTGACTAAAGTCTGCAATAAAAATTGCTGCTTTGTTAATGCTATTGATAAGTAAAGAAAAATAAACTAGGAAATAAATAAGTTATCTTTAGGTAGATTTGCAATAAATTTTTCTTAACTGTGCTTTTTTTAACACTACGGAATTCCTAAATTACATAGGAGATTAATTAATCATTGCGGTGTGTAATTTTTGTGTTTGTTGTTGTTGTATTATTATTTATTTAAATGGAATTTCCCAAATATGACAAATATAAATAGAGGCCACTTGAGAATTGAAGCCGGCTTAAAAAAAAGATTATTATTTATAGTAAATGAGCGTAGTAGCCTGTTATTAATTTCTCTCCTTAAGCCGGCTACACACGGTCCGGCAGGCCTGACAGTTCGAACTGAAGGCCGGTCGCCTCAACGTGTGTATGTTCCGGTCGATCTGTCAGTTAAGACTGTTCAGGCGGCCGGAGAAAAATCAAAAATATGTTCGATTATCCGGCCGGCCTGGCGTAATCAAAGGTAAGTCTGAACGTGTGTATGGCACGGTCGCCTGTCAGGTCGTTCAGACAGTTCAGGCACAAGAATTTAAATAAATAACCAGAAGGTTAACTCGGAGTCAGCGCCTTTTATGTGGTTACCGATGAATTCGTGACCTCGGTTTCAAATAAAAGATGAAATTTTATTGCTTTTGCAAAGGCGTGCCTAATTAATTTATATATTTATGTTTTTTTTTGACAAAATACACTTCTCTGCAACCTTCCAACATTGTACGCTTCGTTTTAGTTTTTTTTTCACCAAAAAAAGCGACTACTAAGCCGAAAAGTGCTAACGCGTCGTCGTCAGTAGAGGCCAGTGATGATTGAGACTGAGAAACATTTCAGATTCGTCTGAACGTTTGGAGGGTCGTCAGTCCATCAGGCGACCGGCCTTCAGGCGGACTGTTCAGTTCGAACTGACAGGCCTGCCGGACCGTGTGTAGCCGGCTTTAGGTTTGGGTGGGATTGAGGCCAATAATCAAAACAACAAACTGTTTTTTAATAATGTCAACGTTTCGAAATAATTTATTTCATCCTCAGGACAATTTAAAATAGTTTATTGTTGTCAATATTTTAAAAATAATGGATAAAAACATTAAACTGATAAAACTCTAAAAACACATACAAACATTACTACTGAATATCAACTAGGAACTGTTGTTGAGTTCCTAGTTGATATTCAGTAGTAATGTTTGTATGTGTTTTTAGAGTTTTATCAGTTTAATGTTTTTATCCATTATTTTTAATATATTGACAACAATAAACTATTTTAAATTGTCCTGAGGATGAAATAAATTATTTCGAAACGTCGCCATTATTAAAAAACAGTTTGTTGTTTTGATTATTGGCCTCAATCCCACCCAAACCTAAGGAGAGAAATTATTATTTATACCTAATTTATCTGACAGCCACACATGTTAGTAAATCTAAATAATAAAAAATGTTCCAGTGTTAGTTAATAGTTATTTTAGACAATAGGTCACGAGGTCTAAGTGAAACAAATATTTAGGTCTGTTGGACCAATTACTCATAATTCAAAAGGTTACGAGTTATGACATGCTGGATTAACATTATATGCATTTCGTTTAATATGCTTGTTTATGACAACGCATCATCATCAGTGTAATAAGTAATGAGATGATGTTGCATGGTCATTATCAAGGATTAAGAGTTTGTTTTTTGTATCATTACCGACAGTCGGCTGTGACATACTCTGACATAGCCAATTTCGTTATAATCTTCCTCCTACATGGACATAATAATTTCAACGAACGCACCCAAGTTACATATTATAAAAAAAAATCGTACAGCAATCTAATATTCCGTTCTGTAAGCATATCTGTACCGGATCAAATTAATAAGGTTTGGATTTCATTCATCTAACTGTTCTCTCTTGGTAGGCATAAAATTTTAAATTTAATACTAACAACGTGAGGTTTATGCTTACTAGATCGCTGGACGATACATTACCAAAACAATATATTTTCTGCTTATGTGGTATTCACTGGAAGGCAAGAGGCTCGCTACATAAAATTACCGACTACAAGATAGAATATATCCGACGAAATAATCTTAATACATCGACACATGAGCTTAATATTAATTTCATAAAATAATAACAATAATTGAAGGCAACAGCATGTTAGATTTTATTCGAGTTCAATAGTAAAGAATGTTTCGCCTATTTAAATTTTTTTATTTCACCTCTGTCGCAACCCCTTACCTCTGCTACTGGTACAGGCTAAGTTTGAAATATCTACTTATGGAACTCTAATCTAGATACCAAATTTTACCGAGCACTAATTACTAATTAATTTTTTTATATACAGTCATTATGACTATACTCGGGCCAAAAAGAGTAGTCAGTAGAGCAAAAACTCACCGGCAATTCTTCAAAGGATTTAGCTGTTATGGAATACAGAAGCGGCAGCTCGTTTTACCATATAATCCCATATAATTCAGAGAAATATATCCAGTTTTCTCCGCCTACCAGAGATGAAAACCACAACTAGGTCATTATGTTTAATTGGTATAGTCAACCAAATACAGTAAATGCTTGAACGTGCCGCCCTTATACCCAATAATTTGTTCGGCTATTGGAAAGGTCGTCGAGAGGGCTTAGATAGCGCATTCAGTGGCGTCACATATGCTGCAACGCAAAGGATGTGCATTGTTCAACTGCTTTGCTATACCTAATTCGTGGAGATAATGTTGCCAGATGTAAGCATATTATTTAAAATTTAAGACATGGTAACTCATATTCATGCATAATTAACACAATGCGCTTTCATTTGTTCGAATTATGGAATTTATGAACTTCGTAAATCCGTACGCCCCTGGCTCTACTGACTACTCTTTTTGGCCCGAGTATAGGTCCGAATGTGTTTAGTCATTATTCTTGTAGACAATGGGCCAAAGTAAAATCATTGTAGTTTATTTTCGTTTCAACTGAAATGAAGCCGTAAAATTTGTGCAATTTTCAGCAGAATAAACAAAGGAGGCGTAATACTTCTGGTTTGTTTACATTTCCGGGACCGTAAAACTCATATATAAATCTGAGCCAAAGGTATTTTTGGACAAAGTGATAAAATACCAGTTGAAAAGTGGAGCAGCATAAAATTTACAAAAAATCCAATTACTCATAATTTAACCATTTTATAGATTTATGCAATATCTGAAAAGTATTTAGAATGTCTAACTTACTTAAAATCAGTTCAAAGCTTCTTCTGATAAAATACTTAAGTAAATATTTGCGTTCAATTCGCTGATAGACATACTCAAGGTAGGTACTTCGTTAATACATTTTACAAAAATTTGCAGTGGTTATACCTAATATAAATTTGTCTATTTTTGTTTACAAATGACCCAATAAAGAAATGTCTGTAAATATTTTCCAATTACACATACTATGTGATTTGGCTGGTAATAAAATATTTTTAAATATATTAATGAAAATTGAAAACACAAAAAACTCTTCACTCTTCAAACAAACCTAGAAAAAAACAAAAATGAAAACTCCAAATTTTTTTTTTTCAAATATCTCAAAAACTTCGCCCCCATTTAACAAACTATCTCTTACCAAAGACGATTCTATTACCGTTTCCGAGATCCCAATGGTGAGAAACGAATTTGATTCACCCTGTAAATAATCGTTTGTACCTCCTTTATTTCTGAATGGTTCAAAATGTATCAATTAGATTTTCTATATACACCTGCACGACATCTATTAAGCAATAACAAATTTTATATTAAAACAATTTAGGTACTTTAGAGTTCTATAAGAAATTTATTGTAATTTTCTTCAAATGTTCATAGATGGAGCAACTAACTTCACAGAAAATTATTCTCCTTTTTATCACTTGGACCATTTCATTTATTACAAACACTATCCACAATACCTTTATTCTATATGTCCAAATGTTCTTTTGAAATTCATGTTCTTAAATTATATGGTAAGTATATACATATTCACCAATTAACTTCCAAGTTTACTTTTGATAAATAAAAGTAAGTATTTAACTTTGAATTCTATGAAATTTATCAAAAATTCTTCTTTGACAATTTCAGCCTATTTCTCCTTTTCTAACTTTTCAGTAACTCTCATCAATAAATTTCCTTTACTGCCATTTCTCTTTCTTCTATCTACCTTGATTTTAAAATACTTTTTTATTTAAAACATTGGAAATTTTATAATCTTTGTTACTGCCAAATTTAATTTTTAAGGTTACCTATATCTTAATGTCAAATTTAAATTTTAAGGTTACTATATATTAATGTCAAAATTTTATTTTATGGTTAATAGTTGGTGTCAAATTTGACATTTTTAGGTTATCAAGATTTCATAAATTCTTAACCTATCTTATTTTTATGACTTTTCATACATAATATTTACAAATAATTAAAATTCAATCATTCAGAAAATATATAATAATAACAATAATAATAAGTACATATTTTTCCTACGATAATAATAATAATAATTAGAAAATATAGGTATAAGTAAGTCGCTGGGTATAAGAGTGTGTAGAATTTGTCAATTATATAAATATGAATAATAATAATAATAAAATGTATTTATTATTGTATACAATAACAAAAAGGCGAAGTCCAGTTGAGTGTAGGGCACCCGCTGCTCTACCACTTAACCCATAATCCCTATGTAATTCATTCATCACAAATCAATCTCATTATGAAATAGTTTCCCCCTCGAAAAACGAATTGGTTATTCGAATAAAACCGCTACTGCAAATTCTAATTTATAATCTTAATAATTAACGTATTATTATATTATGAGATAGATAAAAATAACTAGGTAGTAATTAGGTTAAACAAGACACAAATTAAATGACCCCTATTAGAGGTTACAACATTTCGTGCCATTAACATGATTCGTGTCCTTATTGATAAATTTTGATAAAATTTATATTTTGTACAATTTGACCCTGCAAAGATAAACTGTTACAGAAACTAATTATAATCATGGTCTCCATTTATAATATTTTTTAAATATGTGAATGTATAAATAACGTACGTGAAAATGTCTATAATTTAACCAGAACCTACAAAACACACCAAAAGAAAAAACGAGGAATACTTATATTAGACCCTTATTGTTAGGTGTCCTTATAAAATGTACTGTTACTAAAGAATTTAATATTAAAGATTGTAAGAATGCAAGTGAAGGAACTTGAAATATCAGAATTAAATTTAAACCACCTGCATTTTTCTTTCAGAGATGTACAGGTTGTCGAAATGCTTATAAATGCAACTGTACGGGCATCAAAGGAAGACCTGGAGCTGAAGGAATTCGAGGTATGCCTGCTCCCTCTGGTGAGCATGGTGATATTGGTTTCCCAGGACCCCCAGGACCAAAAGGAGAAAAGGGTGCTGACGGAGAATATGGACGCTTGGGAGAAAAGGGGCCAAGAGTAAGCAAAGTTATTTTATTATAATTTCATTATTTCCAAATACATTAAGTAGTATAAGTAGCAGTAGTATAAATGGCATATTTTATTTATTTCCAGGGTGAAGTTGGTTATCAAGGTATTCAGGGTTTAGAAGGACATCCAGTAAGTTTTATTGTTCGATATCGCTGAATGTTAATGAATTTTATTTCATTATGTTTTAAATAGGGTGTAGCAGGAGAAGCTGGTGTACAGGGTCCCCCAGGTTTAGATGGTTGTAATGGTACTGACGGAAGTCATGGAGTTCAAGGTCTACCCGGTCGACCTGGAGTTCGTGGTCTACCTGGGCCTGAGGGTCTTCAAGGTCTTGTTGGGGAATCAGGAGATGGCGGTGGAAACTCTATCGGAACAAAGGGTGAAAGAGGCATTCCTGGATATGATGGACAACCTGGCATACCTGGTTTTCAAGGCCCTCGAGGGCCTCCAGGATACAGGGGACTTCCTGGAATTCCAGTAAGATAATTTTAAATGATGAAACTAAGATAATATATAACTTATCTAATTTAGGGTATAGTTGGTGAGGCAGGTTTTCGTGGAGTGCCAGGCTCTCCAGGCGATTCACGTTTGGGACCTCCTGGTCATAAAGGTGACTCGGGTGAACAAGGACAAAAAGGACCTCCAGGAGATGATGTGGGACGGGTCGTTGAACCACCAACCTCTGCATCTTTAAAAGGATTGCCAGGAGAAATTGGAGATGTAGGACCGATTGGTGAACCAGGAAGGAGGGGTTTCATGGGGGATAAAGGCTTTATTGTAAGTTTTATACCAAATCTAATAATCGCTAGTACATAACCAAAGTTAGTACATTTATTAGTCGATCTTATTGCTAATTTGGTAATCTAAATAAATAGTAGTAATGTTCCAGGGACATTCCTGGTGATTATTATTATTTTGTTTTAGACTCTCTCTCCAGTGAAATAACGAATAATGAAATATACTTATTTTTCCCGATAATTTCTCACTGAAATGCACTCTTTACTGGATATGGTAACTGTTTCATGCTATAAAAACACATGTTCTTTTAATTAGGGTATAACTGGACAAAAAGGACAACAAGGTTATAAGGGAGAACTAGGAGAAGACGGGCCATATGGAAAACAAGGCAGGCCAGGACCTCATGGGCAGAGCGGGGAGAAAGGTGATAAGGGCGCCCCGGGATATGAAGGTTTACCAGGTTCTGACGGAAATAAAGGTGAACTAGGTGAATTGGGAAGGCCAGGAACACCAGGAATACAAGGAAGAGAAGGTCCACCAGGAATATATGATCCAACATATAATGGGGCTGGAATACGTGGCAGCCCAGGAAGGCAGGGTCCTCCAGGATTTCAAGGGGACAGAGGCATGGCAGGAATTCCTGGCCAACCTGGATTGTCAGGATCTATAGGTCCTTCTGGTTTGCCAGGTCCACCAGGCTCACTAGGTTTACCAGGGTTAAAAGGCACGTCAGTAAAAGGAGAACGAGGAAGTGACGGGTTACCAGGTCGACCTGGAAACACTGGACCATCTGGGCTACCTGGAACTGTTGGAATACCTGGAGAGAAAGGATATCCAGGTGAAAATGTGATTGGACCACAAGGTCGGGCTGGCATTCCTGGCATGCCAGGGTTTGATGGACCACCCGGCAACAGAGGAGACACAGGAGATACTGGCCCAAAAGGTTTCCCAGGCATTGGACAACCTAAAAGAGGCCCTCCTGGTGAATATGGTCAGACTGGCTTGCCCGGCGATGATGGCGATGCTGGAATACCTGGGTTTGAAGGCATTCCGGGATATAAAGGGAAAAGAGGAGATGATTGTGGAATTTGTCGACCAGGTGTGTGTGATTACTAAATTGCACAAATAATATAAAAATGTAATGATACGTATTATTTAATTTGGTAGGTTTACCGGGCCCAAAGGGTGATGGAGGAGATTCTGGAAGGAATGGTCGACCAGGTACTATTGGCTATCCAGGGCTACCTGGGTCACGTGGCCCTCGAGGTCCTGATGGCAAACCAGGTCCCATGGGACAAACAGGGTTAGATGGTACTCCAGGTATAGATGGCATACAAGGAGTTCCTGGGCCAGATGGGAGACCTGGGTTGCTAACACCTCCTTCAAAGGATCAACTGAAACCTGATTTAGGTGACCGTGGTGATGCTGGTTTCCCTGGTCCAATGGGACCCAATGGCATCAGAGGTATTAAAGGTGATTATGGTGCACCCGGATTCTACGGAGGAAATGGCGAACGAGGAGATTTTGGTGACGTAGGTCTATCAGGAAAAGATGGGCGACCTGGTCTTCCAGGATTTCCTGGATTAAAAGGAGAACCTGCATCTATACCCAAACAATTTTTATTTGGAGACTCGGGATATCAAGGTCCAAAGTACGTTATTCACTATCCAATTAAATAAATTGCAAAATTGCTATTTGAGATGTCAATTATTGCAATTATTTCAATCTTTGCATACTCTGTATTATTATTAAATATATTTATCTACGCTCGTTATATAATGACAGTAATATCATCCTCATTTCAATGCCATAATGACGTTTATAGCACTAGTGCGATATATATTTATAGCACGCATTTATAAAAAATGAAAGCAAACCACCAGTTGCTAAGGAGGTATCAATAAACAGCTATTGGTATTAACTTAGTTATTACTTACTTGTAGATACTGTGTGATGTTGATAATAAATGATATTAATTATGTGTCATCTTGCTGTAAACTTATAGGGGCGGGATAGGCGAATCAGGGTCGCCAGGAGAACCAGGTGAAATAGGACAGGCCGTAGGACAAATCATCCTGCATGATAATAAAGGTGACCTAGGACCACCAGGTGACACTGGAATGCAAGGTAAATTGAGAAGTGTTTTAATTATTTTTTTCATCTGAGGTTTGTAATGCAACTTTTCATTTTTATCTCTCTTTGCATTTCAAGATTTAAGTAATATTTTGCGGCTCCTAACTTTTCAAATTCAGAAACAAAGACAATTATTTATTTATTCATTTATATACAGGGTGTTCCAAAATTATGCGGCCAAACTCTTACAGCATGTAGAGGGGCTCAAAACAAAACGAAAATGTTCTATACATATTTGGTCAATACTGCATATTAAAGGAGTTATGACCTTCCTAAGATGAAGAGAATCAATTTTTTTTAAGCTATAACTCAGTATCCGAAAAAGGTATAGGTACATCAAAATTTAGATGTTACCTTTTATTTAGGATACTCGACCATATCCTAAATGCATTTGTGAAAAAACGGTTCTGGAGCGGCGCGTATGGAGTTAAAGTTAGGTATATTAATAAATATTTTTGAATCCACTCGCGTTATTAAAAGTTTTACTTTAAAATTTGATTTTCAATCATTATTACAGAAAAATGGTATACCTTTCACATTTTGATAGGATGCGCCGTTTTCGAGAAAATCCACTTTTAAATTTTAATTGCACTTCAAACCTCAAGTAGTGTACCAGAATAATATTATAATAAAAATCAAATTTTAAAGTTAAACTTTTAAAAGTGTCAACAGGATCAAAAATATTTATTAATATACCTAACTTAAGCCCCTGAGCAGTTCTTTCAAAATTGAATGTTGGACACGGTTGAGAACCTAAATAAAAAGTAACATCTAAATTTTGATGTGCCTACTTTTTTTTGGATTGTGAGTTACGGTTATAGCATAAAAAAAATTGATTCTCTTCATCTTTGGAAGGTTATAACTTCTTTAATATGCACTATTGACCAAATGTTTATAGATGATTTTCGTTTTGTTTTTAGCCCCTCTACACACTCTAAGAGTTTGGCCGCATAATTTTGGAACACCCGTATATCTGCGGGCAAACCCATTAATACAATAACAATATTACATACAGATTGCGAAAGTCCTCATTGACATAGGACCTAAATTTGCCGCTTAGTATCGCAGCTTTAATGTGTAAACAGTTCAAAACGCTAGCATACGGCGACCAAGGACGGACATGTACGAGCAGTAAAGCACTTGTTTCTAGGCAGCAGCACTTCACGTTGTATGTATTTTGAGGTTGGCTAGTCAAGATGGGAACTTTCGCAATCTGTATAGTAACCGAAGAGTGATAAATACAATAAAATAGAAACAAAAACATTGTAGGTAATAGACATACATGAAATAAAATAAGTACAATAATACATACAAGATAAAACAAAACATTTAAAACTAGTTTGTTACGTTTTGTTTAAGTTGATGATTAAAAACTTTAAAATTTATACAGAAAAAATCTATATTCAATTGGTTTGCTAAACAAGTATGCGAGGTAAACATGAGTTGTATGCATAATTTGTTCTAAAGAAGGGCACTAAAAGAGAGGTAATTTGTCTAATATTACGCGGAGGAATGTAAAACTTTATTTTACACAGTTACTTTTAAAGTTAAGTATATTATAAAATTATAAAGTAAAATTAGGGCTTTATGTTTGTGACGTAAAGCAAGGGGGCTCATGTTTAAAAATGATTCGACAAAAGAATAATCAAGATAAATATTTAATCTAAAGACTACATGTCCCAAAAATGTATGCTGAACTGAACTGACAATTTTTTGTACATAAATATTGTAATATGGCGACCATACGGAGGAGCAATACTCTAAATGTGGTCTCACCAGTGGGCAATATAAGATCTTGAGTGTATATATACCTCTGAAAAATCAGTAGTTATACTCTTAACAAATCCCAATAATTTTAATGAGTTTAAATGGGATTTTAAATCTGTTAGTACTTCATCTTGTTGAATAAATTTTGTTCAAATCATCTGCTTTCAGGCGCCGATGGTATTAGAGGTCTGAAAGGATTTAAAGGTGATACTGGAGATTATGGTAGACCAGGCCCTGCAGGGTTTAAAGGAGAACAAGGTCTCCCAGGTCCTGTTGGATATAAAGGATACCCTGGCATACTAGGCGATGAAGGGTCTAGAGGACCTTCTGGAATACCAGGAATACCAGGAATTGACGGAATTCCGGGACGTGTTGGTCCAAAAGGAGATCGCGGAAATTATGGTCTAAGTATATTAGATGGCGAGATTGGTTTACCCGGTCTGCCAGGTCCTAAAGGCGATCCGGGTGATTTTGGGCCTGATGGATATCCCGGATTTCCTGGACGACCAGGCATTAAGGGAATAAGAGGCGGTAAAGGAGCTCCTGGACATACTGGTATTCCAGGTTTAAAAGGCGCAAAGGGGCAAAGAGGAATTATATTACATGGGCCACCTGGGCGACCTGGATCTCCTGGCCTTCCAGGATATTCAGGGCAATTCGGAGATTTGGGTGAAAAAGGCGAAGACGGTATTCCAGGGAATGAAGGACTTCCAGGATCTAGAGGAGCACCGGGACTAGATGGTCTAAGAGGACCACCAGGTAAAAATTTACAATTAAAATTATTATAAATAATTAATACTTTAATTTAGGAGACGATGGTCCTGTTGGTTATCCCGGTCACAGTGGACGAGCTGGTTTTCCAGGCACACCCGGACCTGAAGGGCTAAGGGGTGATTTGGGTTTTCCAGGTACACCGGGATTGCCAGGCCCGAAAGGATTAATAGGACCTTTTGGTAGAAAAGGACTAGTAGGAGATGTTGGTGGTCATGGACCACCTGGTTTCCAAGGAGAACCTGGTTTACCTGGTCGTAGAGGAGATGATGGATTACCTGGTTTAGATGGTGCAAAAGGAGACTCTGCTTTTAGTGGTGAAAAGGGGGATCAGGGAGAACGAGGTTTTAATGGTTTACCTGGATTTGATGGAAGAGTTGGATCCCCTGGCGAATATGGAGAAAAAGGGGAACCAGGTGTAGATGTTGTCGGACGACCTGGAATAAAAGGTGAAATGGGTGAGCCTGGACGATCTGGTTTCTACGGAACGCCCGGATCAAAGGGAGAAAGAGGCGATCAAGGTTTGACTGGTCAATCTGGAGAACGAGGTGATACAGGAATACTAGGATATCCTGGGACTCCAGGCTCCAATGGTATTCCAGGACCAAAAGGAAATAGAGGAGATAATGGGGTACCAGGAGTGCCTGGTAGAAAGGGAGAAGTAGGAATGGAGGGTGACCCAGGACTTATGGGAAGACCTGGCATGCCAGGAGATATTGGGTATCCAGGAGTAGAAGGTGCACCTGGCCTGAAAGGAACTAAAGGTAATCAAGGTTTACCTGGTTTTGCACCTTTTGGCTTCGCTGAGAAAGGAGATGCTGGTGACACGGGAATGCACGGATTACAAGGTATTTTTAAGCTTTATTTTCAATGTACAATATTATACATAATATGTCACTTATGCAGGTTTTAAAGGAGTACAAGGAGAATCTGGTTCATATGGTTACCCTGGGCAAAAAGGTGTCTTAGGTGAAATAGGTTTTCCAGGTTTAACTGGTGAACCTGGTTATCCAGGATTAAAAGGTTTTCAGGGTGATATTGGTTTGCAAGGACCACGTGGGTCACCTGGACAAAATCCTGAACCTGGCGAGCCTGGACGACCTGGATTTGATGGAATACCAGGTCGTCCTGGGCGACCAGGTCAAAAAGGAGCTCCAGGAGAAGAAGGACTTGATGGGCCAGCAGGACGTGCAGGTATTCCAGGACTAGGAATGCCAGGAATTAAAGGACGAAAAGGAGATGATGGATTTCCAGGTAATCCTGGAAGGCCAGGGCCTGAAGGAGAACCAGGATTAGATGGTAGGCGAGGAATACCTGGCCCAAAGGGATTACAAGGAGATTATGGTTATGCTTCTGCAAGCTTCAAGGGGGAGCAGGGAGACGTTGGTTTTAGAGGATTACCAGGGATTGATGGAATTAAAGGTGAACGTGGTGAACCGGGATTAGATGGATTACCAGGAGAAATTGGACCTGTTGGGGAGAAAGGGCTTCCAGGTGATTTAGGTTTTCCTGGGTCACCAGGCATATCTGGTGCCATGGGACAGAAAGGAGACCGTGGAGATTGGGCCATCGATGCAGGAAAAGGAGAACGAGGAGACACTGGTTTACCCGGGTTTAATGGGGCACCAGGCTTGGCAGGACTACCTGGAATACCTGGATTGGCAGGAATAAAAGGTATGAAGGGTGAGAGGGGAGACGTGGGGGAAATCGGTCTGCCAGGTTTTAATGGCGAAAAAGGAATGCAAGGGTTACCAGGTCTTAGAGGACGAACTGGAGCAAAAGGGAACATTGGGCCAAAAGGATATAAAGGTGAACCTGCCCCACAACAATTAGGTCCTAGAAGTAGAGGGTTTTACTTCACAAGACATTCTCAATCAGAAATCGTTCCTGTTTGTCCTAAAAACACCATTAAAATGTGGGAGGGCTATTCTTTGCTACATATTATGGGTAATGAAAAATCACATGGACAAGATTTAGGTAATTTTTAGTTTATAAGTATGTGTAAGTGTATTTAATTTATTATAAAATTATACAGGTGCTCCAGGAAGTTGTTTGAGAAAATTCAACACCATGCCCTTCTTGTTCTGTAACTTAAACGATGTGTGCGATTACGCTCAACGAAATGAATACAGCTACTGGTTATCTACTACTGAGCCAATGCCAATGATGATGACGCCCATATACGCCAATGAAGTACAACGATATATTTCTAGGTAATATTTAAAATGATAGCTACTATACTGCTTAAAATGACTATTATACAATTTATTTCAGATGTTCTGTTTGTGAAGCACCCACAAGAGTAATAGCTATTCACAGTCAGACGGCAACTATTCCACAATGTCCAAATGGATGGGATGAACTCTGGGTTGGTTACAGTTTCATGATGGTGAGTTATTTATTTTGATAAGAAATATACTGAAATATTTTCTACATACTATGTCAGTTTAATCGAAGATTAGTGTTATTTACTGCGGAAGATGTAGGTACCCAAAACATTGACAAAACTGTGTTATATGACAGGCGTCTGCGGCAAAAAATGCATTGTACCTGTTGGTAGTTACTAAAAATAAGTAATATTGAAATAAATTATGAAAATCATCGACATCGAGATAAATCTATTATATTCGCAAAATAAATCACTCATAGACCTTAACAAGTTATAATCTCATTTCAGCATACTGACGCAGGAGCTGATGGATCGGGGCAGTCACTCGTGTCTCCTGGTTCCTGTCTAGAAGAATTCAGACCCAAGCCATTCATTGAATGTCACGCACATGGTAGATGCAACTACTATACCACTGCTATTTCTTATTGGTTAGCAACAATTGAGGATTATGCTATGTTCAGGAAACCACGACCGGAGACACTGAAGGCAGGCTATCTTACATCCAAAATAAGCCGTTGTTCAGTTTGCATAAGAAGAAGATTGAATGTTGCACCAGAACCAGCAATAATATCGCCTCCATCTCCACCCAGTCAAATTACCAATATAAATAATTATAGGCCAGATTCATTTGTCGGTTCGGGTTATAGAAATTTAGCAGAAGAACATGAACAAAGAAGAAGACAAAGACTTAGGCAAGGTAATTTCAGAAGAAGAAGACCACGTCCACCACAACAAAGAGCGTGATCATATGTGCCATAATAGTTGTAAAGAAAAGTACATACTATGTAATTATTTGTGAATAGTTTAATTTGTATTATATATTATTGCTACCCAACCTAACTTCAAGTGAAAGGGACTTAATTACATTATACTAAAAGGGTGAGTTTATGCAGCTCTTTTAGTAATAGTCTTGATCTTAAAAAGTTAAACGTGCACTGTTATACCCAAACGTTTATACAGTCTTTTATTAGTATTGTCTTTAATAAACCTGAAAAGCCTAAAAATTTTTCACTTTTAATTTTTAGGACTTATACAAAGCCGTTTCTCCTATTTGACAGGCCAAAAAAATTGTGGTTTTGTCACTTTTTCTAACACTGGGCGTGAATAAGTTAAGTTTATTCGGGAAATTAACACTAGTACTATGACTAAAACTGCTGCATAAACTCACCCTTAAATGAGCCAGGTTATGTTAATTTAAACCCTTTTATAATTTTTGTGTTCATGATAAGGTTCTTCCTTCTAGATTAATATTTTGTTTATAGAGAATATCTTAATTTGAGATAATTATTATCTATCTATGCTATTTAATTTTACGAGTATTAGTTTTGTAATACTTTACTGTAAAAAATTTACAAAAATAGCTCAGAAATAATATTTTTATTTTTATACATTATGGTGCTAAATTTCTAGTTGTTACGTTTAGCTTTTATAATAATTTATATGATCCGATAAGTGCCTTTTTGTAGACAATAATCACTGCCAGGTAATTTTCATAAACGATAAATAATTATAATTAATTGCCTTCCGATTTGATTGTTTTACTTCATCCGAGATGCCGTTTTATAGAGACCACTGATTGGTAGAAATAACAGTTAACAGTCTTTACGTAAAAATCCCTAAAAGCTTTTATTGGTGGATAAGTTAAGACTTATTTCATTTAATATTATTATTATTTAATTGTATATTCCAAATATGGAAAAAATTCGTTACATCATTTCCGAAATAATTAAAAAAAAAACTACTTATTAGGTGTCATCTTGGAATGCCTGAGGCGATTTCGTATATATGTTTATAGAAAGTTTTTGTCTTATAGTTAAGTAAGGAAAATGTGATTCAAAGATTTACATGTGATTTAGAAACACCCTGTGTAATAATACCTATAGTTATACTCCCAGTGTACTTTATCGTCTGTAGTATGTATGTCAAAACTACAACACGCTTGAATATTCGTTTCTTTCCTTAATAGTTCATTTATTGGTGCATCATTGACTCAATCTGGCACAAAGTGCAGTGTGAAATACTTTCATCGAAAATAGAAAATAATACACTCATGGACAATATTATGGAATAATAAAAGTAACTTTAAGTTCAATCTTTAATATTCTCTGAACCACTTCGCCGATTTCATTCTTCTTTTTTTTTTGGATTGTAGCTTGATTCTTCTAAAATCTTAGCATTGAGGTTGGTTTATCTCTCTGGGGAATTTTTGTTGACTTACAGACTATTATAATTGACGGTGTCATTTTACCCAGAAATTTGAAACGCTCTGTGAAGTGTCTTAGTGCCTTTGCTGAAAACCAGTGGTAAACACAATTTTCAGTCTCATTCCTTGCCAACATTTTGTTTTTTCAGATGTGAAAAAAAATGATTTAAAAAACAAAATGATGGCAAAGAATGAGACTAAATTGTGATTACTATTGGGTTTCAGCCAGCCAAAACGTATATATTTTCTTTCATAGACATTAAGTTAAAAACATAACTTTCTTATAAAAAATAAACAATAAGACCAAACCACAATGACTGAAGATATAAAGAGAAAAAAACTATAAAAGGGAAGAAAACTATATTCAGCTCAGCCTCTATAAATAGGTATACAGTGCATTTGAATGAAAGCTATCCACCCTAAATAAGTTTGGATATATTGATTTTTGCAAAAAAAAAAACGCAAAAACACGTTAAAAATAAATAAGAGGACACATTTTCTTATGAATAGATCTCATATTAGCCCTACCCCTTACACCTAGAACCACCCTTACATTTTTTTAATGAAACATATTTTTTTAGCTCCTTAGTTTCCCCTCAAAGAGCTTATTACCCAAATGTATAAAATGTAAAGTCTAACTGAATAGTTTTGGGAGCTACACATTGTTTTATATTAAAAAAAGGTTTGTAATAATAAACGATTCAATACCAAAAATTACTTTGATAGGTATTCAAACTGATTTCCATTGACAGCTACGCAATGATATAATCTCGTTTCAAACGCCTGTCTGACATTACAAAAAACTTGTGGCGTTAACTGAACAATTCTTTGTCGTAAATTATCTAGTTACTCTGGTTGCGCAGACTTTCGTTTTTAAATAACCCCACAAAAAAAGTTTAAAGAAGCAAATTCGGTGACCGAGGTGGCCACTTCAGCATCGAACCTCTTTTACCTATCCAAAGACCAGGGAATATGTAAGAAAACGACTGACAGTCACAGCACAGCAGTGCTCCGTCTTATTGAAAGAGTCACCACATTTTATACATTTTTGTTATATTAAGCTCTTTGAGGGGAAACTAAAGATTTATTTAAAAAATATATTGTTTCATTTAAAAAAATTGCAAGGGTGGCTCTAGGGGTGAGGGGTCGAACTAATCCTAGATTTATTTATATGAATAAAGTGTGTTTGCTTTTTTGCAAAATTAATATATCCAAACTTATTTAGGATGGATAGTTTTCATTGCAATGCACTGAATGTAGTTATTAATAACTTTATTAAGGTTGAAATATGGGCCCCTGTGGGGCCCCAAACCTTCGAGGCCTCTGTGCGCCTCACAAAACTGCCCTCCCATAGCTACGCCACGGGTTTCAGCAAAGACATTAAGTCACAGAACGTTGGTAAAATGACGCCATCAATATAATAATTTGCAAATCAACAAAAATTCCCCAGAGAGATAAACCAGCCTCATAATAAAATGCTAGAAGAATCAAGCTACAATATAAAAAAAAAATGAGTAGAATCTTCCACTGTAATTTAGTTGCCAATTGACAGAGTTTATCTCAAATTCCATTAAATTTTATTAATATCAAATATTTAATAAGTATTAAATTTTATATTGAAAAAGAAAAAAGCAAACAGAAAACATACAATGAATAAATAATGTGCGGGTCTAATAAAAAAAATTTACAACATTAGAAGCGAACACCTCATGGTCCTCATGGTCTACTTTCTTACGTTGTTATTGCAGCTCCAAATTAATACAGTCATCAAACTATACGGGGTTGTGCAAATGCATTGGAACACCGGATTTCTGGCTAAAATATAAGTGGAATTAAAAAATAATCTGTTAAAAATCACCCAACCACTTAAATTCTTTAAAATATTTATTTTAGTACAATCATATGCTTATTTATTATTTTAGTGTGGTTGGTTTTCCTTAATACTTCATAATAGGATTTTTCAAGTTTTCAATAAATCTAAAAAATACTGAGAGATGCACCTCTGAGGCATAATAATTAAGCATCAGTCAGAGGGTGCTTTTATATTTAATACAGAAATAATAATAATAGAATACTTCCCTGTGGTAACTATTTAGAAACTATTTTGCCACCTTTGTGTGTCAAGTATACAGCACGTTAAATTCACAAATACTTACAACAACCGACACTTACGTGGCACATTTATTTTTCTTTTTATCCATTATCACATCACGTTGCACACGAACAAAGCAATAAATAATACTGGTCCTACCGTTCAAGCTGGCATGAAAGAATATTTTATTAACTGATTTTGATTAAAACTCAACAAACAGTTTTTTTATTGAACGATATGGTTTCGATCATTCTTCCATTGAAACGACGTGAAAATTTGTTCAGCAAATAAATCGTACTAGATAATCTTGTGAGTTATTTACTGACCGATACATTCATTTTTTTTTTGCAACAAGAAAAACATCTTTTGATCACTGTTAATCTTAGTCGATTTGATAAAAGTACAGGGTGTCCCAAAGTTGATGTCTCGGGACTATATCTGGAGAATGAAAAAAGTTATCACAAAACCGTTTACGTGGTTTAATTTGGGGTGCACTAAGGTACATTTTACGCTATAAATTTTTTTTTTTCGAAATCTGGAAAATGGCGATACTGACGACATCAGAACTTTTTTCCCAGGAACATACACTTTTTTTGTGCTACCTGGAAAGTGCTATTTTTTCTGAACCTTTTCTATTAAAAAAGTTTTTTCGTATCTCTTATATTTAAAAATATACAGGGCAAAATAGTTTGGAAATACCCTCAATTGCATACGAGTTACCCATGATGTAATCGAGTGGCCTATGGAAAACAATGAACAAAATCTATTTATATGTTTTACCAAAGATTTGTAACAGTATATTTTAATAAAAAAAAATATTTTAAAACGGTAACAAAA
The DNA here is from genome assembly GCA_963680705.1 of Rhagium mordax. NCBI lineage: Eukaryota > Metazoa > Arthropoda > Insecta > Coleoptera > Cerambycidae > Rhagium > Rhagium mordax. Next base: position 94,253,971 of record OY796658.1, on the reverse strand, counting down.
TTCTAAAACGTTTTTTTTTTTTTGGCGTTAGGACAATTTTTTCAAACCAAAGAAGCAGACAGCAAAAAGAGAAAATCAAAGAATCTGCAATAATTTTACTTAATTAAGTTAAATGCGTATCAAATTGTTCGGTAGAATTTTGTTCAACTTGGTTACCAATGTTGAGAGAAGAACTCAATAAAATTAATATTATTTAGTATATTTTTCAACATTTCTATGGTAAGTATCTATGGAAATGATATTAACAATTTTCTTTTATGCCGTGTTATTCTACACGTTACATAAAAAGTCTAAAGAGAAGGAAACAGATATAGTTTTTGAAACGACAGCGCAGTGTTTTGTATTATTTTAATTCCTATTAGTTGTCAAAAAACACCCTCTAACTGTTCCGTTGACATTACGTCTAAGACGTAGAGGTTATTTCCCAGTTTTAAACTGGTTAATTTTAATATTTTTTGGATACTTACTTAATATAAATTGGATAGGAATTTCAAGAGATCTGGTAATAAATCCCAAAATGAAAAGGAAGAGAAAAAAAATAGATTAAAATCATGTCAACTTTTTCATTCGTTGTAAACATTTCGGTGCTATTTAAATTAATTCATACCCGTAAACTATTTGACACAAACAATATATTCACTAAACAAACATGTCAACAGCCCTAGTTCATTGTTTTCCATAGGCCACTCGATTACATCATGGCTAACTCGTATGCAATTGAGGGTATTTTCCAAACTATTTTACCCTGTATATTTTTAAATATAAAAGATATGAAAAAACTTTTTAATTAGAAAATGTTCAGAAAAAATAGCACTTTCCAGGTAGCACAAAAAAGTGTATGTTCCTGGGAAAAAAGTTCTGATGACGTCAGTTTCGCCATTTTCCAGATTTCGAAAAAAAAAAAATTTATAGCGTAAAATGTACCTTAGTGCACCCCAAATTAAACCACGTAAACGGTTTTGTGATAAATTGTTTCATTCTTTAGATATAGTCCCGAGACATCAACTTTGGGACACCAATAAATAAACCTGCACTATTAGAACGCATTTTGATATGAGAAGGACGACATGACATTTTGACCAAATCAAAATTGCGAATATTTTGCATCTGAAGGGTACAGGGGAATAACGATGTATGTCACAATAACTTAAAAACAGAGATTTTTGCAGTTTTATCTTCTATACAAATAATGATATGTTATAAATTTTGGTTTACAAAATTAATACAGTAGGTATCTGTAGGTTGCCAAAACAAAAAATATTATACTTCAAAACATTAAAAAAAAAAAACAAAAAAACTAATGAAACTACAAAAAAACCTGGGGAAAATTGATGAACGTGAAGTAGATATTAATTTAATTCATAAGTTTAAATTTTTTCTTTTCTTTTTGTTTATTATATGTTACATGCATATATGATAAAAATATTGTTATTTTTTGTAATTATTGTTTAGCTTATGCTAATAAAGAGTATATTATTATTATTATATTCTGGATTGTTTGTGGGGGGAGGGGTAAACTAATGCTCACATGCACTTAGGCCTCTAAATTGGGCCCATTGTACTGCCCCGCAGGTAGCAGTGCCACCGCTGTTTTGCTCATTCCTCAAGCCAACCAACACTTCTGATGAACCTGAGGATTTGCCCCGGCAGAGTGACACCTATACTGGCCATACTGGGCCAGTAGTCTCCCAGCATGGATCCTCTCTTTGTTGAGAGTGCAGAGCAGTGACATAGCACATGCTCAGCAGTCTCTTCTTCTAGATCACAACCTCTACATTTGGGGTTGTCCACAACACCCAGCATGTAGAGGTGTTTATTTAGTCTGCAGTGCCCCGTTAACAGTCCTACGATAATTCGTAGATTATCTCTGGACAACTGGAGACTGTGTTTGCCTAATTTACGACTAGGTGCAGCGACAGCCATTTTACTTTGTCTGCAACTGCGTAGGTTAATCCAACAATCGATGTGTCGTTTGAGGGAATAGCTCTTTATCAGGGAACTATGGATAGACTCTGAGAGCCCTATTATAGGCTCTGGACCATTTGGAATGCATTCAGAGCCTTTAAGGGCCAGAGCGTCCGCTTCCTCGTTACCTTGATTTCCATCGTGTCCTTTTACCCAGCAGAGCTGGACACTATTAGTTTGTGCGAGTAAATCTATGGCCTCCCTGGCTTGCAAAACCAATCCAGAACTAATTCTGTAGTTATTTAGGGCAAGCAAGGCAGCTCTGCTGTCTGTAGATATTCGCACTGTCTTATCACTAATATTTGTCTTAGTCGCCTCTGTTACCGCCTGCATAATTCCCACTAACTCTGCCTGGAATATTGTGGTGAACTTGCCTAGCGGTATTGTAGAGTGCAGATTCAAATCTTCTGAGTGGATGCCAGCCCCTGATCCACACTCCATTCTTGAACCATCGGTATAGATTGCTACGTCAGGAATGTCGTTTCCCGACGCATCCAACCTTACTTCAAAGTTCTTCTTAAAATTGTATATATAAGGGATACGGTCCGTGTTCATTCCTAGGAGAGGTGTTCTAGTTACAGCCTCTTCCAGTATACGCACATGTTTTGTGACCACTCCCTTTGTATTCCAAAGGCCCACTGATTGCAACCTTAAAGCCGTCCTCAGTGCCACCTCCTCCATGAATAGATTTAGAGGGGTGATGCAGAGTATAGCTTCCATTGCAACTGTGGGTGTCGTTTTCATCGCACCTGTAGCACATAGGCATGCCAATCTTTGGACGTGCTCTAGTTGGGATGCTGTTGTTCTTTGTCTGAACCTGGGCGACCAGACGATAGCTGCGTAGCATAGCATGGGTCTTATCACGGCGGTGTACATCCACATGGAGATCTTGGGTGAAAGTCCCCAAGACCTACCTACTGCTCTGCGACACTGCCAGTAAGCCGCACATGCTTTGCTAATCTTGGCATCTAAGTGTTTTTTCCAATTTAGTGTAGTGTTGAGTATAACCCCCCAGGTACTTGACCTCACTTGTTAGATGGAGTTGTGTGCCTGTTAGTTTGGGCATTTTCATATTTCCCAATTTCCTTTTCTTGGTGAATAGTACTAGCTCTGTCTTCTGTGGGTTCACTGAGAGAGAGTGTTCTATACACCAGTTATCAACGACTTTGAGAGCTGTTTGCATAAATTCACATAACAGTCCCTCAAATCTACCATTTAGCAGTATAGTGATATCATCTGCATAACCTATCGTGAAGAAGCCTGAATCATTGAGGCGACACAAGAGACTGTCCGCTACCATTATCCATAGTAGAGGTGATAGTACCCCACCTTGAGGACAGCCTCTCTTTACTACGCCCCTAGTTTCTATGTTTCCCACGTTTATTCGAACAGCCCTCTATTTAAGCATGTGTTTTATCCATTCACTAAGTGTGCTTGGAACCCCATGCGTTTGGAGAGCACTGTCTATACTTCCAAAGGTTGTTTTATCAAAAGCTCCTTCGATGTCAATAAATACACCCAGGGTGGACATTTTCGTATCCAAAGATTTCTCGACTCGGTTAACTACAGAATGCAGTGCCGACTCTGTGGATCTCCCTGGGATGTAAGCATGTTGATTTGGGTGCAACGGGTGTAACACTAACACTGTATCCCTAATTTCTCGATCGCATAGTCTTTTTAAACCTTTCAGTAGGAAGAAAGTAAGACTAATCGGTCGGTATGACGTCGGTGGGGAATAATCGGTACGTCCTGGTTTTGGAATAAAAATAACCTTTACCTCTCTCCAGCTTACCGGTGTGTATTTGAAAGCAAGACTTGCCCGATAAATGCGTACCAGGTATCCGCGTATATACTTCAAGCTCCACTGAAGCAGAGCTGGAAATATGTTGTCAAACACTGGTGATTTATAGGGGAGGAAGGTGTTGATTGCCCAAGTTACTTTCGCATCGTTTACTGTTCTGCTAACAACCTGCCAGTCCTCTTGACAGGGATCTGGATGTATTGTCAGGCCAGTTTGAATAGGTCGACACAATGCTGCCTGGGAATATTGTATTTAGTAGAAGTTCAGAAGTTTCGGCGAGGTTGGCAGTAAAGGAGCCATCCTCTCGCTTCATGAGTCCTACTTGTTGTTGAGGATCTTTGGAGAGTATCTTTTTGAGCCGAGCAGCTGAGGAGGTGGATTCTACCCCGCTACAGAAAGCCCTCCATGACGATCTTTGCCTTTCGCGAATAGCCCTTTTGTATAGAAGTAGATATTGAAACAAATTATTATTCGAAGTATTCGTCGTTTTAGTCATTTACTGTTTACAGGGAAGTTGTTCATAATATTTTCGTGCTTCTACTGAAATGTAAATGAAACAGGTGTGCAGATCATTCACAACAAATTAATTCCTGCACAAAATTAAAGCACCATGAATTTGCCACCAATTTGATGCTACTTTTTTCTGAACCTACGGTCCGATTTGAATGATATACCTATTCTTTCATTGTAGGTAGATTCAGTCCTTGATAATGTACCTATTTATTTTACTTTTATACCCGGTGTAATAAAAATGTTGTTAAGAAAAACATGTCGTTGAGCTCTAATAATAGAAACAATGAAATGAAAAATGAAAATGTTAAGGAAAGATCAGGCTACAGATTTATTTCAACTGCGATATGTTACGGATTTTCGAAAAAAAAAAAAACATTTTTATTAACCCGGTAGAAAAGTAAAATAAACTTTTTATAAAAAATAATAACATAATCCATTTATTTATTTATTTAGAGGCACAACTAATCAACGGGATTAGATCCCAATTACCGGCTAGGGAACAAACATAGGGAACTGAAGTACTAACGATTTTGCAAAAAAAACAACAACAAAAACCAATCAAAAACAAAAACAAGGCACAAAAAATGTAACAAGGTTGCAGACGTTACACAAAATATGTATATAAAAAATTAAAAAAATAATAATTATGAACAAGGTCAGCAATAACTTACATTTAGTGTTACGATAAAAAGTGTTTTTTATATGCGCAATGCTGGAGTTAAAAATGTCAATGCTGTCTTGCACGGCAGTGTAGTTACGGTACATCATATTCAGAGTAATGCAATATATTAGTGTTGACGGTCTTTGAATAAAATGTTTCACAGGAGTGTTTGTTTTTGTAGGTAGGTACCTACTAATTTATTTTATGTAATATTTCACTCGAATCAAAATTAAAATTAATTACATTAAACAGATTACTAAATAGGATTTGTAGCCAAATGGCTCAAGTAACAAGCATGACGGTTTTAGATAGAAATTGCCCTTAGGTTCAGGTCAATTTTGTTGGCACACAAAATTAAGTGATCAATATGATGTGCGAGAGATAATTTCGAATAAAAAAATAGGTACTCCTAAATCCATGATATACTCCGGTTTGTTAAGTAGCATGCCATCAATATTGTACCGAAAATTTAAAACATCTTGTTTACGAAAATACGTTAGGACATTGCATTAATTTATATTAAGAGGCCAGTTTATAATTATTAAACCATAAAAAATTAAGTCTGTCGAGATTCTCCTGAAGGACAATACAGTCCTGGGCATGCTTTATCCTTATGAATATTTTCATAAACCTACAACACATGGGGAATAGTTAAACCATTAACAGCTCACAACTTTGTCCACATTAGCTGATATTAATTTATGTTATTATTTTCAAGGAATGAACCTACCTACAATGAACGAAATATCATTCAAATCGAACCATAGATTCAGAAAAAAAGTAGGATTAAATTTATATAGTGATGCATTAATTTTGTCTAGGAGTTTATGTGAGACCTCTGTATCACTTTTGCCCTGTTAGGCATGGACATTTATCATTGTTGCATAAGTATTTTACTAAATTAAATTCACCATCATGCGATTCTTAGCAAATTTACTCTGGCTATATTGTACAATTTATAGTACTGTATTTTAGCCAGAAGATGGCGGTGCAAAGTTAATTTTGATAATTATGTGACAATCATCGTTATTCTCCTGTACCTTTTATCTGTAAGATTAGTAAATACTTCTTATTTTACCAGAAGATATCTATGCAAATAGTGGTCCTTCTCATGATCAAAATAAACTGGGTATAAACAGTGATTATGTATATTCACCTTACGATGTTTTCACCATGTCCTATCTCGTTCGGAACCTACCTACATATAGAAAAATACAAATTAGTATGAATAATAATTTAATAATATAATAATACATGCCTTTATCTCCTTTTCCTAAAGCGGTTCGTCCCCATAATAGCATTTATCATTTAAACCCCTCATATAGACACACCCTGAAACAATTGAGAGAAACGATTAGACAAATGACAGACTACGTTCTAGAATTTACCACCCTTCCTTATGGGTAGTATTGCAAAGAGTTCGTTATAATACCTACTAATTAATATAAATAGTTGATTGAAGATGAAGTTACTTTGTGGAAATCCATTTCTAGTAAAATTTTTGCAATAAAAATTTGCGAAACTGTAAATTACTTGTCAATTTCCACTTTATTTTATTTTATTATACTACAACTAGTTTCATCCTATTCGGACAGTTTACTACTTGATAATGTCCGAATAGGATGAAACTAGTTGTAGTGTAATAAAATAAAATAAAATGGAAATTGACAAGTAATATACAGTTTCGCAAATTTTTATTGCAAAAATTTTACTAATAATTAATATTGAAGTTAAAATATGGATAGATTCACAAGCTGCTAGGTTCGTCAAAAATATTATATTGGTACTATGGAGTGTTAATTATAATTAATCGAAAGATAACAAACAAGTGATTAAAATAATAATAATTTATCCCAAAGAAGGTTGGAACCTTTATAATGCGGTGCTGCTTCTGAAGTAATGCCTACTGGGACACCAAACACCAAATATTTAATAATATCGACGCGAGTTTCGGCAATCAAATTGGCATGCCAGCTTGAAATGCATCAAGTACTAAGGTGTTTGGTGTCCAGTGGAGGCTACAGAATCATAATTTATATTTTCATAATTCCATAACACCAAGTCCCAACAAGCAAGAATGAAGAAGATACGTGTATGAGGCTTGTTGGGATTGGTTTAATAAAAGTACTAGAAAGGATCAGAAAATACTGAAGTTAATAAATTAATATCTACAACTATCTGAGACTAGTACCTATAAGATGAATTATAATATTACTTACCACTTAGCGTAGTGCGAAGATTGTAAGAGGGCGACGTCCAATCCTTGGGCATCCATCACTCGCACGCGAAAACCAGAGCCTACTAACTGCTTCTCTGGGCGCCGAAGCCCCCAAAAAATCCCCGAATACAGTTACAAGCCTTAACACTTGATATACCCAAGCTATTTTAGAAATAACATAAATATTCTCAAGATACTCGTCGAGATCTCGGCTCTGGTTTAACGAAACCGGTCGTTCTCTCTACGGTAGAGTGAACTATGAACGATACCCAATCCTAGCCGCCTTCCTCACCACTGGAACTTGTTGGATATATAAATCTTTGACCTCTGAAGTCTTCTTTTCTTCGTTTCACAACGGAAACTGGCATAGGTTGAGGAGCAGCAGTTGGTGAGGACATTTACACATGTAAAGCGCAAATCACAACGCCTCGAAATAATTAGTGTGCAGGGTACTAACTTGTGTATCTATTTCTTTCTCTAATAGTTCGTCCATTAACTTAATCTGAAAAATGATGCAATGTGAAAAGCTTTTACTAAAAATATACTTCTCGTCAAAATTAACGCATATATATACTTTAAAAGTGACCTTAAGTTCAATCTTTAATGTTTTCTGAATTGTTTATCTGATTTCAATAATCTTTTTTGTTTTATTGTAGCTTGATTCTACCAGAATCTTAGCATGGTTTATGACTCTGGGGAATTTTTGTTGATTTACAGATTATTATATTGATGGTATCATTTTACCAATAAATTTAAAATGCCCCATGGAGTGCCTTAGTGTCTTTGCTGAAACGCAATAGTAATCACAATTTAGTCTCATTCTTTGCCAACATTTTGTTTTTTAAATCATCTTTTTATCGCATCTGTGAGCGAAGATATGCGACTTTTTGTTCGTACATGTCATTGCTTATTAAAAAAAAATCAAAATTATCTTCAAGAAATGGGTAAAACAATGAATTAGACAGCAAGAAGGTTCGATCTTAATCCCATTGGACATTTATACGATTCAATGGGCATAGAAGGATTCAAACTTTTGCCACAAGACTTGAAAAAGATTTGGATTCAAAAGAAGTTGTATGAAGATTAATTAATTATGCCACGACTTTGTCAATATGTGATAACCTGCGGTGGGAAATACTCGATGTTAAATAAGATTTCAAGGCTTAATAATGTAAAAAACTGTTTACTTCTTTTTACACATTTAACATTTTTAATAAAATAATTTAAAAAACCGGGTTATCATTAAAGAGTCGCGTATCTTCGATCACAGATGTTATAAAAAGATGATTTAAGAAACAAAATGTTGGTAAAGAATTAGACTAATTGTGATTGCTATAGGGTTTTAGCAACGGCACTAAGACACTCCACAGGGCGTTTTAAATTTCTTGGTAAAATGACACCGTTAATATAATAATCTGGTAAGTCAAGAAAAATTCTCCAGAGAGAACCAGCCTCATGTCAAGATTCTGGAAGAATCAAGCTACAATTCAAAAAAAATATTCTTGAAATCGGGGAAGTAGTTCAGAAAACTTTAAAGATTGAACTTAAGGTCTGTTTTAAAATATGCGTTAATTTTGAATTATTATGAGCTAGTAATAGAATCTTCCACTAGAATTTAGTTGCCAATTACAATACAATTATTACGATATAGAATAATATGTTAATACAAAGTGAAACCGATTTTCTGTTTCGACCTCTTATTTTAATTAGAATTGACATGGAGATCGTTTATAAATAACTTTATTTAGGCTTTATACAAACATAATAATAACAAACATATCCAATTTGACACTTACATTGATGTTTCATCTCTAAACATACAATTATAAAATCTACTGGACTTCCTTTATGTAAGTACATGATAAAAATGCGATAAAAAATTATAAAATTCAAAACGTCTAAAAATAAATTATTGAAATAAAAAGAGCATGAAGTACATCTTCGTGGGGACATCATTTTTTTATTGGTAAGAAATGAATTTTATCAACAGTTAAAAAACATGTTGGACTAAAGGAGTGCCCATGGAGCTAGAGCTTTATTTTCAATAAAACAATTAGCTGACGAGGGAAATAGATTAATTATGTTGGACAGAAGTTGGTTGCCTCTCAGTCACTGCTACAATGAGAAACTCTACCTCAACTCCTTACTACTCACATATGGGCATGGCCAAATTAAAAAATGATTAAATCTCTATCGTGGGAATATCCAAGGAAATAACCTCGAAAAAAGCCTAGGTTTGTGTATTCGTAGGTCCCATTTTTAATAAATATATGGCGTATTAGACACAAACAGTAAATGGTTAGAGCATTGAATAGGGTGACACCAATGTAAAAATTTTCAAGCATACATTAGTTGTTACTTGTAACATATAAATAAGCAGAGAACAGTTTTTACAGGGGTGTTTCCATTCAAAACAGGTCACATTGCATATATGCATACAGGGTATTCTATTTTAAACGAGAATCCTCTGATGATGAATTCCCGAAAAATAATTCGAGTACATATCATCAAAGTACACCTTAAGTCTTATTACGAAGTAAATTGATCAAATGCTGTATATAGCTATAGATTTAAAAGGCTAGCTTACTCGTATTCCTCAATTTTAAAGCAAAAAGCAATCCTATTGTCGACTTAAGAATTAAGCAATGAATAACGTAGAGTGTGAAACATATTACAAAACACATAGAAATAATCTAAAAAAAAAAAATAATTTCGGATGTAAAAAACAATTACCTACCTACTACAAGACCGAGATTGAGAAATGCAACAGTGACTTAAAACAGTGCTCCTGGTTATGATGGCATAATAGTAAACAATCTGAAATTACTACACACCTACATGCATCTAACCACTAAAGTGTATACAGTTATATGACTGATGGTCGAGATGGTAGAGCGAACCTGCCTCTCACCCAAAAGTCCCTAAATACTGTGACAGGGATTTTTCCATTATACATGGATGTTGGATGAGTGTCCCTTGTCCTTAAATGTGTAGCCCCCTCCCGCACAAGGCTCCTAGAGCCTTCTGGGATAAAGGGGGTCGTAATCACTCATGTGGTGTACTCATGTATTTATTATTATTTATTAATTTAATCTTTAAAACTGGAATTATTGTACCCTACCAATTTAAAACCTCAATTATAACCCCTCTATTTATAAGGCAGAAAGCCCGTTGGTCATTGGCAATTATGGACCAATTAGCTTAATCAGTGGTAATGTAGCTAAGATTTTTGAAAAATGTCTAAAAGATAGGTTACTGACATTTCTAAAAATTAACAATCCACTTTCGGAACATCAATTTGGTTTTGCAGAGGGCCTTAGTACAAGTAACGCTATGCAAGACTTACATAACATTTTGCAGAGACTAAATGAAAATGAAAAATGTATCGCTGTATTCCTAGATGTGGCAAAGGCCTTTGACACAGTGCCACATAAAAAACTCCTGAATGTTCTTGAACAAAATGGAATTAGAGGTACTGTGTTAGAGGTCTTTGAGCATTAGGTACTTAACAGGTAGAACACACATAAAGTCAACATTCGTGAAACATTCAGTGAACCTGAAATTGTATAGGGGTGCCTCAAGGTACTGTACTAGATCCAGTACTCTTTAATATATATATAAGAGGGCTAATGCAAATCAGAACAACTGGCAAAATAATATCATACACATACGATACAGTAATTATATTTAGCGATAACAACTGGACAGATGTAAAAAGACAGGTTATGGGTGGCTTAGAAAATGTAAAAAATTGGCTTGACTTTTACAAGCTTTCTTTAAATGTTAATAAAACAAATTATATTGCATTTACAAAAACGTCACCAAACCGTCCTGATTATACAAGTATAGGTATAAAAATAGATAATTTTTCGCATGAAATAAAAGAAACAAACATTATGAAATACATTGGCATTATAATAGATCCAAACTTAAAATGGAACCTACATGTAGAATATCTGACGAAAAAACTTAAGATACCTGATTTATAAATTCTATCTTATGAAACAGTTCTTTAATAAGAATCTGCTTCTTATAACTCTATATTTCTCTTTAGTAGAGTCTATTTTACGTTACGGCACCATAGTATGGGGTGGACTTTATACAACATCATTGAAACCATTTATTTTGGACAACATTTAGTCCAAAATAAAATTATAAAAATAATATTCAGGAAACTTCATCTATATCCCACCCAACTATTATACAAAGAAAATAATGTATTTAATGTTCGATCTCTTTTTACACATGCCGAGTGCTGCTATGTTTACCGAAATAAATATTTAAAATGGTATATCACGATCAGTCTACAAGAACAATTACCTACAAATATGCTCATAAAAATACCAAAACCAAAAAGTGAATTCCATATAAACTGTTTTAACTATCTAGGCCCAACGATCTTTAACTCTCTTCCAAAAAATATAGGAGAAACAAATAATTTATTAAAGATTCCAAAGGATATATATTCGAAAATGAACTCTTGTTTTTACAACTTATATACGTTATAGAAGTTCAAATTCAAATATAACTTTCACATTTTCTTTTTCTTTTTCAATGTTAGATAAATCTGAATGTATTAGTATCAGTTCTCCTATTCTTATTTTATTTTATTTATAAGCAATTATATATAATATATTTTTATTTTTCAGTTTTTACGGGCATCTGCATAGGGGCCATACAAATATTTATATACATACAAAGGCTAGGACACCAATTCATGAATGTAATATCACAATTTATTGAATAAAAGTTATTATTATTATTATTACTATTATAATAAGCTTTAGAATTTCTTATTAAAAATATGGGTGGATGTTTTACAATTATTATTATGTTTGCGGCTACTATATTTTAAATTTTATTGTCATTGAGCCCTAATGTATGTATTCAAAGCAGTAGTTAAAAAACACAAAACAATCACCTAGATAACTACAGTATTAAACTCGGTATATGGGGACAGTAGTTCCTTGGGTCAAAAACTTACAAATGACCCCACCTATACACCAAAAATTTTTATCGGTCCATGTGCCGAACACTCTTTACATAGAGTTTTCGTTTCAAAAAAGAAATGGACTGACAAGACCACATTTTCGAGAGCTTTGAGTACATCATCTACTATTCGAATCGCAACACTTATATAAAATCTGTATTCTAACAGCAGAACGGTTTACCTTATACTTACTGGTTTAAACTATAGCATTTGTTAATAAGAAAACAAGTTTTTAGATGACACTGTATTTTAAATTCGGATTTAAATAAATGTATTTACACAAATATCTATTTATGAATACACCCTGTGCAACTGTTATTTTAATCACATCAGTTCATATATAAAGCCTGCTACAGACTCAGAGCCCTGTATCAAGAGCCGGTATCATGATTCCGTCTCGTGAGGCTTGTCTCAGCTCGAAGTATTCATACATACACTGCTATGTTATGTATCATGAACATCTTGAAGTAGTGCAGCAACATGATATGTACTTACTTCGCAAAAAGAAAATTTTTTATAGCGTTCTAGAAATTCTTCCCAAAACTTACGATCTGTATTTTCCTCAGCCAAACTGTGTTCTATCTGCAAATATCAATATGTCGCATGACCATCGTACTTACTCACAGACAAGTTGCGATTTCTGAAACTCGCTGTTTTCATCTCCATGCCTCCCGTTGACGATGGGATACTGAAAGCTGTATCGAAACAGCGTGAAACCACATGAGGTGTACCTCCAGACGGTGAGATATGTATCAAGAGATGGTAGCGAGATACTATGTCTCTTGATGCATATATCACCGGATGGAGGTACACATCATATGGTTCTGTGCTGTCTCGATTCAGCTCTCGGTATCCCGTCATCGTCACGAGACATGGAGACAAAAAAAGCGAGTCAGAGACTAGCCGCAGCTTGTCTGTGATACTATTGGTATATGCAAATAGAACACATTATGGCTGAGGAAAATACAGATCAATATTTCTTTTTGTGAAGGAAGCACCATATGTTACTGCACTACTTCAAAATGTTCATGATACATATTAAAGTCTGTAGCAGGCTTAACGGTGACTTAAATAATAGAAAAAAACCAGCAGGCTCGACTTGTTTTATACCTTTCTTACCGTAAGGTCTTTTAAACCAATAAAGTATTATTATTATGCAGGAAGATTTTGCAATAAATAATAAATCTTACCTATATGCGTTGCTAGCATCGTAGTCTCAAGGAAGTAGTCTCTCGGGAAACTTTTTGTGAGTTTTTCCACTGCATTCACTGCAACCATCTTTCACATATAGGCATCTTCAACAATCAGAAAATTTCAGCTTAGTCTGCACCACCTCCTACCAACAAAAAAATATTAATCAAGTAATCTTTGACGAAATTTTTAGCAATACCTACGGATTACTTGGGTATGGTTTTTTTAAAAAGTTCACCTAATAAAATATATATTTTGTTACTTATAACTTATTATAACACGTAAATATAGATCGAGTTGCTTTATTCACTCAGGTTGATCCATCAGACATGTTTTATCTTGTTCTATCTCTGAGGTTAGATAAAAGATATAGATAAAACACATCTGATAGATCAACCGGGTGAATAAAGCAACTCGTCCACATATGTTATTAAACTGCCGACAACGAAGCACCCCCTTATAGGTATAAATTCATGGAAATTTATTTGACCACAATTAATGTATGTCATTATTTACTTACTTTATTCAACAGGATAGCAGGAATAGGTACCTCCTATATGCACTTGCCAGCGAACACTTCTTCAATGTTGTGTTAACACTTTTTGCTAATAAAATTAAATTACACAACATTAATCGAATGACCACTGCGGTCTGTTCGGCGTCATGTCACGACAGACAATGGGACAACAACAATCATGGTTGATGTTCACTTGTCTTGTCTTCATATTTGAATTCCATTTAGCGATTGTCGCGGGGTGCGTTCGTTCAATTATATTATATATGGATGTCTAATGGGAAAACTCATGAGGAATAAGGAATAACTTTGAAGCAATAGTATGTTATGATAGGTAAGATTAAGTGAATACAAAACTAAAATTAACCTAGATTGCGTGAGAAAACGGAAAAGGCACTAAAGTATTCGATCCACATTTAAACAAAACATACAAAGAAATAGCTGATAGGTACATATACCTACCCGAGCCGTGCAGTTTAAGTTTATATGATTATTAAATATCAAATGGAAATGCAGGTAACAACTACTCAACGGGTAAGAGCCCCGACTTGCATTCAATTACACCTGTAAATCCAAATTGGAAGCCAATCTTATTTGTCTATTCTTCACCGGTTTCGAACTTGTTATGCTCTTCTCAGTGTGGCCATATAGAGGGAATTGAATAGACAAATGAGCTGCTTTCGTTCATGCAAATGATTAGTGAGTCACTAATCATTATTTAGTGAACAAAAAAATCATGAATCAGTTCAGTGCTTGAGAGAGTTCCTTAATTACTTTGCCTATAAAGCTCATATTCCATTACTGGAAATAAGTGAATATGGGAATTATTCACTGACGAAATGTAATCATGATTACTTTATTCTGCCCGAACGAAAGCAGCTATAATAAAGGCAACCCAAACTAGTTTATGACAGACCCAGACCTAGCAAAGTGGTGAGGGACAAAATTATCCCTCTGGTGGTCAGTTGCTACTACCTGTCAAGACATCGTCCGATGCTCAGACGAACAAAGAGATGTAGATAAATAACAGCTCGTCGTTGTTTGAAGTAATGATAATATGAGTTTGTTTATACGGTCGCTGGATGTCATTGGACACTTGCACTTGCCCTCTCACTTTTCGCTCGTAGTCGTTCGATCTTATATTGGCCAGCGGTTTGTATAATATGTTGCATTCAAGCAAGGCATAGTCATTTGTATTGTTTAATTTATGTGTTATTTATCTACTTCTTTTGTTCATCTGAGGTCCGATGTCTCTGTAACCTGTTGACCATGTCTTCCTCTACCATGCCTGTTGACAGATCAGGATCTGTCACCGCAGTAACTGACCACCAGAGGGATAATTTCATCCCTATCACCACTTTGCTGGGTCTGTTTGATCAGAATAAAGTAATCATGATTCCATTTCGTATATTCCAGTAATGAAATATGAGCTTTATGGGCAAAGTAATTAAGGAATTGTCTCAAGCACTGAACTGAATCATGATTTCTTTAAATGATTAATGACTCACTAATCATTTCCACGAACGAAAGCAGCTCATTTGTCTTTTCAATTACCTATATGGCCACACTGTCTGGTGAAGAAAAGACAAATAATATTGGCTACCAATTTGGATATGCAGGTGTAATTCAATACCAGTTGGGCTCTTGCCCGTTGAGTAGTCGTTCGTTACCTGCATTTCCATTTAATATGTAATGATCACATAAATTTAAACTGCACGGTTCGGGTAGGTACATACCTATCGGCTCTTTCTTTGTACGTTTTGTTTAAATGTGAATCGTATACTTTGGTGGCTTTTCCTTTTTCTCAGGCAATCGAGGTTAACTTTAGTTTTGTAATCGCTTAAACTTACCTATCATAAGATACTATTGCTTCAAAGTTATTCCTTATTCCTCTTTTGAGTTTTCCCATTAGACATCCGGAAGAGTACCAGCGAACGTACCTTCAATCGTATGATCGACCGAACGCACCCCGCGACAGTCGCCAAATGGAATTCAAATATGAAGACAAGTGAATATCTACCTAGCAGCATCCGCCATTCTAATTGTTGTCTCATTTGTCTATCTGACGCTGAGCAAAGTGCAGCGGTCATTCGATTAATGCTGTGTAATTTAATTTTATTAGCAAAAAGTGTTAACACAACATTGAAAAAGTGTTCACTGGGTACTTTGAAAGTGCATATAGGCATTCCTGCTTCCTGTTGAATAAAGTAAGTAAATAATAACATACCTACCTATTTCCATCAATTTATACCTATCAGGAGGTGCTTCTGTGTCGGCTTTACTTTAAACTTTAACTATTGAAAAACCGGAAAAATTAGGTTCTGTTAGTATAGCAAATAACGCGACCAAAAAGTTGCAGTTTAATACCGTATGTGGACGAGTTGCTTTAATCATCGTTTGATCCATCAAATGTGTTTATCTTTATCTTTTATCTAACCTCAGAGATAGAACAAGATGGATCCAACTACAACCGGCGAATAAAGCAACTCGACCTATATTGTACGTGTTATATAATAAGTTATAACTAACAAAATGTATGTTTTATTAGGTGGACATTTAAAAAAAATTATGCCCAAGTAATCTTTAGGTATTGCTAAAAATGTCGTCAGAGACTGCTTGATTAAAATTTTATTGTTGGTAGGATGTGGTGCAGACGTTAAGCTGAAATTTCCTGATTATTGAAGATGCCTAGATGTGAAAGATGGTTACAGTGAATGCAGTGGAAAAACTCACAAAAAGTTTCCTGAGACTTGAGACTACAATGCCTAGCAAAGCGTATGGGTAAGATTTATTTATTTCAAAATCTTTTCCTGCATAATAAATAATATAAAAATATTAAACTGTTGTTAGCCGAAGGTATATGTGGCCTGCTGGTTTTTTTTCTATTATTAAAGTGTGTTAAGCGTGCTACAGACAGAGATTCTGTATCAAGAGACGGTCTGTGATACCGTATCATGAGGCTTGTCTCAGATCGATGTTATGTAGGTATCCCATATACTAATATAATATGTACCATGAACATTTTGAAGTAGTGCAGCAACATGGTGCTTTCTTCGCGAAAAGAAATATTGATCTGTAATTTCCTCATACTCTGTTCTATTTGCAAATATTAATAGTATCACAGACAAGCTGCGACTTGTCTCCAACTCCCTGTTTTTGTCACCATGTCTCGTGTCGATGATGGGATACCAAAAGCTGTATCGAGACAGCATAGAACCATATGAGGTGTCCCCCCAGCTGGTGAGATATGCATATCAAGCGACAGTATCTATATACCGTCCCTTGATACATATCTCTAGTCAGTAGCAAGCTTTAAGCCTGCTACAGACTTAGAGATACATGTCTCACCGTCTGGAGGTACACCTCATATGTGGTTTCACGCTGTCTCTATACAGCTTTCGGTACAACGGTCTTGCGACATATTGATATTTGCAAATATTGCAATTGCATGGCTGAGGAAAATACAGATCGTGCGTTTTGGGAAGAATTTCTAGAACGCTATAAGCAATTACATATCATATGTTGTTGCACTACTGCATGATGTTCATGTTATATAATATAGCAGTGTATGTATGGATACATCGATCTGAGACAAGCCTCACGATACGGTTTCATGATACTGTCTCATGATACAGATCTTTGAGTCTATAGCAGGCTTTATGCAGGGTGAACTCCAACTTATTTAATTCCTTTTAAAGGATGGTAGGTACTTTTAATGGTAAGTCCATATAGGTACATAAAATTCCAGAAATATACTGTGTGGTTTTCGAAAAAAAGATTCATGAAAACTTCAATTATTTTGAGAACTTTAGCAACTGACCTATACCTTTGCAATTTTAAAGAACTTAGATAAACAAAACATGTTGTTCACATCAAAAGTGACTCGCTAGAGACGTATAGGGGTTCTCAAAAGTTCAATATTGATACTTTTGTGTAAGGTGGATCAGTTTTCAACTTTCTTTTTTATATTTTTTTTGTTTGAATTTGTGTTACAAATATCAACAGAAACCTATCCTTAAAAGGAATTAAATAAGTTGGGGTTCACTCTGTATATGAACTGATGTGATTAAAACAGCAGATACACAGGGTGTATTCATAAATATATTTATTTAAATCCGAATTTAAAATACATTGTCGTCTAAAAATTTTTTTCCTATTAATAATATATAAATAATACACCACATGTAATTACGACCCCCTTTATCCCAGAAGGCTCTAGAAGAGCCTTGTGCGGGAGGGGGCTGCACATTTAAAGAAGGGACACACATCCAATATCCGTGTATAATGGAAAAATCCCTCTCACAGTATTTTCCATTGCCACGACCGGGATTCGAACCCGGGACTTTTGGGTGAGAGGCAGGTACTCTACCATCTCGACCATCAGTCATATATAATAATAAATGCTATAGTTTAAACGAGTAAGTACAAGGTAAACCGTTCTACTGTTAGAATACAGACTGTATACGAGTGTTGCAATTTGAACGGTAGATAATGTACTCAAAGCTCTCGTAAATGTGGTCTTGCCTGCCCATTGATTTCTTTTTTGAATCGAAAACTCTATGTAAAGGTTGTTCGGCACATGGACCGACAAACATTTTTTGATGAATATTTTATTTTCTATTTCATAATAAAGATATTACCTGGATACGTGGGCGGGTCATTTACAAGTTTTTGACCCAAGGAACTACTGTCCCCATTTACCGACAGAGTTTAATACTAGTTATCTATCTAGGTGATTTTTTTGTTTTTTAACAACTACTTTGAATACATTAGGGCTCATTGACAATAAAATTTAAAATATAGTAGCCGCAAACATAGATAGATATACAGGGTGATTCTAAAATGTATGGCCAAATTGATACAGCGTCATCAGGAGTCCAAAATAGGTTGATTCAACCCAATTTACCTATATACAAAAATGCACCCCTAAGAAGTTACAGCCCTTTAAATTTCAAATAAAAAAAACTTTAATTATTGATTATTCCCAAATGGCTGTAGATATCTTTTTCTAATTCAGTGTACATTCATTACCAATAAACGCCAATGTTTTGAGATTAACAGCAATAAAATACATTAAAGGGTTAACCAGCCTACTTGTACATTAAATAATAATACTACATATTTGCTACTGAGGTTAAAAATAGTTCGATGCATCTTCTTCATTTTTCTTGTTTAATTTGCAAACTATATTGATATTATCAAAAAAATAAAAGATAGAAAAAAGTTTCCAAATTATCTATCAAAAATGATACTGGAAAATCGACTATACGTTAACGCACAGAAAAATAAGGGTGCGAAATAAAGGGTGACTGCCCCTAAATTACCCCATCCCTTTAATGTATTTTATTGCTGTTAATCTCAAAACATTGGCGTTTATTGGTAATGAATGTACACTGAATTAGAAAAAGATATCTACAGCCATTTGGGAATAATCAATAATTAAAGTTTTTTTTATTTGAAATTTAAAGGGCTGTAACTTCTTAGGGGTGCATTTTTGTATATAGGTAAATTGGGTTGAATCAACCTATTTTGGTCTCCTGAATACGCTGTATCAATTTGGCCATACATTTTAGAATCACCCGTATAGGCAGATAATTTATTAACCATTAAAAAATACATTGTGTACAATACAGGGTGGTCCAGATTTTAATACATTAATTTTGAGAGGCGATAGAGAATCGCAAAATAAGTAGACTTCTCTTAATAGACTTACCTCGAAAAAGGCACCATAACTTTGATACAGGGTGTTGAAGTTTCATTAAAAATAACTATAACTTATAATTTTATATCTAAGGAAAGACAAAAGCCATCTTTTTCAAATTTGGCACACCGCGTCTCTATGTAAATCTGCATCTACCATTTAAGTCAAAAATTGTAACAGAAAGCCATTGGCGCAAATATGGGGGTTACATATCCCCTTAAATATGCAGTGTCCCACTGGATATTTTTGAAAATATTATTAATCTGCTAAATTGCCCATGACATTCTGAAGGAAAATGTGTTCTTGTAAAATTTTGATAGAACAAGTCGTTGTGAATGTCATTTAATGTTGAAAATTGTGTTATATTTTTTTTTGACATCCAGAATGCTTTTTAAAATAAGGGCGAGTTGCTTTATTCACCAGTGGATCCATCAGATGTGTTTTATCTCGCTCTACCTTCGAGGTTAGAACGAGATAAAACCGTTGATTGAAGTATTTATAAGATTTTTAACTAGACGGCGCTAAACGCGCCGACTGTAAGTTCTACCTGCTATGAACGCTAGTATCGCGACACCTACCTTCTAGAACATAAACTAACATACCCCATTGACTGAAATGTGCGATATTATCGGCGTTAAACTTGGCATTGCCTAGTCTCACTCGGTTTGCCAGTGGCGTATCTAACGTAGATATTTTCGTAGATTAATTTATATTCTAATAAGCGTTGTTATAAGTTTGTTTAAGCGGTGAAGTTAAAAAAATGAGTTTTACAATTGCAAGCCATTGTTGTGTATATGTAAAATGCAAAAACTCGAGGAACACCACGCCTGACACGGCATTCTTTAAATTTCCCGTAAATGATCAAGCCCGTTGTAGACTAAATAGACCTAAATACTTAATGTTCTCGGCAAAAAAAAAGACTTTAACTCGTAATGCAGTGCCAATTAAATATGAAGTGGCCTCTGATATAGGTAAGAATCATTATAGGTAAATTAGGTACATGTGAATATTTACTATTCTTTACCTATATCAAAATAATCCAAGCACGATGACAGCAACGAGTTAAGTATTTATGTAGGCATTGATTATTCAATCTTTGCAGCTTATACACTTGCAAGCCGACCGTTTCGTCGGATCGACAGCGGTATTAAAATTAAATAATTTGTATCTCCATAAATATACTCGGGCCAAAAAGAGTAGTCAGTAGAGCCAGGGGCGTACGGATTTACGAATTTCATAAATTCCATAATTCGAACAAATGAAAGCGGATTGTGTTAATTATGCATAAGTATGAGTTACCATGTCTTAAATTTTAAATAATATGCTTACATCTGGCAACATTATCTCCACGAATTAGGTATAGCAACGCAGTTGAACAATGCACATCCTTTGCGTTGCAGCATATGTGACGCCACTGAATGCGCTATCTAAGCCCTCTCGACGACCTTTATAATAGTCGAACAAATTATTGGGCACTAGGGCGGCACGTTCAAGCATGTACTTTATTTGGTTGACTATACCAATTAAACATAATGACCTAGTTGTGGTTTCCATCTCTGGTAGGCGGAGAAAACTGGATATATTTCTCTGAATTATATGGGATTATATGGTAAAACGAGCTGCCGCTTCTGTATTCCATAACAGCTAAATCCTTTGAAGAATTGCCGGTAAGTTTTTTGCTCTACTGACTACTCTTTTTGGCCCGAGTATACATAACGTAAGTTTTCAAATAAAAAAAAAACTATTGTGTTTGTGGCAATTATTTCTAGGGAGTGTCGACTTAACCGCGCGACGCGGCGATTAAATAGTTTTTTAATCTTAACCGCCGGCTGCCGCCCGTCACGCACCTAACCAATTAACTTTGAAGTGTTGAAGTTTTTTTCCTCAAATACGTTTTTATTATTTTAAAGAAAGAACATCTTTCACAACATTGTCACACGAAACCTGATATAAGTATTCAATAATAAGTATAAAAAAAAACAAAGATTGTGTGGGAACTTGAAAAACATGTAAGGACAAGGATCACAAAGCCAAACTTCAGAGGCCGCTAATTTATCAAAAAATAAATGGACTTTCATTAATAAACATATGTCCTTAAACGCATAATAGGGAAGCTACAACCCTTTGAAGGGGGATGATGAATATCAGCTGATTACGTAATATACCTATTACGTAATCAGTTATGAAAAGTCTAATTTTATTTGACGAATGTAATATTTGCCAGAACGAGCGAGTGAAGAGAGCGAGTTCTGCAAAATTACATGACTCAAATAAAATTAGCGTCTTCATAACGTGTTTACGTATAAAATTTTATCTAACCCCGCTTTAAAATAGAAATGGCGATTTATTTTGATTATTTTCCAGCTCCTAACTGGCATTGACATTTGTATAAACAAACTTCAGTTGTAAATCTGTTAAATTATATAAATATTCAGAGATAATAGTATATTATTTGACGAGTGGTAATGTAGTAAATAACTCACGCAGATGAAGTATGCAATGTAATTCATCAAGTGATTTATTTATTAAAGGGTTGTAGCTTCCTTACTATGCGCTTTAGGACATAATACTTTATCTACGATTATAACAATAAATACCAACCTTTGCAAGCGAGTTTGCAAGTCCGTATTCATCATTTTTGGCACAATTATTACTTAACATAATTAAACGTCAAAACTATTCAAATGTCAATCCTTCCCTCAATAATGGACCATTCTATATGCTATTCACATTTTATTTACATGAGGGGAGGCTTTGGAAAATCTGAATTCTGTTGGTATGAATGACTGTTTTAATTACTGAGGTTATGTTGAAAAGTCAAAAACATAACCACAAATTCAAATTAATTCTACATAGTTGCCAGAGCGAGATCCTAAAGAAAGCACAGCAATGTTATCAATAAAAAATTTGGCAATTCAGCCAAAAATAAATGACAGTGACGATCAATTAAATAAATAAATACACCACATGTAATTACGACCCCCTTTATCCCAGAAGGCTGAGCCTTGTGCGGGAGGGGGCTACACATTTAAAGACAAGGGACACACATCCAATATCCGTGTATATAATGGAAAAATCCCTCTCACAGTATTTTCCATTGCCACGACCGGGATTCGAACCCGGGACTTTTGGGTGAGAGGCAGGTACTGTACCATCTCGACCATCAGTCATACTAAAAAATCTGACACTTCAATATTTTGTCAATAGTAGACAACCTAAGAAAAACATATCATAGCCTCCCCTCATGTAAATAAAATGTGAATAGCATATATTTCACCGTATCGGAAAAGAATTTCCATTGGACAGACTAGGCATGAAATGCAAGGAGATTGGCGTAAACCAACCACGCGCTTGACTTTTTACGAATATTAATAATAAATAATAAATACACCACATGTAATGACGACCCCCTTTAACCCAGAAGGCTTTAGAAGGGCCTTGTGCGGGAGGGGACTACACATTTAAAGACAAGGGACACACATCCAATATCCGTGTATAATGGAAAAGTCCCTCTCACAGTATTTTCCATTGCCACGACCGGGAATCGAACCCTTAATTTTATAATTCATTTCAGTATTATGATATTTGTTATGCATATTTTAGTAATAAAATAAACTTTTTATACTAACTCGCACAACTCTAATTTTTTAGAAATATGTAATAAATTATTTTTATTTCTTAATTATTTTCGTCTATTATTTTGTCATCCCTCTTTACATTTACCTACCGTTAATATAGAAATCAATAGTGTGTGCCCCATTATATATCAGTTAGAATATGTGAATAAGTTAACTCACAATTCCAGCAATTGTATAATCAAAACGGTATAATTTAAAAACCGCGAAATTTTAATGTTACCCTAGAGAATAATAATAATAATAATAATATATTTGAAGTAGTGTAATTACATTAAAAATTTCGTTAAAAATTATTAAACGACTTAATAAAAGATCTCCAACAAATATAACAAATATACACACTAAACAAGCAAAATATGAAACATTTTTATTTTTTTTTTTTAATAAAAGTAGGATGTAAACAAATAATATTATTGATATTTTTTATCTGACGATTATTTTGGCGTGCGCCCATGCCTTAATACCTTAACCGTTGATTGAAACGCTTTACATTTCAGCGGGATACACAACCTAAAAACCTACACTGTTTAGTTTCTCGTGTTCACGAAATTGTCGCACTGTTACAGTGAACGAGTATATAGAGCCTGCGGAATGAGACGCAAAGGGGTTTGTGGGAGGGGCAGCAATTCGGCCGGCTACGAGGCGATTGCTGCGGTTAGATATCTTATTAATACTACAATCAACGATAAAACACATCTGGTGGATCAACCGGTGAATAAAGCAACTTGCCCTAAATATACAAGAAACTGTCAACAAATTGTTTTCTACAAATATATTCCTACATGACTGTGTTGGTTTTAAATTAAATATTAGCCTTATAAGCCTTTTTTAACAGATAGATACTAAAAATAGTGTTAATTGTAAAACATTCATCCATATTTTTAATAGGAAATTCTAAAGCTTATATTCATTATCTAATTCGTAATTCGACAACAGGATTGCTTTAAAATTGAGGAATACGAGTAGCTAGCCTTTTAAATCTAGCTATATGTATACATACAGCATTTGATCTATTTAATAAGACTTAGGTACTTTGATGATATGTAGGTACTCAAATTATTTTCCGGGAGTTCATCAGAAGTTTCTCGTTTAAAATAGAATACCCTGTATGCATACTATATACAGTATGACCCATTTTGAATGGAAGCACCCCTGTAAAAAATGTGTGTCAATTGTCAGATTTTAACAGCCTTTTTTTTAAAGATAGATTATCGAAAATTCTACATTATAACAAAAATTAAGAGATTAATTTCAATT
The DNA here is from genome assembly GCA_963680705.1 of Rhagium mordax. Classification (NCBI taxonomy): domain Eukaryota; kingdom Metazoa; phylum Arthropoda; class Insecta; order Coleoptera; family Cerambycidae; genus Rhagium; species Rhagium mordax. Next base: position 94,229,522 of record OY796658.1, on the reverse strand, counting down.
TTCAAGACATACTATAATTTTTTTTTTTTCGATGTTAAAAATGGACAAATTTGATAAGCGATTTTTTTATTAAAAATTTAACTATACCACTAGATTCAAAAACATCTCAAATGGGTAAATCTAAAATTTCCAATTAATTCGGAGAGTGTTATACCGCCGTAATGTAATTTTTATATAATAGCAAAGAATTCTCAAATAATATATTTGAACTTTCAATATAGTTCTCTGCCTATTTACATCTTATATGCAACTAATGTATGCTTGAAAATTTTACATTGGTTTCACCCTATCCAATGCTCTAACCATTTACTGTTCGTGTCTAACACACATATTATTTATTATAAAATGGGACCTAAGAATACAACACCTTTTTCCAAGGTTATTATTTATAGTAAGGAGTTGAGGTAGAGTTTCTTATTGTGGTAGTGACTGGTGAGAGGCAACCAACTTCTGTCACAACATAATTAATCTATTTCCAACCAAAAAAAATACAGTTCTAGCTCCATGGGCACCCCATTAGGCAAGCATGTGTTTTAACTGTTGATAACACTTCATCGACCCACATATCATTTTTTTTACAATTTGCTTGATACGCATTGTTTATAAATTGCTTTATTTAGGCTTTAAACAAGCATAATATAATAACAAATATATCCAATTTGACATACTTACATTGAAGTTTCATCTCTAAACATACAATAATTATAACATATACTGCTCTCCATTAAGGGGATAATGGCACCCAACATATTTTTGAAAATTCATATTTTCGTTACTATTCATCTGAATCGTTTCAAATTTTTATGAATGATATAAAATTATATAATCTAGGGTTGTGTGCATGCATATTTGAATAGGCCGAAAAAATTAAAAAAAAAATCGAAAAAATGTGAAATTTTCCAAATCCATGCACATGCATCTAGAAAATGTAATTCTAAATACCTACGGTGCTAAAATTAAAATCATTTAGCTGCTGTCGTTTGCGTAAAATGAATTTTCAAAACTCATGGCATTTTGTACCTGGAAAACTAAATTGTGATTACTATTGCGTTTCAGCAAAGACACTAAGGCACTCCATACGGCGTTTTAAATTTCTTGGTAAAATGACACCATCAATATAATAATTTGTAAATCAACAAAAATTCCCCAGAGAGATAAACCAGCCTCATGCTAAGATTCTGAAAGAAAAAAAAAAAGATTATTGAAATCAGAGAAGCAATTCAGAAAACATTAAAGATTGAACTTAAGGTCACTTTTAAAGTATATACAGGGTGAGTCACCAAGGGCGCCTCGGTCAATATCTTCTTTAATATTTATTATACAGAAAAAAGTTTCAAATAAGAGCTGTAGGAGATCAAGAGTACCATATTTTAAAATTATTTCTAATCATACATGGTGTTTGATATTAGAGTGGCATATCAAAAGTATGTTTTTTTAAATGGGACACCCTATACATTTTTGCAAATTTTTATTCCTTCTTTCATTACCTTTTTGAATATATCTGGTTTTTGAAATTCCGTTGCGGCGTTGTCGAATTATTCAACTTTTTTCAGAAAAATTGTCACTTGCAGACCTCACTAATGAATTCTGCATGAGCGGTATTTTCACAGATTAAGCAAACTTTTTTTGTTAAGTGTTAAGCAATGCCATGTCCTAGCTTCCAGATATTTTAAAGTTGAAATTATTTGTACAGGGTGTTTATTACGATGATACAAAAATGGCTAACTTTAATCTATCATAACTTCATTTTTTTAAATGGAACCCCCCGTATATTTTTACATATTTGGATAGAGTTTTTGTCGGTCTACAATTTTTATTAACCTATGGTTATACCTAAAACCAACGGTTTCCAGTGAAACTGCATTCTAATAAAAACATCAGGAAATTTCTAGAAATTCGAATATCATAGGAGGCATTGGCACGTGTTTTTTTTGTTTTTGCAAGAACAAACTATGAGCATTATTGTTTCAATTAATGTAAGTTTCATCTCTTATAAATGAAAAGAAAGTTGTCATATTATTCTACATTTAAATACTTGAACTGTGTGAATTTTCCAAATATCTAGATGGCATTTATCACTGACATTTGTTTGTAACAAATTTGAAACGCTTTTAATTTGTAGACTTTATTGTTACGTTAATTTCTACTTAAATTAGTATTTAAAATGAATTTTTCTAAGCAAGATAGAATTAATATGATTTACTGTATACTGTACGGTACTGTATTTACTGTATCATCGTAATAAACACCCTGTACAAATAATTTCAACTTTAAAATATCTGGAGGCTAGGACATGACATTGCTTAACACTTAACAAAAAAAGTTTGCTTAATCTGTAAAATACCGCACATGCAGAATTCATTAGTGACAATTTTTTTGAAAAAAGTTGAATAATTCGACAACGCCGCAATGGAATTTCAAAAACCAGATATACTCGAAAAGGTAATGAAAGAAGGAATAAAAATTTGCAAAAATATATAGGGTGTCCCATTTAAAAAAACATACTTTTGATATGCCACTCTAATATCAAACACCATGTATGATTAGAAATAATTTTAAAATATGGTACTCTTGGTCTCCTACAACTTTTATTTGAAATTTTTTCTGTATAATAAATATTAAAGGATATATCGACCGAGGCGCCCTTGGTGACTCACCCTGTATATGCGTTAATTTTGACGAGAAGTATATTTTGGATAGAAGCTTTTCACACTGTATCTTTTTTCAGATTAAGTTAATGGACGAACTATTAGGGAAAGAAACAGATAAACAAGCGAGTTGTAGTTTCGACATCCACACCATGGACATGGACAAAGTGCACCAGGAGTGTAACTAGTGTATAAACAACAGACATTTATTTGGACATATCTAAATCCATCTGCTTCTTCTTGTTGCTGGCTTGTTGGTATATAAATAAAGATTTATATATCCAACAAGTTCCAGTGGTGAGGAAAGCGGCTAGGATTGGGTATCGTTCTTTAACTTCATAGTTCACTCTATCGTAGAGAGAACGACCGGTTTCGTTAAACCAGAGCCGAGAACTCGACGAGTATCTTGAGAATATCTGTGTTATTTCTAAAATAGCTTGGGTATATCAAGTGTTAAGGCTTGTAACTGTATTCGGGGATTTTTTGGGTTCTTCGGAGCCCAGAGAAGCAGTTAGTAGGCTCTGGCTTTCGCGTGCGAGTGATGGATGCCCAAGGATTGGACGTCGCCCTCTTACAACCTTCGCACTACGCTAAGTGGTAAGTAATATTATAATTCATCTTATAGGACTAGTCTCAGATAGTTGTAGATATTAATTTATTAACTTCAGTATTTTCTGATCCTTTCTAGTACTTTTATTAAACCAATTCCAACAAGCCTCATACGTATCTTCTTCATTCTTGCTTGTTGGGCCTTGGTGTTATGGAATTATGAAAATATAAATTATGATTCTGTAGCCTCCACTGGACACCAAACACCTTAGTACTTGATGCATTTCAAGCTGGCATTATTGAGAAAAGATTAAAAAAGGTTTAATCAGCTTCCAATGATGCCAATTTGATTGCCGAAACTCGCGTCGATATTATTAAATATTTGGTGTTTGGTGTCCCAGTAGGAATTACTTCAGAAGCAGCACCACATTATAAAGGTTCAACCTTCTTTAGGATAAATTATTATTATTTTAATCACTTGTTTGTTCTTCGTTTGGTTAACAATAATACTCCATAGTACCAATATAATATTTTTGACGAACCTAGCAGCTTGTGAATGTATCGATATTTTAACTTCAATATTAATTAGTATTGTAATGAACTCTTTGCAAAACTACCTATATAGCAGGGTGGTAAATTCTAGAACGTAGTTTATCATTTGTTTAATCGTTTCTCTCAATTGTTTCAGGGTGTGTCTATATGAGGGGTTTAAATGGTAGATATGCTATTATGGGGACGAACCGCTTTAGGAAAAGGAGATAAAGGCATGTATTATTATATAATTCAATTATTATTCTTACTAATTTGTATTTTTCTATATGTAGGTAGGTTCCGAACGAGATAGGACATGGTGAAAACATCGTAAGGTGAATATACATAACCACTGTTTATATCCAATTTATTTTGATCATGAGAAGGACCACTATTTGCATAGATATCTTCTGGTAAAATCGTGTTGTAAGTATAATGGTGAAGTGGTGCGCATCTCGTGACGTCACGCTCGGAAACTGTCTGTTGGTTTCAATGATATTTGGGTATAATAATTTTATTAGTTATTTGAAATGGACTTGAATTTAAATTGTTTTATAGTTTCGATTATTTAAATATTGTAGTAAGCAATCGTAGTAAATATGTTTTAAGTCATACTACTTACGTATTTTATAAATACAAAATTATTGAATTTGAAATTTGATATAATAGTTATAAAGATGCCACCAACATTTCACTTTAAACGTTGATTAGGTACCTGGCATAGCTAATAAAAAATAATAGTAAAACCACTGTTTAATAATACAAAATAGCTGATTTATTATAATTGCAATATTTATTGAAAAAGCTGCTATAATGTGGAATTTTTTGAGAAAATGTATGTCTAAAATGGCATTGACAATTTAAATCAAATATAATTTAACTTTAGTTTGTCATAAATGCTAACTTTTTGTACTATATGGTCCAATTAAGTCTGTTTTAGCAATGACAAGTATAAACTATAAAGACTTGGAACGACATTGTTGTAATTGAAGCAACAAAATGTATAAAATGCAGTTGGACACTGCCAGAGGGCGACATTAAATTTTTCTTCTTACTCTGTTAATAGTATCCTTAAAAAATATATTACAACATTGCTTTAAAGTTATTCCAAAAAACGTATCAAATATTTAAAACCAGTAGTATCAGTAAAGAAATAGAGAAAGAACAGTATCGCCCTCTGGCAGTGTCCAACCGCATTTTATACATTTTCTTGCTTCAATTACAACAATGTCGTTCCATGTCTTTATAGTTTACATTTGTCATTGGTTTTAGTCAAAAATTAGTGAAATTTCGCAATTGGACCAGTCTATTAAGTTTTTGCCATCTCCTTGTAATTTTCACTACATTGTGGATAGGGAATAAATATACAGTTCCAATTATAACAATCTCAGTTGATATTTATTGATTACTTTTTAAAAATTAATACATCAAAATATACAGGGTGTTAACTGTAACTCTGGCCAAACTTTGCAGGCTTATTCTACTAACCAGAATAATGAAAAAAGTTTATATAAAGGTGTGTCCTGAAATGCTTCCTAACAAAGTTATACGCCCTCGAAGCTTTTAACAACGTTTACTCAAGTTGCATACAAAATTATAATAGTAACCTATGAAATTGACAATTACATTAAATTTTCTGATAAATGTCAACCAATATTGTTTGGAAGTGTATTCAGTGTGTTTTTAAACAATATGTTCACTTATACTGGATTAGCTGATATCCATTTTATGGATGGCAGAGCAAATGGCAATACCCGTGCAGCTCGGCGACTCTACCAGGAAACTTTTCCCAATCGTAGGTGTCCCGTGTATTGTAGCGGGAGGAAGTCACTTTGAACAATTACTTTAATTTGTGTTATTATTTAGTTTGTATCATTAGTTACTATAGTTATGTTTTTTTGTTATTATTTACTATTGTCAATTTTTAGAATAAACACGTTGTTAAAAACTTCGAGGGCGTATAACTTTGTTAGGAAGCATTTCAGGACACACCTTTATATAAACTTTTTTCATTATTCTGGTTAGTAGAATAAGCCTGCAAAGTTTGGCCAGAGTTACAGTTAACACCCTGTATATTATAGGGTTTTCAATCCCGGGAAGGGATTAGACTTTCGGTATTTTCGGGATTAGAAAGTCAAATCCAGGGATTTTTCGGGATCCCGGGATCTAAATACATTTGTCGATTATCAACATAAAATTAAATAAGAAACGATTTATTGAGCAAGAATAATAATAATACATAAAAATTTAAAAATTAACAATCAATTGCTACTTTAACACGTTAATCGCCATGAGATGCCTGCGGGTATCTCAAAAAATAGATTTACCAAGCCGTGTGATACCCTGTGGCATCTCAGTCATGTTTGCTTTCGCGGTACTGTGGTGCCCGCTAACTTCACAGCTATACGGTGTTCTATAGGAATATCATTATTTACGGCCTGATGAACCCAATAGTGATTTCGGCCTACAAAATTTCAATCCCAACATGCAGATTTGGTTGCCTATACTGCAACTATATGAAAAATGTGATCTAATCATTATAATTTATTTGGCGAGGTAATTATAAATAATTATTACCAAATAAAATAGAAATTACAATGCTAGACTTTATTTCGGTAATAATTCAAACATACGGCTACTCACAGCCTAAACCATTAAATTTGTCAATCAGGCCGCGTGATGTCAATGGGCATCTCACCAAATTTAAGGACTTTTTGACTATTAAAAAATTTATATAATATACGGGCCTACTTTAAAACAAACCAAGAGTAAAATAAACAAAAAATATGAAATGGCCAGGCAAACTTTATCAATATTTTGTATTGTGGCGTTTAACGTGTTAATCTATTGATTATCTGTTCTATAAAAATGAATAACCTAAAATTTACTTTGAAAAAAATTACCTGAGAATGGCCAGTGTGTCTAGGGACTCTAGGGTGTCGTTCCCTAATCTGGACCGGATCTTTGTACACAGAATACATGTGAGATAAAAAGTAATATTATGTATTTTATGTAATTTGGTCATATTATAAATACTCGGGATTGATTTTTGAAATCCCGGGATTTCCGGGAGTGAAAACCTGCCCAGGATCCCGGGATTGGAAACCTTAATATATTATTAAACGTTTTCATAATAAATTACAACAATGAATATCCTATAGATGCTAGCAACGTAATAATCTCACTAGCCATGATGTTCATACACCACACTCCTCTAAAATTTTATAAAAAAGGCAGCTTTTCACTCAATAAAGATGATATGACGCCTCATTCTCATTCAAACCTACAGCCGATCTTCTGAGTATGACGTCATGCGCAAAAATTGTCAAAAATACGATCCCTTACCGCCACACCATTATATTCACACCACGGGTAAAGTAAGAAAAACCTGTATTTACTAATCTTATAGATGCAAAATATTCGCAAATTTTGATTAGGTCAAAATGTCATGTCGTCCTTCCCAAATCAAAATATGCTCTAATACAGGGTGGCCACTTTTCTGAAAAAACCGGGAAAAGTCAGGGAATTTTATTATGGTCAGGGAAATCGGGGAATTTGGTCTAATTTGAACTTAGAGTCAGGGAATTTTAAAAATAGTCAAGGAAAATTGTGCGCAACACATCTATTTTAACAGCCAAATCCTATGTTTATGAACCAACTGTTTTGAAATTTGGAACATGTATATAAGACTTATTTTCCAATTTAGTGACGTGTACAGGGTCATCACGTGAAAATGTTAGATTCTACTGTAACTTTGTTGCGTTTGAATTTATCGGAAAAGTAAAAACTGCTTTACTGACAAATTTTTTGCCAGGAATTCAAATTTTGTTAGAAAAAAATAATCGAGCATTGCATTACAGAGATATAGCTATCAACTTTGGTTTTTCTTATGTAATATCTTATTATTTTATATCTTTCGATTCTTCGTATTTTCCTGATTTTATCGATATAAACATGCAAGTTATTATCTTTTTTTTTATGAGATATAAATAATTTGGAAAAAAGATATACTTAGGTTACGTGTAGAAAAGCAAGGAAGGCAGTTTGAATAATATCTATAAAAAATAATTATTATGTATATTAATTATTGTTGTAATTTAAATTATTTAATTATCTATATCTCGTAAAAAATAAATAATAATAACGATTTATTTAAATAGGACATCCTAATATACAATTTTTTTAAATTCAAAAATTTTAATGATTTAGAAACAGAAACGGTAATAGAAATAGAAATTATACAGTCAGTAATTGTACATTATAATAAAATATTAATAGTAAATAACACAAATAATAATAGCAAAAATAAACATAAGTGTAATTTAACACATATTGCTTTTAATATGTTCAATAACACCTCTTTTAAACAAACTCAACGATGTACTCGATTTTAATTCTAACGGCAGTTTATTAAAATTGTCAATCCCTTTATAAAACAATGAATTCATTGTTAGGCTATATTTTGTCCTTTGAATATAAATATTACCTGCATTTCTAGTGAAATGCTCATGAATCTCACTATTTAAAGTTATATAAGTTTAAGTTTATTGACAAAGTAAATAATAAATACAATACATATATATAGCACATAACATGGTAAAAAAAAAAAATGTCAGGTAATATCATTAGCACCTAAGTGAATTAACACCTGTATGTGCCAAATAAATTAAAGATTAACTTAAAGTAATGACGAATGTGCACAAAGAAAAAATAAGACCAAATAAAGATAATTATAATATGTAAGTACACACAAATAAGCAAAAATGACTGAATTATATAAATAACAATACACTCAAAAGTACAACCCATTACCAGTTCACAAAAGTTGCAAAAACGTTGAGGCATTGTTCACCACATATGATCTACACTTTTTGAAAAAATGCCTATAATTAATTGTGGTTTTTATATCTTTTGGCAGAAGATTATAAAACTTAGGTGCAAGATAATTCATAAAGCGTAGGTTTATGTTTTTTTGACTGTTTGGTATTACAAGATATTTGTTAGTTTTATTTCTTGTCTCATGTGAATGTTTTACAAATTTTTGTAAATTTTGATTTTTATGAACAAATAAACAAGTAGCTGTTATATAAAGTGATCGAACATTACAGATATCCTCTGAATAAAGTAAAGTTGTAGAGTATAATTTGTTTCTCTTAAAAATTACTCTTAAAATATAATTTTGCACAACATTTAATTGGTTAAGAGTACTTTTATACAGGCCTCCCCATGCAATAATTCCGTAACGAATTAGAGATTCTACTAATGCTTTGTATATTGAAACAAGAAGTTTTTTATGTAGTATCTCTCGCAATATGTAAAATTTGTGTATTAATTTTCTTATTTTATTTGTTAGATGTAAAATGTGAGCATCCCATTTAAGATTTTGATCGATAATTATACCTAAATATTTTAAGTGCGTTGTTTCTGCTATCTCTGATTTTAATAGATGTTATGATACCATTTGTAATCCATGGTTTAATCTTTTTATGCACTAGAATTCTTTTTACCTTTGTAGCTTTACATTGATCTATTAAGCCTGTGTATGTTTTTAAAAAGATGTTTGTGGCTATTTCAGAATTATTACAGTTTATAACTTCAGACCAGTTTTGGATATTAATTAATTGTTGGAATTTTATGTAATCAAATGTAGTGAATGAGCATGTGTTAGTAAAGTTTTCATTATTTACAGATTGTTCACGATCTATATTTAGCATAATTGGATAATGATCGGTTATATGTGTATCAATTATAAAAGATTTACATGAAAGGCTATTACTTTTTAACTTTTCCCTAACAAATATATGATCTATACAAGATTTGCTATCTCTTGTGACTCGAGTTGGAGAACTGATGTAAGGCATAAAACCGAATTGACCAAGGGTGGAAAGATAGTCATTAACATGATTGTCATTTTCATTACAAATATTTATATTAATATCACCAATAAATATCTCGAAATTATTGTTTAAGTTGTCCAAGAAATAATTATTAATATCTTCAATAAATGGTTGTTCTTGTATTGGCGGTGGCTTATATAGTGCAGTGATACCAAACGTTATGTTGTTAGTTTTTAGGTTTATTCTACTTAGGGTGGTTTTTGATTTGGGTAATTTTATATGTGAAATATATAGGTATTAAAATACTTCGGTAGCAGATTATTCAGTATTTTATATATAAAAATCATGGCACAATAAAATAACCTATTGGACATAGATAACCATTGTAAGGCTGATAGCATAAATGTAATTGGTGTGTATTTGTTGCATTTTAACCCTCATGCCACGATTTTGAAGTTTCTGGAGTTGAGATAACTTATTTAAATTAAACATATATAATATTGATGCGCAGTACTCAAAGTGCGGCCTTACGACAGATGTATAAACAGTTATTCTAGACTCTAATGATAACTCGTTTGAAATTCTAGAAAAGAAATATAATTTTTTTGATATTTTGTTACCTACTATTATATTCAAAATGTCTGTTAAAGGACAAAATGTTATCAAGTATGACTCCAAGATATTTAATTTCTGTAACAAATTGAATATTTTCATTAGCAACGGACAGATTAATAGCATTAAGATCAATATTATTACATTTATATTTGGTTGAAAAAATCATGGCTTTAGTTTTAGCAACATTTATCTTTAATTTATTAGCTACTAGATATTTATCAACATTTTCCAACGTTTTGTTCATGTTTTCAACACATTCAGCCAAACTCTGACTACTACACATCAATAGTGTATCATCAGCAAAAAGATTTACAAACTCACAATTAATATAAAGGTCAATATCATTAATATAAGTGATAAATAAAAGAGGACCAAGGACACTACCTTGAGGTACACCAAAGTTATTTATCCTATCACTTTACATTGAATCTCCTACACTAACTCTTTGAGCTCTGCCTGATAAATAGTCACATAACCAGTCTAATACTTTGCCTCCAATAACATAATGTTGTAACTTTTTTAAGAGAATGTCACGATCTATTGTTTCTTTTTAAATCGAGGAATACAGCTAAAACATATTTATTATTATCAATATCATATTTAATTTTGATGATGATAATAGCTTACATGTTTATATCGATGAAATTAGGAAAAAAACGAAGAATCAAGAGATGTAATAATATACAGGGTGCTACATATGAAAAAAACAATGTCGACAGCTATATCTCTGTAATGCGAAGCTCGATTGTTTTTTTCTATAAAAATTTGAATTCCTGGCAAAAAATTAGTCAGTAGTGCAATTTTTAATTTTCCGATAAATAAAAATGCAACCAAGTTACAGTAGAATCTAACATTTTCACGTGAAGACCCTGTACATTCAAAATGGCTGACTTCTGGTTTCGCCGGAAGTAACACCAAATTCGATTTTTTAAAAGGAATACCCTGTACATTTTATTATTTTTGGAATCTACGGACCAAATTCTATCTGATCACGTTGCGAGACTTGCATTTTTTTCAGAAATAATTTTAAAATTTCTAATTTTATTTTTCAATCTAGAAGGTTGTGATTTGGGAAAATGTATCTATCTCCATTCTGTTATTCACATAAATAATAATTCTTAGTAGTTAGTTAATATTAAGTGTATTGTGGGCCAATAAATTTTGTGTTGGATTTTGATAAAAAAGTCAATTTTTATTAATGAAACATGTATGGACCATCCGCAACATTAGATAGCATTTTATTTCGAATACGACGATATATGATCTAGGTTTATTTGGATTTAACACTAAAAAATGAAATAATTCAAAAATTTTAAAATTATTTTGGCCATTTTCACTGTATACGTCACTAAATTGGAAATAAGTCTTATATATACATGTTCCAAATTTAAAAATATGTAGTTGGTTTATAAACAAAGGCGCTATAAGCCTGGGCCGGTTCTTGTGGCCACCCGGTTAAACTATTCACTTAGTTAACTTGTATGTTGGGTCATAATTTTTAGTAATAAAAAGGAAAAGGCAGTGGAAATTAGCTCTTGGCGTAAAAATTGGTCAGGGAAATCTGAAGTTCATCAGTCAGGGAAATCAGGGAAAAGTCAGAGAATTTGAAAAGCAGTTTTAGGTGGCTACCCTGTAATAGTGCAGGATTTTTTTTATTACCGTTCTTCCATCAAATCGATTAAGATTAATAGTGATCAAAAGAAGTTTTTCTTGTTGCAAAAAAAATGATTGTATCGATCAGTAATTAACTCACCAGATTATCTATTAAAAAATTTACTTGCAGCGCGAATTGTCACGTCGGTTTAATGGAAGAACGATCGAAAGCATATCATTCAATAAAAAAAACTGTTTATTGCGTTTTAATCTAAATCAGTTAATAAAATATTCTTCAGTACTAGCTTGAACGGTAGGACCAGTATTGTTTAATGATTTGTTCCTGTGCAACGTGATGTGATAATGAATAAAAAGAGAAATAAATGTGCAATGTAAGTATCGATTGTTTAAGTATTTGTGAATTTAACGTGCTGTATACTTGACTGACAAGTGTGACAAAATAGGTTCTAAATAGTTACCGCAGGGAAGTATTCTATTATTATTATTTCTGTATTAAAAATAAAAGCACCCTCTGACTGATGCTTAATTATGACATAGAGGTGTATCTCTCAGTATTTTTTAGATTTATTGAGAACTTGAAAAATCTTATTATGGAGTATTGAGGAAAGGACAACGACACTGAAATAATAAAAGAGCAAATGATTGTACTAAAATAAATATTTTAAAGAATTTAACATGGTGGGGTAAGATATGAATAATGACTGTCTCATTTTTAACAGATTATTTCTTTAATCTCACTTATATTTTAGCCAGAAACCGGTGTTCCAACACTTTTGCACAAACCCGTATAGTTTGATGACCGTTGTTAATTTGGAGCTGCAATAACGGTGTAAGAAAGTATAGACCATGAGATGTTCGCTTGTAATGAATATGCCCGGCATTCTGTAATGTAAGTTTTTTTTGAGTTTATCACAAAATGACTTGTAGGTTTGTTTGATTTCCACAAAATATTTTATTTTTTATTTTTAAATATATACAATTGTATCGCCACACAGTGGCTTCATCAGATATTGAGTACAAGACTAAATTACTTACTATGGAGCAAGGGTATTTAACCTAGCTTAAGGCAATAAAAAAAGGAAAGTAACAATAAAAAGTGCAATATAACTAAACCTCAGAGTTTAAAATAAATGTAAAAGTAAAATTAATTTCTAGTTGATCGTTCAAAATGCAATCTCTGTTTTTAAATTTATTAGTTTCTAATGTTTCTAAAAGTAATAATTTTAATCCTTTATTTTGTACATGTAAAATATAATTATCATCGTGTTCTTCTTCTATTAAATGTTTGGCATATGTTGAATTTAAATTTTCGTTAATGAGACTCCTTCAATATCCTTTTTCTAAATTTTCTTCTTCTTTGCCCAATATATACATTAGGGCAGGTCACATGTAAGCTTATAGACTTTGCATTTATATTCGTTATTACATAGTTAAAAAAACACACTACAGAAATTAGGCAACCCCCAAATCCAAATCCAAAGGCTGTCCGGAAGGGGGCTACATATTAGAAAAAACGTAGACAAACATCCATACCCACCGACATTGTCATCTGTCGATGCTGGGCTTCGAATCCGAATGCGATAGACAGTGTGGCCAGAGCCATGACTGTCACTCATACCCTAGCCCACTACGCCTCCGTTATATTTAAAAATAAAAAATAAAATATTTTGTGAAATCAAACAAACCTACAAGTTAGTTATTTTGTGATAAACTGGAATATGGATTTTCATCAAGTAAAGGTCGAATCAATTAAGTTTTTTTTTATTAGACCCACACATTTTTATCATATTTATTTATTGTATGCATAAACTTCATAAATAGAAATGGACTTCACATAAATGCTACAAAACGACACCCCGCCCCCCCCCCCTGCTGGCCGCCGCCAGAACCGTGTTTCAGAATTGTTTGCCCAAAGTCACTGAAGAATTGCGAACAAATAAAAATATTTACACATTTGAATTATATAATTATTGTAAGATTAAACAAACTTACCTTAAGTGAAGTTCAATCTTAATTGTAACGCCTTATTCGAGGTGATCATATGGTAGTACCCCGTTTTTCGCTAGATGTCGCTATGAATTGCAAAGTCTCAAAAGACAAATTCCCTCTACTATTCCTATATCCATGCTCCCTGCGATCGACTCTTTCCACCATCATTTCTTTAAAGCAAGCGGCTTTCAAATACTGTGATCCTGGGATATGGGATCTTTAAAGGGTGGGTATGATTACCTACAAGTACTAGTTGACCGAACAGTACATTTTCCACATCAACTAAAACTCAAATATACAAAATGAAATTTCCTTTGTTTACAAAATAGTAATTAAGTCGCTGTTGTTTTTAACTCTTTGTTAATGAAGGTTTTGTTTCCTTATAGTATTTTATTATTATTACATTAGGTTGAAAACCTAATGTAATAATAACTCCGAAATATTATGAAAAAATCCAGTGCCGCACTGTTATCGGCATTCTTATCAGAAAAAATGGGTAAACGCACGCCACTAGATTAGTTTTGAATAACTAATATCGCCAGTTGATAGCGCCCTATGAAAAATATATACCAATCAAATTTCATTGTTAAGACTGTTTTTAATAATTTGTTAAAGTTATTTTAAAAATTTAACGAAAAATTTTGCAAATTTAACACCTTGTATAAAAAAAATTAAGGGTTATATTGCAAAATCCTGAGACATGTCAGTACTATTTTTTCATGCTCTATTCACACATTAATTTATTACCATACAACCTGACTCACCCTGTAGATTAAAAGAGTATACGTCTAATGTTCGGAAGTTAGGATGAAAATCTTATACGTTTAAATGTCTGATTTATAATGGAACTTTTGAAGAGCCCTCGACCAGGATTTTCGACTTCATTGCGACACGAGGATTCTATTTTTTTTAACAGTTCATATCAATATGGAAAAAAAATTCTATTTCGACTGACGTCTATTTCGTTGCTAAAGGGGTGAAAAATTATAGAAGATATAAAAAAAATGGGTCACAATAGTTATTTGGGGGTATTGAAACATTAATAACTTTCTTAATACTCAAAGGATCGCTACGAAATATAGCCCGGAAAAAAGTCTTTGAGGCGGCAAAATACATAAAAAACTCACACGAAATTAGAGTGAGTCAGCCCGACTACCTTAATTCTTTTCTTACCGACTGAAAACTGATTTTCACCCTTTTCACAACGTCCTGGGACTTTTCTTCATAAATAAAACTTGTTTCTTTTGACTCGAACTAAACATTATTCATGAAATTACCTGTGTCGCGATAACTCCAAATTTTGATCAAGAGCTCTCCTATTATAATAAGGTGCTAAAATGTATCCAAAAGTGCCTCTAATAAATTTAAAAAAAAAAAGCAAAAGATTGTCAAATGTGGTCCATCACCAAGAAATGGGCTCATTTAGGAAAATTTTTTTAATTCATATTTCGAAAGCACACCTTGTAATTATTAGTAAATGTGCAAAATATTAAATTTTTTTTCAACTGCTTCTCCCTCAAAATAAATAATGAAAATAGAGCGCTGTGACGTCACACCACTCGCAGCGGTTGGCCGCTAGCTTGTTTCCTATAGTTTCATACCGGCGGCAGTTACTACACACACGGCGGAAGTGGTAATTTCGTTCATCTTTTAAGTACTTCGTCCTTGGTACAGCGAAATCTGAATACCATATATCCGCATAACTCATAGAACCAGTGGAGTCGGGTTGTGTGACGTCATAGCCGTTTCAAATATGTTACGAATTCGAAATTAAATATTAGGGTTAATATTAACACTAGCGATCTAATTTTTTCACTATATACTTAGAGGATGAAATACTTACGGAAAATGCTAAAATAAATTAAAAAGCAAATATCGCTAAATGAGCATGCTTTATTGCTCTATTGGGATTTGACGATGAGACTAGTAGGAAGGATTGTGTTTAAAGATTTTCATCCAAACGTCCAGACGTATAAACAGTCTCATTGAAAAAGAAAATGCAAAAAGAATGCATGCTTACCGAACACAGCAGAAAAATAATTCAAGGTGATCTTGGCTGAATTTATAAGTAAGCAAATACTTTGAGTCTGATTTTCTACAACTTCCTGCTTATAAATATTAAATGGTGATGTTGCAGACACAACAAATCCAACAAATGGTACTCTATTTCATGTTTGATGCAATGGTTGTCCATTTAAATCTTTACACTTCTGTAGATACTCCAGGGCATCAACTAAGACTGGCTTCCAATAATTGTAATTTGCCTCCCTCCTCATCGATGTTTTCACTCCCTTTCCAAATGGCCAATAATCCTAATAAATTTTATTGTGCGGCCACACAGATTGCGCCAATTGGAGGATTTCAGATAAAAATTGTAGAGGATCTGCAACACTAGAGCTCAATGTTTGAGCTGCAACATTGACCTGAAAATTAAAAAATTAAAATCATATATCGGTAGATACAAGACTGAATATGAAGAGGGCAGCGACCGGAGGACTGACTTGACTCACTTCATAGCGATATGAAGTTAAGCAACAGCTATCGCGTTCAGTACTTGGATGGGTGACTATCCACGGAAAGAAGCGGTCTCGCTTCCCCACTTCTAGCGGCTTGTATATCAGCTATATCGCAGAAGCAATACAACTGTAGGCGAGAGGTGTATTGAGGATATACCATCCTTCGGAGAGGATGTAAAGCAGTCGGTCCCTTGTCTATTAAATGTTAGGCAAGTAAAAAATCCCTACTCTTAGTAAGATAAAAGGTTCGGCAAAATTTCCAGGTTGGGGGTTGCTCGTCTCCTGGCGTCGGTGGTAGGCCCTGGTAGCGGAAATAGGCCAACGTTAAATAAGTGTATAAAAAAAAAAAAAAATAATAACACTTTTCCAATTGATGTTTTCTTTTCAATTTATTTCCCAGATAAAGTCCTTCGTTTTATTGAATTTTGTGCAATTCCTCAATAAATTCCCATTTTATATGATTTCCGTTAGGATCAACAAACTCCATTGAATTAGCCCAATTATTTCTAAAGAGTTTGATCATGTGGCAAATATCATATAAAATTTTGTAATTTTCAATTGGATGTAGGAAATAGGTTTTTAACACATTAGCTGCCACGTGATCCGCCGTTAACCCACGTCATTGCATGATTACTACGCCATTCTCAACGGATTTAAAAAAATAAAAAACGCGAAATAAAAATATAAATTCACATTAAGCCAACGGTGCTAAGACAGTTACATTACCGTAGCGCCATTGGAAGTTATGTTCCATTAGAAATACATAGAAACGTGGCCTGGTAATCATCTATTGTATTAGGTCATCGGGGGACCACGCGGCTTCCCAATAATCAATATGATTATATATGGGTGGCAGCTAACGTGTTAAATCATTATCAATGATTGCAAGACTTGATTCTGGTGGAAATTTTTGCCTGGTAGTTTTGCCTTCACGATTTTTCAGCATCCTCTTCATTAGGGACAAGGGTACACCAGAAAATGAAGTTTCCAAAGTTGTTATCGCTTCCGTTGAGAGAAAATTTTCTCTTCAGGGTCCAAACAAGTTATTTCAAATCCACAATTTTCGTTTTCTTCGATTGCTTGTTCTTCTCGAATATTTGAATTTTCTCTTGAAATGGTTTCCTAGCTTTTTTAACATCTGCATTTTTGTAGCACATTCGGGTTCCATTGATGCCAAACTACAAAAGTTATATTTTCAAATTTGGAATAAGTATATAGAAGTAAACGATTGCTGTTTACCTGTATGTATGAAAAGTTTTGATAATTTTTCTTTTAACAGAGGTAGTGTCTGATGAGGATGATTCGAAACTTTTCAGATTCTGAGCTGTTTTTGCACCAGATTCTAAAGAAGTAGATGGAGACGATACCAATTTTCTCTTCAATGCCTTTTTGATAATTCCTGACGTTTGAGAAGATCCAGGTTGATCACTAGAATAGCATAAACAGAAAATGAGGAAAAACATTTTTAGTTAAAAACGTACTGTTCATTAGGTGGAAAATTTTCTGATCTTGTGCTTGAACTAGAACTGACTTGATCTAATTCTTTATTGGGTATTGGCAACGGCATATTCCACATAGGTATCACGTTTTAATCTCCTATAAGCACCAAACTCCCCAAATCTTCAATTTTGAAGTCCTCTGAACAAACACATTCATGCGTAATGAAAATGAAGGGACTTCTTCGTCTAGTTATCAGCCATTCCTTCGTCATACTCTTGGGAAACCTAAAATACATTAAAAAAAAAACAATGGAGTTGTCTATATTTACGTATTTATGAAAGATACATTAGGTTTCCATCTGAATTCATGCGTACCATTTGTTCAATCAGGTACAAAGCACCTTGGCATCTTGTTGGTTGGCAGCGAAAGATGAAACTACGTACTAACCAAAAGTTCAAAAAACAGTCTAAAACAGTCTAAAAACAGTCAAAAACACAGAAAACTTAACTACAGGCTAAAAAATATTTTAAAAACAGTAAATACACTTAAATTTGACTATCAACTAAAAAAAATGTTTTGAGAATAATAAATACGCTTAAAAATAAATACAAACTAAAAAAAAAATGTTTTAAGAGCAGTAAACACTGAAACTTACTCAACTAAACACTTCGGATGAAAACCACTTCACTGTAGAATTAACATGAAGTAACAATCGTTATATTGTTATATCAAATATAATAATATAAATCGCACAATGAATATACACTATGAAGTGATATTTTATTTATGAAGTTCGTGAAATAAAATCCCCTGGACCCACAACTTCTTGCTCACAATCAAAAAGTTTGAAAACGGATCATGGCAAGGATGACAATGAACGATCGATATTTACACAGGGCGAGCATGCGTTATGTAGTCCATTTTATTTATGAAGTTCGTGATTGTATGACGCCTCACATATTAGAAGAGTTTTTTGTTTTTCAATGTAAAATTTAATAGCTCGTAACTATTTGCTATTAACATTAAGTTTGGTATTAATAAGATTTTATGTAATTTAAAGTAATCTGTCAATTCGCAACTAAATTACAGTAACAAATTCTATTATTTGCTATATGTACAGGGTGATCGTTTGAAAATTCTACTTTTTAAACCCTTTTATTTTGCTTAAAAGTATAGCTAGAAAAAAAAATGAATATATAATCACATTTTTTCAAACGGAACACCCTGTATATTTTTAGATATTTGGATAGCCCTTTTCATCCCCTTTATAAATATATATATTTGTTATATATTTCACCCACAAATTACATTAAAAAAAATTAAACCTTTGTTTAGAAAATATTGGTGGACTTTTTAAAAACATGTTATAATTTTTACTTATTTTGTATGTTATTTTTATTAAAAAATTCTTTAAAATGCAAACTTGTTTTTCTTGAATTTAGGTGTATTTATTTGAATAACTGTTATTTGTAGGTGAAATACTTATAGGACAAATTTATATATATATTTGTTATATAATATCCAACATTCCGTATATATCAACTTATACGTGACTTTATGCCTATTTCAAACTATCTCAGGGTATTATATTACAGCTAGCTTCAGATAACAATATCATTTCTTATTAATTGTAGATTACTTATTTTGCACTTCCTCTGTTCCAAGTTTGGTAACCCTTGTAAATGCTTAATTAGCATAGTTAACAAACTTATAAATTCTCTGTCGAATCCTGGTAACACCAGTATTCTACTCACCATGTTACAATAAACATATTCAATTAAACTACATTTTTCTTCAGAGTCAATGTTGACTCCAATTAAACAAATAAATGCTTTTTAAAAAGTCATCAACGAAAATCAAAATCTAACATATTTATAAAGGGAATGAAAAGGGCTATCCAAATACAGGGTGTTCCGTTTAGAAAAATGTGACTATGTGGAGCACCCTGTATATTCGTTAAGATAGATTCTTCTAGCTATATTTTTAAGCAAAATAAAAGGGTTTAAAAAGTAGATTTTCAAACGATCATCCTGTACACACCTCAGTACACGTGATATTACATAAAAAATAATAACCTCCCTAATATGAACAACATTGACAAATATTAATTATTATTTTTATTATTATATTCTTAAATTCTTGTATGAACTTTCTAAAACATTATGATGGGGTCCATTGCGTATTTAGCTTCCCCAACTGCATTTTGAATTATCATCTTATTAAATATTCAGATCATTAATAAATATCTTTATTAAAAAAAGGAAATGATAATTTCTTACAATATACAGTGCCAACTGTAATTCCAGACTTGGAATATAATATAAAAGTTTAGCTTGTATTATTTAGCAAATCCATTTAATTCAATTGTACTATCGGTAAATTGCATATGACTATCAATAATTTGAAAAAGTTCAGCTGGTTGAGGAATTCGTCCAGTTTCCAATTTTGACCAAACAGGCACGTCATTGAGAGATATTTCAAATGCTCCAGATTGTATTAATTGTCCCTCTACAAGATTTCCTAGGAAAAACAACATCATACACGCATAAAGTTTGTTGTCGGTACACCATGTCCACCACGAGGGAGCAGGTTGATTTATATATTGGAAAATGTTGGCACCTCCTATTATGCAGAAAATTATGACCATTTTTAGGGCCCCCTGAAACAGATAAATTAGAATTATAACTTGTCGATCAATTTCGCGTAAAATTTTCTTAAAAAAATTCGTTATTTAAACCTCTCCCCACAAGGAGAATGTGCTTCACTACAGTTGGTTCTTTGTACATTTATCATTAACTCTCTTAATATATCAAACAATTTTAATGCAGTTTTTTCAATATAAAAGTGAATTTTGTCAAGGCGGTAGCAACTTTAATAATATTTTCCAAATATTTATATTTTACTTTATCCAAATTAACTTGAAGGTAATAAGTTTTGAATATACCGGGTGCCACAGGATACTGGCTCACCCCTATATTTCCTTTATTTTTTTTTTTTAGCCGATGTTCAATTTTTTCAAGCATTTTAAGAAATCCGTGAAAGTGGACTTTATACTTTTAAACGAATGAAATAAAATTGAAAATAAATAGCACAGATATGAAATAGATATCAATGAAATCAGAAAGAAAATTATAATTTTTCAAACACTATGAGCCACCACCTTCCCATTTGAAAAAAAAAAGTTTTTGATAAAAAAGTGATATGTTCAACTTTGGAGGCTTCGCAAACAGTTGTTAGTGAAACGAAAAGAAAAATTATATTTTTCCTTTGAAGTTTACCTACCGTATAACGAATTTTGGAAAGCACTCTAGACGGATTTTTTAAGATGCTTGAAAAAATTGAACATCGGCTCAAAAATTCGCGAAACGTACATGCTGTATGCAGAATGTTGCCCTGCATCCGAATATGTAAAAATATACAGGGTGTTCCATTTGAAAATCGAAAGTTGAGGTAATTTCCGGATAAACCGGAACTGGTACCATAGTGTTTGTAATGTGCAGAAATACATTTTAAACGGTAGTTTATGCCCCCCAAATTTCAAATGGATAAGTTAAAAAATAAAGGAAATATAGGGGTGAGCCAGTATCCTGTGGCACCCGGTATAAAGGTATCTGGAAGAAAAACACATTTACTCCCTTCGGAATAGAAGAGCAAACTTCGCAAACACAAAACGAAAAAAAGAAATAATTTTATTTGAGGGTTCCTGCTATTGCATACTTAAATAATAGTCGTAAAAATGCACTTATGAGAGATATGAAATTATAAAGAAGTTGCAAAATAAAATCAAGATACATTAGTCATTAATTGCTATAGTCGGATCGCTATTAGGCTTGATTGATACAACAGTCCAGTGAAATAATTATAAAGCGGCATAACATCGTAATGTTACTGGCAGCGAGCAATAGATGGCGGTTCCACAGCAGTGTGGTTAAAATTGTCATATTCGTATGTACAACAGTGTAGTAAAAAACATCGTGAAGGTATCATCAGAGTGGGAAAATTTTAACTCCATAGCATAGTTCAGGAAATGAACCTGTGCAAGATAAATCAAGAACGAAACTATAGAATGTTGGAAATTCTGCAAACGGTACTTAATTTGTACTTTCTTGTGCCATGTGCCAAATTTGTATGGTGTGTGGTATATGGTAGTCAGCACTGTGTCTATTGTATTGTAACAAAAATTTATATTTATCTACTTAAATAATGTAAATATTGATCTAAATATTAACTGTTGTCAAAAGTTGTGCAAAAGAAAGGTCACCTTGTTTTGATATCTTAGATAAGTACGTACCTAATCAAATACAATACAATATCTAGTTTCATACAATACAAAACAATTATTAATTAAAATAATATTTGGTAATAAATATTTTGCCCAAATACTTACTATTGCTCTTGCTATAAACATGTTTATTCCGGGGGGATCATAATTAGCTCCATCCACTAGTATATATGGATACTTTTGATTAACTATAGCTGTATACTGATCGTACATTTTTCGATATCCACATGAGTAGCTAGAAATCAGCTCATAAGTTAAGCGAATAATTAAATTAAGTAATTATTGTATTTACCAATATAGAAATTTTAACGTCGGTGCTCCAACATTTTGGCTAAGTTTTGACAATGGTACGTCTTCTGCAGTCGGATTGTTACTAAACACTAATAAAGAAAGACCACCTACTAGCATTAAACATGTAAAACACTGTATATTACTTGGTCGGGCCATTTTTAAATATTTTTATTTCTCACAGTTTTTGCTTGTCAGCTGACAGAATTTTCCAAATCACCATTATAGGGTTTTTCACAGACAGAGCAGAGACAACCACAGAGGTTCTTTCATTGGTCAGATTTCTATTTCAGTCATTTCAGTGGTACCATCGAAAACAATGAAAATTACTAATATTACTATTATAGTTTTGTTTAAGCCGTTTTTTGGCGACGAAATAGTTTCAAACAACCTTCAAAACACTGCAAAGTTGGTTGGTTTAAATTCGAATTTAGACCAATCAACTTGCAGTGTTTTGAAACTTGTATGAAACTATTTCATCGCCAAAAAACGGCTTAAGTGATGGCATAATCGAATGGTTTCGATAATTATATGACTGATGGTCGAGAATATGACTGATGGTCGAGATGGTAGAGTACCTGCCTCTCACCCAAAAGTCCCGGGTTCGAATCCCGGTCGTGGCAATGGAAAATACTGTGAGAGGGATTTTTCCATTATACACGAATATTGGATGTGTGTCCCTTGTCTTTAAATGTGTAGCCCCCTCCCGCACAAGGCTCAGCCTTCTGGGATAAAGGGGGTCGTAATTACATGTGGTGTATTTATTTATTTAATTGAATAGTCGGTATTCGAATGATTCTAGTAATCGAATGGTCATTCGAATACTCAATAACTCAAATGATTTCCTTACACGAAACTCACAGGCAAATATCACATAATTTAGATTATCTTTTCGCAAAATTAGGCGCCCCATAGACATATTACATAAACGTAACTTTAATAGAAATTGTGTTTGCCATTTACTTTTTGTTTAATAAGAGAATCAAAATATCTTCGCTGGTGCCCATGCCACTCATATACATAGGTGTCTATTCCTTTGGTTCTGACTCATTTTCTGAGTCTATAAAAGTTCTTTGTTTTATGACGACTGCTAATGTGTTGTCGAGTCGACACGAATTTTTCAATTATAAACTGAGAAATTCGTGATTGTCGATAGCGACAGATGTGATAAGTTATCTCTATTTCTACTAGATGTTCTGTGGTGGCACCCAAGAACGGTAAACTGGATTCCGTTCTTGGGTGGCACCTGCTACTGTTTGGTGTTCTGTGCTTCGACCGTTCTCTGACAGTCACTATCTTTTTCTTTTAGGGTATTTGGCAAGCCTGATTGTCGCATTTGTCTTGTCTTGTCGCTGTCTAAGCTGTCTTCATTCAAGGCTGGTAAGCAAGGCTGGTAGCTGGTAAGTACAAAGTCTATAAGCCTTGGTCTTCATTCACTCACACTCACCATTCTCACCCACAGACCTTAAATAATTCTGTGTTCTCACCAAGTACTCTGTCATTTGTCATTCTTCCTACGCCATTCTTGTTGCTCGAAGGTTGTCAACGTTTCTTATTTTGCTTTTCAATATTTCAAAAGGCTTATTAAAAAAATGACTAGTCGTGCTGGGGCTGCAAGGCGTGTGCCCGAAAATGAATCAACGATCGCTTATGTTCAAGCCGATGGACTGGTAAATATCTATTTGACAAAATAGCTATTTAAAGAAACGTGTATATCACTGTGCACATACGGAGGCTATAATGACTTATAATTTATAACACATTATTTTAGGCTGTTATGAAAATAGTGAAGCATTGCCATGAAGAATCCACAACCAATATGGACATAGCCCAGGGTGCCCTATTGGGTCTAGTTGTTGATAATCGGCTGGAAATTACAAACTGTTTTCCGTTTCCAAAACAGTCTGATGAAACAATGGATGAAGATGAGTATCAACTAGCTATGATGCGCAGATTGAGAAGAGTAAATGTGGACCATTTTCATGTTGGATGGTATCAGAGTGCTGATGTTGGTAACTTTTTGAGCCTTCCTATGTTAGAATCGCAGTTTCACTATCAAACTTCAATAGAGGAATCAGTTGTTGTTATTTATGATACACAAAAATCTTCCAGAGGATTTCTTACTCTTAAAGCATACCGTTTGACACCTCAGGCTATTGAAATGTATAAGGAGGGCGAATTCACTCCAGAAGCTTTGCTGAAGTTAAAGGTTGGATTTGAAAACTTATTTACTGAAGTGCCATTCTTGATTAAGAACTCTCCACTATGTAATATAATGATGTCTGAACTTGCTGAAATGGTTCCCGAAGAAGAAGGTTCTAAATTTTTAGATCTTGGTACAGCCTCAGTTCTTGAAGGTCAACTACGTTGTTTGATGGATCGTGTTGATGAACTTAATCAAGAAGCGATTAAGTTCAACAGATATCAACAATTAGTTAGTAGGCAGCAGCAAGATAAGCACCGCTATTTACAAAAAAGAGCTCAAGAAAATGCTGCGCGTGCCGCTAAGGACGAGCCTGCACTTCCAGAGGAAGATATCAATAAGCTATTCAGGCCTCATCCTGTTCCACCAAGGCTAAATCCAATGATTATAGCAGGACAGATCAATACGTACAGCCAAGCTATTTCACAATTTTGTTCTCAGTCTTTAGCGAAGTTGTATATTACTCAAGCTTTACAAAATGCAAAAGAGTCTAATACAAATCCGTAAGTTATTGATTTTTTTATTGTCAACAAAGTTTAATTAAAGGAGATACAAAATAATATTGTAAATGGTTTTCTTTTTTAGTTATGCCCCTTAGGGCCATCTTCTGCTATGCTAATTGTTAGCAACCGAGCTCTTAAAATAGTGAAATTCACTTGATTAATCTACATAATATTTATAGAAAACTTACATGTGTGATTTATATTATCTGATAAGTTTTTTGTAGATGTAAAGAAGTTATTAATACCTTATGCCGTGTTCTTAACAAAAGGAAAGACTAAAGCTTACATCTTTTTTGACCATACTCTTGATATAAGTTTGGAATGAGAATTAAGTTTACATTAAAAAAGAAAAATAAACGCTGTTTTCAAAGTGGTGATTTGTTTAAAGTTTTATGTTTTACACGAATAGTACATTCATTGATCTTTTTTGGTATACTCTTTCTATCTCCAACTGAAACGCCTAAAAACTTGCCGACAAATGAATTTATAGGGAATCACGAGCATGAGCACCGACCGAAAAGGTTTAACACGTTCGCGGACAGAGCGGCATATGCCGCCCCATGTACAGGGACAAAGCGGCTTATGCCGACCAAATATAAACTTCTCTAGTTCATTAAATATTTTAATGCGTTTTTGGCAGTCTCCATTTTCCGCTAATGTCCGCGAACGTGTTAAGAATAATTTTTAAATTTTTTGAACAAATTGAATATTTCTTTACTACTTTATATTAGAATTACTAACCACCTAAGAAAATAAATAATAATAAATAATATCACAATAGCTTACAGAACATAATTCAATTTAGAATATATTGCACAAACCGTAGTTCCCCCTTATATTTAAAATAAACTGCACTGTACACAGTTCATAAGGCGGACCGTAAATGTGCAAACACCTGCGTCCTATGCTAGGTCAATGAAATCATCAGTAAATATCGTCTTATGTATGCTGGTTACTCATGTGGTCGACTGCAGTATGCATACGGGTAGCATAAGTTTTATTCCAAAATGATTTCGATGTATGTTTCAGCGTTGAGTCAGGCTTTGTAATAAAACGAGCCTTGTATAAACTCATTAGACTGACTGTTTCAATTGGGAATAGAAATAGAATATGAGACGAAACACAAATCGGTATTTACTTGTTAGACCAAGTACTTGTAAAAGTCAAAATAATTTATTTTGAGGATTGTTGGTTTTGTATTAATATTTTTTCAAGCTTACATTCTTGTGAAAGGACACAGTTCCTCAAAGATCTGAAAACTTGAAACTGAAAATATGATAATTCTATCAGACGAAGCTGAAAATAAAGATTATTAAGTAAAAAATAATTTATTGAATAATTTTCCTAGTACAGTGAATCTTAGTTTACATTTATAAATATCGTTAACGACTTCATGACACCATCTTATATTTTTACTATTAAATTTACCTACTCTTTGAAATAAACAGGTAAATTTATTTTTATTTACATCTATTGCACAAACTGGCCAAAATATACACAATGAATTTGTGCAAAATAATAAAGAAACCACCTATAATACAAATAATAAATACATACATTAAACACAATTAATATCACAAATAAAATTACACTAAAATATTAAAATAAGTTTCGTACTAACTCATAACACCTTGACAACCCACGACCTATCGATAATACAGGTGATAACAAGAAAAATGTTTTATTGTATATCTACTTTAGTTGAAAATCAATTTTCATTAATCTTTAAATAATTTTGTTTTGACTATTGAGCAGTTTTTTATTTTTGATTGAATGAAACAATCACTATAAAAATCTAATATTTTTATAATATTTCTAACCATTTAGCACATTGTCATATAAATCGTAGTTGCTTTGGTAAATTCTAGTCTGTCAAAATTCCATAGTTCAAATCAGTAGTGTTTACGTACTATAGATTGTTTTTTTACATGAATGATATGAAAGTTTTTTGCGTAAGTAAATCTAAGCAAGTGTATTGTCAGTAAACCTGAAATAAACACTTATTATCTGTTCAACAGTTTTGAAAGCTTCGTACATTTATATAGTTCTGAAAGGTAAATAAATTGCTTAGTGTTCTTATAACTATGGGAACCAATGAATAATTACCAGACCAGTATTACGGAGCAACTGCATTTCAGCAAACAATGTTTTTTGCTAACGAATATTTAAAAATGGGGAAACTATAACACTACGAATAAAATGTTAAAAAAATGCAGCAGTTATTTATACACGAGACAGTTGAATCCAACATTTCGTTGTAAACATCTTTAAAATGATTGAAATCTAGATTTTAAAGTAGCCAAATTTGTTATAGTCGCAAAAGGTATCTTGTTTTTGTTCATATAGGTACATAACCGTTATGTAGGTACAATATTTTTAGTATCACTGGAAGCAGTTTTGAAAAAAATATGTTCATATGATTCCATATTTAATTTTACTACCTTCATTATTCTATTAACGTAACAGTGCATACAATATTATATATATTTTTGTAGCAAAACAATAACAATACATGGAAATAAAATGGAAAGTAACTTGAAAATTAACGTCTATTGGATGGGTACCAATACCAATATTTCCTCGACTTAACATAACAGTAAGAGAGTAAGAGTTATATAAAGAAAATTTTACGTTATAAATGTCCCTATTAAAGTAGTGCAGGTAAATGACTACCATTAATTAATGTCCCAAGGACAGTATAATTACGCAGATACTTGCATCACTAGGCATTTGAGATGAATTTCGAAATACTAAACGAAATAAACTTAGTGGCATTCATTTTCTTTTCGACTTTTTTATAATTCATGTCATTTATTAGTGTTTGATCAATCTTGTCTTTGGTCAACATTAGATCCTTTAGGAAAGCATTTGGAAAGATAAATATACATCTACAGGATCTGATCTTTTAGTTGCATTTTTGTAGACATTACGAAAGTATACCACGGTACATAAATTCATAAATTTTTTATCTAAGTATCAACCACTGATTTAGATTACGTACTAATTTTATGTGTTTCTGTTGTTAAATTATTTGTTGTTAAAATTGTGGAGTATCTAAGACTTTTTTTAATCAGTATTATACGTACCAAAAGGTATATAGATCATCTAGGTACACAGGAGATACATTTTTCAAGAAGCAGATGACTCTACTCTATTACATATATGGTAACGTGTCACCACTGGCTTTTTGTCCCGATATATTGTATAAAACATTAAGTATATACAGAACTTATTACGACCTCTGGGGACATTAATATATATTTTTTGATTTGTTCCACTGAACCACAAATTATGCATCGATATTTCCTACCAAAAATCCCTTTACAAATAATAATTTGCGATTTCGAGAAACAAACTATAATATACCTCAAATATGGCACAGGATTTAAAATCCACGGGCTAAAACTTATATACAGTTATTACAATTTCGTTAAAGTAAAAAATCAAATTGTTCCAATATTATTTGATACATTCTGATTCACAGGTTTAAAAGGTTCTACTGTGTCTACGATAGCTTCGCTGAGATATAACCTAATTTTTGGCGGTAGAAATAGTTTTTCCAAGTCTTGCTTGTCATTAATTCGTTTAACGATTACTGCTCTGCATCTGTCTTGAAGATTTACGAAGTCTCGTTTCATGGAGTCTAAGAACATTTCAGTCTTGGCTGCAGTAGAACAAATTATTGGATAAAGTGGTTCCTTAATTTCATTGAGGCCTCTGAAAGCAACTCCCAGACATTTTTCATCTTTGTAATATGTAAGGGTGCCTGCGATACCATCAAAGAGTATGCCAATCTTAGTAGCTACGTTTTCTCTAAACGGTTTTGTATAATGAGTCCACCTGCCACCATGCCACAAGAGACCTTTGTGTGATAGTCCCCATCCTTGGTCATCTTTTCCTAATAAATTTGTGAACGAATCGGCGTGCAGGCGAGCTTTCTTTGTACCTATGAATTAAAAATATTAGAATTAGAGTATCAGAAGTCAACTTTTTGTTATA
This sequence comes from Rhagium mordax, assembly GCA_963680705.1. NCBI lineage: Eukaryota > Metazoa > Arthropoda > Insecta > Coleoptera > Cerambycidae > Rhagium > Rhagium mordax. The sequence goes on along the minus strand of OY796658.1, from coordinate 94,200,508 downwards.
ATTATAGGCGTGAATTTAATGACAAGAAAACCTAAATAAAGTTGGTAAATAATAATATATAGGACATAGGTAACAAAATATATGGAGTAGCCTAATTACCGTACCGTCTATCACAGTGTTATGTGATCCTATGTATATCACGAAACGAACTCCATAATAATTATGAAATTAAATTACCTATGCCAAACATCATGCTAGTTCCAAAGATCCTCCTGGACAAGTGCAGCTCCCAGAAGTAACGTCCATTATTAAGTACCCTGGTTCCTCTTACTCCTGCAGTACCGCTGCTCCAATTGGGATGAAAGTGAGCAATCCGAAAGTTGGACCCATACAGCCTCACTTCCGGACTCCTCTCCCTTCGGTCCCATGTCCAAAGGTCATCGCAGCCATTGCGTAAGGGGTTCGTGTCTGATCCGATATCTTCAGTCTCGCCTCCAGAGGCTTCCGCCGTATGCTATGCTGATGGAGGGCTCCATACTTGAGGGGATTCATCAACACTGAAATGAAAATTTTGAGTGGATAAGGTAAAGAATTTCACTGGAGTCAATTCAACGTCAACGAAATGTTCAATTAATCCCTCCCAGCATAATTGTGATAGCTAGGGTTGGAGGATTTATTTTTCTCTCTCTCAGGCAATAATAATAGCTATAACTAAACAGATAAAACTTGAACGCTCCTTTAAGGGGATATGTAACTCAACTCCCTTTAATATTTCCGATAGGTGGTACTTTGTAAAAAGCTTGTTTCTTAAAATCACGTGTTTTAATAACCACCTGTAACTAATAAAAGTGGAACACTGCTCTGTACCAGAGCTGTCCAAAGTACTTTTGAAAAGTAGTTAAACTACTTTTTGAAGGGTAATGGAGAAAAACATTTTAAATAATAATGCAAATGCAAAATGCACTTAGTTACCTACTAAATTTGTTGATTAAAGTCAACTTTGTATTTTTTCATTATTTTTTATGTCGTTTATTATGATGATTTAAAGTTATTCGCATCACTCTAGATTTAAAACAAAACTTATGGCTCTAAAAAAAACATATTCAGAAGTTTCCCAAGATTCTATTCTGAAAATGTAATAATATACAGGGTGTTCCGTTTAAAAATCAAGAATTTGTGTCACTTCCGGCTAAACCGGAAGCCCGAAAAAATTTCCAATATGTCAAATGTGACATTTTCCGTCTATATTAACTATAGGTATGCCGAGTTTAATTCTTTTGATATCTTGAAAAATGGGGTTGCCAGTGCGATATCGTGGATCGTTGCCACCCGGTATAATATCTAAAGCTAAAAGCTAAAACATTTATATCAGAAAAATAGTTAAACCTAATGAAATCATTTAAACAATTATAAATTATTTAAATAATTTCTGATTGTTTATAAATAATTTCTAATCATTTAAATCATTATTTAACTAAAACTACCTACATTTACAATTTAGTTAGGTAAGATAAATAATTCAAAGTTATTTAAAGTACCTATATTTTATAGTTGGAAAAAGTAGTTTAAATAAAGAATTTATTTTAAATAATGGGCAGCTATGCCTGTGGCTATAATATGCCCTATCGCATTGGCATCTTAACATTTTTATACAAAATTCTAAAACAATATTAGTATATTTTTTTGTACCTACCTACTTGGTATAGGCTATATGACAAAATTGGCAAATACCAGTACCTACTTAAAATAAATATGTTATCTTTCAAGACCAATATAACAATAAGGTTAAAATGGTAAAATATTTTGTTTGCGTATTTTCTAAATAAATGGTAAAAGTGGGTGGTATATTACATATTGGTAGGTACCTACTTTAATATACCTATTTTCAATTGTAACAATCGACTTTGTGTGCTGCGTGTGTATCTTCAAGTTCTAAATAGATCGTACAACTCATTAAATTAGAACCGCGAATGTGCACGGGGGTTTACTTTAGAAATCCATGGAGTTACCTACCCTAGAAGTATGATTCATATATGCTAATCGATATAGTGGGAAAGAATACATAGGTAGCAGTTTTCTCATTTTTATATTTCACTATGAATATTTATGTATGTGTATGTACTTACATATATAATACCTTGGGTGAAAAATATGTACAGTGTGTCGACTGTGTCGTCGCTTTTAAATGATCCGTGTTATCAAATTAACATAATATGTGGATTTCTGATTTTGTCGTAAAGTCCAATATTATAATTACACAGATATAGTGGAGCAAGTCCATTGTTTTTGCTTTGCTCTTACCTGTTTATTTAACCTTGGACTTACGACGAAATCAGAAATCCACATTTAAAGTTGATACCGCGATCATTTAAAAGCGATGATACTGTACAGGGTTATCTAACGAAAAGGCCCACCCTTATATTTTCTTTATTTTTCGAGTTATGAAAAAATGTTTCAAATAAAAGTTGTAGTGAATCAAAAGAACTCATTTAAAACCCCTGCAAAGAATATACCATAAAAGCGGGACACACCTTTACATTTTTTTAAATGGAACACTCTATATTTTTTTACATTTTTCAAATCTGTGTTTTTTCGTGATTTCAAACATATATATATATGTTGTATCTTATCTTTTACTGTTTTTTATTTATTGCAAATTCCGTGAACAATATTATTTATACCACCAGCATCTGCAGCATGCGTATCAATCAGGTTAGCCATGGATGAAAAGTTTGCTTTTTGAATTTATTCAATTATTCTGTAAGGCATAAGTGTCAAATTAATTGTTTTTCATCCATGGCTAACCTGATTGATACGCATGCAGATGCTGGTGGTATAAATAATATTGTTCACGGAATTTGCAATAAATAAAAAACAGTAAAAGATAAGATACAACATATATATATGTTTGAAATCACGAAAAAACACAGATTTAAAAAATGTAAAAAAATATAGGGTGTTCCATTTAAAAAAATGTAAGTTGGGTTTGTCCCGCTTTTATGGAACACCCTGTATATTCTTTGCAGGGGCTTTGAATGAGTTCATTTGATTCACTACAACTTTTATTTGAAACATTTTTTCCTAACTCAAAAAATAAAGAAAATATAAGGGTGGGCCTTTTCGTTGGATAACCCTGTACAGATTTTTTTACACGATTGTACAGGGTGGTCCATCTAAGCGGAAACGTTGACATAGGGGTTTTACGGCTGTACTAGGAAAAAAATTTGAACGCTGAAAAGATGGTATTTTTTCCTGGCATTCCGAATCTGAGGTCAAAAACACAATAAAACATCAAATGGTGAAAATATTCACGAAAAACCTGTTTCGAAAAAAAATCACCTTGTATATTTCTACTGCAAATGAAATGTTGTGTTGTTATCAATGATAATAAGCATTCAAATTCAAAATTTGCGTTCGAATTGGTCGCAAAATCGCAATGAAGTTCGTATTTTCTAATCAACCCTGTATAATTTAAAAAAAATCAGATTTAAATTTTTTTTCTGATTTCAACGATACTTTGATATATACTTGCTACAGATAGTTCCTGAGGTATTCGAGAAAACCGTATCCCACATTTTATTAACAACTAAATTACAAGGAGATATAGTAGGAAGCTATGAAAAACATTGGTGTTGAAGCATTTGAAAGTAATTATAACAATATTGACAGGTAGAATACTTATATTTTCGTTTAATTTCCAAAGCCAACTTGGTGCATAGAGTTGCAAGGATTGCTTCAACACCAATGTTTTTCATGTTTTTCATAGGTACCTACCTCTGCTAAAAGATGCAATCTATCAATAATTATTTTTATTGATCATAATCTGCAAAATATGAGGCTTGATAATATTTTAAATTCATCACTAATTATAAGTCTAAGCAGAGTTTATATAAACAGTGGTCTAAGTAACCAAAATGAGTTGTAACAGGAATTCCTATAGGTAGGTACTAAATTATTTATTTCAAAACATTTGATGAATTGATGCTAATAAGTGGTACCTATCAACTGGTCTGACATTGGAAAGTTATTTAAAAATATTTTATAAAACTAAATGTCGATTTAAATGTTTTTTATTACCTATTATATTTTATTGCCTTTCAGTTTTTCTGGAGTTTCAGTTGCACAAATATTAAAATAGTAATAAGTGTTTTTTATAATATTATCTGCTGTGCATATCTGGTTAAAATCGGCAAAAAGATGAGGAAGTCAAGTCACTCTTGATTTCAATTTCGTGATAACACTTGTGCCTATTATAAATTAATGCAGGTGATAACAATGGCTGCCTTATCGATTATTTTGTGATAAGAAATGTAAATTTTGCATATACATAAGCACAAAAAACATCAATATTCTTAACTCACCGACTAATTCTGAATTCCCTTTCCACGCTTTTAGTTGACTGTACACTGGTCATTCTAAAGTATTTTTTAAAACTTATTTGAAAAGCACTTGCAAATGAAAGAAATTTGTGCACTGCGCTCCAAAACCCGAGACGTCGGCGTCGCGGCGCATGTAGGGTGAGTCCGGTACGTCACGTATGCTAGATGATATCTGCGCAACGTAGATAAAGCAGGGCTGGGAAATGGTGAAAAACTACCCTCTCTATGAATTTGCCAGGCTTGAACGAAATGGTTCAATGACCTAGTAATTAATATATGACTATTGCGATGGGGGTGTTATAATTTTAGGGGATTTTCTAAGCGGTATGAATATGAATATGCAGTATTTGTAATATGTTGAGATTGACAGGAATACAGTGTTCAAATATGTGCAGTACCATCTACCATCTGGTAAAACTATGCATGTGCGTTTCAATAAAATGTAGGTGTATATTGAAAAGTAAAGAAAAAATACTACAAAGAGTCTTTATACATATAAAGCTCGTTTGTATATTTTATTCCTGGGACGTGGTTGATTTGCATCTTGTGGTATATAAATTATGCTATTATGATACCTGAAACAAGTTACGAATGAATAAATAATATGCCTTGACAAGATTCTAGGCTTTAAAAATTAAACCTTTTTGAATTCTTATATTTTATTTCTTAAAGAAATTTGAAATCTACAAATTTTTCTTCTGATTATAAGAAAATATAGGGCTTAGAAATACTTAAAAAAATTCAGTTGTAATTTTTTCTTTTAAATATCTCTATTAAATCCCGGTAGTTATAAGTGCCATAGATATCATTGTCTGAGATTATAACTAAAGGCTAAACTTAAATTTCATCGGCCACTGTAATTACTTGAAAGATTATTTGTAATTTTCCTGACAAAACAAAATATACAAATTGCAATTGCAAAATGTATAGACAAGGGGGTATAAAGCTTCAGCTTCACAAAAACCATATTTTAATAAAAGATGCAGAAATTGAGTACGTAAAGCATACAAGTAGAGGTGCCTCGTTTTACCCAATGAATTTAAGCAACTCACTTTGACAAAACCACGTTACCGAGAACTACCAGGTTTGGATATCGAAAGTGCCAGCTTTGAAAAATGTCATCTACCTACAGAATATCTGTGAGTTTAGTCACAGAACACCTAAACGACTTGTCACTTGTTACCACAGAATATATAAAGGACTTGTTACTGTCAGTTCAATCAGACTGGTTCAATCAAAATAAAAATGGCTCCTCATGGCAAGTGTTGTGGGGATGCAAGTCATGAACATGAAAGTGGAGAAATGGGCATTCATTATAGCCTGTATACAAAAATTAATAAGGAAAATTTGCAATGTCTCAATGAAGCTACAGAAGGTTCAGGAAAAACAGTCTTCAAAACATGGGAAGATCGTTTGAACTTCGATATAGTAAGTGAGGTTAGAATTTGTGATTTTTGTTTAATAATTTTTGGTTACCCCAGTTTGTAGAGTCAGATGCTGATGAGGAGTTGTTATTTAATATTCCTTTTGTTGGCAATATTAAATTAAAAGGAATTAAGGTTATAGGAGAAGATTCTGATAATCACCCATCTAAAATGAGACTGTAAGCTGAACATCCATTAAAAGACTGATAATACACTAATATTTTATGATTTTTAGTTTTAAAAATAGACCGTCTATGACATTCGATGATACATCTGCTGTGGCGGAACAAGAATTCGAATTGGTTAAAGATAATACAGGTGTTACAGAATATGCAACAAAGTAAGCATAGGTATAAATAATTGTGTACTATGTTAAGTAAAGATGACACAAAGCAAAATAGAATGAGCCAAGTATACTTTTAGCTCGATTAATTTACCAAAAACTGTATCGAATAATATGAACAATAAACAAATAACAATACATCGACCGATGACAGAAAAAGTAAGATTCATTTGTAATAAGACATAGATGTTTTGTAATGTCATCAAGCATCGAAACATCACGGCTATAGCCTCTGCTTCTACTAATATGTTAAGCTATTGTGTATATAGACAGATTAACAGACATTTCTATTAAACCACTTTCTTTGAATTCATCATAATACTTTGGTTGTAACTGAATTTTATTCTTTTTTCAAAATAATTAATATTTTTTTATTAAAAAAGTAATTACAATTTTCTTGTAGGGTAGTTACGTTTAATAACGTGCACCATTTGACAATGCATTTTCCAAGTAATTTTGGCGCTGAAACTACTCGAATTTACTACATAGGACTTAAAGGGGAATACACTGAACCCCATCATCACGGAGTTACTATTTGCACTTACGAAGCTCGACCTATGGCTCAAGATCATGAAAATCCTCTAAATGAAATTGCTCAATCACGATTGGGGCAATAAGAATTTTTTGATTATTGTAAACTTTTACATACGGCATTGGTTACGATTTGTGATTTAGGCACTATATCCAATTGTTAGTTCCTTTTAATTTATGTTTAATAAATATGTTTTTCTAGTTATCGTGGACAATTTTAGTTATATCAAAATATTAGAAGGAAGTATAAAATGTTTGGAATTTTAGCTTACACATATTAATTTAAATATCACAAAAAGTAAATTTGATGTGATATTTGATGCAGGGCATCATTCAAATCCTGAATTACTCCTTAATAATTTTCAAGATGTTTACACGATAGCACTGACTAAAGAATAGCAGCGGCGCAATTGGACTCCACTCAATAACGATAGTGTTTGTAATGTTTGGGATATCTGTTGATGTTTGGTAATTCACAAAATTATTAAAATATAGGTGTCTGACAGCTGAAAGCTCTATAAAAAATGCTTAACTCCTACCTCTTTTCTTGGAGATAAATATGAATGGAATTATCGAGGTGGATGTATCGTAAATTTTTATTTATTACGAGAGGGGATATAAACAAAAATGTAGGAGTAAAATCCATTTATTAACAATATAGGTGATACAAACAAATCACTAAGTTTTTAAAACTAGCCCTGTGAAAATATTTTAACCTACAAATCCTAAAAAACTTAGTGAAATGTTAAATTTTACATTTGTATTAAAATAACAATAAATTTTTTATAAATTAATAAACATCACACCCTAAATGGAATGTTTCTTAATTTTGTCCACTAAAACTAAACATAAATTTTATATTAAAAGCTCAAGAATTACACAACATTCATCTATTTACTAAGTAAACAGACATATTTTAATTTATTTTTATAGAAATATAAACCAATTCACAAAATATTTGCAAATTGCCTTTCTAACATTCATCAGTCATTTTTTCTATTTAATATTAATTACTAAATTTAGTACATAAATATTTTTATTAATACGACTATATACACATAGTAATTTACATAGCTATAGGTATTGTTAAATATGGTAGATTGCATTGCCAGATTCTCTATGTTTATATAGCCCTGTTAGTTTTATCATACATTGTTTATATTTGCACAGACAAAAGCCCTATAAAATTGATTGATATGGACTTGATTTTTGACCACTCTGAAATCTTCCATTGCTCATAAAAATTTCTTGTAATACATTTTTTTTTTCTACTACTTAATAAAATTATAAAACGCTTTTGAGTTTTATAATTTTATTAGTTTATTAAAATAAGTATATTATTAATTCAAATATGTTTTAGTAAATTATGGAGTATATTACGAGTTTTGTTTGCGCATACCCTGTAGGTACTAACTAAATATAATGTGAGAAGTTGAATTTCAATTTTTAAACAATACAATGGAAACGCAAATAAATTAAAAAATGAACAAATTTAAAATAACAAGAACCCTGTTAACACAAGATGATTCAATGTATCATATAATATTTATATGAATATGAAATAACACTTTTTAGGAACAATTTATTTACTTTATCGTATTATTTCGAGCTAACATAATAATTTCTGTCTGATTTTCGGTTACGGCGGCACTGTCTGCAAAAAGTACATCTGGTGATGATCCTGACTGCTCAGCAATTTCTTCTGGCACTTTCTCGACGTTTGCTGCGGTGGTAAACGGTATTGTCGTGGTCAAATCCGCCTCTGTACTGGTAACTGGAAGGTTATTTAGATTGGCAAACAAAACTTTGTCAACATAAAACATTGTGCCCAAATTGTAGACAAAAACTTCACTTTCTACTATTGTCGCGTCATTTATGTGTACACCATCTGAAAAAGGAAATATTCTTCGTGACATCCAAAGACCACATTTCAGAGTGAGAAATTGTTGAGGTAGAAACGGTTTTTTCTTTTTGCGTAGAAAAAAATACAGGATGATTATTAATTAGTTGTATAATATCCAAAATATAGGAAATGTGTTATGGAACACAGTTATCAACGATTTTAATGTTTATTATTATAAATTATTTTGATCTCTTGTATTAGTAGAATAGTAAAGTTAAAAAATAGTACCTAATAGTAAAATTTAAAAATGTATGTTACCCGTAAACACTCATACACGCGAACGCAATTCTCACTAGAACATTTTAGGATTTAAGGATTTACTACTCGTATTTACCTCGACAACTAAGTATGCTCAGCATTGGTGGTGGTAAAAATACATACCTTTTGTTCGTTTTACATTGATTGTTTTGTTTCCTAGTGTCGTCAACAGACTACCATGTTTCAAATCTTTATCATACAGTCTACCTTTCACAAAATGATTTAGTAAAATTTGTAATCCATCGCCAGTGGATAAATAATTATCGGGCATTTTATCTAATCCCAATTCTTCAAACGCCGTATCAGTGGGCACGAAAAATGTGTATCCGGTACCAGAGACGTGAGGTGCCAGGTCGGCAAGATTCAAAAACCTTGTTACGTGTGTGAATCGTTTATCCCTTTCAAGCGCTAGGAAAGCATGGGATAAAAATTGCGCTCCAAACCATGGAAAAGCTAACAGCGGAGGAGTTTCCTTGTCCTTGTGCTGTTGGTGTAGTTTAGAAACGACTGACTCACTGACGAACAGAACTTCACCTATGAACATTATATTTCCTCTTGCTACAGGAGTATCACCTTTTACTATTGTAGCTCCATTTACAGTGAGAGTTTCTAAAAAATATATAATATTAATATTAGGAAGCTTAAAAAACGCTGGGTTTTGAGTAGTATATTTCTCAAACTAAAATAAACACTTTTATAATTCGGTAATATTCATCGATCTTTGAAAGAATCGGTATGTCTGATTTATATGCTGGTAAAATAACATTAAATCCAGATTACAAAGTATCCTATATTTAATTGGGTTTTAGTATATTAGGCTGTATTAGTGTCTCTAACAGCAGCAACTAATACAGCAATTGTTGTAGAAATTATTATTATAAATGATACATTTATTTCTACAACATTGTTACTATTTGTATAGGAATATTGTTTTGTGTATTAATTGATTTTATATTTTTTGAACCAAATAATGTGGTAAATTTGGTAATCAGTAATTTTTTGTGTTCCTAATTGGGAAATACCTACGAGTCTTCTTAAAAACTATATCTTTTCCTCCTAAAGTTTTCACGATTTGTCCATCCTGTATTGTCTCTTGCTTTAACCGGCCCTTTATGAAATGGTTAACGATGACATTTTCTGTAAATTCTGGTACACTGAACGGATAAAAACCCCAATCGATTGGGTGCCACCTTTGGAAAGCATGATCTGTAGGGACGAAAACCGTGTACTCCTCATCTGTGGAAAAAAACTTAATTTTAACTCCTCTGCAATGGTTTTGAATCAATAATATGTAATTAATTAGCACAGTGCACAGCCTCGGAGTAACATTATGCATAATAAATAAATAAATAATAAATAGAAGGTTTTTTTTAGAATTAAATGGAAAAAAAAATATCACATAATATAATAATACCCAGCTTCTTAGAGTCGAGTCATTGTTATTTCTTTGTAGTTTATCATAATATGGTGTTTAGCCTATTGATTTCACTTTCTCTACGTAAAGCTACTGACGTTTGGGCGCCAAAGTCATGATAATATTGATCTGTACTTATAATATTTTTTTTATTGAATATCTAATTAAAACTATTTTTTTTTAATTATTTTTTACTATTATTATTTTCTTATTAATTCACTCTCTTCAGGGTCATCTTTAGAACTCTAGGAATAGACTTGTTTTCAATATTTTAATACTTTTGTAATTTATTTGTTGTATTCTATTCAATTTACTAGTGTATATGGTGTTGCATACCCACCCAGAATTAAAAACACAATTTAGTCGCAAATCAGTCTTATGTCTAACCCGAAGCCAATTATTAAACTATAAATTAAATTCGCAAATGGAGTACTTACATTATTTCAAGATTTCAATCGTGTTTTTAATTCTGGATGGATATGCAACACCATATACACCAGTGAATTGAATAAAATACAACAAATAAATACAAAAGTATTAAAATACTTAAGAACAGTTTTGAAAACAAATCTATTCCTTGAATCCTAAAAATGTCCATGAAGAGAGTGAGTTAATAAAAAAATAATAATAATAATAGAAAAAATAATGATAATAAAATTAGTCTTATTAAATAAAAAAAAATATCAGGTATAGATACAGATCAATAATACAATAAGGAAGCTTTAGGCTTTAGTAGGAAGGTCATGTGAAATTCTCCTACTCATCTATTAGTCAAACAAGAAATGGGTATTTCTAGGTGGCAACGCTTGGATTCAATCATTGTGAAGCTTATAAAATTGATTTCATGCCCATGCCGTAACGGAGAACCAGAACAACCCCCAACATTCATCAAAATTTAATACTTACATCCTTCCCCAATACATAAAACTCCTATTCAGAATAGAAATTACCTACCTTCACGTAACAATTGGGATACATTCGATCTCGATAAGAAGTGTTGAAAGACCCTAACGCCGCTCTTGAGAAAGGAAAGTACCTCCATAATATTCTCCACAAATGTGGTATTGGATTGATTTTTACTATCCTCCTTTGCCGTAACTACAGAGTACGCTGCGATATCAACGAGCTTTCCCTGAGAGGCGTTCTTCCTTATTAGTTGCTCCTCTGGAAAGAGATAGCTGTCAAGAACAACTAATAGACCATTTGGAACAACCACTTTTCTCTCAACGACGTTAGCGTCGTTTGCTTTAAGTTTGCGGTTGTCCTCTTTCGTTGGACGGACTCGTACTGTGCGGCCTCCCAATGTTTTAAAGGAGGTGTCAGATGTTATATTCGTCAGGTCTATACGTGCGCCGAGGACCACATGGTCGAGAAGTAACTTTTTTACGAGTTCTGGCTGATGGAGCAGGTTTTCCGCACGTTTCGTCGCCGAGTTTTGCGGGGCCAGGATAGTAAACGGCTCCTCTGAAAATAAAACGGATTCATTAGTTTTGCCAGTAGCAATTTGGTGTGTCTATGAAAGGGATGCAAGTCATTTTATTTTAATGGAGGTACCTAGTATTTACATTTTTTAACATTATTAGTAATAGTGCAGCAAATTTTATACCCCACCGAATTGTGTATGAATGGTTAGGGCGCTTCAAGTCGTATTTATTGATTTGGATATTATTCTTTCTGTAAATAATATTTGGCTTTTAAATATTACAGGTCTAAATTCTCATTTTTGTGTAAATCTCAGAAAACAAATTGGCTCCGGTATAATGGGATACTAATTGAAAAATGTGTAACCCACCTAAGTGCAAGGTATCCTTAGAGTATCGCGTTATCTGAAGTGCTTAATAATTTTAGATTAAAATGGTGCACCTAAAAAATGACACAGGATTTACAAGCCCTCTGCTGGACTACAATACAATAGGGTATTGCAAGCGGAAGATTAGGTAGTGAATCAAGTGGTTTTACATTTTTCATTAACCAGCGAGAACAAAATTTTGTTCGCGAAGAGGCTTACATCCTGGATTTGTACACATCTATATACAGTGTCGTAGCAGTAATTTTGTTAGGGAATGCTCTTCTCAATAATTCTAGTGTTATTTATATTCAAATGGTTTGTTTTCATAGTTTTCTTTCATGCTTTCTCATTCAGTCAGATAGATAGTAATATTTACTATAACTTACATTTCCGATTATAATGGAAACCGGCGATATGAGTAATATGAGGTCGAATAATGGCATATTTATCTGAATTGGTATACCGCCTGTGAAGGTTCAAGGTTGAACCCTATTGAATAATATAATATTTTCCTTAGAGCTTACGTAATTTTGTTAAAAATTTCTTACTTTTTGTATGGGTTTTTTTCCCTCTTTAATAAGTAGTCTAAATTATGTTCTTATACTGGATTATTGAAATTATTTCACAATAATTTTTCAGATTTTATTCAAAATTATGTTACTCCAATTTCAAATAATTTTTGGTGCTGACTTACACATTTCCTTTTGTTGTAATATGTTATTCACGAAATCGATAGTAATTAAAATAGATTTTTTAGAAATAAGCAATTTTTCGTCGATGAAGCAAAAAAATGTTCGGGATGAGGAATTATGGCAAGGAGGGTTTTAGTAAATTGCTTTTTAGATTAACCGTTACTGAGAAAACCCGTGCTAAATTATCTCAAATCGAAGCGAGCAACTACGTGATAATGTGGTGGAGTTCTTATACATTATTGTCTAAATTAAATGTCTACGGTGTACATTTATGAATAATTTACTGGTAGCAATTAGGTGTCAGTGCCATAATAGGTAATCTCCCAGATAAATGCCTCTGGCTAAGCCGCAAGAATAAATACTAGTAATTTTGAACTTGATACAATTATAAAATTCTGGCTAAATTGATGGTAGTATATCTTTTATACTTAATTATTAAAGAAAATGAATAAAATAGCTATAATCATTTTTACAATAATACTAAAATAGTATTAAAGGATTAATTGTTTCTCTTGCTTTCGTATTACACCCAAATACACCAATGCAAGTGAATATTGTCGAATTTAAAATTTTGACGGATGCGCCGGTTTGTTTGTATTTAGTAATCGTTCTATGAAAAATAATTTTTATTTCTTCAATTTTATTTTCTTGTAGCATTTACTTTTCGATGAGCTTTCTTAAAAGTTGCCCGCGCCAATTTCTTATCGATATATTCTACGCCAATGAACGAAATCAAAGCTTATGATTCAGCACCGACTTCTAATAAAGTTATTCATCTTGGCTCATATCAGAAATGCACATAATATTCCTTGATGAAAGAGCATTGATCCGAGGTTTCTTCTTAACGAAAACTCACACTGACGTCGCTATGAAAGCTGGCTTTGATGGAATTCGAATTCAACATCCATTATAAGCTACAGCTGATCTCTAACGTAATAAATTAAGACTTTCTGGTGTTCCTGACTGATAAAATGATTGATTGCACTTGTGGAAACGTTTGCAAATTTCTCAAGTGGAGTGTTATGGACCTGTGAGAGCTTTACCTAATGATGAAACTGAGCTAATTCATCAAGTTTACAGACTCAATGAAAATTGATTTGGCCCCGCTGAGTGGGTAAATTAAGATGGAACTGGCAAAGATTTGAAGCGGGGCATGAAAGTTTTAAAGTTCCCACGGTATTTTTTCCACAATACAACATCGTAGGCATATTTGGAAGAGTAAATGCAATTGGCTAACTGAAATGTATAACAATATTGAGTACTTAGATATTCTTTCTATAGGTAAAGTAAGCAAACTTAATACATCAAAGATTTTGATATCTAGTAAATCATTTGTTAAATTGTGGTCTGTTTGCTAACAAAAAAAGGGATGGAATAAAATACTGAAATTAAGCGAAGGAATAAAAAATGGCAAATCATAATTTACTTGTTATCTATGTGAGCGAATAATGTCTAGCAATGTTTTAGTCTGACGGCAGCCATCATTCCCTTTTTTTGTTATGGCGCAAATTCGAATAAATAACGCCTGACTTCGGAATGAAGGGATACGGCAAATTTACAGTTATTAATGTAGATATAATATTTGAAAGAAAATGAAAAATAAAAATGATTTTAAATTGAAAATAATAGGAAGGAACAAGGAAGTAAAATGGTCTTTGTGAAAATTCACGGATTTTCTAAGTAGTTCTTGACAGACTCTTAGTATAATAAAAAAATCCACTGAAATAATGTCAGGGAGATGAGAGTAGATTACCAGCGAGGAATTTTAATAGCGTACGTGTATAATATAAAGGAGGTATTTGCAATTATGTGCCTATTGGTGGCTCATCAATCAATGCGCTTCAGCGCGTTCCAAATACGTGGCTTCATGAGAGCTCATTAAGAGGACCATCGGTCACTCACCGCATTTGCATCTTTTATCTCGTATTAGCTTCATTTTAGCACATTGTAACGTTATTATTTTGTTAATAAACCAGTCCTGGACAAGATGGAATGTGAAGTTTAAATCACCCACTGATGCAGCAGCAGTCCCGATATATTTAAACATTAAATTCACATTATAATAATAAATTATCAGAAATATTTTTTTAAATATATTATAAAATAGTGAACATTAAATTACGTGTAGCAACCAAAGAATGTGAAAATGCGATCTACTGATAAATATTGGAAAATTCTTCAGTAAAATCATACAGGATATCCTCAAAAATGTAACCCTAAACATTTAAGGTCTATTAGGAGTAGATATATAAGAGGGAAAGCTTTTTTAATATTATAATTTATACATACATTATGCATTTTTGATGATTAATAAATTGAATTGAATATTTCTAATAACGATTGATAAAATTTAATATATTAATTCCTACAACCGAGTTAAGAATAAATATCAAAGTGATAATTATTAATCTAAACGTGTGATCATTTTGAAATTTAAGTTTTCTCCTTTTTATGCGAAAAATCAAGTGACATCGGTCACTCAACCAGGTTTGCCACATTTTAGCGCTCTGACACATTTTAATGTATATTAACGAACCAGTCGCGAAGAAGATGGATTGAGAAGCTAAAACAGCTCTCTAAAAACACATCAATTTATTTATCCGTCATTTAATTTTAACGAATTAGGTTGAATGGCTTGTCATATAAGAAAATACAAAAGAAGCAAAATAAATTACAAGACTTCGCCGTTATTTTATTTTTTGACAGAAAGTACATAATTCTTGGGGTTCTTTTTTATTTTGTCTCGCCGTATTTAAGACACTCACTCGCAGACTTTATATATTCACCATGATGGAATAAATAATGCTTAGACATGTCAGAATCAGACTGTTATACCTAAGCAACATGTTTTTGTTATATTTTGAATAGCTTACATTCAGGGGTTGCCGAATATTTATACTTTTGTGAATGAAGGGTGGAATATTTTGATTCTCTTAATTTAATTTAATGGTCGAAGATGGGGAAATAGTTTCTCCAATTGAATATGACGGTAACATAATTTTTATAAATTTTATTGACTTCCTTTATCTAGTAATAAATGCCCAATAAATATCGTAACACAATTTTTCAATTTAACATCAGTATTTTACTTGACTCACTTCTACAAATTCGATTTATTTTCACTTGTTGAAAGGCATTACTGAAAATAACCAGTTGACTTTGAAACTAAGGTTACTTATTAAATTGCCTTGCTCGCCCGACCCGATTGATATATTGTGTCCGACATGAATAAAATATACATACTTCCACTACTTAGCACATAAATTTAAAAATTATTTTTTCGACCTGTTCCAGAACAATTGATTTAGTTAACTAAATGAACAGGTATAATGAAAGTTGATGCCAAAATAAAACTATAGAACAAAGTTATAAAATACTTAACGATATGCAAATTTCAGGGCACCAATCAAAACTATTTATTTTGTTATTCCCTTAGGTTTTCAATAAGGTTTCTAAAGAAAATAAATGGATATTCAAATTTAATTTCACTGTAAAAAACAATTTACAAAGTTTATCATTTATTTTTTTTCTTGAAGGGTGGAATGTTCAAGTCATTTATGCAAATTTACATATTTCTAAAGTAAAAATATTGCTTATAAGATGCTGTAATATTGATTATATTTGAAGTAAAAATGAGTGAATATTCTTTAAGTTTTCCCAACTGAATGTCCTTATACTGTATAGCGGTCTTGTTCTGTGAATTCTAAATATTAGAGAGTGAATAAAATTACCATGTCTTTCTTTTTAGACTAAATTAAAAAAAGAAATTGAGTAAAATAAGTAGGTATGTAAAAATAAGGCAGATTTTATCTGACACACGAATCAGAAAAAAATTGAAACACCTTTTAGATGAAAACCTGAAATTAAAATTTAGTCAGTTCATTTCTTTGTTTTAAATTTTTAATTACTTATTTTCCTGTATAAAAATTAATAATATTTAATATTATATAATACTTATTACAAGTTCTTCTATTTTCCTTAAATACAACGATCGGATAAATATATCTAGAGAACAGATTAGCACATTGCAAACATTTTTATGAGATTTCAGTTAGTACAGGTCATGTCACAAATAGGATAGGATAATTAAGTTATTTTTAACTGGTAATTATTTATTCTAAAATATTTCAATTAAGGCGCAATAAACGAGGCAAACTATAAACAAATATTTCGATAATAAACATATGGGGTACGACCTTTGTCAAGTTTATGCTCTCTTGTTTGTTACACAAAATATCTAGATTGCAGCATAGATCTATAGAATACTCATTATATAAAATTAAGAAGAAAAGTTCATATAAAAACATATGTTCTAAAATTCCTCGTTATAGATGTACCCCGTATATTTCGTATTATAAGAATTTCTTAAGGTGATTTTAAGGCAAACAGTTTAATTTGATAAATGCCATCCAATGCTAACGTAAAGTTTTCTTGTGGGACAGACTTTCTGGCATTGTTTTTTTTTGTTTGTATCCCAATGTAAAAAAAAAAATATTAAATCACTAATATTCGCTATAAAATAAACGCAAATACTTACGCTGAAACCATAAAGTTTATCTATTAACACGTTGTCATTTATTGGTTACATACTGAAGTAGTTACTAAAAGAATGAAGGTATTAGATAACATTTAGAGACATTTCAAAAGTTATTAAGATAATCTGTTTAAATGACTTCTAGAAAATATGTATGTATATGTTTAATAAATAAAAAAAACCGAATCCGAGTTGCTTTGATGTCATATTTATTTTAAGAACTTATAAAAACTTGCCTGAAATTTTGCAAGCTATTTGCGATACCAGTTTTTTTTACTTGCGACTGGATGTAGAGCAAATGTATGGTAAAATATTATTTAACGGTACGCTGTCAGGAATTTTAGCGCCTAGTCAGAATTATTTTAAGCAATGATTTACATATTTATTACTGTTACCGTTATATTGTCGCAATGAACAAATTAACATTGACGAATATATGGAATGTTTGTTTATGAAATCGCTACAAATCGTTGTTTAAGGATTTTCTGCGGCTGAGGAGTTAACACTAACAATGTAACAATGTCTGAATCAGAACTACTGAAGATGCCAACATTACTGAAACAATGGCAATCTAACTATAAGTTATGGAAGTTAAATTAAAAAAATACTACATAAAAATCATACATATTTTAAAAGTTTTAAATTTCAGATTTAAATAATTAATGATAATGGTAGAAATATTACTTCAGTTATGCTGTCAGGAAAGCATATTGTAAAGAAAACCGAGTACAAGCATAACAAATGTTTGCGAAATTTGTTAAAAGCAGCATATCATTAACCATTACACATTACATAACCGTGTCCTATAGCGAGTTTCTAAACCAATACAGGAAATAAAGAAAGAATTTTATTCTGCATTCAGTATGTTTTTAGCGCCTGCGGAAATAAGCTACTGGTCACGTATCTCCACATCTTAGTACTTTTAATTAAAAGTGGTCGTGCTAATTAAGATTCCATAGGAGTTCTGTGCTTAAGGGGAATTCTCATAAAGCTGAATTTGGAAATATTAAGCTCTCCAGAATGCCCACAGGCATGACAACGAACACATAAATGCTTCATATTGCCATCATCATAATATTGTATTTCTGTTAATACTAATATATAATTTAAATTTAATTACTTTGTTGTCAAAAAATTAAAATGTTTCTGTTGAAGGTTAAAGTATCTTGAACTCGCAGAGAGGTCGACGCTGCTGCTGTTAATCGTTAAAATTTGCTTAATTTAATGGTATTTTGATACGAGAATTAATTAGAAAAGTAAAAATGGGTGCGAAAATTTTATATGATAATGGAATACTTACCGGTAGGTATATTATGCAGAAAAAACTAACCACGAGGAAATGGAAACAAATTAAGAAATAAAAAAACAATATTAAAAATATTTTTTGTTAGGAAATTTAACTAAGAGAAATTTGAAATCAAATTTTAGAAGATAAGTTAATTTATTTAGATTCTCAGGGTAAGCTCCTACTTAGCAGTTCTGTTAAAATATTCCAATGTCACCATAAATAAATTTTTTTTACGATGAAAAACATATGACGTCTTTCAACAAATGACTAATAAAATTTAATAATTCCAAGTCATACAGACAAATATTCATGTTGGAATAAGCAACATCTTTATGAGCTCTACATATATATTTTAATATAAATTATTCATCATAGAAACTCAATGAAAAAAAAAAAAGTGCGAAATCTAGTTAATCTAGACCTCAGATTCGGTTTTCTTTTTTGTTATTGTTGACAATTTTCACCAAACTCTGAAAAATGAAATTACATTAGATTCAAAAGAGATGTTGCATTACATTAACGTCTCTTTTGTAAATATTTCATGCGCTGAATTTGTTACAAAAGATCAAAGTCAATATTATGATGCCTGAGATATAAAGAAAGTTTTTCTTAAAGGGACTTTCCTTTGGAGGAAAATTAGACTTACAAAAGTAAATGCAATGAACTGCACCTTGTGATGGTTTTATTTGAAGCAGCACATTAAAATTAGAAACTTGTAAGTTGCAAAACTTCTCAGGAATGAGAAACTGTGAGCTGTAACTTATTTAAAGTCTGATTTATTAGGAGGCGAAATTCATATATAAATTGATATTGATTGAAAAATTAGTCAACTAGTCATTATAAAATATACCTCGCCGAATTCATAGTGTAATAAAAAAGTAATAAATCCATATTCTTAAGATAACTTTTGGCTCTGGACGTTTCTCTTTCCTTTTTGATTGTTTATTATTTCATAATTCTCACATGCTTTACATCGAAATGTATGATTATACTACTTAAAGTAACGACATCCAAAATGATGTGCAAAACATGCTTAGCATATTTATATAACTATTCCGTATCAGTCGTATGAATAAACAAAAAATAAAAATTTAGTAACACGAACACAAGACAAAAACAAAAAGCAAGTAGCAGTAAAAAAATATAAATATCGAATTAAGAATCTCGTTGAATAACAGATAAAGCTGCTCTTCCTAGATATTCGGAAATTAAGAGTATTTCTTGTTTATTGCATTGAAGTAAATGATTTATGGAGACCTGATTTGTACGAGCGAAAGGATTTCTACAATTAGTTGTTTCATTAGATTATGAGCACTCTTTGCTCTGGCGTTTACGATATGTCAGTCCATATTAAAGAGAAACATAATCTTTGTTGCTCTGCGTATTTATTAACGAGAAACATTTAAAAATAATAATTATATAATGATAAACACATGAGGGGCCACAGTGGTAATATTAAAAACGATAACCTTCCTTAATATGTGCAAAATTAAATCTATTTAAATAGTGTTATCATCAGGCATTATAAGAAGTAATACGGATGAAAGATTTAAAATAAATGAGTTTGCAGATTTATTTGTAGAATATTAATCTTATTTATAATAAATTGTTTTTAAATTTCAGTAATTTGTTAGTACAACCACAAAGTAACACAATTCAACATACGTCTACAAACAAATGTTATTAAAAACAAATAAAGAAAAAAATCAAGTAAAAGTAACGTTTGTTAATCAATTAATTAATTAACTTGTCCAATGCAAAAAGAGTGTGTGAAATACACATAATAAAAAGTAAAAAATTTACTAAATGCAGTATTCATTAACATCTTTGATTACACGATATATAAGGTACCTAAGGTACTTAATGCAAGTCTGTTAGTCATTTGTGGGAAGATATATAATAATATAAACGGCGCAAGGAAGTGACATTCAGGTTAACCAATGGGGCTTCCGCAGGTCGTCTACAAGCCCAAAAAGAGATGTTACAGTAAACCGATCACGTCAAGATTGAGAAATTGTTTGCCTTATGGTACATGAAGTTACAGAATGTACCGATTAATTTGAGACTCAGAACCCGTCTTCATTCTGTGTATTTGATATAATGTGAATGCCTATGAATAAATTTTGTGATTTAAAAACAGTATTGTTATACTTTTAAGATATTTTAGTGGAAGTTGGCATATGCATAGATTAATGGAAAAATAATCAAAAGGTATAAAGTCTTAAAGTCTTAAAATGTTTCAGCAAAACTCATTATTCTTTGTGTAATGTGTGTCTAGAATACTCTCAAGAGATCCTGTCCTTACTTGTAGAAAAACTATATTATTCCCTTATTACAATGTATATATGTTTACAATATGTGAATCATAATAGTTATAAATATATTGAATGTATTAGACTTGAGAATCATGACTCACATGCTGAATGTGATTGCATATAACGTTGCAATGAACAACAGGTGTGGCGAAACAGTAATGATTACTATTATTACTCTTACTTGAAATGGCATATAAATTTTCAGGAACTTCAATGCAGCAGGCAACATCAACATTTAATTAGAAACTCAATTTTATATCAGTATTATAGTAGTACAAATATTTTACATTATGATAAAATACTTTTTTAGAAGTTAATATATACAGGGTAATTTAGAAAGATAGCGTAAAGATGTAAAGACATAATTAGGCCCGTATAGGAAAAAAGGTTTAGTCATTATATATTTGTTCAACTACTTAAAGACCTCTTTTTGCACCATAATTCTGAATCACTCTGTATAATTAAGTGCAATAATTATTATCAGTCTTATTAACATTAGTTTGCATTGCCTCAACAGACTACCTAATGCTGATTTGTCCTTCAAGCAAGAAAGGAATGATAGTTAACGTGTGAGAAAGTCCAAGTCATTATTTTATCATTACAAGTCTTTTTGACCTGCTTTCATACGAATACATTTCCACATACGTTTGTTTATTTTGTTAATGGATGTAAACGAAATTATGATCTTTTCATATGATATTAAACAACTTCTGTTTGTTTCACATTAGATTTTTTTAAATGAAATTATTTACACAATAAACTGTAAGGTTTCTCTTCATTTAATACAAAAATCTTAGATTTTCCGGAGTTCTATAGATTTTAATGTAGTTTGACTGTCAATGTGAATGTTTAGTAGACCGAATAAATTTCCGTGCGCTTTTAAATAATACAGAAATTGAAAACTCCTTTGTTCTAAGCGAATGAAATAATCGGAATGAACTGAAAAGGAAAGTAGTTGTAAACCCGCGTTTACTGTCATTTATTGCATTAATTCAAAACAGTAAAGTCTAATTAAAAAATTATTGGATATTTCTGGTTCATTTACATAAAAACAAAGCGTTTCAGAATTTGCGTTCGCAAATAACTCATCCGAGTATTAGGCTTGACATGTTCAAAAAGAAGCTGACAGGAGCTTTACCGTTTTATTCGCTTATGAAATATTATTTCGATTTCAAAATTACTTATATAGGGTGAGCTTCCTACAGGATTTGTCCATAATATAAAAAAACGAATTAGTCAATGCGAGCCTGTTACGAAACATTTGCTCCTGTAGTTAAGGCAGAAGAGACAAAAATTACTGAAAAAAAAAAAAATTAATATTACGTTAAATATATTTAATCTTTTATTGAAAAATCTTTTTCGTGTAACTTGATTCTGTAACAAATAACCTTAATATTTAATTTCATTATCGCAACGATTTTTGAGAAATGTGATTCTACCTTTGCATATCGCAGGGACGGTTTGCTTACGAGTAAAATTGAACTCGTTAACGTTAAACTAGGGCAACATTTTCAGGAAATAAATATTAATTTTTAAAATACGTACTGCAAGCCAAGGGAATATTGTTTATATATGTACCGTAAATAAAGGAGTTCAATTTTTCTTCTTTCAGTGAGAGGAAAAATTAATCTAATATATCTTGCTTACTTTTTATTATCTTGTGCGTTATAAATATTTTAACTTTGTATATTTGACGTTTATATAATGAAACCGTTTTTAATACTTTTCCATATAGAAATATAATTTTTCTGGCTTTGAATTTCTCCATTCAGCCACGTGGTTGTGGTGAATGCGGTAGATTGAAGATACTCTTTTATTCAGGTCCATGAAACCTAAGAAAATAGAATGAATTCAATGAATTCCATAACTTTGCTGTTCGTGGATGTTTGATACCGTAACCTTATGGGGCTTCAGAACAATTAAATGAGTTGTCGTCTGTATACGTGTCTCACGCTGTAGGAATTCGACTCCATACGTTCGAATTTCAATAAAATATGATAGCAAGGAAAGCTAGGAAATAGATAATCCTACGACAATACCTTGATCTTCACAAACATTTATATATGTAGTATTATGGATCTTTGAGCTTTCCGTCTATCTGAATATTTTGTTTGCGTAGCGGTTTTTAATATCGTATTTGAATCCCAAATAAAATAAATGGTGGATTCGGTAAACCGCTGATCGATACTATAGAAATTTCAAAATATCGTAAAATCTGTGGTGTTATTGAAAGTGTTATGATGAGTTATATAATTTTCATTTCAGTTTAAAATGTTCTAGGTAACAGGAATTTCCAATGCATAGTCATCCTGCAACCAATAAGAATTAACATAACGTAGCTTAGCTCCATAACTTAGGTTATATCGCTATTGGCAGGGAAATTAAGACCGCAGAGTTTCGGTAGACATATAAACTCCAGTAAACCGATTTCGGATACAGATATCCTGTAACCTGGATTACGTAATTTAGGCGCAATAACATATTAAATAGCGATCCAGTTACTTTGATATGAACAACTGTAACGGAAATTAATGACCTGTGTTAATATTCTCGGCATGATATTTTGCTCAAATATATCTAATTTGGCAGGGGCGCAAATGACACAACAATTGTATTCTTTAATGATTGCTTCTTACATCTTTAGTGAGACTAATTCACCGGGCAATTTGTGCTGAATATATTTGACGTCGTCCGACTAAGCGTGCTAAATTCTAAACTGGCCATAAAATGCTGTGTTAGCAACAGTTTTAAAGATGCAAGGTAATGCCACTAAGGTTTTATGGGACGCTTTACCAGGGGAGGAAAATGGACCTCTAGCTGATTGCTGTAGGATGGCCATCTGTGACTCCTTCAACGTCCACAAAGGAAAAAACGATTGATTGATTGATACGAAATGTCTATACGGCGTGAGCCCTTATGGTATTCAAAGTTATAATGCTGCTGTAAGAGACAGACTACATAATGCTCCTTTGGTATCTTCCGAAATGCTAGCCTTTTATAAAAGGAAAACATTAATAATAATTTTTGCCTTATTTTGGATCGGTTTGTCAGTGTTTTAAATGTAAAGTTTTTTTTCTATCTTCGATTATTAAAGCTGTAGGTCGGTGCCAAAATATAAACGAAACCCTGTACAGCGTGATCATTTGAAAATTCTACTTTTTAAACCCTTTTACTTTGCTTAGAAATATAGCTAAAAAAGAAAATAAAAATAGATCTGTAGCATATTTTACCAAGTCTTTGTATATGTTGTGAGTCAGTATCTATCTTATTGAATATACAGGGGGCGCCACATAGTCACATTTTTTTAAACGGAACACACTGTATATTTTTAGATATTTGGATAGCCCTTTTCATCTCCTCTATAAATATATACCTATAATTGTTGTCTATTTCATCTATAGTTATTCAAATAATATTCTTAAAAGTTTGGGATACAACTAAATTATTTTTTTTTTACATTTCTTTTAAACAAATTACAAAAACTGGCTGTGTGGTTAATGACCTAATGCCAAAAAAAATACATAAAAAAATTAAACCTTTGTTTGGAAAATAATTGCAGAATTTTTGAAAACATGTTATAATTTTTACTTATTTTGTATGTTGCTATTTTTATTAAAAAATGGTTTAAAATGTAAACTAGTTTTTCTTGCATTTAGGTGTATATATTTGAATAACTCAGTTATTTGAGGATGAAATATATAACAATTATATATATTTATAAAGGGGAGGAAAAGCGCTATCCAAATATCTAAAAATATACAGGGTGTTCGGTTTAAAAAAATGTGACTATGTGGCTCCCTCTGTATATTCATGAAGATAGATGCAGTCTCATAACATATACAAAAACTTGGTAAAATATCCTATACAGATCTATTTTTTATTTCTTTTTCTAGCTATATTTTTAAGCAAAATAAAATGGTTTAAAAAGTAGAATTTTCAAACGATCACCCTGTACATGAATACACCGATATTTGCAACATTTAAGTTAAGTTGTCCTGTATATTACGACTCATATACTCATGTCACATTTAACTACAAATGATTTGAGAGTGGAAATTCAGAAAGTTTGCTATATAAAGTGGCCAGGACCAAAAAGGATCACTAAGGGGACATGTATAGAAAGTTTATTATATGGTGGAGGAAGAGAACGGGTAACAAGCGGAAATAGGCCCCTAAAGAGCAATTTTTCGTGAAGTTTGTAATACATGGGGGATGGAATATGGTTATTATTAATATTGCCCTACAAGTGCTTATTCTAATAATTATATTGATTGAGGTGGTTTTAATATGACGTGATTTTATTAATTATAAAACCAAAATATTTTCGCCCAAGAAGTAAGATTTAATTGTCTTGTTTATATACCACAATGCAATAAATATTTATGTAAAGTCGGGCTCACCAATGTTTGCGGCTGACTTATTACTTACAGAAGATATTACGGACATGCACGCTGTAATACTAAATATCTCATATGCACATTTAGTACAGTTGGATCAACTGCACTAAACGTGCAAAGAAGATATTTAGTATTACAGCGTGCATGTCTGTAATATCTTCTGTAAGTAATAAGTCAGCCGCAAACATTGGTGAGCCCGACTTTATCAACATTTAACATAATAATATATCCCGCTCAGGAAATACTCAAGACTTTATAGAAAGCGTAATGTTGAAATTATTTTGTCCTCAAAAATTTTTTTTTATAGAAGCGAGAATAGTGAAAGTGGAAAATAGGTACTAAAACTTTCACATAAAATAAAAATCGCGGTCATTTTCAGAAGCAGTGAAATTTTCGTAATTTCAAAAATTTTTCTAAATTTGTTCAAACATTTTACATATTTTCATTAAATATTCTTATTTTTTAAACAATTATCAGACCACTGTATTATTTTACGTCCGACTTCGTCGAAAAATAGCATTACCTTAAATACTCCACCTGATTTTTGGTCAAGCAAAAACTGAATAAAAATAATAATTCTATCGGAAAAATAATTAGGTTCCATATTTATTCAAATTCATAGGTACGCTCTTTTAATTACTTACAATAATTATTGCTTAAATAATGAATTCATGACATATACTAATGACTCTGTTAATGATGTCCTTATAAGATTTAACCCAATACAATAAATATTTTTATCAGTCCTTAGTTTAGAAGGAACTTTTTAAAACAAAAGTCAAACATAATGGATTGAAATGACAATCAGAGGCAGTTTAAAATAAAAGCACGTCTATAACCAAATACATCCTTTAATTGTGCTAATTAGTGTTGAGTCATTCAGTGGCCAGTCATCGCAATAATTTGCTTCTTCTGAAGACATGTCATAGATTCCTTATTTGAATAACCAAAATAATACCATTTTTAAGTAGACACTAACATTTCATTCGTAGAAGAATGTTTTTTAAACATCCCATTGACGTATCATTAGCATAATAAATTTTTAAACAGATGGAATATTTTAACAGAGGAAAAATGCCATAATTATCCAACTTGCAAATATTATTTTGAATCCTACGAGTGAGGTTAGGTTTATTTGAACTGCTCACCACTGTTGTATACAATTTTATAATAAACATCAATTGTGATTTATATTACTCGTTAAGTGACGATAAACCAACCTTTTAATATTGTCATTATTAAAAACGACTATAGAAGAGAGGACGTACGTTCAACGAATTTAAAGTGAGCGAAAATTCTAAGCACATTGTAATTATTATTATTACAATCTATTATCTGGGGGCAATGTTAATGGCTCTGTATTATGAGAAAAAACTAATGATTGTTTCTCGAGACTATTTGTTGTACTACTGCTGCGCTCAATTAATTTATAAACTTCTTTCTAATAGTTTCTTACTATTGTTTAATAAAGTAGGTAATAATAGGAAAGAAAATGTATTGGAATTTCGGTTACGGATTAGGACCTGCTATTGTTACAGAACTGATTGGGCTCTTTGGTAATTGGAGCGTAGTAATCAACATTTATAAATAAATAAACACTAACCTGACATTTTAACATCATCATTATTAAAAACAAGCCACAACGAGAAGAAGTGGTCAACTTTCAAGTTAGCTGTGAGCTGTCCATCTATCCCCGAAGTGTTGGGCAGAAGAAGAAGTCCTTCTGCAGCCACGAGGAGGGTAGTGCAGGTCACGAAAAAGACGACCAAGACGCCGGCTCGAGAAGAAGGCATCACTTGTTACACGGGGAGCGCACGAAGTGTACTGACTACGGGACACCATAACACACTGCCAACCTCTGTGGCAGACACTCACGGAGGAAGACGACAGACGGCGGACCGACCACGCAGTCGAACAATCGATCCGCGAGTATTCTGCCTGATGTTGGCTCTACGAATCTAACACCTTCACTCTACTAGTCGGCCGCTGCTCCATTCGATTAACGTAATTTTCTAATTAACGCTTGAGGATCAGTCAACTCACTGGCGTGCAGTTGCAGAAACTGAGGAAACAAATTGGCCAAAATGAGGAAAGTCGGGGGTGTTTGGCCTTTCATTAAATTTCAATGACTATCAGCAATCTCTTACCAAGGAGGCGCGTTAAATTGCTATCAGTTTTTATTGCATCGCTGCCGAATGCTTGGAAATGTCCATTGAACTGGTGAAGATTTTCAAAGTTGATTTCTTCGCCAATCCAAGAGAAACATCTACAAAGCAATATTCATTCAATAAGTTATTTCCGTTTCACTTGTTGAATAGTTCTATTCGGAATACCATAACTGACCAAGTTTCTTATACATATGGTGAAGGCGCCGGGCATATGTCATGGAATTTTATCAATGTCAATACTAAAATATTCGGCACTTTTACTAAATGTTACAATAATTTATTGCTTACCGTAGTTTAAAACGTTGCTAAAATTTAAATTAAAGATAAGAGTCATAAATTCAAATACCAACGTTATTCCCTTGTTTCCCATGTGAATCGCTTGCTGAATATTGTAATGGCTCTACTAATACTAACGAACTTTATTGATTTTTCTATATTTAGACTACATTGTACACAGGCAGAAAATTAATTTAATTAACCCTTGTAAGTTTTAATAAAAAGTAAATAGATTAATGCAATTTTTCCCGGTAAATCCGAAGTCTATACCAAGGAAATTAGAAAACACTAACGTACTTTGGGTTTGGACGTTTAAGTGGGTAAATAAATATCTCAAGTGAAAGATGCAATTATGGATGCATTCATTACGTAATTACACATATCTGTCAATAGCATCATAACGCGGAATGTGAGATGAATTCTAATTTCAACGGGATTTCCGACCATGAAAACTCGTGATAAGATTTACAATGTTATTTATTGTAAACATTCGTTTCCTAGGCATGAGGTTTCACATGTGGTATTTGAAGTCATTATAATATTTCTTAACAAGAGCGGAAATCAAATTATATTTTGCGATATATCCATCTAATACCTATCTAATGACGTACTGCTTTAAGTTTGCGGTCAATTTTATGGCCAGTTCTGCGATTTTCGATTTATAGAACTATGCAAAGAAATAATGATTCGTCTATTATTATCTGCAAAGTAAAGGTCGATATTATAAGTATTAACACCACACCACATCCAAGATAGCGGTTTTATAATTTATAGAATAAAAGATTTTGATTTTAAGTAGAAAAATATATACTTACTAGGAAATTTGTATATTTTGTATAGTGAACATAAAATTTAGTTGTTTTTCCTATGCTTACATTATTAATATTTTAATGTCCACGGAGAATAAATTTTATATTCAGTTAGTCACAAAAATTCCTTTAAAAAAAATAATAAAAAAAATATACATATATGATTCACATGCTCAACCCATATATAAGTATAAACATGCGATATTACTCACGCTGCCTTTGAAAGAATGTGAACCGTTTTTTAATAATGCTTTTATTTCCATCTAAATTCCGGACCCGTAGTAAATTTGTTTGTTGTCAGATAGTTTGCTGCAGATCGTTATATCATCAGAAGCTGGAATATCCAGAAGCCCAGGCTGTATGCAAAGCCTGAGGTATTTACATACAATCGGGTATGCTGGAAAAAAGGATATCCGCCTTGTCAAAAGACGGTATAGGCACTGGAAGAAAATGTCGACTTAGCCATACAAAGTATGATTTAATGAGAGATATTCTCTAATTTATAGGATATATTAATTTTAGACTTGCAATATTATATTTAATAGATACAAATATTAGTAAAAGCCTGATATATTTTTCGCATAATATCCTAGGAGGCGAAGCAAAAATATATAGATGCCTGAGGAAAACTTGTTTCATTGCATTATTATTTTTTATGTACCTACCTAATTAAATTTAAATTTTTCGAAGGAATATAAAGGTATTTTATTATGTTTTCATTATAGTCTGTTCTTGAAAGTGGGACTTTCTTTTTAACACAAATCGACGAATACTAAAATGTGCGTTTCTCCTATTTATTTGTGACTAGCAATAATAATAAAAAACTTACAGTTTTAAACGAAGTATTTTAATAAAAAATATTTAACCAAGTTTATAGCAATTTTACTAAAGCTCTCTATAAAACTGTAGTGTTCTTTACATATATTTCTGTTCTTCTATAGTATCTGTCAGGTTTTCAGAACGGACCCTTCATATTGCAGTCATATTTTTCAACGAAAATGTAAAACAATAACGAAGAAAGTGGACCCTACTCTGACCTCTATAAATGTTATGAGATTTTGTATATGTTTATCCCTTTATTTCGCCTCAAAGAGGGCGGTTTTATTCATTTCGCTTGGAAACTGAGATAAATAGAAATATATTCCTGCATTATAACTTCGAACTTTCTGAGTTAATTTACAATATCAAAAAATATCCAAGTTGACATACTTATATTGACGTTGCATCTCTAAACATACAATTATGAAATCTATTAACCTTTTTTTAATACATGATAAAAATTGAATTAAAAATTACAAAATTCAAAACGCCTAAAAATAAATTATTGAAAATTTTTTTAACTCACTTCAACATTTTTATTTCGAATTTTCTCTAATAGTTTTCTATCGGTTAACTATATAATATATAACGGTTTATTATTTCGCATTAAGTATTATTATAGAAATAAAGTAACTTATGCAGACCACTATTAGTTAGAAAAACACGGCACTAAATCAAAATCCAACATAATTTATTAGGTACCAAAAATTAAAATATATTTCCAGAGTATTCACCTCGACCATAAATAACTGGAAGTCTCAATTCATCTCCGACCATTTATAAAGAGATAAGGATTCTTTAAAGACGTACAAAACAGATGGCCATAAATTTGAGAGAAGACTATTTGGACTAATATAGGAAACAATAAGAAAACTTCTACTCTGTTGCAGGAAGTATGAGGAAACTTGTAAAATTCAGTGCATGTGTAGAAAGTTTTGTGTTTTAAAAGTTGTCTGGCTCGTCCTGGTGACTTTAGAGGAGTAAGGATCTAAGGATTGGAGTTGGTGACGACTTATCAACTTCTTAGAAATATATATCAGCAAGACCCAGCAGGAATGTGAATGCGGTGGATCAGCAATCCGGAGTACAGGGCGGGCTAATTACGCGAAATCCAGTACCTGATAAAATTCAGAGGTCTTGGGATATAACCTATAATTATTTACTAATTGTTAATAAATAATCTTCTCATTCTCTATTATTATAATTTTCCAACTTTCTGCGGAAATAAAATAAACAAGGAAATTTTTTTTTACTGATTATTAAATTATAGTAACTAATTAGCTTCTGCTTCCTGCTAATCGTAATCATTGTTTGTAAATGAAATGAACGTATGATAACGTATTTTACAAATAAAGGAGTACATCCAGTAATGAAATAGCTAACGAGCATAGTTGGAGAATATTATATTATCATTTGCACATAAATTGTTGCAGATGCCCAATTCATAATTCACTCGGTGTAATTAATTTTCATTCCTGTAATTAAACAGTTACATAAAGTTCTCGAGCTGCTTGCTAGCTAGTAATCATACCCACTTCCGTCTTAGAGGCTAACTAAATTTAATTATTCTTTTATACAGCTTTTTAAGTATTCTACTGATTTAAACTCCCTGTAAAAGCTAATTGTAATTTATTGGCGAGAGCAAATTGCACTTTATTGAATACAATATTTATGAGACGTAATAATCAAAATATCCGAAACGAATTGTTTTATAGAGAAAACTACTATTTGGTCAACCCAGTATTAGGCTACAGAGCGGGCTGTCTCAGAAATAGCGGTGGATTATCAGGAAATAAGGAGGAAATGACTTACTTCGATTTTCGATTAAGTTTGTGGAATTTGTTTTTCTTAATTATTGGAAGGAACATAATCCGATTATTCGAGGAATTCATCTGCCAATGCAGAATTATTATCTTCTCTGCGTAGTCTGCAGAATTTATTAATAAAACACTGAATTTCTTGCGATTGTCGCTTCAGATTTATTCGCGTTTGGTATAAGTCAGTGTTAATATATTTCTTAAGATTTGTATGGTGATCCAATCAATAATTACAATAATTTTCTTTAGTGGGTGATGGGATCATAAAAATTAAAACAAAATTTCTTTTCTTAAACTAGTCGACGCTTCGTAAATATATTGACTTTTTCAGGACACTGAAAAGCATATCATCCCTAATTCACGAAAATATTTGAGTAGATGAGATAATACTAATCACAGAATAATCTATATTAGTTACACAATATTTTTATTGACTCATCCCAACTCCTACCGTTGTTTTCCAGGGAGATTATAAAAATAAAAAATTGGCCAGTCATAAAGAAGCTCGACCTCGACTGACACTAATATTGAATTTAATTTATTATTTATTCGTAATAAACATTAGTCAAGTCTGTTCCTAAGACTAACGCCGCACTGAGACGTAAATTTTTGTGTTCACGACAGAAATTTATTATATATTCACCCTCCGCATAAAGGAACGAGTGGAACATTATTCTTAAATTTCCGCAAGAATGCTTTTTTTCAAGGAAATTGTGTTTTTTGTAAAAGCAATATTGGAACTTCCTGTAGGTACCCTGAAGTAAGGGGTAACTTCTCGGATATTAGTTTTATTAAATAATGTATATGAGATCAGGTGTGGTTTTGATGTAAATCGCTGCTCAGTTATATTGCTCCAGAGAATAACAACATTCGATCATATAAGATAATGAAATTTCTACATTTGCATTTTTAACGTTTGGAATAATATGTAAGGATAATTTTTTCTTTACTTTCATATAAATATACCTTTATGTAATTAAAACATAAATACAATATTCACTTGAAATGTTGGGAATCAAGATCTAATACTGAATATTGCAACTTTATATAAGCAATTAAATATTTGTTTGTTTTCAGCTTCTATATATTGTATATATTGTCGTAGATGATAACTTAGTTTGATGAGATTAGAGTTTTCATAACCGAATTTACTTTGCCAGCTTGCGAAAATAGCAACTCGAACAGATGATATTAATTCCACCCCTGCCTTGTTTACTATAAAACAAATAGATAAATTGCTTTTATAAGATAGGGTCAGAATAGGATTTCATAGTAGCCCGAGCATAAAATTTAATGTGTGATTTATATCGATTTTGATGGAAATTGGTATCTAACAGAATTTCTCTGATTGACTTGTTCAAACGGAAATTGTAGACTACATTGGGCAACCCGTATATTTGATGAGAAATGGATTTCATAAGAATCAGTGCAGCGTTTAGTCCCTAAGAATCAAGAATTCAGTTATTTATTAAGGAATTACAGTCGTTTGATGTTTGATGAAAAATGAATGGGAAACTTCTCAAGTTAAGGTATTAAAAGTATCTCCTAATACTTTCAACAGAAGTATTTTTATTAAACTGCGTTGTGAGACTTAAATAAATTCAGGAACGAAAGCAAAAATATGTTATTTAAAGTTTTAATCAACTTGGAAGCAAGCCATTACAGTGCAGAGTCATATATTGTGGAGCTATTTGAAATTATCTTTGTAAAACTGTTTATTTTAGTTGTATATTTTTAGACATTCTTTGAGTAAGTGGAAATAAAAAACTACTTTGCACGACGCTGACCCATGTTCTTTTTCTGTCTGCATTTTTTCATGTTGTTCCCAGCTATTATTTAAAGAAAGTGGCCATTACTGGCATTCTTTTATATTTTTTCTGACATATTATTAGGATATTAGAGGCACTACATTCTTTTTAACTGGTAGAGCATGAGAAGTTATTGTCCGTTTTATTATTTTTCTGGCAAGAGGACAACGTTTTATTTGCCCTTTTTATGTTCTGTAAAGCGCTGGATGAAGGCAACTTTATTAAACTGCCGTTGTTACTTTTCCTTATTAAGATTAGAGCAGCAATAAATCCGTTGTTTCCTGTTAATTTTTATTTCCCTTCTTGCGCAAAACTGATGTATGTACACAGAACACGAATTTATTCGATCTGTTAACAAATATGTTTGTAGGTGGTTGGTGTCGATGCCCGGCTTTATTTTGATCTAGAAAGTGATTTTCAATACTTTGATCTTTGTGAAAGAAAAACCAAGTCTGCTGACCCTCTAGAAAACTGATAGATATCATGCCTGTCAAAGGAGTGACTGACTTTGCAAAATGGTCGTTACGAGACATTTGAGCGATTGGATTTTACATTTCCTATTGCTTTTTGTAAATCCGTCAACGATATATGCAGGATGTACTTGAAATTGGAGGCAACATTTCAGGAGCGTATTCGGGATGAGATTAAATCGACGTATGTTTGAAAATACTTCCTAACAGAGTTAAGGCCCATTACAGTACAGGGTGGTCATTTTAAGTGCCTCATTCGATTTTCCTGCTTTATTCTTCACCTAGGAAAAAATTCAAAAACTATACTTGTGTAATTTTTTCCGAGGAATCCGATTCCGAAAAGATAAAAACAATTGAATGTCAAAGAAAAAAGTTATGGCCGAAAAAGTGAATAAGAAAAAATATACACCCTGTATATTAATGCGGAGATGGATATGTTCACTGATTGTAAATGCGTATCAGATACATATTTTTTACTTCCGGTTTGACCGGAAATTGCTTTAATTTTTTTTATTTTAGGTGATACACCCTGTATATTGAGCTCAGTTTAAAGATCATTTCTTTCTGAATTCAGCAATATATAACATATCATCATTATCTTTCATATTATTTAATAAGATATTAGGGTTTTAATTTAAAATAACACATGTTATGAAATAAAGTCATCCATGAAAACAAACAAAAGCATTTAAATTATTTATTTATTTCAAAAACAAAAGAAGATATAGTATAACTTATATTCTTTAATTTTTGAAATAAATAAAAAATAATTTAAATGCTTTTGTTTGTTTTCATGGATGATTTTATTTCATAACATACCTATATTTGTGTTATTTTAAATTTAAACCCCAATATCTTATTAAATATCAAAGACAATGATGATATGTTAAATATTGCTGAATTCAGAAAGAAATGTTCTTTAAACTGAGCTCAATATGCAGTGTATCACCTAAAATAAATGGCTAAACAAAATTTCACCATCCGCTGCTGGAAGATTTATTGAAAAATGTTGCCTATTTCTTGTTGTAATAAACACACTTATTGCAGTCAGCGGGCAAAAATGTTTAGGGTTTTATTTTTAAAACAAATATTAAATCAGTTTCAGGCATGTACAAAACGCCGGAAACTTTATATTTTATAAAAGTTTCGTAAAAGTTTTTCCGAACTGAAGGGAGAAGAAATATACAACTTTATTTTATATTCAATAGAACTCACTGTTATCTGCTGAAATTTATTACTTGTGGGTGACGGCTGTAAAATACGTCATACCTGAAACTTCGTCGTTAGTGGATGATTTTACAATATAATGATAAAGAATATAGGAAAATTATTCTGCTGAAAATATGGTTCTGATTAATAAACAAACTTTGTATGTATATGAAATTGGTTTGTTAGAAACTCCATTCCGTACTATTTATTATTAGTCGATAATCGTGCTAAACTCGGCTCTTACCCTTCTGGGACTCAAGTAAATAAAACTCCACCCCGTTTTTAGATTACTTTATTGTATAAATTGTAGAAAATTACATACAATAGGTCACAATTAAAACTACACCCAAAAATTCCACAGGTGTG
The DNA here is from genome assembly GCA_963680705.1 of Rhagium mordax. Taxonomy (NCBI): domain Eukaryota; kingdom Metazoa; phylum Arthropoda; class Insecta; order Coleoptera; family Cerambycidae; genus Rhagium; species Rhagium mordax. Next base: position 94,165,559 of record OY796658.1, on the reverse strand, counting down.
TTATTTATGTACACGCATTATCCTGTAGGATAACATGAATAGTCACGCAATCTCATAGGACAGGACGGCGCTGAAAGGTCAATGTAACTTGCAAGGACTAGAATTAGCGTACCTTTGTCAGTGTGTTAATATATATATGTTATAAGGTTAATGACCATGAGGACCGTGAATTGTCTTGAATTTCCTTGTCAATATCCGCCTGTTTTTTTGGGACCTCTGAAAAAAATTAAATGGTTTATTATTAGTAAAGACTAAGGCAGAGCTCAACGATACACGTAGGTGAAAATTTATTTAAAGATACTACTCATTATGAAATATATTATTGAAATATTCACTGCTCTAGACTAATTTTTGAAAACTTAAACAGTCGAAATTGATTGGGAATATTAAATATTCTAAGGCATTTCCGTACACAGATAAGAGCTGATCTCACGAAATATATGATGTATTCTGTGTTGGAAAGACCAATTTATCCATAGCGGAAGCCTTTAAAATTTATTTTTCTAAAATTGCATTTCGAAAGTAATAAATTTTCGACTGCTAACGGTAGTATGCAACCGGGTGCATTTTAAAAGCCGTAAATTGAATCGTTTCACTTCTCTTGACGGTGTATTCGTATTTGACCTGTGCCACGTTGACCTCGCTCCAGGTAGGCACATAGGAAAAATTGAGGAGAAAAGCAACAAGTCTTACATACTATTCATTCGGGTAAAATATAACATTTCAGAGCAGCGGATGGAACGGCAGGTTGATAAAGGGACAGACGACGAAATCGATAATATTCATTTGTCGACGTAAACATTAATCTCGTACCATTGGAATGAATTTTGGGGACTTCAACCAACGTAGTAAATATGTAATATCGCTGATATGCTACAAAATACGCAGTAAACTCGTTTAGCGCTGTTGAAAATCTGATTATGCTCGATGGGGATTTGGATATTATGTTCAATCATCCTGCTATTCTATCATGTCAGGTGTGAATAATAAACATACGTGTTCAGGAAATAATTTGAATATGTAGTAGGTACATAATATATACGTCAATGTTAAGATATAGTTAATAATAATAATAATAATTTTTAAATTTTATTACTCACCTCAAATTTTAGTGCCTGCTTCGATTCATAATTTCTTTTAGCCAAGGCTACGCGCACCCACTCCGGCTTCTCCGATATGGCTATATGAAGAAGGTATCGTATACCAAGAAGGAGGTGCTCCAGGATGACAAATATTAACAACCATTCCACTTCGCTGAAGTTAGCTGCCGTTCGTTTCATCTGTGGACTGAGGTAGAGAAGACCGCAATTTGTGAGAATCGAGAGCGCACCCAATACCTCAAATGCTCTCTGAAAGAAGAGCCAATCATAATAAATTAATTGGAATATAATTTTACAAAACAAAAAATACAATTTTCGGTTGCAACAAATATAAATTCATAATTTACCTGCCAGGCTCCAATGTCTTTCACTTTTCTACTCATAGGCCTTTGAAACACCTTGCATAACTTAAAAGCGTCGGCTCTTATTTCCAAGACGTTGTTTAAAACTGCCCAAAAAGCTGCCATCGGGTAAACCGAAGAAAAGAGAAATACGTAACCGAACTGTATGAAAAGCTCGAGATAGTCGTCGTATGTGCCTTCATAAGCTTCCATGTCTGCTTCGTCCGTCGCCTGTTTAATGCGCGGATCATCGTACTGTATTTGGGGAATTCTTACATTCGTGAGAAGGTCGCTTGTTTCCTCCATGGCATTTTCCCTGAATATTTTTGGGTGCTTGTGTGTTGACGGTTTTTCTTTAGGGTTTAAGAAGACTTTGTGCTTTAATCGTAGGACCTAAAATAATTAAATTAAATTAAAAAAATTGCAAAACGATCGTTATTCTTGTTTATATAATTTTTCGTTTTTTGGTATATCATTTGGCGATAAACTCGATGAATTTTCATATATTCAACAAAGCCAAGACCTTTCAGCGTGCATAGCTGTATTTACATAAAATATTTCCATATATCTGATGGGGCACGAATTCCCACAGGGGATGGAAGAATCACTGTGTTGTATGATATGGCCATTATTTACTTGGTTTCTTTGTTTCAGGGTGTATTGAAGTGGAAAATTTCAATAAATGAAAAACGAGGGGCTGAGAACACACTCTCAAATTGGCTCGCTTAGTAGCAAGTCTAGACTCTGGAAAATCAAGCCATTTATAACATCTGTTAAACCTGTTAGAAAATGACAAAATAGACGTTAGACAGCGGCATTTTTCTAATTGCTTTTGGCAATACCATTATACTTAATTAATTAAAGGCTAAAAGCTAAGAATATTGGGTAGTCACGAAGAGGAAAATTTATTTTCTATTGATGCCATTATTTTGCTTTAACTTATACATTTATCTATTTATTACTTGGTTCGTATACTTAATCATAAATCGAGTATGTGCAGTTATAATTTGGTTGGTTTATTTATTGATTTATTCCTTCGCTGCTCGTGAAAGAATGAGAAACGATTGCTTTTAAATCTCCCTTCTTTTTTAATCCATTTAGACAGAGAAATGCCGCTCATTTACATCCCTATATCTTACAAATGTAAGATATAGGGTTTATTTCAGGTATTCGATCGAATCATGTTAAATTCAAATATATTCAAGGATATCACAAACAGAGGGTAGCAGGATCTGCTTATTTGATAAACAAAGCACATTTAATTTTAACGATTTAAATAATATTAAACTGATTTCGTCATAATTTCCTTTATTTTATAATCGCCTCGTATTTTGTCTGCTATATACTATATCCATGATTACAGCTAAATATTGGACAGTTCGTTGTGTTGAAATATCGGGTCCGAAAATGCTGCGCGCACTGAGAATTTCAGTTGGTTGGACTCAAATGTGAACAAATTCAATGGAATTTAATTATTTTAGTTGGATCGCAAATGCAATTATCCAAGGCATTTTTTATGTTAACGAACTTATATACGGTGACCCAAACTTTTTATTGTCCCGAATTAAAACAAAATAAATTTATTTTCAAAAAATAAATATGAATTTCTTTTAGCAGTTTTCCTATAATAATATGGAGGTTGTAGTCAAATTTAATATAAATACTAAATTAAGGGATGATTTAACTTACCTTCATTGCGTAATACCGGAAGGCCAACGGTAGTACGGTCTCCTGAAAGTTGTTGATGGCCTGGGAAATAATCAGCATCGTCTGAAGTTGATTCCTGAGCATGTCCATGTCTCTTATGATAAAGGCGATGTAAAAGAGCGACAGGAAGTTATTGACGAATTCGAATAAAACGAGTTTTGTCACACGGTGCCTCTCGTACTGCGATTGGGTTCGGTGGTTTTCTAAAAGCATTCGTAAAATATTCAGATGTTCATAAATTATGCACTAGTCTAAATTCAGAGGTGAATAAACTAGAATGTGTTTATGCCTCAAAAGTTTGGGGAAATGTGGAACACTGTTACAACCGTTTTTGGAATATTTATGTAAGTCAAGTAAGATAAATTGTAAAGCTGTAATTTGGATATTCTGGTAAAGTAGGTGTGAGGAGGTGAAAATGAAAAGTTTTAAGTTACTTTTTTGGGTACTATGTTCATTCTATTGATTGTATTTATATGACAGGACAGGGATTACTATTGTCATATTAATTAAAGGACAATAATTAATGAAGTACTATTTTAGTCCATGAGAATTAATTTATATAATACTTAAGGTATCACAATTAAATCAAAAGCCCTTAGAGAATAAATTGTGACTGGTTTTAATTTTTGCTACTTTGGAGCTATTTTTAACTAACTTCAAGAAAAAATATAAATACATTCGATAAAATGAATAATTTCCCACAGCAATACAATTATAATAGAATTATAAATATATTTAGCAAAACTTACTTACTTACCCCATTCTGTGAGGAAGGTAGCCAATTTTCTATAATACGTATTCATAATAAATACTAAAACTGAGTAAATTATACTTGGGAATATTATATATTGTTGGTAATGTTCATCTGAATATTTTATATAGTCCTCAGCCCAAAAAGACATTAACATAACTATAAATGCTATAACCATACAAACCATTACTATCGGAAGTGAGACCCCATACATCTGAAAAAAAATCCAATTAATGATTTAACATCCATCATGAAAATATGCTCCGAATCGTGGTGTCAAGGGGGCAGAAATAACTTGCCTTAATGTATGTGTTATATCTAGGACTCTGTGGCTGTACTTTTCCCGTTACTGCATCTATGCCCATTGCCCCCCGAAAATTGGGTCTAGGTTCGTCCATGCTAGTCATACCAATAGTGCCCCATTTGAAAGCCATTTCGTTACTGTTTCGTTTCCATATCTTTAAAATAGAGATAACATTTATTGAAATATCTGCAAATATGGTGTCAATATTTGGAGTAATTATTATTATTCTTTTTTTAAGTTAAAGTGAATTATTTCAATTCGCTTGTTTCTTGATTTGTTCATTTGTCTTCATTTATATCTTAATTAATGTAAGCGATGATTTGGCGTGCCCAAATTGGACATTCACTCTTGTAAGACCCGGAAGATAGGCGAGAGTGATCTCATTGTCACCCGGTATATCATTATTGCTACAAAAATTCACAGTTTAATTTGTTGAAGTTTATTTTCAGGAGATTTACTCACATCAGGTTTGACACGGTCTCGATTCACTTATCGTCCAGCAAATACCCCGAGGATATGAACTCTAGACGGGATCTTTGCGTATCCAATTCAATGGATTTACCCGGAAGCCCCTTATTTATCGACTGAAAGCTACCGATTTAATGCTGGACGTTTAATTCAATTTTACAGAAGTCTTACTTTTTTTAGAAAATGGCGAGGACGGTCACCTTAATTCTCTATTTCAACGTTTAATCACGAGTTCTGGATCTACCCGTAAAAATGATTTTGTAACTCTTCGCTGTAAATATATTTTGTAACAATGAATGGATCACTTACTGATGATTTAACCGTAATTATACTTATTAATTGTCTACTAAATATACCACTTACTTTTTTTATTCAAATATAATTAATTTCAGAATTCAAATTTTAAAAAACACTGTGATAAAGGAAATGGATTCGTTTTCCGAAACTCTTAGCTGAGATAGAGTTCATTAACAGTTTTATATCAAATTACATTGTTAAATAATTTCTAAACGTCTTACTTTCCAATTACTCCAAGATAAAAGTGACTAGCGCTAATTCACACTGTTTCTATGTATCACAATAAAACCTAATTATAATTGGCGTGAAGGTATGTCTTTCATACTGAATGGGGAAGAAAAAGATGAATGTGCTTTCCGTAAAAATAGGGGCTGCCTTGCTTTGTAATAAAACGGAAAGTGATCTATTATAAAAAGTTTCGAATTGTGACATTCGGTTGAAATGAATCCCATTTATCTCGACTAGTAGCAGTGGCGGCATTTGATTTGTGACAGACCAGAATAATAATTCTTGTTTAATTTTAGTAAACAAAATATAAATTATTGACTAGATTTTCAAATCGATAGAAAAACTATGAACAGTTTGCCAACTTGAAAACTCTTAACCCTTAATATTTCCTAAACCAAAAATGTTAATGATACCTTTACTATTACTTAGGACTACAGCACAATAGAGACATTTTGAATATGGGCTCTGTGAAGCCAAATTTCCTTAATTTCAAAAATATCGTCAAATCTGTGTTGACAAAAAACAATATAATTTTTAATTATATTTCATAGGTTACTGAAAAAAAATTCGTTGTTTTATGAACTCTGTGCGGCTTAAAGGCAGCACGGGGAGGAATTATTCAATCTTGTATAATGGCGAAGGATTTCACGGTACGTTATAAATTTTTAAGAAAGATTGTGCTCCCTCTTAACCCATGTACTGGAACACTCTCGGCAATTCTGGCATAGACAGAATGGCACGTCATCCATCCATTGTATTCCCCGTTGGTTGGAGTTTTTGTTTGTGCCCCTTAGCGCGCCATCAGACTTTAGACACTGTTATTAACTGTACAAAGCCTTCTTGATCGCGCTCGACGTCTTAGATGCAGGCCCAGCAAATTATTTTCCCAGATTAACTCTCGCAGATTATAAAGGAACTTAGGAACAGGGTGTCAGATTTTTATCTCGCCGAGGCGAGGACGGATTTTATCAACTTCCTCTTCTTAACGGAGAAATGAAGGGCCTTTTCGAGTTGAAAAACGGAAATGACGTTAAATCTCATCGTGCGCCGTTTAACTGCAAACTTTCAAAGGCGTATAAATACTTAAACGCAATATTTATTACTAAAATACGCTCTTAGGCTTGATGATACTCTGAAACTTCATTCTGGTTTCTCGTGCCTAAAAAGGTTTAATGCCAAGATACCTTACGAAATATGAAGTCGCGATAGGTGGAAGGGCGGCATTTACCCTTAATATTATACGGTAGGGGGATTATCTGGGTGCAAGTATTTTAATACATTATCCTTTTTCTCGAGCTTTTGTTTTTATTATACGTAGCGAGCAGAACTATGTTTCAAATGATATTTTGATTCAGAAGACAATTGGAATTAGAATTAACTCGGAAGGGTGTTTGGGTAAATATTTGAAATTTTCTGGTTCTGGCTCATTTTCAAATAGTTTGGCCTTGAAGGACATCGTGAAAAGGCACTCGTCGAAATATTAATGGCAAATCTTTGATAATATGTTTTTTCTAGCTGCAATTGTTCCTGAGTTTTCCTTTAATAGCCACCCTAGCGAAAAATCTAATTCTCATCCGACCTAGTTCGCAACAACGATTACCTTTTCAGGAATACCCCGTATAAAATTATGAGATTATTAAATAGAAGAAGGCCTGTATTATTATTATTATGTAGTAAAAGCAAGGATCGGAGATCCTGGTAATATGCCAACAAAAGGATCCTAAATTATCAAAACCTACATCACTTGGCATTATTCTGTGGTTGTTACTTCGTAAGCAGGTAATCTAAAGCTTAGGCCACTGATCAACTTGTTTTTGCCCATAATTCTGAAGCAGTTGATTAGGATCGAGAACAATGCAACTGGGAGAAACTATATAACGTGTAATTATCTCTTTATTAGACTTGGAATCAAGTATGGATGCATCTCTCCATAAGCCTTTAAATATATTCAATTTGCGCTTAGAGGCAAGTAATTTTTTTTTAAATGCCAAGATTCCGTTATTTTTAATTGTACCCATTGTCAAATTATATAATACAGTTAGAAGTGTTACAAAAATTATAAATTAATAAAATTACTTTGAATCAATGATACCATCAGAATATATTATGTCTATAAAAAGCAATGTATAAAATATTCTACTTAATATAAAAAATAACTTACCTCAAGAACCAGGGTAACCCATACAACATTGAATATGCAAAAGAAGGGCACTGTTTCTCTTGATACCAGCAGCTGCAAAAACCCCAAGCAAACTGGTACCATGAGGGCAGAAGTGTAGAAACTCAAAAATTGAAAATATAAGGCTATCGCTTCTCCAAAGTAAAGTCTAATATCCTCTGAAAATGAAAAACAAGACTTGCTCAAATGATTCGAAAACTGCCTGATAACAACATGTATGTTCTTGAAGAACATTGTTTGCGTATAATTTTTTTTCTAAATTTTAGCGCTGTCGAGTAAAATTCATTTAAAAATTTAAAAAAATGGTGAGGATTATCTTGTTCTAATTGATTTTTTCCGTTAATTATTAAATTCTGTGTTAGGTATTTGTAATATATACCCGTTCATATATAAATTATACTAATATGCTATATGCTATGTTCCTATGTAAACTAAATATAGCGAAATAATTTGTAAATTCGATAAGCCTCTCAACGTTTCAATTAATGTTGTAGACAATCAAATTGTTTGCCAACATAAATTCACATGAACAACTAACGCGGCAATGAAAACCGGTGCATGTTTAATATTTCCATTAAAATCTTAATTAAATACCGATTAAATTTTGTGTAAATTGATTGGTTTGTGCAAGCATGATACTACGGTTATTAAATGTAAAAGCTAATTTAATTAAATGTAACGAAAACTACTGTTTAAATAAAAATGGAATTTCCGAATTTTGTTTAAAGAATAGAGCTTTTCCTCTAGTCCTAATTTTTTTCTACCACTCCATTTCTTTACATTATATTCACCCTGATAATGCGTATTTACTATTATTTCAATTCGTACCAAGTCAATCGTTAAATGTCATTTTAAAATGTAAATCCACCGTGTATTCACACCTTGTTAGGCCGCCCGCCTGGCTGTTCAGTGTTCACATGGATTTTAAATTTACCAGGCGACAATTTATATAATTATCATCAAAGGGCAAAATAACGACTTGTTAACACGCGCCGCTGCTCATTACATTTTGCACAACCTTCATTATTGTGACAATTAGAGGATGCTAACATTCATCCAGGCGCATCCCTGCTCTCCCGCTAAACATCCCCAATAGTCTGGCGGATGCAAATGACGATCTTGGCGAAATTGCAGGGTTGGGAACACAAATGGGACTCCTAAACCGATGATGCTAATGAATGAAAGTGTATTTGTGGAGTTCTCAACAGCTAGTACTGGCCCTTTCGGCTGAACAAATAGGACAAAAAAATATTTATTTTCGAATATTCAAGTTTTATAAGCAAAATTCCATAATGTGCTTCCAAACGAGGTCTCTACTTTCACTGTGATTTTTGGCTTTATATTTCTGTCAATACTGTTCCTGCGTTCCTCTCCGCGTTCATTATTTTAAACTCCTGAGGTTCCAACCATCTTGTCTTTTTCTGAGGTGAACCAAGAAGATCACGACAAGATAGCCATGATATGAAGAGTCCAAAATATTCGAAACTTCTACAAATCGTCAGCTTCGTGAAAGTTTAGAATCAATATGTAAAAACAAATTTGGTGTCATAGTAACGAAAACAGAAGACATAAGATTTATGCTGAATTCCAACTCAATCTTAACAACGCACATTATTGCACTCAACTGAAAACTAGATAAACTCGTTTTTGGCATTGTAATGACAGAAAATATTATGACGGACCTGTTCATTGCAAATTCTAAGCGCTTCAAACAGTTCAAACAAAGTAATTAACAGAGAACGCGTTGTGGCCTAGTCCCAGTCCCACTGTTATGTTTGCCTTAAAATTCAAATTGCTCAGATGCTGTTAAAATAATTCGTCTGAATGAGAGGGGAATTCGTTTTCTGTCTACAAGATCACCGTAAAAATTAATGTAAATACAAGGCGAGTAATTGGGAGGAATTTAGTAACAACTGCTTTTATCTCAGTTTGGAAATTAAAGAAAATTGCGATTTCCCATATTATTATATCATTTCCCTCTTTACCTAACATAAAATCCTAGGATTTTCCGGGGGTTATATTTCGGTAACTTGAGAGGCGGTTAAGAAAACATTTTTAAGAAAACAAAACATTTAGTTCTTTCTACTTCATCCTTAACTAAGATCAAGTATTTTCTAGCAGAAGACAAGTGTTTGTATTTGAGCACAATAATTTATACGCTATTCAGCACTAGAAACATTTCCTATGATCATGGATTGGATGCGATGTTCAATCATTGATGATGTTAAAATATTAGTAATGATTTCTGATTTTTAATAGGTTTATGATTAGCGACTTACCGAAAGGCTGCCTTCTAAAGGGCGACATGTACCAGCTCCTCCCCAACTTCTTCAATGCCTCTTCGTCATGTAACGGAAACATTTGCGTCACAATTCCGTACTTCTGACAAACTTGAAAAATCGACTGCCCCTCATAAAGGGTGAAAGTAGGATAACCTGGCACATGGTCGTCTTCGGCTAGGGCTCTAATATTTTCAAGCTCGTGTCTTACAATATTTTGTCGCTCAGCCATTGTGAGCAGGTCGTCTACATGCATATCGTTTGGAAGAAAATCTTCTAGTTGTGCCACGGTGATTTCTCTCATTTGCCCATTGCGGTCTTTTTTGATTAACTCCATTTCCTCGGCTACCTCCAGGAACTTTATTTTTGAAGCTGACAAATGAAGGATATAACCCTACAACAGACGAATATTAATCGGCCTTACTTCTCTATTTCATTGTATTTGCTTAGGCAGAAACTACTTACATCATCCGGATTAAATGGTTGTTTCATGACAATCAGTTCCCCGCCTCCATCTCTTCTTCTCCCTCTAATTTTGTCTATGAGCCACATTAATGTATTTTCAGGGACATGAGAAGCAATATGAATAATAATGTAAGTTGGCGGCAATAACGTCTCTTCAACATCCGACGTTTCTTCAGCCATAGTTCCGTCATCGAGTTGTTGCTTGCTCATGTTTCCTAGAATATAATGTACACATTTGATGTAAGATTATGAGATCGAACTGTTTTGCCTGCATGACGCCCTTTTTGCAGTTTATGTTTTATTGACAATCAGCTAAAAAAACCTACTAGCTCGAGTGGACGATGCAGTCAACAGAGTCATTAATTAAGCCAGTGAAAGATACTGTGATGTATTTTCATAGTAGGTCCCTAAGTATAGTTGTTCATTAGTCATCCAAGAGATAGCGCCGATGGTACGGAAACAAATTAGAAACAGGTGAATTATTGTGGAATCTTCTAGAGGAATAACTAGATTATTTTAGAAGGTATATCTTTAGGTATATAAAGGACAGGATAATTCACTACAGTCAGTTGAATATTGGAAAGTGAATTGAACACAAGAGACAAGGAACAATGACTAGTAGTGAATAATTTAATAAAGTTACGAATATAACTAAATACTCCTCTATTGAGATATTTCTATATAATAATATCTTCAAAAGAGTTGATTAATTACTAAAATGCACGAGTTACATCAGTTGAGGGTTTTTTCAAAAAACAGGAAAATGTGGAATAAAAGAAAAATTTTGAAAATTATCTCATGTTTATCATGTGCTCATTGTTGCTTATTTTTTTAAATGAAGTAAATACATAACGAAACCGAAATGCAAAATAAAATATGAAATACCTAATTTAATTACATATTCTGTTTACGAAGTTAGTTGTGAATTAAGCCTCAATTACTTTAACAAATTAAACATACATTATGCACAGCTGTATTAAGAGTAAAGGCATTGTTAGTTAATTTCCGTAAATGGGTATGTTTCGTAACTATTTCACATACTAATACCTATATACATACCATATACCTTTTGAAACAACATATTTATATTTGCTATGTTATTGGAAATAAAGCACTGCTGTCAGACATTGAACACTTTACACATTTATGGAAAATTCCCAAAGGTAATAAATAAACAATAAATTGAACGTTTATTAGCTAAAATATTAGTAGCACGTTTTGTTTAAGTTCTCTAGTGTCGACGGTTAATACAGTGGGACTAATTTGTTAATGCCAGCAAAAAAAAATTGTGATAGTTAAAAAAATATTCACCTCTGCAGACAAACGGTATGTATGAATAAGTTCTTATTTACTTTCTTCTTTATGTACATAATGTTTTTGTTTTAAATTACAATAGGTAAATAAAATAAAATTCCCAATGCATAAAAATATTAGTATTAGCATAAAATGATTGCCATATTTTATCAATTAAAATAAAATAAAGACTAATTTTGGTATACAAATAAATAGATGTGATGTTAATTTTTTTAGTGTAATTAATTCCAAAATCGAGAAGAATTGCAGTCTACTCTCAGTTTAGTAGGAATAGCATCGTACTTTAGTTACCAGCATAATAATATGTAGAAAAAATAAATCGAATTAATTTACGTTTTTAAAGATTTAAATCGAACCAGAAAAATATTCAATCATCTTACCACGAAGTGTGTCTAGCGTTTTGTGTATTCCCCATAAGCTATTTATGAAAGGATCATCATCATCGTCAAAGTAATTCAAATCTGATGTGATCGATTTTGTGTCACGATCTGCTGAGGTACTTGTTTCGGACTGACTGTTCATTACTTAATGGGTTAGCTGCAAAAAAATATTAGTAAGGGTTAGTTAGTTAATTTAGTTAATAACTCAGATAAAGCATAAAGCTAACAAACAAATACTTGAATATAGAGGATTATCTTTGTATCTGTAGTACGTAATCAGTGCTGATTAAAAAAAAATGGGGATATAAATTTCAACTTGCATATTATGTGCTTGTATAAACGTCTATATTTGCTGCATCATAAGAGCTTTAAAATAATATTTAAAACGATAATTAGGGAATCATTATTTCAAGGAGGGAAAAGCAATAAGAACCACATCAAATATTGTTTTTGCTCCTTTATTTTCTGTCCATTTTTTATTGAATTTGATACACAGTTTTGAAACCCAATTGGATAAATATAAATCCAAAAACTTTGCTGGGAATCTCGCGTCAACGTATTTGGTGAACGTAATCGATCCATTGGGGTTCTCAGATTGTATAAAAGGATTTTTAAAGTCTAATTTTCTACAGTCCTGTTTTTTATATTTGCAGAATTATGACTTATACTTGCACCTGGTTTTAGTGATTCTTTTGGTTTGTGCTGAAATGGAGCCACATCGTAATAAATCTCAGCTATACACTAAATATACTTTAACTCATAAATGCGATGAAAAATTGTCACGCGTTCTAACAATTTTTAAAAATAGCTCATACAGACATCGTTTTACAAAATTGATTTATTTTCAATAACGTCACTTTTTTAAAATAAATAAAAAACTACAATTTCGACATGGTTTTATTATAAGATGTAAACTCGTCTATTGCTCGGGAAGGAAAACCACCTAGGATATTGTAAATATTTGGCTACATTCCGGGCACATAATATATCACTAGATTGCCTTATATATGACGCAACTTATCCTGTTAAATAATTAATTGTTTGTGTGAAACAGGAAACAGTTCGCTGATGTAGAAATACTGAGTAGTTAAAAAAGTGCACATAAAACCAGAAAAGCAAACTTGCAGAAATTAAACTCGGATAACCAGTGACATAAAAGATAAAGAAGTGGAATATTATTTGTTGTAATAGAAGCCAGAAACTCTGAAATATGAGTGGTTACTACCAGGGGGCGACACTAAAGTTGCCTTCTTGCTCCTTTAATATTATAAAATATTACCGAATTATAATTATTATTCCGACAACTGAAAAGGGAGAGTAGTAAATCAGATAATGAAAAATGTTAAATTACATGCCTTTAGACTGAAGTAAATTCTTAAACTAGAAAATGGTAAAAACACGTCCGATTAGAGTTTGTGTTACTAATAGTGGCTCAGTTAAAATTCGTATCGCGAAATTTCTAGTATGGTATCGAGAAAACCTAATAAACCTATTAAATACATTGCCATCTATTCCTATTGGCAACCCCATCTGGTGATCATCATTTTTATACAATTTGCTCTACAATGTTTTACCACCCTGTATGTTAAATGTTGTTACGTAGTTGTTACCACAGCAAATAAATGAGATCATCCATATTTACAATCACCTAATCTAATGACTTCCTACAAATCGGTTATTAATGTTATGATATAATAAACACTCAGTGATTAGTTACCAAAACTGTTAATCCCAAAACCAATGAATTAAATATGCTACCAAGACATATGAAATAAAATTGTGAAATTACCTTTATCACTATTAACTTCAAGTTAACTAAATCACAATTTTACTATCGTTGTATTTTGGTTTAATATGAGCCATAAACAAATTACCATTATCCTTAGGCCTTATTAATTAAAACAATGCATTAAGTTGACAATAAAGTTAATGCAAAATGTAAATATAACTATCTATTTATATTGCTCAATACTTTATAGGTTAGGTTTACTACGGCATATTTGGAAGTATGATATAATCAAGTAATTCAAGTATCAAAAATCTGGACACAAGCCCATGGCGCTAGCAATCAGAACAAAATTTGAATGCAAAGAAACATTGGTCAAGAGCATAGTTTTCTCCAAAATATTTGACTCCTTGCTCCGGCATGGGTTGCACCGTTAGCGAGTAGATGGCAGCATCGACTGATATAATAGCGATCTACTGCTACGTAGTGGTAACTTGAGGAATTCAATGTACGATGGCAATAGTAGCACCAAATGTGTTGCGTTTAGAAAATAAGTTTTAAATTTTAAAATAAAATGATGCCGAAAGTGTATTAGATTAAAATAATTTCAACTCTACATAATTGGGTACATTATACTCCATGAAGTTAAAATGCATGTTTCTCGAAAACCGTGCATTTTATCGACATAAAATAAGTATTCCTTTTCTACGTAGAATTTAATGCTGCAGTAAAAGCAAATATTACTTTTTAAAAAAGTTGATACTCCAAAAGAGTAATGAGGAAAACAAAAGAAAAAATTAGGCGTTCGTAGCGCTCTTTATATTATTCGCCTAAATCATAAATAACAAAAAATTTAAATAAAAACATTGCTTTTTACTTCCCATAACTTTAAGGAAGCAACATGGTACTAATGTATGATCAGCTGAAACGTGGAACCTACAGTTTGGCCCACTTTTTAATGAACACCCTGTATATAAGTGAGCAAGTGAAGATAGCCATCCAGTAATATATAAAAAAATGACTGAATAGAAACAGAACAGTTTTTGTTGCTCTAATTATTAATCATTAGAGACAAAAGGCAAGAAGCTTTAACAGTGCAGGAAGTTATAGAGAGAAAAAAGCAAAAAAAACAATTAATACGAAAAGATATTAGAAAAATCCAAAAAGATATCATTCGCCATTCTACCACCAACGAACTCAGTACTTTTAGCGTTTGAAGTTGATTTATCCATCTACCATGATGCGAAGAGAACAATGGATATTTATACTCGACTGATTAAATTTGCTACTTTTACGACTAAGCTACAAAATGAACTATTCTTCCAGTGTTGTAAACATTTTGATGAGTCGTTTAAATTTTAATCGTACCTACAAAATGTATTCATGATCTAGACTGTTTTAAGCAAAATCATCAATAAACATTGTAAAAACTAAATTTGCGTAGCATAAAATAAAAAGTAAACTTACGTGTGAATAAGGGAAGTTCCCATAAAAACTTTACATTACATTAGAGCTGCATGCCACTACAATGTCAACACTGTCAAACGAACGTCACATAAAAATAAAAATTGCAACACGAGAACTATGTTGTAATATTTCGTCCCGCGTTCGGAGTGTAAAAGTTTAGGTGATAAATTTTTCTTTAATGAAATTTTCAGTTGGGTTAATGATATTATAGAAGTTCGGCAGAAACGAACGCCAGGCTTTCACTGGAGTATTTACAAAGACGCTGAGGGATGATGTAGGGTGACTACTAGACAGTGGCATTGTCAAAATAATAAAAATGTGGATCGAGGATATTATTACTTTGAAAAATTGGATTATATTCCTTTCTGCATACTTTTGTGTGGTGTTCTTGCTATTTTGTGGACTTTGCGTGAGAGGTAAGAATACAAATATTTGCCTCAAATGTGGAAAAATAAAATATGAAGTGGGTATTTAAAAGTACAGGTTCATATTGAAAATTATATATTTTTGATGACTTGGAATATTACAAGTGCACAAATTCTTGCCTCATTTTTGTATGGTACAGAGTATTATTCAAATATGGCGTTAAAATTATTTTACACTATATTTAAATTCTATTTTCTAATATCATAATGGAAGTAATTACGGTATTAGCTATTTAAAAAATGTATTTAACCAAATAATTTGATTATTTGACAAACCCATGATCTTCATCTCACATACCCCTCTTAATCCTCTTCATATCCCATCCTGGATAGTGCAGTTGTTAATTATTAATTCTAATATTTTGTATTTTAGATTTCATGCACATTCTTACGGATTTCAAGCAGCGTCCAGTGGATTCACAATTAAAAATTGTTCACTTTGGTGAAAAAAATAAACCATTACATAGATTGCCCAGAAAAATACTTAAAAAGTGATTTAAATGCTAGTTGTTAAAATTTAATACAACGCATTTAAAAGGAATATAATTCACACTTGTGTAACTCAAAGTTAGATGAAACTTGTTAGATGAAAAATGCCTCCTGCATATAATAGTTCTAGCTTTTTTCTGTTTCTTTAATATTTATATAACTTTTATCTTATCTGTTTATTTATAAATTTAAACGGAATATAAAATTTTTAACTTTAAATCTATTTTATATTACTTGGACATATAAATATGTTGCAATTCAGATACCTATTCTGATTGCGAAATACACAGTAAGGTCCATCGCAATAGGAACAGCTAGCTGTGCACTTTTTATTTGCGAAAAATCATCCAATTACTAATGATTGCCCGTTAATATAATTATTACTTTGTGCGAATTGTGAGATGTTACTCCTTTTTCTTTTTCATATTAGTTAGATCTCTTTATTTTACGTATTTTACCACTTGCAATTTGGTATTATAGTCTCACCTCTCTATCTTTAATCAGAAAATTTGTATAAAAGGAGTCGTTATGCATGTGCCCATATTGAAGCAAATAATTTATTTTTCCCTTATTGGACACATATTAAAAAACACAATGGTCTTTTCTAGAGGAACTGAACCAAATGGATTCGCTTTGATTAAAGCATTTAGGGACCGCAGAAAAAAAATGTCAAGAATAAATAAAAGCGTCGCCATCCATCAAATACGAAATAAAAAGGCAATTTAAATTTAGGATTTATCTCACATTCTTATTTTAGAATGACGATTTGACCACTATTCTCAACACAAAATAGAAATAAATTTCTTTCTAGGCACCTATCTGTATCCCACATGTGGGATGGAAAATTCAATTTCAGTTTGTAGCATTGAAGTAGAATGTTAAAGGGTCGTTGAATTAATGTAACAATTTAGCAAGAAATTGTCCATTGTATTGGCGACGAGTTCGATTTGCGGCGAGTTAAACAAAAAACTTAGTTAGGGAAGTATAGTTGATTGGATGTTTTTGCAAAGGCAGTTGTGCAAGGAGTTTCAATTGAGCTATGCGGCTACAGTGGCGTAGCCAGGAAGCTATTTAAGTGAAACCAGTTAATTTGTATGCTAGTTTTGCAAAGAATTTCTATGATAGTGTCTTTTATACAAAACTGAAATTAAATAGAAATAAAAAATTAAAAAGAAAAATAGGAAAACGCATTATTTTATGTAGGCTTTTCGAAATAGTGAAGAGTATCATTGAACGATTGAAAATCTTTCGAAAGAAAGATTTCAGTAACTTTATGCCTTCATATATTTTTTAATAATACGTAAAATGAAAAACATTCTTAGTTGCAAGCGATGTGTTCTATCAACCTTTACGATAGAGGTGTACTATTTTTCCTTGATGATGAATGAATGATTTCAACAAGTCATACCATGACAAATAATGATAAATACTAGTCCATTCCATTTACGCAAGCCATTTATTAATTAGACAAAATACGTATCACAATTAGGTACACGTCTCGTACAATAAAATTAAAATGGCAGGACGGGCTTATAATTAAATTTTATTTTCATATTATTAAATTAACGTTTGACATATTGTGAAATTTGTAGCATTTATAAACTTGTCCCTTTTATTAAAATTATGATATATAGATACCCAACCGAAATTACTCCGATACCCCTTCCTACATAACTCCCTTCATCTGCAGCCCTGTTTAACGAACTATAGAGTAACGTCGAGTCAAGCGGTCGCCCACGAAATAGAAACTGGAGGCCGTAGGTCATTACTGTAATGTCCAAGTGAACGCGACAATGGACCACTAAATTCCCAGGAAACCCTTAACACTACGCAAGAACGCCTGAATGCAGATATTAACGCTTTATTGGGTTTCTGGTTGCAAAAAAGTTTCCTAATTTGCAAAAAAAATTGATAGAGGAAATAAAGTAGGATCAGACTTCACGTATTTAATTGTGCCAAAAAGATATCAATCTAAACACTAAATAAAACGTTTTTATGTCGGGCTGTAAGAAGAAAAATCTGGTGGAAACCAACACAAGAAGCAAACAATTAATATTCATAGGATCCAAATAGTCCACTAGAAACAAATGCATTGGATAGAGCTTTTTTAATTTCGTGGTAAATAATTTTGTTAATAAATGGTTAAATGTATATCTTGTTGCGCTTAATAAAATCTGGTCAATACGATACGTATTCGCTAGGGTGCGAAAACTTTTGGAAACTTTTGCTGACACTCTTGGTATAATAAATTGGTTGTGTACGACGTTTAAACCACTTGACACTGTGACCGTGATATTTCTGATTCTTGTGATCCAATAACAACTCGCAAACTTTCTTAAACTTTCTTAGTGGCCTAGTTCGCAGAGGAAAAACTCTATGAATTGATTGCCAAGTATATTGCCGAAATTAACGATTATAATATTTATAAACTTATACTTTCAGTACCTCACCATTTTTAGCGATTAAAGCGAACAATAAAAGTACAAGAAAGTTATTTAAATATGTAATACAGTGAGTATTACGTCCTGGCGCATTGACCTTTTAGTTTCAGTTGAAGACCTGAAATACGTAAATTAGTAGTGCAACTTTTGTACAAAAATATGTTCTGATGGTGCTCGATCTTGAATAGCAAAGTGTTGCTTAAGCCAAGCCAAGTTTTAACTATAATAAAAAGTAAAATATTGCCTATTCCTGGGGATAGCTTCGGCTATATTTTTTTATTGCTTGATTAAATTCATCTTCAATTTTGGTGTCAGTATTTAAAAGATCCGAGATAATATCACTAGAAAAAAAATCTTGGGAATAAATGGAAGAGTCTGAACTATAAATTGATTGAGAAGGTGTTTTTTTGTAAAATTCAGATACATTAAAAACAATATCAAGTTCTTTCTTTTGACCCCTAATATCGATCAGAGATAGATATTTAGACGCAATAAACGCATCAAATTATGTACAACAAAGAAAATCCTATATTACATATTGAGTAACACGGGAGACTTAAATGAACTTAATATACGAAGCGTAAAAATTTGATTTATGGAGTACCGTCAAGCGAGGAATATTTATGGAAAATGCTTATATTCCTACTGTCTCTAACAGACACAACACATTTTATATGATGAGATATTGTCAAATGGAATAAAATGTTATGAAAGACACAAATGAATAGGAACGCATAAAAACGGTTGTTCCTTTTAAAGTGCAAATAACCTTTTCACCTTGTACTTAAAGGTGAAGTACCCAGCTGAAGATAATATGCAGCTTCAAATAGGACTTCAAATAAAAGAATAAAGTTAAATTTTGCTACTCATTGTACGTTGAATGCTTCTCGAACCAAAAATCATCGAGCAATCATTTACTTTTTGGGTATATAAGGGGTTTGTATGGAAAATTTCATTAAAAACTTTTTATAGAGAAATGAACCAGTCTTTTATGTATAAAAGTCACGTAAGCTTTGGCCTACCTCTATAAAATTTTATATCAGCGCCGCACGCAAGGGCAGTATCTTTTCCGAAACTTATACAATAAGCAATTGCTTGAGGATTTCTCGTGTTAGTTTTGGTATATTATTATGCAATTATTCCTCAAGATGGCTTCTATGGTACTAAGCCAATTCTAAACTATCTTGTTTAAGAAAAAATTGTCGACCCCAAAACTGGACGTCAGCGGATTTAGCAGAATGTTTTACTACTGATGTCTATACTTTATACTTACAATTTTTTCTTCAAACCAAATGTTTAGCTAGAGTTACTTTTCAGTGCCTATCCTTGAAATCTCATAACAGAATTACGCGTCTCTCTTCCTTATAACAAAGGAAGTCACACTGACCTAGACTCGGAAGTTTTACTGTTGGTCCAAATCTTCCCGCTTCCAGAAATCCAGTAAAAATAATTTCATATAATCCATCTGAGATCTTAAATTGTCTGCAGCCTACTTCCGCATCTCTAAGCTAAAGAGAATATCTTATATCTTGAAAATATTTTTTATTACCGATTTAGAGGCTTATATAATTCAAAGACAAGGCACTGTAATTTCGTCTGCCATTTACTGTTTCCAATGAAATCAGCTGGATTTGACTTTTTTATTACCTTTTGTCTTTTTTTACGAGTGTTTTTATTGACATATTCAAAGATCTGCCCTTTCGCTGCGTAAACTGTGTTCATCCCAGCAGCAACTATGTCAGACACTGTGCGGATAAATCGGGTTATTTTCGAATGCAAAGAACGCCGGAACAGAGATGAGTTTAATTCAACCGCTGATTATCCCTCTCATATTGTTTAGCTAAACACACTCATCAGAATGAAAGCTGGTTTTGTTTTTTTTTCATGTAAAGGCGAGTACAGCGAGGAAAATACTCAAATTCTCAATTTGATACTTTGAAACATAAATTTGAAAGTAAAGTAAATACAATAATATATCTATAATAGGTAACAGTATTTTTTTTAACACAAACGTTATACTGAATTATCATTGTTTGGTTTTCCATCAAATTCCAATTAGGATATTTGTAAATACCAATGAAAATTCTTATTTTATTACATTTTGAAAACCTACCACTACCTCATTATAAGTAATCCACTTCTTAATTAACATTTATCTCTATTTTAACTCATCCGTTGCTATTGCCTTAATACTCTTTGCCTTTAAATATATCTAGTAAATATTCTATACTGTAGTTGCGAAGTTTCACGAAGATTTTTTTTATTTTATGTTAAACTTATTCCACATAAAAGTGAACCCCAATATAACTAACCGTAAAATAACGCTTACATTTTGAGCGTATCGAAAATTGAATCTTAGGTGTAAAATCTTCTGTTCCATAACCATATCAATTGGCTATTTGTAAGCCGTTGTATAAATTGGACACGTCTTAAAGGAAGATAACGATTTAACTAACGTCTCGTAAGCGGTTGGAGATGAGAGGGAGACCGATATTCTTAAAATGATCTTCCAGACCGAAGTCGAAGTTTGTAATACTAGAAGTCGTAACCATAGGTATATGATTTCATTTGAAAGTGATGGAATAATTTCACAATAAAAATAAAAGTATGTCAAAAACAAATTACAACTGATGTTGCACCTGTACGTACCTATATTGCAATACCAGAAAAATACCAAGGAAGATACATTGTAGGAGTAGATTAATTTCATTTGAACCTAAGAAGGGCTGGGATAAACCGAAATAAATTAATTGTTCTACATTTATTATTTGAGTTGGTAGTTTATATTGATTTTGAAAAAGAGAATCTTAAGTCACACCATGACTATGAAAACTTACACAAAATGGGCTGCCTTCTAAAATCTAAAGTTATCTCTGAACATTATTTGCATTTGATTCAAAATTGATAGTAAAATGAATCGAACAATTTCAATTTTAATTAAGAAATATTATCCTTAGAATTTTCTTTCAATGCATATAATAACTCTTGTAGATATTATATTAAACTATGGATTTTCAGCACCCAAGAGTGAGCCACTTCTATATCTGAATATACAATTCAAATAACGTCTGCCTTTTTAGAAGACTTATTTCCACCTATCCGTTCATATGAAAATGAATCTGCTAAGCTAGCTCATTTCCATTAATGAATATAAAATCTGTATTAAATCTAAAGCTTGGAAAAGTAAAAGGTGAGTTACGCAGTTAAGGCACTGCTTATATCCATGCAAAAAACTACATCCTTCTCCTTTTAGACGTAAGCCTTGCTCACTTTTGTCCTGAAAAAGAAGTGATTGAATAAATGAGATTTTCTCAAACGACGCGGTTACCATAAGACTCTATGTATTATTCATTGCAAGGTAGTTCCTTTTTTACCTCTGTCTCTTGTCTTTCAACTTAAACTCACTCTAAACACTTTTGGGTTGTTTTATTTATGTCTCCCCTTCAGATTTAAAATCCATTTTATGACCGCAGATTACTTACGAGTAAATTTATTGCCGCTATTAATAAAAGTTTTTTGTTCGAAATTTATTTAGCTATTAATGTATTTTTGGTCTTACATAAATCTAAAATAGTGACATGGGGATTAAAGGAGAAAGCCTTTTTGGCATTTCTGGATAAAGTGAACTATTTACGTTCGGTTTGCAGTGTATTTCCTATCGCAGAAAATACGGAAATAAAATATATTTGTCTATTATTTATATTAAAAATGTTCTGTGTTATCTACTCGCAACTTATTTTCAATGAATGTATCAGTTTTGACCTTTATAGATAGCCTTTTGTGCTACGATTTATGTAGTTATGCAATTATTGTAATATAATAGAAGAAATAATGTTTTTTGTTGCGCTGAATACAGGAATGCTTTTAACGATTCTCAAAAGCCTCGGGAACATTGCGTAATTTTCCTTTAAATTGAATTGGATTGGATTATATTGAAATAAGTTTGGGATAGAAATATTCAAAACCATTTAAACAATCCGATGTACCTTTTTTGGCCCCGAAAATCTCGATAACATTATTTCTCGATTTGGACGTTACAACAAAATTTTATACCAGGTTCAGAGAAACGTCCTGTAAACTCAGATTATTGAGCTTATCAGAAATTCTGAAATATTATTTTTCGACGACAGGAATAAACTATTCATTGAACTCGATTTATTTCTGCTAGAAATATGTAATCAATCTTGCTAATTGTTGTATTACGTACCTAGTCGAGTGGTATACGATTAATATGTGTGTTTACCTTTTCGAAGTGTAGGAAAATTCCGGTTCTGGAAGAACGTCGGCGTCGCGTCGTGCTGAAAAATGATATCTCGTGACGTAACACACCATCAGATTTAGCAACACGAATCCTGGCACTGCTAATTCTACATCCTGAAATTAGATCTTTTGTGAACTTCTGCCTAATGACACATATTACTACACTATCACAGATAATATTTTTTATACTCCACACAAACATGAAACTTGAAACAATACCCAAGTGAAAATTTTGCTCTACCTACGATTTTAGATAACGTGATATCAAATCTCGCGCTGTTACGCCCAATTGTTAGACCCTTTTAATTATCTGCCAAGAAATACAGTTTTATTAAAACAAAGTCTGAATGTGGTCCCTTTACGCTAATTATGCAGGAGCAGATTTCATATAACCAGCAATTACTTGTGGTGCTATCTCCGACTTACCCTTTTATTTCGAAATGCCGAAAGGACAAACAATAACAAATGCTGCACCTCAAATTTTACGGCGCCCTTCATATCGTAATGCTTCGGTCCACGGATTAACTAATGTTAAAGTTTCCCAAGGGTGTTGAATTAAAATAGGTTTAATTTTTTTTGGCTAAGTCAGCTCTTTAAAGCTGAATGATTACTGCTGGTAAAGCTGCTTTTTTTGCTGGAAAATTGATATGCGGTTTGTTATTTTGTGATGCTAGGGACATCAGCGAAGAGAGAAGAACAGTTAATATATTAATTAAAAAATTAGTGCAATAAGTAAAATATATACTCACAGCAGTTATATAATACGGGGTAATTCAGGTTGTTTGTTGGTAATTTTAGGTATTGACTGTACTCATCAAAATAAAGCAAATATCAAGTTTTCTTAAGTTATTTTTCCTTCATACTTCACACAGATGTGACGTATCATTTTCAAATTTCAGCAGGATTGATATACAAGGTGGTACTTGCTCCCTTTTAAAAAACCAAAGAGCTTTCTCAAAAATTTTCTTGTCTTTCTCGAAGAAGATATTGCATACACTAATAGTTGATACAGAGATCCGTGTAGAGTTTCTGAAGTAGTTTCTACTGGACACCAATCAATCGCCAACCATGATGATATCCGATTCAAACTAAATTTAATTTCCCTATTTTCATCTACATTTGATTTTTCAATAACATATGCCAATAAGTTTGTCAATTAAATAGTTTTCTTCTTAGGTATAAATCATTATTATTTACTGGAGTTTTCGTGACCAGCTTGCTGTGTTGTAAATTCAACATTCGTAATTAGAATTTCTTGTTTAAATTATGTTATAACTTGGCCAAGCGTGAATTACTACTTTCAGAAGTTTTCCAATTTCGTAAATATATTACTATTGGAATGTAGTGTGAACGAAGATCTGTGCTTCACTATTACCCTTATTAAAGTTAGCGACTGGAGATTCGAAGTGGCACAAGTCTTAGTGTACAGTTATAATGGTAAAAGATTGCAAATATCGGCAGAAGCAGCTGGTATGAAACTTGTAAGTTAGTGTATGATGAGAACTACGAAGGGAAAACTTCATGGGTGACAATTCAAGTTCCATTTAAATTCTCTTTAATTTTTTTTTTGTTGCAAAAATTGCAATATGTGCACATTTAGTACAAGTTGCTATAACGAAAGGGCAATGTGTCTTCATGCAAATAGATATTTCCAAATAGAAATTAAGCAATTCTGCGGCAAAGACAGGCAAGTAATTTAAATTTAATAAACAAAAGTGTCTGAGATGCGAGAACAAATAGGTTTGAATTCCCCAGTTTAGAACTGTGGACGTAAGTGATGTAGCAGTAGCAGACAATCATGTAATAAAATCCTCAAGGCATTCAACAACATTAAAGTTGGCTTGAATAAGATGTAGGGGAAACATCTATTAAGGTTTATCTGTGTCTTTTAAGCTCGACGGTAGTTTTTTGTAGCGTAAAGTTGAGGTAATTTTTCTGAGGGTTTGCAATTCTTTAACCTTAATCCCGCAATTCTTACCATTATTTTACAACATTTACAAAATCTATTATTCGATTTCTGCCGCGTCCTAGTTGACAGTTTTCGGTTGCTTCACTGAGCGATTGTATCCTAAACTCCGAAGATCTCAATTATAGTTAAAAGTAAGGCTTTTCAATTTTAGATATAATTTTATGTTATGAATAAGAAAATAAAGTCTTATCAATTTCGATCTGATTTCTTATTATAAAGAAGGACGAGGGTGAAATAAGTTTGCAGCATGTTTTTGAAGTATACTTGATGCATTCTATTCTACAAGATGTCACCAGTGTAAATAAATTAAATGTCAAAGACAAAGACACGCATAAATCACTACAATCACAAGATCAGTCTGCAGAAAGTTGCTTGACGTCCTGAAAGAATAACATAATTTATATGCTAGCAGTTTAGAAATCGGTTGTTAAACTCAAAAATAAAAGACATGTTATTTTATATAGTATTTATTTTTATGGATATTTCCATCAACATCGTGGTTTTAGATATAATCGCGGCGCATGCACAACCTAATTTTTTTATATAAGTATACATAATTTAATTAATTATTGTTTGTGAATTTCGTACATATTATTACCTAGTTCCATCGGGTACCCTCAAAGCCAACTTCCCTTAATTTGATTTTTTAGATTAATTTGAACTTTCCTATTTTTTTGAATAAGTATGTAATATTGTAACTGTATTATACACTTTTTTATCGATTTTGTAAAAATAGTATTTTCTCACGTCCACCAATACAATTTAAAATAAATTGTATCCAATTGTTTGCTTACGAATTTTGCTTAACATTTTTTTCATTAATTCCATGGTATTATATAAAGTCTAATGATATCGATCTCGACCTCTACGATTACAAGGGAAAACGTCTGTTTAAGCTTTATTAGCGATAACTCTTGTTTGGTAATATACTACGGTCTATTCATTCGAAAATTACATTCTGTTTTGTGGCTTGCAATAAACCAATACCTATAATATAAATCAGAGTGCTATGGACAATGCATTTTACTACTATTTATCAAAACCATTCCGCATGTTCATTACAGCCCATTCACACATTACTATATCTCACATTTTATACTTTAAGGTCACATAAAACTGACATTCACTGTCTGAGGATAAAACATGTGACAGAAAGGATTATCTAGATTGCATTGGATAAGCAGAAATCAAATGTTTATTATACTTTTGAGGACAATAGCGAGTCGAGACCTTTAAATTGTTTAAAAAAAAAATAAAGGATTTGTGGTTTCTACTTTCGATTTTAGTAAAATTAAAATGGTATACCTACTATATTTTATTTTATTACATTTTTAATTGCAAAATGTGTGACTTTTAAAGGTGAGTTTGAAATTAATAAAAATGGGTGAGAATTTAAAATGGGTGTGATTTTTAATTATTTGCATAAGAATCCCTCATATTGCCATTGTTAAGGTGGTTATTGAAAGAAACAAAAGAAATTATTACTACACTGTTATTCTAGTTCTGTGTTTCTTGTTTTTGATTCGGTATTTGCAAATCATTCATTTATGCCAAGAATGTTTATAGACCCATATATCAACATAGTCGGAGGGAATAATTCCGTTCAATTTGATAAATTATATTTTTTACGAAAGGTATTTTTATTGATTATTCTCTTTGCATCGGTGAATGTTCGGAATGTGCCCGAAAAGATTGGGAATCAGAAGTAAAAAACGTTTAAGTGCGTCATCTCATTTCTGTTTAAATTATTCAATTCATGCACGCTTATTTCGGTTTTGATAATAAATATAATTTACAAGATGGCTGATTCGTTAATAGGTCTGAAATTAAACACAGATTTATCTATTTCTTTTGTGCCGTAAAGCATACATTCAAAATTCAAGTGTTAAAACTTTCTCCTTCGACAATCAATTTAATGTATGCGGATACATATACATTTTGGTCGTATTAAAATAAATAAATAAATAGAACAATATAAGAGTATTGTTGTAAATATAACTCAATTTTGTATAATGCTGTAAAGTAATTTTATCTTCACTAATTCATATTTATTATAGATGTTATCTGCTTATGCAGCCTAGAATTATTATTTCCTTGAGCGTGTCGTATTAAGTAATTATGTGGGTGCAATAATGAACTTTGAAATGCATATCACTGACGGTATGTTTTTATTGGATCCATTCATGCTTCAAGATATAACTATACTGTACAGGGTGAGTAAACGGTGCGAAAAAGTCCAATATTTCCTTTATTGTCGATAATACAAACATAAGTTTTATAAGGAAGTTGTAGGAGACCAAAATGGCACCCTGTAACAAATGAATCAATTCTTGTCTGAACTAGTAATTAAAATAAACCTTCTTTTCACCCGAAATGAAAGGTTTCTTGTTTAACTTAACACAGGGACGAAATAACAGTTATTAAAAAAAAAATCTGAAAATTTAATTTTTTTCTTAATTTTCCTAAATATCTAGAGAACTATAAGTTTTAGACTATGATATCCTGATATAGATATCGACAATTTCATGGAGAATTCAAATTTTTAAAAATATATAGGGTGTTTCATTTAAAAAATTTAACACCTATAGCGCCCCGCTTTCATGAATCGCTCCATATATTTCGAACTAATTTTAAAATGTAGCCATTTTGGTCTCCTACAACTTCTATATAAAATTTTTGTTTTTATTATCGATAATAAAGGAAGTGTTGGACTTTATCATGTACAACATGGAATAAACTACAAGCTAACATATTATAAGAATGTTCTATGTCGAAAAAATAAAAAAATATATTATTTCATCTGTTTTTATATATTAAAATATTTATTAATAATAGATTTCCACTTTTGGAACAACTTCCACGTACTTCCACCAAACTTGCAGTAAATCTTTCGCTATTTTCACACATTCATACAAACAAAGCTATTAAATTTATATGGAACAAGATAAGCGTGAAGGTGTCGTTAGTCTTAATCTTAACCATATCTCCTGCATGTTTATACAGGACGTTATCAGTTATCGAATATCGGATAATAGTCTATAGTTTTTTGCTAAACTTACTCTCGTGTGCATGTTCAAGGTAAGCCTAATTTTCATCTTCTATCCAAATTGTCCAAGATTTTTTTATAAGCTGATCTTCACATTGTTTGCAAAATATTAAATAAGAATTATTTCGCAATAGTGAATTGAAGGTAATTTTAATTTTTTTTTAAACCCCAGATAAGTTATTTCAAAGCAAAATAATTAAAACAGTAAGGTTGAATTGATAAGAAAATTGAACGTAATTAATTCATAATATTAAAAGACGGAGGTGTAACTTCTATTTGGCTATACCTACACATTATTTTCGTCTTGAATATTTCACTACAAAGTATACTATATTATACGATATATACTGAGCTTCTAGGCCCTAACTGTATAATTCGTAGATCAAACACCGGAACTGACTCACGTATTAAATGATCCTTTGTTTCACCCTAGCACAAGAAGTTTTCAATGTCGCCAAAATTCGCAAAGAAAAAACCGTATTCGGAGACCTCTTGTACAAGATCCTTCAAGCGCACCTGTGATGTACATGAAGATTTACTAGAGTGGCATAGATTTAACTGTCATAACCATACGCTCTAGACCTAAATGTTAGAATTGGAATTAGAGTCCATAATGTATTACAAACTAGTTCAAAGGCACTTCATTCTAGCAACCATGTCGGAATAATTTATTATGCGGAGATATCTATTAGTCAAATTCGTTGTGTGATTTCAAAAACTTGTTAGAAAAATTGTTACGTAATAGAAACTGGTATAAATATATATAATTGATTTATTTTTTACTATGTAACATATTTTTTTATTCCTTCAATATACTATATTTTTGGTTTTTGGACGTTTTCCTTAGACGTTAAATTATTGACAGTTGACATGGTTTGATGGAGAATGATTTTTTTTAAATGCCTAATCGGTTCACGAAATAATTATTATAATTTATTCTACACTTTAGCAACACACTGTATACGTTCACGCTTTGTTAGCTCTATTAGTACAGCTCTTAAAATGACTGTTTTAAAAATTGCAGTCGCACAAATTACTTTCGGTTAATAAATAAATAATGTGTTTGAAGGCTAACGATATAAGCGTGACAATTAATGAACCCGCCAATCCGTTCCATTTCATTTTATAAAGTTATGGGGGATACCAGTTTTCACTTCGTCGTAAAACATGTCAGTTTCTCCGTTATAAGCGAGTAAAGTATCTCGTGCAGTTTATCTCCTCTGCCAAGAAAATGGTATACATTTGTATTATGGACAACAAATTAAGTAGATATGCCGTGTACATTAGTTTGAAGTTCTGATGTAGTTGTTCGCCATTTAACTCACACAAAGTACAGTTTCAAACTGCTGGGTGAGTAATATAAGCACATTCACAAACATTATCTGTGATTCTGATACGCATTTTGATATTTTATTATTTTTAATACGCTCAGTATATTTTTTATCTTGATCTGCTACTTTAGTAGTATAGTATAGTATAGGATAATATACTCTACTCTTTAGAATTACACGTGATTGATAAATGCTTATAATGATAACAAATATTTTTGATAAATATACAATTTAGTTAAGTATAAACGCATATAATATGTTTAACTAATTAGTGCATTCCCTTTAATTACCGATTTGTAAAAGACTTTACTTTTTGACTGTATTCTGTTTTACGTAAATATTTTATAATTCGTTAATAATTACCTTATTAAAGTAAATGCCACAAATGTATATCTGTCTCCAATTCTTGTCTAGTTTAATACAGTTCCTCTTTTGCACTAAATAAAACTATTAATTATTATTGGTTGGCACTAATGTTATTTTAAAATTCGTTTTATGAAACTTACTTAAATAGTTTAAATTAAACATATCATTTATGAAATGAGTGACCTATCTGACTTTATGGTTTATTATATTATTCACTGTTGAGCAAACACTTGCGACACACATTAGGAATGGAAAGGCGAAAACATGAGTAACATGCAAAAATCCGCATTTAATCTAAGTATAATATTAGGATTAAAAAAATTTAATATTTGTTGATATACTTTTTAATTAGCCACCATTATTGATAACTGTAAAGGTAGATTTACACATTACAGTAACCGTACCATTGCGCAGCATGCGCTATCAGTGGCCGTAAATAGTAAAAAAATAATTGTTGAAAGACAAAAAAGAAAATAATATGCCAAAGAACTGAACAACGAAGTAAACTTCAATCATTCAATTGTTTCTATTGTATAATATTTTGAGACAAATATTCATTTCGAAATTTTCCAAATATATTGTGGCTAAAGAAAAATTGCCGAAACTAGATTCCTCCTGCTTAGGGCGAAACGTTTAGAGTAATAAAAATTTATCACTTTACAAAATTTACTTCCACTATTCGTTGGCTCCAGATGGTAAAGTGGTACCATTTAGTTAAGCAACTTAAGGACATTAGATAACATTCGAGTTCAGCTCTCCCTCACAAATCGTACGAAAGTCGCTACTTGGGTCAATGGTTTTAAATTAATTTAATGATATCGTTTAACCACACATTATTTAAGTGAAATCGTGCATTTATATTTACTACAAATAACCGAATAAAACTTATACTCTTAGCTCTTATAATAATGAAACAAAATTCTTGAGAATCGATAAACTGATATTGGCGATGTGTTTTGCAATAAATATTATATTTTGTAGTGTAGTGGGTGTAGTTAAAATACTGGCACAACGCAAAACGCCAAGAATTTAACAACGAATTTTTTTTGTATTTGTTATATGGGAATTAATTGGGATCATTATATTATAAAGTTTGATTTGCCTTGTTTTGTTCATTTAAATTTCCAGGGCGCCCCCAGTAAAAAATGAAATATGAAATTAAATTTCAAAAAGAGTTATCGAGGGAGACGGAGCAAAGGCTTGTCAAGGTATTTTGTTTGTTAAAATTTTTAAAAAAAATTCGATTCTGATGCCTGATGATGCGACGTAGATTTTGCGCGACAATTTTTTTCACTTCCATGATTAACGCGCATTGGATTAACCTCTCGAATTTAAATGGATCTTTGCTGCCACCCTAGAATATGTAATAACTCCCCAGTTAATCTTACATAAATAATTCAAATTATGACACATCAGAGGTATGCAAATTCCATCCAAATCTTCCAAAATAAACGCCTTAAATTAGATCCGTTTATAAATTTAATTTTACAATTAACGTTGAAACCGTATAAACTCTTACGCAGTGTACCCAGAACACTAAAAATCCTGTTATGCAAATGAAGTGAGGTATAGCCCCACGCCACTGAATATACGGAACAGTATCACCGCCGTAATAAAATTACCAACTTTCACCATTTACACATCATAATCCTTAGAGTAGGACTATTCTCTACACCCTGATTTCCTTCCCCACCATCCACGAGATTGTGCCGACAAAAGGACAATCACTGAATTCAGAGAGCGGTCGGAATGTCGCCTACAACATTTTAAGCGGGATTTTCGCATTTTCGTGACCTAAACATTACTCTTTTTATAAATTCATCCCTTTTCCATTAACAAGAAAGCGAAAGGATCCTCTTTACTTCAAAGGATTTAAAATGCTGTGAATAGGATCCTTTAATTCATTGTATTGACTTGCTAGTTTTTAAATTCAAGGACTTTTTGAGATGACTTCTATTATTTGACTTCATAATTGCGTTTTCTGCGCACCTTAATCTATTTTTAACACAGATTTCAATTTTAACATTGATTTAACAATAAGGAGGTTCCTACCAGACACTAGTGTGAACTATCTTTAAGGACCTTTTGATATTTCATAACCCAAATTTCATATCTGTAGCTGGAGAGTATCTAAAATCCTTTATTTAAAAAAATTAATAAAATTTTGTAATTCTTTATTTCACATATTACCAGAACATAGTTCAATAAAATATACCTAATAGGAATTTAAATAATTAACAGTTGAATTTTGCTGATTGGTGAAGGCGAATAAATGAAATTTAAATTAGATGAACTCGCAAAGAATGATTTTCACTTCGGAAATTCAACCAAATTGACAATTCCTAGAGTATAAAGTTTTTAGGGTAACAACGGACCCTAATCTACGTTGGGATCGACATGTTAATTAACTCGCTGGCAAATTATCCAAAGTAACATATCTGATAAGGAACCACCTATGTAATGATAGAGTTACCTCTACACGCGATAAAAAAGTTATTTCTCATGATCCTAAAGCTCATTTTCGCGTAACATTAAATGCACGGAATTGAAATATTCACATCAAACCAAATAAAAATTAAAATAGTGACAGGACAATAAAAAAAAAATAAAAAAAATTTATTTCTTTTTTAGCACTTACCTTCTTTTACACCATACATCCTCTTATTACATGGAAGAAACATCCAAAATACGTTCGGTTACTCTAGGACCTTCCTTGCACAGGTGAAGTAGTAATTTCCTAGACTCTAGAAAATTACTCCTTCACCTGTGCAAGGGAGCCTCTCTCTAAGAAGAGATTTGTGTCATCAGGAGCTGTCAAACGTTCCTGTGGAGCGAATCTATAGATAACTGTGAGTCTATATCGTCCCTCTACCTTTGTTGTACATAGGTATTTTGTTTTTCCCTTTATTCCGGTTATATATCTATTATATGTCCTGTTAAAGGTAAATTTGTCACAGCACTGACACCTCCTTAAATTCTTTACTTATCTTTTCCGGATTATTGATTTTTTCATTGGGTGAATTACATGCCGCGTATATTTAATGCTTCGATAAAGGCCCTTATTTATGAATTTATGGAATCAGTACTGGGATTAGGAGTTTAGAATACTCGGCCGCTTATCAGCTATATTAAAGTCACGTTAAACACTAATTAATATCTTCGGGCTATTATAAGTTAATGTAGTTATACGATCACACGATATAGCTTTGTCTCTTTATTTTGCCATTTATCTTGCTATCTATACAGATACAACGATTTATGGGTTGTATCTTGAAATCCTGCCCACTTACGTACAGTATCCAGTATCTAGAGGCTTTGTGTTTGTTGAGGTAGACGGAAAAATCTTGAAATATCGTAGTAAACTTTGAGTTTGGATTCTTAATTAACTTTTTAAAGGCGAAACATCGTCTACTATCGGTATAACGCTAACATTTAATAAATCAAAACTAAAGGACCTTTAATACTGTTTAATAATAATTTTTAATTTATTGCAATAATATAATTATTAGTTTGGGAGCTAACTTAATTTGCTTGAAATTTAAAAAATCTATCGACTGTTTAAAAAGCTGTGTGACGATAAATTATTTCCACCAGTCTTATTCCGTTGCAAGTATCAAAATAACATTTTTTAAATTAGTACGCATAAAAATTAATCTTTTAATTTCACGTAATTAGAAAAACGTTATCCTCTTAATTGACTATTGTTTCACCTCTACCTAAGATAGTATTATATTATTGTTCCTTCTTCTATATTATAACATTATTGCGGAAAGTATAGTACAATAGACGGCATTTAAAAGGGGCCAGAATCAATTTATAACGAAACTTTTTGAACAATGAGAAGCTTATTCTTTGCGTGATAAATGATGGAAAATTATTTAATTAAACGAAACTTCCTGCATTTAGTTTCGTTTATGTTTTTATATACTGTATTGAATAAGGGTATTTAACCTTAGTCATAATTATAATTTCACTTTTCCAAAACATGTGCTTTAAAGTTGTTCGAAAAATCACCATCAATCAGTAGTAAAAGTTTTCCATTCTATTTGAACAAAAAACATTCCGAACGAACGCGATATAAAATTATAAATTATTAATTTATTTTCTTCTTGATAATATGTTAATCTAGATATAGATACTTATGTTGAGGATATAAATCTAGCAAGTAAATTTGGAGTTGTGAAAATCGGTGCCTCATATATTGCGATGATTATTTAGAAAAATTAATAACCTTTCTCTCTCAGTATGAGTATGAGTATGCTATCATAGTAGCAGATAACGATGATTCTGTAGGTAGGTAAGCATAAAAACAGTTATTATTTACTTTGTCGTGTGTTATAGTGTAAACTGATAATATAACATAATTATAAATGGGTGAGCTTTTATAATTTTTAACGGCATATTTAATGAAACATTATAACATTTTGACAAAAGTAAATAAATAAGAATATGTATTATTTAAAATAAATTAATAAAAAAAACTATTTTATTTATCTATTCGTTTATAAATATATCCATAGTTGTGTAGGTATTTGAACTAAAAGTTTGTTAACAGCTGTTAAGTCCAAAATTTGAGTAGTAAAATTTCCTCGTCAACTACGCTATTTTTTTTACGGTGATGTGTACTTAATAAATATTTTTTAATCACATTCCAACTATGCCCGATTAGTTTACTAATATTAGCTGATAATTTAATGATCGCAGTGATCAGTGTATGATATTACCATAGCATAATATTTATAGTCATCTTGTTGAATCCTCAGCGTCTCAAATGCACATGTTTCCTCTGCGAAATTGGAGAAACATATCGGGCGAAACTCACACTGCTACGCAATATTTTAGCATTGAAAGTCTTTTATTTGAATAATATATTTTTATGCTTTGTTTATATTTTCTCGTATGTAACTTAACTTTTATACCCTTTGTTTCAGATATGGAGGGTTGCGACGTATTGTCAAAGGAACAATGCGAAAAAATTATAGAAAAATACACAGATATGAACAACTTTGATGTGAAGTCTTTTACTGTGGACCTTCTAAAGGCGCAGTTCGACGGCCTCATTGGTGAACAGTACATAATAAAAGTGAATTATCATATAGGAGGGCACGAAAACCTAGCTCAATTTTTTCTGAAAACTCTTAACGGGTCGAACCGTTTGATGTTTGAGATATCCAAAGCTATATATGCCTATGAAAAAGAATCATTTTACTATAATGGTTTGATCTCACTTTTTAAAGCGAAAGGGCTCGAAATTGATTATGTACCAAGGAATTATCTTTGTGAACCTTATATTGTTGTATTAGAAGATTTGTCATTACTCGCTTATAAAGGAACACCAAAGAACAAACCTTTGGATTTGCGGCATTGCAAGAAATGTTTAGAAATATTAGCAAAATTTCATCTAGAACCCATTTTGTATGAGCTGACGAAAACGAGAGAATTAGGTAAAAATTATAGCCTTAACGATGAATTTAAAGATATTTTAGAAGACAAAATCTTTTCTGAAGAAGAAAATGGTGCTACAAAATTTATGCATTGTTCAGTGAAGGGTGTTTTTCAACTAATTGAATTAGTGCCCCAAAATGGTATCGATAAGAATGAATTTAAGAATAGGTTAGAAGACGCTCTAAACGACATCATGTCGTCTCAGGAAGACTCAACGGGACTCAGATCCACACTTCTGCACGGTGATTTATGGGGTAACAACTTTTTGTATAAATATGATAATGAAACGAATGAGATAATTGATTGTAAGCTCATTGATTTTCAAACAGTAAAGTACGGCCCTCCTGCCCTAGATGTCCTACAATTTATTTTAACAAATACCAGAAAATCATTTCGTGACGAACATCAGAATGAACTCTTAACATATTATTACAATTGCTTCAGGGGTTTATTGGCTGACCGAGGATTTCAGGCTCCTGAAATATTGACCGAAAGTGAGTTTAAGAAATCCTGTGATGTTTTCTTACTGCCGGCGAAAATTCAAGCTGTAGTGGATAGATGCATAACTTTTATGCCCGATGAAACCTTCAAAGAGGCTGCTCAGTCCGAGGAAACCTTTCATAAATTTTTGTTCGAGGAGCGTGGAAAGTACATTGTGACTTCATTCAACGAAGATCGATATTTTAGGGCGTTAATGATCGAGGATTTAAATGAATTAAGAGGTTTTCTATATGAGAAATTATGATAGCGTTATCTTGAACTGATGTTTTATTTTTAAAATAGATACCTTTCTCGTAAAGTGGGTGATAATAATCGTATAAAATTAGAATCTGGAGGTTATGTTAGTGATTATAAATATTATTGTAAATAAACGTGACTGGCCATAAATAGTAATGTATTTTTTGTATCAATTATCAAATAAATGTTTTAAAACTAAACTAAAATGCTGATACAAGTCAGTATATTCAAATATTTGCATTTTCAGTATGCGGAGAGGTTAAAAAATTGCCCCTAGGCCCAAGTTAATTTTAAATAAATATATAATAAATAATTGATTTTAGATATAGATGCGTTCATCCGTAGACAAATTGTATACTGACATCTACTATTTCCTATTAACATCATTTATTTTAGCAGATTAGTGTAATTTGTTACATCATAATTCTATCAATTATAAAAGAAAAATATATAAAATAGGTCTACATCTTCCTAGTACTAGTAATGGTGAAAATACGTTGTTAGAAATTTATGGGCAAGTTAATATCATGTCACTTAATTACATGGTTCGAAAATCTGCATAAAAGCCAGTAAAAAGAAAAAAGTCTGGTCGAAAATTTTAATTTCAAATGGAGTAATTATTATTCCACAAGTTAAATTGACTTGTCACGTAAAAAATATATACGTTGATGGATTACGTGCTAAAGAAATTTAAAATGACCGGAGCTTCATATTTGAATAATCAATGCATTTTATTAGGACGGAAATTTGTATTTAATTTATATCCACTGAAAAAGTGATTTTTTATGGTGACGAGAAAATTAAAGGTGTACCTACCTATCTAATAAATCCACGAAAAATTAATATATTAACGATAAGAACGCAAAATTCGATGTTCATAATTGTCCCCATTGATTTGTAGATTTTTTTTTTCCTTAAAACTAAAGTGGCCAACCTCGTAAATTGCAAAATAAATAAGAATCATATCACACTATTTAAAGTTAAATATTACTGCTGAAATTCACCACACTTGTAATCCTTATCTCTTTTGCTTGGAAAAAGTATGATATCAATTATGCCTCTTCAATTAATATTAAAAGGGGCAAAATTAAAGCTTGCACATTTACTTCCAGAAACTTTTCTAATTAAAATTCTTTAGCCATGTTTCTCAGGCCAGCTTGAATATAATTTATTTCTTTATGTTTTATTTCACAATGTATAACATTAACAAAGTTAAAACTCGGTTACACTTTTAAAAGCGTAAAGGCATTCTTTTTTCAAGACTCGTACACAAAAAAATATTTATTAATTTTAAGTGTTGTAGCAGAAGTAATATATTCATGTATGTTTTGATCATAATAATTGTTCATAATGTATCATAGGACATGGTAAAGAGTGAATATGAAAGATCTCTGCTGTGACGAATTATTGAAAAGTTTAGCTTTAATTTAAAACGAAATCGTATAAGTACAAATTCGCTTGCAGTTTTGGAACGTGCGTCGCGTCGTCGTATTTGTTGCTGACCCGTTATTTGGAGATTACTCAATAAAAGTTTTCTCTCTGGCGCCCGCATACATGCGACATGATCTGCATGGAGGGTTCCTGTTGCTTTTAATTTCACACAGTGGATTCTCACCTTTTTTTTTTAATGCCATTTTCTGCGATGTTCATCATTAGAGTTAACAAATTCATTCCGAATTGTAGCATAGAGAATAAATATGAGCCTTCGCTGTCGGATTAAAAACAATTTTAGAAATCATTATTCAACCATTTGGAATGCAATAGTGGAATTAAATTCATGAAAAAATATTGTTTCTGCTTTTTTACTAAAAAGTTCTTGAGCGAAAAAAAAGTAATTTCATGATTCAGTACAACCTACAGAAGTTTAGTTAAACTCGTTTTTTTCACTGTTCATGTTGCTAAGCTGTTTGTCGTGACTGTACCATTTTACTAAAAAAATATAAATTTTTTTATGCCATATAATGACTTAATTTTACAAAGAAACTGACGAACAATTAATTATTCCTGTAGGGCATTAAGAAAATATTACTTGCGTGTCCAATTTTGAGAAACAATACAATATAGGTACATAACGGTAAATAATCTTTTGAATTTATATTTGATAAAACAAGTAACGGTAATGATGATTTCAGTTTGATACCTAAAATAGTGTTTGTTATTATATTAACAAAGGAAGATAACAGAAGTAATTTATCTTTGAATTACCGGTAATGTATTATTATGATCCAATAAATAAATGTAATAAGTTTACTTTAATAATATGAAAGTGTCTAAGCGGTAACATATGATCCAAAAAACTTATTTCTAGTGTCACTTGATACGTTTAACCTTTTAACTAAAAATTTTTTATATTTACCTATCATTATTACTATTATTATTATTTTTTCCCTTTAGTTAGGTGGTAGTTATATTTTAAAATAATTTTAAATATCACCAAAGATTTCTTTCTCACAAATGCTTTTTCTTAAAATATTTTTTAATAAAATTTCATAAAATACGGGGTGGTCCGGTTTCCACGGCGCAAGCGATAGAACATCGAAAAATATAAGTTTGCTTTATAAGCTTTATAATTGCCTCTAAAACGCACCGTTTTTGAGATACAGAGTGTTGAAGTATTTATTTTTTAAATGTCCAAACGAACGATTAAAAAACTATTTGGCGATGTAAAATATCTCGTAATGCACTAATATTTAGTAGTGACCCTTTTGCCTACCAGAACTTCTACGCTACTGGCCCTAGCCACAAATTTTGATTCTATGATATTTTTTGTACAAAAAGCCTCTATTGTAATTTTTTCATAGGATGCACCATTTTCGAATAAATTGCTAAAAAACATGGAAATTAGTTTAAGCTTGATTTTTAAAAATCCCAATACATAAAATAAATATATAATAATAATACATATATACAATATACTAATTAGCTTTGGATTTAAAATGTAGAATTTTTTTAGATGTCTATTAATAGAATATACAAAATTCAAATATATAGATACTTATCTGCGTACACATAACGCTTTTTTGTGCCATCGGGTATACGGAAAACGAACTTAATAATAGTAATGTTACCATCAAAGAAACATAATAACTCCATCAGAACGCATTATTTCTCTACTATATTTACTTCGCATACAAAAAAAGAAGATAGTCATCTCTATTAGAGTCCTAAAAATATATGTTTGGTATTGTTATTGTAATTACGGTTTATAAATTATTGTAACACAAAAATTATTCACAGTGCGCAAGCAAACCTTGCGCAAATCTCATTTCAGCAGTTTTAGGCACCCAGTTCGAAACCTGAAACTTCAGGAGGTTTCAGTATCGCGCGAAATTCACGATTGCCTCGTGCGTAGTGACACTTGTTTCGCAAGCAATACGTAATCCTCGAAATGGGTACCTATAAAAGGAACATTAATTTTCTTTAATTAAAAACTTAATTTATTTATAATTGTTATAATTGTTCAAAAATGTTTAAAGACCTCTCTGTGAAAATGTGTATAAAATCTTAATTAACTCAGCAATTTTTGTGCGTGTGATTTACAATGTAAGTTGTTGTATCGGGAATGATAATCAAAATTTTTAAAAGGGACAATGATTAATGAATCTAATCTAACATTGTATGGCAGTAATGTGACTTTTCAAAATTTAATGAAGTGGAAAATTATGTGTAGCATGTCAAATAAATGGTGTGTTATTATTGTGTTGATGTTAAATCTCATGTAACAGAATGCAGTGTTATGGTATTTTGTGGACGTAGAAAAAAATGCTGTAGGGGAAAGGTTCCGTTCTATAAATATTAATTATAAGGTCAGTAATTTAACAAATATGTATTTTAAATGTATGCTAATTTATTTAATGAATAGGACCAAGCGTTGAAAGTAATTGAATATAATTAATGCTTTAATCGAGGAACAATCAATAATCAATAGTGCTCATGGTTTCGTATTTTCTATTTTGCGATCCAAATGGAATAATTAAATAAATCTGGTGTAAAACAACTCTGCACTTTATTTTAAGATTTGTTTTAAATATTGACGTGTAGTCACAGGTGTAGTATTGAAATCAGTTATTTTATAAGAAAAATATCCGAGAGAAATATGTAAATAGATAGACGATTTTTTTTTGGATCGAGTAAGGTATAAAATATAATTATGTTATGGTTAAACTAACTCTATATTTCTTTGATTACAATCTTTTCTATATTACTATAATATTAGGAAAATATAAATAGATTAGAACAATAATCTATAAAAGTATTTGTAAATAAAGATCAGATTACAGTTAAAATAATTTTAATGAAATTTATCAAGTATACTGACTTCATAGCTTAATTTTTCCATTTAAAACATTAATTTTAATGCTTAAAACATCCCGACAACTTGGGATATTTTTGGGTCACGAAAAACCTTTAATTTGTCAAAACTTGAACAAAATTAATTAATCATTCAAGGATGAATGATAACGTATTTTATTAAGACGTTTTAAATTTGAAGTGACATTTTCTGTGTAATTCAGATTTAATGTAATAATTATAAAGTTTTTCTAACTTTATTTCTTTCTTATTAAAATGATTATACACTTTAAAAGGAAAGTAAATAAAAAAACGATATTTTATATCTATCTTTCGAACTTACTGAATTAATAAACGTATTTTTAAAAACTATGTCTGTCGGTCTGTTGGAATTTCTATAAAGTCAGTTGGCAGTGGAAGTTGAAGGAAATTTTGTATCTCAGTAAGCTCAAAATATTAGCTGACCTGTCCGTTTTAATAACATGAAAGTTTTTCCAGTTTTATGAAATTTAGCAAGTTATGCTGTTTATAGTTTTGTCAATATTAATGAATAAGGATGTTCCTCCATTTCAAAAATAGTTTCAAATCTGTGTAGGTTTGTATAAAAAAAACTTATATATCCTTTTTAAATAAACCGTTTGCCACCAAATTTTTACTTGTTTGCTGTCAATATTCATATATTGGTACAACTAATAAATACAACTTCTGGATCGGCCGCAATTTTTATGTTGTTCGTTATGTTGGGTTTCTATATTATTGACTTTAGACGTCTAATATTTACTTTAACTCGAGAGTCGTTTCTAAAGCTTATTGAGATTAATTGAATGAGCTACGGACCGAATTGACTATTTTAATTATTAAAATCTTTAATATGAGAATTTTTTACTTTTTTTATGTAATAATTTTTTAGGAAGGAAGTATCGTGAAACAAAGAAAGTGCGTTTTCACCGGCCATATATTTTAAGACCTATTTTACGATAGATTCGTAGTTGATATAGGACAACAAATGAGGAGCGGTCTGTCTATCTGTCTGTATGTTGTAATAACTTAAGACCGCATTGGTATATGATAAAATTTGTTTTATCGCAAGAATGGTCAATCATTTATTTTTTATATTCAAAATAAAAACCGATAACGAAATAAATACTATATTAGCCATTTTTTAAATAAATCGTTTGCGGATTATTCAAATAATTCTTATAGAAAAGTATAGTTTTATATTTAATATGAAGTTTAACAAAACACCTAATTGTTGACAAGTGTAGAGAAACTAAAATAACATTTAAAACCACTCCCATCAATGAGAAATCAACAGAAATAAAGGCACCTTTCGAATTAATGTTACCATGAACTAATTAATTACATAATAAATAAGAAT
This sequence comes from Rhagium mordax, assembly GCA_963680705.1. Lineage (NCBI taxonomy): Eukaryota > Metazoa > Arthropoda > Insecta > Coleoptera > Cerambycidae > Rhagium > Rhagium mordax. The sequence continues at coordinate 94,124,375 of OY796658.1, read as the reverse complement.
GAAATATATATTTTTTTAATTATAAATTAAATAACCACAATAACGCATAAGAAACGAACTATATATTTAGATCATTTAAAAAAAAGGTAATTCTTAATTATTATTTATTTGCCTCGGATTTTGCCACTTTGATTTTTCATTGCTGTGATTAATATGTATTTAATTTTATTGAAAAATAAAATTTTATGTTTATGTTTAATACAGGGATAATTCGGTTGTACTTTTGATGTTGTTACATTTGATGAAGATATTCGCTTAGGAACCGAATCCATTTACAAGAACGTTGGTTTGTATTGCGTAACGCTAGACAATTTCGTAATACAGAAACGGTGAATACTATTCATACTATTTTCGTCCGTTCTAAACTGGAATATGCTCTGATGGTCTGGAGTCCTCTATATCCCATTTATACAACTCAATTAGAAAAAGTGCAATGCAGATACCTCAAACCAGTCAAACCTAACATTTTATTACCTAACAGAAAGTATCCTCCCAGGGTTGCACCAGATATACATTACCGGCCAGGCTTGACTTTAGCAGTTAGGAATTGTTTATTCATTATATTTCTGTACAAAATTACAAACAATTATCATGGTTTTCATTCACTTACACTTGCTACTTTTAAAAGAAGTAGGAAGTGTTATAAAATTAAAACAATAAATTTTTTTAAATATAAAACTCTATGCACAATTTTAAAGGATCAACAGGATAATATAAATATTAAATGTTTATAGAAACTACACGAAAAATTTAGCCAATTTTTTTAAGAACAGCAAAAGACACATTATGCGAAAATAATAAATCCCTTACGTTTGGTCTCTAAATTCTGAAAATGATATTCAAATTGTTCAATACATCTCTTATGCCCGCAAGTAAAATGAAATATACGGTTTCGCTTAAACGTTTCATTTTTTTTCTCTCTATTCGCAATTCTTTGAGAATAAAAATATTTGGTTTAGACAGTCCCCTAAGAACAAATAAATTATAGTTAAGCCCCGAAACCGTCACGAACATGGAATATGACCAATCCTACCCATCCAATTGTCTCCGAAATCCCTGATTGGCGAATAAGTAAATTGGAGTACACTATAACCGTCAGTGAAATTACGCAAACGCCAAATTCTTCATTCGCATTGTTCATAGAATAATAATTTTCAGTATCCAGTATCCAATTCATTCAACATTAGCTATCCCATTCTTTTAAATCTTCAAAATTATTTGACACAGTAATGTAAACTTTAATCTTTGGATAACCCAAAAGAAATAAACTAACTGGGAAAATGGAACGTAATCCCAACATATGAAATTCAAATAAAAACAACTGGCATACACTGCAGAATAAAATACCACAACTCAGCTTATAACTCAATTCCTCTGATAATCATAAGAACATTTCCAACCTTGTGACATATTGTTCCAGATGAATATAGTCTGAAACGTATTTTTACATAATGTTTCTTTCACGGCAATTTTTATATAAAGCTCTGATAATAATCTGCGCTGTTTGACTTTTATCAAATGGGCGTAATAAATACCGCAAATAGGGTTCGGGTTTTTATTTAAACTATATTTTTTGCTTCAAATCAGATGTGCAAAGTTAAACAAAAACGTAATCTTGACTCTCCAGGCTATTATTTATAAATCCAGGGTAGCTTTCGGGTAGTAAGGCGTTTTGTTTTATAAGATTACGTGATGTTTAAGGCCATCATATAGAAGCTTTCACCAAAAGTAATATCATACATCACACTTTCCTTTGCAAGAGCTAGGAAAATAGCGGGAAGTCACATAATCTTAAGACACAACGCAACACAGTGGCCGGAACGGAATCCTTCAAGCAAATTATTCAAATTGAATTGAAAGATATTATATTTACATTCTGTCAACCTCTTTTTATATATATTGTCTAGAACAACAATATTTCAGCAAGTTTTTGTAGGAAGTTTGGAAAGGCCGTTTCAAAAGTTTTTGTTATAGTAGCTTACGCAAGCCAAAAAATAATCACGTTAAAAGAATTGTAATATACGCGGTCATATAAGATCATTCAACGGGAAGGTGTTTCTCCCTTATTGTGTTTTATGGAAATAAAACAAAATGCGAATCTAAGGGTAATAATAAAAAATAATTGAGGGATAAAAAAATGTAATTTAACTAAATATATTAAAGAGAAACATTGGGTTTCATTTTGGTGCAGAATTTTTTGATTGTGAATGAGAACCTTGGTTCTGGGGTGCTTCATTATGGCGCTGCTCGTGGAACATTACAAAGTACGTCCCCCATGTGGGTTAGACAGATCTGGAAGCTCATCAAATTTTAGTTTACTATGACCTGCCTAGTTACCCGAACTTAATCCAATAGAACGTGCATCAAACACGCTATAAATCGTCTTCTGAAAGTTAGAATAATTCGAGTGCATGAACATAGTTAAGAAGAATTCTAAGCCAAGAGGAAAACTTTAATGAGAGCGTTAAAGATGAATTTGCAATATCTCAAATTGTGTTTCCGTCGTGTCTTTCTCTGTAATATCTCTTTGTCTCATCGGACGGCAATCTTACTTGTAGGAGGAATAAAAGTAGATTATATAACGAGACAGACAAGCCTAAAATTATGATTTTACAATCTAAAGTTTTTTTTATACAGGGCGTTAAAGATGAATTTGCAATATCCCAAGATGTGTTTCCGTCGTGTCTCTCCCGGCAATATCTCTTTGTCACATCGGACAGCGCCCTGTATAACAAGTCAGAAAATGTAGCTGTAAAGAAATATATCTGAAACCTTTGATCTTTTGCAAGAATATAAGAAAAAAAAGGTTTGTACAAATAACTACAAAATCACTTAACAAAAATACGTTAGACAGCGTTCGAGTCTCAGGAGTTTCAATTGGATCCAACTATTTAAACGGCAAATTAACTGGTAACCTAGGTAACTTTACAACTACAGTATTATTTTCTCCATTGACCATAACAAGGAAACTGAAAATAAGGATTCAAGATTAAAATGTGATGAAAAGGCAAAATAAATTAATTATTATAATTTTGTAAAGCTATTTAAATATTGTCCTTTTGATTAATAATTTCATCAATTGATTTTTTATGCATTAAATGCAAATAACATAATTTTCCGAAAATATAGGTCTTAAGAAATTTAAATCACAAAATATTTTTACTTTGCTTATTTTAAAACAGGGAAAGTTTGCTTTCTTAAGAAAAGCATTTTTTTCTCCCCAAACGTTGATATTTAGGAAATAATTAATCCCTACGGGATCGTATCTCAAATTCCTCATCGGTATTGATAGCATCCAATTATTCGTTGAAGTACTTTGTACTGGAAAAATTTCCTTTCATAAAATTGTTTGGAGTGTATTTTATAAAAGACAGATTTAAAATTTTCTTAAATATTAGACAAATGTTAATACTGATTTCTAACCTACTAATAAGTGTTATATTACTGGTTATTAAAGGGAAAAAAATAAGTCAAGTAAAAGTTAAAGACGTTTTTACAGACGATTCAATTTTATTCGTACAAATAAATGATTCTTTTGTATTAAATAAAAAGACTATTAAAAAGTAAATGCAAAAAAGATTTAATTTTACTTTAATAATCTTTTGAAATTAAATAAGAAGCAAAAATGAACTGAGCCGAGTTGAGTGAGCTGCATTACATATAACTAGATTTAAAAAAACAGGTCAAGCACTGTCGACCCTTACATCTTAGGAAATCTTAGGAAACCAAATTGAGTCCAATGAATGGTATATCCGCAAACAGGAAATGAAAGTTGTCGGTATTAGAGTAATGGACCAAAAAAGCAACCATTTTTCTTACAGAGAAATAAGTTTTTAAGGCCCTGAGAGTTTATATATCAGGATTGAATTTAGTGAAAAATTTTATCAAATATATTTTTATTCATTTTGACATAATTGAATAATGGTCACAAAGTGACTTATTTAAACTAATTGAATACAACTGGAAGTGATAACGTGAAGTTTTGTGAATTACCCTGTACGGTAACTACTTAAAATAAGAACACTCTAAAAATGTTCTGTTTGATAAAACTCTTCGAAATAAATGCATATTTTTTCCTAAGAAACTATTCTCAGTTAAATATTACTTTTCATTTTAAGTACGCCACATAATAAGTTTTCAGTGTTTCTCGGTTCTAACTTCTCAAGCTTTGCTATGATCGCGTGTTGTTGCCTTACCTCCTTCAATTTCATAACTTTTAATTAATGAACGTAAGTGCACATTTCAAAATGAGATATTTAATACATCAGGGTTTCAGCTGGGTTCCCTTGATGGGTTGTGAACAGTTCCTATACATACTGTTTGTGCTCATGATAATATATATTAATCCTTCTTTGTCTGACGTCCCCAATCCATCAAAGGAATTTGTAGTGATGTAACGCGCGTGAACTCTATAACTTGTTTGCTAAGCTTGCGACGTATGAGGCACTTAAGAACACAAACATAGAAAAAATTAAATCGAGAATGAACTTTTGAATGTCAAATTTTAAAAGGATTTACCTACTCATAAGAAATTTAATCTCACATAACATGTGCTCCAAATAAGAACTAAAATTACTACTAATAACAAAATATCGATGGGTCTTTCGCCAACCAAGTTGGTATCACCTGGGAGCTATCAATATTGCAAAATATTTACCTAAGGAATCCAGTGATAATTCCATATTTCTGTGACTGGTGTAGAATATTTGACATTTATGAAGAGTGAGTTTATTTCGGCACTTGCAAAGCTCTAATTATTAACGAAATAAATCCGATTTCAATTTTTAATGCCTGGATGTAATCTGCATATAAATAAGTTAATTTTGCAACGATATATTGCTTGCATTTTGCCTGCTAATAAACTAAGCGCAATAAATTTTACTGTTAAATAATTTAAGCTGCTCGTATTTAAGCTCACACTTTATAGAAGTTTTTCAAATAATTGTCAAATAAATCTGTAGACTCTGCAAATAGTAATAAATAACAAGGCACAGCTCTAATCATTTCAAGATATATATTGTCACAGACCTTGCTGAACCCCAACAGAATTGAATAAGTCCTTAATCCGGCCCTTCAATAATGTACTATTTAATGTAGTGCTAAAGGTACAGCTGTGGTTCGACCTGAAGCACGAGTGAGTTATAGGAATCAAATTATTTTGAACCCGATGTTACATTTCCATTATATTTCAATCATATTGACTAATATCGACATTGTGTTTATCAACTTAAATAGAATACTCATTAATGTTGAGATTCACCTCTAGCATGGTTGCTAACATACTCCCAATATAGAAAAAAAATCGTTTTAGGAAACAATATACAGATCAGTTGAAACTTATTTGTTGTTTAAAAATAATCATGTATTAATTATTTCCTTAAAAATTGGAGATTGATGATTCAGATCTTTGTGTTGTTTTTATAGAAAATACAAGGGCTTATGGTACAGAAACCTAAGAAAAAATACAACGCTTCATCAGTAACTACTACAGTCTACTTTATACTCACCATTGATTTTGTAATCTAACCATATAATTATTTTGGCAGAAAATCCACCAAATTACTATTCGTAATTCAGCGTTCGACATGAACAGCACTGAAGTTTAATTTGTTTGTTCCTACTTGCATGTTTATTTACTTACAGACTGATATGGTCATCATTAATGGTGGCTTATTGGTAAAGTTTAATTAACTACATTACGAATCTAAGCAATTAGGTAAAGTCACTATGGCTCATCATTAAAAAGTTTTAGGTTATATTCTTAGTCATGGCAATGGAATTAACTCCATGATTGCATAATTAATCGAATAACTGTTAATTTTATGGCATAACACTAAATCATCCATCTTAGACCAGTTTCTAACAAATGTATTTTCGAAAATCTGTATCTTTTACAATGGTTTATGATATCCCTATTACATAATAGTACTATTTATAATTTATTATTTTATTTTGCGATTACATATTTATAAACAGGGAATGACTCTACTGCAGAATATCGTCCAGTAGGTGTTGAGTGTGACAAAGTTCTCTTGAGATACTTGTTGCGCCGGTTGTTCGGCGACTTGATTATCGAAAAACACAAGACAGAGCATGGCAAATTCTGAATAGTGTTCTCAAGTTTTACCACAATTAATTTGTATTTGGTATTTAGTCACTTGCTGCCAAGACTAAGAATTGCTGAATAAATAATTCGCTCATTATTTTGTGGTTAAAATTTGTAGTTCTGTGTTTGTTAATCAAATTTTTTTTAATTGAATTTTGCTCGAATAAATTCGGATATATTCTTAACAAAAAAAGTATTTTTTCGCCATGGTTTTACACATTGTTTTGTCCACATTGTAAATGCGGTGTTTACTAGTGCATAATATTTAGTTGTAGTTCCTGTCACGAAAGTTAGATATATAACTAAAATCCTTTACCAAAATAAATGTAGTGAAGTTCCCAGAACAATAAATTAACTGAATTGAGAGGAACACCTAAACCCACCAGGATCTTGCGGGATTTACCACTTGGACTGATTTAAATATTTTATTCAAAGTTGCGTGCATTGTGTGAAATGCTGTATAAATTATGTATATTATATAAAATTATTATTATAATTAGTTTTCCACTTTAGTGATTTATCAAACGAGGTTTACAAACAAAATACATTTTGGGACGTGATTAATCGCTTTGTGCATAAAGTTAATATAACAACAATAAATTATTAAAATCGAATTTTAACATACTGTATTCTTTAATTCACATATATAGAGTACTGAATTGTTCTATTGTTTTTACCTTATGGCTACATATTATTTATTGTTTTTGCTTTAACTTAAATTACTACATAGACGATTTTACCTTAAACTACAAGGCTTTAAAATTGTTATAAAACGTAAATCTAATACAGATCCTTTAAATGTTATATTTCAATAATATTGCAAAAAAACTTTTATTTAAAAATGGGCAAAATTTAAAATTTACCATTATCTCCATTAAAAAAACGTATATCATGGTTACTTTTTTAAATATACTTATATCATTCATATATAGGTGCTTATCACATACGTAATTAACAAATTATGTGGGATTATAATATGTTTCTGCAACGTCAAAAACATATTTTTGGGAAAGTATTTTATAAGTAATTAACATTAATTTAAGTTGCATAATAAAGAAGACTATTAGTCATAATTAGAGCAAAAAGTCGTGAAGTCAAACATGCAAATAGGCCATTTACATACTTTACATTGTATCAAATCTTAGGGGTGTACCGAGGGGTGCATATTATCTTGATGGTGATTAGAGTAAAAACAGCAATATTTATATTGAGGTGTCGCAATTTTAATTACCCAAACTGAAACTGAATTTAATTAAAATATTTGTTGGATCAAATTTTCGGTAAATATTCTTTAAATTTGAAATTCCCAAAAAATTAAAAAAAACTCTTATTAAAACACAATACTATTCTTGAAAATAGTAATATATAATATATAAGTTTGTTCTAAGACGTTTAAATTTGATGTGACGTTTTGTTTCGCTTAATATTCTGCCATTAGTTACATTAATTTTTAGATGTGAGTTCCAGATAATGAAACAACTTAAAACACAAATTAAAAACAAATTACAAAAATATTTTAACTATACATGTTTATGTAGATTTTTTTAAGGCGTCGCCTTGTATATTTTTCTTGTATTTAGAAAACACCCTGTATCTATTATCATTAACTTTTCCTCAATAAAACTTTCTAAAGAATCAGTAATGAATAAAGTTATTCATTTGTTTCAAACTTCTGGACCACGTTGTATACATTACAGTATTTCTTTCGATACGTGACCTCTATCACAAAATTGAATAATTTATTAAATGATATTGGAGCAAAGTATATAAAATATCCAATAATTGACTACAACTTCTCAATGGCCACACATGTACTGTAAAAAATTAAAAAATTATTACAACTATTTTACACGATGTTTCTCTTCTTGTACATGTTTCCCTTTTTTTTTAACGACACGCAAGGGACCCAGATCCATCTTACAGCTAATTTTCAAGCATTCCGGTACTCATCAACAGTTTCTCTCAACATTTTAGGTATACACGTATCACGTAAATGTTTTTTTAACGGCGCCAAGGGGCACTTGAGGCCAAGTTTGATGAATAACTTTTAAAAAATTATATACTAGTATATTTCTTCATTTCGCTCAATAACCTACCTAATACTTGCTTCTCTACTTAAAATACTGTTCACTAATTATCACTCATACGCTAAGCTATTCGATTGTCTTTCTACAAAAGAGTCAATTTCAATTTGCTGGTACCTACATTCCAATAACACTTAAAATTTCCTGACATATTTTTTATAAATTCATTACTTATTTAACGTCTCGCAATATTTGCAACAATGCAACCAATTTCAGAAACAGCAGGAGGAGATGCCTTAGCTGGAATTCGAACTCAGGGTAAATATAGGTAGCGGCTAGTCCTTGTTCCCTTATAACCGTGATCTAGCCGACTATTGTCTTGGCAAAGTTCAAGTCAAAGCTGCTAAATAAAGAAATCTGGTCAGGTAGCGCATCGGTAAATCCCTGCACGGTGCTCCCCATAACAGTATCGCAGACCTGGATTTATCCTGGCTTTTTTAAGGTCACTTGGTTCTAAGTCTGAGATAAAAAGATTTATTGTGGCCTGCCAATATGACGATTACACGTTGATCTACCGTAGATGCGAAACGTGTTTACTGATCCTGACTGCTGTTAAGCGCCGGGATCGCTCCTTCCAACCGCAAGTTTGTTGCACCAAAGACAACTGCTGGGATATATGTCATCGAGCACTCGATATGTATTTCAAAATTTTATTTGAATTCGATTTCTGCAAATAATAAACGTATCATATTTATTACCAAAGCAATCTTCTGAAATCTATAAGTGAAAAGAAAGCCTAATTATTTTTTGGGATCAATTTGTTACAAGTTCTACGATATCTCGCCTCATAATAATTCATAATGATCAAAACAACTAAATTTACTATATTCTGTGCGTTATTTGCATATTTTGTCGTAAATATGTACACCTAATTTCTAATGCATTTTTATTACCGCAGATAACGCATACAGCCCCCGCATATCTGATAAATTTATGAGGTATTATGCGTAACAGTAGTGAACCGTGTATGTTTTACAAGCCACCCCATGACGCCTTGAAATGAGTTTTGCACGCCAGGTTCTTACATTCACAGGGAATAACCGTGCGTAAATACTTTATTCTTCCCTTCATTCCAATTCAGAGACTAACTTGGAACATTTTTTTCTCATTTTATTTCATGTGAAAAAGAAGATGTGTCGTAAATCGTCCTTGCACAGAATACATTTTCAATATATTTTTCCTTATTCTTAATGTTTGTATCTTTATGAACGACGTCTGCATCGCTGCCTTATGCAGATTCTCCAAGCAGAAACTTCAACGTATAGATATGTGACGCGAGACGGCAGACGGCACGGAACTATTGAATGGCTACCAAGTTCATCAGAAATAATGAGGAAGTGAATAGCGGACTTGGTGTGAAATAAGCTTCATTACGCCGGAAGTTGTTCATAACATGCAACGAGAAATAATTCACCGTTGGCAGATTGTCAATGGATCATATTTTTAATTAGAAATATTGTAACTTTATTTATACATCAGCCGTATGTATTAAATGTACAAATGAAGTAGAACCTCAGAAGTGTCTTAAAGAGTACAAGAATGCCAAATTCTGTGCAAATTTATTGTTTCTTATATACTGCTACTAGATTGTTTTCTATTAAAAAAAAAACTAGATATTACACTTGATAAATATACATATATACTTATAAACGGTACATTGTTGAGCCCGATATATCAACAAGTCGCTGTTGAGCCCGCCCTTTAGAATCAAGATCGATGAGTAAATTTTATCGCATTTTGATTTTTCTTTAAACAGTAGTCAAAGCCCAATGTTGTACGTGAGAGAACTAATCGAGATATACACGAAGATGGGAATAGTACGTTGCTTAGCCCTCCTTAAAATTTGCGTACGGTGTCCTAAGACACCTCGATACGTTGTTGAGCCCGAACTCCAGCTTAACAGTGTAATTTTGGGCTCCACAATGGCCGTTTATATATTGAACGGGTTCTGTTTATAACTCTATATATACACTTACATACAGATTCATATACATTTACCACATGCATACTTATACATATTATATAATCCTAGACAGACATCAATGAGTTAGGTATGTATAATTATTTATATTTTTTTTATATATTTATATATTATTTTTTACAACAATACTTCCTTGATATGATATAAAATTTGGAAAAATATACCATCTTGGGGTACTAACAACCTCAAAAATACTAAACTGTATAAATAAATTTTCATTTTAATAATTTTTAAACGAAGCTTTGCGCTGTATTGTCAAAATTGAATCATAAAATCTGTTGGAGTTTATAAACATTGCATATTAAATTATATAAATCTAAACTTTTAGCTGTCTCAGCTTACACGGACTTATAAGTATTTATTGAAATTATTGGAGGACTCACATTGAAACTAAAAACTTTTCTACGGAAAAATGATAAAGAGCCTCGAATAAAACTTATAAAAGAATTATTTTACTTCGAAAAGGAGATAAAAGTCTTATTAACTTACCTCTCTTTGTCTGGAAGTAAAGGATCCAGATAAAAGTTCTATGCTCAGATGTATAGAGAAAAAAATCTTGAAACAGGATTTAAATCTTTCGGAGGTTAACATATTTTAAACCAATTTGTAAAACACCTGACTTTATTTTTCAATTTCATAATATAAAGAAAAGTAAAACTATCTCAGCAAGAAAATCGTGTCTCACTTATCGTCGACAGTAAATTTAGAGTCAGGTTAGTAATTAGTACAATCGAAACAACTTTTCTCTGAACAGAGGACAGGGCACAGGCAATTATTGTAATGATGAGTCGTATGGTTATGTTGATTTGTATGTAATTCATTTTTACTACGTTGTCTAATGAGAAGATTTTTGACAGCATAATTGGCACGACCCAAATAATTTAATTTCATTCAACCTATTATCCTCATTAATGAAGCAGCAGTTTATTAGAAATAATTTTAATTCGTCTGCCTACCACGCATAATAACGAATCAACACAAACCGCCCCTGCCATTCAAATGTTACTACTGTATACAAAAGTCGTCATGCATAATCCTCCGCTTCCCGTGTTCTTTATTTTATTAAATTCCTCGCCAATTTTCCTATCCACAGAGAGATGTATAAGGTGCATTATTGCGATCTAAAGGAGGATAGCATAATTTTGAATAATGATGTACGTACAGATATAGGAACAGGGGGATATGAAATAGAAAAAAGAGATAATAGGCGTGAAAATTAAATGAAATACGAACGTGATTTATCTAACATGTGGAAGGCAGGGATGATATGCAGCAAAAATATGATTTTACAGAGAGATATTTGAAACATTTCTGCAAAAATAAAATAATACAGTAATTTGTTCAAGCGTTACATTACTTTCATTAAAGAGCAAAAGTTATACAAATGTAATTAGATTTAAACGTACGTTTGCAAAAAATTTAAAAAAAATGTATGTCGATTTTATTATTTATTCGATTTTAAAAATAAAAGTGACGCTGCGTTTTGGTATAAGTATGCTTTATTATATTATCTGCGTAGTTGGAAGCGCTTTAATATAAATTATTGGTGTTTAAGAATTGGTCTACCGAATCTACTTAGGATAGAGCGACAATAAATCGGGTTTTAAAAACCTCAATTTCATTTGCCTTGCAGCATAAAATGAATGGTTACTTAGAAACGCTATTTTAAAAGTAAATGAAGAAATATTTCAGTTTAAGTTGCCCTTTTATAAGATTTTAACGAGACCTCAGTAGAGGTAATTGAGATTAATTTCCTCAGGGATATGTATTTCTATTAGAAAATGTCTTGGAAATGTACGACATTTAAATGGATGTCTCGCCGGAAATGCAGATTTTGATTTTTTCCGACTAGAACCACTATTCCTGCAGCGAATTTCAGGGGACACCGACGACAACTTTATTTCAGTTTTTGTACAGACTCATCTTATCTCTGTTTTATTAACAATACTTTTCGGAGCCATCTTCACCGGGTCATAGCATCCTTAGGACGCAAAACTGAATTGGCAATATATATTTTTTAATTTGTGACATAACTATCCTAAATTTAAAAAATTTCAACGCCCCCGCCACCCGTTTTTCTTCTGCGGATAGAAAAATTTTTGAAAGAATTTTTTCAATGCAGGAAATCAAAATCACATAAATCCAATCAGATTAATCCAATCACATCAATCCAGTCAAATCAAATCGAAACAATCGAATCGAATCAATTCGAAACAAATCGAATCGGATTGAATCGAAACGAATCAAATCAAAACAATCAATTTCATTGAACTTTTATTAGTTTAAAGAAAAAGAGCATCTAAAATTATTGTTTCTTATTCTTATTAAATTAAGTTAACAATATCATATTTTAAAGAACGTTATATTTAATATAGGGTCCTGAACCATATGACTAATAATAGGGATGAGACATGCCATTATAATATGTGTTAACTTTTCGATTGACCCCGTATATCTTAAATTGTGAAGAGAAAAAAGTACTCAATCAGATATATTGTACCTACATATTCTTTTGTTTATCTAACTAGCTGATGTTTTAAATCATAAATCAACTTTAAGTAAATGGATTCGACTTTCGTCGCATTTAAATGCAATTTGTAATTTCCATTTTAAAAGAAAATGTTAATCTTCGTCGTAAAATGATCCCTTTAGTCAAATAGAGCCAGGAAGCGCTCTATTTTAGATAGATTTGAAAGAGAGATATTTTTACGTTTATGTTCTCAAAATAAAGCTTGAAGTTTTGAGTGCAGTTTAGATTGAAATTTTATAGCAGTTATCTAGGGGTTTCTTTTTTCTTTAAAGTAAATAATGGGTCCAAGTCGACGTTGCCATCCGAAATAAACTTGTACGTAGCTTCGATTCTCCTTCGAAATGTTTCATTTAATCTTGATATGAAACTTTGTATTGTTCCTTTACCCCACATCGACATGTCACCTGCCACTTTGAAATATATTTATTACTATTCGATCAGGAGATTTATGATGCCTTTGATCAAAAGATATATGGAGGCTGGTTCACTTGGCTACTAAATAAATACTTCTTTCAAGGTTAAATATAAAATAAAATATATGAAAAAGTGTGTATAGGTAGCTATATAACAAAACAAATGAAATAACTTTGTTTTATCAATTGTCCTTAAATTTACAACGATTAAATTCTGTTAATTGAAATTAAATATTCATTATCCAATAATATTACACAGGATTAAAATTGCATTAGGAAACGATTTACTTAATTAAAATCGTATTGTGTACGTTGATGTTATTTGTTTCGAAAATGATGGAATCCTTTGTTCGGTGTAGTTTAATAATTTGAGATTTAAAATAAATATAGCTGAAAATACGGGCGAAATTTATTTTAATGCTCTCCAGGCAATTACTAAATACCTAAACGAATATTATAAAATTATGGATATTTGAATTTAACAAATCGAATCGTTATATAATTTCGCAATACTAACAAAATTTTGACAGCTAATAATGGAAATTATAATAAAATGTTTCATCTCGTTGAACTTTGATTTGATATCTTAATATTAGATATATTTATTTTATAAATTGAAATTGTAAATGAACAAAAGGGTGAATTCTTAAATTGAAGCTTTACTTTGATCCTACGTACCTACTGCCCAGCATTAGTTCAAACAAATCGCTTAACCTGAATATTGTTAGAGATTTATCTTTAATTTCTCTGCAAAAATCATTTCAAGCTGATATTAAAACGTTAAGAACAGTTGTGGTAATTTATAACTGGACTAGACCAAATTTAATAAGTCTTTGGCCACTCACTTTAAACTAATTGGGAAAACTTCCCTGCTATAGAATGCATGTATTTGCACCAGCCTCTAATTGAAGAGTAGAATAAACTAGACAATAAATAAGTAACTAAATAAGCCCTAGCCTAGACATTACTTCAAAGTGTTAATAATAAAATATCTAAGGGAGTACCTGAAGCAATAATAAAACAATGCCTGCTTGGCTGGTACATTTTTCTTATTTTATTGACCTGCCTTATATTCAATAGGATTCGCGGGATGATTTTCTCATATTCAATTTGTTCTGACACACCGAGGTCGCATATATTTTAAACCCTCTCCTTTTTAAAAATTCTCTATTAACCAATTTCTGCCTAATATCCACGATATCGAGAATATCTGGTTACAAGTTATTAGCCAAATTTATTTCACGTTTCCATGTATTTATCGGTCGCTTTAACTTCTAGTGGATCTAACATAAACTTAATATCGATTCTGAAAAATGCCTATATTCCCAACATTCTTATCATATTCGGTGATTTTAATTATCTTCATATTAAATTACGTTCAACAAATGGTTGCGTGGAAGAACAACGAACGTCGTCGCCCCTTCATACTTTTATTTTATTTATATACTTACTTACATCTATTTATATGAAATTAATAATTTTCGCCCACTTCAAGGCCACGGTATTTAAACTTTTCCAGAATGAGTGAATATTAGGGATGGTTAAATGTTGGTGAATTGTTGCATAAATTACTTTTCAGCTTCAGTACGTTTCCTTTAAATTAAAAAATTAAATTCAGGCTTTTAAAGAAATTAAAATACAGCGAGATGTATTCACTGCATTGAATAATAAATGACAACGGTGAAGATTGCATTAAGACGACTTTGAAAAAGATTATTTCATAATTGAAATATTAAACGTTTTATTTGGTTTACTTTGAAATTAATTTACTTATTCTCTTGCTATTTCTTCCGTGTTTTTCATTTGTATTTTTTTGAGTTGAAAGCGCAATTTTTTCTCCCGTCTAAGTATTTTTATAAAGAATTTCTCGATACATGCCGGGAAAATCATAAAATCAAGGAATTACATTTTCTTATTTTCGACATATTATTTCAACCAATAAAGAAGACCAAAATTTATTTGTCTTAAATTTATCTTAAAAATATACCAAAATTTTATAATTAAGTATAAAAATTGTCAGCGTTGAAGCAAATAAGCGATAAAATCATTTATTTTCGCCTGCAACGTTTTGTTCTAATACTAGCCTTTTACTAAAGGCGTTCACATATCCTCTCGTTAAACCAATTCAGGTGACGGGTGCCTTGTAAATTTTCCCAAGCACTAATTCTAACTTACACCTTTTTCCAGACCTCCCGAAGCAATGATAAAAAGGGTACAAATTTCAACAAATATATTAAAGTAATCGGGTGGAAACCATTGCTCTTTAAAGTTTGAAATGTTTCTGATGTTAGTCTTTAGCAAACGAAGTAAAATATAATATAAAGTGGAAAATTCTTGAAAATATAGATAATAAAGAGCTATTTATTTTGACCGCTAGCTGTGGCCTCTTGGGAGGGGAATCTTTGGTTTTATCGTTTTATATAGAAACTAAATAATTATTAATAAACCCGATCCACCGAAATTAATTTGCCAATTTATGACGTGGCAAAATTTTACGATCCAACTGTGATATATTAAATGTGTGTGGAAACAACTACGACATGAAAATACAAATTATATGATTCAACATTGCTCGCCCGTTCAATTCGCTAGTTTTATTTTTCGGTCCAATTTAATAACTTTTCCAAATATAAAAGCGAGCAATTGCACTAACTGCAAAACGAGCTTCGGTAATTAGCCGCAGTTTACAGATAATTGTGTTATTGCTTTTAATCAAAGTGCATGAATAATTTATCGAATATTTCAATCACCGATACTTCAGTAACGTATCCAATTAAAGTTAAAGTGCGAATTATCAGTAAATTGGCAATCGGCGTAGAACAACGTATCTGGTATGTTAAGAATGATAATGTTTGTTGATGGGTTTGAAATTTAATTGTTATAAGAGCTGGTCTGAAATATTATAATTAGAATAGATTTTGCACCAAAAAATAAACTTAAAAACTTAATATCATAAACGCGATTATTAAGTAGAATTATAGATCGCTATATTTATCTATTCATCATGTATTAGCAATTATTGGAAGAGGAATATTTATTGGAGTCTTCAAGATAGTTCAAGTATGCGAAAGTGGTACCCTTAGGATACCTGGCGGTCGTAAATACATGACAGGGTTAGAACATCGATATGTTCAGCTGTTTCCATGTTGCTTTGGGATCTCTGACACTATCGCTTTCTTTATATTAAATTATTTAAGGTTTTCCAATTGGTTCAAGTTCTGGCGGAGGCGCCAATGTAAATAGTTAATGGAGCCATTTCGTACAAATGGGCAAGTCATAATGTATTACAATTATACTCATCTTCTAAATTATCCATAAAAGACCACAAATAAAGTTAATTTGGAGAGCGTAGGTACCTTAAAATTATTGCAGTTAATTTTTAATTTATGAAGCGTTATCAAGTGTCGATTTGTCGATGGATTAAAAACAGTTTTGGCATTTGTAAAGAAAAAGAAATTACAAGTCAATTCTAATTAATGAACCAAAAAACGTATTTCGATTAACATTAAAATGCAGCGTTGTAACATTAAACTATATTTAATTGTCTGAATCAATTCACCAAAATTTATTTTCGTGAACATTGACAGAACAGGTCCAACAAAAATATGTTATGCTCTTTTCTGCTTAGGAACGTAAATAAAAGCGTGTACACGGACAATTTGTTTTAAATATTGCAGAAAACGGTCCTGGATTATGTTTAATGATCTGTGTGTAATAAATGAGCTAACCCTTATTCGCGTGTTCTGTGTTTTCTTTTTTTATTTCGCCGCTTAGCGAACCCTGCTTTTTAAAAAAATATATGAGATTACATATAAATAAATTGAAATACAAACTGAATGTACGCTATGGACCGATATTGTTTACCAGGAAGCAACACAGAAGGAAGAAATGTGTTCAGCCATTAGTGCTGATTGTTATAAATTCTGGTCTAAATTAATCGAGCGTAAAACTTATGCTAATAAGTGCATGGCATGGTCTGGTAATTAATTATTGTAGAAGAGTAACATTATTTGTCAAATTAATTGCTCAGATGGACTCTTATACTTAAAAAAAATTGATTAATTAATTATTAGGGGCAACATGCTTGGATTGTTTAAAACGGTTTAAAACTTTTAATATTTTCGTTTATACAGGAAATGTCGAGGGAAATGTATTTATTATACTTACAATTGTAAACATATGTATGGAAACAGACAAAGCCGGAAGGCAGTAGGATTTATGGAAATTCTAATTTCATTTTGTTCATTCATTTTTAATTGCATGATTTGTGCTTTCGTTTTCTTGGTATAATGTAAGTAAGATAATTACGTGAAATAATCTTAAGAAAATTTGAAAACAAATTGCAGTTTTACGCTTAAAAAGCAGGTTCTAGTAACTATACTATTACTGCCATGTATACAGGCCTATCTGATGAAAAGCTTATAAAGAAAAAAATTATCTTGCCTTATTTGTAGCATGAAATTTTTACCGCAGGAAAGTGCCAGGAAATAATAAATATAAATGACTTTTTTAACTTAACTTAATGCACAAATTAATTCTCAGTAAACTTTAAACACAATATGTCCGAATTGTTGATGTTGAATATTTGTCCAAAACTATTTCCTGCTTTGCGCAATAGGATCCATCCTTGTTTGCCTATACGAAGATTATAAGGTTCTGTTAGTGATTATTACCGGCTTTACCAGTCCCTTTGGAACTAATTTAATTAACTTTACTGCAAATGTTGTTATATCCCGTTTAAATTTTGTTATAAATCACTGATGTTATTCAACAGGAACTTTTGTTTGGTATACCAGTTGACCCTAAAATTATATTTGTCATTTACCAATTATAAGTGATTATATTGCCTGGAATGTTACAGAAAGGGTTGGAGTACCTTTGGCAATTAATTCATTCAAATGTTAATAGTCATATACCTGCGATGTTTTAAATTTGATTCGGCCAATTTGATAACCATTTTAAACTTCCAATATTTGCATCTCTCGTCACCAATATTAGTTGTGAGGCAATTTCAAATCCTTTAAACAATTTTAATTTTATATAAATATAAATACTACATGTATTCGTTCTTTTCACATTTTATTTTGTTTTGATTTTTCATTTGTAGGACTTCAAAAAGTATATTTTTTTTATAAAACCTCGGTACTGCAATCAAACTAACCGTAAATTTATAATGCTGTATTATAAGCATCCAATGAAAACAGTAGCACTCTCCTCTGTTATACATATAATAACATCACTTTTGTTTTTCGTATAATTCGCATTTTGGAAATAAAAAGTTTCGAAGCATTTTCATCAATATCCAATCGGAATAAAAGAAACATTGTTTACAGGTTATGCCTTTGTTATCAGAAAATTACTGCAGGAGTCAACAACAATGCCTGTAAAGCTCTTATCAGAAAAGTTATAGAAGTTGTTAATGCAATGAATGATTTAATGGTTTTATTAGTGTTGCTCCACGAATGTATTTTGTAGAGACCATGTAACTTTTTTGGATTGTTTTTATTGCAGTAGTTATAGATTTCTCTGCATACAAGAGAATCGTCTGCATTTCAAAATTAACGAATTAATTTTCTTTTTCTGGGGTTGAAAAAATTATTGTTGTAATTTCTACTATACTCGATTATTTGTCATTATACTTGCGCGAAAAATAGGGAAATAGGAATAAAATTAAGATAACGTGCTAAGTACAATATATTTTGCCTGGATTTAACTTTATTTTTCTTGCATACGAACAAGTTGTTCTAAAGATTTGGTTTTAGGATTATAGAGAAAATGAGATGATGTTACAAGAATCGATTGTTGGTATTGTAGAGGAGATATAGTATTACATACGTTATTGTCTTTCTCGTGAACTTCAAATAATTGAATTGTTGTTTAATCTGCATGAAGGATTTACTGCGTCTTCTTTTCTTTTACAATTCCGCTTCACACAGGTATTTACAATTAAAGTCAATATTTCGCAATTTCTTTTGATAAAATTCGGAGAAATAATGGCACCGGCTTACAAATAAAAGCTTTGGAGCGTTGGCGGTAACGTGATTTTATTTGCTTTTCAACAATGTCTTTTTAATTTTTTCATCACATTTAAAGCTAGGATAAGCAGCTTTGTAGTTTCCTCAGGTTTATTTTACGGAATTGTTTTGAAATATTAAACTGTAAATTGGCTTTTTATTAATCAGTTAAAATTTCTCTACAGCTGTCCAAAAATTTACTTTCATTCATAAATATTTGCAAAACTCGTATTGTTCATCGTACAATGCGAATGGTTTGTATAAAGCTTTTAGCAAGATCAATATGTATTTAGATCACAGTAAACCGACATATTTCCAGTAATATATCTAGAGCAGGCTTTTCTTTACTGGTGACAGAAACACTTATTTGATTGGATTAATGTTATAACATACCATCGATCAAAATGATATAGACGTTTCAGTTATAACTCTATCATACGCAGTGGTGCGGAAAATGATGTTACTAATGATCTCATTCCTTAATGTGGTATGGATCAAGTTGTCCAGTTGCTTCCAAAAATATACTTATTCGATTATAAACTATCTCATATGCCTAATAAATTTTTATCGAAGTTTATTTAGTTCTTGTTACTTATATTTTGTATTGCATTTTTTGTCGGTATGACTTGCATATGAAATAGTGTTTTGGATTAAAATTTTATGAACGTAAAAATATTCCAATTTAATAAGTAATAATCGTAGTTGCTATTGGGGGAAAGCGAATTCTAGCAATAAATCATTCCCCGAATGAGATATAATTCACAGCATTGCTTTTTATCAATTATCGGTTGGCAACAAATAAACGGATATTACACGAGGAAAGATTGTTATGGTATAAGCACGCTGGAGGCTAACTGAATTTGTAAATAAGTTCTATTAATTTTATTACGAAACACTTTCATTTTGAGATTTTCTGCAATAGTTGGTTGCATTTTTCTTGGTGAGTGATGGTTTTAATCAATTTTAAATTAGTCTAAGGGTACATCCATCACAATCGTCTCTTTGGCATTCTTCTCTCATAGGGGTCATGTTTATTGGATTTTAATTTTTAAGGTCAAAGGCCAAGGTCATCACTATACTAGAATTTTAATTTTGATGACGTCATAGGTCACGTGATAGCAGTTTTCAGTATTTTTACAATATTTTAAGGATTTCTCTATTTTTACAAAATTTTCAGTATTTTACAGTATGTATGTATTTCTAAATTTTCAATATTTTCACGAATTGATCAATTGATGACGTTATTAAAAAATTTACAGTATTTTAGAGTATTTCTAAATTTTCAGTATTTTTACCAAATCACGAATTGATCATGTGGTCAATTGGTAAAAATACCTAAGAAAATACTGATCAATTAGGGAAAATACTAAAAATATAGAAAATCTTGTAATGACATCATCAATTGATCAATTTGTAGAAATATATAAAATTTAGAAATACTCTAAAATACATAAAAGACTGTAAAAACATAGAAAAAGTTCAATATTATAAAAATGGGGAAAACTAAGTGACCCTTGACTTCATCAAAATTCTAGTAAAAATGAGCTTGACAATTCTAATAAAAATATAAAAAAATTAAATTCTAGTAAAAATGACCTTTGACCTAGAAAATTAAAATTCTAGTAAAAATGCTAAAAATTATACTATAGTTGCTTTGAAATGAAAAAAGTTTATATTTAGATTAGACTCAAGCATTCCTTGACAATATGTGTGGGATGGAAATATCCATCAGAGATAAATGTGAATAAAGAACTGTGAAACAAAAACCTTAATCCCTTACTCACTTTCATTCTTACAACTCTATTCGTTTTACACCCCGTACGCATTAGACTGCTTGATTAGATTCGCTTCAAAACAAACTTTGTATGCTGATGCCCTTATTTCTCTTCCCTGCGTTCAATTTAATCATCATTGGTAAAAACAAATAAAAATGTTTTTGTGTGAAGAACTGTCTGACATAATTAATCATTGTCATTCGAAAAGAAACCATTATTTACTGTTTCAGCTACGTCTTTGGCCATTAAAGATTAATTTAGATTAAGGTTTGACCTTATTCATTCCGTTTTGATATCTGAATAAGGAAAAACTTATTTTCACCATTATTGTAAAAAAAGAAGTTTTTGAAAACAGTAATTATCAATACTGACTGATACCACAAAATGTTTCCTATTCGTATTTCCCCTTAGCCGACAAAATAAATAAACGTGCAAATAAAACCACAAAATCGCTGACAGAGGACTTGGTAATTTATTTTCCAACGTGAGCATGTGTAAAAATTAATGATACGCCGCGATAATGGCGACAAAACAATACTTTTGTTGTCTAAATAGAAAGCAAGCGATTTTTTACGCATTGCATTTGTCGTTTGAATGAATGGTAAAAACATCGACATCAGCCTCGATTTCCAGTTTGACTTTGACTGGGCGGTACATTAAAATTACAAAAGTGGGTGAAGAACTTGTACCTGTATTATGATACACAAATAATAACAGTAAGTAATTTTTTCATAAGTTATTCAGTACGTGGACACACCGACATATATTTTCAAGAAAAAATCTTTATGGGATTTAGTTATTATGTTAATCCTGAGGCCAGATTTTTCACGATTACATATTTCTATATAATTTCGTTATATGAAAAATTAAAAATGTGAAATATTAATTCCTACTTTATGTAGGATATTTCTACGAAATAATGTTAATCAAAATATATTCGAGTAAGTTGGAATTCATTATAAATTATAAGACTCCGTTCCCTTCACTGATACAAATTAGATCCCTTATATTCAAACTCTTCCTTTGGAAAAAGAAATTTGATTAATAAATTTCAAAAACTTTTTTTCAGTGTCTGATTTTCTATATATTTTTTCTTTTGAGGTAAAAAGCTAATTCAATTTGCGATTCTGCTTCAGCAGATAATTTGGTAAGGATATTAGGGGTTAGCGGGAGTTATAGTTGTCTTATGGTTCTTAAGGAAACTCCAAAACCCAATCGAAATTTCAGCGGTTTATAACATCCCTATAATAAGAGTTAGAAAGAAACTTTCTTAACGAAAGTCAATTGCAAAGATAGCTACTCGTAACTTAAAAGTATTTGTTTCAAGGTTTCAACTAGAAATTGAAAATATATCAGGAGAATGTTATTTTAAATTTTTTTGAGGCCACAAATTGAATCTCTAAGTCAACTGGTCTGCTTGAACATTAAAATTATTCAACTTTTTTAATACATGAATTCAATGCCGTCTTATTTATTTGTACAGTTTTTTACCTTAAATATATGCCCTGTGCTTTTTTTTTTGCTTTAATGAAAACTGGGTTTATATGAAATTGCATTTATTTTCCCTTTAAATTGATATTTGGATCGTTTCGTAAAGTTATAAGTTTCGTCGAGTAATATTACATTCAGCTTCGTACAAATCAGAGATCATATTCCACATTCCACGTTGTTTTGATTTGAGTAGAAGTAAAATTTATTAGCAACTTCACTAGTACTTTGCATAGGATTTATAAACAAGAAATATCGCAGCTGCTGCCTTTTAATATTTTTCATCGATATTGAAAGCGTACTCAAAGTGTTGTTTAATTTACTTTTCAAATCTGAATTCATAGCAATTTGTGTATTTTAGAAACAGCCGGAAATTAAAAAAATCCGAACTAGTTCAAGGTTTGTTTGCTGATATTAGCCACAGCTGCCGTTGACGGTAGTTTATATGCAGATTCGATATTGAATGGTGCACTGAATTGATAGAAAGCAGTAAATTTTGCACTTCGTTTGCCGACTGCCAATGCTTTTATATTCTTAATATTTTACTACCATACAGATATTAATTATTTTAATGATACTGCACAGGACAAGGAGTCTCGAATTTTTAGCCATTCGAAGGTAACATTAACGGAAGAATTGAATGCCTTGGAAGAAAAATTGACAAGTAAATAAAGATAGCTTAAGAAATATTTTAACAAAAATAAAATGGGCTTGTATAGAAGGTGGAAAGTCTTAATAATGCTTGTATACGTATAACTTATTTTTAATTTAAAATTCCGAATTGAAGTAACATAGGCTAGTCCTCCATTAAAATTATTTATAAGTGCGTGTTTTCTATCGTATCCTCCGACATAAAGTCTCGTTTAGAAAGCATTAAAACAAACGGAGACCTGCTCGAAAGTTTCCAACAGCCTAATAGTTTCTTTGTATTTCCGTAAGCCATAAATACAATTTTATAGTTCCGTTTGTCGTCACAGGGTCGCCGTCGCGCCAATCTAAAGCCAAACAGAAATAAATAACATCAGGATATACTATCTGAATAACACCGACTTTCAGAATCATCATATTTTCGCTCTGATTAATTTCAACAATATGTATATACAGTGTAAAGCAAAACTAAGGCTTATTATTAAACATTTTTTTGCAATTATTTTTCAAGCCATGATTTCTAAAGTAGCTTGTAATTTAAAAAAATGTTTCCACCCTCTTTAATATACCTACTAGTAAACATTGACTTTCTTATCTGGTATCAAGGCAATAATTTATCTTATATTTATTTTTCCAATTTTTATGAAATTCGGTGTAGATACTTTTCAATAGAAATCTCAAACTAAAATAAATGCATTTCAGAAGCAACACATGTTTCAAGGGGCATTTATGCCAGTAACAAAAATGTTGTGGCGCTGTGATAAACTGATTAAATTACTTCAAAGATTACACAATATCCTGCACGTGCCGTAGATATATTTTATAGCAGAAGATAAACGGAATTGTCCCATATCAACCGAACAATATTGAATTATCTTCTCTAACACTTAAACCTCACTCGGGGGCAAAATGGTTGTTTTTACGGCACAAATTCTTATTATCCGAATGAAGTGCGTACATTGCGGTATTTTATTTGTAAAAGAATGGACTGATACGTTGAAAACTCTTCAATTTTATTGTCTGAGTGGTATAGAGAACGACATTATTTCCCCCGTAGTTCCTTATATGATTGCAGCAATCATGAGTATATCTATCTTTTTGTGAAGGAATTTTAGAAATGTAGCGGCTTTTTTCGAATGAGATAATAAAGTTTGTTATATCTTTTCTTTTCTGTTGATTCAAGTGAAATAAAATACGAGTCGAAGTGAGAACTGGTTTGCCCGTTTTAATCTTTGCAGAATTCTGTGTCTTGTAGCTCTTCCACTGTAACATTTTAATAAAGTTATATTTATTGCTCAAAGCAAACATGTATTTAGCCTCATAGGTCTACAGAGGGAATTGGGAAGGTATACTTATTAATTTACATTAATGATACTAAACAAATAGCAAATATTTGCATTGAATAATTAAGTGTATAATACGCACATATTATGTTTAAGTTGGGAGAGCTTAACAAAATATATTCATTTCCTTAAAATTCAGTTGTTCATTATGCATACCGATATAAAGGAAATTACTCTGGAATTGGATGCTAATAGTAAACATATTTCGAAATAATTGTTCCTGAGTTATTTCATATTTATTAGAACATTTCTATTAAGAAAACTAATCCAAAATTTTTGCATCTGGTTAATCCGAGCATAAAGGAATAGTAACGTTTCATATTTCCAAATTTTTATCTAAATAACCCTTCAAACTAAATTACTTTGTGCTGAAAATCTAAGAGTAATGTTCGTAGCAATTTATACACCTAGTTAGGTGAGTCTACACGACCTTTGTGACACATTTTTTTGGGACCCTGTATAAGAGATAATTTCTAAAGATTAGTTCACTTGACAATACGGTTCTGTGTTCTGTAGGCTCCTGTTTTTTTTTTCATGTATTTTTCACTAGACTCCGATATGTAAAGCAGTTTTTTCGCAGTTGTCGTTCTTTACTAGATGTTTTTGTATGGTAATTTTCAGCAAGCGACACTTCGCAAAAAGCAACAGCGCCATGTCTAGAAAAATAAACTGTGCCGTTTTAATCCGTCCTCGCAGACAGGATTCGTTATCTAAATTTACCTGCGTGTTCATTTTACCTCTTATTCAAATTATTCCGTTTTATCAGCGCGAGCTTCTTCGTCAACGTAATAATAAATTAGTAGGAACTTGACAGTTTATCGATTAATTGAAAGTTTGAAACTTTGAAGAATTAAAAATTTATAATTGTCCCCTGTCTGCAAAGTTACCACAGTCGAGCTATTAATTTTCAACAACAATGCGTGAAAGATACTTCTCCTGGTCTTGGTTATGCTGAAACGACTACAGTTAATAAATAATGATGGTAGCAAGGATATTAATTTACTTAAAGAAAATTCCCCTCTGACGTAACGTAGCAAGTTTGTTTATCTCCGGAGAACAACATTTACTTAGTTAAACAAAATTCACGATAATACTATTACGGTTGTTGTTTGATGAATAGCTAATAATAGTCATGAACAATAATTAGGAAAGCAAACAGATGATTCGTTGTCAACAGGCTCATATTACATACAATTAAAATGAATTAGATTCAACAATACGATATTGGCTCATGATACATGCCTGGTTAGTTCTTGTTTGAGTTGCATCAAGAAATCGATAGTTTAAGGCGTTAAATATATGAAAGATCTTCATAAATGATATAGATAGATTAAAGTAATAATTTTTGTGATTTTTCAATTTTCTAGTAATATTTAAAAGTGCTATCAGATTTTTTATTTATAAAATGGAAAGGAATGTTTCCTTCCCTTTACGTGGTCACCTCATTCTCTTGGAGGAATTAAATTTTTAATTTTTCGCAAATACTATGTATCTAAAAAGATTTAAACAGTATTGAGTTGGTTTCTTCCAATTAGTGTACAAAATACATTCGGGCTATTATTCTAAAGTCAAAGTTTAAATGAAATGATAATATTTCACAGAAAGTTACAGTAAAGTTGTAAATCAGTCTTTAGAAAACTGGATACGTCTATAGAAAGTCTCTCGAGACACTGAGATTTATTTTCTACCGATACATTTACCAATTTGACATATCTGACTGGAGGTACACGAGCACTGAACATTGAACAATAAACCAATATCATTTGCGGTTGCTTGGTTTTGCATCAAGACAAGTTATATAGTATATACAATCGAACAATGCCACCGATAACTAACAATCTTTGGTGTAATTAACTGCTGTAATTACAGAGGTAGATGTGCCGGGCGTCACCAAACTCCCAGCTGTCCACATTCTTCCTTTATCTCTTGACAAAGCAAGTAAAATATTAATCCTAAGAGTGAGCCGAGTATTTGGCGTTTGGGTGCCCTATATATTAGACGTATTCCTTATTTTAGATTATCATTTGTTTTACGCAATATCAACAGGTTTAAAAATACACAAAATTGAATATCAGATATATTAAAAACAAACCCAATATTTTCGTAGTCCTGGAGATATTACAAATTGAATTTGGCGTGTCTAATTTCCAAAAGTGCTTATTTCAGTTTCTTCCCCAACGAATGGAATTGAAGTGCCACTGGTAATAAAAAATGTTTCTACTGAGTGGCTCGAAACCAATATAAAAGGATTTATAAATTTGATCTCTTATAAAGGGGAAAGCTCCTTATAGTAAGGCATATCAAACTCATACATAATGTATGTGCGATTAGCATAATTGCCCTCTTATGTGTGAATTTACTTCGTTTTGAGTAGCGTAAAAAAAGTTTTTGACAAAAAATCAATTATTAAATGGTGTCTTCACTGTTGGTTTGTATTATAGTTTTAATTCTTATTTATGTGTTGTAGGACACGAATTAGAAATTGTTAACTTTATATTATGTCACAAAATAAATACATATGTATTTATATATATTATATTTGTCGAGCATATGCTTATATATTTTGAACAGGCAATGATAAAAAATACAAATTTTGGGATCTGCCGAGTTTTTGATTTTTTGAAAACTTTTTTCAATGTAAAAATATCTAGAAACCATCGTCCAAGTTTCCATATCTCGTTAATCCTGCTCTGCATAATCAAACAGCTTTGCAAGATACTTATTAGGGTACCAGGGCAACCCTGTTAAGCTGATTTAAATTGGTTGGTTGAACAAATCAATTATGTGATTGATATTCTAATCTGGTCCGAAATATGTTTCACAGAACTATAGTCTGATAATTTTGTTGGTAAAATCATGTCCCAACAGGAAGGCTTTCATGAATTGGGATTTCTCTACCAGATAATAACCTAATAGTTGAGTTAGCTTAGTTATATTATAAAGAAAACCATTAGCATGTTGTATGTTTTGCCTTCATCATCAGTTAGTTGATAGACTGGTAAATTTAATCTATCAACAAGTCGTCGGCGTACTAATGCCTAAACTGATATACCTACCTATTTTCAATATGTAAAAAATACCTTTAAAGTTTTTTTCTCCATTTGACTAACACCCATTAACTGGTTTTTTAAATTTAAATCGATGATTACTGGTTTTTCCGATTATTTCGTTCTAATCATTCAGGATTTACTAAATGGCATTGCAACGTTTCAAAACTACATTTTCCTGACGCATTTCATCGTTTTTAGTTTTTAAAATTGTGTTTTTATTTTGTGGGACATCGATTTTACCGAGTGTGCCGCAGTTTTTAATATATATGAATGTTTACGACTGCAAATTTCAAAACCAATCTCATCCAACAATTTATTAATACTTTACTTCATTACTTTTGTAAAATATTTACTTCTAAAAAATGCATTTATTGTAAAAAACTATGCGGAATGTAGACTTTCGTAAAATGATGAAATTAGAATTAGAAAACGGCAATACTTTGATGAGGTATATGTTTTAACTTTTAAAGTAGTTTAATTTTAATTTAATGGTGAAAAGTGTTAGGGATATTACGAAAGGCGCCACTATCCTTTCACATATCAAACTCTGTTACGTTAAATTATTTAATGAATTTAGTTGATACGCATGATGTACATAATAATTAATATGGAAATTCACAGTCCACCAAAAACCCTGATGGAAATATATTTCATGAATAATAATTAGCAAAAAAGTTGAAAGTACGAAAAGAGAAATAGGCAGTCTTGACAACACGACAATTATGGAACTAATTTTGAAGTAAATGCCTGAACATTTGCACGGACAATTATGTTTTCCTTGTCGTCCCGACCATTACCATGCCACGAATTAGACCGGTAACAATGCAGTTTACCTTTAGTAAACCAGTCACATAGGATAGCATTATTGTAGGGAAATATGTTTGAGAGAAACTTATGGACTAACAAAAAGCGTATATTATTTACTTATCAATTTTTATATTACTAGTAGTAGGTACCTAAGCCATTTTAATTATTAAATAGATAATGTCCTTTCGTTTCAAATAACTTTATTTTATTTTGCATAAAATTTGAAGTGTTTTAGGTTTATCAAACAGTATTTAGTTTGAAGCCTTCTTTTACTTGGAATAATATTAACTCTTTCAAAAATCTTAATTCACTTTAAATAAACAACTAAATAATTTGAAGATAAATATTAGTTTTGGCAATAGCATCTGAAAATTGTGACGAAACACTGATGTAATTAAGTAGAAACAATATTTATGAAGTCTTAAATTTCTCCAAACATTTCATGTCAATAACACTTACAGATTTATCAGGAAATGGGAAACTCTGATATATTGCATTAAATAAAATGTCAAGAGTCACTAGCACCTACATAAACCAAAAACACATAACCCAGTGTCCGTACTTTTATTGGGAAAAAGGAAACTTTTAAATATGAACACAACGCAGCGGTCTGGATGTGGTCAGCAGTCGTGCTGTCGCTATGGGACATTTTGTCTCTAAAACGACATACGGCCATTTCTCTGATAACACTGCCTACAAACAAACAAATTCTCTTGGGTTTACTTCTTTGTTAAAACTTTTATTTTGGAGTTATTTCGGGAGAATTTCCGCAGATTAAACAACCTGTGTCATAAATATTACACGTACGGTTGTAGTGGTCAGGTTATTTTATTTATTTGTATAAATAACGTAGCGAATTTGTAAGGGAAACTTTTATGCCCTTATTGTGTGACGTGTTTCCACAATACGGGTTAATATTTATTATTTTTAATTGTTTGGTTATAGGTACTTATTTTTGGTTTAATAAAACATGCAATTTTATTGTATGTTGCTAGTAGTACAGAAAATACCTACTAGTTTAGAAGTATAGGTAATTATGAAATTTGATGATTAATTAAAAAGCTGTCGTTAACACACCATTTAGAAATAACATCAAACTATACACGAATGTGCCTAATTTACATCATTTAAATTTGTTTTTTTTGTCGTTTATATTAATTTCGCAAGGGCTGGTCCATACACTTGCCTCACACCTATACACATACCTAACTAGTATCTCTTTATGATTAAATTAACACATAATTCGTACACGTGTACCATTTCCACGGAGTTGTTGAAACTAATTTGGTTGCTTAAATAACTAATTCATTATTCAAAGCAATTTTATCTCCTATAACATGAATAAATTATTACAGATTTCCCTTCAAAACTTGCCTGAAAAGTCAATGCTAGTTGGTTATTTTAAATTTAGTTAACCAGCAAATATCAGTTACCGATGACGGCACAGTAATTTCGTTAAATTGGTTATCGATGTATTTTTTAGATTTAGTCTGAAAACAGATCACAAAAATTTTATTTGAACTTGAAAATTAGAAAATATTATACAGCGAGTGAAAGAAAAAACAACGGCAGTATTTTTTTAAAATATATTGTCATTGAACAAAAGAAGAGAGCAACAAAAAACGTGATCAAGGGAAGCTATGACGTTACATTCCAAAAAGCTCATTGTCTATAGGCAGCCCATACATCTGATATTAGGGTCATTGGTTCGAAATTGATTTTGTTATAAAAACGCGTTTGAGATAGAATCGTTTTGTATTTGTAAAATATGTATAACAGTATTATAAATTCATTAATCTGAAAAATAACAATAGTTTCCTCCTCGCCTCTGTAAGCGCTAATTAGAAATATACTTGAATATTTATGAGACTTTCAAATAAAGCAGCAACTCCTGTAAAATTGCATTTATAAAACAACTGACAAATATACGTAAGGAATTAATTCTATTTTTCATTGCTGGCAGACATTATCAAAAGAAGCCCAGTTTGTAATAAAATA
The DNA here is from genome assembly GCA_963680705.1 of Rhagium mordax. Classification (NCBI taxonomy): domain Eukaryota; kingdom Metazoa; phylum Arthropoda; class Insecta; order Coleoptera; family Cerambycidae; genus Rhagium; species Rhagium mordax. The sequence continues at coordinate 94,094,138 of OY796658.1, read as the reverse complement.
ACTGGAGGAATTTGTATTCGGGGCGCTATTAAATGCAAATACTTATTTTACGTGTGGCAAACAATTTACTTCAGAAATTTGAGAAAAACGTTTTGAATTAATTGCCTGGGTCTGAAGCAAATATTTTATGTCGGCACATAAAGTTTTTCTTTTTCTCATTACATTAGAGTAATTAATCAGCGAGTGGAGGGTCTCAGTGAATACAGCTTTAGTCAAATAAGAAAGATAAATACAACTAAGTAGTCTTAATACAATGACTGGGTAAGTAGCGAAAGTAAAATTAATCACAGTTATGACCCGAGAAAGAAATAATGTACTGAGTGGCTAGGAAATCGCAAAAATCTAGTTCTAATTTAATCGTGGGAAAGAAACTAAACAAAACTTTTAAATAATCCTTACGCAATAATTAAATCGAAACAGTCCTAATTATATAAAAGCCGAACATTTTAGGAGCTGGTATTATAACTTTCTCTCTGAAGCACCATATTGTGTAAACAACTGGTTCCAAATTATTACTGGCCACAGTTTAATTTTAATAGTTCTGATAAAGCTCCCGCTCATCTAATCCTGGTAAATGAATACGTGGTAATAATAAACCTTAACAGGTAACAACTAAAACTACCCCTCTCATGCTTCATGCTTCAAATATAAAAAATGCTTTTCTAGGTTTGTTTTATTGTCCTATGTATTAGTTTTCCGTTAGTATTTTGATTCGTTTTTCTAGAATATTTTGAATCTAAGATTCAGGAATTATGTAAAAATCAGATAAAATTGCAGGTGATATCAAGAGACGCTTTAAAACCTTGATAATTGTTTCGTATTTTGTGGTAAGATTTTTGTTTATTATTTTCTATTTCCAACTCGTGTCATCATTAGATATGTCTATATTATAACATAGACTAGCAGGGACCTTAAATATATCAGAATCAGGTGATATAATAAATTATTTAGTGCGAAAAAGCAAATTGTAATAATTTAAGGTACACCGCAATATTAGTTTGGAAAATTGAAATATCAAAATCATCTGCTTTATTAAATCTATTACCGATTATGACAATATATAGTTGGTTGTAGCGTTACACCAGTGGGTTTGGATATGGATTTATCTATTTGCATCGTTTTGGTAAAACAATATTTAAACGTGTTAGACAAAATTTAATGTTTTGGCGAAGGCGCCAGTCCCAAATAGTGATACTTAAATATAAAAATACGTAATTTAAAAATATGAATTAAACTGGTGAATATTTTTTCTATTAATTGTCTTTTCCTTTAGTATGCTAAGCAGAAATTTTTTCAATCAATTTAGAGTTTTAGCTGAATCAGTAGTTGTTTTAATTGGTATCTCCAATAATACAACTTTAAATTTTTTATCTGCGCTCCATATTGCTTACGTTAATATTTAATGTCGTTTATAAAAACATATAGCTGAGTATATCGGGCACGCCACTGCTACCATACAATTCTTCGTATTTCACCACAAATTTATACAATAAAAATATAATAGGGTTCCATTAAATGCGATGTATCCAATTATTTTACAGCTCTATCTTAATTTATCATATTAAACGTTTTTCTTGTCAAGAGGTAAATAAATCATACCTGGTTCGTTGAACGATTTTCACGTACACAAAAGAGGGAAAGAAACACATTTGAAGCCGATTTTCTCGTAAAATTTTACATATTTATTAAGTGTGATACGTAACAAATTGCATATAGGACAAAATTACCTAAATACAAGAAACTCATTTGTTAATATGTACTGGGTGACAGCCAAATTAGTTGTAGGTATATAATATTTTAGTGGCTTGCAAAATTTCAGAATAGGAGTAAAAAGTAATATACATACTTAAGTATATCACATAAAATATAGCTTGTGGAATGCGGAAAAGAATAATTTATTAATTTGGTTAATTCCAAAACAATTTTAAGTAGTGAGTTGCATTTTTCTGAATTTTTATACCCACACATTGCTCTAAATTATCAAGCAGTCATAATGGCCATTTACACAGCTCTCACAGCGCGCCATTAGAGTCAATATACGGTTATTTGTTTTAACTAAACATAATTTAATTATATACAAATAAATGCCATATTATTAGCATTAAAAGCGGTCAGTTAATAAACGTATTTGTAAAATACATTAGCAAATGCATATACACATATTACATATTAAAACGAATTAAAATTGAAATGAGTTATTTAAACTAGAAATATCACGTAAATATCTGTTATTTTAATGGTTATTTTTGACAGATTCAAGCATTAAATACCAATATCCTATAGATGCAATAATTAATTTACTGTAAGTGACACGATATATGACATACAGATATGGGAGTAATTTTATTTTGCATAAAGTATTATATTTATATATCATCATTTTATAACCAGTACTTTATTTGTTTCATGGAGCATTTAATACTGCATATGCATTTTATCCGGTAACACCAACGGTAATGGGCTATATGAAATAATCTGAAATAGTTGAGCTGTTTTAATTTCATGTCCCACTTTTGCGTATTATTAAACCCTTTATAGTTTGGAGTACAATTATTGTTAGAACCCTTTAAATTTCTTGTTAAGTATTCTTTTTTGGGATGTTAATAAAACAAGCATAACCAATTAACTATAATTCTATCTCTCTGTTATTTTTAAATATATTCGTAAAATAATGAGTCTTGATGAGATTCCCATATCCGTTTATTTAACTGTTTCATATTATGAAAAAACATTTTTTTGCAGTTAAATTGTTAGCTTTTAATTATTTCAAATTTATAATAAAGCGTTGTGTATTTAACACAGTCGAATGAAAATTCTATTGTTCCTGTAGCAAGAATATTCACTGCTTCTAAATAAGGGCCAACCAATTTAGAGTTACTATTACGTTTTATAATTAAAAATTTACTGCTTGTGTAAACTCGTTACAAATTTCGTTTATCCAAACCGAGAGTTATCCATTATAAACTGAAATTCAGTCGATACCAGATGTGTAAAAAGAATATTGCTAGTAACTTTTATTAATATCATGTTGAAAAAGGCCCTCAAAGTTTTTATTAAGCCGTATGAAAATTATTATTATTTTAAATGACTAGTTTTTAATTTTTTTTTCATGTACTCCTAAAAATAATCAACCTGCTGGGTGCATGGACACGTGTTTCGAAATTATTGTCCCTCATCGGCATAATAGACCAGGATAATTTTGAAACACATTGCGATATATATTTTTATAATCACCTTCTGTTTCCATTGGGTCGCTTAGTTGTAATTAATTGTCCCAATTTTCGACTTTTCTAAACAAATTATGACAAAAAACATGAATTATTCAGACAAAATATAAATTTACTTTGGCTACTGAAAGAAGCGAAGGGATTTGTAGAGAATCTGCCTCACTCGGAGAGTTAATAAAGCACGTAATCAAACAAAAATTTCTTTTTGATGTCTGGAATATGCGGTCAGATTACCACGGAAATTTTAAATTGGGCCCAAATCCCAAAAAGCCACGTACATCCATTTGGTTCGTAAATAAGTACAAATGAAATGTAAAATAATTGTAGCTGCGATGCCAGTTTATTATTCGTATTTCGTAATATAAGGAAGTAATAAAGAATAAATGTTGTTTGCTCTTAACGACACAGATATACTCTAAATAATGCGCCTTATTTAAAAAATATATAATAATAGTTTCACTAAAAGGATATATTAAAAAGTTCTATAATCTTAGTTTTTAATATGGCAGAGCTGCATTCGAAAACTGTTCACATTCTGAACGGTCACTATTTGCTTTGCTAAAATTCAATCATAGAACTGTAAACAAATGGGTTGCCAACGTCCTCTTATTGTTTTTGTATTCAAACGCATGTCAAATTCTGACTAAAGGGTTGATGTTAGTAGAGAAATATTAATAAGTTACGGAGCAATCGTGAAACTTCTAAAATAGTTTAGTTGGGGCTGGGCTTGTTTTTAATCAGGAACGCAAATTGAAGGATAATGAAGGATAAAGGCAAGAGAAATATTATTTTAGGTATTAATCATACATAATAAATGAATAAGTATGAAACTATTGTGCTATTTGGGCAAGTTAAAATTCGAAATAATTAATTGCAAATCGCAGGAAATCTCATTCATATCTGCAGTGAAATATGCTCGCTGATTGTATTTACTGCCGCGGGCTTGCTCTGTTTTGTCTATAAATCGGATTAGCTTACTCACTCAGTATTACAGCTCTATATGTTTCGGTGATGCAGCGCGTCAAATTTGGGTTTCCAAGATCTCCAAATACTACCTTAGGTGATCATATACATATATCTATTGCGTTTGCAATTTGAATTTATCAGATATATTTCTTTATGTCAATTTAATCTAAAAAAAAACATACCTTGTGAAAATTATCTCCAACGAAACGCTAGTGGACAATTACTTAACCACTTATTTTATTCTACGTACTTTGTAAACTTTTTTTTAAACGCACCGCAATAACTATTCCCCTTACAAAGTTTGCCGCAACATATTTTGTATACTTGTAACTTAAACATGTTAACGCTTTGGAGCATTTTAGTTTAAGTTTTAATATACCTATCGTTTTGCATATTTGTGGTGTAGCGTATAGGTCAGGAATGTGGAAACAATGCCTTACTTACCTTCCTAGCAAGTTCCAGGAGGTCTGAAATTTCAAAACGTTTAAATGATGGAAACTCTCCCGTGATTCTGCTAATGGTTCAAAATGTTATGCAAAGTAACAACAAAAAATTATTTTGCCCGTGGGACCGCGGGACTGTGGGTTTGTATTTTGCCAGCGTAATTAAGTAAATTGCTGTCTGTTTGATTACACTGAGAGATTGAGCGCATTGTTTTTTGCATCTCTACCTGTAAGGGTATGGTGAAGCACTACAGTGCGATTATTTTTGTCAAGGCAATAATTATTTCGATATCTACCACTTGATATACAATTTATTCAAATGCTTCTTTTTATTTTGCATTTAAAACTACAAATTATTATTTTGTATTTAAAGCTTGGTATATACATAAAAAAATTATTTAACCATTAAAAAAAAATCAAATACGTTTTTTCCACAATGTCATGAAAAGATTGTCTTGAAATTGAACGAATTTTTCAGGCGAATCGCTTCAGTTGATTTCAGTATCGCGTTTAATATTACAAGTAGGTATACGATATTTTTGAATTTTGAACATATTACAAATAATTATTAATATGCTAAAATTTAAAAATTACTTAATTCTCAGTGCGTTCTTATTTAACGTCATCCACATTTAGCATCCAATTTTTTACTGCACTTTATTCAGCAAATGCTATTATTTGAATATTTCTAATGAGGGTCTAAGTAAGTGTATGGTATTATTAATAGAGTTTCCAACAAGTATCATTATCCCATGGCATTACCCTTGTTTATAAAATATAAATGATGGTTAAATTAATAAGATCAAATGAGTACAAGTACAGTTTTGACAAGTGGAATGTTAGATATTATCCTTTCTCAAATGGGAAGTAGCGGATATTAATAATTGTCATAAATGTATATAGAGCTAAAAACGAGGGGTAGTAATAACTTGTGAAATAGGTGGTACACCTTACCTGGAACTAAATGGAACGTGAGAAAGGATGAAATAAATAAAGCGTCATTAAATTTTATGTGTTTTTGATATGCTGCGGATTTACATGTAATCTAATGTCAATTATGATAATCAAGTGTATTAACTAACTCCAAAGTTGCCTGGCGAGATTATAGTAATCTGCGAAGTATAATGGAAATTGCACTGCGTCGTAAATATTGATTGCCATGGAAAATTAACTGTAGATATTCAAAGGGAAACTTTTAGAGAAATATACTTACCTAAACTTAGGGTACCCAAACAAGAAAATAACACCCAGTACATTTTTTGGAGAGCCCTGAGAAAAATTGGTGCACGAGAAATATTTGAAAACTGAATTAAAATGAACTGAATATATTCCTCTATCCCCGCACCATATTATACTATAGACCATAATGTACCCATTATAATTCTAGTTTAATTTAAACTTTAAATTAATAATAAAAGCTCTACTGTTAAAACCCGTGGGAGGTAAATTCTAGTATTGTTAAAATATGAATATTCATAAAATAGCCGCATGAAATTATTTTTTGTTGAGTATCCGTCCACAAACAAATTTAATAATTTAATTAGTTAAATTGAACTAAGCTATTGTTTATTTTCTTCATATAAATGCAAATATTTTATAACTGGGCACATATGGCACATAAAATTTATAATTTCCCGCAGTGGACATAACCGAAATACATGTACAGTATAGAGGACTAAATTGATGAAAGTTTTAGAGTAATATTAAATAGAGTATAAATAATAAAAGTTATGTTCGTTTTTATTAAATTAATAATATGAAAAATGGCGAAGAGGAGCAATTTATATATATTTTTTTGCTAGGTGACATTATTTCAAGGACAACTTATTATTTCTATTTCTATTATTATGGATTAAACTTTCTTTGCATTTAAATGGTTTCTGAAAAAAAAAAACACAAATACTTATTTAAAAACTGCAATTCATCGATAATGAGCAACGGTTTGAAGGAAGCACATTATTTTGATATTTATAATTTATTATGGTAGTGAATTACTGTGTCCGCCTCAACTCACCGAACTCTCCTGCTTTTACATTTATTAAACAGACTTCAGGTGCTATAAATAAATGTATAATTTTGTAATTTTGTACAAGAAATAAATTTATAATGCATGCAATAATGTATAGTACCTACTTATTTCAGTAAACTGTTAATTTTAATTTTACTATTATTTATTATAGAGGAAGGTACCCAAAACGATCAATAATTCATTATGTATAGAACATATATGTAGAAAAAGGTAATGTTTAATTTCACGTTAAATTATAAAATAATGGAAAGACATTAGCCTTAAATGGAAATATAATTTGATATTCATGATATAACCAGTTATTATTAAAATCTCTTGTGAAATATATTTCGGTTAAACATGCCATGTTAAATATAATTAGGAAGAATTTTCATATCCATTGAAGACGCGGCGATTTATTGCGAGCTAATATTCCCAATAAAAAATTCCAACTCCAGGACGATAACAACAAGGTGGGTGTCATAAAATTTATAAACATTCAGATTAACTTCTTTAAAGAATAATACACTCTTTTAATCACGTATAATTTATTCGCCCATAAATATGTAGAACTTAAATCAATGCAAATGTAAATCCGGAAACACATATCAATTTACTTCCTTAATAAATATTCAGTATGCAGCAAGTTTTATACCAGATTTATCAAGAAGTCCTTCGTCACTGTCATAACTTTTAATAAACATCATTTTTTGACTTCCCTAAAACATGAGTTCCAAGTCCTAAAGGTTTTGCGTAACTAAGACCAAAGTTCAAGGCGCCCAAATGAATTATTTAAAAATTGAAATGTGCTGTTACAACAAATAAATGATAATTGAAAAGTTTTAAAAGTACATTTATTAGGTATGGGTTGATTGCTTCTTCAAAAATTTTGTTAAAACATAAACCAGTTTTTTCTGTGACTTATTTTTCCAACGTTGGTTTATTTCCGGTACCAAAGCCAGTCTCTGATGACAGGAGCAGGTCTACTTGATATGTTGTTGAACCTCGTCTCTATCGAAAAGTAACGTGACTTTTCTAAAAATAATTATATTTTATTTTGAATGTATTTAATAAAGACAAAAGAAGATTCAACAGGCATATTATTATATCAAAATCAATATCCATAAACTTCAATCATAATTCTCGGGTCATACAAGGGCGGTATTCTTATAATAGCCTGTGCGTCACTTCCAGCAACGTCTATCCTCAAACAATAAGCTCTCTCCCTACCAAAATTCAGAACCCTCACGGACGAGATCCTCGCTCCAGAAATGCTGACGGACCAATGGATGTCTTGCTCTACAGATGCCAATTCCTGATTAATTATTATTTCCCGTAAAAGTAATCTATCCTTGTTCTCCCTGTACCTGTAAACCAAGTCTCCATAATTTCCACCATTATCCGGAGGAACTCCTCTACTAATTTGTTCGGCGAACTTAGTTTCTCCTTTACTGTCAGACGTAAGCTCTTTTGAGGATTCCTCAGGCGTTAGAGTTTTCAATTCTGTGGAGTATTCATAGTGTTCGGCTAACACTTCTGATAAAACTAGACACAAAACAATCGCAGGAACGTTCATGGTTTCACTGAAGTTCTTTACTAGGCTTTGACGTCTAGATTGATTTTAGTTCACAAACAACTATGGCTTAGTTTGTTATATTTTTGTGCTATTTATATTATTTTATCTTAATTACTGTTGACACGGGGTTTACTTTTTCTGGGGCAAACCTCAGCGGTCTCCTGTTTGTTATTCTGCAGGATTATGTTATGGTATAATTCATGGGTTTAAACTGACATATTAATATTGGTGTGTAATGTTATCTCTTGTATAAATAGAATTTGTCGGCAGGTGGTGTTTTATATGAATAAAGTTACTTAATCTTATGTTAATTGCAGCAGATATTGCTTTATTTGTCACTCTGATACTGCGAAATGAGGTCACGGTCATTTTTTGCAAAATAAATTACCCATTTTTCTGTCTATATACAAGGCGAATCGGAAATATTTTCATTATACTAGATCCTAAATATATTTACGTAGTTCTCAGTTGACACCAAATTTTAACTTCAACTCGCTAATTAAATTGGCATCATCAGGAGGTCAATAAAATCCAATCACGTTGATATATTTATCTACAGATTCATTGGTTTAAAAATTCATTAGTAAAAATGCTGACATTAGAGGACTATTACATCTCATTAAAAATACCTTTGAAGACTGCGGGAACGTTTGTTATATACGTTTCACCTGTAAACATGTTATATCGTCTTAATTACAAAAGTTCGCAGTGATAGACATCTTAGAATATCCAACCATTGAAGAAATCCTACAAAGTATAAATTGAAAAAGTTAGTGCCAAGTTTATCTTGATGTCCTGCGGAAAGAAAACTGCAATTATATTTAATGATTACGGCCAAACTTTTTATATTGCTTATCTTCGAAAACTAAGGAAACAGTTGAATGGGTTATTGAATCGCCACTAGCTTAAGGATATTTTGTACAAATAAAATTACGTTGAGTACAAAATAATATGTATACTGTAACGAAGTGATTTTTTCCGATCAAGGAATGTTCAATTTTGCTTTAAATATTACCGTCACTTGGGTACACCCTGCCGCTGTTTTAGTAAGTAAGTCCTGTTTTAATTAAGTTATTAATGAGTTGTTAAAAAGTCCGCTGGTAAACAAGCAATCAAGTAATTAATTGATTAATTTTCGACAATACCTCGTATAAGTAAAATCCGAGAAATATTATAAATAATGGCCGAGTCGGAAATAAAAATCATTCGTTACTAAAAATGTTAATCCTTGCCCGTTTTAATCCGTTTCTTTTTGCAACATAGTATAGAAATTGCAAGTAATGCATTTCCGGTTATCGACGCTTTGAACGAATACTTCTAATTGCATAATCCGCTTGCACTTTGCAACGAACGTCGTGTTGAGCACACGATCCCATCGTGTAAAGTCGGTGACCACCTCTCTTTTAACACGACAGATACGTCATAAAAGTTTACAAAAAGGGGAAGCACAGTCACTTCGCTCTCATTCCAGCAGTAGATTCATTCCGAAATAGTCCGCATCAGATCAGATCCGATCCACCTTCAGAAGTGCCAGATCGAACCAGCCGTCTACAGTTTCGCGCCGCCGCTCCGAATTAAATAGCAAATCCTATCAGAACGTGATTCCGAAAATTATTTTGGTAAGAATACATCGTCGTGCACTGTATTTTGCAGGTACTGCTTTCAGTTAAGTATAGATATTCAAAGGTTCTTGTGTCCGCACGTATTGTTGTATTATACTACTCAATCAAACCAGAGCTAATTAGTAATACCTCCGTTGGTCTTTTGTTTGTTAATATATGCAGCAGCCGCTGAGGTCTATTCGCTAGGGTCACCTCAAAAGTTCCACTGCATAATAGGTTACCGGAAAACCTACGATAAATCTAATAGCCATTATATGCATCAACTGAGAGGAATTGTTCGCTAGGGCCTTCCAAACGGGTGATCTGCATAGAACTGGCTCGCGAAACTTACGTAATAATATAATAATAATATAAGCATTAGCAAATCGCTCTACGTTTGTGGCAGTAGTTTGCCGTGTATGTAAAAATTCCGTATAGCCTAGAATATCTATAGCTAATCGATTGCCCGCCGTGCATAATACATCCGAGTGGAAAGGTCCGTTTGCTTGTCGTACATCAGAATTCATTAATCTCACGTATCCGAAAATTCAGACGTAAAATCACGTAAAAAATTCTTGATTGCCAGCTCGACTTATTTTTATCATTTTTGAAATAATTTTATACACACTCGACTGTTTGTACAGTCGTGGAGGTTTAGAGTAAATTAATTTGTTCATTATTATCCTTGAATAAATCCGTTATTTTAAAAAGGTAAAATTCACGAGTTATTATTTCTGTCATTTTAATTTCTGATTAATCCGTTTGAGTAGGGGTTGAAGTCCTTTAGACAGACCCCCAACTTGCGACCTCTGGCTATCTGTATCTCCATCTGTTAGCTACCCCGGATTGTTTTCCCAAATAGGAAAGCCAAAAAGTGCTGTCCTTTGCACTCAAAAGTTAAAGGGCTGGCGCCCGAGATTTCCGTATAAAAGATTACGTAAGTATCTGGAAAAGAGAGGAAGCCATTACAATACCTATAATAAATGGCAATTATTATTAGGCTAAGAATAGTAAAGACGAATTAACCCTTAAATACTTGGTTTATAATGAATTTTTTTAAGGACGTCACGCACGTAAGATCGCTACCAAATTTTATAGGTAAAACTGTGTTTCTGTGGCCAAATAAATAATAACGTGGCGATAGGTTCTAAGAGCCCTGCAATTAATCTAATCGTATTCTGTTTAGAAATTACCATGTAAACTACGTAATTGAAGTGTCTCTGAGTCTGCTAGACAATATTTTCATTGATTTATTATTTCTCTCTAAACTTAGAGGTTTTTGAAATATATGCTCTAGAATTGTATAGAAATCCAAACAACGAGTGTTGTAGAGATGCCCACATTGGACAGCAATTAGCAATTAATTGTTGTTGATCAGTACTTTTTGGTCGGCTCTGTATGCATGTTCTACATAAACTAGTTTGTTATTTCATGCAGATACTTCCTTGATAAACCGTCGCATATAATTTCGCGATCTCTCCTTCGTCGTCATTTATTTTTAAATTTTTCACATGGTTATCTGAGATCACGTATGCGTTTTATTCCGTTTTTGCTTCAGTTCTGGAAATATTCGCTGAATAGGCGAGTTGGTTCTGTAATAATATTAAACGCTTCAATGGAACGCTTGTACGAAACGATACTCTGTGAATATTCCGCTGAAAATAAAGTGTAGAAGTATTTTCCGTAGTCAACTTCATATACACAAACATGCTTTTGAGTGGAATGATACAAGCTGTAACTGAGAAGTCGTATAAATAAATTTTTTTTTCTTCTTCGGTACGATGTCATCCGGGCGAATAAAGGGGAATTTTATATACTAAATAAGTTGGAAGGTGTTAATTGTACTGCTTATGTTTTCTACCTTATTTAAAATTATTTTAAAAGGATATTCAGTCCGAAGATTTTAAAACTTACGTAAGACTACTTAGGAGAATTTTCCCTGATTAAATTACAAAGTTTGTAAAATCTATTTCACATGTTCACATATCTTTGAAATCTTAAAGAAGCTCCTCAAATTTCCCTAATGGATTGCGTACGTTGCAAGCACCAAGGGAACTATAAAATTACACATTTATTACAAATTATACAGTTGAGAATATTATTTATTCATGAAAATGCTTTGGCATGAATTAAAATTAATTACATCTCCCTACATCTGAGGACCGATTTGCATCAGCATTCTCAAGATGAAATATTTGTAAATATATTAGTTATTTATGGATATACGTACCCTTTGTTTTTGTCGTACAATGTTTTACAAATTATTTATAAAGGGCGAGGAGATATTACTCAGTTAATCTTTAATTTTCCTAATGATTTCTTAATCTGTTTAGGATTTTTGGCAACCTTTCTAAACCCTCATAAAAATTCAAGCAGCGGGTATTATTGCTTGAGCAATAGTATTTATATAATCACCTAACACTAGTTTAATTAACCGTTGAAATTCACTTGGAGCATTTGCGAGTCCAAACGGCATTCTCAAAAATTCATAATGTCCGCCTGGAGTCACACATCCTGTTTTGGGTATTGATGATTCAGAAAGAGGTATTTTATAAAGCCCTTTCGAAAGTTAACCAACAAGTCTGACATAAAAAAATTTGCTTTCATTATTTCTGTATTAAGTACAGCTTATCTTCATCTTCAGTAAGTCATTAAAAGATGTTACGTATAAGGACCTGTAGTTAATGTTATGTTCTAAAATAAATAGTTTCTTTTTGTATTCTAAGAGTTAATCAAGTAATTAGTACTATAGGGTGGTAGTGTCAATAAATCTCCATTTATACGAAACAGTCTTTGCATTATAATAATTTGACTAAATTTCTCATTACCCAAATCGTTAGCACTAGTAATAAAAACTTTATTTTACCCTACGGCGCACTCACTATTCCCAAACGAAACGGCATCGCAATAATTCTGCCTAGGACATCAGTGGAAATCTTTTCTTTAACGAGCGGGCGATTTAAAGCAACACGACTAACACGAGATTTAAAGTTTCAGAACGTGCTATTTGATAGTTTCCTAGTAGATAATGCGGGTAACTATGGAGATTTACCGTATCTAACGAGGAAGGATGCTGGGTACGTTCTTGATTCCATTTTCAGTGTACGGTTCTATCTGATAACTATGTTAGATATCACTGGGTCGTATGTGCTTCGTTGATGAATTATACAGCTGCATGCTCATCATTTCAATTGGAAAGGTCAACACGGGTTTTTCGGAGAGAGAAATAATATTCGGTAAAATATCTTGAGTATGTAACAAAACGAATAATATATTTATAAGGCCCATTTAGGTCTAAAAAAAAGATTGGTAAAATTACTGGCTAATTATTACTTTATAATTATTACTAATTATTTATTTAATTTAATACATCTCTTTCTGTTTCAGGATGCTCTTATCCTGGCATCTCCTATTGCCAAGCCTGATATTGTTGTGGCTATGTTCAACTAACGCTCTCTGTCCCGCTTCCTGCAGTTGTAAACAGAACGAGAGAGGCCAGCGTAAAGTGTCCTGCATCAAAGGAGACATGCGGGATCCCATCCCGACGTCGCAGATGGACCACGGCATGGAAATTCTCGAAATTTCTGCCCCGGCTGGGAACGCCAACAGATTGTCAATCACTCCGATTTTCCAGCAATTTAAGCAGCTTCAAGAAGTCTCAATCAGGAATTCAAACATTCATCAGATCAGCATGCACGCCTTCTGGGGTGTACCTACAATACAGCTATTGGATTTAGCGTTTAACAATATTAGTGCAGTGTTTGATCATAATTTCCGCGGTTTAGTGAACTTACTGGAGCTAAATTTAGACGACAATAGGATTGCAAAGTTACAGATCGGCGCGTTTAAGCATCTAACCGAATTAAGGATATTGACTTTGCAAAGGAATTTGCTACAAGAATTAGTGCCTCGGATATTTTTAAAACTTGCTAAACTGCACGTGCTCAAACTTAGTGAAAACAAATTGGATGAAATTAACCCCGAAGTGTTCAAAGACATTCCAGTAAGTCTCGCTAACGATGAAGTTGGTATGATTTACATACCTTGCAGTAGAACAGATTAATTTGGCGTTCATTTTTAATTTTAAACTTTAACGATTGCTAAACCTAACTAGAAGTTAGAGCTGAATTTAAAGTTTTGGTATTTTTGGTTACATTGCTAACAAGAACTAAAAGGAAAGAGTTGCAGATTTGAATTTTTAAAACTAACATTTAGAATAGACATATTTGTATTAGTTGATGGAGTAATTTAAGACTGAAAGTTTTTCTCTATACTTTAGTTTCATTAATTTTAAAAGCAAGCTGAAGCATTAGTTTTATCCAAGGCTTCTAATCATGTACAGAATCAAGGCATCTTACCCAGGTTGCCATTCTATAAATTGTAAGCTCAGCTGTGCCTGTGAATATGAAATTTGCTCTGAAACTACTCACTTAGAGTCAACTTTGTCCTTCTTCACATTGACAACTTGCTTTCTGTAACATCTGTGCACAGTTTCGCTAATGAAACAGCATTCAAGACTCTTACCTTCAGAGGCCAAACACTGCAACTGAATCTTATACTCGCGACGTCGTTCATTCCGACATATCTAAAATTATACAATAGAGTTGCGGCATTTCGATAAATTATCGATAACACCTCCTTGTTTTATTTTAGAGGTATTCGTATAACCACGAAACCTGAAACTTAATTTAAATTGTGTACTTCATAGGAGAAGTTTGTTCTATTCCCTGGAATTCTATTCAAAAGAATAAAAGTAGGTTGAGAGATAACCCTGAAGGATTACTTGTGCTTACCCGTTCATTCCTGCTTTTTCAAATGCAATAAATCATAAAATATACAAAATAAAATTAGGAGAGCGTATACGATAGAATATATTTCTCCGCAGCTGAAAATGCACTCAACCCTCTATATTTGCATGCATATTATGCATTTCAAAGCAAATTTGCTGGAAATATTTACCTTGGTTGGATAGTTTTAAAATAACAAGCATGCGAATTATCATGATACACTTTTCAGCTAATATTTTTCTTGCATATATGATTGAAGCAAATAAACTATACCTGAAATCATTAAAGCATTCCCATTTTTCATTTTAACTTTTTGCTTTTAAGGAAATATTCGCACTTTACGTACAAATTTGTTCATTTGAAGCGATCCAATCATCATATTACTGCAATTAATGTTTGGTTAAGATCATTCATGTTCAATTAGCCTGTTATTAAAGCTTACCGAATGCCTCTTGTTCAGTCGTCAGTTACTGGCGTAATTGGAAGAGATAACGTGCGTGTATAGGAATCTACCAGCTGCCTCATATTATCAAACATTATTAAGTTATATCGTATGCGAGTTTCCTAAGTTATGAAATTATACGAAAAATGGATACGTAAACACCGATGGCTTTTATGGCCAAACGAAGTAACGTAAAATTAAAAATAATTACATGAACCCACTTCACATACATATGTTTAAATTTTATTAATTTATTTTCTTCGAGTAAAATAATTCATACCAATTGTCCAATGCTTTTACGAATTAATACTCTTACTAGTTATTCATTACACCATTTATTATAGTATCAACGAAGTAGATGAGACTTGCAGTGCGATTAGAGTCGGGACTCCACTCCAGCTTTAACTACTCGCTCATGATGGATTGGAGCTTTCACTTTGTATTTTATAAATGGCACGTATACCGCACTTTCGTTATGAGCAAAAGCTTTTGTCAATATTTATATGAGAATAACTCCATTACATCAATCTACACCAAGAGTCAATTTTGATAAAGTAGTCTTTTGATCTGCCAGCCGAATGAAAGAAGCTGTTAAGAAAATTACTGACCTGTGTATATTGCCAACGGAATTTAATTAAATTGAGTACCTATGTGTGTAGTGTAGTATTTGAAAAGTATATTGCCCGTATACTTTTTATAACTAACCGTTAAATCGTGATATATGTATAACAAAATATACACATTCATTTTTATTACGTTAATAAAACAGGCTTAACACGAGATTTTGATTTTAAATAAAATTTAGTATTTCACCGGCAATTTAGTGATTTAAGTAAGTAATTCTCTATTTTTGCGATAAATAATGTTTTTAAATTTTTTTTTTAAATAAACGTAAAAACACCACAGATATTAGATAACCCCCAAATCCAAAGCCAAGGCTGTCCGGAAATACAATTTTTTAATAATCATTTACAACAAGGTACTGTGCTAACAGTGTACCAAATACTGAATACAGAATAAATGTTAAAAAATCATTCACTGTTTCAGATTTAACGATTGCGACATTTTTACTTCAATAATTTAGTTAATACTTCCGTATGCAGATTTTATTTTGCAGCGTATTGACCTAATTCCTCCCGTGAAATTTATGACTGCGGCATCGTAATTATTTTTTAATTACAATTTCCGAATAAAATAATTATATTTCGGGGCATTAAGAGCGAAAAATTCGAATTAATATTTATAAAATAAATATAATAATGAACTCTTTAGAGTGGTTTTACTCTACTTCTTCCTTTGTTACGGAATGTATATTTACATACCTTTGAAAGCTGTATTCTCAGATGGAATCGCGAATTGTGTGCATTAACTGAATTATTTTTCTCTAGGAGATTGTAATCATTTTTATTAATTGTACATTGTACGTTGTTGCATTGAAATATTACTTTTTGCAACTTATTTGTATACGTTTATTATACTGGTGTTAACTATAAGGAAGGTTTCATTTAATTCGAATGTTTTTGCTTTTATGATTTATTGTGAAAGAGTGAAAATCCTTTAGAAATCCGCTTAGTTGGTATACCCAACTCATTTTCTGTATAAAATAGTGCATTTATGTACTACTTTGTTAAAAATGTTGCTGCTGAATTAAATCCGATTATATACAGTGCATTCAGACAGCCTCCGTTCAGGCGATACCCATTTCTAGTATCGCCTGAACGGAGTGAGATATAGATACTCATGCGATAAAAACAGGATGAGATTACGTCGAAAATAATACTCTTCTGTATATTGTCGAATTTAGGACAAAGCTGTGACACTAAGAACCCTAATCAGTAAATTAGTATGAGGACTCGCATTCGTAAATGCATCAGATTAATTACCCCACTGCACATTTGTTATTTTGTGATTTCCAACTTGGAAGATTGTAGAGAACGGTATCCCAGTAGAAGGACACAGAGGGCACATGGAATAGCCAGGATATTCACCGGATTTAACGCCATTAAACTTAAAAAGCAAAAATATAGTCTTTCATTAACAAAATGGTCTCATGAAGTCAAAATTGAATAATGTGGCGGAGGTCTCGAAAAGTTAAAAATTTTACCGAAATTCTTCATGCCAAACTTCATATCAAATCTTAAAAAATGCGAAAATAATATCCTAAAATTTTTTTAATATAAACTTGCAGTAGTGCATAAAATGATTCTGTATTTATTATTTACGGTAACGATTTCCTCAAAAAACGCATAACGCTCAAATAACAAAATTAATTAATCCGACTTCAAACAAAGACTCCGAGCATATTGCTCGTTTAAGAGCAAAGCACTAATAAGCGTAGATATCATGGAAAGTCTTATTCCAGCTATTAATTTTTCTACTTGGCCGTCTTTATTAATTTTTCCTTTCTTTCATTCCAGGAGCTCCGTGTGCTTGAGCTGCGAGGATGCGGACTGAAAAGGATAAACACTCAACTTTACCATTTGCTGCCTTACCTGTCACATCTAGACCTAGGGAATAATCTAATTCCGTTCTTAGCCGAGGATGAATTCCAAGACCTCCATCGATTGCATACTTTAAAGCTGGACGGGAACATGTTGCCGGTTATACTAGAAAAGACTTTTGTCAACCAACAGCAACTAAAATCCTTGTGTTTAGCCCGAAACCGCTTGGCAAAGATAACAGACACCGCATTTTTAAACCTTACGAGTTTAACCGAACTGGATATTAGTTTTAATAAGCTGAACAAAATTGAGAGTTTTGCTTTAACGCACTTAGCGGAGTCTTTGCAGAAATTTATGATTAGCGGGAACAGTTTTTCTTTGAGCCTAATCAAAATGTTTCTACAAACTCTTTATCGTGTTTGGCACTTGGAGGCGTCACACATGAAGTTGAGAAATATACCGGAACGATTTCTCCCTGATAGAATAAAAAAATTGAATATATCGTGGAACAACATCACCACTATTAGTGCACAGACTTTTCCAAGGCAGCTTCAAGAACTAGATATGTCACATAATCAACTAAAAGGCCTAAACGATAGTGTGATAATAAAACTGGAGACATTAAAATTTGTGAACTTATCTAATAATCCTTGGTACTGCAGTTTATGCCACATTACTTCCATACTGTTCCGTGTGAATAAAACAGACTTGTTTAAAAATTTTACATGTGCCTCGCCTAAGAATTTAAAGGGCAAAAAACTCTCTTCCCTGCGTCTCGAAGACATAACTACGTGTAACTCAAAGCAAGACGAAGACGAGAACTTGTCCAGTGATAATAAACTAAGTTTGTTGATAGGTTTAATTTGCATTGTGATTTTCGCTATATTCTCGATAATTTTTGTTGTGTGTTCCTGTGTGAAGCGACACTCGACGAATGTGGCGCGACAGCAAAAGCGCACTGCAGAACACGGCGAGAACAGTTTAGAAAGTGCCACGGCAATTTTCTGTAAAGGCGAGATCAGCTTTAAGTTTCCCCTGGACCTAACGGAGAGAAAAATGTCCGTGTCAACTATTGACGAGATCAAGAGGGATTCCCAACAAAGTTTGCCGAATGGAACTGGAACAGGAATTTGAAACTTACTTAAATTTTCTAGCAAATCTCTTGTAATATAGAAGAGAGCACCCTCAGGCTTTACATATGACTGGGTAGTTTTGGAATCAAATCCAAAATAGCGAGTCGGGTGGAATAAACTTTGTTTGATTTTATTTTCATGTAGAACATATCGAACACCTACCGGGTTTATGCGATTTATTAGAAAACTATTCGAAAACATAAGAGTAATTGGATATGTCATTCGTTCTTATGCGGACGTATAAGGCAAACAAATATCATGGTAAAGGGACATAAAAATTGATCCGTTTGTTTACGTCTCGATATACTGCTGTTTTAGTATCCCAGTCTTGGGCGAAAATATTATTTTTGGCACAATAACAAAATGCTTAAAAATAGCATTCCCTAATTCAAGTCGAAGCAGATAAAACTGATGGAGCAGGGTCTTTGTTCTTATTTTTTTTATCTTTGTGATAACTGCTTGTCACTGATTTTCCTATTTTCAGTACTGATTGCATAGTTCTTGTGCTAATATCGCGATATAAGAACTGTTAAATTTATAATAATTCCTAATTAGTTTACCATAAAAATCTTGATTTTTCGATTCTCCAATGAAACACCTGAAATACCTGAATTCGTTTCAAGAGGTTTCAAATACAAGGTGTAATTTGTCGTATAGTTCGATTCATTTAAGAAATCCTTCAATATACCAGGTTCTCTTTCCCTTCTTTGTTTTAAAAACAACTTTCATTCCCTACTACTACAAAACTCGGTACTATATTTTTAATAGATCGACTAATGTGACAAATTGTCATTAAATCAATCTCTAATTTGTGTTTTTCGAACCAAAAACTAATTGACGCCGTTATTCATTCAGAATGTGGATACATAGCACATTATTGTCAAACAGAAAGTAGAACATTTGAGTACACTATATGAACAAAATTATTCCATTCCATAATGAAATGCATGTTTTAATCAAACATTTTCTTTTTGTGTTTTTATAGGTCAGCAAATACATTGCATCAATTAGCTGATTAGTTGACTCATTCAATGCCAGTTGAATAATACCTAGCTGACAACGGATATGTTTTATTAGAAGTTCGAATTTTGTTAGTATAGATGGCACCTTACACACGCTTTTTTAAATTGTTTCCAATTTTTTATTATGTCAAAAAATGTGATTTTAATTGTTTTTAAACTAATAACTTCAAAAGTATCTTAACTAGCAGATGAACAATGCAAATAATATAGGAAATTCAGATTTTCCAAAATAGTTCATTTAGTTTATTGAGACAAAAAATCGGATTTTATCAAACTGTTTTGAAGATTACATTAACCATAATTATAAATATTTCTAATTTGTTCCTTACTTTAATATTAATTTAGTAGTGTCACGGGACCGTTTTTTTAGGGGCCTCGTAAAAATCTGGCAATTGAGTTGCTTTCAATTTGTTCCAGAATTAAAAATCGTCTGGAATAAGTTTACAACTGATAGCGTTAACTGCATGAATATCGAATAAGAATTTATTTATTTTAAAATCTTGGAAATAGAAATAGTAACAATTTTGTGCTAAGAAAAATGCAATTAGTACTGTCCTTATTTGGTGATCTTATTTAGTAATAAGGCATTTATATATTATATTACAAATAATTTTGATACAATTTAAAATAGTATCATGATAACAAGACATAAAAACTCAACTCTGGCGTGAAATTTAGTGTCTAATAATAATATACCTACTGTTATAAATTGGCTTACATTTTCGATTGCTTTTAAAATAAATTATTTCCGCTTCTATACAAACATTTTATCAGGAATTACTCCGTCAATATTTTCAAACATTAAAAGCCGATTTCCGCTGCACTGACCTTCCATACCGGAATAGTATTTATTGTAATGGTTGTTCATTTGAATATTAGTCAATTTGTTTTTATCAAATGAATGGTTTTATTAATATTTTCAATTATTCTAAACTCTTCTCAACAACACGAGCCTTTCTACTTTACTGGAGATAGAATCTGTAGTCTTAAATTTCATGTATTATTCTGTTGAAATATATAATTGCTTATTTAAAATAAATTGTAATTAAGACGGTTATTGTTTAAAAAATTAATACTTTGTAATATTATTTTCATACAGAGTATGATTACATGAGTGAGAAAGACTTAAAGCGAATTCTTCTTATAAATTTAATGGATTATTTTGAAAATTACCATTGTTATACTCTTTTAAGATTCTTATGTTGTCTGGCCTATATAAACTTTACTTTTTAAACATTCGCATACAAAATTATCCAAAGGTGCCAAATCTGGGGAACTAGGTGATCAATCAATTGTTTCTCTTCGATCTACGACTACGGTACAAACAATTAAACATTAGTATGGTTCAATGAAGAACTTATGGATTTTTCAAAAGTGATATCACGTGATGCATGTTACTTTAAAAAAAAATATTTGTAACAGATTATAAATGAATTCGATAAAAGTGTGGAAAAATAGTTTGTTTACGAAATAATTTAATGCATACCTACTTTAGTGGTAGGTATACTAGTTACATATATTTTAAAAAAATCATTAACGTTTATATTTTATTTATTTAAATTTATACTTCGTGCTACAATAACATGTTATTGGCTATATGAGAGCAACTTTTGTTTTCAAACACAATTCCATATTATTTTTTTACACCGTGTAACACTCGCAGAAATTAAAAACGGATTTATTCCCTCGGGAATATAATAAAAGTGATCATTAACAACTTGTTTAGTTAATCAAAATGAATGTTAAATTCAAAAATGATTGAAATAATTGAATTTCAATGTAATTAACTTCATATCATCATTCCTCAAAGTTTTAGTTTTTATCTTAATTTTTAATCATTTTGTTTGTTACTAAAATTGCAAAACACATTCTACAACCAACCCATGCCTGAAGGCGATTAATACCAACAAAAGGTATATAATCCTGATAAAATAAGTATTTGCTCTTACAATTATCATTTTTCTATAAAAAATCGTGACCAGTTATACCTACATTAGCAAACTAATATTTAACATACTTTTATCGAAGGAAACAGAAACCATATGTTTATTGTAAGCTCTGTTTTTACGTATTTTATTTATTTACATGATTTATCCTCTCCGCGTGCCTTGAAACATAATAGGAATGGCCAAGTCGTAGATGAAATATTAATCTTAACCGACAGCATGCGGCTGTCAAGGAAAGAGGAATATGTTTTTTGCCAAAATGTAATGATTTAATTTTGCATTTGTTATATGAGTTGTGCTCCATATTTATTGTAATATTTTTGACAGTATGAAGAATAACAAGAAATATGTCAAATCTCCATATTACCAAATAACAGCATACAAACTCGAATCTTGAATATCTGTTGGAAAATCTCTTGTACGATTAATTCTAGTCTAATGAGTTATCAACTTCCCTGTCACGGTACCTACTTTATCATCCAGAAATTAATAATGACATGGTTCTTCTCTTTAGGAAGGTGATTTACTGTTACTTTCTACACATTTTCACACGCTGTTTGCGACCAAATTAACATAAAAACAGTTTAAGATGACGGTAATGAATTTCCAATATTCGTATTTAGGTTCTGCTAAATTGTACTGTGTAAATTCTGTTTTTACTAAACCATTTACATCTTCAGATGTTTGGATAGGTCTAGCTTGTATTAAGTATATGTTTATTAATTAAATCGTAATTAACGAAAATTAATATTCAAGTTTCAGTAGAATTAATATTCATACTGTGTTTCTTACCAAGTAAGATCGCACTAGTTTGTTGGTAAGTGCCTGCACGCAATTTCTTATTTTGACTGGAGCTACATAAATAGATTATGCAAATGTGGCACCAACGTTTGTCGGTTGCCAGGTATTTCCTTTATACATTTATCCGTCAGATAAAATGGGACTTTACTATGTTTTGCAACTTTAATGAACAGTGCGTGAACAAGGATTATTATTATTAGACCGTTATTTTTGTTGCTACCGACATAACGGAGCTTACAACTTTAAACCTCGGGAGCTTAATGAAACTCAGGCATGTTCAAATATAACACAGTGTTATTTTTTCCTCAAATACGTACCTACTTGTTATTTGTTAAAGTTATTAGATAGGGAATTGTTTCTCTTCTCATTCCCATTGCTTATTATCATTAAATATTACTATGCAGTTTCATTCATATAAGTATATACTCTAACAACTACTTCAATTAATAAAAATGGAACATGTAAATTTTTATTCCGGAAAAGTTAAACTTAAATCTCACAAGTCTACTTTAATGTGATCGGCTTCGAAAGGCCCTACAGTTTCATCTTCTCACCACGAATTAAATAAAATGGGGACATTTAGAGTTTCATCCTCTTACATGTTGCTTTAAAAAAAATGGGGTATATTGTATATTGGCTGTTAAAATGGGACTGAATACAAGGGATATTCCTATTTTTTTCAAATCAAAGTTATTTTCAAAGTTTTTTATCTGCATACAAACATTGAATCGCATATCGGTCTTTCCAAAATTTTTACGATGGAAGCAAAATTAATATTTCAGTTGTAAAGCAAGATGTGATGATTTGAAATGTATTTAAATTATATTTGGAAAGTATTAATTATAATATTAGTTATTATTTTAGATTCTGTCTCCAGTAATAAATTTTATTGTTTCTATAATAATTATCAAGGCTAACGTATTCGGATCTATAAATAAAGGAGTGTATCTATATGTATAAAATGTAAATATGAAAAACATGTATTTATTTGTATTAACGGTTTATTTTAAGTAGAAAATGAATGACTTATGTGACAGAACAGGCATATCATCTCAAATATTATTAAATTGAAATAGTGAATTATAGTGCCTATATTTTGATAAATTGTATGCTGTGTAAATACTATTTAATCGTAATATGGTTTTAAAGGTGCTTGAATAATATACTGATACGATCTAAAATTTTATATCAGTGAGGGAATCCAGAATTAAAATATAATTAATGAAAGTGGTAAAAAAATTTAAGCCAGAATTTAAAATGTTTGCAGCAGGAAAAGCAAACGTAAACGACCAGAAATAAAGGTAAAATGCTTGTTGTATATTTAATATGATAAAGCCTATTCAAAGGAGTTTACATTCCACTAACTGTGAGATACCATTCTAATAGTAATTAATAATAATAATAATAAAATTAGAGATTTATAATTTACCGTGAAAAAGCAAATTGTATTAATTTAAGGAACTAAACACTGCGAGGTACTAAAAATTGTTGTGGTATCAATCATTTGACGTAGCAAAGTCTATTTCCGGGTGCAATATAGGTATAGTAGGTTGTAGTATCGTATCAGTTGGTTCAGACATGGACTTCAGATCGTACCATCTTAGTAAACAATATTTAAACGTATTAAACGATGAAATTCTATTTTCTGGCGAAGGCGCCAGTCACAAATTGTATTTAAAAGTAAATATAAATCTCTCACATGTTCTCCAATCCTGTTTTACTTACAGATCCACATTTTTCCAATGTAACCCTGTATTTGCGATAAAATTTCGGCGTTTTTATTCTACCCTCGAACTTGTTCGTTAAATCTCTGTAACTGCAAAGAAAAGCTAGTAAGTATTAATAATGTTATATGTCCATTTGTCATTTGTGAGGGACAAGGATTAAGGACTCCGAGTCAGAATCAACTGAAACAACTCCAGATTTAATGATACCTTCGTTGTGGCTAGAAAGGTTACTCTCGAAAAAAAAAAACGATTAAAGCGGTTTAGTTTTATTCGTAGTCTATTTGAAGGAAACATTTTAGTTATGCAAATGTTTTAAGCATGATCGACTCAATATTAACGTTTCTTTTTCATAATTTCATGTTATTTCTTTCTATTAGGGGAACAAAGGTAATCCTTTCTTTTGATTTCAGAACGTATTTTTATTTCAAGTAAGTGTCTCAATATAACAAAGTCATCTGACACATCATTTATTGCCAAGCTAGAAATATTCTTTTGTCGTATTAATGTTAGAAACTTTCACGATAAGCAGGCCCCGACATTTACAATAAACTAGATCAAACTCAGATGTCCCTGGGGGTGACCGGATTATCTAGCTCTTGTGGGTAGCTGCTCTCTTACGGCTCGCTTCCTGAGCCCCACGGCTTAACATAGCTGATCCCCTTGGCTCTATTTCATATATTGATGTAATGTGTCATTTTCCTAGAACAAGGATATTTCGTAAATCAGTTCCTGGTTTTTACAGCCGCATAGCTGATGTCTGACAAAAAATTATTTATGGAAAAATTTCACTGTGCAATCCAACAATATACATATATACAGGGGCATAGATAAAAATATAGCTCTACATAAATATTGTTTTTGGGTGTGATTGTGATGAGATAATCTGGTGGGTGATGTCTTTCGGCCTACGTAAAAATATATCAAAACAAAAGAGCATAATCAAACAATTACATTATAAGAATATCTAGTACCTACCTATTTAATATTGGTAGTTTTCAAATACGTAAAATTCGTTCTCCCACAATCCTTATTTTTTATTTAAAGAATTAATCGGCCGTTACTTTGGTGTGAAGTTCGTACACCCTGTGTGTACGTTAATTTGGCAGCACAAAGGGAAAAGGCATTCCAATCACTTTCGATTTCAAGAGATAACCTTTTCGAGGGTATAAATACAATGAGCATCGGGCATAGATTTAATAATCAACTATTACGTTAAATACGAATTGAAGGCCTAAATCCCTTACATCCTCTGCGAAAATTAATTATTGATTGGTCCGCTCAATTCTCCACTGTGCTTGAACAATAAGGCCTTTATGTGGAGCCAGTTGTGTCGTCGGGAGATGTAAATTAATTTTCAATATAAAAAGTTGGATTTAATTTAAAACAAAATATTATGGGATGGGAATTAGAAAAATGTCAATATGCACATTTTTCTAACGTGTAAGATGTTTTAGCATAACAAGGTGCACGGCGTGTAAGAGGTTTAACTTGGGACAAAAACTGCAAATATTTCCATTAAGTTACTTCCGAAAGCTTTGTGTTTTGCTTCTATAAGGTTCCCCTCACGGATCTTGAAGTTTGAGACAGTTAGACCCTTTTCACTCTTACTTTGAAATTGCCGAGGTGCATTAAATTTGAACGTGAACAATGTGGTGGGTTGACTGAGGTAATGCGTTGTTAACATATATTAACACGAACATAACACGTGGTAGTACGTCTCATTAGTATAAAGTCTAACATTATATTGATTTGGCTAAAAGGCCTAAGCATTTAAGCTCAGGACATAAATTTACCTTTTTTGCTCCAAATGGTAATTTCTATAAAGTTTTGCTTTAAATTTTACTTCTAATTTCCATCAGAAATTGTCGCGTATATTATTATATTCCTGAAAAGCTTTCTAAAACAATTTATTTTAGTATATCATTCAAGTGCCTTTCAAAGTTTCTTAAGTACTATTCCATATTAAACATAAAACAATTATATAAATGCGCACAACATTTAGTAGCTTACTGAAATTACGAGTTAATTTTGAATTATATCATTATCTAACTGTGTTTAATGTAGATAACCTTTTCAGCGTTTATTTAAAAGGGACCATATTATGATGTATTTTAGTTAATAAATAAATGTTGAACGTTTATTGTGATGTTATGTTTTTGTACAGACTTTGTATTATATTGTATATAATTATTGTTATAAATTTTAATAAACATTTAATATGATAAAATGCGTTGTTTTTTTGTTACATTTATGTGATCCTTACAAATATACAAATCGACATGAATTAAAGCGATTTTGACCTGATTATGACAGAAAAACGTTATAATATATTATCAGATCATTTATTTACATATCTCTATTATATCGAATACTTAGATGGACGTGTGTTTCGCCAATCTAGTTGGTGTTATCTTGACATAATTAATGCTAATCTTAGGCTAACGTGTTTAGTAGTAATTTATCACTGCTTATTTAGTAGCTTTGCAACATCCCTAATTTACTTCAAAATATTAGGTACTAATCTCTTCTATATTTATTTTCAAATACATGCTAGGCAACGCTAGAATTGTCACATCCTTTATATTTGACAGTCATATTATGCTCCTCGAGTCTAGAATGTCAAATTTATACTAATAGCAGACAGACAGAAACCGTCTCCTATGTTTAGTCTTGTAATTTCTTGTCTTGTAAAATTAAGGTACCTTTCAGTCATTTAAAACTCTATATACTGTGCTAAAAACTTATTAATTTTTATTAGCAATGGTTTGCCTTGTTAGCTTGTATGAGCAGGTCCAAAATCCACGTTATAGCCTTCGCTTGAATCGACTGTAATCGGTTCTTTGACGATGTAATAAGACTGATTAAGGTGTTCATTCATTATGCAAACGAATGGGCGAATGAGTGCTCAATCGTGTTTAAATTACCGATTTAGAGCGGCTGCCGCGGATCTTGAAGGTGTTGGCTGGATAACTTTGCCTCATAGTTTATTCCAACCGAGCCACGTTGGTCTGTTCGTCGTCAGTCCTTTCGTTTCCATTCTAATACGTTTTTTAAGTTGACCTTGAACAAAGTTGGCAAGAGTTGGATTCTGGTATGATTTGAGAAAAATTACGTTTGCCTTAATCGACTTCCACACGTGCAATCTTTTATGTAGGTGTTTTTTATAAATTAAATGGTTCAAAACAAAGTCAAGCAAATAAAAAAAATGAGTAACAAAAGCTGGCAAATTGTGACTTCAAAGGTAGGTGCTTTTAAAAATATAAAATCATGTAGGTTGTTATATTAGATAGAAATGTGATGCTATAGCTATATCGGAAATTAATTAGAGCTTAAGTTAAAGGTAAAATATTGTTTATTGTTTAACTTAAAGTTAGTTTATTCTAATTAATACTTTTCATTGTATTAATTTAATATTTGTAATTCTTCAAAAAATTGTGAATTGTTGCGATAAACCAGGTATCCAAAAAAAAAAATTGCTTGCCCCCGAGAAGGCACATAGTTGCTGTTTGACTTCCTTACTAATATTCTTGATGTGAGAAGAGACTAAATAAATCATCAATTATTTGTTCCCCTCTAAGTATGAATCGATTGACATCAATAAAAAAAGCTTGTCACATTCAGCGAAATGTATCCTAATCTAGTTTTAACGTCAACAAACCAATATGTTTACATTCGAAAATTTGTTCAGATAATCTGTCGTTATTATATCGATATATCTACAAATTCCACTTCGCTGATGTTTTTTGTTGCCGAATATAATCCCGTATCAGACAGATAGCCCCGAGATAATCTAGATATAAACGCATCTCTTGGGACAACTTTCATTTGCGATAAATCAAAGGAATCGAAGTGGGAATTGGCCAACTATACACAAAAGGTTAGAAAAAGTTAACAAAAAGCAATAGATGTAATAATCACCTGGTAGCACTGTTTTCCCGTACCACAAATAAGAACGCTGGCGTTTTTTGCTAGCTTTGGAAAACTACAAGTTTTGTTGTTGTGGCTTTATTAAAAATGTGTAATCAAATAAGCAGAAAATTAACTATGTACCTAATTATATGCGAGACTGAAAGTGTTAAAAATATTTAAATGTATCTATACAGGATGTACATGTAGTACACAATTTCGATGACTTTGAGAGGCGCTTAAGAAAATACATAACTGATGGTCAATTTCTAAATCAATAATAGGTATAAATTAATAATATTACCAACAAATAAAAAAATAAAGCGTAGTATTAATCCCATGTGGGTTGTTCATATTGAAGAAGAAAAACACAAAGGTCTTGTTCCCACAAAATTCTTTTTTATTGCAACCGGTTTCGTGATCAATATATTACATCACATCATCAGGCCACAAGACTACAAATAGGAAAACTTAATGTAAAAAACTATAACAATCCAAATATTACATTTAATATAATAAGTTAAGATTTTCATAAAATGTAGATAGTTAAATTTAATTAAACAAGTAAAACTATTACGATAATATCAGATAGTGTTTTTTATATATAAAAAATATGTTTGTAAATAAGATAAAAAAGTTATTAACAAAAGATACTAAAGAAATTAAAGTCAAATGAAATTGTGAATATTTAATAAGTTAAAATAGAAACAATATATAGAAATGTAAGTATATTGTTTCTATTTTAACTTATTAAATATTCACAATTTCATTTGACTTTAATTTCTTTAGTATCTTTTGTTAATCCCTTTTTTATCTTATTTACAAACATATTTTTTTATATATAAAAAACAATATCTGATATTATCGTAATAGTTTTACTTGTTTAATTAAATTTAACTATCTACATTTTATGAAAATCTTAACTTATTATATTAAATGTAATATTTGGATTGTTATAGTTTTTTACATAAGTTTTCCTATTTGTAGTCTTGTGGCCTGATGATGTGATGTAATATATTGATCACGAAACCGGTTGCAATAAAAAAGAATTTTGTTGGAACAAGACCTTTGTATTTTTCCTCTTCAAAAAAATAAAGTTAATTATTACTATACAATGAACGCTGAATGTTTCTTTAATGAAAAATCATGGAGCATTCATTTTAGTTTTGGGTATTTGTATGAAAAATTTCATTAAAAACTTTTTGTAAAGAAATGAACCAGTCTTTTATGTATAAAAGTCACGTAAGGTTTGGCCTACCTCTATAAAATTTCATATCGACTCCGCATGCAAGTGCAGTAATCTTTTTTCGAAAGTTACAAGCAATGGCTTAAGGATTTCACGTGTTAGTTTTGATATACTTATTACGCAATAAAATTCCTTAAGGTATCTTCTGTTCTAAGCAAAGTCCAAAGACAGCCTTTAGAATACCTTATAAAAATGTTTAAATTTTAAATTCTATCACGTTTACTCGCTTTATAATAATAGTTAAGCCTTTGTGGGGATGTTGATTGAAATGGTGATAAAAATGAAAATTTGTTGCAAAGTATTAAATAGTTATTTCATTAATACTTACAAAACATTTTCAAAAAGTAAAATCATACCTATTATTAGTATTTTTATTTAGAAATAAAAATAATTTCGATGCTTGTTGCAACGATTTGTTACACGGTTAGTCTATCGCGAAAAAAATCAGAAAGATAGAGAAAAATTACGTGAATGGAATTGTGTAAACCTCAACACGATATCTTATTTATTAAATTCCTAAACAAAAAGAAATTTATTATTAATGAAATTAAAGCAATATTTCCTCTGAAACTGATGCCATATTTAATTCAAATTTATAATTCAAACAATTATTATACCTCCGACATTATTCTATAAATATAAACCATATTCTTTGTATTGGCAACTTACATCTTCACCTGAGACCCTAAAATACTTACTTACTCATTGTCATACAAACAGGGCGTTATATTCGTAAATAAACAATTAAAAACAGAAAAATAATATGAAACTTTCAATCTGCAAGTGATTAGTTTCTATTTTAACATTTATAGGTATGTTTGCATTCTATAGCAGGATAGAAAACTGCTTGGCTTGGACTCGGCAAATCGACTTAACTTTAAATCTATTTAACGGTGAATGATATTTATGCTCCATGAACCCAATTTCATATAGCAGTTTTTCCCAATTTCACATTATTTATTACCTCCACAAAACTTTAGAGAGCATCTGATTTTAATCCCACATAATAGAGTATTAAAAATTCCTCGTAATTTTGCAAAGCAAAGTCTATTGCTTCATTATTGTGAGTAATAGCCGGCTATAAAAGCATGTTTTGTGATTCTGAGGTAATTTTAAAAGTAAAATATGGCCGAGTTATAACGTGCAGCTATATAAAAGTGTATCACTGAAGAACTATTAAAAACTTTTAATTGCATAATTAACGGTGTAATATATTCATGGTAATTTATGAAAAGCTCGCTAAAGAAAATAGAAAGAGGTGGCCCACGAAACCACGTTGCGCGTTAGGGCAAAATAACTCGTTACTATGCAAATTAGCTAATAATTGTTACCGTTTAAGCCTCCAAACTTCATAACTGTGAATACCCCTTTGTATTTTGCAATTATTGTTACGTGACGGAAATGTCTAATCAAATTTGTTAGAAAGTAGGCATTTTCTTAATTTAAAACTTCAAACTCGGCTTTTCAGTTCAGACACGTAAACCCATAACATATAGTACGGGGCGTAACGTTTATCGTTAAATCGCTCTAAAATATTCCGCCCAATAGTTGGTAAGCGGGAGTTTTATTTAACAGATTTAATAATAGTATTAGTAATAATGCAATATCAAATATGTGTGCAAGTGTATGAAGTTATTTCATTAAAGAAAATAATTCCAGTAACTGAAAAAAATAGATGGGATTATTTCAATATTAAAAAGCGTCTTTTTCGGTTGGAAGATTTACAGGAGTAACCCTGGAGTTAATAATTACAAAAAATATGAGTGGACACAAAATTATTCTTTAAACTTTCTTTCGAACTTCTACATTACTTTTATGCTAAATAAGTTTGTCAAAAAATTCTTTTTTTAGTTCAAGAGTCAGTTGTAAAATTAAACATGTTTCTACGAAAATTTTGAACCGACCTGTATAGATATAAAGAATATAAAATATGAATGGCGCAATACCATCTCACTAGTTGGAAACAAGAGCAGCATATAAATGGCGTTAGATTGGTTAAATCAATTGGTATTAGTAATTCAGTTCAACAAACGCGACCCAGGTCTGTGCTGAACAGCTTTTGTAGAAACGATTAATATTTGCATCTTCGCTTAAAATAATTTATTCAACTGATTAAAATAAAATATTTAACTTTGGATATCACCAGAAATTGTTCCAAATATAAGCGTAAAGATTCTAATAATGAACTATTTGTTACTTAATTGTTTATAAAATATTAAGTTAAGGGTTAAGTGTAAGAGTAGCCGGGTAAAACTGGCTAAACTTCGCCCATTGTATTAGTATTCTGTATACTTCTATAATAAAGTCGTTTATTATTATTATTATTGCTGCTAATAAAAATCATCTTCGCCCATCTGCAGGATTTTTCGAAAAAAGTTACTACTTTGAAAAAAATTGTAGACCAACTTCAGATCAAACAAACTTTTTATTCTGAACAATTCTTCAGGATAAAAATTTTTTGCCAACTTATCAGTCTTAAATATTTTAAAATTTGTCTTAAAATCACTATAAATAGAACTAACTCATTTTCGGTACAACTCTATTCATTATTCGTGGACATTCTATACATTTTTGCAAATATAAATGCAACACACAAAATTAAGAAATATTTATGACAAAATGAGGCTCTCCCTAAGCTTTACCCTGTAAATTTATATCCCAATTTTCACTTTAATATTAATTTTGGAAACTTTAATTTCGAAAATCCTGATGATAAATTACAGTAATTGGTTAAGTTAAAAATTATTTTCATGCAGATTTCTGTACTCAAAACAATTTTATAATATTCATGAACTTTATGAAACTTTGCTATGCACTTTACGCTTGCAATTTACATTTCAATGGGCGTTTATTGCCACCATTAATTTACTACATGACCCGAAAGACAAGTAGTTGGACTGTTAGCGAAAGCATCATTTAGGTAAACGTCAATGTTGACACAGATTTTTGTAAATGTTGTTTAAATAAAATGGCGTGCTTAAACTAAAAATGTTACGTAAAATATAATATAGTTATTAAAACATTTGAATTTTTATAATATGTACAGTGTGTCGCACTTTGGAGTTATAACTTTTTTCATTTTTATTCGATTTGAATCATATTTTACTCAATGATAGATCCCATTAGGATCAACTCATAGCCTAAAAACCATTCGCTCCCTATTAATGCAAAGCCACCTGCGATGTCAAAATAAACGCAAAAAATCAAGAAAGCAAATTAGGCATTTTTTTATCAGAAAATTTTACTAATGAAAGTTGTTCAGAATTGTCTAAAAACCTTATATCCAAAATTTCATCAAAATTAAAAGATATTGATATTTTGATTTAAAAAATTTTATAAATTTTATAAAATATAATTTTACAATATCAATTATCATTCGTATTTAGTTGCAGAGTGTTTCTTTAGTTTTTTTTTAATAAAAAATAAAATATTGCAACATAATAACCCATTAAAATTATATATTCAGACTTAAACATTTTTTCAGACAAAATATTAATATTTTTCTATTTTGATTAAATTTTAAACTTAAGGTTTTTGATCAATTCTGAACAACTTACATTAATAAAATTTTTGATAAAAAATTGCATAATACGTTTTTTAGTTAAAATTCTATTTCCTGTTTGTTTATAAAAAATTAAATTTCTTAGCTTTCAATCATACCAGCAAGACATAATTTTGGCTCTTTAGAATCTTAAATCCATCTAGTAGTATTATCGTATCATTGAAAAAATAAATTCATAAAATTTTTGTTAAAATAGGAGATGAAAATTTTCGAAGTTTGATGGTTTTGTTCCTCACTCTGTACAATCTGAAAGGTAAACAGAACAACACGCCATTAGGTGTATCGTTATTAATACAGTTTTCCTGGCATATAGTTGGTCGAGGTAACTCAGGCGTAGTGTTGCCGGAAGATGGGGTTTTAGTCGTTAAACACCGGTGACAATATCATTAGAAACGTGGAAAACCGTCGCCGTCTATGCCATATCGCATGCTAATTGCGAAAGAGACCTGCGGACCTTTTCAATCTTTATTGCCCCGGATAATTGCAACACTTAAAATTATTACAGCCGTAACGCTGTACTAAAAGGAATACAGTTAAAATAATTTAATCGTTATCGATTATCCTCACTAATCGCAGAGAATTAATTAACGCTGAAATAGAATTTCAGTAAAGTTTAATAGTACCAAAATATTTTCTCAAGTTTGCTTAAAAATAAATTTACATCATAAAATGCATATCTCGTTATAAATAAATTAGAAAATAAGGAGCCAACAGAATGTTCGATGTACTACAATATTTCGGATTACATTGACTACTGCCATGCCTTACATTTAGCTCTATTGGGTAATATCTTGCTTGAACTGGTGGGTTATCGATTTATTGTCAGAAAATCACGCAAGAACTTTATTATAGCAAAATCGACTGCCTCTGCTAATAACTCAATCTGTTCGGTGGTTAATTTCATGTAAAATTAGATCTGTTCGACATATTAATTTCAAGGGTTTCGGAAATTTATAGGCCTTTCTTTATCGGCCTTGTTTCAGAATAACGAGATTATTTTATATTTATCGAATACTTAGTATCGAAAATTAAAAATTTATTTATAATCATTATTAGAACTTTTGGTGATGTGAATGCAAATATTTAGTTTTATCTTATTCTGCTTTGGTATTAATCTAACTTATTAATGAACTACGTTTAAAGACTAAATTACACAAATTTTCATTCATTTTTGAAGTTAAGAGAGACAGATAAAAATATAGATGCATTAAAAGGGGAAAAATATTATTTGGAGGACTAGCGTTGGTTATTTAAATTATTAATTTGTTTAGGAGGGTTATTACTTTAGGAATACCTATATTCTTATTTTCCTATAGTCTTTTTTGCACTTGGCATTCAAACCCTCTTAATATGACAACACTTCAATTTTTTTACATGTATCGAATTGTACCTAATATATACCAATTTTATTATGTATTCTTAACTTCATGTCACACGATGATTAATCCCTTGTAGTATGTCTAAACGGACGTAGAATTGAGAATTATGGCTTCTCCTATGGGGGTTGTATTGTTGAGTGCCTCAAACTGATGGCGTAGACAACTCAAATCAACCGAACTTACAATTACCTATTTGTAGTTCTAAAGTAATGGCATTCTTTCTTTTTAGTTCGTAAGTGTTCTGTTTGCCTTTCAGGACCTTTCCCAAGTAAACAGATGTTTCTTGTAATGAAACACTTAACGAACATTTTTCAGATGAAATACCAGTCCTTGTTGATATGTGATATCACTAAATGGCGCGCAATTATACTGAAGTATCTGCAAACTAAAAATGTAATGAAATATTGTTTTTTTTTTAACTTTTCCGTCTAGCAGTCTTTTATAAATTACACATTTATTTCGCAGATGACGCCTTTCTACAGCGCTCCCGTCTTCCATTATATTCAAGAATAAAACGAGTAGTAAAGGATTAATTAAAAACATTGAGAAACCAAGCCGTAACAGTTTGAATGGCATTGTTATAAGCGCATTTTTCAAAAAAATGTCACAACTTGAATAATTCGTTTGCTATTGTTCGCGGCATTTTCTAGATCGTGTTTGAAATCCAATTCTTCAGAATTCGCAGTAAATTTATTTTTATTTATGAAAGTGTAAATAATTTAATATTATAGAAAAATAATAATAATTATTCTTTAACAATTTCTCTTCGAGTTTTTGTAGTGCTCAACTTTTATAATAGCAAAAAATTATTCAGCGATATTTTACTCATTTTCAATATTTACTTAAAACATCAAATTCTTACAAAATACCACTGAACCAATAGTGACAATATAATTAAATAGATCCATTGTAGTATGAGATTGACTAAAGCAAGAATTAGATATAACCCATAGGAATATTATCGATGACGTCTTATTTCTGTAGTATCATTAAGTATAAATAAATACAATCCAATAATTTGCTTCTTCGAAATATAACTTTGGTCGTAGGTATATTGTTTTGGTTTACCATATTTATATTTATTATTCGGTTTTCAATAACATTCAATTTATTCGCCACTTTAAATAACAATTCTGTACAATGTTATCGATTTAACAAGAGCTTTAGTTCAAAATTCCTTGTTGTTGTTAAATATTTGCTGAAGTTCGCAGAATTTGTAAAGCAGCCTTCGTAATTTGACGGTAAGCATCTCGACGTGTGTATTTTAAGAATCTATCAATATGAGCACCGAGAGGGTGTTATTTGCAAGCGTCTATTATTTGCTTGGAATTGCGGTAAGTAATCACTTCCATCAACCGTTTGTTTTCTTTTGTGTCTACTAGTATGCTATTAATTGCTATGGTGTCTAAGTTTTTACAAAAGTTTACTTCAAATTAAAAAACCTACTACGACCACAGATTTCTTTAAACAATTCATATCAGTCAAATTAAAATATGAGGTGGTAGTAGCAGTGAAGACGCTTTTATCAATAAACATAAACATGCAAATAAAACAATTTTGAAATACAAAGACTGCAATAAATAAAGTTGTCGTCTCTAATTGAGTTTTATAAATAATTAAATTATGATTTACGTTTTGTTAGTGAATATAGCCCTCGGCGTATAGTAGTTTCGCTTAAGATTTAATTAAAAATATCTTGGCTTGTTGAGTTCCTTTTCTCTTTTAGTGAATATAAATCAAATGCTAATGACGTCTGTTTCTGATGGTTATTAACTACTAATAAAAATATCCTCTCTTTTCATCTCGCTGCGCAAAAATCCAGAATAAATGAATAGAGCTCGTTATCATCAGTTTAGATTAAGTATTTGTATTATTTATCTTAATCATTTTTGAAGTCTTTGTTTCCACTTCTTATGTGCCCGTGGTAAGTGCAGCACATGTGTGTCATATTTTTAGATGTCCTCTCTTACATCTTAGATATTATTTCATGTCTTTATGATTTATTTCATTTAATATATTTGGCACATCAATCAAAACGGAAGTACTGCCCCTTTTCTCATCTCTGAAATCTAATATCCTAAGCCTCTAATTTCGGTAATTAATAAGATCATTCACCAGGACCTCAAGACCTCGCAGATCCATCTTTTACCAGCAATAAATCTGCAACTTTTCTCAGCACACTGACAATCATAGGCAAGTTAACAGAAAGTTGAGGTCGTTAGAAAAATTAAAAAATACATAAAGAAAAATTGTTAAAATGCCATATTATTGAATATTAAATGGCGCAACTTTGCTCCCGTTCAATTAACTCTCTAATTCTTATGATTTCCGAGACTCCAGTAGAGAGCTTTCAATTTCAATCGCTCCGTGTAAATACATAATACCCCTATTTTGTTGTACCTTATGTTAGGGAAAGTGAATATGTCGAGGAGACGTTGTTTAATTGCTTTTGATAAGATTATATGCGAAATTATTAAATGGAACATTAAGTCACTAAAAGCTTTGGAATACACCGATCGTTATGTGGTTTATGGCTGTTGCTATAAATCTTAACTTATCCTCTGGAATGATTTAATATTGCGGGTTAGAAAATTTGTTAATTCAAATTCTCCTCTGGGAATGCCTTAAGAAGCATTAAAGTGGAGGTGTTAATCGGTACAAGAATCGTTGGTGGCAGATATATGTTTAATCCACTGTTTCGTTACCTTAACCTCGCAGTAATATGAATATAGTCTATAAATAATAAATCAAGTTATGAACGAGAGAGGATTAATATCGACTCTACCACATAGATTTCTAAAACTTTTAAGTCTCAACTAATATTACTGTCATGGTATATATTTTATAAATTTAGTCAAAAAGTTTTACAACGCTGCTATTAAAATATTCCTGTTTAATTCTTTTAGTACCTAATAAAATAATTTCCCTAAAATTATCGGTAATTTTTAATGCACTACAGTAATCGATAATTCAATTGAATATATCACCAACTAATGGTAGTTGTGTTGGTTGTTTGTGTAAACATCTTTTTATATTTAAGTATCTAGAATTATGCTAGGTATTTAGTATTTACTTTCACTTTGCTATTCGAATACTATTTGTGACTGGCTCCTTCGCCAGAAAATAGAATCTCGTCGTTTAGCAAGTTTAAAGTCTAAATTCTGGTTTATCAAAACGATACGTCTGATAAATACATGTCCAAACCGACTCATGGGATGCTAAAACTGGGAATATGATGCACCTTCAAAATCCATAGTAGGAAATATATTTGAGACAATATGATACATTTTTGATAGGTCCTCCAGTTTTGTTTTGAAATTAATTAATACCTAATTATTTGCTTGTTTTGCCATATTTATTTCACGATGTGCAATAAAGTAACTTAATATCAAATATAATAATAGCTCTAAGTTTAGGAAACAATTCTATCTGCTTGTATTGTCTCATTAAGCGTTTTGCTTATCTATTGTGATGCCGAAATCCGTATTGTCAAGAAACAGACGAGAGACGATACAATCGTTATAAATCCAATTTCTTTAATATATTTTCTTCGCGGTTGTCATTCTTTAAAAATATTTCTGAAATTATATCTCCACGGATGTTACGAGGATATATTTTACACATTTATCAAAACTATTGCCGTTTTCTTATCAAATGTTTGCCCACAAAGCCATTATCCTAATAGAGAACGAGTGGAATATGACAAATAAAAATGACATACAGATGGTGCATGTACCAATCGTATATTTCTCGAATAGACGGAACATATATATGCACTCGTATAAAATAATGCAACAATAATTTTTAAGTTTCCCAGCAATAACCATAATGAGGTTTTGTTAATAAATATGAATAATTTAAGTACTCGTTTCAGTTGATTGCTTCCATTTCCGTGCTCCAATTTTGCAAACTGATTCATAGCTTATTTTATTCTCCTACTACTGAAAATTCACCTTTACAAATTAGGTCTTTTGACCTGCAGAACACTGCAAGATAATTAATACCGATATTTTTGTTAAGGTAATATTTCATTATTGACTAGTTAACATTCAGTATACCACGATGAAACCAGCCGTATAATTTCCTGCTTGTGTAGGAACTGTAACTAAATTTTACCACAGGAAGAAGTAAATAGAAAGTGTGATATGTGGGCCCCGCATTAGTTAAGAAACGCAAATAACTCGGTCCCACTGTGAGAAAGAATTACGTTGGGTTAGATGGTCAAAGATAAAAATATAGTAGTGAAGAGAAAAAATAATTTTATTATTTATTTTTGAGGTGAAAGAATACAAATTTCGTTCGTGTGTCTTTGGGATTGAAGTAGAACAATATTTAAATATATATTAATTGCCTTGAATTTTGCTGTTGTATAAAATTTACTAAATGTTTATGTCCTTATACCGCGAATATTAGTGAAAGATGTTGTCTTTCTATACACTCCAGTTGGAAGTAGCTTTTACAATTTTATTTGAACTTACAAGGCAACTGACACATTAAACTAACAAATAAAAACCGCCAAAGGGAAACTTCTAATAAAATATTTTCTTGCATGGGTATGTTTTTGTAAATATGTCGCTGAAAATGTATTTCCAAGATATCCTCAATAGCTATAAAACGTATCAACGATAAAGAAATATTGTGGAACGGCAACATCCCCGTACACATAACACCACTAAAATTCCATATCTACAAAGACCCAATACCTTCGCATACGGAAAAGAGATAAAACATGCCTTTCGTTATATTTTATTCACTATGAACTTCAAATTACTTTAGTTTAAAGTACCAGAGACTAGACTAGATAATATCATTTTAGTTTAAAACAGTAGTAAATTTCGGAAAGTTACGATTGCAATGCCAAGTGCATATTCTTGCTTGACTAGGGTAAAACGATTTATAAAAACGTAGTGTTGAAATATAAAGAAGCGAAGCACGTTGGTATTGAAAAAAAGATAATATAACACTAGTACGTGATCAAGCGATAAGGGACTACCTCCAATCAAGATTCTACAGCATATAGATACTTAAAAATAATTCGCTTGAACCAATCTGAAGAGCAAACAAACCAAAAAAAAAAAAAAAAATCAGAAACATTTTCCTTTTTTCGTAATAATGAGTCCCCTGCCAGCCATCAGATTTTAAATTCCATAAAAAATGACATTACTAACAAATTAAGAAAATATTTTACTGAATTTGGTGAAGTCATCTGCTGGTACTCTATTTTTTAATGGTTTGATTTTTCTGCAGCATACAATATAATTTGATTACAAGGCCTTTGCGAAACTTGTAATTTGTAAAAGAGTTTCTGTGATAGGTTTATACTTGTGAAAATACCACAATCAACGACTTCCAATAACGGAAATATCAAAATCACTGCCTGAATTGAAATCAGTTTAATTTCGCCTCGGAAAATTAATTTTACGCAAAATAAAACCTGACACCCTCTTAAAATTTGAATGGCACCGTAAATTATGTTTGCAAGAAACTTCTAATTGGAGCTAATGCTATAAACATCATACAGCTTATTTTCTGAATTAATAAACTGAAGTGAACTGAACATTCAATGCAGTAACGCGTAGTGCCGCTAATTTTCTCACTATTTGTCGTTCAAATCGTGAATAAACTGCTTTTAATAATATTTTGTCACTCAAAATTATAAGTGTAAATTTTTTTTTATAGATCAACCAATCTGGAAAAAAAACTTTAAAGCGATTTTCATGTAAATAATTTACTAATACGATCTTTGGTGTTAGAAGGGATGTTTCACTTTGTAGATTATGTACAGAGTGTTCGTTTATGCCATACACGCCGCCAAAGTTTTTTAAGTTTCGTTTGTATTAATTTTAAATAAAAATATATATTTTTTTAATTCCAGAACCATTTTTTAATTAATAATATTTCGCCAGAGTTTTAAAATAATGTTGCATATCGATATTATATGTATTTCGGTGGGAGTCTTACACAAGGTTAAGAATCTCTGTAGAACCATTTTGACGACTAACATGTGTTTTTTTTTGCTTTTTGATTTTATTTCACAAGCAATACAGTTTTTCCTCTAGCTAACACTTACATAATATGTACCATTTAAATGTCAATATTAATGAACGTTTGGTTCTTGAGTTATCGTGTTTAAAAGAAAAGTAACGTACTAACAGATAGACAGACGGACAGACAGATAGACGAACAGATGGATATTTTGAACGATTTCAGAAACCGCTGGTAAATGCATTTGAATAATCAATAAAAATTAAATTTTCAAATATACTTTATTTTTAGCAATCAAGTCTTCTTTCTTTTTTGGCAGAGGGATATGCGAACATATTTAATAATTATTGATCGACTGCGGGGTTAATTCAAATTATATTTGTAAAGAGAGTGAACGAAACAACGCAGTGTGTAATGATAGGCAGAAATCCTTTAAAATACTTTCCTTTGTGATGAAATTTGAAAACACAATTCCATTTCCAATAAAAACATGAAAGCATCTAAACTTTTGTAAAATAGGCATAAAGGCAGTGTATCTGGTGGTTTCCTTTTAAAATTTTTGTGCGATTGTGACAGTTTTATACATCGCGGTGTAAGCCGTGTTCCACCGCAACCCGCTATAGTACAACTCAGTCAACTCCTAGGGCGAGAGACTCAATATTGCTTCAATAATTCCATTTCCAAGCACTTCCGCCTGTTCTTCTTTGTACCCATTCAAGATGACCACTCCATTATATTTTATTTCTAAAGGCAGAAATTGCCTCTGAAATATTATTTTTCTGTACCTCTATTCAATAATAATTCCTAAAAAACGTCAACCGCAATTTTACTGCTATTGTCCAATTTCTTGAAAAACTCTTCCTGGGAAATTATTTCTGTAGTTCTAGCTTATTATTTCCGATTTATTTACCCATTTTCTTAAATTTAATCGCACATGGGCGGCTCCATTAAATAAGTAATAAAAATACATAGGTATATTATTTCATAATAAATGGTAAATTTAAAACCCCCACTTTTGCTGTAGATCACAACATTGTGAAAACATTCAAATTGTTTAAATGTTATTCGTGGTCTCCTTATTTTTCCTCCTTCTGGAACATCTATATAAATATAAAAAAAATATTGATTATTTTAAAGAACCCTTAGATACACTTTTGGCTAACATTAAAACAACCTTTGAATTTCAAAATAATAAGACAGTTGCCGTTCCTGATAAACCTTTCCACAAATTTTTCCTGATTGCACAGTGTACATTTGTATTTACATATTTGAGTGTTTTTTATTAAAACATCAACCCCCAAATGTATGTAATTTTATTAGGTCGGTGACAAAGAATAAACGGAAGCCATTACCGAGGAGACGAAACCAAGAGTTAGAGTAACGGTTCATTAAGCTCCTCTTCTTGTGCGCCTCTGGCAACAGTACACTGGAGGCTGTAAATTGCCGGATTTTCGCTTGTAAATGTAAGCTTTCGAAAAATTATCCAACGCTTCACGGTACAAGTAACACCCGGCGACCTGGATGCGCCAAGATAAACTGCTAACTTCAATGTATTTCTCTTTCAAGCTGCGGAGAACCAGGACACACTTTTGACTATGCTTTCCCCTTTCAAATCTGCATGCACCCTTTTAAATTAACTGGATAGTGAGTTATCTAAACATTACAGTTTTAAATGAACGTTCAACAAACTTTTGCACTCCATGAATGTAGGTGAGTTGTGGGAAACATAATAAATCGTCATTTGCAAGTTCTCCAACATTATTTACGATTAAGTTGGCAATGTTCTAATTAACATATGCCATATACTTTACTAGTTATGTACAGCCCATAGCGAAAAAAAAATCATTAAAGAATAATATACCTATACCTATACTATTTAAGATATATAAAATGGACTTATTTTCTGAATATTGCAGAGGAATCTTATTCTTACTTATCAATCTACCGCCATTAATCCTTAAATTGTGGCGAATGTACGACAATACTTTGTCAAATTCATCGCCTTATAGAAACCAATGATAAAAATTCGGGAACAATACGTAAATGACAGTAAAGCTTATTTAGAGCTGCAGGCTTTAGCTAATAAGAGAAACATAAATTTAAAAGCGAACTCAAAGTATTTCAATCCAATTAAGCGTTGGGTAAAAAGTTTCGGCCCAATTTGGAACTTAATATGAAAATAAACATTAAACTCGAGTTGGATTAGGTAAGTTTTTGCGTGCTTACAGTGAAACGCTACAATATTTTATTGTTTGCTTTGCTAAAACTACGAAAATAAATTAATTTGTATTTAGTTTTCTAATTTAACTGCCTCAACTTTTCCTAGTTAAGGAAACAGTACGTATACGTTCGCTCCTCTACTTAAAAGTCAAAAGGCGATGCAGTCTAAGTGGACGTAGAAGTAAAAGGAGACCGAAGAAGTAACTATTATTTGTAAGATAGTGGGAACTGGAGTAAAATTTGTGTTCTAACCCAAGCAGCCGATTTGTTTCAATTTTATTTAACCTCACTTGTTTATATAAATAATGCACATTTTTTTGTTGTTTTACACAATTTATTACCATTTTACAAGTTTTTATCCACTTCTTAGAGTCAAATTACTGATGAGGAACAACA
Source organism: Rhagium mordax (assembly GCA_963680705.1). Lineage (NCBI taxonomy): Eukaryota > Metazoa > Arthropoda > Insecta > Coleoptera > Cerambycidae > Rhagium > Rhagium mordax. The sequence continues at coordinate 94,051,324 of OY796658.1, read as the reverse complement.
ATTTTGAAACTGGCGTGGTTACACAAATATTGCTGAGATTATCTTCTGAAGTGGAAGAACTTGATAGAAATAGGCCGGTGTTAAATAGGCGAAAATATAATATAGGTATCTGAAAACTGGCTCACCATCTTATCTTTACATTTCACATTTAATTCTAAAATTCTATTACATGGGGATAAAAGTGGTGGATCTAAGGTATGTAAACTACACGTACCTTTGCGCTGACTAAGCCCCCAGTAAATAGTTTTAATGATATTTAGTTTTCCGAGCATACGCCGGCGCCAACATAATAAGAAGACAAGCAAATTCTATTATCTTTGGACAAACTATGCTAATATCCGGGCAAATGTTAATCCAGCGATTCCTGAATTTAGCTTAGGACGACCCTAACAGATGTCTGGTATGCGTCTTATGGATTTAATAAAGGCTGTTATGGTTATATATTATGGTGTTTTAATTGTTTTTGTCCAAAGAAAATTTATGCAGTATGCAATTTTTTAAATTCTATTCGCACTATCTACTAGCACTCTTTTAAGAATAATATTTCAATGTTTTACTTAAACTAAAACGAAACGTTGAGCAAAATGGCTATTAAAAATAAATTGAAATCCTTTTCCGCTACAAAAGATACGGAGGAGCAATGTACATGTTTGGATGAAATGCAATTTCCTTCCATGCATATACGCACTATGCTAGTGGCATTAAAAATAAATAAAAAAGACTTAATACAACGAAACTGAAAATTCGTATTCAGAAAGCATTATACTTTTTCATAAGTTTCAGACGCAGTGAGCCCGGCTTTTCAACTGTTTAGTATTCAGGCTATGTCATGCGGTAACAAATAAAATTCTTCTTAATTTCCCTGTTCTCAAATCTTACACTGTATGTGCCTGTAAAATTTTGACAAAATTGCCGGCAATAGGATACTTTTTATGTCCAACCACTGTTCCGGTTCCAGTTTATACCTATCTCAGATTACCATGAGAAATCATACTTATTAATTCTCGAGCTTCGCTCTCGATGTCTGTATTTGCTATTTTCGTTTTACTTTAGAATGAATGAAACCTTCGCATAGGAATAATTCAACAATCCTATAAATCAGTCACTTTAAAGCTGAAGCCTTATTTAAAGTTGAAAAATAAATACAAATGTCATGCCGCATCTAGACATGCTATTTATCGGTTCAATGGTTTTGCAAATTATATTTTCCGAACGTTTTAGCAGGTACATTCCATAAACCTTATTAAGCTAACATTAATTGTAAGTAAATATGTAATACCAGATTTTACAGCAGAATTCAGTTTGTGTATTTTTTAAAGAATCTCAAATAAAACCAAGTTGGAATAATCTGGGGATGACTAAGATTTTTGTGAATTATAGGTATCTTTCAAATAAAATATTTCGAAAATATTTGCTCTATTTTTAGAGGATTGACATTATTTGATGCCAGAATCAGAAATAGGTACCAGATGATAAAGAGGTTAGTCCCATTCCAATTTTTCGACTACTTTTGGTAGTAAAATTTTAAAATTTCTTTCTCCTACCAACCATTAGTCGATCAATGTAGTGCCAATATATGCCTCAGTAGATTACAGATTTATTTATCTATCTTCATTTTTTGGCGTATTAAAAGCGTGAGCCCTGGTAAAACCGCTGGAAGTGAAATTCAAAATCCAAACAATTAAAATCAAGCAAAAACAAAATTACTTTCTCCTTTATTATTAGAATGAAACTACGAGAAGATAACTGAACTTAACTGGCTATATCGTTATTTAATAATTAAAATGAATAGCCGGGCTCTGCAATGCTTTTAACCCTAATATTGTCACCGTAGATGCTTACTTGTATAAATTATTTGATCATTGCCTTTCATATCCATGTCACACGTAACCTCAATATGTGCCATATTGATCCTTAATATAAGAAATTCCTAGCGGTTTAATATTCTATTATAATACTAGAGTTCACGATCGAATAGAGTATAAGGAGGAGTATTTGCCGATGATACAACAACCGTCTAGTACGTACGTGCGCTGCATGCTTCTTAGATCTTGGAGCTTTAAGTATTTCAATTAAGCATTTTGCTCCTGGCAAATAATGCGACCATCATTTTTTATCATTATTACGGCCTCACTTGCAGCTACTTCTCTCAATTGTTTCGCATTAAGAGAATAAATTATAACGCCATTCCCTTAACCCAAATTACATTCAGACGTGGGCGTGAGAATCATGTGGCAATATAAGTTACAACTAAATTAATTAGAACTATACCATATACTAGCACAAACGCTATAACCACCACTATTTAATTTCTTAGGAGCTTCTAGATGTGTAAAAATCTAATGCTGACTTTTACAATTATTAGCGTCGGTGGTTGTGCAGCCAAGTTCATAGACCTGTATGAAATATTATCAATGAAACAAATGATATTAATGATTTCTGCAATAATTGCAACTGCTATCTGGGTAGCAGGGGTGGAATAAGTCGTTCTTCTCCAGTGTACAGTTTGTAAATTACAGACGCTTTAATAAATATTTGTTTGAAATATTTTGTTGATTTTCCTGACGTTTCAGTTTATCAAAGGATTTGTTCATGTGAAATTATACTGAAAGTAACAAATTATTTCAACGCGACTTTATTTGCCAATATTATATATTGTAGAATTTAATGAAAGGTATAAATAAAACCTTACCAAGCAACTTTCACTCAACTGTATATAACTGTGCGTGAAATTCAGACATATATTTTTTTGTATATATTATATTTATTTATATGTCATTAAAATCTTTTTGGCTGACTGACTAGAGCATTCGGCTGTAAAAGAATTTATGGAAATCACGAAGATTCAAATACGTTATTTTCGGGATTGTTCTTGTAAACAATCGTCAGAATAACATGAGGGTAGCATCACATGTACACGACGATAAATTGACAATCTTGTCTCATCAAAGCATTTTCACACTTCACACCCCAAGGCGATTGCCTACTCGAACCATTTTTCGAAAGGTTGTAGCTTCATTATTTCACTGTCATATGCTTGATTTGAATTTAAATAATAATTTTTCAAGGCATTTAAAATATTGTTCTTACTTTCCTATACATAAATTGACGCTGGGCTGAATTGAATAGTATGTATTTTATTCTAAATTTTGAAAATGGAAATATCATTTCTCTTCAATGAAATAATTCATATTTTGTAAACAGAGCTCTGGAATTTTATTAAAAAATATCCGTGACTATAAAACAGGTTTTGTTGGAAAGGCATATTCTGGTATCCATTCGAAAGCATACGCGAGTAGTATTTTAATACATGAATGGTTCTAGTTTGATTTCATCACATTCCGTCTATGAAAAACCAATAAAAAATATTTCAGTCACAAATATATTGCTCGTAAAATATTACATATCAGATGCATCGCGAAACATATTGCGTGTTTTCAAATAAGTTGGTAAATAATAACAGACAACAAGTAAATATCTGCCTATTCAAATTTCAGGTGCTCTGCCCTTAAATACAATATTCTGAAAGGAAGGAATATAATATTTGCGAAGGTTAACCAAGTGGAATTTGTCTATTTACATATGGAAAACATTTTATGTGTTTTTGTGTTTTCTTACGCCTAAAATTGAACCAAAAGTAAACTGACAAGATTACATATTTTTTTAATCTACAAAAGTAGTTTTTGGCTAGACATATAACGAATATGGAGAAAAAAATAGGTGTTAAATATATATTTTTCAAATTTGTTTAGATTGCTTTCTGTAAGAAATATAACGATGAATTATTTGATAAATTTAACCCCGTTTCTTAGTCAGTCAGACAAATTTAGGTGATTGTTATTTGAAATATATTTTTTGCAGTTTCTTTTTACCATTTGAAGATATAAAGAAAAAACATATACCATCTTTTCAGTCTCCCTCAGCACAATTACTTCAAAAGCGTTTCAGATCAGATAGATCACCCTGTATATGTGATCTGAGACTGCTTTATGTTTGACCTAGGAAGACCCAGTTGTATTTCTCGCTGAAACAATAAGGTCAACTACAATCTTGCCACCACTTATTTTTTGCTTTAATACTAACGCTACTATTAAGACAGGTACGCAATTTTACGACTTTTGTTTTATGACCACCAAAGAACTTGAGTGTAGTGTACTGTTTTATTTCCGCACTATATTTTACTTCACGGGATAATTTTAAATAAAATTGTGCTCCGCTCTTTCACCAGAATCCCAACATACTTTATTTCTTTATAAAAGTTTTTTATCTTCTATCTCTAAAAACATGATTGATGGAGTTTCTTTCAAGTTATTGACGTTTCGTATGCGGCCGATGATCTGACTAAACCATTTAGATAATCTCGTTTAAGTTAAAATGTTGATAAATATCGCGTAGATGATATTGACATTTGCAAAGCCTATAAAACTTTGTAGATTATAGGCTTAATATTATGTAGATACAGTGTAAATATTAATCTCGCGTATTGGCGGTCTGATCGAGGCAATGATTAATTAAAAAATATAAGAAGTGTAAAATGAAAATATTAATAATATAGATGCTTATTAAGTTATGATTTTTACTATACAGTGTGGTTGCAAACTTTCGAATTAAGTTTATTATAATTTTTTTTCTCAAACAGTGTTCTCAATATAGTTGACAGTCAAGGATCTAGGACATAGAATTATGGTTGATTCCACAATGAATTTACTTCTATTGCCTTTGTAATTTTATCTTCAGCCTTTAGATTTTTAATATCTTCTTTCAAACTGCAGTGTCATAATATGTACTAATTGAAATTTTCTACCAGCTAAGCATCATGACGCCGCCACTGCGGTGTGGATGTTAGGGGAGGCGACTTTATGAATGTACTGTATGGTGCCCAGCCAATGTGAGACTTTCAAATGTTTATTTTTCATTTTCAACATATTGCTCTCACAAAAATATTGCATCCTATTTATTACCTCTGTTGTACTTTATCTACATTCTTTAGCGACAGTTACATATACATACATTTAGAAAAACAAGCGCTAGATGAGACAAATAAACAAGTGTAGGTCAGAGAGCAAACTTCACCAGTATTTTGTTTTCCAGTCATGGAACCGTTCTGGCAAAGTCGAGGCAAAATAAAGCCTGTTTGGCGTGATATTTGCAAAACGTTAGTAAAAAAATATATATATCTCCCTTTCAGATTGATTTATGTAAGTGGAGGGTATAAAATGATTTTTGTATCTGAGACTTTTAAAGTTACGAAGAGAAAACAATATCCCGGTCTTATTTGATTATTGCTTTGTATATATGCCACACAAAAATTATGCGAAAATTTGTTTTAGTGAACATAAATTAAACTGAAAACGATAACTAACCGACCGTTGCGCGTTGGTAATTGAATAATAAAACTAAACTCAGTTCTTTAAGTATGGCAACAATTTGTCTGCAAATACCTACCTGCATATTTAACTAATACAAATTGCAACATTAGTAATTGCTGGTCGTTTTTCTGCTTTTAGAAGTTACGGTTAATATACATTGTCTCAGAAGTCCTTATTTTTCATCAGCACAAATGTGCAATACACGAACACAGTCGTAAACTTTGGGGCATTTTATTATTTTTATTTAGGGTGAAATAATTGCGACGCTGTTTTCTTATGTTGCAGTTCTGTTTTACGAAGTATTATCTATTTTTATTACTAATTTGTGTACGCCATTGTAGTGCTTAATAATTTTAAACCATTTAACTATATAATTATATTGTCTCCTGCAAGAGATAATATAACATAGGGCCGTTGATATTAAGTCCGTTATTGAAGAGAAAGTGAGAGGATCACCTTAGTTTGAGAAATAAGATTTTGAATATGCTATTAAACTAGTAATGACAGTTGATTTCCTGTGTTCTAATTTTGGAGGATGTTCTCATTGAATTATACTTTCGATTAGTATATTTTTATTTATATTTTTGTATGAATTTAGTGCGAGAGTATCACGCAAATGCCAAGCTGCGGAGTTATATAGAGAGAGAATTTCAGACTGCTCCAAATGAGTATTCTCGCCAGTGGAACATTAATTGCTCACCACAGAGAAGGTAATGCAATATATTATATTACGTAGGAAAGGTTAAAGATTTATTTTGAACAATAAATAATATTAAATTAAAATTACCACCCTTGTCTATTTTTCTGTATGTTTAAATATAACCACAACTATAAAATTTGATTCCATTCAAATCTGGGGGTGTAGTTCATGTTCCCTTTACAATTTCAGCTATAACCTCATATAAAAATATATAAAATCACGTCCAAAGGAGAGAGTAAAATAAGTTTCTTAGTCAATCGCTCCATCCAAAACATTAATATGATTAATATTTCGGGAATAAGTGTAGATGACAATTTTAAAATTAATTATTTATTATATTTAAATATGTTGAAATTTAAATTGTCATGTATAAAATATAATAATTGAAAAATTTGTTCATATTCAAGCTCAGTCTACCTATTTATTTCAAGTACTCACTTCGATGGCGTCTATGTGTCTCATCAGTTCTCATTGGCTTTTACTCGACATCACGTTTTCCTATATATCTGTTTGTTTATTTTAAATAAAATTGCGAAATGCATTTAAGTTTACGAGAAATTTACGACAATTCTGAGGAAGGCATTACAGTATTCAATTTATACAGTTAAATAGATATAGAATAGATACCAAATTGATATTTAATTTGTACATTATGGTACAATAGTAACGAATGGAATTGTCGTACATTTTGACATATCACGTAATGGATACATAATTCAGAACATTATACAAATTGATGGAAGCGATTTCATGTGATATTATAATTAACTATTTATGCCACAGTAACTTTTATTCTTGCATCATCATCGTGACGTAATTTAATTTCAATGAGAGCTGGATCGAGTAAAATGTTAAAAGAACTCCGAACTTTTAAATTTTTTCAATATCTAAAATCAAGAGAATATAAAGAATGTCTCGAGGAATGTTAACACGAGGCAAATATTTAACAATAAAGTGTACGATGCTGAGAAAATCAATTGTACAGATTCATATGCTCAAAACAAATATAACGATGGTTAAAAAAGATCTCATTTTGTCAGGTGAGGAGATCATATGTCATTCTGAGAAAAATATTTTACAACTCTTAAAATTTGTATTTCTAAATGCTGTTTTAAGTATCCCTCTCATGCTTCGTGCTTCTTGTTGTTTCTCCATCCCTTTCGCAAATCTTAAAGCTGTAAATCAGTGTAAACAGTACCTTAATAAAAAGTTTCTTAAGCAACAAGCCATATAGATAATATAATCTGATAAACCCATCCGGAACTGTCATAAATCCAAAAATATATATCTTATTCTCACAACAGGAGCAAACTCGACTTAAAGTTTTGTTAGAGATATATAAAAACTTGCGAAAAACAGTTAGGAGACGCCTTGAGAATTTTAAATATGAGTTGTGCAAGGTGTTCCTGCAAGTCAACTATATTAACTTTTAAGAGTCATGTACTTTGTTCAACTAATGTCTTTTTTACTTTTATTAGTTTTGGTTAGGTCTTGGGAGAGTTGAGAACTAGTTAGAAATGGTGAAAATGTTTATTTCGGTTTTAAAAGATTTCCCATCATATTTTAGTTTGATATTACATCAAACATTTATTATCACATATTATTTTGTTATCGGACACATCAGAACGTGAAAATATATTTATAGTTTGCGGTATTTCAGGAAAAAATTATATTGACAATAAAAAAGTTATTTATCTATTTATTTCTTTCAACATTTGTTTAACACTACGTCTTGTTAGTCTACTATTGAACGCATTAAATCCTTAAAAATTTGGTTACTAAATTCAATAATATAATAATTCAATGCTTTAATAATTCAATAATATGATAATTTAATAAATCAATACCTAACTCGATAATTCCGTAATACCATTATGCAATAATTCTATAATTGAATGATTTAATAATAATTTCCTTATATATTAATTCAACAGTTCAACAATTCAATAATTTCATAATTCAATAATTGATTTAATAATTCAGTAATTAATCCAGTAATTTAATAATTCAATAACTCGGTAATTCCATAATTCGATTATGCAATAATTCCTCTATTTATTAATTCAACAGTTCAATAATTCAATAATTCCATAATCCATTAATTCAGTAATTCAATAATTTAATACTTCTATAGTTGAATGACTTAATAATAATTTCCTTATCTATTAATTCAATAGTTCAATAATTCGACAATTCAATAATTTCATAATTCAATAGTTTGATAATTCAATAATTCTATAATTTTATAATTCGAGAATTCAATAATTCAATAATTTAATTATTCGATAACACTATTATTCGATGATTGATAATTCAATAAATTAACAATTCAACAAATTAACAAATATAAATTTTAATAATACGATAATTCATTATTTTAATAATTCAGTAGTTCGTTAATGCATTAATTTAGTAATTTAATAATTTAATATTCTAATAAATTAATAATTCGATGATTCCCTAATTCAATAATTCCATAATTCTGTTATTTAACATATTAACAAATAAAATATTTAATTATTTAATAATTAAATAATTCCCTAATTTATTAATTCGATAATTTGATAATTTAATAACTCCATACTTCAATAATTCAGTAATTCAGTAATTTGATAATTAATAAGTTTACAAATCAACAAATTAATAAATATGACATTTAATAATTTCATAATTCCATAATTTAATGATTATAAAAATAAGAAAGAATATAAAAACTTTAGCCCATATGCCTAATAAAATATTTTATAATAAATAATTTTCTAGGTACCTAGTATACAGATGATATAATTCTTTAAAAACCCTATCGTTTTTTTTCGTGATGTAGGAAATAAATTACTTCCTTTATATAATTTAACTTAACAAAATCGAAAAAATTATTATACTTAGTAGATGGATATGTTTGTTTTTAAACTATTTTTTCCCTTTTCTATACCAATTCCAATTACTCCAAGAAATAAACAGCTGAATCCTTAGTAATTTAAAAATACACAATTGTAGTAGGTACAGTTTTTTTAAGTAGTAACAATATGAAATTAATCAAAATAGTGTACTAGATTATCTTAGAACAAAAATCTTTATCCTTAAATTAGTATTCAGTTGTGTTACCAGAAGATTTTTTATCCTTATTTCACACAAAAAGTTTCATCCTGCACCTTATTTAAGCGTACCGGCGTACTCGCCAAGAATAAACAATTCTGATACAAACTATTTAAAATGCCGGTATCTTTTCACCGGACATTAAAAAGCTACCTACTAAGAATTTTAACTCCCTGCGCCGCCATTTTCGTTAATTAGTTAATTCAAAGGCCTTAGAAACGATGAACATTTAAGTAAGTAGTGAGGGATAAGTGCATCCCTCTGGTGGTCAGTTGCTACTACCAGTCGAGACATCGAAGATGTCTCTGTGACCGATAGCGGCTTGCCAAGCAAGCACCAAGAGCGGCGACCTCTAGCCCTGATGGACTAAAACGTGCATGATAGGATTTATAGGAAACAACTACTGGACGGGCAAAGGCCCCTACTCCCATTGAATTATACCTATAAATCCAAATTGGTAGCCAAATTTGTTATTTGTCTTTTCTCCACCAGACACAGACCGGTTTCGAACTCTTTATGTTCTCATCAGTGTGCCACAGGTAGCTGAAAAGACAAATAACAAAGGCAAACCAAACTAGTCTATGGCAGACCCAGCACAAGTAAGTAGTGAGGGATAAGTGCATCCCTCTGGTGGTCAGTTGCTACTACCAGTCGAGACATCGAAGATGTCTCTGTGACCGATAGCGGCTTGCCAAGCAAGCACCAAGAGCGGCGACCTCTAGCCCTGATGGACTAAAACGTGCATGATAGGATTTATAGGAAACAACTACTGGACGGGCAAAGGCCCCTACTCCCATTGAATTATACCTATAAATCCAAATTGGTCTGTGTCTGGTGGAGAAAAGACAAATAACAAATTTGGCTACCAATTTGGATTTATAGGTATAATTCAATGGGAGTAGGGGCCTTTGCCCGTCCAGTAGTTGTTTCCTATAAATCCTATGATGAACATTTACTTTAAATATCCCGCTCCTGGAATGTACCTGTTTAGAAACAGGAGGAATTATCTCGGATTCAATTACCAAGTGGATCAAAAAATACTGCTACAAATGCTACAATATAATATTTTATGTTAGAATATGTAGGTATAAAAACTAAAATATAATTTGTAAATGAAATATAATTATTAGCCACAAACCATAATTTAAAAATTTACGAAATATATTGTAAAGTTAGTGTTAAACTGTATCGATTTTGAAGTGTCGTATTGTTAGCTTAATTTTTTATTCAATAAACTTTGGTACACTTGATAAGAAAATCGTAGCGGCTTCCACGATACTCTCGCTTCATTAAACTACAGTCCTCCAGTTTCACTACTAACCTCAGAGCTTATGTGATTAATTATTAATTTGCAGCTACTGCAAATCTCGTGGATTATTTCATTTAAATAGCAAAGTAAATGTTGGCGCCTCTGTACAAAAGGAGGATATAAATATACACACCATTAATAAAACCAATTTTTCAGTAAACTAATTTTTCATTGCCATTTTATTCAGTGTATAATTAAATTATGGTAAAAATCGATACATATATGACAGGTTTTTTGCTGTACCTTGTGTAATATTAAACTTCATTTTCCACTTTATTGAAGGACTATTAAAACCCATTCTACCTGAAAACGGTATCAGTTTCAGAGTATTAGCATTTTTAATCAAAACAACCACCGTTTTGGAGAGCATCGTATCCATTTAAGGGATTAAATGTAACGAGCCCATTAAAGGGAAGGTTGTGATGTTTTTGTACATTGCTAAAACGAGGCTATTAACAATTCCGGCATAACCGTAATCAGGCAAATTTTGATATTTTTCAAAAGCGTCGATTAAAATCAGTATTTGACATCTAATGCATCTACTATGCCACTTTTAAATAAGCAATTAATGCAGTAAAATACGTCAACATTTTTTTTTGTTTCAATAAAATTTATATTTTACGTAAGAAAAATAATAACCTAATAATAGAAGCCAGTGCAATTCTTACGTTTTAATTTGCGTGGGCATATTTTATACCAGAAACAATAGATAGATAAATAATTATTTACTGAAATAGTAATACAAGAAACCGAACACAATTCCATTATACGTAACTAGAACCAAACAATAGTGGCCGTTTCAAACTATGACCCAGTCTGTTTTGGTGATATTTAAGTTGGGCATGCACTAGATACAGGAGAGTGTCGTACACCAGGGGATCGTTATTGACGGACGAGTCGAATGACCACAGGATCACTTAGTCCCTATTGCCCCGTCTCAAAGGTTACGGCTTGCACTATCGATTGCACCAATATTAAATTTCCCTAATTCCAATTTCCCAAACTGTTAAAACTTGTTGCCACAACTAGATAAGCTTGAAAGGGTTACGTCTATATAGGGTGAATAGGAAAGGTCGAAACTGTACATAATTGAAATTAAACAATGACATTCCTCTTTTCTGAAAACTTAAAAATCAGAAACTTTGCTTTGATTGATTTTCTTTGTTTTTGTGAATTATCAGTAATATTTTGCAAGAAATATGATCCACATTTTGCAAACTTGATTGTCTATTTAAAACATTTGGAATATATCATTGTACTTTTATTTTGTAGGAATGTTGCATAAAATTCATCCTTTTTTCTTGTTTTTAATCGATTAACAGTTTGTTACATATTACATATTTCGTTACATTGCCATCAAAACTATAAGCTTGTTTTGTTGAAATTTCCACTACAAATTTTTTGCTACACATTCATTTTCACATCCTCGAGAAAAGTTTTGTTAGAATTCCTATTCAGAATTTTTCGAGAGACACTTGCATTATTTTTCTCACTCGAGAAGAAAGAATAAAATGGATACCTTTAAATAACAAAGCAACAAAATTAGCACATAAATTCGCAGACTGGCACTGATGGCTACTTAAATGTTTCTGTTACAATAATGATAATTGTGGGACGTAAAAATATACTCCTGTTGCTGTTGTCCTCCTACGTCGTTGTCATAATCTGCGTGTTCAGAAGTCGTTAACAATTCTCAGTAAGCGTAGGATTTAAGCGAATATTTTTGTCAAGAGTATTTTTTCTTAAAGCAATATTCAGTTAATAATAATACCTAAGAATCTATTTTTATAAATTATTATTTTCAAAATAAAATTAAAGAGTTACAGTTAAACAATTCTAAAATCATGAATATGAACAATTGTTTCAAAAAAAGGAACTGTCCCAATTGTAAATAATGAAATTTTCAGGATGAATTTCAAGGTTTATAGGAAAACTTTCATTGAAGCAAGAAATAGCTGAACATATTTTAGTATGTCACTCTGTATCTGTTGCTTTTTATGCCCCAAGAAATTAAAACGATCTTAAGTTGGGCAAAATAAAATGCGTTCAAGAAAATCAATAGCCGGATAAATAACAGGAATATAAAATATCCACTTGGACTTTTTTTTATTAGTCGTTTTTCATTCTTCGTCAGCCAGACTTGACGTTCGATACGTTCAGTAAAAAAAATGTAGGTTAATTTAATGCTGGAGAGAAAATATAACATGTGGATGATATACGGACTGAGAATAAGACAGTTCTGGTTGTTATTGATAAAATAATTAGGCAGAGATATTTATGGCAAGTGGTTCTAATATACAAAAAATTGTGTGAGTCAACGCTGCACTTCCTTACAAGAATTATTTTAAAAACTGGCACACCACTAAATATAATATTTTATAATCAACATACCTCTTTATTCTTGTCTCTACCATTCTTTAACATTTTACATAGATTTGAAATTATCGTTTTCGATTTTTAAAAAATCTATGAATTTAATAAAATTAGTGTAGGTGGATTTTGGGTTGGACTGTACTTTCAGCAATAGATTAAAGCATTTTCAAGTTATCAGAGAGACAGAATCGTTAGTTACAAAAATTAAACGACTAATTTGTTGCAAATATAATTAATTCATCTACATAACTGGTATAGTTGCAATAAACGACGTAAAATGAGCGTTATGTGAAAAACTAATACTGTTAATAAACATAATTCCTACAATCCCCAATTATTCTGGCACTAAATTTTATTTTATGAGTTTAATACCCTAAAAGCACAACAATACACACACAACAATATTTTAGGTTATGTAATATTTGTCCCCTTTAAATTAAAATATTCCTAATGTACAGCTCTATATAAATATTGATACTTAAAGAATTAAACACAAGACATACGACTCCATTTATTTCCGAAGAGACTTCATACCTCAGAAAAAAATTAATATTTGTCCCATTTATATTTGGCTCGTTCACTTTACTGTCGTGTAATCAAACGAATTTCTTCCCCTTTTAATTAATGCACCTACCAGCAGAATAAAGTATCTACAAAAATGTAAATTTTCATGAACTTACCTATAAACGTATATTGAAAATATCGTTTCCACTCTATATTGAAATTGCTCGGTTTATAAATAAATACAAGTAGAATGGGTTAGAAATTTCACCTCGTAATATCTTTGCATGCCACTAGTTTATGAATAAAATTGTCAGTTAATACAGAAAACAAAGAAAATGGCATATGTTATCAGTAATTTTTTTTAGCAAACTCTGCTGAATAGTTTGAAAATATTGTTTTATATTTTTTAAGATGCCTACCTCAACTTTCTTAACTCATATAAAAAAAATGGAAATATTGAACTTTGGATATCATTTATTGATGCAAAAACATACAAGAATGTACATAATAATATGTCGTAGAAACAAATACATGCAGATAATAAAACCTTTAAAATAGATAAAATAATAGATCGTGTTTAACGGTACAGAATTTGTAAAAAGAGTGTTTACATTGCTTTTTTCCATGTTCCACGGATGTTCTTTCGTCATTTTTTAATACGAACAAAATAAAAACCATAATAATAAAATATGAATTAGTTAAATATACAGAGTTTGTGATAAAATGGATTATTTAAATATAAGTGTCTAAAATCATTAAGGGAAAGCTACAAATATATTCATAAAAAACAAAATTAATTTAAGTTATTCACTAATAACTTTACAGTTATTAAAAGCTTGAAAATGCATATTAAAGAAGGTTCAAAGTGTACCCCATATATGGACAATTTGAACATTTTTTTTGATACAATTTTAAACTATTTATTTGTAATATTATTAGATGAATGGAACTTAATTAAAATTAATTAAATTTTTACTTTTTTCCCTTAAAAACATAATTATGATGCTTCCGTCTTTAACAATTTTTTTAGACAAATTCATATGTAAGTTTAGTAAAAACGAATAATGTCATAAAGAAAAAAAATACTTAAGTACTTCAAATTTGCAGCAAAACTGTAGTGACGTCAAAAAAAATTATTTATGTATATTAAATAACCACACACATTGTAAAAGAGCTCTTACAATAGTAATTTTTAACTAAAACCTAAATAGAAATTACAATAAATTGCGGATTAAGAGGATTACACAAATTACACTCAAATATTGTAAAAAACTATAACTTACACAAATTACACTCAAATATTATAAAAAACTATAACTTTAAAAATTTGCGATAGTAAATTTTAATGCCATTGGCCCGTTTAAATCCAGGGTATCATTACAAAAATGTTAATTAGTCACATATTCATCTATCTTCATTTATATAAATATAAAAATTCTCCTAACTGAAAAGTAAAAAATTATTAACACATTTATTGGAAATATTACTCTAACAATTACAAATAATAATATCATAAAACGTTGATCCTGGGCTTTTATAAATTTCACTTATAGCTTAGGCACTTAGCCTCGTCGTCAAAGTAGTAATTAGGTACCTTAGTATACAACATTTGTCAATTATTAATTAAAAAACAATACCTACACACAAAAATCTTGCCAGTCCTTGTACTCGGAAAAATATTCTGCGGATCTTCGTAACCAAGTAGCTGCACATGATGACTCGAAGGGTTGTGAAACTGGAAATTATGCAAACACGTAGAAAGGCTATCTCCCTCAGTCTTCATATAGGTATACACGGAAAATAAAAAGAAATGGATTTTGCATCAAATTTCGAATCCTTGGGCACATTTTTGTTTTCATTTTTTCGGTGGCTGCAGAAACTGGTCCGAAAAACACAAAATTGCTTTGTGTTGATCAGCCATTTGCAAGGAAGTGTAGGTACTTAATTATAATTAACCCTACCGACAGTCTTCCTGTTTAAAGGAGTGTACATCATGTATATGATGTACGAGCAGACCAAAAATATTATGAGCATCAAACTGTGATAATGTGCTCTCAGATAGAAGATTAAATTCAGCATGATAACTTTTTATTGGATAAAAGCTGAAGTTAAGCGCAGGCACACAAACTACAGGAATTTTACACGAGTACAGAACTGACTTATACCTTTTAGCATTTTATAGTGTTGCCCTACCCGCCACCATACGGCGGACGATTAATTAGCACAGCAAAAACGCTGTTTGAAAATTAACAAGCCCTGATTTCGGAAGATAAAGGAGTACATTTTGCCATTTTCTAGTAGTTATTTAAGCTTAGACTAAACGTTTTAAAATTGGATTTGTAATTTTCTTAAATTGTCCATAACATTTGACCAACGTGGTTAATTTATTTATGTTATTAAGATAGCTTTCGACCAAATTTCAAAATTTAACGTCTCGTTTCTCGAATTGCCTTCTTACATTCCGAAATCCGTTTCCTGAAAATGGAAAATCCTGTATTGAAACGTAAATAATTAAAGAATAATACCTAATTAAAGTCATCACGTTGGTGATAATTTGAACTTTATTTTTTAAATCTGCCATCTATAAAAACACAATGCTCCTTCCTATATGTAAGTGTTATCGATTCCAAGTCACTGACGATCTTGATTTAACATCTATATAGTGATAGGAGCATAAAAAATGAGAGCGCCATTCGACTGCTATCCATTATACCACGACGTCGACTTCTTACTTCCTTGCGTGCTACACTACAGAAAATCTTAATCCTTGATGTTTTTTCCCATTTTTTCCTCGTATATCTATTCTTATAAAACACGTACATGAACGCATATATTTGAAAATTTGTTAATAAGAAACGTATTATTGGACACAAACATTACCATCTGATTTGTTTGTAAAATTTAAAAGTTTTCTTAATAGAGTTTTCTGTTGCCTTAGAAAAATGCTTGTTATTTAAACGAAGCCTATTTTACTATACGATCAAAATATTTTTTTTGAAAACATAGTTGAGAAATTGATAAACTCCTTGCAGTTGTTATCTGTATATATTTGTAAGACACTCCATTTTCAGTTGAAAGCTAATTATAATAAAGGATGTATTTACAAAACTGAAATTATCTACCACGAACCGATCACTTCAAACCCTATAATCAACTCCAATCCATTAGATTAGTTCCTTGTAATTAACTAATTGTAGAACGTTGCGTATTATGTCTAAAACGTTCAATTTTCAAACTATTTTAAAGAGAAAAAGGGAAATGTGTCAAAGACGTTTAAAAATTGGTTCGAGTACGTAATTTTGAAAAAATTCAGCCTACATAAATTTTTATTTCAATAGAATTTTTGATAACCTTTTCTAATATTTTGTTTTTCTGGAAACGTTTTCTGTTGCATCACGATTAGAATTTTTCTATATATTGTATATTTTTTCTAAACAGTAGACCAATTTTCCAAAAAAATTCAAATTGGAGTTATCTTTTAATTAACGTAATTTTTGAAAATAAAATCACTCATACCAATTTTTTTTAATTTGTGTATAATTAGGTTCATTACTACTCAGTAACTAAATCCAAAACATTAACACCAATTCAAAATTTGTGTTTCGTTTAAACTATATTGTGACATAATGGTTTTTCGAAATATAAAATATTTAATATTCATCTTCTGGTTCAAATTATTAAGTCTACTTGAAAAATAGATAACAACTGAAATTAGTATTTTATGCTGGACTGAGTTGAGAAAACTTTTGAGAAAAATTAAATTTATGTTTTCATTATTATTCCATTTCAAAAGTTGCAGCACGAAAGCTTTTAGAGTTAAAAAAAATTCATAACTAAAAGAGTCATCATCATAAATCGGATATACATTTACTTAATATTTATTTACATTTGTATATTATAGAAAACATACCGAATTAATAAATAATTTATTGGTGTTAATACGTACAAATGTATACATAGGTCTCAAAGAAGAACTCAACAGGAACTTATAATAGTTTTATTTGATAATAGAAATGTTGGTAGTAGTAGTAGTAGTAATTACATTTTGGCTTTGATTTTGGTAAAAATCATTAGCTCAGCGCCAAGAGATGTTGGTAAAATACATACAAATACTTATATCTAGAAATGTAAACAATATAAAGGAGCTAAAAGGAGACCGTTACATATATTGTAAAACATTTCAAAATTATACTAAAATCTATGGAATCATTTACTAAATATTCATCTAAATTATAGAATGTCCTTATTTTTAAGTAGCTAATTTTTTTATTTCGTTTTGTATTCATTAATAGAATAGAATAGAATAGAATAGAATAGTGTAGAATATTTATTCAGATTTTATACAAAATACAACAATAATATTAATATTTAAGGTTTTTATCTGATCTGGTAGTTTATCGAAAAATTTGACCATTAGACCATCAAATGAAATGGTTCAAAAGCCCTAATACTTGTATTTTGTATATTTTTGGAAAAATCCAATAAAAATTAAAAAAAGACGAAAAGGACTGTGCATATTTCCCCAGAAATAGCCTTTTATTCATTATGAAACGATGCAGGTGGTTGGAACCACTTGCAAAAAGGCAAAAACACTGCAATGAATCTGACAGGAAAAGTCAATTTTAAGCCATGGCAGGAGTACATGAGACCGCCGGTACGACAGTGTGAAAATAGCCACGCACTTTGTCAGAGTTGTTTCTATCAAGTGGCGAAATGTCGGATATGCCGGCAATCCAAAATTCATGTGCGAAGCAAAGGTACAAGTCGGAAGGCTGTGGATATTCGGCGAAAGGGGATCCGCGGAAGATGAAGAGACACGAAACAGTTTGCATGTATTGCCCTAGAAATTTCCCCCTATTTATTATGGAGAGGTGCAAGTGGGTGGGATCTCTGGCAAAGCGGCAGAAACACTGCAAAGAATCTCACAAGGACAAAAATTTTAGGCCAGGGGCAGTCATGAAAGCGTCCGATTTAAAAAAAAATATCTCATCAAGGAGATATCTCACGATCCATTTTGCCTACAATCACATGTTCAAGTGCTACTTTGTGCAGGTGGACCCATGGATTCCATTCA
Organism: Rhagium mordax; assembly: GCA_963680705.1. Classification (NCBI taxonomy): domain Eukaryota; kingdom Metazoa; phylum Arthropoda; class Insecta; order Coleoptera; family Cerambycidae; genus Rhagium; species Rhagium mordax. Next base: position 94,032,899 of record OY796658.1, on the reverse strand, counting down.
AAGAGAGCGACAGGTTTACTTATAATATCGAATTTTTTAAAGGGAGATTTTCTCGAGAGGTGGGTTTGATTTTGGAAGGCCGGTGTCGGGTTTCCGAAACCGAGTTTGGTTTAATAGTTGGTTGGAAATACGAATCTGACCATTATTTGGAATTACACGACTATTGCAACAGCAAAGTACACCTAAGATATTGCGTTAAGATTATAAACAATAGATAGCAGTGCCAAATAGAATTTTAATAGTAGGTATCTTAAACAAAGTTGAAATGTATACAGAAATGCCAAAGACTAGGAATGTAAGTATAATAATTTTGTTATTTACAAAATGTAAAAAGACTGTGATTATCAAGACATTGGTACTATTTTAAGTTTAATGTAAATAAAATACGTATATCTATAATTATTAATCTTATTTCACGTTGAAATATAAATGAATATACCAAAGAACTAGGGCATTTGAGATATTGTTTTAAAATATTAAAAAAAATTGCAAAATCAGTTTTAATCATCTCTGGATGACACTTACTCGGTTGGCGAAACGTCGAGTTCAGTTTTTCCGTATGTGGAAACTATATCAGTACGAAATTAACAAAGTGAAATCTAATTTTACTATATATTCTAATTTAAATTGGACTGTACGAGCGTACCAAAGGAGTGACATTCGTAAAATAATTTTGTTATTGTTTACTAAATTTATAAATATTTGTATATTATCAAGACATTTGCGCTATTTTAAAAATCCTATGTAGGTTGTGAATTTTCAGCGAAAGAAGATCCAAGAAAAATATAGAAACACGAAACAGGTTATGTATATTCTCCTACATATAGATGGCGAGAAAATTAAATTTCCGATTGTGTATAATTTCTCCCTTATTTGACAATAATATCCATATCCACTATCTAGATTGAGGCCGAAAAAGATGTTGATTGTAAGAGTATTTTTATTGGGTTGAAATTCTACTGGCAACATTCTACAATAAAGAAACGTTTTAAGTATTAACAATGTTGGCATATATAGATTTTTCACACTAATGGATTTCCACAAAGCAAAATGAATCGATGCCTATGGATATAATTATGTATTATCGATGTAAATGAGGCTATGGCGATTATGCGCCTCAAATATTTCTAATCACTGAATTACATTGATTATTTCCATACAAATATGTACCACAAAGGGCTATTATTATGTCTCTTATTTCAAGCAGATTCATCAACTGAAGAATATATTTTTTAAATAATTGACATATTAAGCAAAATGGAACCCCGACTGTTTGAAATTAATTTATTTAATACAAAAAAGTCGTTTTGTTCAATAACCTGTCAATTATATAAAAACTATTTCGATAAATAACCTAACATAGGTAATGGATATAATATCTATACAGACGTACAAAACTTGCAGAAACTTTTCATATTTCCTTCCCAGCGGGTTCTTCATATATTAAATAAAACCGTATGTATATGGAATATCCCATCGCAGCAGGTAACTCTCTCCGTTTTGTAATGGAATGTAATTCTAAAAAAATATATATTTATAAAAAATATGTGACTAGCGATACCACTTTAAATTTTAAATATAATAACACAGGCACAGATACAAAAAAATTTCATGTCCCGCAGACAAGACCACCGCACCCGTACCCCTATTTATTTTTATGCGCTGAATTCAAACGTCAGCATTTCAGCGACTCGAAATATACTTATGCTCTCATTCACTTTCAGTAAATAGAATAATAATACTTTTCAGGAATTATTTAGAAATTTTTTAAGGTTAAAAAATTATGACCTAATAAAGCAAATCAGATTCGAATTTATCAGATCAAAATACATACCTACAATGTTAATTTTAAAAATTTTATATATCCAGGCAAAAAATGTATAAATTGTGCTATATATACTCTAAATCGCGAAAGTTAAAGAGTTGTATTTTTTAGCTTTTTAAATATCGTTTATGTTTATGATACAGTTGCCTTGGTACAGATGCAAGGACTTCCCTTTTGTACAGGGTGAGTCAACGGTGCAATAAAGTCCAACACTTCCTTTATTATCGATAATAAAAACAAAAATTTTATATAGAAGTTGTAGGAGACTAAAATGGCTACATTTTAAAATTGGTTCGAAATCTATGGGGTGATTCATGAAAGTGTACACTTGCATCGGCACTAGAAAAACATTTTAATTTAAACCTTGGTTAAATTTATTTAAACGAGTAGCAAATCAGGCGAAATAACGGGGAAATATATATAATTGTAAGAGAAGAGACGAATATGTACAAATTATGTATGAATCTAAAAAAATGTCAAATTTTAAATGGTTCTGAAAAAATATTTTACTCAACAAAATACTCTTAATATTTCTTAAATATCTTTGTTATAACAGCAAATCTTAATAATAATTTGTAATAAAATTTTTAAATACCTTTTTCAACAAGTTCTTGATATATTAAAGAAAATCCCATTTGTCTCTTTACGGTAGGATGGTGTAGTGTAGCCTCATTTGTAGGAAATCTTGTTTTACTCGCTGGAGCATACATTATGTTCTCGTAACCCTACTCGGTAATTCTAAAAAAAATGTATTTGTAAAAATATCTAGGTAGGAATTTCAGTACTTAAACTTTATAATTAGTTTTATTTGTATATCTAATAATGCAAACATACTATAGAAATCCACTGACGAAAACTGCCAAGAGTCTCACACTACCCTTTATAATGTACTCAAAAATTTGAGCCTCAACTACGCCAACGTTACAATTATTTTTAAAATTTGGCAAAATTAAGTATGAAATAAATAAAGTATAATTCATATTACTTAAATTAAATAGAAAATGTAGTTTTAATTTGACGTATTTATACTAGAATTAAGTACCTAAATAAATTATATTATCGTAATTTGCAAAAATATTACAAAGCAACAAGTACCAAGCTATTTAAAAAATGTCCTTCGAAAATAGGAGTTTCAATAAAAATTATTTCCATGATTGACATTTATTAATAAAGTTTTTTATGTACATACCCCGACCTCCATCTCAAGTAAGTCGTTCTTGTATGAAAACGTAGTTATCCATAGTTACATCACTGCTAATACCTGCAGGAAACCAACTCTTCCTTTGCCTCATGTCTCTTGAGTTTCTTGAAACTGATTACAATTTGCACTGAAAGGTCTTACATTTATATGTGCGAGATTCAAGCTCATCTGTAGGAGAAGAAAACTATTTAAGTAAATAGTAGGAAGGAATGCAATTTGACATATTTTAAATTAAATATAAAACTGTTATTTAATAATGCAGTTTTCAGTAGTACATAAGATTCTTCATAAGTAATGATAAAAGTAATAAGTTTTCAGTTACAGCGGGATAAGCAAATGGGAAGCAAAAAATGAATGAACATAAAAAGAGGGCCACCGTTGACATACATACATACATACACATACACAAGAAATATCAAGTAAATTATTGGCTTTGTATTTTTGTACAAAATTAAAAATTTATTTTGTTTGTGATAATCAACAAAAATAATGCACTAACAGGGATATGTATAAAATATAGTTTCTACTAAAACTCGAAAGAAAAAGTTTAAATAAATCCAATACCTACTTGAAGTTCAAGCGTTAAATTTCTATATATAAAATAATGATAAAAAACACAGCCTCAAATAGCTAGTGATATTTGAGACAAGTGTACTGTAAATTAAATATATTATATAATTTTATGCGTACTTACCATAGACTGCAATTTTTTTAAGTAGGGTAGCTGTTGTGAGAATCATCTGACCACCAAGTAGAACCATGAAAGATAGCAATTTATGGGCAATTTCTCCGGCGTAGTAATAGTGCTCAAGAATGTGACTTAAATAGGAAAACGTGTTTAGGACAATGTCTCCCGTACTTCCTGGTAACTTTTCTGCGCAAAAGCGACTGAGAAGTGACAAAAACTTTTCTAGTCTGTAAATGAACTTTTTGTCAAATAAAATATGAATTTAGCCCGCGAAAGTAATTAAAATAAATAGTACCTATTGCACTTATAATACTTTGTAAAACTGATACAGGGTTGTACAAAAAATAATTTAAAACACAATAATACAGGGCTCCCCAGACTTAAATTTAAATCGCGTATGCTCAATTATTTTAAATTTTATATGCACTTTTAAATATATTCGGAAAAACTAACAAATTAACAAAATAATAATTACATTTCCAACAGCTCCATCTACCGATGAGAACTGTCCAATGGCTGCTGCGTAGTTTAGTGTGCCATCTGTCCCTAAATTATACTACCTAAATACATTCCCCAATAAAGCAATACAGTTATCGATTTCACGCCACTTTCATTCACTTCCTATTTTATCGATTAGGTCTCCATTTTGGGGTCCTTATTTCTTGTTTTCATTCTGTTAATCAGCTGTCGAGTAGCGTCGAATGGCTATACCCCTCGAGTTCAATAATATCCGCATATAGTACAAATAAGTATTATATTGATAATAGTTAACGTAGAAAAATACGTGGGTATTGTGTGATTGTTTTAGTCTTGTTCTGGGTTCTGCGTAAGTATTTCAGATTTCTTCATAATAAGTATATTAGTGTCCTGTATCTAATGTTTTCAACAATAGATTTAAAATGCCTTTGTTCAAAAGCGGAAAGTCCCGCACAAGGCTCAGCCTTCTGGGATAAAGGGGGTCGTAATTATATGTGGTGTATTTATTTATTTATTTATTTATTTAAATCCATGATTCTATAAATGAAGAAATAGTGTATATAAATACCCCCCTCCTCCCGATTTCATCATAATATGATAAAAATAAACCTGCGAGCCTGTCTCTTTTTGTAAAAATTTTTAACCCCCTTGCTAAAAAATTTTTAGGGCCGTTCACTTACAAATTTTTGTCTTCTAATAGAGCCCCTGCGGGGCTATATTTAAAAAAATAATAATGAAACGAATAATTATGTTATATATTATATGTACAGTGTGTCCCACAATAAGTTGGACAAGAGGAATATTTTTTTATTTTATATCTAAGTACCTATGAGAAAGTAATTTTTCATAAAATCTTCTGGTTCTTCGGAGAATGGTAATTATCTGCTCAAAATTTCAATTCAGATGTACAGGGTGTCAAGAAAATAAAAAAAAATAACAACGTTGAACCAACGGTGACGTACCTACTCCTAAAGCACTGAACATTTTTTTTCTCTGAGATTTACAGGATTTTGTTTTATTTTTGCCAATTGAAATTTTTGTCATTAAATTAAGGTGTCTATTAAGTATAGGATATTTTGCTGGGAAGCTTAAATCAAGGGGTTGAGCCAATTTCGGTATTTCTGTGTATTATGTGAGGGTGACTATCATTTTCCAAAGCAGAGGATTTTATGGAGAATTATTTTTTACGAAAACTCACATATGAAAAAGATATCTTATCCCTTTTGTCCACCTTATCGGCGCATACACTGTTTATAAAACAAACTTAAGAATGTTAGGCATTGTATTTTTAAGTTTTAGTAACAAAAGTTGTTCAGAATTATAAAAAAAAAGATTCAATCCAGTATTTAGTTTCCATTCTTATCAGGTTTTTATATTAAAAGAAACATCGTTAATATCTTTATTGCCTATACTTTGACAAACAACTTCTGCATAGTTTTTTTAAAAAGCTCTAAATAAATTTGCTCCCCTGTAAAAATCAAAATTTAATCTATCTAACTACGGAAATTGGTGAAATATAAATAAATGGATCAATAATTAACTCAATAGAGAAATTTTGAATTGTTATATACGGGCTGTCGATTTTATAAAGATCACAGAGGGTATCTCGCTTAGTATCAATCGTGAAATACTTAAATTTTGTTTTTACTAAAGTTGTATCGATTATTATAGGCTACAGAATGAATTAAAAACATTTGAAATCCATGGCTTACTTTCTTACTTTAGGAGTTAAGAAGGGAAATATCTACCTACAGGGCTGGCTATCGCATAAATTGAAGAAAAAAGTTTTTTTAGACTTCTCGGTGACAGCTGTCAAACTGACGTTTTCTCGAAAAAAAAATATCTTCATTATTTGAAAGATACGAAAGGTTTTTAACGAGAGATTATCTATTTTTTTTCAGAACCGCTGGATATCGAGATTTACTCTTGAGGGTGGAAGAAAATCATAAAACTGGCGGGAGAGAAATTTTGGTACTGATAAAGCATTTTTTTGTTTTAGCCCATTGGAACTAAGTAAGTAATTATTATAAAAACATTTTTTAAGAAATCTGTTTTTTTCTTAATAAATACATGGTTTACTAAATAAAGTTCAACGTTTTATTTTTATGCCTTCCATTACGATAAAAATTTGTTATAAGTACTTACATACTTGTATAATAAAGTTTTCGTTTTTTTTTTTAGAAAAAACAATGGCTACTGCCGCAGAAAATCCGATGCTGTCGAGGTTGGAATGCCCAGTATGCTTGGAGTACATGAGGCCGCCGATACGACAGTGTGAAAATAGCCACGCACTTTGCCAGAGCTGCTTCTATCAAGTGGCGAAGTGTCCGATATGCCGGCAATCCAAAATTCACGTGCGAAGCAAGGATTTAGAAGCATTGTACCGTACATTGAGGATCCCTTGTAGGTACAAGTCGGAGGGCTGTGGTTATTCGGCGAAAGGAGATCCGCCGCGGAAGATGAAGAGACACGAAACAGTTTGTATGTATTGTCCTAGAAATTGTCCCCTATTTATTATGGAGAGATGCAAATGGGTGGGACCTCTGGCAAAGCGGCAGAAACACTGCAAAGAATCCCACACGGACAAAAATTTTAGACCAGGGGCAGTGATGAAAGCGACCGATTTTAAGCAAAATATCTCGTCAAGAAGGTATCTCACAATCCATTTCGCGTACAATCACATGTTCAAGTGCTACTTTGACGTCAACGAAACTGGCATAATGAAGTTCAGTGTGCAGGTGGACCCATGGACTCCCTTCAAAGAAAGTGACAGGTTCACTTATAATATTGAATTTTTTAAAGGAGATTCCCTCGAGGTGGGTTTGATTTTGGAAGGCCGGTGTCGGGTTTCCGAAGCCGAGTCTGGTGTAATAGTCGGTTGGAAATACGAATCTGACCATTATTCGCAATTGTACGACTATTGCACCAGCGAAGGACATCTGAGATACTGCGTTAAAATAATAAACAATAGAATTTTAACATCTTAAACAAAGTAAAATTTAACTTTACGATACATCGAGTTTCACGTTGAAATGTATATAGAAATACCAAAGATTAGGAATATAAGTATAATAATTTTGTTATTAACAAAATGTAAAAAGACTGTAATGTAGATTATCAAGATACTGGTACTATTTTAGGTTTAATGTAAATAAAATGCGTATATCTATAATTAATTATATTTATTTTTTTACTATAAAGTTTTATTTAAAATGTTGACTTTAATTACACCATTTATATTTCCTATTTTTTCTGTTAATTTAGATTTAAAGGAGTCCAACTCGAAAACGATTGGAGCCTCGACTCGACACCCTGTATAAATGTTTTTCTAAATTTTAACAATGGCTTTTCTTGCTCAGGATGTTCCTACTAGTTCAAAATAATATGCATACATTCGTTAATAATAATATGTTGATGTAAAATGCATATTAATTTAAGAGGCATACATTTCGTATATTAAAAAAATTAAAGTTAATAAAAAATTAGTTTTCTAAAAAAAATATTATTTTATTAAAATGTATTTAACGTTAAAAAATAGGCAAAACAAAATGTGCATATATAATAATAATATAATATCGAGTTGAACTTTAAATACGAAACAGAAATATACGAGAAAAATGGTAAAATATTAAAATCTTGATAAAATCGCGTCCTTTAAGAAGGTACATAGAAATCAAACTCGTATAATGCATAATAAATGTTCCATATCAATTCTGGAATATCGTCTTGATGCCATTTACCTGCTACCATGCCTAAATATCCATAAATCCCGGTCGTAAGTATAAAATGATTGTTGGAAATTTTGTCAATATCAAAGCCCTTGCGTAGGTACTACTAATTACATATATTTTCCTATAATAGATTTACTTGAATATACCTTACAATAAGTATATAGAAGAATGCAGTTGATTATTTATTTTCTTGTATAATAAACAATAAATTTCGAACTTTTTCGAATTTAAAAATATTTCCATCACCTCTTAAGTAGATTATACTTATTTTTAAGCTCCTAAAATACGTACCTGTTCCGAACATTTGAATACGAAAATCTATTCGCGAAATATTTCATGAAGGAAACAACTAAAAAACAATTCGGCATGTTTTTATTTTAAAAGCCTTTGAATATTTTATTAAATTCAATGGAAGATCCTAGCTATTTAGAGTGTAATACTGTGTTCAGGATTTGATTTTAGGTTTGGAAAACGTATATCATTAACTATAAACTACGTGTGGGTTGTCTAAAAAAAATAATTTAAATTGCTGGCATCTAAAATAGCAGATTTATATAATCTTAATATTTTTATTTGCAACAAGTAAGCATATAAAAAAAATCATTATTTTGATTCAACATTAAATACCTACGTTTATCATTGTTTCCAACCCTGTGATCGCCAGCTTCTATATACTCATCGGCTTACGTAATACCGTGAATATGGGCATGTGTTCCATATTAATATAATCTGTTTGATCAAACTTACGCAACTAATAAGGGACGTTAAATATGAAATAACCTACGTCAAGAAAGCTGACGAATAATGTATGGTCTTTACCTTCTGTACCGCACGTCAGCCATTTTGTTTAGTTCAGGCACCAAATCCCTTAAGTCAATTAACTATTCCAGATGTAAACAATCGATCATACTCTAACAAACAGAATTTGAAATCAACAGTTGCCGCGAGCTAAAGGTGAGTTTAGTTATTTATCAGTTGGCCACCGAAATAGAAATTCTACAATTTTAAACAAAAAAATGTTTCTAAAGTGGTTGGGAAATTAGCATTAATGTAGTAGATAGCGTCATCAGGAATTAAAAAACTTAATTTTCTGGCGTATATTCATTCAGAAATAGCAATTAGTTCTGGGATAGTGATAAAAACAATTTTTGATTCACTACTCAAAAGTTATCATTTACCAAAAATCGGCATAAATATTTTTTGTCACAAAACAAAAAAAAAACATTTTAAACAATTGCATTACCTATTTTACTGGACTGTAACTTATAGACTATACTATCATTGAATTATATCCACAGATACTAGATAGGTATTAAGTTTACGTTGATCTTCCCTTACAAATAAGAAGCTAGGGCGGAAACTGTATTTGTCCAAAGTTGGAAGCAATTTCATGAGAACTATTTTCTCAGGTAATTTATTAATGCAACCACATCTTAATGAACATATATGACGTAATAACTCTATTCTATATTTGGGAATGCAATGTCGTTCTTGTAGATCGATATTAACTACTTTAATTTAAACTATATTTTCTTCTGGAGTGGACCTCGAGCACAATTAATTTACGAAACTGCGAACGCATTTGGGAAAATAAAAGGGGATTAAAGAAGCAACCCTTTCTATTGCGATGACGGTATTAGAGATTTATGCCAATTATTTGCATACGCACTCGCTAATCCACTTGGAAAATGGATAATCATTTTGAGCATTATCAAAATCGTTTAATTAAAAAAGTTATCGAAGCAGTGGCGGCCTGTAACTTAAATATTTCGTATTATTATGCATTATTTAAATTATTTTGCAAAATTGCTATAGTAGCACTAAAAAATGCAGATCGAAAACATTTTGAAATTTCAGAACAATTTAGTATTTTCTTAAGATTTTTAAATATCACTCACAATTTGTCTTAATTCTTATGTGGCATTTGAAAAAATAATTTGTAATGTTACATTATGTTTCAGTGAAAATATGTGCATATTGTGCATCCACCATGTTTAATCTATAATCGATGTTTAAAATCATATTTGCCACACAATATGCTTTGACTAACTACGCTTCTCCACTCAATATAATCGAAAACATTAATGAATGTGTATTGCTTATAACTATGGCTATAAAATAAACGAAATTTAAAATCTGACATTTATTCTCGGTAAATCGTGCAGTATCCACGATTTAAGCTTACAGGGCTAAAAACATAAATTTATTCTGTAACGGAAAGATCCACAAATAGATTACTAACATCGTTGATGTAAATATTCTTCTCGGAACTACTGCTGTAGATGGTTATTCTGTAGTTCAAATCACCATTAAATTCGCAATAGGTCTTCAGCAAAGTTTTGTGCACGTAGAGGCAATTGTGCTCTGCAAATTTCACATCATCATCTTCTGGCATGGCTTCGCAGGGTGCCTTCCAAATTAAGGAGGTGGAAATGTCGTCGAAATTTGGCTCTCGTGGGAATTCGATTTTGTAGGAATATCTCTTCGCGTTATCTGGAGAACCCATGTAGTATATTGCCCATCTGGTCATACCTGCAAATAAATTAAGATAATTACTGACATTGAATTTTTTTTAAACTTTATTAAAATAATATGCACCTGTTTTTGCACATTTGGGGGGGTGCCAAATTATTTCAAAGGTTTTGGTGCCAAGTTCACATATTTTATTTAACTGAGCATTGAAATTTCTAAAAGTAATTGATTCATTTTTTAACACAGGTATGAGAAAAAGTATTAAGCGAAGAAAAACTAATTAAAATTAATGTTTTAATCGAATTTCAAGTAACCCTCAAAAAATCTTAGGATTCACAAGAGTTGTTGTTAAACCTAGAAGCTGATCCAAAAAAATTTAAATTTTTAAAGATTCGTTATTATTTACCTGTAACTTCATCAATATCCCAAGTTAGCCGAAAGAACTCCTTATAAGCATGGATCACAACATAAATATAATGATAATTCGCGATGTTCCTAAAGTTTTGAGACAAGAACCTCTGTTTCTCCTTAATATAAAAATTGCTCCCATGTTTCTTCACTAGATGGGACTTCAGTTTGCTTGTTACATCCTTCCACTGGCAGTTATCGTAGTTTTTAAAAGGACAATGCTTCGGAGCAAGTCTGCAATAGGCTTCGTGGCTTCTTATGTGTTCTCCCAGTGATTTAAAGCCACATCCTGTTATGGCATATCTGCAAGGTATGTTCAATTTGGAATGGATGGCTTCTAATGCGAAGGATCTAGCTTGGCTCTTGGGTGATCTGCATTTTGGGCATATTTTCAGTTTTGGGAAGCAGTGGTTGCATATGCTGTGGCCTTTCTGACACTGTCGGATTGGGGGACACATGTAGTGGTCGCAAACTGGGCACTGGAGGTCTTCTAGCAGGACTCTTTCTAATGCCTCCGCCATTCTTTAACATAAAAAACGAATTTGGAAAATTATTTTTACTACAATGTATTGAAGGTTTTTTACACTTGACATTGTTTGCCAAGAATGATCTTAAATAATAAAGGAACTCGTTGTGTTGATGAAATACATCGTTAAAATTGGTCCAACGAACGATTTTATCGAATCATCAACGAAAAACTGTTAATAAATTGTTAAATAATTATTTATTAAACAATAAACGTTTTATTAATGGAAACAAATTTATTCATTAATGTAACAAGTAAAGAACACCCTCTATAATTTAATAATTTTTAATATATTTTTATTTTCTTCTTTTATTTTTTTATTTATTTTTCATTTCTAATTTTTTAATTTTCTTATTTTTAATTTTATTTTCTAATATTTTATTGATTCAATAATCATATTCCTTCGAAGTGATACGAGTGGTATTAATAGATTTTTTTCGCTGATGTAATAATCTTTAGTAATCTCATTATCAACTTTAGACCATAAATGTGGATAGTTCTAGAAATCAGCACTCCATATGGAGCCTAAGAATAACGAAATATACAGGAGTTTCAATAAAGAAAAAATATTAATGACGACATAGCTCTGTCAAATATGTAATATTTAAATAAATGTTAGTTATAGAACTGTTATAAGACTTATCGGTTTCTCCTTTGACGTTATATTATCAGGTTATATAAATGCTCTCTGTTAACTAATATGGAAGCAGTTAGATTTATACAGTTAAAAGTTTGTCAGAATTGGTATGCAATTAACAAGTTAATTAGTTTTATAAAACACCAATACCAATCTTTATACGACTATAAATGTATGGTACAGACGAGAATTATTCTTTAAAACATTTCATAGCAGTTTCTATGCAATTGGAACTATAACAACTCTTACAAAACATATAATTTTCTTGTTCTTACATCATAATTATACATAAGTACTCTTAGTATAAGAGTTTTATAATTCCATTTCAGAAAATCCTGTTGTATTAATTTAATTTTATAAGGATTATTGTATAACTATTGATTATAGAGCTGTTTTAAAACTTTTTGGATGTTTCGGGTACCAAAATCATTCCTACAATGAAATATAAAGCGCCTTAATTTATGTAGTTAATAATTTTGATGAAATCTGTTATAAAGACATTTCATTTAGATGTTTTATTGGAATCTAGTGAAGGCAGTGAAGATATTTTATAGAGCTGTAAGTTCCCTGTTACAATATTTGAACTATGGGTAAAATAATTAATATTCTTGTGATAAGATTCATTCAGCTAGCATTTAAGCTAAAAATCATATTGGGGGAAAATCAGTGGAAAAGTCGTGGAGTGAAAGAATGTTAAAAAAATTAACATTTTTCAAAAACAAAAAAAACATTGTGGTTTTATAGTGACTACTTTATGAACAAAATTATTCTTTGTTTCGAATATAACTAAGTCCCATGCGTGTAATAGAATCCAATGCACATACATATAGTTACCAAAGTAGCTCTTCATCTGACATACATAATGGTTAACACACGAACACATTAAAACCACGCTGCCGGAGAACACACAACGAAATGGCTTTGATATAAAAATTTAATATCGCAAGACAATTTTTATGTAGGTTTTATTTCGAACGAATGTTTTTTTCTTAAAAAAGTCGATACCGGAATTAAACGATAACAGAATTCAGTGAATACAGAAATGTACCTACTCATATGAGACCGTTGATAAACAAGGAATTTTTTTCTAAGGACTTTTTCCTTTTAAATATTTCTATAGGTGTATATTGAATGGAGCGGAATATGATTGCCCTTATATTATATAAGACACGTTTCCCTTTCCCTTTTGCAATTATTATTATAATAGACGTGTCCTAAAAATAAGTGGCTGCTGTATTAATTAAAATCAATTAATTTGTAATGAAGTCTATGGAGAATATAGAAAGACGGAAACCTTATATATTTATATTTTTGCTAAGTAGTGTGCGCTCTGTGTCGTAGATAAATGATTTTACGAAGGACACGTTTGTTATTATGAAAATCCCACTCAATTGGATGATGCAGTGCAGAGGTACGGGATTTTATTGCAAAAATGTTAAATTCTAGAAATTACTCTTGTTTAACAAATATGGAATTTATTTGAGGAAAAAATATTATCTTATTATATTTTATATGAATTAGTGAGGTTATGTTTACTTCCCTTGGGGTTTTCTCCCCTGCACCAGGGTATGTATGTATAGATTAATTATTACAATTAGTATCTTAGAATTATAGGCAAAAAATATTTATTAATATTAATAAGAGATAAATGAAAATTAATATATTGTGTTCATGAAAAGCGAATTTAATTTTGCTTATGAAAATCTGCATTTTATTTAAGTACAGCTTTAATTTAATTTGATTTCGTGTAATAATTATCCTCAAGATATTCAAATATCTCACAACTGTTTATTGTGTGACAAGGTTCGAAGCATTTTAACAATACTTCAAAATAATTATTACTGGTTTATGAATATGTTCGGTTAGTTTCGTACAATACGAACGATTTAAATTCGATTTACAACGACAAAACACATTTCAAATAGAATTATCAGCAAAACTCACCTTGTGTTTAAATAAATTATATATTATTGCAAAAACTTTAATTCTAGTATCAATTAATACCAATTTTAGTATCAGCCACACCACATGCACCAACAATATTTACAACTAACTAAATCTAACCTAACGTTTCTTGCAAAGTACTGCAGAATAACATCCGTACTTTAAACTTACCCTCCTATATGATCTGGGGGTTAAGCAACTGGTTTTAACCCCTGACCAGGTAAAGAAACCTTTATTTACATTTAGGAAATTTGCATTAGTTTTGATATAAGTGGCAATGACATTAATAATTATCAAAGAGGTCTCAGGTATAAAGATATCGTCTATTGATAGCGTACGTTTTGTTTTATTATTATAAATTATAAATAAAGGCATATTACAAAGAATAGCAACAATAAAAATTAATGTGATATAACTTATCATTTTAATGGAGAAGTTTCACACAAGCATTTTTAGTGTCGTAATTATTGGCTGGAAAACAAAAACTTTTTTATGTTATGATTGTCACAATGTTGAGAACACCTTAGTAGTAAATCTACTATTATTTTTGTAGTAGATTTGAGAGAATATTGTATTTACTTTATAATTTAAAATACTGTGTAATATATTTTGTTATCCATTTTAAATTTTTTCATTTTACCTTCTTTAAGTTTACATTTACTACTTTTTAATACAGTAGGATATAAAAAATATTGCCAACTTTAAAATATTTTTATGAATCTGAAAAGAGCAGCTAATTTCAATAATACACTCTTTTGATCTAATATATATAAGTTTTATATCGATTTACAGTCAATAAATAAATACTCGTAATAAAAATAATGGACAAATTTAAATGGTAGTAGAGTATCTAGAAATAAATTGACAACTGGGTGATCTCCCTGGTAATTTCTATGGAACTCTCTTGGATGTTCTGTTCCTTTGGATTTAAAAGCTAATATCCAAAACTGATAGAATTGGAAACATTTATGAAACAAATTTCTCTGTTTTGAATTTCGCAATATTGCAAATTGTTCAGACATTTAAGATTCTTAAATCAGTCAGACAGGCAATTATTGCAGAAGTTTCAACGTAAATGAGATTAAACAATATTGAATTAAACCTCCCCTGTTTGACCAGTGTCCGTAATTTAACATGACAAGAAGGGCGGAAAGTTAGGACGGGCGTTTGAAATTAAAATTATAAAACAACCCTTTGAAATGAAATCATCTGAGAATACCCGACATTTGTTCCCTTCGCGTCCATCTAAACCCAGCGGAGAAGAATTTTAGTTTAATAATACAGTTTATGGATTTCAGTATTACAAAAACACAAACCATTCAATTATTGCATACATTTCAAACTTTACCTGCCCCACACTGCAATATCCTCACATATGACTTTCCCAGTAAGAACTTTAACCAACTCTAAAGAACATAAAACATCTTCAGCACCGCTAAACGTCCTTCGCAACGGCATTATACGGAACAATATCCAGAAGAATAAGGGAGATATAAAAACATTTTCGCTGAGATCCTCTGTTAAAAAATCCCTGCAGGATACTTTAAAACACTAGCTCCATCCTGCTGCGTATGCAGACTTTTTGAAAGAGAGCATTTGTTTCTTTGGGGACAGAGGCACACCGCTGTCAGCGGCAATATTGCACCCGAATGTAACCTAATAAAACTGAAATTATCAAATACAAACCTGCTTGAAAGTCGTTTTAGACTTTTGGTATGAGTCCCAGTTCATTTAAAATGTTCTTGGAAATATAACTGCGATGGAAAGTTTTAGACAAATTTTGTATTAATGTACAGTATGTTAAGAAACAAGTATTTTCAATTGAGTTTATCTGCTTTAGTAATTTTTTTTTTCAAAATGTATTAACTAGATGTAGCAGTAGCCATTTAAAATATTATCCTGCTCCGGGACTGGTTCTCAGTTAAGCCTTAATTGTATTTCAAAAAGTATATTATAAAGTTAGTCATCTGAATTTAAGGTCGATATCTCGATATTTTTTTGTTGAAATATGACAACAACTTACATGGATTGATTCGGCTCCATTTGCTGCCCTTTTTTTTATAAACTAGTTTTATTAAATTTTATATTCACATTCCGTCACTGTCTTGCGGAATGGCATGTCTTTCACATTCTATTGTTTGCTATTTTTCTTTTATCTACGCCAAAACACACCGCCACCCTACATTTGTTAAATAAACTTCACTTGAAGTACACGTATTGGTATTTTGCTAGATTCCGGATAGGTATTTGCCATGCAAATTACTTTTTCAGTTATATAGCGTACTGAATGAATTTCCTGATTTGATAGCGCTCGATTACGAATACTAGGAGTACGATGACGCGATTATGTGATGTTTATTTTTCTGGAGTTATTCTTTTTGAAATTGATTTGCGTGGTACATTACCACAAAGAGAAAGTAATTCTTAACTGATGGCGTTTATTAATTTAGGTTTATTTCGTTAATAATTCCAATCACTGACTCTTAAGAATTCTAACGTGCCCAGATCGCAGATAAATGATACTCAATGCATTTGTGAGAAATGCCATGCAAACGAATTTTATTGCTTTTTAGAGTTAGGGGCGAAATGCCTGGTTTTGAAGCTGTAAATTGCAGTAACTCTGCAAAAAAGGGCTTTTTAATGAAACGCTTCCCCAGAGACCCAGCAAGGAAAAAAGAATAGTTTATCAACATGAGAAGAGATATTAATTGGAAACCAACAGATTATTCTTGCTTATGTGAGGTAGATATATTTTATGTACCTACAGTTTAGTTTTATAATTAAATGAATATTTAAATTTTGCTCTTATTAAGGGAAATGGCGTGCAACTGTTAAATTAATTACAAAAAATCTGTAGAATCGTACTTCATGCAAAATTTTGTGTTGCAGATCCGCATAATCGCAACACGATTTAAATTTAATTATTTCTAGTTCGTTTGTTTCATACGAACATTATCAATAACGGTGAGTGCGCACAATTGTGTTATGGAACAATTTGAAAACAATCGTGTCCCCAACTTGTCACAATGAATAAACTGATTAATATATAGCCTCAATTGTTGTATTTGTTGTTTAATAAACGTTACCAAAAACTTTAAACTGATTTTGTATTGAATTAGTAAAGTGGCATATGTTCATTTTAAAATGGTTTATTCCCAAAACTTATAGAGCAAATTTAGTTTTATTAATTAAATTTTCTCCGTTTAGATGCAGATAACAAACATGTCTCTCAATGGTGAAATAATTCCCTTTACACTTATGGTAATTTTAATTGCACGAACTGAATTGCGATTTCCTTTCCTATAAAAAATACAATGAACTTTCCTCTTCCCTACATTTTAAAAGTCCGCCGACGCTGAACGGTTAAGCAATGCGCTTTACGTGATAATAGTCTGGCAAAATTCCAGTCACGAGTGCAAGTTGATGGGGCCGTTTGGCAGTGCGACCAGACTTGAGATGACACTGAGGTTCTGCAATGGTCTTAATACAGGTAAACTCAACCCAAATCACCCGTAAAAAGGACAATTCAAAACTCCTACCGCTCACATAACCGTAAATTTTATACTAGATGGCCTCATTCCTAGGACAACTCCTTGAATATTGCATGAGTGAATCTAATTGGAAATATCCTAAGTTTTAACTAAACAAGGTGAAAACTTGCGGAAATCGCAAGAGCGTCTCTAAACTGCGGAATCTAGCAACTGTTAATGTTTAAAAATTAATAATAAAGGAATATTTTTTTAAAAGAACCAAGAACCAATGTTACCTCTCTAGTCAGCAACACTCTATATTCTATATGAGAAATTTATGTAATTGGTTCAAGGGCCTTGTGGTTCAGAATTCGAATTTACTGCACCCTAAACACCTTGCTTCTTGTCTTCACTTAAATACGATCAGAGATAGGATAGGAATATCATTAAGTGGTTTTATATCACTAACTGACTCGCATATAAATCCAGTTTTAATGTAGGCGATACGTAGCGAGATCTCGCATGGATTTGCTATCTAAAAAGACATCACAGAAGGTAACTTCTTATCTTAACCGAGCTTATTCAGTTAATAAATCATAGGGGCCCATGCTTGGGCCGCACATGCTGATCTGATCGAGTAGGTTGTGAATTATAGTGGGGCTGGTGGAGTCTGGTCTCCAGAGGGGATCTGTCACCTTTATCTGTTGGTGCATACCATGTTCGGAATTAGTCGGTTAGTTTGGCCAAGGAAAAACTGACCAATTTCCAGTGCGAGTATAGAACCTTGTTTGCGAGACTAATGCTAGCTTTTAACTTTTATTAGCTGCCAATTAATTAGCAGGAATTCAGTGATTACTTAATTTGTTGTAAATCTATAAGTGTGTTGCTTCCGCCGAATGAGTGATTTAATCCACGTGGAATTAATTAAAGAAACTAATGGGAGCTTTCGCGCTTCCTAAAGTGTCAATTATTAAACGTTAAAGCGTGGAAGTTTAGACATAAAGTGGGTAATTTTTAGTTTGGTCCGACTTTCGATATATAGGGTAAAGCAATGTCAGACCTTAGGATAATTTAAAATTCAGTGGCTTCAGAATAAGAGGACGTAACAAATTCGAGAAAAATCGCTTGCGTAACATTGTGTGGCACTTTAACACTTTATATACACCAAAGCACACAGAATAACCAATTCCTTCTGATGAAAAATAGTGTGTTCATTTAATAAATGCGTAGTCTCTACCAGAAATATGAATTCCTCAGCCCTTTAAATTTATATCTCAGATATTATACTGAAGATGGTGTAAAATATGCCGGTAAATTTTTCCACATGAGGAGGAAAATGAAGCTGAAATATTTAAGAGGCGAGCTGCAAATTTTTCCAAACTGACATAGATAAACAATATTTCAAGGGGGCTTGACAAAGTTAAAAATGAATGTATAAAAAGTAGTGAAGAAGAAGTGTCGCATTTTTCAGAAAAGTAAATCATAAACAGAGTCCTTATTTATGACAGGTCGTGGGGTTACATTATTTAGCATAATGGATATACGGCGGGCTTGCCGTGCTCCAACCGTATAGCTTTCAACTCGCAGGTCTCAAACAATAACTCATCTTAACCTCTTTATGCTGCCATCTTTACCAGAGGAAATTAAAACGTGATACTAATTCATTCAGAAGCAGTGCTGTGATTACTATATAACCCGCACTTGTTCTTTTACGGAATATGTGTGCTTAATTAAAATACAAGTGGATGTTACCTTGGCTGGTTGAAATTTGCTCTCCGTTAATTATAATTAGCGGGAACTTAAACAACTGCGATCTACATGGGAGTAGTAGATAAATTAGGCACTTGCTAAAACCATGATGTACTTTTCAAGGTATAAAAGATGTTTTTTCAATGCTGTAATGATGGAAGATAAACTAGCAGTGAAGAATCTATTGTTAATAAAATAAATTGTTTGACAAAAGTGTTTTAACTGCCTAGGTAGTAAAGATGATATTAATACATAAAATCGATTTCAAAAAAATTAGGAAAATTGGCCTTAAAAATTTCATTTCAGTTATTAATGAAATTAATTATTACTACAGCAATATGGCTACTGTTTAGTCAGTTCGATTCAGTCCATATTTTCCCATGAAATTCTTGCAGCATTTGCAATATTTGTTATGCATTAAACTTTATTATTATTGCTTGTATAAATAAACTCAATTAAAATTATAACAGAAAACGAATTTATGTTATTTTATTACCGAAATAAATTATTCGTCCTAAATAAATAAACATTTCATTGACATAAGCAATTATTATTATTCACTAATAATGCCGCAAAATATTAATTAAGCATAAACAATAGATATAATGGCCTTTTATATCTATATAAATATGTATATGTATATTTAACTCAACTACAATTAAATAGCAAAACATATTTTTTGAAAACGTCTCCTATGAGTACATATTATTTTACAAAACTATATTTTAATAATATTGTTTTAATTTTATTTTGAATGTTCCCGTAGATATAAACACCATACCGAGGCACTGCACAAAATGCTTGCACTAACCCTTAATTTATTTTATCTCGCTTTATACAGAGAATATTTTTTGTGGGACTTGGCCACATTAATTTAGTTACCGGTGTTATTTTTTAAACATTATCAGTCTAAAACTATACGTGATCCGAGCCAGCGTAAGAAGATTACTCTGTGATAATAAATTATTGTTAGTGTAGATGCAGGCACTGGTCCAGATAAGGGGATCAAACGGCTATATTGCAATTCACTGCATCGCTGCATCAGCATTAGCACTGGCCTATTCAACCATTTAGACCCGACATCTTCCATTCATTTCTCGTATCGCTCAACTCTATCACTGAAAAGATACGGTATATAGACCATTTGTCAGTATTAATGGTCGTATATTATGGAATCGAACATAACAAATTGGCTGGGACGTGCTTAAATTTACATAAATTAATGTCGAAGGGATTAATATAAAATTTATCTTACCCTTATCTCCCAACTAATTACGAATTATAGTTGAACTGGCAATATATTTGACAAGAAAGTTTTGAAACATGTTATGCAGAAGCGTTCTATCCATGCTCCATGCTCTCGAATGATACTTTCCACTACATTTAAGAAACTTTACTCAATTATCATATCATAGTGGTTTCTGGTAATCAATCTTCGTGAAAATACTTATTATATAATAAATTTAAAATAAAGCATTAGAGTCCAACCACATTTACAGTGGAGCCCTAGCCTATACTCGTAGTATGTAACTTAAATATCTTAAACCATAGAAGAACCAAACATTAAAAGAAATATCTGTTTTTGGTACTCTGAACTTTAGTTTGAACAATATCCGACATGCTTTGGCGTACCCATCGTATTTTAACGTTTCCTTATTTATTGTTGTTCTGAGACTTCATTCAGATCACAGTGATTTTACTTATACGTGGTATTCACAATGAGTTTTTATCCTGATTTTAAAAAAAATCTCGAAGCTGACAAAAAGTTGATAAAAAAAAATTCGCTAATTAGGTGCCGTAGCTGACTGGATATATAATTGACGGGAAAATGTTAATTAAAAGTTTTCTTTAATCGCCGCGCCGCTGGCTGGGCTCAACAAATTTTCTATTTTTATTTCTTTTTATGAAGTTGTTTCGACAATAAACTTCTTAATTGAGCTCCAGTAATTTTAAGTCCTATTTTAATAAAATTGTAAATTTTTAACAATGTTCCACATTGCTCTTTTAACAAATCCGATTATTTACTTACTGTCTCAAAATCTATTTTCACATTTAAGCTTACGTTAAAGTGAGAATTTGGGCACTAATCTGCAAAATATTCCTGTTTTGGCAATATATTTTTCATTATTTTTTTTAGATTCATTTTGAATTTCACAATTCTTCTGCTAAGCATTTCATTTCATTCATAACAAAAAAAACTAATTTTTAACTTTAATATCATTGGAGGCTGTAACAACCGTAAAACGATTAGAATCAAAGGTAACAAGTAAACGCAATTGGAGCTCCGGCGCCGTAAGCATACTGAATGAGTTTTGCGCTTATTTACGATTCTAAACCAAATGCATATGATTGTTATTAGACTGTGATAGTAATTCTCCTAGCATGAAATTAATCGTCTTGGGGCTTTGCAAGTTCTCCCTTCTCATGCATATTTATGGCAGTATTATTGGCTAGTACGAAAATTACATAACATAATTAACTGGTAGAAACAATTTGTGTAATTAATGTAACAAATACCAAAAACGTTTACAATAAGTTTAACAAGCCATTTTTGAATCCGTTGTCGAACTTTTTGGGAGCGATCTGAATCCTCGAAATAAATGTCTTGTCTCACATTATTTTCCAAAATGTCTCGTAGCAAAGACACTAAGAAATTTATATTATTTTAATATTTAATTTAAACGAAAACAATTTTTTCATGGTTTAAATCCAAAAATAACTCATCCGTACAGCTCCGATGCCCAATTTATTTATCTTTCATTGGAAACGCAAAACGAACTTTTTAAATTCATGTCAATCAATTTGAAACTGCCGTATTGTGTGTTCAACACTGAAAAAGTATTTATAAACTCCCATGCGTGGTACCAGGTAGTTTAATATGTTATCGTTTCACCCGTTCGGGGAACTCCCACAAATTTGCTTCCTACATTTTTCTCCGGCAATTATGAATTTCCTCATTTCCTATCCTTAATTTATAGTAGCATGTACCAGTGAAAGATATATTATACTCTCCAGAGTTATGTAACTTTAATAATTGCACGTTTTGTTGTCGCTTTATATCACAATGTCTTCGTTTTATTGCTTTCTGAACTAATAATTGGATGTGGGTATCGGGATTCTGGGACTTGAAAGGAAAAAATAATTTAATTTAATGCTGAAATCGACGTTTAAGCCCTCTGATCACAATAAAATTTTACTGAATCCGCCTTCGGAAATAAATTCGGATATCTTTGATTAGCTTATCAAAAGGCGCCTCGCGATATTAAAATACAGAGATTAAGCAAGTATTTCTCCTTTGGTAGCAACAAAGGAAGATAGTTGGGACTTTCACGTTTTAATAGAATTTAAACATTCAATAAATTTTTTTGCTACTTTAACCGGCGTTTGTACGTATCGGAAAAACCTTAACATCCACTACATTTTATATTATATAAATCTTGGTTGTTTGAGAGATGCAAAGAACATCTAAATTCACTCATATATCATAATGTCTACGAGAAAGCAGGAAAATATTCCTGCCAAAGCAGCTTGTATCTGGAAAATTTGATTTAGTTTCTCAATTCTCTGTATTTGGGAGCTGCAAATGTATAAAACAAGATGCCTCAGAAGGTTAGTGAAAAGAACATTTATAAAGAAAATTGAAAATTTCTCTTGTTGTTTGCCGAAATGATAATATTTGAATACAATGTAAAATATCATTCGATTTCAATAAATTATTATAGATAGGTTTCCCGTCGGATATGGTTATTCTTATAAAATTGGTTCTTTGTTTGTTAGCACAAAGGATATGTACAGAAATCGTCCACGAATCGGAAATGAGAACAAATTGGATTGATTTGGGTCTGTAGTTACTTACATACATAAAGTGACACAATAATATATTTTTTTAATTAAATATTGAAAATATCTATAATATTGAGAAATGCTCGTCAAGCTTTTTATGATCACTTGGAATACTTCTCAGCTCCACAGGAAGAACTATTTGAGCTTCTATTATATTAAAATTTATTTAGTTATTTTAAAATCATGCAAATTCTTAGGTTTTGAAATTGAGAATTTTTATTTTTAAGAAATATTTTTAAATTTTCAAGTTATAAAATTCCTGCATAAAATAAACATAATAATAATTTAGAAAGTATCCTGCACAAAATATGCAAAATTCATTTACTTATAGATTAATTTAAACCCAAAAAATTCCTAGCTATAATCATCGCATTCTACTCAAACTACCACAACAACAGTACCTTTCCTGAAACCAATTTTTGCTTTACCTATGAATATGTAACACATTGTCATATTTCACTGTTGATTGGACTATTTTGTCCCCTACTACACGTATTGTTTGTAGTATAAACAGCGAGCAGCGTCCATACATTTACTGCACATTGATTTCTTGTTCAGAATTGCCGACAGCAAATCAAATTTTCAAATTTCAATTCATTTTGTCCAGTTACTTATATTTATATTGGTAAAGGGCCCCGCGATGCGGCCAGACACATGCACAAAATAAAATCAATACCGAAATGTACTCTGTCAACAGGACCATTTATTTTATTTGAGAAGTTTTATTTTTTTTCGCCAGCGAGGCAAATGTAATTTCGTTTTCGACAAATAGGAGGACGAAAATGAGTTTTAGAGTTGACAACAGGAAATGTCGGTAGTAATTTCTAATGGAACAATTAATAGGCCAGATTTATGCTACCTAGTTGTATCCACATACTCTTCAGGTCACAAAATCCTTTACATTCATATGTATCGTTTTATTTTAATTTTTCTTATGTCTGGCGAATTTCGCGTTGGAATGAATTTTGAGAAATATTTAAATACGGTTTGATATATAGTGCGATACTGGAGTGAAATCTTGAGCATTTTGTCTACGATTTATGGGATTTCATTTGAAACTTGATACAGTGATATTTTATTTCAAATTGCCTGAACATACACTGCGCACCTATTCCTGAAAATGATAAATCTTGTTCTCCTAAAGAAGTATATCTAATTTCTAGATCAAATATGAAAACTTCAACACCCGAAGTTTTGTAGTCTGATACCAGATAAAGAGGCAGGATCAAAATTTACAAAGAAAAATATTTTGTTTCTCAGGTTGCAGCACTTTAAATAATAATATTATTAACGTTTCTTCCGGCCTGCAAATAATTTCTAACACAGCTACCTTTGTTGCAATTTTGACAAAGTCGTGAGTAACATTCATAACGAAACATCCAGCAGGGAGCATGTAACTGAATAAGCGCTATTTGTCTACCGTCTGTAGATGTGTGTATTCGTTGAGAGCAGGAGAACAACGAAACGGAGGTAATAAATCTCTTGTGGGAGGCATTATGCTCTGACATATCCATACTTACCAGACTTACGTGTCAACGCTGATTTTAAACCAAAGAGGAGGCTTGATACATTGTTGAAATTTGTGCAGGAGGAAACAATATAAGCATGGAAAATGTTTTTCTTTTTAACAAATGCGAAGAGGAAGGCGTTACAGAATGCTTATTGTGTTATATTTATGAGTTGTGCGTTTCACGTCTAAGCTTAGGGTTATGTTTGTTTATTTTATAAGAAGACATTTTTTTTTTTAAATACAAATTGCATTTATTCAAAGTAATTTCTACTATAAATTCAAAATATGTTGGACTCACCCGCAATTGGGGTAAGTAACTAAATCAAGAAACAAATTATGAATTTTATAATACCCAAAGGATCGTATTGGATTAAATGAAAGCTATGGAGAAAACTTGGAGTTAGAGAAGTGTTTAATTTTCTTTGCTTCATTTTCAAGTTCTCTTTGGTTTTACACTCATGTTTCGCATAGTTCATAAATTCTTTTTCCCGCTTGTCTCACCACAGAACCTCACCGTTTAGCCACTGCTGATTTTCACCTACTCACTCTTTTAGGTATCTGACTCTTTCTAGTGTTTCAGCCATCCTTTGGTTTCGATCACTAGCTGGCTCTTCCAAATAATTATCAACGTCCTCATTAATTTTGATGTTTTCATCTTCAAAAAGATTTCAAAGTTGCTCTGGATTAACATCGTTAACAATTTTGATTTGAGAAATATTGAGTTGTTTTTTAAATTGTCACTGTATTTTGTAATAAATATCTTACATTTGATCTCTTAAAATTATATAACCTCAGACCTATTCCGTTTAAAAGTAAAGAAATAACTTAAAGTTTAATTAGTCGAAGTCAACTGAAAAACAATAAAACATTAAAAGAGAAAACCAGTGTGATTGTAGTTTGCCAATGAAAACAAACTAAAACAATCGAGCTATTGTTGCGTGGAAACTCTTCGCTAGTGGCCTCCACCCAGCACAGTTGACCTAAGATAAAATAATTTAAGTCATGAGTTTTCGATAGTGTCTCCGGAGTTTTCAATTGCACTTCTGATACGTAAGGGGAAATTGAATGTTTTTTAGAAGCTACGTGCCTCGTCGTTTGAACCACTACTGCACATAAAGTCTTTTGAGGAAAACTCATTTTTAACCTTCAGTTCCAAATAAATTTACGACAGCTAAATTTAAAATGTTGTTGATTAAAAGAATAAATAACGTTGATACTAAATATTTAAGAGATATCTAAAACTAGTCAGAATTATTGACCACTACATTTTACGTACAATATGTAATTCTTTAGAAACGATTTTCTTTGTCGTCATTCCGTATAATATTCGTGTTATAAAGCTGTCAAGAATAATTATAATAACAAAACATTTCCTGCTTTATGTAATCTCGACTAGCGATCATCGCTCCGATTATTTATTAACTTTTAACATTGTAACGCTATCGGAAAGTTATTTTAAACCATAAAACTGGATGTTTCAATGAAAATTGAATTTAATTAGGTTTAAACATATTACGATCAGATTCATAATCTAAACCGAACTACCTATTGAATTGGACTTGTATTAAAAGATAATCTAAACATGACAGGGTATAGCAAAAGTTTCTGCCGGCAACGGTCTGTTATCCTTTGTAAATAGGTTTATGAATAAAAAGAATGCTCGTTAATTACCTTCTGGATTATTGGGAATACCCTGTAAACCCAATTTGCGTTTTTATGTTCGTATAAAAGATTTCGTTCATTCAGTAACCGATTTCTGGATGAAATCGTCGGTTCAATACTCCGCTGCCTCGAATAAAAACTAATGACGACTTGATACGCCGCCATAAAAAATCCACTTATGATTAACTACTCGCACATAAAATTTCCTATGGTTGCGCGGTTTAAAATTATTGCCGAAATGAATCAAAGAAATTATTTTACTACTTCCCAATCTCGGCGAACTTTGCAAGAGTATTATACTGTATCTTTGATTTTTTTATTCTAGTGTGTAGTTTCTAATTTCGTTAATCACAAACAGAAATAGCAGGTCTTCTTTTATTTTAAACTAGTAATATCTACCCCTTCAGAAGGAAATGAATAGGTGCTCATTTACGAACTTATTCTAAGAATTACTAATCTTTTGAAAACTTTTTTAGTTCAAGATGCCTTCCTTAAAACAAAAAACAATACTGAAATCACATAAGATATAGATTCCAAAGTGAAAACAGTGAGTATCTGCAAGACCAAAAAAGGACAGATGAATTTGTCGACAATATTCAGTGTACGAGTGTGATAGAAAACGATCTGCCTAAATTATCGTCTCTAGCGCCCTAATCATTAAAGAGTACACATATATACACAACACAGCTCTAATTGTTATACAAACATCTTCACTAACGCTTCCGAGTGTTGTTATAAATAAAAACAACACGTCTAATAAACTCCAGGTTGTCAATTACCAAACGAAAATAGAGTAAAATGTCCCAGACTCTGATGAAGATAAATTTACATTACATTATGTACGACTTGAGACTTCCACATAAATGTGATGATCATCTAACTTCGTTAGCTATAATTTTATTTCCTTTATTTAATTTAATTCGTACTATTAACGCTTCATTTCTTTTATGAAGTAAAATAAAGTAGCAAGAGTAACTTGATTTAAATATATATGACGTTAAGGGCAAAATTAATTTTTGTTAATGTGTGTAATGCTTATTAGGCCAATTATAATTTCTTTAAATTTTGTTGAGAGCAAGTTGAACATAACAAATAATATGGAAAAGATGTTTACAAATATGTGAAACCTACTACTATATTAACATTATATGCCCACTAGAGTGAAGTTAAATCACGTTTGCCTATAAGCTGATATTCAATATTAATAGAAACTTAAAAAATAAATATCCTTTAGCTGGCGTGCAATAAAACTGTGGTAGGAACTTTCGGAAAACAAATAAAAGTGTTCAAAATCAGAAAGAAATAACCCCGGTTGCAAAACATAGCAGGGAATTTAAATGGAGTGGAAGAAATTTACAAGATCTTTACTGTCTAACCTACTTCATAGAATGATTAATGTTTCAACGTGAATTTTCTCGCAAAACTCTGCATTTCTAGAGAAAAAATTATGCCTATAAAAAAATACTGCTTAAGTTACCGTTTCAACCGCATATAATGATAAGGATATGCAAATAAAAAATGCATGAGTTCCATTTAGAATCATTTTTCTTCAGTTCAGTTGCATCATTAGACAGTACTATAGTTAATATTGAGCGCTAGTCCTTTCTTTTATGAATTAAGATTTAATAAATTAGTGTCGTTAAAAAAGGTTATCACCATACTTGTCTTGAATCTAGATTAAACAAAAACTGTTTTATTTGAATTATTGTTGTTGCCAAAAAAAAAAATTGTTTCCAGTCTTTTGCTTTAGCAGAATAATGGTTTACATTTGTGGAGTTGTGTCAATATTTTTCTTTTATAAGTGATCCGTATCGCACATTTTCAATTAAACGATTATCGAATCCAATTTATGAGTTGAATAATTTTTTGCTCATGAATGGAAAATTTCATGAATATTGATAATTTTGATTAAGAAAATTAACAACATAATTACCATAAATACACAGTGTGACTGATTTGTAAACCAAATCGTTTTATTTGTAATTCCAATAATAATTATACGGGAGTATTAAAAATACATTAGGGAGAATTTCATCAATCATTTTCCCTTTGTATTGTGATTTGTATTGTGATATAGAACGTCGATGTTTAATACATTGGATACTTTAATTGTTTAGTTACGCTTTATATAATGTACCGTAAGAGACGTAAAGAAGGTTAAATTTTGTCAGTTGCGTAATTTTATGTTGAAGAAAAAAAATACGCCGTGTTTTGTTTCGTTTTAGAAATTTATAGAAAACGCGAAAATACGAGGTACTGCTTTCCTTTAATAGTAAAACACAAGTGGAAAAGTAAAGGCACTTGCTTCTAGCCCATAATCAACTTAATTTTTAATCTGGATATTTATTTTTCTTATTTAGCTTATGAAATTGTTTGATTATTTGGAAAGTTTCACAAATTCATAAAAATTGAAATTCAATAACGAAGAAAAAAATTATAACATATTCAAAAATGTTGCCTTCGTCGAGTCATAAATTAGTGCACTGCGTAATATGATTGTCAGTTAGTTAAACTGGAGTTACAGTTGAAGTTATAGTTAGTTTTAATTGAACCAAATAAAAAATATTCCCGGGCGAGGCTTTCATCGACATGCACTTGACAGTAATTAATCATTCTTTTGTAGATGGCGCTTTCTATTCATTTTTTTCTGGAAAGAAGTAGTGGACATTATTATAAGAATTTTTTCTAGACTAAATAGAAAAAACGCCTGCGAACGCCTGCCGCGACATTAAATAAAATTACTGAGCTAAGGCTTCATCTTTATAAACCCTTTCTTCCATATTTCATTTTTAATCGTCCACTGAGGCCTTTTATCGTTTATTAAATGCAAAGTTCCAGCTATATAAAAAAAATCTGAAAGGATCATGTGATTCAAAGGAACAATTAAATACTCAAAACGCCTTATTTACGACAATACCGCAGCCAGCGCGATGCGCCGAAATGAAACGTGAAAAGCATCAATAAAAGAATTAGGGGAATTTAGATTTGCGACAGGTTGAAATTCGCACCCAATATTTCAGTATTAACGGCACTTTTCAGCTGTCAATTAGTTTGCCTAAGTGCACGTCCGGAATTAAATCCGCTTGTTACCCGTTTGTAATCCAGACAAAGCTGCATTAATTCCGAAACAAATTAAAATTAATATTGGAATGATATATTTTTGTTTAATGCAGGGCCGCGCGGCCCTTTTTAAGGCTTCAATCTTTATTTTGATTAATAAATGAAACCATTACTTGCGGAAAATAATACGCCTTGCAAATATTTACAATATTCTATACAGGGTGTTCTTGAAAGTGTACCTTTCCATCTAATACTGGATAGTACGTAATTCTAATCAACTCATCTTAAATGTACAAAACGAAGTTAATGTATTCTACCTATGTATGTATGAGTGGTAACATTCAAACATATAATTCCTTTGATTTATAATATTAATAGTTGGAATGAGCGAAAACTAAAAAAATATAAAAAGTTATTTACACAATAATTTTGTTTTATACATTATTATTATTATTAGGTCTCATTGAATGTTTGCAGTTTAATTTTAAAGCGCAGCGTAAATTTTTTACCCAAGTTAATTGAAATGAAACACAATATAATAAAGCCAATCTGTGTAAAAATCAACCATTTAATTTAATTTGACTCGCTATTCTGTATTCAATTTATGTGGTAAACACAATTCATTTATTTAAATAATGTAAAGTAAACACATATCCCTTGTTACATTCCAATAATAATTTATAAATAAATTCTGGGCAACATTAAATTTCGTATTAAAATAAATAAACAAACGCGATTACAAATAAATTCAAAATATAAATAAAACAATTTTACTAGATTTATTATTATAGTTCAAACCTTAGCGGTTGAATAATTCTAGTAGCTGCAATACGTCGAATATTTTAGTAGTTCAGTTTTCTCAATTAAGACAACTAGTAAGAATTATTTTAAATATTCACTAACCTCGTTGCCCCATCTAATTGTTTTACAACGTTCTCGACTTTCTAGACTCAGTAAGTAAGTTATAAATTTCTAATTCTGTTGAAATTTACTTAAGAACTATCCTGGGAGAACTATACACCTAAAAATTTTATCGCAAGATGGTCAAGTTATCCAGTATACAGAAAGATCGATATATAATATTTGTTTTCATTTGGATAAATTGAATTGTAAAGTATGAAAATTTCATTCAAACTCAACGCCTCAGTTTTGTATTACCACGACTGGAATACAATCCCAAAAGCTGCTCAACTTAAAAAATGCCTTGATTCGAATTATTTACAAAAAATTATTTCCTTTCTTCGCAAATTGTGTTCTCATATATTCACTGTTGAAACCTCATTATTCAAATTCAAATTCAAATTCTTTATTGTGCCTTTTTTGCCATATACAAATGATACAGATGAGAGTCGTCAGCAGAGGTGGATATCACCCAAACAGATATTTAAAATAGATTAAAATAATATATAAAAACATTTAAGTAAGTTAAAATTGTGTGACTAGATAATATTATTAAATACACAAAATCGAGTTTTACAGAAAATTGAGTTACATTAATTGACGGATCTCACTCCTCAAGTTTTGCCTAAAGTAAAAATCTGGGTATTAATGAAATTGGCGATTTAAATGGAGGAGAAAATTGAGGTGTCTCACTTAAATTATTTGACACCCGCCTACGCGATCAATGGGGGTGTTGATTTAAAATATTTTGCTTTAAAATT
Organism: Rhagium mordax; assembly: GCA_963680705.1. Classification (NCBI taxonomy): domain Eukaryota; kingdom Metazoa; phylum Arthropoda; class Insecta; order Coleoptera; family Cerambycidae; genus Rhagium; species Rhagium mordax. Next base: position 94,002,035 of record OY796658.1, on the reverse strand, counting down.
GTATTTATTGTAAGACATTGATAAAGCGAGTGGTGAAATGGGTAAAGTAAAGCGAAGACAGGCAGATGATGAATGACTAAGGCTGAAAGTTGACTGTAATTCCAACAACACAGTCTCTTGTTTGTGTTAAAACTTAAAACTTATCACCCACTAATGAAACTAGAGCAACTGTTACCAACAATGCATTTCCGACATTTTATCTTTAATGTATTGTTGTACCCGACTACTTGCACTTTCTAGTGGCTTTTATGCCTAACAGATAATTATGTAGAATAACTGATAAAATATGCTTTTGAAATAAATAAATGTAAACAATTGTATTTGTGGTATAAAATACTTACGAACAATTTAAATTTACGTGAATTAAATTAAAAACAGTATGTCCTGAATCCTGATTTATTCTTTGTTATTAGTATTTACTGTTCATTTGCTATGTTATTGTAAAATATAATAAAAATAATAATAAAACAAGAATAATTTTATTCCAAAATATTTTCATAAAACAAAATATTGCACATTGATGACCAATTTGTTTTTACCCATAATTGATTTCGAATTACAAGCCAGCTCGATATCAAATGGCACATAACCATTTTATTAAAATATCGCCTCGAAGGTGCTGATAACTTAGAAACAAATTACACAACACAATAACATTTTAAGAGTGATTCATCTTCGTCTAGCCATAAAACGCTGCTATAAGATCAAAGTGTGTGCTGACAAATTCAAATGATGCACTCATTCGGTAAAACTAAATTAACTAAAAGTGACAAACTCGTTTCAGAATGTCAGGGAGAACTCGTATCTTTGTTAATTACTCGAATACATAAATGTTTTACGTGAAAATAGTACGTTACGACTACGGCGCTTGATTGCACATTATCTGCGCAACATTAAATAGAGAATAGATCATAAACTGTTGGTAATAGTAGTTTATACTTAAAGTGTGCCTTTTATTATGTTTAGCGATTCAAATATTGAGGAAATAAATTGATAAATCAAGTTTCTCTATTTCTTATTTGAATTGTTAATAATAAAAAAAATATACACAAATGCAAACTAGTCTTGTTACTACGCAGAAAACAACCTTGTTTACAGTTCTGTGTCAAACCGAATATATTCATTTTACCAATGACATATTGATTTTACATAATCAAAATATGCTAGCCACGTTGAATAGTTTGTGGCTTTGATAAATCTCTAATAGCTTAAATTGCTGGAATATAATAGGAAGAGGTTGAATTGTGATTGTGCATATTGCTAAAATTAAGAATGATTTATGGTCAGACTTAAAGCAGATCGTGTGACAGGACTGGAGGGCTTACAAGCCATCCATTTGCATACGACTTTTTTGCCTCGATTAAGTCAGTCGGTAACGATTTGTCATAAGTGTCACTTTTTTCTTAATAATAAAAAATACTTTTTCACTTCCAGGTTTGTATAAATCATTATAATTCATATGCAACAAATTTTGTTTCTTTCATATCTAATAAATTATTTAGACATTTTAAGACTTATTTTACGCCTATTTCATTATCGCTAGAAAGAATTAAAATAATTGGGGAAAAAAATTGAGTTTTCTAGATACCTTTATTTATTCAAAATATTCCAATAAGTCCTCATATTGTAATGACTGACAAACAGACAGAGAGACATACAGATGTGTCAGAATTTTCTGTTTTACGCAGCTTTTTAGATGAAACATTTTTGGGCGAAGTGTTGAAATTTGGCACAAAATATTAACTCTTAGAAGCGTTACATATTCATAGGTAATTTATTTTTGACAATCCTTTGACGTTCTCTTTAATATAAAAACCTTCTTCAAATTACTTTCGTCATTTAATTTAAGAAACTCATTTGATAGACATAGCAAAAAGCTGTAAAAATGTGTGTTCGGCTGAAAATATATCGCAAAAATGCATAAATGCCAGTAAAATTTTACAACATCGTAAACCAAAATAACGGCTCAGTACAGGTAAATTTTGTCGTAATAAAATTTTCTCGAGGCGGAAAAATTCGCTTGATATGTTGATAAAATTCATTCTACTGTACGGCAATAAATGTTGGCAGAAATAACAAATTTGATGCATTACCCATTTACTATCATATTAGCTTTAAAAATAGTGATGATTCCACAATTTGCATACCGGGTCGTCATCATACATTGTCTTCAGTAAAATCAATTTTCCGATCCACTGCTTTTAGTATATGAATTCTTTGTGAACATTTTTTTAATTAGTAGATACATTTCCCCAACAAAATAATTTTATTTCCGAGATTATTTTACAAAAAAAATGGTTTACATTGTGTACATAAAATATAAATTAAAATAACAATATTCTGCAGACGTATCGGAAACTCAATCTGTTTTCTTTTCAATGCTTAAATTCTAATTTAATGTGTATAACTATTTTAAACGATTCACACAATTTGACAATGAATAATGTAATCACTGCTGAAATTATTTTTAAATAAATTATATTCACTGAAATAGGAAGATCAAATTTAAAAATAAAATAGCTGTTGGAAAATAAAATATTCAGGTAAATTTACATACTTTTTTAACTATTTCCATAATCAAGATAAATAATGCTTTCAAAGTAATACCTATACTTTAATAAACTTCGGTAATATTTGTCACCAACTCGATAAAAAATAGGAAAGACCTAATAATTTTCAAGTTTATCCTGCAAAGCGACATAAAACATAACCTGCAAAGACGTAGATGAGAGTTTATGGTATTTTAGCGGAGCTACGTCTCAGATATGAGTTTACGACTATAGTCAGACAACCTATTTTCCGCTCTATGCGTCCAATTTCAAAGATTTCTCGGCAAGTATTAAGTATTCAGGAAATGCCGCCTAATGCAACGGGTGACTTGATAAATTTTTTTAATTCGAAGTGTGGAAATGAACCGGTATATCAGTAAAAAATTATTTGCAAAATGCATACTTGATCCTAGTACGGATTTGTGAAACAGACTAATTTAAAATTAGTTACACAAATGTTGTAGAAATGATATGCTATTTTGCGATATTATTATACATCATGTACAATTACCTCAACCCGGTCCTGGCTCCTGCTTAAATTGAAAATCTGAAACTTTGTTTCTCAACACTTTAAGATGTTTATAGACCGGTTTAAGAAGATTTCCTTTCAGCGCGAATTATCATCTTCCCTTAAAAGAAATTTATTAACCGAAACTGATTTCTTTTGGTAACCATGATTCCGTTTTATGTTTCTTTTAAAAAATATTTAAACTTTATGTTCTATAAGACTTGATGCTTTTAAATATTTACAGAAGACTGGGACAGGGCTTATATGGGTTTATGCTGTACTTTGATGTTTTCTGCTAATAAAAGAAAGCTCCCCCTATTTTAAATTATGAATGTTACGGGACGTGGATTTTTAAATTAGGCGGTGTGAATTACCGAGACGTACACCAAACATCTTTAATGGCAGAAGGTACCGCTGAATAAATACGCATCGTTTTAAAATAAATAAAAAAGTTGGACGCATAAATTTTATTTTATACAGAGTGATTTACACCAATATGTACAAAATTACTCACTAAGAAGTTACAAAAATGGAGAATTAAAAAAATGGAAGCAAAAATTTACCTAATTTTTTTTGTACAAATGCGCCGCCTATGATTCCCCTAGCCAAAATCCAATTTAAAATCATCATCATGCCATTTTTATATAGGTAGTAGCTGCCAAATACTGAATTAACTGCGGCGCCTTCGCCATTTTCTCGAATAACGCTGAACGAAATTCATTTTCATTCATATTGTACCTACCTATGCATTTCTTAAAAAATATTAATGCTAGTTTTTCGCTTTCGTTGATTTCCTTTCTCCCTAAAATGTCATCCATAAACAAATAGTTTACATCTACAAGTACAATAATATGGGGTAATAATATTCCTCGGGAAATAGAGAGTTTAATGATTCTACATTCTGCACATTTACTCCCACTTTTATCACCTATCTTTCTTCGAAACTGGGTTTAGTGCCAGCATTTTATTATCTTGGAAGTGGAATTTATGTACGATGGACACACATCTAATTTATTATGGATTTGATTTGCCTTCACAGGTACTTTTTATTACTGTTTACTAAATTTTATGTCCTACTTTCACGGTTAATATTTCTCACAAGCCTAATGAAATAATTTACTGCCTACTCTTGTCACTCTTAACACCCCCGGTCAGACAAATTACATACTAAATAAATTTTTAACGTTTGACACTTTATAGAGGTCATGATGAGAATCCCAAATAAAATAATCACTTTATTTTTTTTAAACCTGTAAAATATGCTTCATTGTCACTGGACTTTGAATAAACAACATATGAAAATAAAACGACAATTACAGCTTTCATTTAACTTTAATGTACTGTTGTAAGTAAAGATGTTAATAATAGCTATATTTTTCTGTCTGCGGTGAATCCTCTTCGGGGAATTTCATAAACAGTAGGTGTTATTGAGCTACATACATTCCAGTCTTTAATGCTTTCTCTGTTTATGTTTAGTTTCCCCAGACTTGTGATGTTTTTGCTTAAACATTGCGCATTAAACTTCAGAGCAATATAATAGTATATAAGGCAAAGTAAAACACTATATTATATTCCGTCATATTTATATTTTATTGGCACTAAAATTATTTAATATCAAACAACGTAAACCTTTACATCCTTTCTAGTCTGATAGTAATACATAATATTTTCTTTAACAACATCAAGATATTAAGTAATACATTTTCTTAACCCGAAATTGGAAATTAAATATTTCACTAGGTAATTAAAAAGTCAACACGAAATTAACTGTTTTTTAATAAATTTGACAACCCAGCACCCAATTTAAAACACCAAGGTCATAGAGTATGAGATACAGCATCAATAATTTGTTACAACTATTCACTATTTTGCTCTGTGATGCCATTTTCACGCTAGTAGATGCCAAAGACCGAATTAACAGCGGCGCCTTCGCCATATTCTCGAAAAATGCGGATGCGGCAGATTATTCTTTATTGTTTTGGTACGTGTTGTGGACTAGTTTTGTCGCACCCAGTAGATTAAATAGACCTCTAAGGGCGCTATTTATAGGTATATTTTCTATATTTCTGAGAGTCTCAAATATTTATTTGGTTTCTGTTATTCCTTCATTTATCGCAAATAATAATATCTGCAGGACATGATTGAGTTCTTTCCTTCCTTAATTACTTCTTAAACCACAATTATTGGCGACAATTATTTAGTTGACATTCATTATAATATCGAATATTTTTATTGCAAATGCCTTTGCTTACTTTTATAATAATAAACTTTATTTGGATTTAATTAAAACATAATTTAGGGATGAGGTTATAACTTTATATTTTCTCACATCTAATAAGTTTTTTGTGTTTTGTACGGTTATAATTATTTTCTCCTGAAGCGCTAATAAGTCTGCTTCATAATTAAAGTCAGTAGCATTTTTATGGATCTTTAACTTTTAATGTACCTAACAAAACATAATTCTGGATCTTATTTTTAAATATTTGTATTCAGTTCTAATTTTGATTCAAAATTATGAGTTTTGTTTTTATAATTTTTTGACTAAATATCTTTTTCTGCTTAAATAGCAAGTGGAAGTATCTGTAACAAAATTTCGTTTGCCTAGAAGTGTATAAAGTCAGCAAATAGTCAATCAGAACAAGGCATTTTAAATTTCCCAGCCTCGAGTTATTCTCGCAGAAAAACAGCCTACAAATTGATGAATAGGCGTCTAGCTGGCGTGAAATCTGGAATCACGCCTAAACGGTAATAAGATTTTAGAATTTTATGTACATACCAAAATGGATTAAACGTAACTTTCCCGGATTCAACCGTCACTGATATATAGGTTAATTAAAAGTTTGACACAATAACACCTGAGACAAAACAAACGCATCCATCATCCTCAAAATATCATAAATTTGGCAAACAGTGATCATATATATCAATGTAGGAATCATCACTGCGGTGAAACCAGCACCCTCGTTCGAAGAAGGGTTAAAAATTTACAATTTCATTTTCCCTCTGGAAAAATATACAAGCAATTAGTTGTTTGTTTCTGTTGACGTGCAGAACTTCAATTGCATGTGTACGATTCCGCCAAAAACTCAACTCCTGCAAAATTAATTAAAGCTTCTAAATATTCAATATGTTTTTTAAATAAAAAAACCTGATGTAGAATCTTTTTATAGATTCTTAGTTCTGGAATGCAAATTCAAAACACAATTGAATAATTTTAAAGTTTATGGCGAATTTATTTTAAAATTGGAAATATTATTTATGAAAACTAAACTTCTCTGCGGAATATTTTTACTTAGCTACTGATTAAATCGCCCTGTACAATGGGTGGGCAAGAATATACAAAATGAATATTATAATTAATAGGGAACTTGGCGTTAATAATTGCCGTATTTTATACTTAACCTTCGCAAAAGATTCGTTATAAAATCCTATCCTAAAACAATAAAAATGTGCCCCTCCCCTTACTTAATCAAATTATTTATTCAAGCAGTATATGAAATTCTCTCTGTGTTTTATTCCTTCCGCAGTATAGTTTGCAAAAGTTTCCATATTTTACGAAATTTGAAAGTAAGTATGAATGCAGGCAAATACCAACCCTCGTATCTCATCTGTGTCAGCGGCTTGTCTCATAACTAGGCTGAAACAATGGTTTTGTAAAGTGAGATGTTGCACGGATAGAATCACATTGTGAATTCAAATGTGTCATATATTGTCCTATAAATCAAGGCGCATACACCTTTCCTCGGCAAGTACCTAATGAGCATTTCAGATTAGCTTCAGCTTTATATTCCGCATTCTTCACGACCGGATTTAATACTTTTTACTCTGGAAGAAGGATTGGTGTTTCGCTAAAGTCGCAAGTTTTACGATGACCATGAACTTTAATTGAATATTAGTTTATTCACGCGCAATACATCCCGTGAAAAATATCTTATATAGGCCTAATTGTTCCATCAATAATAATTACGGGCCACTAACTAAGGGTAGTCAATAAAATTAACACAATTAAGATAAATTGCTTCTTCCTTAAAATTCTATATCCAATATCTGCAACCTCAAAAGACTAAAGTAATATGTTTATTTTTTAATTATTACATTTGCTTCACCCCTAATACGATTTTAAGTTTTTGAACATCACCGTAAATCAAGTTATAATTTTTTCTTGTATAGCCCGATTACGAGTAACCAGCTCTGAAGCGTTTTAAAACTAATGGTGTATTGATGTAAAAGCAAAGAGCTGAAACAATTTGGAAAGCTATTTTTAAGTGAGTGCTCTGTATAATATATTTATGCAACATGCAAATGCTTCTCTGAGCAAACAGTATTACCACTAACCGTAGGTAATTTTTTTTAAATGCAAAAGTACGCAATTAACTAGCAGTAGTTTGCGTCCAATTTAGTATGCACGTGCATTTTCATCAAAGAAATGTTCTCTCCATACTTGGTACAATTACAAAACAATTAGCCTTTCCACAAACCTGTGTACTCGATTTGATGCCGTTAATTATATTAAATCTACAGAGTCAACAATACAATATGGCATTCAGGCGACAATACAGCTTCTAAAATGTCGATTATGAAAAACTGAAGTTTGTTTTCTCAAATATTGATTGTTCAATAATTAGAGAATTGGCAAGTTAGGCGGCTAACTCTTGAAATATATTTTATATAACAATCAAAAATTAAATTAATTACGTATTACCATCGTTGCATGTAATTTCATTTTCGCGTCTAATAGTTTATCTCTTGTAATATTGAATGGAATTTTCAAATATAATTGCCAAGATTAACCCTCGTCTTCTCGTCACTAAAAACTAAGCCCATATCTCCTGGAACACAACCAACATGTTGTGTGTCTTGTTGGTTCTAAGTTAGGGACAAGAACTGAGCGCAATAGCGTATGCTTGCCCTCATAAGCCTTAAGGGATTTGCCATGCTTTAGTGGTGCTTTATCACAAGTGACGAGATGTACAGCGGTGTTACCTACTTACAAGTAACTTTTAGTTTGCTCAGGATTTTTAAAGTTCTATTTTCTATCGACATGCAAACTAGCGTCTTTGTTTCTAATTGGGGTTGTGCAAACAAAGAAATTTAAGACTCCGTAGAAATAAAAATCCAATGGATTTAAATCGAGAAATATTGGCGGCCACAATAGGTAGTTACTGGAACTCCTCCATCGGCCCTTCTATTCACTTTGCAGGAGTTCTGCTGCGCCGCCTAGAAAATTTTAGTTTTGAGGGAAAATTCGTAAGTTCTTTAGTATCATTGGAAAATTTTGGTTTCGCGTTTTTTTGAGGCTAAATTATAGAACTTGATTTATTTCCATATACCTACCTACAAAGCAGTTACGGACATGTGTTTCGAAATTGCTGCTCCTCATCAGCGTAGCTTAAAGAACAAGACCTGAAAGGGAGAGATCAGCAAAGCTATTTGCGGATTTATTATTTTTACAATATTAAATATTTACGTTTCTTAACGTTAGTATCTGCACCAGGCTATTTTATTAAATCAAAATTCTCTCCCTTCTTTGCAAACCATAATTGTACCCGTCAAACAACAGCATACCCACAATGTAGGATTCGCCTAAGCCGCTTTGTCGAGGGTAATCTGCTAGATTTACGTGATTCCATAATTGGACATTAAACACTTCTAATGAAGATACGCCCTATCAGCTGTAAATTACACACCTTCATGTACAGTGCAAGTACGTTAGCACACCAATTAATTAGGTTTTCAATTAAGATTTCAACAGCCAGGGAACACTTGACCTAACAAGCTATATAAGGGATGAGAGAACATGTCGAGAACTACTTGTTGTTTTATAGTAATCATACTATACCAGATGAAATATTACTTCAAAGTTCAAAGTCAAGTTTGTTAAATATATTATAAGCTATAGGTCTATATTTAATTATATATCCTTAGCAAAATTATATGACCGACAAATAACCGTTCCCCATAAGACATTATTAGGCGTCTTACTCCAGGTAAATATGTTAAACTACTTAGAACTTTACGCGATTCTGAAATGATCCCGGGACGCTTACATTGAACAGGTTTATTAGGAGTTAAACAAAGCCCATTTTACAAATGAAAAGCACTTTAGATAAAGGTGGATACTAAGTGTGTTTTAGTTATTAACGTTCCCGCACCAGCAAGTGTTATAACTGTAAAGTGAGAGAATGAATTTTTGTAGAAGTATGAGGAAAGTCTTAATGCGGATTTAACAAAAATTAGAAAAATCAGGAGTGGATTTTTGTTTCTTTGTATCCTTTATGGTACGTTAAAAGATCAAACCGAGGATCAAACTAAGAAACGCCTGGTTTGGTGTAAAATATATAATTCAGGCTGAAATCAATATCGGTCCAAAAAAAAATAAATTGCAAACTAAGTCGGTATACCCCCCCCCCCCAGTAATTCATTACGCGGTGTATGTTGTAGAACTTATATTTATCATTACATAAAACCAGGAAGGTAATCTACCAGAACGCCGCTTGCTAAGCTAAACGCTCCTTTCCAAATTTGTGTTTATTTTTGCCGCAGAGACAAAGTACCCAGAACACTACTAATGGATTGTTGTTGTGAAATCAAAGCTGAAACATATTTGAGAGGCAATATTTAAGTTTCACGATTCCATACACGCTGTGAACTTCATCTCTTAAGTAAACAATACACTAGAAGGCAAGATTTATTTTCTTTGCGCCGCCGAAGTGAGTTCTGAAGGGGAAGGTGAATAATTACAGTCACGTTCAGGGACTAGTACCTTGTTTAAGAAGTGATCAACTAGCACATTTAACTAATGCCCTCTTAAATGTTAATGACTCATTTTAGCAGATATATTGAGAGTTGAATGGGAACAGTCCGACCAGCAACTGCGACTCATGGCTCTTTAATGCTAATTCTGAAACAGAATGCTCTAAATGTTCCAGAGGAAAGTGACTGATTCTAATCGAGATGAGTTAATTAAAGATAAAGGCTTTCGCTTACGTTCCAACAAATGCAAGCACTGAGGATTGAAAAGCAATTATTTTCACCGGTATTTATTTCATTTTGGGAGTAATATATAGGAATGATAGCCCGTAGCTAAATCGTGTCCTCTTCTTGAAAGTCACACATTTACTTTAGAGATATGTTTTGTAATATTTCAGGTGTACATCGTATATTAAAAAAAAGTGACTTTATGGAATCTCAAACTTTTAGGGCAGAAGCCTTTACATGCAAACTGAAAACTGAAAATAAAATCAGAACAGCATTTTAAAAATAATTTACGTAAGTCGCGATCCTTCGGTAGACTTATCATAAATTAGGGACGTCTCCCGGCAGAATATTATACCTGAGTGTGCCGTATTTTGTAAACTTTTAATTATCATAAATTTAAGGATTTACAACCGACTACATGCAGCCTGTATTCCAGCTCTTATATTTTAATTGAATTCCTCTCTAGCCGTATTCCATTCTTACGCAACAAAATCAGTTGACCTAATTTTTTCTCTCCTTTAACTTTAAATATACCAAACTTTGTAAAAATATTAAGCACCTCATACAAGACGTGAGATTGCTACCCTGTGAACGTGACTTGACGGCATCTAAAGCTCATGATATGTCACCACGACCGCTTTCCCTCTAAACGACGATAAGTTAATGTTAGAGAAGAATGGGGAGATGGTAATTTTACAGGACTAAAGCTCTAATTCAGGCAGTCTACCTTATTTAAATGAAAATAGTGCGCAAAATTACCATAAATAATGAAGTCCTACGAAAAATAAAATATTCCGTTAAAGAATAGGTAAGTAACGAGGGACATGCATTAATTAGAATTCGTTAGGAATTGTTTATTATTAAGTGAGTTGATGGAAGCGAAATCGAAACAACCATTTTTTTTAAATAAATTCGACGTTTAGTATCATTTATTTCTACAATTAGGGCGATTTAACTGCGGTTGTTGTTACCAATATAGTAAAGTGGTTGATAAATTTAAGAAAATAAAAGACTTATAAATAATAAACCTATGTTGCATGGTGCATTTAAAATATTGTTTTTTCAATAATTAAAAAAAATAATAGTTCAATTTTTATTTCGAGCATTCCTTCGAAGGATCTTGCACTGAACAAAATGTTCCTTTCCATCCAAGATATAGTCAATCAAGCTGTACTTCTTGTACCGATTTAATTATTAACCAATCACAACCGGGTGACATTCAAACTATGATTTTCGACGTAAATTAATATCCGACCACAATCAGGGACTAAACACGATACGTAGGAGTGCAGTTTAAACTGCGGATCCCAGGGTAGTGTCTTGAGAGATTAATTGATCCTGTAATTAGTCTGGCTGTTAGATTACCTCAGGCAAATTCTCAATATCTACTACGTAATGCATTGTTGTAGTAGGTTTTGCCATTACCTCCAAATTCTAACATGTACAAACACTGAATTGTATATAATACCCTAATTAAGTGCAAAAAACTCGCATCTATCAATTCTAATCACTGTTTTGCTACGTGCCAGAAATTGTAGATTAATGGACATGTTTAAATTTGGTTTTTGATCGAATAGTGCATGACTGTGAAAGAAATTACCTATAAAACAACGATGAATGCGTGCAAAGCTTCATTATCCGCGCTTCTTCACCTTTTATCGTCCAATCTGACACACTATATATTTTCAGTGATTGATCGGCTTTCGTTTTCAATTAAAAATTTTGCAATAGGCGAATCCCCATCGACGCATATTTTTATTTGACGTAATAAAACCAGGCGAAAGTACAATTTATATTTCTAGAAACGAAAGGGTTGTGCAAAAGGGCCTATAGGATGTCGTTTTAGTTTTTAGAACGCGCATTCTTTAATTTAATATTATAATGATGTTACCAATATGGGCTGTCCAATTGTTTAAATGATATAAAACTAGACACGAAAAAGGTTTATCAAAAGCATACTGTGAATCACAGGAATGCCAGCAACTGACTGATAATCTTGCAGCCAGAATTGGTCTCGCATTGTACCATTTGCATTGCGTATCTTCTTCATTCTTTAATCAATGGTAGTATAGCTATCATCCGAATTTGACGAACTTCAGAAGAAAGATAACATCAAACTTATGGTAAACTTCTGAGTGGTGGGTTGATTTTGCGGGGCAGTGTATTAAGCATTTAAAGATGACGCCGATAACAATGAATCAGCTTCATTCGAACGAACAATCTATTGAGCTATAAGATAAAATTAATTTCCTACCAGAATGTTATCGAATTAATGGCAAATTGCCAGCGTTGGAAATGAGAAGCTTTATCATGAAAACCTCATTATATCTTTGGTAAAATGTTGAAAAATATAACAAATTTGCATAGGATAAAAATCTTTACAATTAAAAAGTCGTAAAAAAGGGATTCATTTCGTTCACGTCCAATTCATCTGGTTAAAATGTCCATCAAAGTGAACAAAGACGTGAATAAATCTAAATAATTAGTAAAGCATCTCATTGTAACTTTAATTCAATTTGAATTGAATTAAAGAGAAACGAAAAACGAATACTGTTAAGGGTTTATACAACCAGCAAAGACAAAAATAATAAATCTTTTTGAGTTACGGCGGAAGTAGGTAGGTAGAAGTGTTAAAAACAATTAACAAGAGCCACCAATTAAACAAAGAGATATATTAGCTTCCTTTAGAGGTACACGGAAAAAACACACAGTTTAATTTTCTGAAAACCTACTCGCTTCAGCCAAAACGAAATTAGTTTAATTAAATTTGCAGAACTTAGGCGAGTTGTCCATGTTTGTATATTTAATACAGTTAGTTAATTACGGTTATAATTGCAGTCTGGACCGCAGCAGCTCACTTTGACTTATTATTTTGTGGATATTTTAAATTATTACAAAGGAACTGACGTGGCCTTTGTGTTATAATATTAATTTGTAATTAATTTTCTAGAATAATAACGTCTCTCGCACGTTGCCAACTATGAATATATCTGCTCTGATTTGATAATTATATAAGTTTCAACATTAATTATATACAAAAAAAACTCGCCATTTTCATGTATTCCCACAAATTTCTAGTCAAGTTTGGTGCAATAGCTGAGTGAATTTTCGTCTCTTCACTTACCAAATTATCATATTTTGATTCTCGACATAACATACACAAAAATCCATTAGTAAAGCGAGTCCCTTGGCAGTGTGGTAAATTAATTATGAAGAGGAGTGATGCAATTTGGTATTCCCGTTACTGCATTGAGTGCGTCTAAATAGCTTACGCCGTCTGCGGGGACCACATTTTCAAGCAAGACCGCTCCCTGATAATTTGGTTTTCAGATTTTATTACTACCTCCAATAACCTCCGAGGAATTTGAAAGAAAAAGTAAATTAAAATTAATATTTCAGTACCCCATTTCTCGTTTCTCGATAACCGTCTGATTTAATAAAAATCAAATTTTGTGCCACAATTTGCGACTACAAACAATTTCACCCTAAATGAATATTATTTGTGGCACTCCTTAATTCTGTTTTTTTTTTGACACTTTTACCGTATTATGTCTAGCTAATTTATGTATAATTTTAAAATTTTTTAAAGTATTTTATTTTTGAAAAAATACATTCTTTGGATAACAGAGGAGTCCTTTTGGATTAATCCATCTGGTGAGGCTTATTGCAATATTAAATTATTTGCTTTCTACATTCGTAGTACTTGATTTTCATCAGTTAAATGTAGAATTTGCAATTATTTGCTTATGCTCTGTAAAGAGTTTTATGTCTTTTAAGACGTTATTTAGAGGACATAGACTCGCATTTTGACGTAAATAGTAAAACTTACTTTTACTATTTTATTTTGATTATAAATTTATTAGGTATATTTAGAATGTATGCTTTAATGTGGATTGTAGGGGAAGGAAACTAAAATTCACTATATTTTCACGATTTTTTAATGAAATCAAAACATTACAGAAAATTATGTTATTTTACGAATTAGCGTTAGTTCCAAACATTAATTTTATTAACATTCTATTTACCATGTGCTTGATTTATAGAATAGTGTGAAATTATTTAAATACTTAATTCACATATTGCGTGAAAATCTAACAAATGTTTCTAATTTCATGTGATATTTCAATTTAAACATGGATCGATAACAAAAATGTAGATAAGTTTATGACGAACATTTTGTCGCAAATTTTAATAAGGTTAAAGTATTTTTTTTAATATTGGCAAATATGTAAATAGTCGAAAGTTTGTTAATATTGTACTCGATTCAATACGGGGCGTGAAAAAATTTCCAAGAGAACTATTTTGAAAATAATAAATAACTTAAAGAAAAAAAAACAAGAGAATGTAAGTCAAACTGTCCTGTTTTGAATAACTGAATTGATTCTTTACACACTGTATAAGTAGGTATAGTAGTAAATAATTATCCAAATCCGCTTGTAACTATTGCGAGTACTAATTAGACATTTTAACATCTTTTGCGTGGAAAAATCTGAAATGTTGTACTTAACGCTGTTTTGTATGTAATAAAATATCTCTAAATCTAGAATGCATGTTTGACAGAAACAGGAAGGAAGCAAGTGCCATGCGTTGCCAAGTGGTGGTCATAAAAACGCCTTGGAGGGTAGATTATTTTTAGTTGATTGTTCAAAGGGTTGGCTCGTGTATGAAGTGTAACATAAGTACTTAAAACCTCTTAACTATTTAAGGAACACTTGACTTCTATTTTAAGACGACTTAAGAAATTATGGCTTACAATTTTATTTCCATCGAGACTTTTATTGTAGGACTTCTTACGTGATTGTTTGCCGTAGCTGTAAAGCAAAAACATATAGCCAGTTAATCTATACACTGTGGAGGTCCATGAAGAAAGTTTAATAAAAAAATATTGAAAAGATCAATTGAAGATGCTTATATAATATAAGTTATAAATTGGAAGAGACCCCTCTGCTCTTGATTTTCATTTTATCATCATAAAATTTATAATTTTTCAAGATTTCCAAAGCGTAAATCGCTAGGAAATTGCGAAATAAATCAATTTATTTTTTAATGTAAAATATATATTGGGCGAAGATTTTAATATGGTTGTGAAGAGTAACGATGAATAAAATACGCTGCGCTGAATTCCAAAGACAATTCGCCCAATAAGCTCCTCTCCAAAACGGCTTTAAGACCTAATAAATATATGTTATACGATCACGCAAACATCTGTTTGAATTCGAATAAACGAAACGATGTAGTGATGGAAAATCCACGGAATATGGAAATGAAAATGTAATTGGATAGAGTTCTTATATCTGTGCTACCATTCGAAATCGAATGATTAAATTACTTTTTATCTCATCATGTAAATTTGAAACGGGATGGCCCAACCTTTTTCAACTCCCTTTTGTTGTTTTCTCTGAAGTTCGTAAAAAGAGATATTTGGGTCTATCGCGTTCTGTTATGAGAAATTTAAAAATGTGTATTTAGAATACCTGCCAATAACCAGTAGAGAATTTCAAACTCTATTCCATTCGATTCGATAACAATTATAAATCATATTTCAACGTAAATGTTATTACTTATATATATTAACTAGTTAGTCGCGTGGAAATTTTCTGTTTCCCCTCTGGTTTTGCAAAATTTGCCGTGGTGCAATTTTCCTCGCAGACCCTCCTAATTATTTAGCGATGTGAGAGGTTCAATCGCCATGTCATTAAAAATAATAACCTAACCTCAAAGGCTACACCCCTAAAATGGCAGCACAATTTTATTATTGAAAAGATGTGAAAACATCAGGTGGTAACAGTTGCTTGGGTTTCTTAATTGGCTCTTTTTTGATTAATTATAACCTAATTGCTAGTTCATACAACTGTGTTCACCTCATGCTTGGCAATAAATTTTCGCGTAAGAGTAAAAATATATCTTAAATGGATTTAGGAAGATATCTAACGGACTGCCGCAATTGAACGCTGAAAACATATAAATTGCAACCAGTAAAAACACATAGAACTTTAATAAAAGGTAAAAATTCGAATCAAATATAGACACACAGGAAATAATTAACATCAAGCTAGTTGTAAAGCTCAGCGTACAGTGAGTCTTTCACGAGTGCCTTGCAACTTCAATAACAAAAGGGAAGGTTTTAAAAAGCCAATTAATTTTATATCGCATCATTTTAAAATAAACCTCGACGCGCTAAAAATGAAAATAAAGACAAATTATCGGATACATTTTGCGGGAATAAGACCTCCGTCAAGTACATAATTAAACTATCCAACAATATTGACACACACATCAATGTGATGTGTGCATATATTAAACTCAAGCAGGTTAGAACCTCGAGTGCATAGCATACATTAATCAAGAAATAGTAGTTTATGCAGTGTTTGAATAGGCAAAATCGAGTGCACAAATTTCAGATTCGTGGCACACTTCGATATATTAGAGAAACTGTCAAATTTGAATTAGGTTGCTACCAAGTCAATGACAAGATCCAGTAAGAAATATATAATTTAAGTTAAATTGTGTTGAGTACTAACTAATAAGTTTCCAGCAGTGTCACCGTCAGAGTCACAATTCCAATTAAATTCTAAAGAGTAAGGAGATGGAAATGGTGTGTAATGATTTAGCCGCAGTCATAAGATAGGTACTACTGAAGGATTTGATAGTGTAATCATCAATTTTTTAACTAGTTAAGAACTTTCTTCCTTAAAAGAAAAAAATCTTGTTTTCCCTAAGTAAATAAAGTATTATTTTAATTAAGTTACAAAAATTGTTTGAGGAATATTTGGAATAATTAATTACCTAGATAGTTCTAAATTGTATTACTCTCAGTTAGCAATTTTCAGATCTTAACAAATATGTAAATGTACCTAGCTCTATTAGATTTTTGGTTATATAAGATAAATATTTATTTCCGTTTAATTTGAACATTATTTATCTTAACTTTGCTGATGCACATGCTTCATTGCAAAGTTTGCTATTTGTTCCTGAATGCACTATTTGGAAACTAATTTCTGATACCAAACGACGTCAAAGGGTAAAGAGTGGAGACTACAAATATTTATTCTCGGTTAGATCGAACGAGGATAAACCAGACATGTATTTACTTGACTGGTAACACAATACGCATTGCTCACATTACAATGGGCTTTAAACGACAATCGAGTCAATAATGAGCTCTTTCACGAATCATTTGGAAAGAAACTTTTTCGCAAGTAATTAATTACTGTTTATGTTGATCGCAATAATTTGAAGCGTATAATGATCAACACACAATGCGAATTTTATATTATATGTTTAATCCAACCAGTCAAGGTTTTGATCCTTTTTCGCAAAATTCCTGAAAATTTGTTCCTAGATGAACCTAATTTAATTTAATTTGAAATAATTAAATATCTCCCATTCAAAGCATGTAAATTGGATATATCTCTCTCTACATACATAAAACACTGCTAGGAGAACAGATTGGAATATTCCCCAAAAAAGGTCCACAATACTAAAAAATAAAAGCCAGCTGGTAAAATTGCTTTGAATACTGATTTCGAATACTTCGCAATCCATTGCAATTCCGAGTGTGTTATGTATTTACGTGACAATTTGTTGTTTAAAATATTTAATTCTCACTGTTGCTTTTTTATGAAAATATTTTATTTAGGTCTAGTCTGGCTGTTGTAAATTCTGTCAATAAAACCGACAGCTGTTTATGTTGAATATTTTAAATAATTCACGTTATTTTAATGTATTGCCAAATATACTCATTTGTATCTTCTAGGTCAATATATTTATTATATTATTTTGAGATTTTAAAGAATTTGAATTTTTTTTATTATTAAAAACGATGACTTATGGAAGGGCTTTAGGTTCAAATTAAATCAGCTCCAAAAATACTTTAGATCACTTATCAAAATATGAGAAAAAAATTATATATTTAATTGTGGAACAGTTTTATACCTAAGGCAATCGAAGTAAGCCTAAAATATGCAAACTACATAACATATTCATCTTTTAACTTTCAACAGAACGTTCAGTAGAAATTTCCATATTTACATTATATATCACTATTCCGCGACCGTCTATTGGAGTAAAACTTTGCAGGAAGTTAGCAAAGTTTTTGTCGTCACTATAAATTAAAGAGAAGGGGAGTCTCTGGCCGCATACTAAAGTTTTAAATACTAATGAAATTTTGAAGCTAGAGTTCCACACTAATTATGTGTAGTTAAATAACTTTAATGCCACCTTTATCTACTACAAACAATTTAATTGAACGTGCACCCACTTCCGAAAGTCCTGTCAGTAGCAAAGTTCTTACTGGCATACAATTAAATTCATGGTTAGCCATTGTTCGGTTGGAGTCAACTACCTAGTTTTTCATTAGAATGTTGATAGTTGATACAAAATTGCATAGGGCCTTCAGTCGACGAATATCTTTGGTACTTAATTGGTAAATAAAATTAATGTAAATATTTTTATACTTAATATATACAAATTGCTATTTTTAATAATATTAACGAGTCGAGTCTGTTTCATTTGCAATGCATCACTCTGTATATTAAATTCGACTAATGTAAGTAGACTACGCCAATTCAGAGAACCACTAACATCGCAATCAATAGAAATACCTGCCTTTGTTTATTAAATAATCCGTATTTAATGCTGCATGTATGTTGACTAAACTGTGTGTTACTACATTAGTACATCAAATCGGAAGATCAACAAAATAAGCTTACCAATTATAAACACAAATATTAATTACCAGGCGAATTTGCCTCCCATATTGGGAACAGAAGTGGATTTCACATTAGCGTTAGTTAATAAAATTTATGTTTTCCTGGGATACTCTTATCAGAAAATAATAATCGAATGTATGTATGGTGGCAATGCTTCTTGATCATATAACTTGAATCAAGAAATTTTGACTACCAGATCTAGATCTAGTTAGGGATAATTGGATTCAATATAAAGAAAATTTAAAACGTGAAGGCTTCTTTAAGGACGATGAGACCCCTTATTCTAAATTCATTGCTTAAAGTAAATTAAGGAAACCAGTTATATTGTTGACAAGGAAGGTTTGAATTGCCCTTTGTTCGTCTTTTGTTACTCGAACTCATAGAAGGAGCAGTTTCCGACTAAGACAATAAAGAAAATAGAATAATGCTTGAAATATTCAATCAGTTTCTTTTACTTTAATTTTACCGCAGGAGTTCCTTCATTTAGATTTGTTCTTTTTCAGTTTGATATGAATCAGTCTTGAAAAAATTCTTTTATGAATTTTTTACGCGTTGACCATTTATTGGCAAGTAAAATACCCAATTACAGAGAGAATTTTGCAAAATAACAACAAATACGGAACGAGTGAAAACAGGGACGCAATATAAACAAAAAACGCTTCCCCTTCCATCATAAACGTAACGCCAAGAAGATTAAAAACGTAAATACAATAAAACTTTAAAACTATACGTACTTTGATGGAAACTGGTGGAAGTTTATTTAAAGAACTGTTTTATACTTTCTCGTGGTTTGTAAATATTTTACATACGCTTCAAGATGAAACTTTGTTTAGCGTACTGAAATATATACATAAGTCTGCTACGATTGTAAACGTTAAAGTAGGTATATGCAGAAAAGGCAATCGATAAAGATTTTCTTTACTCTCATAAGCAATAAAACAAATACCGCAGTTTATATAAGCAAACTTAGGCTGTTTATGGCGTTAGAGCAGAAAAGATTTATAGTCGAATTGAAGATTTTAAGCTTTCAGCAAAGTGTGTTTCGGCTATCGTTTCAGATTTTGCTCCATTTATGTTAAAGTGCATATATAAAGTTAACGTTCAGCGCAAACGTGAGCAATTTCAGGCCATATCGCTGGAAAACTATAAATTCAGTTATTCCGAGTCCAATGACTTCCGTGGTTCGTTCTATTAACAGCGCTACATGCTACCTATTGTAAAAATGTGCCTTACTGCAATTTTAGGGATTTTTCGAGTGATAAATTTCCACAAACCCAGCAGTCAGTATTGTGGAAGGGTAATTTCGTGGAGGTGATAAAATATATTACAGGTAGAATTCTTTCATAAAACGCAAAACTACTTTTTGGAACTTAAGCACCGACTTCTGCAGTCAGTTAATTTGTAGGTCAACTTCTGCACACATAGTACTAATAACAAAATTAAAACGAATGTTTTATCTTAGACAATGTGCACACATTTGAAGATGATCATCATCACAATATAAGAGGCACAGTTAAAATTAATCAATTCCTTAAAGAAAGTCAGCAGATTTCCATAACTGTTCCTATCTATAAATATTATTCTGTTAAATGAAAGACACTTAAAAGAAGCCCTAAACGAATGTGCTTTGTATGTCATATCGAATTAATTAAAAAGCCTCAAGACAAACTTCGGTAATTATTGAATTCAAATTTTCTCGTCGCTTACCTCAATTCTGAACACTTTCCAGCTTTTCCTAAAGGGACATTTTTTATTTTATATTTATATTAATTTAAGGAAAACATGAAATAAAGTTTTCGTAAAAAGGAAAATAAGATAATTTACTGTTGTTCGACAAATTATACGCAGGACTTTTAACAGGGCAAATGATCCAGAAAAATAAAATAGGTCGTTTGGGATATCAAGCTTATTAACTTGCTATTAAATTGAGTTCTTATATCGGTATTTTAATCTTAAAGTTAGCTAAGGAAAAGAAAGTTAACGTTGGGTAAACGTTTTAAGAAAGTGGGAAAACAAAATAAAGATGCTTTAATAATTAATAATTAAATATTTACACATATTTTCAAAATTATAATTTCTCACTATATTCATCCAGCAATGGCTTAATTAATGGCTGGGTATTGGTGGTGATCTCATTACAGTTCGATCACGCGAAATCTATGGGCACAAATAGCAAATTAAGTTTTCGGTAGTCTCACTGGCGCCTTCGCCATATTTTGAAATAAATATTTGAATGCTTTAAATTAAAAGTTTATTTTAGCTAATTGCAAGAGGCCATAATTATTATTAAACATTAGCTATTTACGCGTACTTACCTTGCTCAAAACGAACTTATTTCCAATAAGTATATGTTTTGTTTGTTAAAGTTTGACTGCTTTGGCTCCAGCATGGTTGGACTCAGCCAGCACATTCTATTCTCAAGAGAAATAATACTTTCCAATCTAGTAACGCTCATCAGTATTCAACTTTACATAACCAACTTTTCATACATACCTACCGTAAAAACTAACTATTCATTTCGAAAATTTCCGTTGCAATTATGTATTCTAAGTGTTAATCTAGCAATTAATCCCTGCTTCAAAGTACCTACTAGCCGTGTTGAGATCACACTTTTAATTTTTATTCACCCACTAGTGAATGAATAATGCCTTTTGCTCCCGTCTACTGTTTTAAAAGTGCAGCTTAATCCTGTACAACCTAAAAAGTAAAATAAAAAGTCACTTACCTTCAGCGAAATTAATTTTAGTTTCCCAGAGGTGAAAAATGTAAATTAAACTGCATCTATGCATGAATTATGACCGGGCAATGAAGTTTTTATTTACCACTTGCTAGACATAGAGTTTGCAACCCTTAATTGGTCTTAGAAACCCCAAGGATACATTCATTTTTAAATAGGGAAATAAACGTGTACTATAAAACATTAATTTTTATTTTAACAATTTACATTATTCTGTACAATATTTAATTTGTATAATTTATAAATATTTAGTGTAATACTTTCTTAAAATTAATAAGAAAACTGTATAAAGCTTATTTAAAAATAGAAACCCTAAATATTAAAATCACACAGTAATAACTTATCTTAGTGCCTTAACTTAAGTACTTTTAGTACCAATACACATAATGAGAGGTTGAAAAATATATACAGATACGAGGATTGACTTAACGTTTAAATTATATTTACTGACTCTTGGAAAAAATAAACATGTGTAATACAATGGAGGGTCATAATATCAGCCTCAGCCAATACCGTCACATTAATCTTTAATCAGAAAACTGTACTTTCCATGAATCATTGTTATCAGAAATTATTATAAATGCCTGTATTTTGTGTACAATTAATTGCAATGTAATACATACTTTCTTAATTAATTACTTCAATAAATTTTGTAAAAATATATATAACTTTCTATAATAGACTTGTAGGTATATTAAAAAAGATTTTAAATATTAAATAAATATTAAATATAATTATTATTAGAACCCTTTTTAAAGTTTTGTAAAATCTAACTACCTACATTTAAACCATCACAGAAATCCTTAATACCTAAGTTTTCGACTTGTTTTTCTTATTTTTCATTTTGTTGAATATTGGGGAAAAAATAGTTGGTAATTATTCAGGCAAATCCGGGATCATTTCAACTTGTACCCTCCATTTTCCATTACCTGTGTCAATTGTTTCCTACATAGGTATATACAGCGTATCACTGGTTAATGCTCCAATAGCTACGTTTCTAGATTTCGGGAATCATAAACCGTAAAACTTTTACTTAAAGATTAATGAATTGAAAAATATAAAAAAGATTATGGCTAAAGTACTTTCGGTATTGAAATTGAATATAGTTATGTAATAATAATGTGAAAATAATAATCTAATAATTTCTTTCATAACACTTATTGGTACTCATATTTACTTATAGTCAAAATAGATAATTACAGTTTCAATAAATAATTTCGTAACGTACAGTTTTCCAATTTATTAACAACTACACTCAAGATCCAACTTTGATGAGCTAGCTCCATTAAAATTGTGGATATATGTTATCTTCGAAGCCGCCACAACTAACTAACTCTACATTTTTTATTGATAATAATTGCTTTCCCAAAAACCAAGGCAACTTTTCCCGTGAAATTTCCTATTGGAGCCGATACCACGCCGTACACTACAACTCTAATACTTCGACTCAAGTGGGCAATATTACTTAAAATTTCTAGCGCATCAAAAATATCTTCCTTCTTTCACAGCACTTTTAATTTATACTCTCCAGTTTGGCGTTTTAAGTTGCACAGTAGGCGTATTCAAAAATATAATTTAAAAAACCTCATCCAACAAACAGAAACTGCAATATGAAAAGGCAACACTGATATTTGTTATTAATCACTTAAAAGCACTCTGGGAACGTTTGATCTCTGAAATGTTTAATTAAATTTCATTGCCAATCAATTTGAATACAGCAGAGTAGATTAATGGTTACAAAATTAAACCAGTGATTACTTACTACGGTTACTCTCAGTTGTTATTTATTTGGCTAAGGTCTTTTTTGATAACCCAATTCAAACTGCGAGTAACCCTCGAAAAAATTGACTATTTCATATACTAGGAAGACTAAGTTTTTACACTGAGAAACATGTAATTATTGATATAGGCATAAGGAAATGCTCCTTTCATAACTACTTATGTTGGCAAACTTGCGACGTCGATTTGGTTGATATGTTGTGAAAAAAATATACTTATTACCACTATTTCCCAAGCGGAATTTTGAATATCTACAGTATAAATTAATTTTCTAAAATTCAAATTTCGATTCAGTTCGAATATTGTAACGGTCAAAGACTTCCTCTTGAATCTTTAGGAAACACTCTATAGGTACTTGTATCCTTAACGTCCATAAAACGAAAATGGTAAAATTCTGTGAACTAAAATAATTTCAGTTTTAGTTCAAAACAAATTAGAGACATATTTTATAATATATAATACAAATAAATAATTGACCATCTTCACCGCCTGACACGGTTCGCGTGATAATTCCATTACTCAAATTCTAAATATAAACTCTTATCTCGATCCGTCCCTGCAGCGTCAGCAGTGGGAAACTATGAAATCTGTTACGTCCTCAATTCAATCAAATCAACAGATTTCCTCAGCATATTGTAAATTTGCCAACATGAAACGCCAAATTTTGTACGCAGCGTTATAAAATATAAAACGCTGAATCAACCAGAATGTCGTAAAATAGGGGAATGTGACGTGGTCCCAGAAATCATGAGAAAATAATATTATTTACACACTCGACAATCAGGTTTCGTTCGAGCTTTGGCCTTAAAGAATTATTTGACGCGCAAACACTAGAAACGGAATTATTTCTGAGTCCTTTGTCGCGGAATCCAAACAAGATCAAGTACTAGGGACCCAAAACAAAGTCAGTCTTTTAAGAAACAAACTGATTGAAATCGTTTTCGAACGTCCCCAACGCGCACTGTCAATACTGTCCCTTTTTTTATTTCTCTAAACCTTCTCAGGTCCCGTTGGTGATTGTATGCTCTTTTTTTATCTCGTCGATGGTGGATATGGACATTTTCTTCTCGCCTGCGTCCAGGGGGAATTTAAAACTTAGTTCTCCATCACAAAATAACGGGCTGTGATTATTATCGAATATCGATTCGCCCTCCATGGCCAACTTATCCTCGTGGGTGTAGTATTTAGCGGCGTGTCGCTTCGAGTAGCACAAGGCCCCTATTATCGCCAATACAGTAAGAAGCAGGAGACAAACTGACGTTCCAGCTGCGATAATCCCGACTTTGCCGTCTTCTCCAATTAAAAAGAAATTAGCGTCGCTGGCGGTGTAGCTTGGAGACGTACACCACGACAATTCATTTTTACGAATCGTCTCCAACTTTTTACCCTTTACGACGAAAGGCGAGATGCAGACTATCTCCCGGAACTTCGCGCTCCTATTGACCCTTTCCAGTAGGGGCACGATATGGCACAAATCGCAGGACCACAGATTATTCTCCAGTTTTAAACGTTGTATGTTATCGAGTAATGCTAGAATATCCTCGTCTAAACCACGAAATCGATTCTTCGAGATATTTAACTCGATCAAGTTTGACGGCAGCAGTTCCCTTGGTAGTGAGGATAAATGATTTCCCCCTAAATCTAATATGTCCAGGGTCGGAGGGAATATTTCATATGGAATATCCGCGATGCCACATTCTGCCAAATACAGTTCTTTTAGGGCCTCCAGTTGCAACAGCTCTTTATAGTTGTACGTTTTCAGATGATTTCCGCTGAGTTTCAAAATTTCCAAAGTCTCAGAGACAGGCTCAAAGAATCCAAGTTTTTTCAGCTTGTTAAAACTTATATCCAACTCGGTTAGATTGTTGAGGTTCTCGAAGGCGTTACTGCCAACCCGTTCGATTTGATTGCGGGCCAAGTTTAATTTTTTCAGCATCGGCTGATGAACAAACGTGGAATCCTGTATGTCAGTGATTTGATTGCCGTCTAGCTTGAAATATTTTAAATTCGTTAAGTCTGTCAACTCTTCGGAAGGCAAAGTTGTTATCTCGTTGTTTCCCAAGTCCAGGTGCATCAGTTGAGGAAGTAAGTGGTATATTTCGTTGTTCAGTCGCCTCAGGGCGCAGCCGCGGCACTCTAAGTACCTCAACTCCTGAAACAAACAGAAGTATTTGAAGTAATTTGTTGGACGTTGTTTAAGCTTCCAATATTTTATGAAAACTAGTTTAAATTGTTGTTAATGAGTGTATTTTAATTTAATCGCAAACTTGAAACGTTTTTAATTAATGTAAAAATTTATGGAAATACAGGATGAATTGCAGAAGGACACTATAAACATACCTACAAGTTCTCCATATCTGATACCACTGGATTTTAGTTTTCAGCGCATTTGGAGATACCAGAGGATATTAATATGATAATAAAAATATTGACACATTTGCATTTACAATGAGTGTGCCTTTGCATTTCTTTCCTATCCTAATCTCAATTTAATTAGTATAGCAAAGAAGTCACAGACAAGTTGATCTTCGATAATATGACAATTAAAAGTATAATAATTATATGTTTTTTGCCTATTTTTTGTCGCTATGTACAGGGTGTTTCTTTTAAAATTATACCCCCCCCCTTATTTCGATCAATTATTATCGATTTAAATTTATACCCCTCGTATGCTTTTAAAGGAAAAAAATAATGGCATACATAAAATCTACGAAAAATTCTACGTAAGTTTAGTTTTAAAAAAATTTATATCGGCAATAATTGAGGGGGGGTATAATTTTAAAGGAAGCACCCTGTCAGATCTTGTGTACCTATATATATTGTATGTTTAATGATGAGATCAAATACTCCAGTCGAAGTCGGGCGAGATCTAATTGACAGAATTAAAACGTATTTACTTTGCTTTAAATTTCCGATCGATCAAACAAACTTTTAGAATTCCGTAAGCTGTTTTAGTTCGTCTCTGTATTGCCGTACTTGTTGATTTTCCAAACTCCAAAGGCAAAGGTGCCCCGAAGAGAGTATTAAGCTAATAAAACTTAATTAGTTAATTAATTACCTGTACATCTTTGAAAACTTCCGGGTTCAACTCTTTCAAATTGTTTCCGCTGAGTTTCAGTACCTTCAGCTTGCTTATTTCTAAAAAGATGCGAGGCGTCAGCTCCTCTAACCTGTTTCTCTGAATGGACAACACTTTGAGTTCGTGTAAGAATCTGAACGTCCCACTTGGCAACGACATAATCCGGTTATCGTCCAAATAAAGTTCCTTTAACTTCGATAGTCCTCGAAAATTATGATCCAAAGGCTGAGTTATGTTATTCTGCGATAAATTTAAAACATCTAATTTGCTTAAACCCCAAAAGAAGTGCATGCCAAGTTGGGGTATATTCGACTTCGTTATATGGATCTCTTCCAAGTTCTTATAACTCTGGAAGCCTGGGCTCATTGTGAGGGCATTCGTGTTGTCTTCAGGAGCGGTTATTTTAATGACTTCGGTCTCCAGGCTGACGTTGTTGAGATTTAGTGGGCCGACCATTCCACCCTCTTTACATAGGACGGAGATCCGGCCTTTTTGGTCCAAATAACAGGTGCACCTCGTAGGACACATCGCCCAGGCCTGACACACAAGTCCAAGGAATAGCAGTAGTTTGGTATTCATTCTGAAACAAAAGAAACATTATTAGAAAACAGAGATCTACAATATTTAGGGTTTACAATTTGCTAAAATTTTGCAAACGTATAACTCGTTGTAAAAATTCGTATATCGCTCCGCAGTGGCAGCTGGCAATGTAGCAGGGATTGGTATTATTACGGCGTTGCGCCTCTTTGCAATTTTTTACTCAACGATACAGCGCAACATTAAATGAGTACAAATAAAATAATTTACGAAAAATATAATTTCGTGAATTATTTAGGTTCGTTGTCTAAATATTGGATCTAATATTTGTTTTTTATCTTGAGAAATTGTCAAAATTCAAATATGGAATGAAATTGAAAATCTTTTCAAATAACACTTTCAAT
Source organism: Rhagium mordax (assembly GCA_963680705.1). Lineage (NCBI taxonomy): Eukaryota > Metazoa > Arthropoda > Insecta > Coleoptera > Cerambycidae > Rhagium > Rhagium mordax. The sequence goes on along the minus strand of OY796658.1, from coordinate 93,974,753 downwards.
TAAATGAATGTTCAGTTAATCGAGTTTTTGAGCTTCTACAATTTCTGTTTATTCTTCTTCAATTTTCCTTTACTCTAAAGTTAACCAATCGACACAGCGGCTTTTTGAGTGGTAGTAATAGTCCTGATGGATTTATATGAATACTTGTTAATATTTGCAATCTCTTGCCTTTAATACCAACCCAAGTTTTGTATAAATTAATATCATAAAAGGATCTGGAATTCCGTAATATTCATTAATCTAACTGAAATAGCTAATTATTCATAAGTCAACATTTACCCGAAGTTCTCAGCATTTTATAAAGAAATGTAATAATCTTAATTCTGTCCAAATATTTGCACAAGTTGCCATGAGTTATGAGTTATTTAATCACGACTTTCAAAGAAAATAATTATATTTTATGGATTATAAGCCATTAAGCAGATGGTTGCTCATAACCAAAGAATTGTATTAAAAAATGGCTCGTGCAAAACAACAAAGATTTATTCAAATTAAAGCAGCAGCGTTACATTTATGTCATGGGATTAAGAGCAAATTCCGAATTTAATTTCAAGTCAACAATCTAGAATGCAAGTATTTTATAAAATACATTGTTTTGATCATAATTGTTTTTTAATAAGAGGCGGTATTTCCGGTATTGTCGCGATTCATAAGGGGTAGGATCCGATTGTGTCGAACACTATGGGCAATACCCAAGATAACAGATCCGACAGAAATGATAGATGAGCCCTTAAAATATCACGGTGACGTTAGCGCATAAATACGAATGGGGGTGTTTTCTGGTAGATGAATAGGAATGGAAACATACGGAATAACCCCAGATTTACCACCCTTACTCTTTACAGTCCTCTAACAAGCAATCATTGCACGATCGAGTTTATTTGCTACCTCATGTGACTCGGAAAGCTCACAAAAAGCAAGCAATCATCTACGAAGTATGTCTTGTGCATGATTTAAAATAATTAGCATATTTATTTAAGCAGTTCATCATGTCTTCCTTAGTTGCATTTAGCGAAAATATTCGATATCCACAAACACAACTGCCTTGCCAGTCTATGCCAAATTTTTCCGAACATCTGGAACATCTCTTTCATTTCTTGGGGGCCCATTTATCGTGGCTCTCATACAATACATTACACAGTAACGTACTTACGTGATCCCTGTGGCATAACAGGCGTGTATAAGGTGCTGTACCGTTCAATAAAATAAGAGGAATGAATATTTCCGCAATGTTTATTTTAAGATAAAATAAAACACCAAATCATCCTTGAGTATTATCATCTAAGACGCTGAAGTGAAGTATTAAATATTCTCTCCTCTATTATATTATCGTGCTCCCAATAATTTATGATATTTTTTCATTTTAATGTCTCAAGAGGGTAGTTCAAAAGCGGCACCTCTTAAAATAATAAACGCTGTACCCACTTTTGCCCGCAGTTTAATACGGTGATCAATCATAGAATTGTTACGGAAGCGAGAAAGGTTAACGATATTATTAACTTGTAAATACATAAAAGATATGGAAATAGCGGAGTTTGCTTTTACATTGTTTTCTTTGTGTTCGTGCCCGGATTCAACGAGACTATTGACACTGTAAGAAATCCTGACAAAACATGATAACGTGCACTTGATGCGAGCGTAACGTGAATTTAACCCATTGTTAAAAAATAATGTCACCTGGGAAATATACAAAATGGTGCTTGAATATTTTCAATGATGCACTCGCTGAAGCAGCTCGTCGACACACAAAGAGATTATATAAGCTTTTAACTATTTATGTAATACTTTCAAAAATATCTGCTGGTGATTTTGACAGCGCCATTATTTTTTATGGACAGTAATAGAACTAACTGGTGTAGATTTAAGTATGTCATTTTATAAATAGGCTTGTCTTGGTGGTGGTGGTTTGGCCTATTTTTTATTTGCTTGATCCAAAATTTGCTTTCTTTCCAACAAATCTGGCATTTTATTTGAGGTTATTTGTCACGACACAAGGTAGTACGGTGGGTTGCATATCCTGTGGTGCTAAATGTTCCGTAAATTAGCACAAATCGTTCATCCATAAACTAATCGATAAATCGATATTGATTCTATAGCGATAGAGTTCCTTGTTTCTACAATTTTCATTCAGCCATTACGTACGATCTCTAAATTTGTACTTAGTCGATTCCGAATTGTTAGATTTTGCCAAGGCTGAAGTTGGAAGAGTGACAGGAATTGACGTACCTCGTGAGAAGGATATAATTTTAAAGTTAAGCTTCAAGTCTTAAAATTTAGATTCTATTGGTTGAAATCAAAATTTTATCCAATAAAAACTGATTGGTCAAAACTCGATCTATTGTTACACCAGACCATACCGGAATAATAATTTCAGCTTAAACACTCGTAAGTTATAAAGCTTGTGGAAAGTTCAGCAAAGAGATTATTATCAAGGCGTCTATATTTCGGGAACAATAACATTTGTTAAGAAACTGAAGTTTGCGGAAATAGTTTGCTTGAACTCATATTTTTGTTGTGTAAAGTTTAAACTTTTAGGTTAAATGTAAATACGAAGTTTTACAAAACCTCATTAGTTTCTACCCAGAAGAAAAATAATAAAATAACCACTAATATAAAATATTGACTAAATTTAATACCGAAGATGTTCAAAAGACCGGTTTCACCGTTGAAAATGGTCATTATGAATTTGCGCGTATGCCATTCGGATTAAAAAATGCTCCATCAACGTTTCAAAGAGAGAACATTCTACTTGGAATTCAAAATGAACGGTGACCGGTTTATATGGACGACATTATCATTTATTCACCTACTATCCATGAGCATATTTCACATTTATAATTATACATGGATATAAATAGACTTTATTTCCATATTGTAAAAAAGTACGTAATTTCCAAATATACCAAACTTTACAAATTTTATGTCAACATAAACAATTTCTTAATCAATGTCTTTATTTTTTTTTGCCTGTTCTAATTGCGAAAATTTGTTCTTGGATCTCTAAACATCGGTCGTTTCCTTAGTTTGTTATTTATAATCACTGTCCGCAATGGAAACTCAAGACGCACATTTTTTAACTTCGATGGACCCTAGGTGCGTGAAAGAAGTGGAGAAGTTTTTAAAGTCAAATCACATAGATCTACGTGGAACCACAGAAGGAAGGGAAAAGTTTTTATAAGAGCCATTATACTTGCAAACTAGTAACTATAAATCTTTAACGAAAACTAAAGTGCGACATGTGTGGCATCCGGTTTTAAAAAATTTCAGTGAATTTTTGCGTTACGCATTTTAATACTGCAAATATTTGGGGCGTTTTGTTTGTAAGTAAGCAACTGCGGGAAAATGGCAAAATGACGATTTAATCTTCTAAATTTAGTCCTAAAAATTCATACAATTTTTTAATCCATCCATCCATAATCGGAATAAACTTTCGTTTTGCAGAATTTACTTTAAACCAGTTTTAATTTTAGGAATTTTTTGAGAAAAATTTGAAAGACTAATTAAAAAAAATATATTGCAATTTTCTAGTTCAGCATTAAATAGAACTGAAGTAATTTATTCAAAGTTTTCACTATTTTTGATTGAATATGAACATATGAGAGAGTAAAAGAAACATAAATTTGATAGAATCAAAAGGTATCAGATACATTTACACGTGTACAGTATTTATTTCACAAACCGGACACATTCCCTTAACCTGCTGAAAGGGCAATCCTTAATTAAGGTATATATTACAGGAGGGTACAACTTTATGGTTTCATTATATGGTCGCGATAAACGAATCAATAAAAGCAAGAGAATTGATTTTTTGACTTGTTTATTAGCTACTCTAACTGGCACCATTAAGCAGGATTATCAGTAATTACCTAAATTTACTGAGCATTTTCATGATTTAGTTTATCGACAATGAAATTTTAATTAAATCGAAGGCAGAGACGGACATGCATGTTTAATACTGCCGATTAATTATTAACGTATAGAATTATAATTACAATATTCAATTAATAACGTAATAATAAACCTAAACATAACGCCCTTTTGGGATGTCTTGCCGCACTCTGTATATGACTAGTTTCAAAATAGTATAATTCCCACATAAAGCGTAAACCGTACGGCTCAATTCCAACTTAAAGTGTTGTAAAATCCCAATTAATGATTTGGCAGAATCTCTAAAGCTCAGATCGTCCACTTAATTCAATTCAGCAGCTTTCTAGTTAATGCTCAAGGAATAGAATTAGAGAGCTCACCTACATTTTATATTTGCCAACTTTTTGGGCTTACCCAAAGTGCAAAGCGATCAAAACAAGTCTTCATTTATCACCCACTTTCCATATGTCTTTATTAAAGTCTGATTAATGTTGCAGAAACATCCATTTATTTACCAGACAAGTGTTTAATATATTTTCAGATGTGTCTTAGCGGGATTAGAGTTATAAGTTATTATAGTCCATGATATTCATGTGAAAGACGTGCATGACGTGAGAGTTTGGCTAAAAAAAATCATTCAGTGTAGGCTTCAGGATCATCTATCACCGTTTCTATGCATTTTTATTTGTTTATCCAATTTTAAATTAGGAAAATATTCTGCATAAAGGATATTTAAATGAATAAAATTTTTTTTGTAAGCGTTATAGTTATCTATTGCCCCACAGTACCATAATTCCGTTTCAATTTTAAGTATTTACGAAAACCGCTTAAAATCGTCCGAAATTAAGTGGGGTTAAAGAGCTCTTGAGTTTAATCCTTTCCATTTTGTAGAGTCGTTAACTTTATAAACGAAGTAACTTAGTTGCATTCATTCGTGGTAATAATTTTCAAAACGCAAGCCTAAATTAGCTACAGATTTAATTAAGTAATTTTCTGCGTGAAAATGTCTAAAGCAATTGTTTACTCGTGCAACCCATGCAAAAATGCCTGTTTAATATTATAAGGTATCTTCAGGGTACAGGATTTTGTAGTGTTGTTTTATTCTAACACTATGGTTAAAATTAGGGGTAAAGGTGTTAAAAGGTTAAAATTATTTGCAAAAAGCAATTCTACTGAATTATAGTTATAAAAAAACAGTCAATCTGTTATTTATATCTTCACTACGTATTACTACAAACAATATGACAATGATATAATACAAATCTATTAATATCAAATGTTCGACAACTTACAAGACTTAAAGACATATGTAAATAATCCAAATGAATAGGAAATCTAGCTTAACAATGTTTACAACACGCGTATACACTTACATACATCACCCGGTAACACATGCTGAACACGGAAGTTAGGTAAAAGCTTCCATCATGAGAGGGAAACGTATATATTTACATTGTTAGTGGACACTTTGTGAAAGACTAACAACAGAAATATGGTTATTATTTTGGATGTTACGTTATAAAAACATGGTGGATTTATTGTAGAGAAGAGAAGTGAAAAATAAATATACAAAACAGTGATACTCAGTTGTTTGTTGACGTCACATAAATATTTTATTTGATATTGTATTTCAAATGAGAATAAACACGTTAGAGTACAGGTGGTATATCTATAAGTATTTTATCTACAGTTTCATTGGCAGACGCATTATACTCCACGAAACCCAAATTAGCTAATGGCTAGGCCACAAAACGTTAGAATTAAATTTGTGCAAATAAACCATGGTTTATGTGAGCCGAGTTTCTTATTTCTAGTAAAATTATATGGCAAGCTATAAAAAAATCTAACAATGTGCAGGACCTAATTAGTATTATGGTTCCTTTATTTGCCCATTTTCCTTTGCACGTTAAAAATAGACTACGTTTTAATTAACTAATACTAAGGTTCATTATGCCACATTTCAACAGCGAGCAACAAACATATGTGTTGAGGTTGAAACTAAATGGAGATAAGTTCAGTAAAACGTGTTAATTTGGTGATCAACTCGACTGTGATGTGATTTAGTTTGTTGTGATAACACGTGAGGGAGGATAGATAATGTCTTAAACAGACGGCTTGGTATAATAGTCAGACATTGTGTACCACTTTGTAGCTAACAAGTTGTTATTTACTCTGCAGGAATTAATTACTTCTACTGTTATGCCCACAGCGCGCTTTTCCATAAAATCTAGATGGGGTGTGTAGCCGCGAGCAAGGGTAGCTACGGAGACAAATAAGAAACGTAGAAGGAATATGCTCAGTTTTCCAATATTCAAATATCAAGCTCAGTTCAAAATGTTAAATCAATTTGTAGTATTTGAAAAAAAAAACAATTCATTTCTATTAATACTGGGGACGTTTCAGTAAAATTGCAACATCCATTAGGCAGCGAATGACTGTAAAGATCCAAGCTCCAAAGTTCCAATTTCAAGTACAGAGTTGTGAAAATCACCCAGTAATTGATTCTTCTTTTTAAACCATTTATTCCTATTGTTTCTACTAATCCAGATTCTATATGACAGTTTCTTGAGCTACTTCCATGGAACAACGTTTTTTAAATACCCACTCCGTACACGTAATTAGTAACCGAAACACAACCTAACTAAATATATCCTGAATTATCTATTGCCAAAAATATTCGTACATATACAGACAGGTACACTGTATTTATTATGTAATACTTCCGTTTATGAATAATATCATACCTAACACATATACGAATTAAACATGGCAGTACGGAAGTCGTCTAACGTGATTTTGCATGAGATTTGAAATAACAAATGCCTCGGTACGGATACGCTATAATAATATGCATGAGTACCATTAGACGTGTCATCATGCATAATGTGCAGCTACATAGTCGTAGCACGTGGTAGAGACGCAGGTACTGAATGAAGAAATGTATATCTGTGCTTCAAAAATATGTCGAGACGATTGTGAAATTCGAGATATTATCCAGTGACAATTATTATTTTTTAAGCCTCCTTTCTTTACGTAGTAGAATATTGCTCATGTGTTACTTTTTGTAGCATTTTTTGGTGATGCTTGCAACTGGTCTGAAATCACATTTGAGATATTATCATTTAAACAAACACCTATTTCAACATCTCAGCATTCCAACATTTCAACATTTCTCAACACTTCGACATCTCCACATTTCTCAATATATTTCAATGTTTCAACATATCAGTATTTTTCAATATTTTCAACGTTTTTCAACATTTCAACATTTTAACATTTCTCAACATTTCAACATTTAAACGTTTAACGTTTCAACATTTAAATAAACATATTTCAATATTTCCGAATATTTCTGAGCATTTTAACATGTTAACATTTAAACATTCAAACATTCAAACATTCAAACATTCAAACATTCAAACATTCAAACATTCAAACATTCAAACATTCAAACATTCAAACATTCAAACATTTAAACATTCAAACATTCAAACATTTAAACATTTAAATAAACATTTAAACATTTCATCATCTGAGCATTTCAATATTTCAACATTTAAACATACATTTCAACATTTGTCAACATTTCAACAAGCCAACAGCTAAAGAAACATTTCAACATATCAGCATTCCAACATTTTAACATTTCTCAACACTTCCACATTTCCACATTTCTTATATATCTCAATGTTTCAACATATCAGTTTTTCTGAATATTTTTAACGTTTTTCAATATTTCAATATTTTAACGTTTCTCAACATTTCAACATTTTAACGTTTCAACATTTAAATAAACATATTTCAATATTTCCGAATATTTCTGAACATTTTAACATGTTAACATTTTAGCATTTAAAGATTTAAAGATTTAAATAAACACTTAACCATTTCATCATCTGAGCATTTCAATATTTCAACATTTAAACATACATTTCAACATTTGTCAACATATCAACATGTCAACATTTAAACATCTCATAATTCCAACATTTCTCAACACTTCAACATTTCCACATTCTCCTCAATATTTCAACATTTCAGTATTTCTCAACATTTTCAGCGTTCCTCAACATTTCAACATTTTAGTATTTTAACGTTTAAATAAACATTAATGTTTCAACATTTCTCAATATTGATATTTTCGAATATTTCTGAACATTTTAACATGTCAACATTTCAGTATTTCAACATATAAATATTTAAATAAACATTTAAACATTTCAACATTTTAACATTTCAATATTTCAACATTTAAATAAACATTTCAACAACATTTGTCAACATTTCAGCATTTAAATAAACATGAATATATCAACAGTTATCAATATTTCTTTACATTCCCAATATTCCTGAACATTTTAAAATGTTAACATTTCAGCATTTCAACATTTGAACATTTTTGAACATTTTAACATTTCTTAACATTTCAAATTTTAACATTTAAATAATTTAAAACATTTCAACATGGCAACATTTAAACATTTCAACACGCAAACATTTAAACCGTTAAACAGTTATACATTTAAATGTTCTCATATTTAAACATTTAGGCATTTTAATGTCTGGTGCGAAAATTCAATGCAGATCGGGGTATTTGCCCGTTGAGTAGTTGTTTCCTGCAATCCTATTCAGCATTTAAAACCTTGATTACTTTTCTACACACTCGATATTTTAAATATAAATATTTTAATAAAATGAAGTGACTCCTAATTCATAGTCCGCTGTCAATGACATCCTACACCACAGTGAAGAGCCTCCGTACTAGCTTGTATAATAAATGAACATCATACTAATAAACAAGCGGAGTGTGTCTATTACTAACGGTGTTTAGGAATTTATTATTGTGTGTACTATGTATGAATGTTTAATTTTACAGTAATTATTTCGGAGAGCAACGCACGTCAAGTTCAAACAACAATAAATCTGAAACCAGAAAACGCTAGTTCCTAAAATTATTAGTTTATCCCGACACAATTATAATCAGTTGTAGATAATTTTACGGTGCTCTCATCTAGATTTCATTGCACTCGGACATTGTCAATTAGCGTAAAATATGGTGGGCACTCTTGCGTAATATTAGTTTAAATTAAATCGTGTTCAAAAAATATATGAATTAATCTTCCCACTCATTAGGAACGGTTAAGGATTTGGTAACCATTTAGTTAATTTTTGTTACTTGAAAAAATTATATAAATTTTACAAAAAATTAACTAGAATTTAAACAAATATTCATTAATAAGGTGTCTCATTGAAAATAAAAAAATTGCTTTTATCTCGTGAAAATCCTGTAGAGTGAACAATAATTTTAAATTGTTATTATCATAAGTTTAATGAAAGACTAAGGTTTTATATAAATTTTCCATTTTCCGAGTAATATTCCTGATACATTGACTGCTTAAGGGTCCTTCAAAGATATTCACTACAGTAGAGTGTCACATATCAAAGGACATAAACCCGCCTATCGGTAAACAGGACGCTACTAATAAATTCGGAATTACAAGCACATTAGTAGAGTAGTCAATGCCAATATCAATTGTCTTTAGGCACCTTGCTACAAACGTTACTGGATACGTTTATAATAGTGAAAACGGAAAGTAGCCATTACATGTCCCGTTTAATAAATTAATACCGTTACCACTAATTGCAGACAACTTAATATATGCTCGCTTTCCTTTCCTATACAATTTAAAACATGAATGGCATTGTGTAATGAGACTGGCCTTGACCTAAGTGTGTTCATGGCAAATTGTTTTGGACCGGTTAACTTAAATAGAAGTGTGATTCAATTCGTAACATAGGAAATGGTACTGTTATATTATTGGAGTCGGAATAAAAATTAATTTTTCCAAAATTTTTTTGTTGATTTCTCTTAAGGAATCATTTATATCAAGTAACCACTTGCTTCCTGCTATGGTTGTAAACATTCTCTTACCATCAACGCACCATTTTCCATACCAAAACCTATGTATTATTAATTATGGCTGGTAATTAAAAAACGCTATCTAAAATTTCGGCTTTGGGTTTAAGTGTAAAACGTTCCGATTATTACAATTTTATGCTTTACCACGTAACACTGCAGTTATTATCCTGACTCTCAACTTTACAAGCATATACGGCTCAATATGATAACGCTTTGATGCACAAGTACTTACTCTTTGATGTTACATTAAATTTAATATGTGTTTTAATATCATAGGGACAATTGTAATATGAGGAACGTAGCACAATGGCTTCACTAGATAATGCTGTATAGCTAAATTATTACAGTTGTTTGGTTTCCGGCTCCATCAAACTTTATAAATAGTGTCGGTAAAATTAATTAAATTGTCTAACTAACTTTGGACCCATTAGTTTAGAGGAGGTGTACTGTGTATTGCTTTGTGCTTGTTTGTTTTGTTTTGGATCAAGTTTTTCTTCTGTTCAAGTAATCCCAATACTAAATCCTTTCCTCATCGCGACAATATTTCTTCACAGTTTGTTGCTTCAATTGTTTTTCTAAAGGGCTTCTACTCTACTTCCCCACAAGATGCATTTCTGTTTGTGGTTCTTATATTAATTAATGGTATAATAAATATCTTCGTTAGAAGCTAATTCCCTTCACCAAAACTCTGGCTCCACTAAAGCATTAAATTCAAAATTAATATTCAGTATCTTGAGTTAAAGTTGAATTTTATTTATGCGTGTACGGATTGATATTCGTTTAGAAAATATTGGTCAACAATTGACTGTAAAATAATAAAACATTCTGTTCGGTGATTTACCCCCAAGACCCGCTGTTAAGAGCGAACATTTTTGCGCATCTCCACATCAAAATTTATTATTCCCTTCCCAATTGAAAATATGTGCGGAACTCGGCATCATTACTATCTGATCCGTACCTTTCCCTTTTATATTCTTAAAAAGGCAACACACGACTTTTCGCCCTATCCGATTTTTTCTTCGCTCCGCTTGTAATCGTTTTAGTTTATACCCTAGATGATTCATATAATGTAGTTCGTAGCCAGGATAAAAGCCGAATTTACTACCTGCCCAACAGAGAATGCCAGAAACACGAAAACGGGAAAAACCTAGGTATTTCAACTGCGGAATTTTTAATAAAAAAAGCCTCCTGTAAATGCCCCATTGATGATAATGAACATAAACTGGCATATCAATATTCTTTCGTAACAAGGATATTAACGATTTACAGACGCAAAAATTTTACAAATTCATATCCGTTGAGTTGCTCTACTGCGATTTCTCCCATTTCGTCTTTTAATTATTCCAGTTTAAAGTCCGCAAGCTGAACAGCTGAGTTCAGATCTTAACAAACGAGTTTATTGTACTTGAGCAACATTTTAATATTTATGCCTGCTTGACGCGATGCACTCCATTAACGAGAAAGTGATCCCATTGTAAAAGGTACTTTAATATAAACCGATTTAAGTAGATATATGAGCAGTAAATGAGGTAAGAGATCAAAGTTTCACAAGTAAAACACGACACTTAAGTGTTTCTCAGCCAACTTAATCGAAAATTAACGAGTGCATAATTAATAATATCTCGCCGGAATTGTGTGAGCTTTATTCCAAGAGCGGAGACTTCGCCGGGGTCGCAGTATTGCGGTAAATGTTAATCACATTACGTCCTCCCTTCTTGAATATTCCTGCTTATGTGTGCTGTCAGCTGAGCCTGGCGCTCAGTAATCCAGTAGGAAGGTAAATAGCGAAAGCCAAGTGAGTAAAATACGAGAACATCGGGGTAGCCGCAAGCATTAAGATTTGCGAAATAAATACAGTTATGACACATTTCGCCGCCTTAATACTGGGGCATTGCAGGACCGTTTTGCCCAAAAGAAATTGGTCCATAATTATTGCTCAATTTAGGCGAATCCGTTTCATTTATTTATACATTTTTCAAGATTAATGTTCCAAATGTTCCATGTTGAGCAATATCTCCTCAATCCCTGGTAGATATTAAGATAAATTATTTGCCATCAAGATTTAAATACAAATTGAATCGGTGGTCACTAATTTAATTGCTAGCTGGCATTCCCAAGACCAATTTAATTCCTTACCCTGTATAATAATAGGGTAGTATTAATAGCTCTTGTTATAATTTCAATTAGGTGAAAGGGAGATATTTCTAATTAACTTCAACCCTGCTAATACAGTTTGGTATGCCTGCTTTAGTCTCTTTCGATAATGAACCTTGAATCGGTTATCTCAAGATATGCCCAACTCCTTCAACTTTTACCCCAAATCAATGATTACGTCAACGAGAACTTTATTATGCTGCAGAAATCTTTAAATTAGAGGGAAATTATTAAAATATACTCTACGAGAGTTTATGGATAAAGTTGCGCGAGGGCATCGAAATGAGGAAATGGACCATTATTGGAAAGCGCTTTGGCTGGCTGTTCCTGCTTGAAATAATTCCTCTGGCAGAGAGGAATTAATATAATTATATTGTCTTTCAGTTATTCAATTTATTGGATATCTAATCGACGAAAATGATGTTTGCCTTATTAATAATATAATCATTTTCTCATAATATCTGGAATTCTTTAGTAAAATTTTTTGGCTGCTTGTTGAGCAAGAACAGCTTTTTAAAAATATATTTCCTTTAAACGACGCGACGGTATGTGTGTGCGATTTGGTATTATGGCCATTAAATTAGTTCATAATCGCAAACCCCTTCGAAATAATTGAGATCACCAAATAATTATACCAACGCATTAGTAACACAATGGATTAGCATAAAGTGTAAATTGATCATTATTGCGCTTGCTGAGCTCGTTTATTTAATTTATTTCATCTTTCCTGAAGTCATTTGTCAAAACAACAGCTTGCTGACGTTAATGCTTTCAAATTAAATATAAATTAATACATCGGATGCTGACAACTACGGTGCCATTCATTTCTACAAATTGTAAACATGTAATTTATTGAGGCGTAGGCTGAAATTTCAGAACACAGTAGTCGCTTTAATCGGGTAAATCCTCATACCTAACCTAGATAGCGGTTTATCTCAAACGTAATAATAATAACTATGTAAGTACTTATTTGACGAATATTAATTACGTGATTGCGAGAGTTTGGTTTTTCTAATTATATATTATTGATGTGAATTTTCCAAGATCTTGAATTTATTTTGAGCGAATACAAAATTGCAATTGCATTCACATTCTTTCTATGTATTAAAAGCGTTAGTATAAAAATTTCAATTTTCTGTTTCTCTCGCCATTTTCTCATACTCCTTCCCGATAATTTTTGTCACTATTGAATTCAGATTTTCTTTACGCTGATATGGCTTATATAGGTACGTTTAAGAGACTGGTTTTCAATTTCCTTTTCGGTTTTTGCACTCATATTATTATGGCTACGCTCGTTTTTATTTTTCTATATCCATTACCCAACTAAATCCCGTATTTCAGAATTCCCTGCGAAATACGCATTTATTCCAGGATATTGCATCCAAGTCGCATCTAAAAGTTTGTGGTAGGTATACGCGGAAACCGAAACCCCTCAAAGTATTTCCTTTTTTTCCTATTATCCGTACGATTACATGGAACTGTTCAAAGTGTTAGTTTGTTTATAATTTTACAAACGCGGAATCATCCAACTTGATACCCATATTAGATTGAATAAATTATTTTAAAAAGATTATAAGTTTGTTAATAATTGGTCTAGCAGTTGTGAGGGATGTAACGAAACGATTTGTATGTCTATGGCAGCTTCCCTTAGACATCACACACTGTCTCTTGCCAGCCTGATTATTTGTACACGGGCTTAGAATACTAAAAAAGACAGTCTTAAATAAATAACAGCGAGCTAAGTAGTTATAAATATGTAAACATACACTTTCGTTATTTGTTTTCACAGAAGACCATGGAAATATGATACCAAGACTAAATAATCGATATGAGTAACATCACGAAATATTCCAAAAAAAAAAAATAACGCAAGTTTATTTCGTCTTTGAAACTGAACTGGACTTGAAAGTTTACTCTACGACCATTTTGCATTAAATGGCAAGCGTTTTAATTTTTTTCGAAAATATTCAAATGTGACAGTAAAAATAATGATAATTTTTTTTAAATTTAATCACGTATTTACAGCTTGAAAATACATATTTTCTCCAATTTTCGTAAAGATCAGAAGATTTTTACCCCACTTATTGCATTAATAGTAAAAAAAATAAATAAACTGAGCAACTTGGATTTTTTGAGGTTAGGATGCACTTTTAATGTAACTATACCCTAACAGTTTGATATGCTATTCATTTACGAGTATTTTGTTTTTTTTTTTAATTTTTCTACGAGCAATAGAGCCGGAGATATTTAAAAAATTGTGTAGCGATGCACTCGAAATGCATAAAAAATGCAATTTTATGCGCTTTCTCGCGAAGCCCCGGCGCGATTTTGCTAATTTTTTCGGTTTTCGACTCATTTGCATGTATTAAAAAGAAAACAAAGAAAAAATTCAACTTCCCGATTACATCACTTTTCATGAATTATTTTGACTAATTTTCCTTCACTATTTATGTGCTGCTATTGTACTTTAAGAACTTTTAAAAGTATATCGAAGGTTTCTTTCCTTAAAATTTTAAACATAAAATGTCAGATTTCAACAAAAAAAAATTTTTACAAAATTTTGATCGCCACAAACAATTAATTTTATTTATTCAAAACTTAACATTCAATATTCTATGAAGGATTATAATTTAAACCAGCCTGTGTGTAATAGTTATCTCAGAAGATTATGCAGGATACCCTTAAAATAAAAATAAAATGCAACTTTCTATATACCTACTTAGTAAAAATAACTTCTTTGAACTACCATTACACTCATGGAGAAAATAAATAAGTTCCTTAATGTTAACTAAACGTAATTCTAAAGGAAATTGCAAATTTTATACTTACAAGTTTCCTAGCACAGATAAAGATGCTTTAAACATTTACCCGAAAAAGAAAGACAATGAATCAGAAAGGCTAAATATTTCAAGACAAAAATGACAAAGAAAATTAATTATTATTCAAGTATCAATTTTACTCTCATGTTGTAATTATTTACACGATATTCCGTTTGAAGAAATTTTGAAAATACTATAAAGTAGCTATAACAGGAACAGGAACCTCAAATTGCGGTCTTGGTACGCATACCATATTTTAAATATGGAACCAAAATGGAAGACGATAATATGAAATTCACGCGAGCAGGTCCCCAATCTTATCGCAAAAATCTAACTTTCAAAGCGTACAAACTATAAACGGAACAATTGAGACGTCAACAAACTATTGTGTAATTTTTCAGCAACTCTTTACTCTCCAACTTGTGATCGATGCACCTGATAAATATTAATTAATCAATCAAGTTCCACGTGACTCTTGTATACAGATCTTTTAAAGAGCGCCTAGACTTGAGCAAATGTTTCAGTTAAATCCTTTGCAACTAACTACTTGATACGTCCATGGGTTGCTCATTTGAACATTATGTTGCTTAATAATTTTAAATTTTTTAAATACAAATTTGCTAGCACACTCAAACCTATAGTCGCTACCCCTCGTGTTTTACCTATTCATAGGTAAACTATTCAGATCATTTAAATCCCCGCTGAGCCTCAATGGTGGTGTTCGTATATACCCCATGTTAAATGCCTGTTTATTAATGAAATTCAATTTACAGCTGCGAAATCAAATTTTCATAATAGCGAATTATATCGACTATAGATGATTAGTTTCATTGATTTACCTATTAATTAATAATATGCATATGTACATTTACCATGTTTATATAGCTCTGTAATCACCACAAATTTTATTAATATACTGAAGCAAGCAATATATTATCTATTTGACATTCGATGTTTTCTGAAACCTTTCAAGTTTTCGCTGAACACTTCGTGCATTTTTAGTTTCAGCAGTCAATGCACTGCAGTGAAATTAAATACCTTCTCTGTCCCAATTCCAATTCTCTTGAAAGAAAAAGTCTATGGATACAATCTAAGGAACATATTTGTGTCAGTCTTAGACGCACCAATACACAATTTTTTAACAATACGGGAACCACACAATGTGCACCTGTCAAGTTTTGAAAAATTAACTCACCAAATATTTAAAATGTACCCAGCTTTTTAATAGAGCACGTTTTTTGTGCAACAAAGGCAGAATAAAACAGCGTATATTATGATAGTCATTTATTTCTTGAATAGAACAGAGAATGGAGGATCAAACCAGAAATTGGAAGAGAGCTGCATTGGTTGCATTTAAAAGTACAGCGCAACGAGTACAAAAGTGCAGTTTTATGTTCAATGAATACACGGAGAGAATGACTGTGCATTCTGTAAAATTCAAATAGAGCTGTAGCGCCTTGAAAGAACACAGTCGGAGGCAACTGGTCTTTCAGCTCTAGCCGTATCGTCAAAGGGGACTTTTTATTGTACCATTCCAGCGTTCCTTTGGCTTTTATGTGGCGAAAGCAATTTGTCATGTAAATCTTATTTCTCAGTGTAACGCGATTGAGAAGATCCGGCGAATCCGTAGATCATTAAATAAATCGAAATAAACGTATTACGGGGTCAAACGAAAATGTACAGAATATATGGATATTGTCCATGTTGGAATTTTCCAAAAAGGCTTTCGTTCGAACAATTCTTCTCAAGAAAATTATTGAAAAGGAAACATTGCTTCTTTTTGGAGTAAAACGATTTAATATGGAAATCTGAAAAACGATATTCAGTTCTTCCCACCAACGAGTCAAGATATTCAATAAAAAAGCTTTTATTTATGTTCAGTATTACTAAATTTAACTTAATTTATTAATATTAATTTTAACTCGTGAGAAGCGCATAAAAGGTTGGATTACATAATAGAATAATAAATTATGAAGTAATGATATTAGAAATATTTATTGTTCTATCATTTCTTAAAATTTCCTAATAAATTATCCTTTCAAACATTTTTACAATTTTTCGATGTATTTTAGAAGCACCCCGTGTAGCTAAAATTCCCATGCGAAAATCTTTAATGCAAACAAAACCTCTTTTAGTAAATATAGTGTAAAGTTTAAACTGTAAATAAAATAAACTTGGGAACGATCAAAGTGTTAAAGTTGCTGTAAACATATGTTCGTGTTTGTAATTTATGACATATTTGGCCACAAAGTTGCCAAGTTTCGGTGTTTTTACTCGATGTCTGAAAACAACCCGTTGGAGGCAAGAACCACTTATAAATCCTGCAGGAACTTTAAAACTTTTCAAGGCTGCAGAAAAACACAAATTCTGGATTAATTAGTTGTGTAAAACTTCGAACAAGCGTTAATGTTCTGATAAGTGCATTAACAGGCTATGAATAGCGACACAACGCTGACGGGTCTGTAATTATTTTAAAATTGCAGTTTAAACACAGCTTTTGTTTTTAAGTTTGTTAAAATGTAATTCAGCCAATGTTTAAACTATGATTATGGTTGTTCTCGTAATAATCACTTTAATATATCCATTTATCGTCTTTTGTTTTTAAGTTTGTTAAAATGTAATTCAGCCAATGTTTAAACTATGATTATGGTTGTTCTCGTAATAATCACTTTAATATATCCATTTATCGTCTTAAAAGTACATATTATATATAAGAGGGGGGAGGGGGGTGTTAAAAAATCTATTTTTATTATTATCTCAAATTTTAAAGCTATTTTTGTTTCACCCAGTCCAAGGAACGAAGTGTTCCTACGCTACTGGTGGACTAGAAGCAAACGAGAAAATCAAAGCACAAGAAAGAAATGGAAAATAATTGCAATGTTGCCCTGAATCGCTGAGTAGAGGAATTAAACTTCACTCAACGGTTGAATTTATTACACAACAAGGTGCATAACGTGGACGCTTTAAAATACGATGGCTAAATCGGTTCCTGTCCATCTGCCCTTTTTTCCCCGCTTCTTTTTTCCACTTATTGAAATGAAATTATTAAATAGAAAATTTGGCCATATGGGTAAAAATTACTGCAAACATTTCGTAACTGAAGTATAGGTAAAAGATTAGAGGAACGTTGGTATCAAATAACAATAAATTAAAAAAAAAGGCAAAGCTCATAATAGAAAGAATTTTGATTACTAACTTAAAGAAATCCGGTCAATATTGATTTTTTTTCGGAACCTAAGAATATGAAAAAACGCCTTTTAAATTAATAAAATATCTTATATATTTTAATTAATTTTTATGATTCAAAAAATAAAAAAAAATTATTGTCATGGTGAAAAAAAACTAAAATGGTGTGACAATACGAACAAATATAACCAACTTAAATCCAATTTTTTCCTTGGCCATTTCCCAAAGGCCAGTCCATACATTTGCAGCTCACCATATAATTAAACCTTATACATTAAAATATTATAACTGCAGGAATATTCAAGTTAAAAAACTTGCACGATATGCAAAAATCCTGACTAGTAACATTGCATTATGCTCTAACCGGGGGCCAGGAACATTCCTAGCAGGAACGTCTGGAGAGTTGGATATTTTCGATAATATATCTTATTGATACATAGATTCAGAGTTCAGATTCTGACATGTGACATACAAATCCAAGTTGGCCTGTAAGAAACACGGCAAGTTGGGTCAAACTTCTATTGAATTACCACCAAGATAAGGGAGGAATTTACACATAGACGTACGAAATATATTAGATTAGTGTCTCCGGGGATCTGTTGCCGGTTTCTCATAGTTACTGTGGCAGACAAATAAAATACCATAATATTATTGTCTTTGACTGTTTGCTAAAGTCTTTTTTTTACAAGTAGGATACGTACGTATATTCGTATTTGTAATATAATATGGCTGTTTCCTCACGTATTCTCCTGCCACATGGAACATGGGACTGATTCTCTGAACGGGATCATCAAGGGTTAAGTAATGAGAGGCTTGCATGAGCATTTACTATAAGGTCATAAAATCGATCGTAATGCATCGCATTAACCAGTTCAAATCAATGCCGTAAATCTAAATACAATGCTGGATTGGAAATGCACAAATACAACTGGGATATTGTTTGATCGTAGGTACGAATTATACCGAGTGACCACAACGAGTTTCGACCGAGTTTCGACTTTCAAATCCGACCTTAGCTAGTACGATACCAATTATTACACCAAAAAATGTGTTTTGATATTATATAAATTCTGAAAATTTTAATATTTTTACCTCTAAAGATTGAAAAAATACTTCTGTACATAATTTTCATCAGTTAAAGTTTTTACCTACTATTTTCATTATTTTGAAAAAAACTGTTAATTTCATTAATCCCAACGCAACGATAAAACTATTTAAAACGACAAGCATACTAATGGACAAATTACGACTAATTATTGCTCATTTAAATTCAGAAAATAACATATTCATTTCTGTTTCATACTTGATCAAATTCCCATTTCGTTTCTATATTTGGCTAATACACCGTCTTTATCATCTCTTTGTTTTTTCAACATAAATTTGTTGTTTGCTTGTCATCACACTGGCGGCATTAAAGGGAAGGACATTATAATTGAAGTTTACTTTGCTTTGGATATGCGTTGGATCAATATGCTTTACTTTGAAAGAGAAATCGCAATTCTGGAAATAATAAAAGCACCAATAACTTTTTTCCATGCATGTATTCATGTTTTATTGAATCCGATATTAAATTTCCATATAATAGGGAACAAAGAGAAACACAAATTTGCAAAACAATCCGGCACAATCAAGCATGTATACAACTGGTTTTATGTCAGGAAAAAAATACCAATGTTCTCTGAGAATAATTCGTCCTTAGTAGTTTTAAGTGAGGCAAGTATGTGCATTTTGCTTTTGTATCCAGAAGCAATGGAAATTCAGATAATATTAAACTGTCGCATTCGACGCGAATGTTTCCAGGAATTTAATAATACAGGCTTTTAGACACTATGGAAACACCAGATTTACTTTAGAATTTACTCAATATTGTTTGAGATTTATCCTTTCCTAATTATTGTTTTTGAGAAGTTTGCAGGAGATTAAAAGCAATTAAAAATCTCACAGATAAAAGTCATTAGCATATAATTCAGTGAAGTATTACGCTTCCAAAATAAATAAAAGCGTTTCTGAATGATGACTATCCAGAGAGTAAAAAAAGTGGAGTTCGTTTTAAATTCGTATGAAAGTTTCCATTGTCCTAATCTATACCAAGATGAAATTGCTTTTGTGAGTACAATAATTGAATGCACACTGCGAAGCATATTTGCTTGATAAATGTTAAAACTAGAATCTCATCATTATTTTGATTAATTGGAGTCATATCTCTCTAGTCGTAGAAATGAAAGAATTCCTTTTCACAAAGACAACGTAATCATTTTAAAAAAATCCCGACTATAGTAAACACAAGTTTTCAAACAAAATCTTTTCACACCTGATATTTCAAATAGATTTTATGATATAAATTTTCAATATTCAGTAAAGATATGAAAATAATAATTGATTCTGCCAGGGCATGACAATGGAATAGAAAGAAGTTCGGTGATGGGTATTTAGGCCCAATTCTATTCAATCCACACCTACAATAGTTCGCAGTGATCAATTGCCGGCACACATCAAATAAACTAGGGCAAAGTAATAGAATAAGAATTCAAGTTGTCACCTCCAGTTCTCCCTGGTAAATAATCGTGTGAGAAGAGTGAAACACCTCTCAGAAAAAGGTGTCAGGTGTAAACGTGAACTATTAGGTCTACGACCTGTCCGAAAAGGCCAAAAGGCTATCCGATACTTTGACACAATAGAACAGATTTATATTAAGGCATTCAGCTTTTTTACATTCACCAATTCATTTTGTGTAAAATTTCTACTAGGTATCTAAAAAATTATATTAAATTAATTAGATACAAAACGCGTGACGATTTTCAATAGCTCTATTCCAAAGATTCTTAGTTGATAGAGAAATTGATTCGTGCAGAGAGTCGAGTTTTCACTTAAAATTTTGTGCAGCATACAGTAAGTGAGCCGAGAGAAATCCGCATGGAATGGAAATCCCAGATTCCCAGGTTTCCGGGTATAAACGTTTTCCTAAAAAAATATCTGCAGAATTCAATTTTCTATAAACTGCTTAAAGCCATATGGGCGCTGAAATATTTTTTGCTGTTTTACATTTTGACATGGATAATATTTAACTAAGGTTTAAAGTTAAATAAATGTAGATTTGTAATAATGAAATAAAATTGCGCTCTAGTTCAAAAGGAAATTGAAGAAAAAAATGTTAGTTAACTAGAATAGCGTCTAACCAACTTTTTAAAACGTAGTATAAAGTTTCAAGTAGTAATCTCCTTAGCTGAATAAATTGTTGCCTTGTATCCAATTTGAGTAATCCTTAAGGATTTAGACAACTCCTCTTAAGTAGTGCCCGTAACTTGTCTGCTTACTGGTACAAATTGGCAATCAAAGCTAGCTGATACACTGTATATATCATTGCCTGGAACCAATTAAGGTAAACTGGATTCATAAAATTAGTCGATTAGAATTAAAATGTACTGTAGAAAATTATAAAATTAATATCAGATATTTTTGTGTGACTTTTATCCTTAATATTCATTAAGAAAAATCGTTGCAGATAATAATACCACCAGGTTATGAAAACATTGCAATATAAACTAATAAACTTACATAAATAAAAGCCTGCCAGGAAATTTATTATTATTACACACATGTAAGTTTTATATTTTCAAAAGTCGGCACGCAAGTTCCCCTTGTCGATTAAACTCCAAAACGACAAACTTTCCTGTAAATGTTGTGCTAGGTGGAATCTTACGTGTAGGGAATTCATTAAAAAAGACTTTTAGGGGCGTAATGTCGTCTAATGAAAGTCATCTAAAGGTATTTGTTGGATAAAGTAATAATTTACATATAAATTATTCAATTAAAATACGTAGGTATATGTCTGAATAATTATTAGCATGTATACACATAAAAGGTAAATATAGCGACTGAACAGAATAACAATGTTCGTTTATTACAACACGAAAGAGGACGAAGAACATTAATTATTTTTGTATACAGCATTCGGAAGTTTTTGTGGGCACTTGGTTTTATGTATTGATACCAAAGTTTAAGACGGTAAGTAAAATAAAAGTTTCAGCAAAACAGTTTTTATTGAACTAAAAGTTTTTAATTATTATATAAAAAACAAATGAATATCGATTTTTTTCAGATATGTTTTTATTCAGTTAGACTTGGTTCATTAAAATGTGAATAATAGAACAGTTTCTATTATTTTCATCCACAGCACTCACACAAATTTAAATTCAAGTAGAAATACTTACCTAAAATATTTTTGTTTTTGATTAATAATTCAAAACATCCTCACATATAGGGTGTTCCATTTAAAAAAATGGTTATGTCCATATCTGAAATAATCGACATTCAATTATTTTTTAATTGCTGCCAAATAAAAATTTAGGTCACACCCTGCAACTTTTGCATAAAACATTTTTTTCTAATTTCCACAATAAACTCGTAAATTCTGATTAAAATGTGTACGAAACACTCTACGTTACTTGTTCGAAAAAAAAAAAGAAAACGTGAGCGTAATAAATTTACTTATCTGACGTTTTCTGCTCACCTTCCTACCATTGATTAAAGGAAAATTAAAGCAAAATATATAAATGAAAGACCGTATAATCCCATTTAGCACTTACCTGTAAACGTATTCTCTAAACGAATTCCACCCCAATTTCCTGTAACAAAAAATATTTCCCTTAACGAAAGAATGTCTTTTATAAATAACGCATTTAAATATGATCTGTATTCATTCGGCTTCTTAAATAAAGCATCCACAACTTGATATTTTTAAAAGAAATTTAAAATTCTATAGGGGCACTTTAGAATATATAACGAATCAATACCCTCGGCTGTTATTTGCATAATCGTAAGGACTAACACCAAAATGAAAATTTTAGTGCTCTTAGGGGTTTAGAAGTATTTTGATGTGCGAAACCTTAATCACGCTTTAGACCTAAACGAAGCCTAATGCTGTATGAAAGGAATCAACATAGTTCTATGGCTGCGAGGGACAGATAAGTGAGTTTCAGGAGGAATTTATTTTTTTGCATAAAAGCCCATTAACCTTTCCCAGGTGAAAAATACATGTAATTTGCAAGAGAATTGTAGATAAGGTTTAGTTTCGGGGCCATACAGCATGGAAAATGATTCTAAATAAAATATGTTTGAAAGGTTTTTGTACTAAAATGGCGATGCTAATATCACAGCTATAAAAGTACCTAGTATCTACTCTTCTTCTTCTGTATTAAAATGTTTCACGCTGTGTATTGCACATAAGAATTTCAACACGGCAAAAATAAATGGATAAATATTCTTGGGGTATCAACCTTTTAAAGCCGAACAGGCTCAGTTCATTTAAAGTCTACTAATCTTCCCTAAATCTATCACAATAGAAAATCTTGCAATTCAGCTGTTTGACGACCTCTCATAGAATTAAAAGCTTTTCTAAATGTCCATTTTGAACACTTTATCAAATATCTACAAGGATTTATATATTTTTTTTGTCGGAACCTCCCTCAGTTCACTGGCTTACGTCGTGAAAGCGATGATAGCACAATTTTTTATCCTATTATCTGCCTTAGAAATAAAAATGAGGGTAATTTATTATTTTTAATAAGATGATCAATAAAATTACTTGCGATAGGGGATTATATAGAAATGCAGCTTTTACAAATTGTGTTATTTTCCTACTCCGAATTAGTACAAAGTGTATAACTGACAGTTAAAAATGCTCAACTGCAGCCAGGGCCTGCAATATAGGAGCTGGCAATAATTACACCCATTGTAGAAATGTATCGTAATTCTTATTACGACTGTCTTGTCTAAACAAGAAAAGCATGTAACAAAAAATACAAAACAAATTATGCTACCTTAAAGATTTACAGTATTAATTATTGTCCTTGGTAAGTTTCTATTTTATTTAAAATGAGAGGAAAGTGGTTCATCATTTTGTTAGCGAAGAAATGGACCGACATGATATCTGATCCATTTCCCGGCGTAATTACTTACAGTTTAAAAGTTCCTAAAATACAACAGAGGTAGGTACTTAAAACATTAAGTACAATTTAGATTTTATACCTGATGTATTCAAAATATCGCGTGTAGCCTTCCACCTCGAAACCCTTAATGCTATCCCTTTTAACGAACATTAGCTGCTCAACTAAACGGCCAATTATCACCCACCATGAAGATATAATAAGCCTAAATTTTGCCCATTATTCAACAATTTAATTACATTATGGTTTAATTGGTAATGTAAACCAAGTTAATTCAATAAATTATACATAATTACCTTGTTATTGTGACATTCCCTGGGTTAAAGGGCGCTTACGAAAAAAAAACAAATAATCTTTCATCTCGCTCCGTCTTATGCCTCCACTCAGATTGGCAGTAATAGCACTGTATAAACTGTGAAGGAGATAAACAAGATCTTATTATGGATGCCATATGGGAGATGAGCCTGAGAAAGAATTGCCTTTACGTTCCGCCTTGTCACTTTCAAGTCAATAATTACTTGTCAAAAGAACTACCGAATTAAGGCCCTTTAAGCTGTCACCTATCCTATTATTGTGTAATTTAGAAGGCTGGCGTAATTGGAAACAAAGCAGCAACGTTTGATACAATCAACACAAGGGTTTTATTAAATATTTTTACAGTTCGTTTATTGAATTAAAATTAGAAAAATCATTTAAGTGTCGATTATCTAGGAAACTATAAATCATGGGATATGTTTTTACACAGCCGATTTTAAAATCGTACTGTTTATCCAATCCTAGCAAAAATTGGGATTTGTGGTTTAAAAAACTTGGGGATGGCAAAATAATGTCAAAATTTGCGTAATAAATTAACACCTAGGTATGTTTAACCAGTTGGAGAAACTTTATCGAAAACGATCAGTGATAGGTTTATTTCAAACTCACCAAATTAAACAATCGTATTTATACATATGTATAATAGATATAAAACAAATTCTTTTAAAGTACTTACCCTAAAAACATTTTGCTCTTTATATGCTCAACCTATCAACCCTTACAAACAGTTAAGTCATGTAGGAAGCAATAAATTACGTGGGACGGGTAAAAAGGGATCTTTTTAAGTAATTTGTGTTAAAATATGCACAATGCTTTAAAATTGAAATTAAAGGGTAAATAAATTAACATTATTACCATACCATAAAACTTTGGAGCACTTTAATAGGTAGGGGATACAATACTATTATACACTTAGTTATCGCGAAAATTAAAAGGTACATAATATATTCGAAATGGAATGGATCTTGACTTCAATAATATTAAATCTTCAACACTTCATGAGATTTTCATAATAATGTTTAATAATTTTTTATTAAATATTTTTTAATGAAATAAGAATGTCTAATGCATACTTTGTTTCAATTAAAAATATTTAGTAGCCATTTTTAAACTTCTTATAGTCTTTAAAAATATTTATTAAATATTTTTAATTAATTAAAAATTTAGATTTTTGGGGTATTAGGTCCAATTTAATTAAAACACTATTACATTAACTTGCCGATGTTTCGGTATAATTTATTACCATCCTCAGGGCACTGTAAGATATAAATTAATTATTGTAAATTTTTTGGCATATAATAAAATGTTATAAAATGAACCCAAAATATAGAAATAATATTTAAACAATTACTTAATCATTACAGTTATACATATTGAAGGAAATTTTTAATTAAGTTCACGTATTTGAATATTGCAACCTCTATGAGGCAGAAGTTAAAACAAGTTTAATTATGTGGAAAACTGCGAAACCTGTGTACATTTATTGCTTGTTTAACTAAATCACTTGTATTTTTATATTTGGGAATTTTTAATTGAATTAAAAAGTCTCACTTCATTAAAAATATCTAATAGAAATTTTTAAATTATTAGAAATATTTGGTAATATTAAAAATATAGACTAGAAATATTTAATTTAAATAAGCAAATATATCCATATATCCATTTGAGCAAATAAATCTATTATTTATTTTTAATACAAATAGAAACATTACCAAATATTTCTAAACCATTCAAACATTTCTACTACATATTCTTTAATAAATTAAGATATTCTAGTACAAATTTTTAATGGAATTAAATATTATTATATATTTAATTAAAATAAAAATATCTATTAGATACCTATTTTCAGTTTAACTGGGGATATCTGAAATTCATTAAATTGAAGAATCTATTTTATTTTATTTTAACGAAAAAGTTTCTCTTGTCAAACAATAATATAGCAAATATTAATTATTGCTATTTTCGACAGTTCTGTTTTATTATATTTATACCTACTAATACCGCAGAAGCGTCTCAAATATACTGAAACAAAGCAGCTACACAAATTAAAGCAAAAAAGATTTAATTCGAGATTTTAGCTTGTTGGCATTATACGATAAGGAATAATTCATTTTATATTATTTACACCCATTTTGCGCAGTTTCTTCGCCAGTGAGCACCCTCTCGGCAGAGACAAATAACTTCCAGATTAAACATTTATTAACCATAAACTCTTAAGCTTGTGATTTACTACTGCCCCGTATATCCCCGAGTCCATTTCTTATTTACAACAAATCATAAAGCACAAAACAGGAAAAAAAAACAAAATAACAAAACAAGTAGCGTACGTCCGTTTCAGAACCTTTTATCGACAATATAACTAGTCCATTAACCATTTATCATTTTCCATTCGACCAGAGGCCACTTTTTCTCCGGTTCTATTCCTTCTATCTCTGGTGTCGTAATAAAATCCTGAGTGCTGCGGCCACCACAAGATGGTTTATAATTCAGTAGGTCAATATGTGGCTAACGCGTAATAAATTCTACAGCTTGATATATTAATCCGACCAATATACTTTATAATATATAATGTCAAGGAAATAATACTGTCATATTTTAAGTTTTTTATACGGGACGTTACGGAGCCTCTATAATATTCTTCAGGCATGAAAACCCGAACGATGGCTAGAAATTGAAATATTTTACATTTAGGGTTCAGATAAATATTCTTGGAGAACCTTTTGGTAGCACTGACGTAGTTTGCATTACAAATTTGAACCATTACCGATTTTATTTCAAAAGCATCTTCTTACCAAATTCACTTTCGCCTCTTGGAGACTAAATTCGAATTCTTGACCCGACTATGGTATCTGTTCAGGTCTGGTGCTTGCTACGTTACTGTCCACCGCTTTTCGCTCCGGACCCAGACCGGAAAAATGAAACACCTCTGCACACCCGCCGGATACACCGACTTTTTACGTACCGAGATGTTCTATCACTGCAGGGCCAGGGCTGGTGTATTCTCGAACCTTCTGGCGGTATTTAACTGCAGGCAACGGTTTAATTAAGTGAATTTAACTGGCGATATAAAGTGCACTGTAAATTTTTACGATCTAGACATCAACCTGTTTCAATTAATGCATAGGTCTCTGTAGGATGGTTCGGAATATGATAAGTAGATTCGTTCTGGTTTTGCATTTAATTATATGAGAACAATGAGTGGAATTAATAGGTTTTACACTTAACAGGCAGAAACTCAGTTTGCTATTTATGATTCATTGAGTAAAACATATTTTTGAAGGATTATGATCTTTCTCAGCGGCCCAAAAAAGCTTTAGATGAACTAAAAATATATTTAGATGTCTTGATATGTACGATAATATAATGAGGTAATATTTGATTCCACATTAACTAGAAATGCGAAAGCAATTTGCTTCTAATCCAAAAATATGTTTACAAGCTGGTAACGTGACGACCATAACAGTTCTTCGGAATAATTGCCTTGTTCGAAATAATTGAATCTCAATGTGCAGACGTGTATTCCGAAGGGCAATTTCGATAAATTACCGGACCGTAGTTTGTATTTAACCTCCCTTGTTGTGCAATCCGGAATATAACATATTTAGCAATGTGCATGATGTACCCATACTATGGATAGCGGGGAGGACAATAGAATTAGAAACTGTCACTTGTTATTAGTCCGGAACATAATGTAATTAACTTGTCTAACCATGAAATACATGATAGCCGTTTTAAGCTCGAATAAAAAATATTTAATTTAAATCCTGGCCAAATACGTTGTCCGGGAAGTTAATTAAAATGTACTCGATTGCTCCAATATATTCAGGTAAGTAACGTCAATCAGAAATAATATATCAAATACCAAGCTTTCGCCCAGTTGATGATTTGTAGAAGCTCCAAAAGAGGACCACGACAAGATGGTCCAATGGCCAAGAATTCAATATAATCGACGTGGAAAGAATCCTGGAGCTCTTTTAAATAATAAATATCACAATTTCTCCAGCTTTCTGAGTTAACTAATATTTAGTAAATAGTAAAGAAAATAGTAACTTTAACGCTGCAAGAAATCTTGGTATTAAATAATAGCTCCCAACGCTGGAAAATTTGGAACAAAACGTGCACCTAATAACGTGAAGTGACTAATATTTATCGCTTCGTACAATAACAGTAGCGACGTACATATATTTATTTGACTGAAGAGATTTATATTTAAAATTTGCAGATAGCGTTAAAACCCTTGTCCCATGTAGCAACAAATTAAGTTAATTTGTTTTTTTGCCGTAGATAAAATATACGAGACCAGGTTTTTCACTACATGTTGGCGTTAAAATTATTGAGCTGAGAGAGCAAAACGACGTTTTAACATACCGACATTCGCACGAATTATTTAATGTCAGCACACATAATTCCCTTACACCAATTTGTTTGGATTGTTTGTCGACGCTTTCTGACTCTTGGAGAAGTCGTTATTTTCGAATCTTTAAAAGGAAGTTGGCATATTTTCACTGATTGTTGTTGACGTCAAATTTTCCATTTCAGTAATGATGATCACGCAAAATTGGATACGATTGGAATAATTATTGTAAAAAACCTATAGTGACCTTAAAAGTTTAAAGGCAATCCAAGTCAGAGGAACTTAGAAACATGATTCCATTCCAAAGTTTTCTATATTTGCACTTTTCCCCGCCTTAATATATAAAATTTTACAGAAACATTTCCTTAATTGATTTAATCGAGACCTCTCAAAATAAATTGTCAATCATATCTTTCAAAAATTCTCTCAGCAAATACACCGGAACAGCAGCATATAAATGAACAATTATATAAAAAGGCGCTTGTAGTACTTCTTAATAACCCTAAATTGTTTCTATATGCCCCAAAATTATTTTACCCATTAAACACAGTCATTACGATGAAATACCAAATTCTTAAATTTCAGCTATAATTAATGATCCACACGCATCGAAAATTGTTCGGTAATTTTAAACTTGAACCAGTTTTTGAGTTGAGCTGACCACACGTGTTATTAAAGTTATATTAAGTATTAGTTCTACGAACACTTTAAATAATTATAATTATATAAAAAAAAGGCACCAAGAGCGATTAAATTACCTAACTATATGTAACTATATACATTTTCAACAACTGTCAAGAGCAAGTTTCTTATAAAAAAATAACTAGTGGACGAGCAATCCAAAAAAATTGAGGCAAGAAATAATACTGTCCTTCATTAAAAGATTTTTCTACGAAAGCGTAGAAATGCCATAGTGATTTTTATTTTATAATTTACAGTTTAAACTGGGAATTATGTATAATTCCCAGTTCCAACAGGGAATTATGTATAATTCCCAGTTCTACCTGGGAATTATGTATAATTGACAGTTAAAGTGTACATAATTCCCAGTTTAAAGTGTAAATTATAGAATAAAAATCACTATGGCCTTTCTACGCTTTCGTACTTTTCAATGTATAAAATGAAATGAATCTATGTCCAAGTATTGTTAAGGCATCATTACAAAATAGTGGATACATTTTCATTTGAATTTAAATTGGCTTTCCATCTTCTATTGTTCCTAAAAAAACTGCACCCTGTAAATAATCTAACTATCGGGCTGAAAAATAATCCACCCATGTTAATTACCCTCTAAAAGAAAATCCATTAAGACCAATATAAAAAAAACATTTCCCTTAAATTCCTTCAAACCTGAATTACCTTACGTGCCGGTATTTTTTTACTATGCGACACAAACTAACTGAATTATATTTAATTCAATCTATATAAGTAGAAGGGTATTCGATAGAGTCAACTACATAATACCATACTTAGTATAATGATTCGAAAAACAATGCTCAGTCTTAAAGTAATGGCTTTTACATCCAAAGCCTTACTTACTGTGTTGTTTTAACGTCTACGACCTCACAAACAAACAAAGCCTACTATAATTGATTTCGCATTCCCTTTAACTTTAAGTTCTACACTAGAAAAAACATTAACCCATCTAATTAATGCCGGTATAGAAGTTAAATTTCCTGAAAATAAATTATTAGGCCATAAAGAAACATGAAGTTCGTGTAATTTATCTGCAGTAATCACTTTTCATTAAGGTCTAATTGTCGTACTGTAATAATAAAAAAAGTGATTATACTGGCAATAAATGCTTGTTAACAATCAACCAACAGTGAAATTGGATGTATAGTGTAATTATTATAACAGGCTTTCCACCAATTTATGCCCAACATTTATTTTCAAAACTGCGGAATTGTTTTATATGTAAAAACAGCTACCCATAAAATTTTTTCTGTACGAAAATACCATTAAACACTAAAAGTGAAGCTGAGGCAAAGGGACAGAAACTGGAAACATGGGTAGTGATGTCATATTTAAAATTAAAATGTACCAAAAAAATTAAATTTGAATATACATACTATATATTTTATACTTCACTGGAACCAAGAGTTGCTTTTGAAAAATTAGGTTTTTCAGGAGATGGTAACGACAGAACTATTATCGAAAATTCTCAAAAAATAAGGGTTTTTGATGTTTACGTTGTGCTAATTTTTAAAACAATTCTTCTATGGGAATAGTATTACACCACACTTATATTGATGATGTATCATTCCTTGTGGTCGCCTGGTATGCAAATAGCAACCCAAACATTTTATTTCGCCACCAATTCCTCTTTAATTAAGAACAAGTGTAGCAGGACGTATTTCACTTGTGGGTAAATATTAAATTAAACCCTAACCACCTCTGTAATTCCTCACCCTGGGCATGAACCAACTCAATTACAATGCAATGGGAACTCCCAAAAGCCATGTATTCTGGCAATGTCAATATTTGTCTGAATTTTAGCAAATGAGAGTTGTTAATGAGATATAGGCCCAGCCCGAATATAGGTCGGCAAGAAGATATGAAATGAATGTTAGGATTGTCTTCTGCTCCTTGTTTGCAAATTTGCAGCAAACATCTGACGCAAGGCTTACGGAGAAATTTAATTAGGAGCATCGCCTGTTTTTGTTTATTTTAATCTTCCCTGAGCTACTACTCCATAGTGAATAATTTTCTAAGGTTGTATTTCATTTTGTTCCTATTATATTCGTTAAAGGTGAAATTAGACACGCCAGATTAAGTACGGTGTCTTATTTACTTCCTCGCAGGATGTACATTTTACTGCTCGGTTTGCGTACACAGAGTGCTCCGATATTAACGAACCACCCCATAACATAAAATAATAAAATCCAAAAAGGTGGTATTTAAGAAAATGTCTTACTAGTAACACCGATGATTATACCTTTGTTTCGCAAAAGCTAATTTAAAATTAAAATTTTAGAGTGTCCTTTATTTTCCTTCGTATTCAATTTTTCCACTTTTCAATTCAGTTATTGTTCGATTTCTGATATTCCGCCAGGCACACATTGTTTGTGAATACCTGGAAAAAAATTTATGATAAAATGTTGATATAAAAACTTCCCTTCGGTTCCCATGCAGCGCTGTTTAAATCACCCTGCGTCCTTTACATTAAATGCAAACAGCGCCGATCATGACCAAAATGTCAATACGGACCGCAATATAACCGTCATGTACCAAACGCATTAGTCAGCCTAGTATACGAGCTGTCCGACTCTAGTTTGTTGTTATACTTCCCTGTTGCGGTTTCTGTAGTAATATGTCAGGTTATCCCATAACTGATCACCGTCCCCGGTCGATTCGTATCATAGGAAAACAGTGATATGCGATACTTATGAGAAATGTTTATTTTACTTGTCAATAAATATTTGTTCATGGCCTTTTTCATCGGTGTGTGGTGGATCAGGTTACGCTTTAGAAGGTGCGACAAGTTTGTTCAATTAATGATGACGGGCGCTGGCACAGAAGCATTACATTTTTCTTTATTTTTTAAAGAGTCCACCCTCAAATTTGTAAATGTTTCGTGTGCATTGTTTGGAGAGAGCTGTTTTGGGTCGTATTTCCAACGTATATATCTTTTTCTACAAGAGATAGACTATACAGGACGGAAAATATGTAGAAAGTATCATTACTTTAAACCATGCTTCCTTGAATGGTACTCCACGAAGGACAGATCTAACACCAAAAACTTAAAATTTGAGAGTAAGACGAAAGCAAAATGTAATTAGATAATGAGTTTCGTAAGTGCTCTTCCTGGTAGAAAAAATGTATTCATTAGAGCAAACCAGTAGTTTATGAAGAAATTAAGAGCGATGTTTTTAGTCACTTTAATGTAAGTTTGCCACGTTAATCCCTAAAGTTCATTCCCCTTTGATTGAAACGATTTAAAAAAACATACGTCTTGCACATCGGGGAATAACTTCAACAAGAAGAACAAAATAATATATTGCTTAGTAAAAATTTTAGTTAAACCCACAGAAGGTAATAAAGAATACTCAACAGTTCAATTTTGCAAATAAATACCTACTGTACATTGGATGGTAAAAATAGGGTTTCCTTCAGAAGGAACTCTTAATTCGCCCGGTATAAGGTTGCACTGACGAAAAGAGAAACCTTGAATTTATGGCGTCCAAAAGTCAGCCTTCCTGCGTAAAGTTCTAATTTGTTCCGCAATTATAAAAGATTTTATCGTTCACTTAACTCTTTGTCCCATTTGTTAGAGACATTGTTTATCGCCACGCTCCGGTTGAAATGATACTGTGAGATTCCTCCCAAAAATCACGTCCGGGGCAATTAATAGACCCTAGCAGACTCCTTATTTACTTGAAATGGAGAGGCAAAGCAAGGCGTCGGAACTAAACATCCTCTCATTGTTGTGGACAATGCAAAATCGTTTTGTCACATTGCCTTAAATCAGAATAATTAGCCAATACTTAAAACTTTACTGTAAATCGAAAATAAAGCTACCTTCGCGTAATTCTTGAAAATACAGCCATTCTTTTTATGCACACGTATCAAAATCAAGTGACATTTACTAGAAAGCTACCAGACTGATTCTTACACATCCAGACCACAACTAACAATATAGAATGCATATGTCACAAACATTTGACTGGGTTGATCTGATTGGATTAATCTAATTGGATGGATCTGATTGAATTGATGTGATTTAATTGATTTTTTGGATTGGATTGGATTGGATTGGATTGGATTGGATTGGATTGGATTGGATTGGATTGGATTGGATTGGATTGGATTGGATTGAATCGGATCGGATCGGATTGAATTGGATTGGATTGGATTGTATTATACTACCCAAATTTTGGAGTATGTTTTAAGTTGGCAATTGTATCCGCAAAAATGGTGTTGGCTACTATTTTGTTTATCGCTCTGTTAACTTATTTTAGCATGCATATGGTTATTTCTACTTACGTGACAGATTTCAAGGCAAATTAAACGTTTTAACATTTGTAATATTTGTTCTGCTTGACTGAAATGACCGTTGGCGGTTTCTCGTACGTAACTTTTATGGTAGTCTTCCATATAATGACGTGCATGTGCAATTCTTACAGCATTCTGTATCGGATTGCCGGAGAGCAGAAATTGCGATATAAATGGAAATCGCTGTGTTCTAGACGCGGAGGACAATTTAATTAGAAAAGATGTTAAATGGGAGCAGGGCATTTCTCCCTCTTTATATGGAAGTTTGAAGTCGTATAAATGGCTACTTTAGATAGAGATTTTTACTTTGTTTAGTTTTGTATTTATTTTTGCTTGTAGCAATTGGACGTCGCAGGATTTCTGCTCACGGATTGTTTTCTTTTCATTATAAATTGCAAATGTGAAAAAACTGAATTCTCTAAAAAATATGCTTGAGAAAATATATATCGTGTTATATTGTAAAAGAAAAACGCTTGCAAGCGGCAAGAAATACACAGCAGGAAAAGCGACTTGACATACACGCAACAAAAACAATGATAATAATAATAATAGTAATCTATTAGTGGCTTGGATTGAATTTCATAATTACACTTGCTCAGATGTCTTGCGATACCAACACCACTAGTGAGATCTTTGTTTCTGTTTGTTTTCGTGATCGATGGATAAGTCGAAGAGGGTCAATTGAATGACCACCTAGGTCTCAAGATTTAACTCCTCTCGATTTTTTTCTATGGGGATTTCACCAAATTGAAATGGATCCAAAGTCCATAGAAAAAACCGCATTTAGCGTAGAGCATGGTCATTTCGAATACTTTAGAATGCCGCTTGACATTCTAAAAAAACACATGCCTATAAAATAGTAAATTTATTCCATACATTTGTTGCAAAAGTTTCATGCAATGCAAATTATCAGATAATTTAAATTCAATTTCCATTATCTGATAACGGAAATACGGTATCTCCATAAATTCAATTGTCATTATCTGATAATACGTAAAAATCCCGAGTGTACATGTTTGTACACCGAACAAAATAGTTTTTAAAGTTCTAGCAATTCAAGTTCAGTTTCGCAGACTTTAGTCCAGGACGTTCTGAACTGGGTCACCAAGCACAGCTGGTATTTCCATTGTTTGATAATGGAAATACGGCATTTCCATTTTCAGATAATGGAAATTGAATTTAAATTATTAGATAATTTAAATTGATTTTAAATTATCATAATTTCAATTCAATATCCATTATCTGATAATGCTAAATACCGAATTTCCATTATCAGATAATGACAATTGAATTTAAATTATCAGATAATTTAAATTCAACTGTCATTATCTAATAATGGACATACACCATGTTTTTCAATTTTATTAGAATGAATTCCGTACCTGATTTTATATATTTTATTAGATATTAAAAAGATAAAGCGCATTTTAAAGAATGACCGTTAAATCGTATCGAGAAAAGTTTATATTGTAATAAATACATACGGAAAAAACGTATGCATAGTTGATTGATGGATTTTGATGGAGCGGATGGGTATCCATAACCCATTTGCAGGGTTAATGAAGTAACATTTTTGTTTTCAGCGCTATATTAATGACAGTCACTAGCCATTGTTTTTCAGGCCGACCGACGATTTCAAAGACTTCAACATCTCATTTTTATCAAATTTTCCGTTTACCATATAACCAGTCCTTTTTTAAAGCATTTTTAGTTTCAACGATACCGTTTAATCCATCATATAGAAAAACAGAACTGCTTTTAGTATATTTATTGATTGCTAACGATATTAAAATATATATTAGGTACACATCTATTACCTAATATTCGATGAGAGCTGCGTATTTCTTAATTTAACAGAGTAGATCCTCTTGTTTATACAACGTACATTAAATTATGATCCCTTCAAGCTGTCTGTTGTTTTTGGCGGTGGATTAATAACTGCCTTACATACGTCTTCTTTAGAAAATGTACTAAAACATGGATAAATTTGGAATTCATATAAGTGTACGTTATTAGATTCTCATTTGGAAAGGTAGAGGAATGTTGAAGGCTTTAAACCTTCATATTAATTTCGTAACTTAGTACTTGTAACTAAGACTGTGGGTTAACGCTTCTTATAATCATATACTCAATAAATGTATTTTTAAAACCTCTTTTCTCTTTAGAAAGGCTTGAAAAAGAAGGAACCAGTGAAACAAGGCTCGAATAATCTGTCTAGACGTGGATCCTAACCAAGTACTGTTTAACAAAAAAAATTAGAGATAATATTAAATTGTAGATATTTGAAGAGAATTATTATAGGATTTTTGTAGATATTTAACCCTGATTTTCTTCTGAAATATGCATCGAATACTAAACACAATTTGTGATCAACGACAACGAAGGCAAAATATAACTTGCCTCAATTAAAAACTATATTAATTTATTCTTCCTCCAGAACATCGCATCTTCTTCATATTCCACATCTGACGCCTTCCTACCTGATGGGAAGGGTTGGTCCATCAGTCACCACCCATGATTATCATAAACACTAAAAACATAACGCAAGAGATCCCATTTAAAGATAACAAAATTCTAACCAGCCCCCATCTCCAGCATCCTGAAATGAAGGTATCAATTTTGTATAATCACTCTTTATAACTAAGAACTATTTTATAATGACTGCCACCTGTTTTAGTTTCAATACGTACCCAACTCAACTTAAATTGTTTATTTTTTATTGTTGCCGACCTTGTCCTAATAGATACACAACGGAAATGACTGTGAGCATCACAGAGACAAGTACGTTGGAATACAATGGATGTACCTGTCTAGAAATATAGTTGATTTGGAACCATTTATTGGATGTAACTTTTATTTTCCTGTATTGAATATAGTATAGTAAAAACAAAGAATAGAAACATTCTGGTTTTTCCACCCTGCATTCGCTTTTTTGACAATTAGTATTGAAATCTGCGCTCGTACCTACCGGATATTAACCGCGTAAAACATGAATGCTATTACATTCCCATAACAAATTTGCATACACAATGTCGGAGCATGTATTCCGAAAATTAACATAAGATTAATATTAAGATATTCGCTAGCTTATTGGAAAACAGGAAAGCTCTACCTATAAACTGACTATAAAAGCTTAATAAATGTACCAAGGCACTGGAAATCTTAATGAAGAGGATGGTTACACGTACATGAAACAGCTGTTATAAAACACTTGATGTGATGATGTGTAGATTCTAATTTTTAATTCTGCTTATGGTGGGGATGGTAAAGAAACTTAATTTAAACAAATGAAGGATGCTGTACAACAGGATGAAAACTATCCACAAAACTTCTAAAACGTACAAACCTATACTAATGCCAAAAGACCTAAAAATATTACACGAGCACCAATTTACCAAATGAGAGCTACTTAAGCATTCCGGGGAAAAATTGTATTTTCTGTTGAAGTAGAGAAGAACCAAACCAACTAAGTATTCAGAAACAAAGTGGGGATGTTCGAATATGAATAAGAGTAATTAGGAATTCAGACAGGAGGTTCTTGAACTTGGTGTATTATTTTTGCTTCTGAAACATAGTTTCATGTTAAATGTTGAAAGACAATAATATTAAGCCGAAACGAGTATTTTTAATAATAACCAATTGGGGGACCGTAACACTCTGGCCAGCAGCATCTGGATTTTATAAAGGCAAGTTTTCCCACCAAGCTGCTCTCTCACATTCCGTATTTTTTTCTTGGAGATTTATTTATATTAGTTAACATAATGTGTTTAACGAGGGTGTACGTTATATAGGGTAAGTACTGCGCGCCCTTGTTAGAGCCGTCAATTTCCATAATTTATTATAATTAGAACACCCACCTGCGTACTCTGTGGTTTCGGGTTGACTTCAAATTTAATGGTGTCAAGACTTATTTATTCACAGCATCTGTGATGTTAACAATTAACGAGATTGAAAATCAGAGCCAGATAAGTAGCTTAAAATAGTTGCAGGAGATGCAACAGATACAAATTTGTACTTGTACCATTGACAAAATAAATTCGACCAAACCAATAGTAGATTATTTTTCCATGGGGTTCTCTATATACCTACTACTTCTTAAGGGTACATACAAGATACAATAAATAATGTAAGCATTTTGATGAATTAGGTTTATAGAGTTCTTGATGCTAAACAATTATT
Source organism: Rhagium mordax (assembly GCA_963680705.1). NCBI lineage: Eukaryota > Metazoa > Arthropoda > Insecta > Coleoptera > Cerambycidae > Rhagium > Rhagium mordax. The sequence goes on along the minus strand of OY796658.1, from coordinate 93,937,016 downwards.
ATTTACGAAAATAAATTAGTTTTGGGATTTCAGATTTTCTACGCAAACAGTTTAATTGTAGTAAACAAAAGAAGTAGCACCCTTACTTAAAGCGATTCTCGTAATTTTTCATTACAGCGAAACAATTTGTACTAACTTTTACGCCATTTACAATTCGAACTTAAACTATTAACTTTTTCCAAGTCATATACTTTAAGAGCAAAAACAATGATCTGATTGCTTAAACTGACGCGACTGTATTTATCTCAACGAGGCTATAAAGTGGAAAGCTTTCTTCTTCCAATATAATCAGAATAATAGTCACTTCATTAACATTCGCTAAAAGCGACATTTTTAAGACTAGCTGACATCGGCGAAAGTATGTGCGAAAACGGACAAAATGAATTTTTTCTTCTAGTAACAATAGGAATAAAAAAGTAGTTCCTACTTTAATATCGTCTTCACAGACTCCTGAAAATCACTTCACGCTCCGCCACCCTGTATTTATTTTATCTACATAATTTAACAGTATTTGCATACCATTTATAAGGTAAGGGGTTAAAACAGTTACAGTAACTAATACTCCCAAGTTTTATTTCCTGCTGACACGTAAATTATGTTTATTTTATTAAACTGTTTACCAATCTTAAACCAATTCTAGCCTCGCCACGGCACGTTATTTATTCCTGTCACGGTTTTTCCATTTATTTGTTTTTCTTATTGTTGTTATGGTGGATTTCAGAAAATTATTTAACGCACCAGTAGGTATGTGGTACATCTGAGCCATTGCTGCATTCCAAATTGCACAGTGAGAGTCACAAAAACATGGAATGAATAACACAAAAGATTCTTCTGTAAATTATTCTAATTCTAAAGTTTTGGGATATATTCGACATTGAAACTTTTCTTGCGCCTTGTACTTCATAATTTTCCTGATCATACCTGCCGCACGTTGTATAAGTAGAGGGTGGGTTGGACCATAAATTTTAAACATACATACTAACAGGTCGAAACAATTGTCTGTTGTTGGTAAAAGTGTAAGAAATGCACAGTGATAGCTAAATATCGAATATATCTTTTTAGATATAAATTTTAAATAAAAACTAATCAGTAGCTTAAGGAATACTGATGGAACGAGAACTAGCTGAAACGGATTTGAAATAAATTATCTTTTATTTCCAATGCTGATGAAAAGCCAATTTACTGAATAAAAGCTTACTAGTGTTACATTATTTTGCGTCATTTTACTAATAGATTTAATTAACGCTATAAAGTTACCCGAGTATCGAGTTTTTCCATTACGTGTGTGGGCGAAGTCGACAAATTGTTCTAATTATAAACATCCAACGCCGTGGAGCTGTTTGTGTGCAAATTCATGACAAAATAACAAAAGATTAACCATTTGAAAAGCTACTTAATTAAACGTCACACTCTGTACCATACTGTCGTGGTCACTAAAACCACAACAATCCATCGAATAAACAACGAGGTCCCGGAAATTCAGCCTTGCAAGGGAAAAGCGAAGACCGGGTTGACATTCATGCAAAAAATGGTGTGATGGTCTATAAACTTATTCTCACAGCGACAGATTAGACGAGATGAATCATGTTATGTGTGATATAAATTTAATACGAAACTGTTTCGAACATAACGTGGCCACATGTGCCTTTCCGTCTTATGATAATAAACAAGGAATGGATAGAAAATTTACTTCGTCTCTTAGGCGGCTTGTTTGGTAATTCTTCCCTTGAAATTCAGTCAAAATAAGGGTCGCTTTTTATTTTTTTGTAGCCGCTTCATCAGTTACAAAAAAAAATGTCCCGATGTTTCATTTTTTATTTCTTTTTACCTAATACGTACATAACATTTTCCTCTTCACATATCAATCTTAATTAAGCGCGTGATTAGGCTTCCTTTATCAAAATCATATATAAGAATACCAAGCAAATATAAGATCATATCTTATCAAGAAGAAGTAATAATAATAATTCCTCTGGACGATTTATCTTAAGAAAAATTTATTAATCTCACTAAAACCTCTTTATTCGCGTGTCAAAATTCTCTCGAGAGAAAGAACTGTTGATTCATTCAATTTATACTTGTCAGCCGGCGAGAAATACAGTTGTAAGAAGACAAAAGGAGGAACAACATATAAACATCCCGTTAAGTAATTCCGGGGGTTGTAAGTGTACTTGCAAAAAACTGCAAGAAACTCGTAGATCACGTTAAGCCTCGCAATTCAGCAATGGGGAATTGCTAATTGCTCTTTACGTCAGGTAAACGACTGTAAATAGCATTTTATAAACTACGTTTCTCATCAGCAACCATTTTTTTAATAGTAAGCTGTAAGTGCTGTTATTTTATGGCCTACGAAATAAGACATTGTTTTTAACGGAATTTGCCTTATATTGCGATCAGATTTAGAACAGTTAGGATATTTTTTTTAAATTTTTTCCATAAATACTACTTCAATCATTATTTGATTTTATTAATATTTCTTTAAACCTACACGAAAGATTATATTATTAGAAGCAAATAACTGCAAGAAAGTGTAATAATGTCATAGGAAAAATGCCAGGATATCTCTTTAAAAGAAAATGCCAAAATAATACGAAGATGATTATAATTTCAGTTTTAGTGAAGTATTAATATTTTGATTTTGTGAAAATAACTATATTTTAAAAAAATCGTTAGATAAGGCATCGTCGCACATAAAATTCTGAAAAAATTCACGGAGATAGAGGAAAACATGAAAAATTAAATGGCGTAAACCGTAGTTTGATACCTCATTTCCTTGGAAAGATAGAGCCTCTTGAATACAACAATTCAGTTTCTATATTTTATTAAATTCATATCGCTTATTTTGTAATCAGGTCAGTTACTGCAGCACATTGTTTTAATAAACAATGCACCATCTGATTCCTCGGATGAAATATAAGCAACTATTGCAAATTATTACTGTTGCATTAGAAAACCTACTCCGCTAATAATAATGAGATATGCACCATGGAAGATAATATTTATAAAGGCAATATTCATCTAGTATCGGTTTCTAATTAAATTAACATAATTGCTAACGTCAGAATACTAGTCAGCTACATTAGATACCGTTTACCATGGACATTTGGATTTGGGATGCAAATGAAACATTTGCCTATCTACAAATGTTAATATTTAATAAAGTCTAGGACAGTCAAACAAATAAGTGGATTTGAAATAAATAACTTCTTCTTACCTTCTAGTTTTTTCTCATTTGGTTGTATGGCACACTGCAAAAAAAAATTGTCGTTTTAGTTTAAAAAACAAACACATATATACATATATTTAAAATGTGAATGCAAGTATATCCTTTACATTTTTTGTATTGAGGTTCATTTGGCAAAGCTGCTTGGGGGTTCCCCTGGAGTAAAAAAGGAGAAACATCATTTTCTAGCAATTCACAAGACAAAGATGACAGCTTTTAATCCTTACTGAAACGATACAAGGTTCAAGATATTAGGATCGTCACTTTTTTTTTTGAAAAAATCTCCGATAAACTATTTTCTGATAAAGTTTATTTTCATAGTCAAATACGTCTAATGACGAATTTATTCTAATCATATTTACAGAGATATCCTCATTTAATTTCTTTAAATAAAATCACAATAAAATGTTTGATAGTCACTGGAATTAATAGAGCAATGACTGAGAAACGTAGCGTAATGTAGCGACACCTTGTGACAACTGAAGGAACGTACGTAAAAGGTACACATACTAATAACACAGCTACTGTGCTAATAACCTACTAACCTACTGAATTAGCGACATGATATTAATTTATGGCGAAGATAGACAGAATTCGTTGGCAGTTAGCAGTGGTTCTCAAACAAATACAATCATTCAGATTTTTAACTAGTTTTTTTTCCAGATGTTCATTTAATTTATGCCATGCAATTATTTTTTTTTTCCTTTAAGTTCAATAACACCCCGTAGGGTGCCGCATTTAAATTGACAAACAATTGAACAACAGTTTTTCTTATATATACCAAATACTTGTATAAAATCAGTCCAAAGCCACTTTAACTGCCGTTTAGCTGCGGTTTCCACAATACCAACCACCTCCAAAGCCACTTTACAAAGTAATTCCTCGCATTATGTCCACTTTACAATTGCCCGACCACCCCAATGCATTGTCTTTGATTATGCTATGCAGCATCCTCGGGCCCTGCAGGCTGGCGACACAACAGAACATTGTCGCATCAATCATTGCAGCGTGGAGGGTGTTAATTAAATACCTGATGTTGGTAGATCAGAGTAAGCCGAGTGGGTCAGCGGCGCCCTCTGTCGGGGGTTAGTCAGAAGCGACGCGTGGCGAATCGTGGGAAATGTACATGAACAGGACGAGGGTTGTGTATTTAAGGATAACTGTATGCGGATGCAGGAAGCTTGCCTTGGGGAAGATCGGGGCGCGCCGGTTTTAATGATTTTTCTTATGCGCGCGTATGGATTTTAGAATTTTCGCGCCGCGGCCGGTTAGTTTTAAATGTACGAAAATATTTTTCTTAGATCCGTTATCCAAAATTCTGGTGCAATCTATAAGGTTTCAGTATTATAAAAGGTCATAGAAATCGAATGTAAAATAATATACAGGGTGTTCCATCTGAAATAACGAAATTATTGAAATTTCTAAATCTTAATTCATAAAATTTTTTCCATTTTTCTTTAATTTTTGTCTTGCTACCAAAGGAAGAACTTTTATAATTGACAGACAATTTTCTGATAGATAATTCCTCAAAATGTATTTTAGGTAAATAATAAATTCGATTTCTCAAATCTGTATTACGCCAAATATTGGTTCACACTCATCCGTTTTAACACGCAAAATAGTGGTGGTATTATAATTATTTTATTCTCTGCGTGCAACCCCAGTCTCCCCCAACTTCCTCATCAATAAACCATAACATTCATAACAGCGAACTTTATATTAATATTTGGAAGTCTGGATTGCGTGAATTGTCTCCAGATTGTTTAGATTTCTGGTTTATGTATCCGACAGCGCTTTATTATCTTTATCAGAATGATAATCAAAATGTGTCGTGTGTATGTATATATTAGGGGGTTGTGTATTTTATTTAATACGCGTTGATATTATTTATAGAGCCGAACTGTTTACGTCTTTACACCGCACCGGTATAAAAAATTATTTAGATTATCGTTTTTTGTCTCCAAAACATAATATGGGATGGTGTTAAATAGTAGAGAAGCTCGTGTTGATATATTTGTGGTAAAACCAGAAGTTTTTATAAGGAAGAGAATACAAATGTGCATCGCATAAATAAAAGTAAAAAAAAAATTTTACTCTGCCCGTAAATAGAAATTTTTTTATGTAATATGTTATTCTTTTTCGATTTGTACATTTTCAAAAATTCTTACATTTTCTCTTCTTACAATTTCAATACCAGCAATTATAAATTCATCAAAACACAATACAGAAAAATAAAATCATTAATTGCGATAAGCTTTCAAAATTTTTAATTTTGGGAACTACTCATATTAGGTCGGGCAGATGTAATAATCGTAGACCAGTTTCTGGCCATTGACCTTCATCGGCACGAAGCAGATAATTAATTTGGTCATTTAATTGACCTCACCTCACAACAAAACATTAAATCAACATATAATTTCCAATTTTAAATAAGATTTCTTTTTTTTGGTCGGGGTTGCATCGTTTGTTTTTATTTATCCTAACACTGTATTCTATTTGCTTATTGGAAAAACGAGATTAGGACGTCAGTTTGTTTACAACGAATTGAGATATCCCATTAATTTATTACTTACTAGAAATGACCATACACATCTAGTTGCGTCACAATAAATTATAAATAATAACGTTCTATACGCACCCGTTAAGTGGTATAATAAAAAATCAAATATATCCACACCAAACGTATCGCTCACTCTCTAGATTGTCTCGACGTAAAAATTTATATAAAGCGCTGCAGGTAGTTCATTTCCTTCAGATTCGACACTACATTCGAAAGAGCAAGGTGTTTATATGTTTACGTTACAAACCATCCCGATATCGAGGTTTGCGAATTTAATTAAAATGGATTTTGTTCCATTCAACGACATCAAAAGAAATGTCATCAGCGACTGGAGGTCGTCTCCATCTATCGACTGCATTCAGTTAGAAAGAAAATGTAATGCAAAACTGTTGCCAAGAAGCAGAATTCCGCTGGGAAGGCTGATGAGGAATAAGCCTTATTCAAACTATTCAAGTAAGGACAGCCACAAATTGGAAATGGAAACTATGAATTCGGGTCTTAATAGGTTGAATTTGGGAAAAATGTGAGATTTATATACATGTGTAAATTTGTGTGTCAATAAAGCATTTCTTAAACATTTTTATTACTTTATTATTTATTTAGCTGGAAAGGATTTCTACTTAATTTAATTCTATGTATTTATAAAAGAAATAAAAGCAAGTGTATGAATATGATATATGGCCTCTTAATTTTTGAAATATCAGAGGAATACCATAAAATATAGAAACCAAATAAATATACTCGTATATAAGTACATATACTTCTAATAACATATTAATATTACACATAACGGATGTTAAAGTAGAGAAATAAAATGTATCATGCGAGATAATAATATTTTATATCTTTGCCTCTCTAGAGATATAATTTCTGTTACATTTCCAGCAAATATGCAATATTTTCCCGGTGTCCCAGCATTAATCATAAAACAACATCATGCGTAAAATAAAATTTGTTCCGGAGCTTTTAAATCTAACATATGTTACATTCTGCACATAATTTGATAGCTGGGGTTCCCGGGTACGATTCTGAGGATTTATTTTACTCGAAACAGTTTTTTACGTATTATCATTATTTATTTCACTATTTCACATTTATTTTTATTTATACGTTCCACGCAGCGAAACCCAGGGAAAATCCACTGATGAGGGCAATTAGGTAATTGGTATGGTGCAGATTAAATGAAGCAAATTTTAATTTATAATTACCCACAACTAATAACAGTAATTAATAAAACACAAAGTACACTAACATTATTGCATTGTAACTAAAACAAACAATGGCAATTAATTAATCAATTTTTGGTCATCGAGTGACGTAAACCGCAGTTCAGAATCTCATTTAGTTTCAAAACCTACTCTGACTCAGTTTCTGTAGTGCATTATTTCCATTTAATTTTTGGCATTTAATTATTCGTATTATTTTTATTGTAGCCCCTGACCTGACCTTCCACACGCCTATTACATTAATTATGGCATATGTATAAACGTATATGTGTGATAATGATAATTACCAAAATACTCATAAACTGGTCACAATTCCACTGTATTTCCGGCTAATAAAATTAACATGAAATGAATTAAATTAAAAGTCCTCATTCATATAAATTAACAATTTTCGTTATTGTTCATAACATGTGAATATTGTATTCCCAACTATGACAGAATGTATAATTTTAATTCAAATGGTCAAATGAGGTATTAGCAAGTTCAAACGAAAAGATTTTCTAGTCTAATCTTATTACAAATTGAAGGCATCAAAGTTGAATGAAAAATACAGTAAACCTTCATCTTTTTGGGCTTTTTGCAAATCATCAACTTTTTCACAATTTTATGTAGCTTTAAAGATTATGTGTATTTAAAAAAATTCCATATCAACTTCTTTTAAAACTCAACTCATTATTCCGATTCTCTGACCCCAATTTCGTATTTGTTGAAACGTTTGCATCAAGGGCCCTTATACAGTCGTCAGGAACGAATTATTTAGACCAGGAAAGCGGCCAAAGAACAATTACAGCAGTCGCACTCGTCGTAACCTTTTGAGACAGAAAAATAAATTAATCTGAAGCGTAACACGCCCTTAAAGAGAGCAACAATTCAGCGAAAAAAACAAAGCAAACGTTTAGCGATGAGAATTAATGTTATTACTTGAATTGCATTAAACCAATCCCATGGATTTACGTGGTTTTAAAAATAATCGTGATTACTTACTTTAATGAAACGAACAGAGTTTTGCGAATTCCTAATTATGAATATCCCGGTGGAAATTAATATAAATTATGCCCACTTTGAACGTTTAATGGAACACCAGATGTCTATCTAAATTAGTGGAGTATTCTGTGCAATTAATGTAATTTTTGCGTCCCAGGCCACCTTTGACCAAGCTCAAATTTGAAAGAGTTTCTGTTTCAAAGGATAACATAATATTTTGTATATTTAAAAAAAACCTCTAGTCAAATTTGTCCATTTTTAACATCGAAAAAAAAATATAGTAGATCTTGAAAATTTAAATTAACCTGTAAATTTTTGTCATGAAGTAGTTTTCGATGATTATTTCAAAAAAAAGTCCCTTGAAAATAGGACACATTTTTACAGAGGTGTTTCCATTCAAAATGGGTCACACTGTATGTACTCATATTATGTCCTTTCGACATAACTACGAATTGTACTTATGTTTCAAGTTCTACACAAATTTTCGTGTATCGAGCAATTCATAAGTTGCAACCGTTTAAATATTTCTATTCGAATTTGCACCAAAAATACGTATTAAATTTAACGAGTCGCAAATTGTTAAAAGCTTCTTTCAATACGACAAAACGTAATTTCAAATAAAAAACCCGAAATGCAGGTAAAATCAAAGCACATATACCTTGGAGGACCATAAAAAAATTTCTGTAAGGTAGCGACGAATGCGGGTAGGGCATAAAATTATTAACTGAATATTTGAGAAAGTAACTCATAAAGCATAGTTCCGTCCAATATTATAACATTTGAATGCCAAATTTTTTCCTTCAATTTCAATATTTCATTAATTCTTTTGGGCTTGAGGCAAAAATGACTTCCTTACTACAAATCCATGACCCTCTGCAATTTCATTTGCCAAAACAAGTATTTTAATTTTGTTTTGAGTTTCTTCCAAAGTAATATTATTAAAATTTAAGTTTCCATGATCATGAGTATTCTTGCCTTTGCAAAAATTACATACGAATACATACTTTACTTCCACCTATTAATGTCGCCGCCCGGCGATAACACGCACCTGAGGGTCGCTTAAAAACAGCTGCTGCTGGTCTGCCCCATTCTCAATAAAAGTTAAAACCATTCATACGTAAATTCAATTCTACATCGGGCCTCATTGCTCGTGGCGTTCGCGTCATCTCTCGTATATAGGAGGAATATTTTTATGTAGGATACCCAAAACGTATGGGCGCAATAAAAAGTATTCGGTAGTTCGTGTGGTTCAGTCAACCGCATAAAATATTACATTTTAAATGGACCAAGGACGTGCGATTCTTTGGCAATATCTCATAGTTGCATGACTTGAATGAAAATAATAAATATGTAGCGTTTGCATGGGGAAGCATATTTTTGCATGTATGCAAAAGGAAGTATTGTGATCCTGACAAAAATCGATGCTAAATTGTTTTATTTACTTTTCGGTGTTTATCAAAACAGACCATTCCAACAGATCCAATTTTAAAACGAACGAATAGAAGCTTGGCCATATTGGAGGTAAAGATAGACAGAAGTATAGATAGACCCGACACTGTGGAAGTTGAGATAAATGACAACGGTGAAAAAATCGTCCTCTATTTCTAAATTCCTAGCAAAAAATTGAGTAGCTAATTCTTCAAGGGAAAATATGAACAAACGCATGGCCGAATTGCTGCTTCAGGAAGGCGCCCAGAAAGTATTTTTGAGTCAACTCGAGATGCCTGCAAAATTATGTCAAGTTTTCAAAAATTATTGAGAATCTTTCCACAGCAACATTTTTTAGATAATCTTATTGTCCAATAAATTAAAGAGCAAGGTTGAAAATTGGTTCCCAAAATATAAACAAAAGATAGTTTCTAGAGACCCTTAGGGGTGGCACTATCGCATTAGGAACTTTTATGATAAATAAATTGTTGAATTTCTCGGCCAGCGTCGGAAATTCATTTACCAAAATTGTTACAAAATCAATAAAACAGTTTGTCCGAGACGCTCCATAACATGTAATATTTCTGAACGGTTTTAGTTATGATAAATTATTCTCTTCCGGGTACAGGTGCGGTCTTCCTCCTGGAATAGACTATGCATTTTAATATTACTCCTTTTAGGGAAGTAAAAATACTTCCATACTGGTTCAAAATGGACAGAGCACACGTAAACATCCTGTACAATTATCGATACAGTCGAACGGTGTTTGTTAATTGAGCGTAACGTTGACAATGTCGGAAATAGCTTTTACGGACCATTTGAAATTTATATTTTTTCCCAATTATAAATTTATAGTAGTCACTAACAAACGTTTCGTTAAGTTTGTAATTGGTTGGTAATTGGTAAAGGGGGTGGCTCATAAAAAATAGATATAGAGTTACGCTCCATTAACTTCATTAAAAAAATCCATATCCATGTACGCATAAGCCCTAGCTAGGTAATAACAATTTGGAGCAATGTTTGTTTGTCTGTAATGCTGGTGAATATTAAATTCGTGTAGTGCGAGTTACATTAACCGTGCATCCTAACCTCAAAAAATTCAGTTTATTTTTTTACTAGTAATGCAATAAGTGGGGTAAAAATCTTCTGATCTTTACGAAAATTGGAGAAAAAATGTATTTTCATGCTATAAATACGTGATTAAATTAAAAAAATATAATAATTTATTTTTACGGTCGCAATTAAACATTTTCAAAAAAAAAATTTATTCAAAAAGGGGCCGGTGCACGGCGCCACTAATTTTTTTAGATTCGTTTTTAATCAAAAAGAAAGATTTCAAATTTCATTAGGAAATTTTGAATTTGAAGTGCCTCCTTTTTAATTTTCACCGGCCATCACATATGCATTTAATTTAAATATGCTGTAGGACCTTACCGTTTCCATCCAATTATGTAATTAAATACAAATGTTCTAAAATCCATAACAACCCACGTTAGTAACTTAATAACTGCAATTTAAGCAACACAAGTCACAAAGAACTACTTTTACTATTTAAGTAGACCAGTTTCCTAACGGGGTGTCGTTTTTCCTTTCTTGCCTAGCGCCTACTCCAACACATAAATTATAATTACAAATTTGCTATAGTTTCAAAGTACATAGGCATTAAATGGAAAGTTGCAATTATGCACCTACCATATGTGCGGATAAAATCAAAGCAAGATTTCCTGCTAACTAACAGTTACAAATTTAGAAAATTTATTGCGCATATAACGAAGGTATCTCGAACAATGTCTGTGGAATATTTAATTAAATTGGTCTGCACACGGCGATTAGCAATATTAAATTCAAACAAGAATGTGTCGCTATTCTAACTACTAGCAAAGATACATATCGTCTTTGCTACTAGGGAGCGGAGCCAGCGAAAAAAATTGATAACGTTTGTAGAGGGCGCTCTATTGAAAATGAAAAGAAAAATAGTATGCTAAAGCTATAGGTTAATCTTTTGTGTACTGAAAGTAGCAAAATGTCACCACCGGGCGGTTTGCAGGAAAAGGTGGAGGTGTCAGGTGCGCGAATCATGTAATTTTTTTTAGTTCTTAGTAAATAGGCTAATTCTGTGTACCTTGTAACACAATAAAATATTGCTGTAAATAAATGACGTCTTTCTAGAGTGTAGTGCACAATAGAGTCTCACCCTGTATACCTTGCACATAAACTTAAAGACAATTATTGCATTCATAGTATATAATATAAATGGCTTGATCTCACTGTTCTCTTATCGTATTTCTTACCGTTCAGCTGTTCGAATTTGCAAAGATGTTTCTCTTAACATATCAACAGAATCTGCTGAAACATATGGTTTTATGGGATAACACACACGTCTATAAATATAAACACATTCTTCGCATGAGGAGGTCCATTATTAGGAGTTCTTATATCTAACCGATTTATTTTTATTTCCGTTCGAAATGGCCTAAGGCCGACAATACAACCACCACACGGATTTTAGTTTATTTATATACCAAAGTGGGATAATCGATGTGTCTTCTGTGGCGCCCATTTCGTGATACGTATTAAAAATATATATCAATTATATATATCAGCACTTTTTCATGAATACTTCGCTCTCATATTATTATTTCTCCCGATAGACTGAATTTAAAAATATAAAACTGTAATGAAGGTAAAAAAGATTCGAAGGAAGGAAAATTCTAAAAATTAAAGAAATATCAGGTGGGTTGATTATGTAACAAATATATATTTTTGGATTCAGAAAATTAAGAACAATTTTATGGTATGAAAATATACGGGGAAAAAATCTTGTTTTATTTTCCACCCTGTATATTTTAGGAAATTTTTAATATCCGTTTTCAGAATATAAAAAATTCATCAAAAATCGTGTCCACTTCGTTTTTGAACGAGCTAAATCGGCAGAGGATAAGGGAGATAAGTGGGGGTGTCAATTTTAAGAGACTAACCCTGTATGTTGATTTTTTTTTCTCCAGGTAGGTAAATACACCTTACTTTCCCAGTAGAACGGTGTGCTCTTACCTGCATTTAAACCCTATTATTGCTTCCATTTCAAATATAAAGTTCCACTAAAAGCAGGATATATCGGAGACATTGTAGGTATTAACCATCGAAAGGTATCGGTTAGGTTTCTAGTTAAAATCATCCTGTAAAGAATGTGTATTGTGCCGCACTTGCTCTACCTGTGAATTCAGAACTTACAGCCCTTATTTTTCTATAGAAATATCAGACTTAAGGTTGGAAACATTCGCCAGTAAAACACGTTTCAAATATTATTTCCTAAATACCTGAAAAAGATTTTTCGGTACAACCAAATGAATTGTAAGAGTCCTATGTCGTTAAAATGAAAATTAAATCGAATTACCAGCCGTACGTTGAACTTTTAATTACATACAATATGACCTGAACATGTTCACAAGATTTATATCCGGAAGATGTATCTGTCAAGCTTAAAAGAATCCTCGAAAGAAACGTAACCAAAGAAAGTTAAAAATTTTATCTAGCAGAGCTTTTGCTTACGATATTTTCTAATTTACCGACTTTATTAAGTACATAATGCAAATTAAACAAAGCGGTAGTGTTAAATTAAAATTAAGAAGGTTTAATCATCGTCCCATAATTTTTTTTTTTATCTTTCTTTTTACACCATACACATTTAATTGAGTAGGTTTTATAAATAGTAAATCTCTTATAATTATATATAAAGTATTCCCTACTTGCAAAAATTCAATTTTTCTTCATCGTGTAAAAGTCGCCGCTAAACTTTTACAAGGGAAACTTCCGCAGTTTGCACCCTAATAATGGACTAATTTGTGAGAAATTTGGATGCTATCCAGGGTATTACATCCTCGACAACAAATCGATATCAAATTTTGCTATAAACAAGCAGGACCACCGACGTTCATTAGGTAAGTTCGGTTTCAAATTTCAACCCCTATAATACAAATTCACTACGTGTATTTAAATCCGGAAAACAAAAAAGCTACCTATCAAATTATCTTCAGCGAATCCAATTACCACCCTCAAGTGGCTCATAAAAACCATTTATAAATGTGTGTGAAACCGGAATTGGCTTTTGATTAATTTGAATATAATAAGTACGTTAAGTTTAACATGCTTGGTGTTCGTTTAATGAAAGCTGCGTTATTAACCGAAGCTATTCATACTTCACCTTAGTTTGCTAATTAAAAAAATTAAAAATGTAATAAGTGGAAAATAAATTTTAGTAATAAAAATGAATGTTAAAAAAATAAATTTTATAGAATTTCATCGTTTTGCAATTGTCATTTAAGTGTCATTAATTTGAAATCATCTTTTAAAAATGAGTAATATTGTTTGGAACAAAAAACTTAAGAATAAACATTAATTGGGTTTAATTTTAATCAATTTCTATAGAATAATTACTTAAAAGGATTCTAGATCTCTATTAATATTAAGATTAATATTAATTAAAATTATCAGAAATTTGAGTCTGTAAAAGTAATATATCGCAATATAGAACTTTTGGGAACCCCAAAACTAATATTGGTCACAATATGCATTACCTAAAATACCTTTATGGGTACGGTCGTATAAATTTTAATATGTTTTAATTGTTTTTACAGCTTATTCATCAAAAGTCATAATAAGATTAATCAGCGAATAGTTAACTCACGATTCAAAGTATTGAAAGCTATTGCGAAGTGCAACCACAAAACTGATATTTTGTGGTCCATAAGCGCTGTCACATTTTCGTCATTAGCAATTCGTAATGTATTTGCGAATAGATAATAGGATAATAGATTACGTATTTTAATTGCAGAAACTTGAAAATTCTCATTCTCAGAAACTCAGAACTGTTCAAAGTACATTCTTAACAAAGAAACTTCTGGTCTAGTTTCATCAAATGAGCTTCAAACAATTATTATAAGATTATTTTGTTGAAAATTCTGCAAGAATACCTCACTAAAATAGCAAATTGTTTATAAATCCGATTTGTTTGAGAAAACTGAAATTTTGATTTTAATTATTTTTCCAATTTTTGAAGCAAGATTTAATGTCAAAACAATGTTAAAATATTTGGACAATCAGCTAAATCAATTTATAAAGAATTCTACTTTCTTTTAAGCTATAAAAGTTTTTCAGCAACCAATCAAGTTAAAGAACGTTATCAATAGATATAATTTCAACCTGGGTTAACACTAAATAATTAGTTTCATCAGCATATAAGTTGCCATTTTTACGAATGTTATTATTTTGGAGGCCTCAATATCGAACCTTGTGGAACAAACGTTACTTGAAGTTAAACAGATTGAAATCCACGGTATGCAGCAGTTAATTAATCAGTTAGGGAAGAGGTTAGCAGAGAAGTAACCAGTCCCAAAAGACAACTAGTTTTAATTTATGAAGAAAAAATATCCCACACTCAAATGTCATACGCTTTGAAAAATTCATCTTTTATAAAGAAATACTTGCTTGCTGGCATTATTAGCAAGAAAATGAATTTGGCAACAGAGAATATTATTGATATATATAATAGTTATCTAGTTATTGACACAGAAGAGTCCTACGCAATAACAGGTACATATTTCTGGAGAAGCAAAAGCATATTTCGTATCTTCACGTTACCAAGCTAATACGTTTATGTTAATATATTCAATAACGTTTACTGTTATATCCTCTTCGTATCACAAAGGATAATAACAGAAACAATAAGCTGTCAATGCTCCCACGCTGCGCCATCCCAAATGTCAACAAGGCCCACCAAAACCCTTTCCAAGCAAACAGTAGCTGCATTTTTAGCACATACACAAAAAATCTTTGGACCAAAATATCCCAAGTGAAACTAAATTATCAGCCCCAAAAGGCAAAGGGCAACCACAAAATAAAACAAAAACATGGGATGCAAAACATGGTGGATCTGCATGGGTCACTCACCCTTAAATTCGCGAATCCAACAGCCAAAAAACACATCCAGCCCTCAGCGGTTAACAAGTGACGGGCAATACACACGCAAAAAACGCACGTGCACCTAACAATATTTAAAAATCACCCACTAACTCTAGTAGTTTCATTACAAACACTGATGGAACGAACAACTCGCGCATTCGGCCCTTCATTTCAAAGCCCGCTCGATGGCTCACTACGTGCGCAGACGATTTCTGCGTCTCCCCATGTTTACAACGGACTGATAGCTCCTGCCTTGCAGTTTTTATCCCTTCACAATCACATGAATCGCAGGCTTTGTCGGCTTATGAACAGATACGTACTTCGATCCCCTTCGTTGCTAAATATTTTCTTACGGAATCAGCGTATCCCAAAATATTCACCTTGAATCAAAAGTAGGTGCTTGTCTTTATATTCGAGAAATTATGAACTTTGTGGATTGTGGACATAATTTTACTTGAATTTCTGAATCTAATATTTTATCTACTTCAATAATACCTATATATCAAATTTTCAACTTAAATGATTCTTATATGACTATCAACAAATCTAGCACCGAAAATTATATTAAGTTGAATCGCCTACAATCTACAAAAGATTTGAAGCAGTTTCAATAATCCATAAGATAATTTAGTAAATTCTGTTTCAGTTTCTTTTGCACTTTTTGGGGTAGATAAATGATGAAATCAAAGATTTAAGTAGGAACCTTAAAAATTTGCACAATATGTAGAAAGCGTACCCAGAATAATTGTCATCTACGTATTATAAAATTGCCAAAAAGAGAAACATGAACTTTGGTGGTACAGTCACGTAAAAGGTCCACCCCATTTATCTGGGTAATTTTGAATATATTCTTGGTTTTCGGGACTCTATCCTAGTATCCTATATGACTTTTACCGTAGATTACGATTCTGATAAAAGATTTTTAATTCAACCAAACATATACAAGGTGTTTAAAAATACGTGTTTATCTTAAATGACACGCCCTATATATTTCTACACATTATTTATTTATGATACAAACATACAGGTATTATATATTTTTGAAATCCCCTCGAATAGCTGCATAGAAATGTGTAGAAATATATAGGGTGTGTCATTTAAAAAAAACACGTATTTTTAAAATCCCTGTATATGTTTGGTTGAATTAAAAATCTTTTATCAGAATCGTAATCTACGGTAAAAGTCATATAGGATACTAGGATAGAGTCCCGAAAACCAAGAATATATTCAAAATTACCCAGATAAATGGGGTGGACCTTTTACGTGACTTACCCTGTATGTACCAAAATTAAAGATAAAAAAATAACACTAAAAGAGAATGGAGAGCATTTCACTGCGCAGTTTAAATTAAAGCATTTGTTGGCGTTGCAATTCAGCAATTCAGACGAATAATAAAAGGATGGTTTGAGGTGCGATAAAGTTAGGGGTTGTTGCGCAACCCCATGCATGTCTCGTGAAATTTCCATCGAGTTGAGGGTTCTTTAGTTAAGGGTTGATTATACGATTTACAAGGTATCGACAAGAGGTGGAGTCAAGCATTGAATTTATTTCGGACAAATCGAAGCCCGCACACATCTCAATTATTTATTCGTGTTTTTTGTTCCTCAAGATTTATTACTAAATTATTTAAATAGTGGATAGTCGTATTTTGAACCTCCTCTGCTTATTATTATTTTTATTTAAACCAACCCCTATTATTGATATAGTATACTATTGATATTAAAATTGATGGACACAAGATATTTTTAGACATATCGTAGATTGACCATCCAGGCGTCAGATATTCGAGCTAGAATATATCACAGTAAAACATAATCATTAAATATCATTCGACAACGTACAAATAGTCATTAAAAAATTAATACTGTTTCACGAGACTCATGTCATTCATTTTTGTGGACATCGGACGCCAGTTTTATCCTGTTTTTAAGGATTTAGATCATATTGTGATTGATTATTTCCTCATTGCTCATTCCTCCTAATACGTTCACCGTTAATTTTAGCAACAATGAGATGTGCATTATTATATTCTCGTGCACGTCCATTTGAAATCGATTTCTAGCAAACGGACACAACTTTAAATTCCTCGACACCTTGCACTTTCCTCGAATTAGTCTATGCTTATTAGCATCACTAGTTGGCAACATGATCCAATCATACGTACTTAAAACTCGTGCTGAAAGGGTAGCTCTTCTGTATTCTTCCAAGGCTCCCCTTATACGTCAACCCTTCTAAATTCATGCTGCACCAACATAAATACATTATAGCTGCAGCACGTTGCAAAGGGAGATAAACAGAAATTTTCCATGTTTGTTTGCAAACAGAGAGGCCAGCAGTGGTTAATTTAAATTTTGTTCTGTTCAGTTTGTTTCTATGTTTCTTTGTGAATAACGTGATAGAATGGCTATTGTTCTAAACCAAAAATATCTTCCTCATAATAATATGCAAGAATTATGAAAGGGAAGATCACAAAAATTTTTTTTAACATAATATCATCTAGTCATCTCATTTAAAAAAAGGAATTTAATAAAATATTCATAACTAATGAAGCTAAAAGGGTTCTGAACGGATGAGTATTGATCTCGAGTATTTATCTGGCATCTTAAGATCGTTTAGGAGAAATATTTGCTCATGGATTGCATTCTAAAATTCTAATGGAATGCTATCTTATCTATACCAGTAAGGAAGCGTTTGCAATAATTATGATAATCTTTTAGGGAACAAATCAAAGTGGGTTTGGGTAGATGGCGTCTCTATGGCGTAACCTTTTGTGGATCACTGCATTTCTAAACTTCAGCTGGGAATATTCCTTTCGATTTGTATATGCACTATATACGTTTACATTTTTCATTTGTTTGTTTACAAGGGACGGCGGCGATAAAAATAAATTTATTTTACGTAAAGCAAGGTAAATGCAATATTTCCAGTATTTGTGCACTGGAGAAACTAGTTCTCATTATATTTATTGGAAAACTGAAACTTTGTTAGTTTTGTTTCTTTTCCTGAGTGAAATTTATTTAGTATTTTCTAACAAAAGTTATTTGAGAAGTAAATACTGAACTCATAACTTATTTAATAATTTTAAATTGTTTTATATAAATGTAATTGAGCACTGAGTTTTGAATTTATTTAAAGGCATGCTTGGGTAAAGGAAACGCTCTGCTGCTGTCTATTTTTTTAAACAAATTCTCAGATCAGCTAATGGCTTTTGAAAGAGACTAAAAAAAATAATAATTAAATAATTGACAGCTTCGATTAGACTATTTATTGTTAATCTAATACCAAGTGAATTAAAAACTTATAAATGAACGAGTTTTTTATACCCAACTACAAACGAGATCTGAACCGGATTTGATCCGAAAGGTCATAAAATATGGACTTATATTTACATAGACGTTCTACAAAGGAAGTGGAGGGTTGGTAATAAAATCTCTAGGGCGGCTAATTTTACCAGATTATTTTTTCAACTTCCACAGGCATGATAAACAAAATATTAATATACCAGAGTTGAATAACATCTAGCTTCCTTACTGGCAATATATAACAAAGTTTACGGTTACGTTTAATCATTTTTATTAATGTAGACACACTTATAAATTATCAAAGGTAAAGAAATGAAACCCGAATGCTACTTACTTATAATTATTCTAAATAGTAATATAATTTATTATAACCGTAGTAACCATCAGGACGCCTATGTTTATGGGTGCAAATGGCCGGCTTCTTCAATAAGGAAAGGTAATAAATAATCTGGGTGTGTAATGAATGGACACAGCCCAGGAAGAAATAAAAAACAAACTGTGGAGATAAGCGATCATCACGGCGATAACACCTAAGAAGGTAATAAGTTCACGTAGAAATTTGTATCTGCTCTTGTAAGATTATTAATGGTGGCATTACTACTCAACATTAATTTTTAAAACAGAAAGTGGACTTATCATGCAATCAAGATTAGTATAGGATTGATGATAAGTATAATCGTTTAAACAAGAATTTTCAACACCTTACACAATGGGTGTCTATTACGCTACCATAATATTTTCACACTATTTTCTTGAACGAATGTGATAATACGTAGATTACCATAGTGATATGTTTCAGCTGGTAAGCATTGCCTCGAAGACAAATGGGCATTTAATATTTAATATTGAAAACATCTCTGAATAAAAAGATGAAATTGTAGATTCCAGCCTTTTAAGGAAATAACAGTAATTGAATATCTAAACACCAGCTTTCCTCTTCGGTGGAGGGGAAAGTAACAATTTTCCCCCGTTTCCAATAGAAAACTGTGGCGATAAAAGCCTAACCATAAACGCATTTGCTAAAATATTATGAGGGTCGTTGAGATCAATACAAAGAAATAAATCTCCGAGGATATTAATCTCGTCGGCGAAGTATTTGATATATTTCGTAGGTTGAAAGTACTACAACGCATCATCGTTCTGAAGCTAATTTAGACTGGAGCAAAAATAAAGTAATATCCATTTGATATTAGTTTTATTGCAATTAAGGGGACCGAATTATTTTTTAAGCAACCAATTCAGCAGCTGACTGCTTCCAGGAATTTTTTTTCTGATAAAAAAATCGATGATCACCAGTAGGAAAAACAAAACTAGTTTTCTAGATCTAAACTTCAATTGGCCTGCTCAAAGAAAAATGACTATCTTAGACATTTCCCTTGTTTGAGTTGAGTATTCAGGAAATGAATTGGACAGTTTCAGCAGGATTTATTGATCACAGGAAAGAAATTGTAGATTATTCATATTTCTAATATTATTTATTGACTGGAATGGTCAACTCGTCTGCTGATGTAGCTATATTCGCGTTTTCATTGTTGTGTTCCTACGTAATTGATTTTATTGTTTCTTTGGTAGTAACTTGTGGTGATTTCAAATTTAAATAAATTTAATTGATATTTCAACGAAAATTTATTCCGTTGTAACTGCAGCTAGATATTATTTCCAGTTTAATTAAAGTTTATATGTGGGCTGAGCTTTCTTATGCTTGAGACTGTTGCATTTTGTTCTTTCTATATTCCAGAACGAAAGCTTATTAGGAAGTTTGCCCCATAAAATCAAACTTGTAAACTTTCATAAAGAAACAAAACTAAAAGGAAGTTATATAATGTATGAAATATCTCTCATTTTCATGATTCTGTAGCGTTCAGTATATTATGTGTAGTTCAGATGCATTTAGTAATAATTAATCTTCCAATGCATACTCGATAATTAAGCTAATTTCAAGATTCATAAAAAATAGGATCATCTGCAGACACGATAAATAACTCCTCAGCTTTTTAGATACAAATAATTTGTCGTGGAGATTCTTGTAAATTTCGCAACTTTATCTATTTCATTTTTTCAGCAAGTTTTTTACCCATTTGCGTAAACGTTTGTTTAAATTGATTTTCTTCTCCTTCTTTAAATGCGTTAGTAAATTCATTGTTTTCAATATTTAATGGTGTTATTTTGGTCATTTTATTTTTTGACTTTGTTGTGTCTTGAAATACTTTCAATTAATTGATTTCCTGCGAAGGAGTTTTTTTGAAACCACACAGGAGCAAAGCCTTCTTCTTCTTCTTCTTATTATTCTTCTTCTTCTTCTTCTTCTTCTTCTTCTTCTTCTTCTTCTTCTTCTTCTTCTTCTTCTTCTTCTTCTTCTTCTTCTTCTTCTTCTTCTTCTTCTTCTTCTTCTTCTTCTTCTTCTTCTTCTTCTTCTTCTTCTTCTTCTTCTTCTTCTTCTTCTTCTTCTTCTTCTTCTTCTTCTTCTTCTTCTTCTTCTTCTTCTTCTTCTTCTTCTTCTTCTTTTTCTTCTCTTTCTTTTTCTTTTTCTTTTTCTTTTTCTTTTTCTTCTTCTTCTTGTTCATCTTCTTCTTCTTCATCATCTTCTTCCAAAAAAGAAGAAGAAAATAAGTAAATTTAATGTGTAAATCCTAATTTATAGTAACAAACAATCCATTATGATGCACCAACATACACTTGAGATGGCAATCAAATACACTTGAAAGCCTAAAATAAATCATAACCTTAGGTCTTGTGTATGGTACAATGGTCCTTTTGAGACAGAATATCAAACTAGTCCCACTATACTACCAAGTCTCCTACTATATTCGTTATATATCATGGAGAGCTAGGTTAAGTTAGAAGCCGTGAAATCTCGGAGACAATAAATATCCGCCCATATACTTCTGACATAAGAACAAATCCCTTTATCTACCCTCTTATTGCGTCCTAATGCAGTTTTTAACCTTGATACCCGAGATAAGTCGCGATAATTTCGGCGCACGTGCTTAATAAATACAAAAGACCCTCTAGGGGCGAAGACGAGCGGACGTCTTCGCCAAGTGGCAAGGAGAGCAAAGCAAGTTTGGTGAGCTTTTGACGAGTGAATAGCAGAAAAAAGATGTAAGCAAGCAGCTGCATCCGCAGGGAGCACGTGGCTACGAGTTGCGGTGTCAAACCCTGCTCTGGATGCAACCCCGTTTTGCTGCTGGCTGCAGCTCAACTGCTCTGGCAGAGTATAACATAATCTATTTATTTTATCTAAAATGTGTTTCTCTATAGTTCTATGAAAGTAGTAAAAAACCTTGGCATCGATTTAAAGTATAAAAGTTTTCATGGTTCAATATATGAACCTGACCCAATTTCAATTGAATATACTCAGGTATTTTTTGTTAGTATTGGATTTCGAGTGAAACTATAACTATATTACTTATTTCAAAATCGAATCGAAATTAGAAAATGTTTATTTAAATAAAAGAAAATAATTGGAGGTCTGCTATTTAACTGCTTGATATTTGAGAGATAAATGCCATGAAAACAGTTATACAACAAGTATACTTGCATACATACTAAAATAAACAATTTTCTTTCAGATTTTTAAATATTGGTCAGTGATTATTTTGTCTTGTGCAGATAATATCCACCCTGTCTAAACCCCCCCGTATTCCTGTTCCTATCCCCAGCATTGTAGGTTATATTTTGATATTATGCCCGTGCTGCGTATTTCACTCCTATCTGTTCCCCTCGGTATATAGTTATGCTGATGGAAATTGGTTTATTCCGCCCATAGTTGGCGTAATTATATTTTAAACACGGCTTTTGTCTTATGTGTCAATTTTGTTTCATACATCAAGCGCGTTATCCCATGCAAACAAGATATTATAACTGGAAAACGGAAAGAACGCAAATTTCGTTTGATTTTTGTATTTTCTACAACTAAATTAATATAGATAATTAATATAAACCAAAAGTTCCAATAAAGTCGCTCAAGCAAGCCTTCTGAAATCCAGAAGAATTTGTAAAGCAAATTTAAGAAAATTCTTTCTTATTCTTATATCTTTACCAGGAGCTCTATTTACATACCTACTGAATATTGAGGATTAATTAGTAACTACTTTATAAAAAAAATAATGAATGCAAAAAAAATATTTTACTTCATCTCAAACCCGTATAAAAATTATTTGCGTGCCAGTGATTTTCTATAAAGTCGATCAAATGAGTAGGTTTACAAATCCTCAGTTACCTACTTTAGCACCGCTCTTTATTTAGATTCTGGTCTGGTAGGTAACAGCTGGCAGTTTAAGGGTATTCCTAAGATTTATAAGTCGCTAACAATTCACAATTACTTTGGGGTGTGAGGTTTCTATAATAAAAGCCACCCTATTCTGGCTTTATTCTATTACCACTCAGCACTTGTCGATTGTCATATGTACGCCTTTCCTACGTCTTACATATTATGTTACCAACTGTTTTGAAATGTTTCACTGTACAAATGCAAGACGAATTATATCTACAAATTATGCAGGAACTGTTGTGTTAAAATTATTTTTTTAATTTTTCGTTGGGACGGAATAAATAAGAATAGCATGTAGGCTAAAATTTTATTTTTCAAGCAGATATTAATTAGGCACAAAAAATCTTTATGATTGTTCACAATCCGTCTGTCAACCAGTTTAATACTCCCTTAAGTTGTCCTAGGAGCGACTCTGTTCTCGAATTTAATTGTAATGTCTTGTACCCTCATGTTTGGAGTCAGGAAATCTTGGAGGCCCTTAACACCGTCTCTTGGTCTTCTGTCAAAGGGATATCCCATGGAGCGCTTATCGGGATAAAGTTTGTCTTTGATTCCGCAATAGCTGTATGCATCGTTGCATTCACCTGAATTATCTTGATCAACCTAGAGAACAATCAGTCGATAGATTAAAAAAGGGATTAAAAGTGAAAATAATAATACAAAATATGAGTAAAATAAAAAATTTACCTTGTCATCGTCGTAGTTCGAAATCATGACAAATAGTTCAGAAGCCATCCCCTCGGGTGTTCCTCTTGGAACTAATAAATTATGCGGCCAACCGCATCCACAGAACCTAAATTGAGCCAATTCTTTTTCGTCTGTTGGAGTCATTGATCTGTCGCGGTAAGTTCGTTCAAATGGTATGGTTACAGATGATTCCGTCGACATGCGAACTATTTTATTCGTTCCTTGCTTCACTAAATAATAAATAAAATTAGTCAAATAGTGCAAGTAAATATGAAAAGGTAAATAAAAGGGCGTAAACAAAAATATTGACGCCACTAATAAACCCCTTAAAGAATTATCAACTAGGGCGTCAAAAAGAGCATCCAAAACATTGTTGGGATGATTGAAATGATTTCCTTCATAATATGCCTTTCGTACTAAACCCATTGAGGTACAAACTACATATACTTACAGTTTACTGTGAACTTATCCATTTCGATAAACATACTCTTCTGGTCTTGGAACCGCCACGGGTTTCCTCTCTCATCAAACTTTGGAGCGAGGAAGATTCTGCAAGTTCCTTGTTTGTTTGCCTTGCTTGTGTTATTGACGGTGATTTCGTATTGGAAATCTTTATGTTGCAAAAGAGTTAATCTGACGAATACATTCTCGGCCTTTAAGAAATCCAAACCGTCGGCTATGTTGACATCAGATGTCTGCCAGAATGTACCCAAGACGTTTGGATCTGATCCATCAGCTTTGATTTTAATGTCCGCTACTTCTATTCCAGGATGGTTCAACTGCAGAAAAATCAGAAAATAATTTACAAACTGATAATGAAGAAGGTGGATTTCATTCCAATTTTTTTTATTAGTTACCAACAAATGGACAGCTAGAAAAATATGTTACATTATTTTTTACTAAGATATGTTTAACTTTATTTTTCAAAGAAGAAAAATTACTTACTTTATTCACCGGGTATTCTGGTAGGCTGTCCTTGAATGTTTGAAGGATACTATCAATATACGAATGCCAACGGTAGAAAATTGGATCACGCATTGCTGTGGCCACGTCACCCATTACCCCGGGTTCTTCCTAAAGAACAAACAAATGATTATACTTTCAAAAATAACTTTAGCCATATTTGTGATTGAAGTTATATGGAATAGTTTGCAAGGTACCTACTTACCAAATGTCTAGCATCTGGATCGTGGATCAAAGAAATAATGTTATGCCCTTGATTATGCAAATTTCCATATATCCGCTTATTTATTGATAAATCAGTTGCCTCAATCATATTACCCAAAATATCAATACCCTCAAATTCAGTCAACGGCTGTGTCTTGCCCTTCGTCTAAAACATAAATAGATTTGGTTATTTAAAATCTAACCTTTATTTTTATGAGTAAAACATTAAATTTCCATATACAGGGTGTTTTCGAAAGTCTTATCGAATAGACACGTCCGTTGTGACAAAATAATTTTTTTTATCATTCTGATTGGCGTCAATTGTTTTCAAAATTGCGAAATTTTCGAGAACATCCCATATTTCAATTTTTCCCTAGCCGAACAAAGATGGGTTGTATTTTAAAACCTTACGTACATCCACCACTGTCTTTGTAACAATTGCATTCATAATAGCATCCCTCCATGTTTTTAAATCTTGCACATCGATTTTAGAACCATCAACAATTCGATTTAAATTTTGCATTTTTGTATTTGCTACACGGCCGGCATATTGTCTGCTTGAGACTAAACGATCCAATTTGGGAAAGTATGCTTCTTGTATTGCTGAGTCCCAGTCATCGAGTTTAGCAACTCGCTTCAATCTATTTGCAAGACGTTCAAAATTGTATCTAGAAATTAAAAAAAGTAATATGATAATATGAAATAGAATTATAGAAAAAATTTTTTGTTAACCATTTCAAACAGTGAAATGGTATTGAATCCACCTTGATGAGTAGAGCCAAATTCGAGTTTAAATTCAAAACAATTCATTAGTAATTTAAAAAAATATAATTCGCTGCCGACACTTGTCATTTTATATTTTTTAATGCTTTGTAATAGTTTATGAGGGTAAAACCCAGCATCTATACCTTGCCTATTAAAATTTTAAATTGGTCTTAATTTAATTCGCATGCAACAAATATACAGGGTGTTAAGAAAAGTAGGTCAAGCCGTCCAAAATAAAAAAATACACCATAAAAATCTCATTATTTCCCTCCAAAGAATCTGTGGTTAACGGCTTGACCCATTTTCTTAACACCCAATATTTTTTCTCAAATTGAAACATACAATATGAATTAAATTTGGAAACCAAAGTTAATATTAATTTTCTCACCTAGCAAGAATTTGCTGATGCATATAATAGAACAGTTCTCCTCTCCTGTTTTTGTCCACCACTGATCTTGGGCCCTGACCGGGATAAACTTGATGCCAATGCCAATGGTGAAGGTTCACACCAAGATCTTCTCGGAAATAGTACAAACGATGTTCATCTTCTAAGTCGGATGCGGTATAATCTCTTGGTATTATAATAGCATCCTATAAACATCAAGAAATACATAAATTGGAGGTGTTCCATGCAACATTTCTTCCTTCTTACCCTTACTGCGTCTGGAATAATCGTGCCTTCCTCTCTTGCTCTACCAATCACGTTATTCTCAACAAATTTATCAGGAAAATCCCTGACAACAGACGGAACTGGTAGGTTTTTTGTATCAGGCCTATGCAATAAAGCAACAGAGAAGGCATAGTTGAACAGTTGAGGGTTAACATGTTCTCGAGCATAAATAGCAACAGCCATTAAATCATCAACATTTCGTACACCTAAAATTAAATTATATTAAAAAAATATCTCTTTGAAGCATAATATAGCCATTTTTTTGACACTTTACGTATTAGTTAGTAAGTAAGTTTGCAGATATTCGAAATTCAGTATCGATTAAAATAACTATTTATATGATCATACCCATGAAGATCTCGATTAGTCTTGCGGCAAGTTTGCGGTGATTATCAATAAAAAGGGAAAAGGCTGCGTCCAGTGGAAATGCCTCGAGGTCGTCCATGGGAGGAATTGATATGTCGGGAACGACAACTTGTTCTTGTGCGCTCTCTCCGAATCTGGTAACAACCTTGTCAGCATATGGTCTGTGTTTCTCATTCTGCAAAATAAGAAAAGCTTAGAAAACGACATGTAGAAGAAACGAAGAACACCCTGTAACCCAAAGTTTAAATTCTAATACATCATTTGAAAGTTCGTATTCTAGCTGAATCAGCTGCCACAATAAAAGTTTAACATTATTTCTAATTTGAAAAATATGGCAGTTCTACATTAAATTTGCCAAAGTTTAAAATATTAAAAAAAACAGTCAAAAAAAGTACATATTATGATAGTTTATTGGAAAGCTCTTGACATGCCCTAATCAAATTTAGAATAATAATATAGGGTATTCCATTTAACTTAACAAAGTTGGTAGCCCAGGCTAAATGGAACACCCTAAATATTTTTGATTGCTGAACAACTATTGTTTTAAAGATGTCCCCATCGATTGGGTCACCCGGTATATAAGCAGAACAAATAAAAGATAAAACTGAAAATAGCAAGTACTTATTCACATCAATTTTATTAATAATAAATTGTATCTACTTACCAAATAGCTGGGAGGTGTAAGGAAAGCAGTATTCTTCTTTTCACCTCTAAGGGTGAAAATTGGTTCTTGAGGACGTTCGAACAATAAAAGAAGTTTCGACTTGTCCATTGTAGCTTTAAGTTGTGGAACACAGAACTGTGACAAACCATAAACTGATTTAAATTGTTTATTTTCAGTCTTTATATATGCTACAAAAGGTGGTTAAGTTTAAAAATATAAAATTTGTTTTATAATAATCTACGATTTTGTTTGTCTTCCTGTTCCGTAAACATTATTTGCGGTTTTTGGTTAAAATGCTGTTTTCTAAAGATTACACTAAGGTTTCAAACAAATAGATAACTAAATTAAGCTACACAGGTTTTCCCACAACAACACATTTAGCAAAGATAACTGAAAACAATAGTAATAACAGAAAGTAAAATTATATTTAAAATTAACCTACAGTTAATTAAAGTAAAAACATAATAAATTTATAGATACATGGTGCTGGTAAAATCCAACAAAAATGTACAGTATACAGAAGTATGAAATAAATTAAATATCTCCGTTGATATAAGGCAAAGTTCTCTAATATAAATACTGGTTAGGTGTTTAATATTAATTAATATTAATACGAACATTATCTGTTTCTTTTTGCTTTAAATACTCCACCGACATCCAGCAGATAGTGTGGCCTAAGGCAGTAACACACAATATGATTAAAGAAGAGTAAATATCCATCATTATACATTTTCGCTGGTCATACTAGATCAGATATTAATCAAATACTGTTATGCTCACAACAGCATGTTTCAGATCTCCCCTAAATTTCAATATCCAATATTTGGAACAGAATTTTGTTACAGTTGATTTTACTAAAACCAATATTCTATTAAGGTTCCCTTCAAAACGTCCACTTCAATACGGACATAAATTATACTTAATATTGATATTCAATTCGGCTATTGCTCTTCCCCTACATGTCGACAATTTATTTATTCTGTGTTTCTCCTACACTTAACAGTTTAAAATCCTCCAAATTGCATATGCGGCCAGTCAAACATTTTCATTTCCGGCGGGAATGATTTTTTAATTGAGCACGTTTTAATAACCTCGATGGACTTTTAATTGAACTGTAATTCATAAATTGAATACCATGATTTCATTTAATTACAGTGATTATATAGCATATGATATTTTATTATTGATTGTAAAAGATCTTGTGATTCCTGTATGTGCACCAACTTAAAATTATGAGAAAAATAATTATGCATACAAACCCTAAACTTAACGTTTATATATATTTATTTTGGAAATTAAATGTACGCTATCGATATGAGTTAGTTTTGCAAAAAAATTGCGGTTGGAATTTACCAAAACAGTTTTTGAAAATATTATCTGAAAAGCATATATGTAACCATTTTTTTATCAAGCAAAAAAATTGACCAACAATTTTTAAATCTTCATGCATGGATTGGTTTGTAGGTACCTACCCTGCTTGATTCAACTTGATTGTATTAGATATCTAAGTATTCAAATTTAATAAATCTAAAACAAAATTTGTAATGTAACTAAAATAAAAATTAGTCGTCTATATATTTATCAATATTCCTACTGGTTTTATTTCCAAAAAAAATTGTAATGGATGCCCCTTTATGGACTTTATGGCTTTTATGATTTTTCAAAATTCTGTGTTGATAATTCTTCAATTACCTACGGCTGTATCTTTATATTTTAATATCAAAGCATGGGAACAAAACTAAATTTTAAGACGATTAAATAAAGAAATATTTGCATCATCTTTTCTGTTTCATTATGGTAGGTACCTATTACTTCTACCAATTCATATTGTTACTAATACATCATAATTGTCTTTACTAAAATTGTCTAGCTCTTTATATATGTAAAAAAATAAAGATAACATTGTAGTTATGCGAAATTCGTGGTCTATTCTCATTTCTGTAATCATATAAAAAGAAATCTTATCAAAAAAGGATTTTCAAAACCGCATAAACATCGGTTTGCGTCGAATTTGTTGTATAATGAACTATACAATAATATTTGCCACTGATGAAATAAAAACCACCAAGAAAAAGATAATAATAATTGAATAATAATTCTCAGCTGCATATTTTCGAAAATTATAGCCGTAATAATTTTGTCTTTCTTTAAAACACAATTTTCGTATGGACATCTATCGGATTGTTGTCAAACTGCGCCAACTTATTGATTTATCTACATAGAAGAAACCCAAGATTCCTATTTAGTAATCTTGGAAGAAACCTACCTACTTACATAGTCTGTGGACAAGATTAGTAATCAGTCTGTGGACGCTAGTAATGTAGCTTTCATTTCACAGATGTCAGACCAATCGAATCTTAAATTATCCTTTGTTTATAAAATTTTAATCTGTTATAAACTCAATAAATTAACTCATTAAAAAATATCTACACATCTACTAAATATTTTATTTTAAACTTTGTTAACGTTTTCTCTTGAATTTTAATAATTAACAACGATGTGTCCATTATCCGATAGATGGCAGAAATAAATGTTTATAATTAAATTTATAAATTACTAATATTAGTGAACATTATTTAATCATTACAAATTACAACACCCTTTCTTAATTTACATTGTTAGAAAATATGCTATGCCCGCAATTTACTTTTGAATTACAAATTATTCCCTCTCTTCAAACATTCTAGGGATTTTTGATTTACTAATTTGCATCGAATGGCAGCCAACCAAATAACAAACGTCATTCGTCAATCAAAAGTTACGAAGCAGAATTAGTGTTTGAGGTTGTGTTACTGTTTAAGAAACTGAAAAAAATTAATCTGCAAAATGTCTGCAAGGTACGATCGGGCCATTACTGTTTTCTCCCCAGACGGCCACCTTCTACAGGTAGAATATGCACAAGAAGCTGTCCGAAAAGGATCTACAGCGGTAAGTTGAAAATTGTAACCCCTCCAAACATGACAATGCATTGCTGTAAATCGTTAAATAAAAATGCAATTAATTTTTCGTTTTGCTTGCGGGGAAACCTAAAATCTAATCCAATCATTTTTTATATAAAAAGATGTAATATTTTTTGTGAATCTAATGTATTCCGCATACTAAATATTGTACCACTAATAATAATAATGAACACGCCACAGAAATTAGACAACCCCCAAATTCAAAGCCAAGGCTGTCCGGAAGAGGGTTACACATTTGAAACACACAGACAAACATCCATACCCACCGACATTGCCAGTGCCGGTGCCGGGGTTCAAACCCGGACACAATAGGCAGCATGACCAGAGTCATAACTGTCACACATGCTCTAGCCAAGATGGTATTCCGTATATCGTATATATTTCATTGACTGTATCAAACGTGAAGTTATTAACATCTACTTATCAATACTTACAATTATAACTTTTTAGGTGGGAGTAAGAGGTGCTAATGCTGTGGTCCTAGGAGTAGAAAAGAAATCGGTAGCTAAGCTGCAAGAGGAACGTACCGTTAGAAAAATTTGCTTATTAGACGAACATGTAGTTATGGCCTTTGCTGGTCTCACCGCCGACGCAAGAATTTTGATAAATAGGGCTCAAATAGAATGTCAGTCACATAAGTTAACTGTTGAAGATCCAGTGACACTAGAGTACATTACTAGGTATATTGCGTCTTTAAAACAGAAGTACACCCAAAGCAACGGTAGAAGACCGTTTGGAATCTCTTGTCTCATTGGTGGTTTCGATTATGATGGAAAAGCCCACTTGTATCAAACAGAGCCTTCTGGGATTTATTATGAATGGAAAGCTAATGCTACAGGTCGCTCTGCTAAAACGGTAAGAGAGTTTTTAGAGAAGTACTACACTGATGACGAGGTTTCCACCGAAAGGGGAACAGTTAAACTGGCAATTCGTGCCCTATTAGAAGTTGTGCAATCAGGCCAGAAGAACTTAGAAATTGCAGTTATGCGTCATGGAGAACCTCTAGTTATGTTAGATGCCGATAGTATTGAAAAATACGTGACAGAAATAGAGAAAGAAAAAGAAGAAGAAGCCGAGAAGAAAAAGGCAAAGAAATGAGGAATGGTATTCATAATTTTATTACTTATATTTTAATGTTAATTATGCTGCTTTTTCTAAGAAATTAAAATTACATTCATAACACCAATTGTGTTTCAATTATTTATAAGTGTTCCTTCAAATACTTAGGTAGTAGTGATAAATTTAAGTTGGTATTTTGTGAAGTATTTTGTGCAAATATATAAATAATATATGTTTAGATTTTTCTTCTTTGCAGATTAATAAACAAAATTTATATTAATATTTTTTTGAACCTCTTCCGAATATTTCTGCGTTTTTTTTTTTTTTTTGTAACCCATTCAACTGTATAAAGACCACGTGGGGCATATCGCTTAGCTATAATTGCACATTAATTTATTCTGACAGTTCAGTAAGTAATTACATTACCATGCAATATGTAATAAGCAAGTAATATAAGTGGAATGAAACTGAATGTTTCGACTGTTCTTTCATTATTAATAAATTAATTTAATTCATTCATTCAATAGTTACATCGCTCATATTCGATAGTTCAAATCATTCGATATAGTGTCCATAACTATGTGAAATAAACAAGAACGTCTTTTCAATAATATTCAGCAGCGTATCAGAAAAGTAAGTAAAACGCATTGAGTGAAAGGCTAAAAAATTAAAATAATAATAATGTCCAAAGATTAAAAGAGAGAAAGATGAAACACTAGAGAGAGAGGTACGATTTGGCAACAGTAATGGAGACTCCAAGCACGGGTAGGCGTCCTAGCCACTTGGTCTAGTTGGTCGGACATCAATAATTAATAATAAACTTTGATTGAAAAATTATAAAGAGACGCAACCGCCTAATATTGTTGGCAGGGAGCAATAGATGGCACTTCCCACAATATCAGTCGATTTAATATTATTTATTAATAACATAACAGATCAAATTAAATTTTTTTTTCAACTAAAATAAGGGTATTTTTTATAATTTTTTGTTCGGCACTCACAAAATGTGAAATTTGTTTTGTATTGTAATGGGTGTCGCGCTGACCTAAAAAATATACACTTATCTAAAATTTTCGAATATAACGTCAATTTTATCAAAATATCTATTTGAATCCTGTATTATCAACCAAAATCTTGTTCAGTGCATTATAATAAAGTTCTAATTGCCTTGATCTAATAAAATAAGATGCTATTTGTTGGTTGGAATTCCAACCTATAATTAGCAGTCTATTTGTAATAATCTCCAATATTGAGTAACTTTATAAATCTACTAATAACTGTCTGAGAGAGTTTTTATATGATACGACAGATCCAAGCTAAAACTACAAAAATTAAAATTAAAACTGAAAATAAATATGCAAAAACTAAAAATAAATTTTGAGTTATATTATTAAATATTTTTTTCAAAAGCAGCAAATTTTTAGGCTATGAAAATAATCTTAAAACACAATTTAACAGGACATAAATATTTAATAACATAAAACAGGGACGAATTAATCACATATCTATTTAATAAAAATGAATAATTATTGTTGGAAACGCTTGGGTACATATTATGTTTTTTTGAATAGGTACACCTAGGTATATATTTTGTTTAAATGTGGGTCCGCATACTTTGGAACCTTTTTCCTTTTTCTCACGCAATCAAAGTTAATTTTAGTTTTGTAATCACTTATACTTATATGTCATACCTATTATAACATACTATTGCCGCAAAGTTATTCCTCTTTTGAGTTTTCCGTTTTCCCATTAGACGTCAAAAAGAGTACCAGCGAACGCACCTTGAATCATATGGTCGAACGAACGCACCCCGCGCTCATCGCCAAACGGAATTCAAATATGAAAACAAGTGAACACCTAGCATCTAGCAACCTGCAGCACTTTGTTTTTGTGTCATTTTCTGTGTGACGCCGTACGGGCTCGTACAAACTGCAGCGGTCATTCGATTATTGTGGTGCAATTTAATTTAATTAGCAAAAAATGTTAACAAAACATTGAAAAAGTGTGCGTTGGAGGTATGCAATTTCAATCTCAGTAGTTCTTGTGTCGGCGTGTTATTATGGTGGCGTGGCGAGACGATTATTTGAAAATGCATATTTGGTACCTATTCCTGATATAAAGTAAGTAAATGATATATTATAAGTTTGTGCTCGAATAAACTTTTATACTTTAAAGAAATTAGGTGGTGTTTCGTTTCGTTTTGGTTTTATAACAATTGAAAATCCTCGAAAAAATGAGGTTCTGTTAGTAGCAAAATGTGACCAAAGAACTATATTAAAAAAAGTTGCAGTTTAATAACGTATACTTACGTGTTATAAGTTATAAAGTAACGAAATATGTGTTTTATTAGGTGGGCATTTGAAAAAATGATACCCAAATAGTAATAATTGTCATTAAGTATATAATTGCTACAAAAATAATATAAAATTTTTTCAAATGTCACAGTTAGCTTGATTAAATTTTTTTTGTTTTATAGGAGGTTGTTGTGCGTACGGTTAAGCTGAATTTCCTGATTGTTGAAAATGCCTATGAATGGTTGCAGTGGAAAAACTCACAAAAGTTTGCAGAGAGTTGAGCAGACGATGCTATAGCACAGCGTAGGTAAGATTTATTATTTATTTCAAAATCTTTCCTTCGTAATAAATAGTATAAAAATATAAAATTGTGGTTAGGTGAAGGTGTGTGCAGGCCTGCTGGTTTTTTTCTATTATTTAAGTGTAATTAAGTTACATATAGGGAGAGTTGCTTTATTCACCGGTGGATCCATCAGATGCATTTATCTCGTTATCTCTCCGAGGTTAGAACAAGATAAAACACGTCTGGTGGATCAACCGGTGAATAGAACATCTCGCTCATACTTGAACTCTCGAAAATGTGGTCTTGTCCTCTTCACTGATCTCTTTTTTGCAATGAAATCTCTATTATGTAATATCAAAAACACCCACATATCTAACAAGAAGTCTTATTTAGCTTGCAACTGTAAAAAGAAAAATATGCTGGGATACACACCGCATCTATTTTTCGAATGCCTAAATATTCATTTAAGATATACGAAAACTATTACTTATTATACAATTTTAATACTAGTTGTTATCTAGGTGATTTTTTTAATGCATTTAGGGCTCAATGACAATAAAACTTATAACGTATAGTAGCTGCAAACATAATAATAATTTTTAAAACTACCACGCATATTTTTAATAATTTTTGCCAATTAACATATAGTTTTATTCCGATTGTTGCCTTTCTAATTACAAACATAGCACGGTAGTTGAGTGGTTAAATGCGTTGATACGTGCTTACTTAGTTGCAAAGATCGATGATTCGTATCCATCCTTGAGGCAAATTATTAATTTATTTCCATGGAGAGAGAATTATCGAAGCCCTAGATGAGGTTTGGACTCCACAATAAAACTGTAGGGCTCGCTTTACCTAACACAAAATCCTGAGATTTTCTAGGGGTGACTTGCGAGGGTTAAGAAAACAATCGATGGGGTGTCATCGGGCACATCTTATGTTTAATATTGAATAACAGCAAAATCATATGTTTAATAATAATTAGGCTTGATGTTTCTGTCTGTGTATTTGCTTCAAAATTGCTTTAAAAATTCACGTATAATTATTAAAATAAACAGTTCTATAAGTATTTTTACTTTTATATTTTATGTGTTATTGTTAGCCTCATATTTTTTTGGGCATAGCAGTAGCTGAACTAACAGATCTTTCTTATTAAAAAAAAATCTCTAAATAATTCCATCATGAAAACCAAGATAGGAAACATTTTTTTATTTGACCTACTTAAAAAATCCTTATTTATCTTTTATTTTTTATTATTTTTAAAGTTATTATATTAATTTATTTGATTTTATGTAGCGCCACTCGTGGAATAGATTAGAATAGAATAATCTCTTCTATTCTATTCTATACTCATAAAATCTTATACAGTTTTAATTTTTCATACGGAGATTCACTATGAAGTGTAATTTTTATAAGATAGCAAAAATTCTCGAGTAATATATATATTTGAATTTTCAATAGTCTTCTTATTTACATTTTCTACAATAACTAAGTGCATGCTGGAACATTTTTACATCGGTTTCATACCCTATCCATTTGTTGTTGTGTATAGTTTGTAGCATTGCCCGAGAACCAAACATAATAAAAACTAAACGGAATAGAATACTGGTCTCAAAATATTTCTGCTTAAGGTCCAATTACTATTCCAGCCTCTATTTACTGTACGTATGACTCTAATACATAATATTTTTATTAAAAATGGGAATAAATAATAAATAAAATAAATACACCACATGTATAATTACGACCTCTTTATCCCAGAAGGCTCTAAGAGCCTTGTGCGGGAGGGGGCTACACATTTAAAGACAAGAGATACACATCCAATATCCGTGTATAATGGAAAAAATCCCTCTCACAGTATTTTCCATTGCCACGACCGGGATTCGAACCCGGGACCTTTGGGTGAGAGGCAGGTACACTACCATCTCGGCCATCAGTCATATAATATCCACGGATACCTTGAAAAAATAAGGTACCTTTTTCGTGTTTGGTAACTGGAATGCCAAAATGAAACGTCATATGTAAAATCGAATTCTAAGCATAAAACCAAGAATAACTTTTTTCATATCAGGCTTCGTTTAAGAAATATTTAAAAAAATGTAAAAAATAAGACAGCTATGAATATAAAAGTTTGTTTATTATTTATATAAACTCTCCAGACCTTAACCCTCTAGACTTTTACTTATGGGGTCTATTGTTATTATTACAAAATGTTGAATAAAATTAATAAATTAAATTTTTTACATGAATATTTTGTAAACGATGCCCAATATAAAAAAAGTTATTCTTTGTTTTATGCTTAGAATTCGATTTTACATATTTATGACATTTCATTTTGGCAATCCAGTTACCAGACACCCTGTATATTGACAATTTACTCTGTCTACCAATGTTTCTGTTACGTCAGAAATAAGTCAGTTTAAGAAATGTAAAGAAATTAATAAATATACAACGCTGCAAGCAAACGATGTATATATGACTGATGGTCGAGATGGTAGAGTACCTGCCTCTCACCCAAAAGTCCCGGGTTCGAATCCCGGTTGTGGCAATGGAAAATACTGTGAGAGGGATTTTTCCATTATACACGGATGGATGTGTGTCCCTTGTCTTTAAATATGTATAGCCCCCTCCCGCACAAGGCTCAGCCTTCTGGGATAAAGGGGGTCGTAATTACATGTGGTGTATTTATTTATATTATTTATTATTCCGTCATGTAGATGAAAGCAGGTAAGCAGAGGGCCAGATATTGATATTAGTGTACCGTGATATTGAAATGCCTCTGGTATACAGAACTTTTGCGCCTCATATATTTATTTGGGCATAATCAGTAGCTGAACTGACTTAACTAGATCTTTCTTAATAATAATAAAAAATTTTAAACAACCCACAATATCATGAAAATCAAGATAGGAACACCATTTCTTTATTTAACCTATTTAAAAATTTTTTATTTATATTTTATTTTTGTTCAATAACATAATATCCTATTTTATTGCTTTCTTCAAGTAGGCAGTAACAAATGTTTATTAATATGCAATAATTTTTTATACTAATTTTAATGAAGAAAGCAAATAGGATAGCAATTTTATTGGACAAAAATAAAAGATAAGTATTTTTTAAAAAGGTCAAATAAAAAAGTGGGGTTCCTATTTTGGTTTTCATGATATCGTGGGTTGTTTAGATATCTTTTTTTTAAATAAGAAAGATCTAGGTAGTCGCAGTTCAGCTACTGAATATGAGGCACAAAGTTCCGTACCTACTAGAGGTCTTTCGATATCACGGCACACTAAATCATCAATATCTGCCAAGGTTCATATCACGGCCACCTAGACTTAATACCATAAAATGGTTATTAACAGTCATTTTTAAAACAAATGCTTGCGATACATATGGTTGAAAAGAGAATTTAAGGACGAATTAGTAAGGAAGTAAAAATAATTTACATGGTATACGTCATTTAAAATAACAAAAAGTTTGAGTCACTTCTCTTAAACCGGAAGTTGAAGAATATGTTTGATAGGCTCCAAAAAGGACAATTATGCAGTATACAACTTTCCCAAAATTCAAAATTGTATCTTCTTTATAAAGTAACAGATGACATGTGTCCTGTGTCACCCGTTATAGGTTATTTATTTCTTATATTTTTGCATTATATTTTTGCCAACAAAAGAAAACCATCAGATTATTGGCCAGAGCAGGTTACAGAGATCATTGCCGACCATTGTTTATTGTGCTTGGAATTATGTCTTTACCCTCTCTTTATATATACTCTGTTGTACTAGAAATACACAAAAATATTAATAATTATTGTACACAGTCGGATCTTCATAATTACAACACAAGAAACGCTAACCTCTTGAGAACTCCCTGCTGTAGGTTAACCAAGACTCAAAAGAACTCGTTAAACCTAAATCTTTATAACATTTTACCCACACATATAAAAGCTTTGAATTACTATCATTTTAAAAACCATATAAAACATTACCTATTGGAACAGTGTTTTTACTCAGTGAGCGAATTTTTAAATTGTCCACATTATTTTTAATTAGGCTAGTGCTAGTACTTCGAACACACTCTCCACCTACATGATAAATATCAACGTGCATAAAATATGCATAAACATGTTCGTCTTCCTATGTCGGTTGTTCTTTTATAATCATTGTTTGTTGTTTTATTTTTTGTATAGACTAATGCTAATTATTAATTATTAAAGTAGCCTTTTACACTACCTTTTACACTTACTTTTACTTTTATTTATTTCTATTATATTTTATGTAAGTAAAATTATCAATCACTGACCTGCTACAAATGTACAAAAAGTATGTAAAGTAGTCAAATAAATAATCTATCTATCTATAATCTATCTATATTATTTACAAACCATAACATTTTTATATTTTACATATTTTTTGCATTGTACCTACCGACAGTATGGGCCTTATAAATAAAAATTAAGCAGTTTTAGAAGCAATTGCTTATTAGCAAAAGCAATCGCTTTAAAGAAAAAGCGATTGCTCCAATTCTTATAAGCATAAAGAATCTTCAGCATTTGCTAGCTTTCCGTTAGCGTTTAAGCAATTGCTAGTTTTGATGTGAAGGGGACCTGCATATGATATTTATTGACAAATTTGTGCAAGTTGTATAGTGGAAGTTTGAAAGTTTGTATGAATCACACCCCACTCCAACGTTTTCTTAATTTAATAATTTAAAATGTCCGATACTAGTAATCATACTGGTAGTGAAGTTGAAGAAGAATATTAGATTAACAAAGTATTTTTAGAAGTGGTGAGGGATAAAATTATCCCACTGGTAAAATGCTTTTGTTAATAAATTAATAAAGCCTTAAAGATAATATCCAAACTATTGAACAATTTTCAAGTAATTATTTTCCTTTTCAGCTGACCTAAACAACGAATTATATTGAAATTAATTTGTTCATCCATCGCGAAATGATTATAGGTTCTTCTGCAAAATATAACAAATAATAATTGATGGTATTGTTTCCATTTTAGTACTTCGCACTTTATATTGTAAAATAGGAAATTTTACTTTTAACTGCCCAAAACGTCTTTTAATTATCACACGTTCTCTGCAATTACAGAGCTGGTCAAATACTTTGAAAAAGTATTTAAATATTAAATATAAATACTTTAAAAAAAATTAAAGTATTTAAATATTAAATACTATTCAAAGGGTAAAAGTATTTAAATAATAGATAACAAAAGTAATCAGATAGTTAAATGGGTATTTAAATAATTTCAGAATATTTAATTATTTTGACAACACTGAAATATTTTGAAAGCCTTGAAAGTTATAAATACTTTTTGGGATATTTGAATATTTTCAATGTATTTCTTTTCTGGATAGGTACCGATTTATATAATTTTGAAATATTTCATTAATACTTTCACACAGTCAAAAATAATGAGCTGTAGCTGTGGGCTTGAAATAAATATTTTAATGTAATTTTCAACAAATATTTCCAATTTCATCAAGAAGTAAATTTCATAAATTTCCAAAAGAGGAAAAAAAAACAGTGTTTCATTAGGTGCTATGGTATCTTCTGTTATTAAGTTGGACACATGGTATTTTTCTATTGCATATTATTTATAAAGGAGTTATTGTCACAGTTATTTGAAATAATTTTAATTAATATTAGGCAACCAAATATACACCCAATTCGCAGACGTGACGCGAATGCCTGAATGAGGCGATTCATTTCAATGCTGTATTGACAAGTTCAGAATCTGCCGATGTATAGCTGGTATTTGATTATGTTTGGAGTATTTATTTAAATTTAAGATTTAAAAATACTTGGAGAATATACAAACATTTCTGAAAGTATTTAAATACTATCGGAAAAGTATTTAAATCTTTCCATAAAAGTGTTTAAATCTTTCCGTAAAAGTATTTAAATATATCCCAGTTATTTAAATAGTTTTAAGTATTTAAATACATTTAGGATCATTTTCACAAATACTAACGGTAGGAAATATTTCAAACAAAATGTTTGGAAGTATAAAAACAAATACATCTTGCATTTAAATACTTATTTATAGTATTTAAAGTACTTATATGGGTATTTGTAAATACAGAAGCTCTATCTGCAAATAATATTATTATAATGTTGAGCAAGTATGTCACTGGAGCTCTCCAAGGTATTAGGGTGATATAGGAGTAGCTGTCATCTCCTAGTAATATGCATTCCTCTTCTGTATTTTTTAGAAAATTATAAATAATTCCTGGAGTTTTTAAATATATTCTATTATCATGCACAGAACCCGGCCACTAACAATCTATGCTTGTAAGGCCCATTATCCAGAAACTTTTGTAACGAAATCTATATGGAAATTAACCATTGTTTGATTTGGCCATGCCCATGTGAGTAGTAAGGAGTTGAAGTAGAATTTCTTGCAGCAGTGGCTGAGAGACAACCAACTTCTGTCGCAACATAATTAATTAATCTTTTTCCAACCTTAATTATTTAAAAAAAATAAAGCTCTAGCTGCATGGGACCCCATTAGGCCAACATAATATATATATTAACTGATAACACTTCACCGATCCCCATGTCAATTCTAATTGGAAATTGGAATAAGATGCTCCTTTAATTTGTCTTTAAGAGGTAACCCAGACAGAAAATCGGTTTCGCTTTGTATTAACATATTCTGTATACTAATTGCAGTTTGCCAAAATAAAACCCATCGCTGAAGGTAATGGGTTATTAAAATTGAAATAGGTGTACTTTTTAAGGCCAAATATTATTACTAGACACTTGACATTAGACTTAAAATGAATCTAAGTATGAGTGTGTAAATGATCTGATAAAGTTTGTGTACTCCATCAATGATTATACTCATCCCTTCGTTTTCTACCTGCATATAAAGTGCTTGCTTTTGCATATAGTACAATTCGCACCTCGTAAAATTGTCAAAAATTGAAGTAAGTAAGTAAATGGAAGTTATTATCTCTCATTAAAGATAACAATAAAGTTTAATTTATTTTTTGCTATTAATTATTTGAGAAAATCTCTGTCAATTGGCAACTAAATTATAATGGAACATTTTATTACTAACTCACAAGTTATATTCCTAAAAGTTATTCTTCTTTTATATAGTAAATGTTTTGAAATTT
Source organism: Rhagium mordax (assembly GCA_963680705.1). Lineage (NCBI taxonomy): Eukaryota > Metazoa > Arthropoda > Insecta > Coleoptera > Cerambycidae > Rhagium > Rhagium mordax. The sequence goes on along the minus strand of OY796658.1, from coordinate 93,896,013 downwards.
GTAAAGGATTACACCACTGTAAACAGCAGAACTGTAAATAAATTTCTATTCTATTCTATTCTATTCTATTCTATTCTATTCTATTCTATTCTATATTTTGGATAAAAGCTTATTTTCACACTGCAATCTTTTTTCAGATTAAGCCAATGGACGAATTATGGAAAGAAACAGATATTCAAGTGTGTTGTAGTTTCGACATCCATATACCATGGACACGGACAAAGTGCACCGGGAGTGTAATTATCTATATATAACAGACATTTATTTGGACATATCTAAATCCATCTGCTTCTTCTTGTTGCTGGCTTGTTGGTATATAAATAAAGATTTATATATCCAACAAGTTCCAGTGGTGAGGAAAGCGGCTAGGATTGGGTATCGTTCATTAACTTCATAGTTCACTCTATCGTAGAGAGAACGACCGGTTTCGTTAAACCAGAGCCGATATCTCGACGAGTATCTTGAGAATATCTGTGTTATTTCTAAAATAGCTTGGGTATATCAAGTGTTAAGGCTTGTAACTGTATTCGGGGATTTTTTGGACGCTTCGGAGCCCAGAAAAGCAGTTAGTAGGCTCTGGTTTTCGCGTGCGAGTGATGGTCGATGGATGCCCAAGGATTGGACGCCGCCCTCATCCGCCCTCATATGATGCTTGCACTACGCTAAGTGCATGGTGAGTGAAATTATAATTATTCACCTAATAGGTACAATAATATAATTAGTCTCAGATATAGTTGTCGGCATTTATTAACTTAAGTATTATATGATATCCTTTCAAGACTTTCATTAAACAAATCTCAACAAGCCAACCTTCTTTGGGATAAATTATTATTATTTTAATATTTCCCTTAAATAATCCATATAGTACCAATATAATATTTTTGACGAACCTCGCAGTTTGTGAATCTATCCATATTTTAACTTAATTAGTATTATAATAAACTCATTGCAATACTACCCATAAGGAAAGGTGGTAAATTCTGGAACGTATAGTTTGTCATTTGTCTAATTGTTTCTCTCAATTGTTTCAGGGTGTGTATGAGGGGTTTAAATCTAAATGGTACTATTATGGGGACGAACCGCTTTAGGGAAAGGAGATAAAGGCATGTATTAATATATTATTCAGTTGTTATTCTTACTAATTTGTATTTTTCTATATGTAGGTAGGTTCCGAACGAGATAGGACATGGTGAAAACATCGTAAGGTAAATATACATAACCACTGTTTATATCCGATTTATTTTAATAATAATAATAATAATAATAATAATAATAATAATAATAATAATAATAATAATCATGTCGTCCTTCCCATATCAAAAAGCAAAAGATAGTTTTTCTTGTTGCAAAAAAAATTATTGTATCGCTTTAAAACTTATCAGATTATCTAGTAAAAGATTTACTTACTGAACGAATTGTCACGTTGTTTCAATTGAAGAATTATCGAAAGTATTAATTGTTCAATAAAAAAAAATGTTTGTTGAGTTTTAATCAAAATCAGTTGAAATATTCTTTAGTACTAACTTGAACGGTTGAAGTATTGTGTTCTTTCATAAAAACAGTCTCGTTTAAGTATTATTATTAAATGTCTAACTATTTTTTCTTTTGTTTCAGGGTGAGTGATAGGGTTTATATTGTGCCACCAAAGAAAGTATCGTAAAAGGGAAAGGGGCTTTAAATGAAAAACATTTGAAAAATGGTATGTCTTAACCACCACATTGTCATCTATTATCAATTTATATAAGTATTGATATTGCTTACTTTTCCGCAGGAGAGCTCTCATCGACAAAGATATACCAACCGAATGCGTCTGTTAGTAGTAGCCTGGATGGTAAGTACTATTTTGCATTTTAACGTTATATAGATGACTAATTATTTTCTTCTTTGTTTCATGGTGGAGCCTCGGAAACCGACAATATTTGAAATATGAAACAAGAAGAGGAGTTAATAATGTCACTAAAAGACAAATGCCAGTTATTCTATGGGTTGTTTTAAAACATCAAAACGAAATAATTTATGCTTTGGCACTGCCTAGATGGTAGGATATAGTTAACCACTTTGAAGGTTTTTATTTATTTTCATTTTGCAGGTAGGCTCAGAATGAGATGGAAATATGATCAAATGGTAAGGTTATCTATGATAATCTAATAATCGGCAATAACATCATTAAAGACTGACACGTACATTGATTTGTTCCTGTGCAATGAGATAATGAATAAAAAGAAAAATAAATGTGCAACTTTAGTGTTGACTGTTGTAAGTATTTGTGAATTTAATGTGCTGTATACTTGGACAAGTAAACACATACCACAGAACTTAGACAACCCCCAAATACAAAGCGAAAAGCTGCCTGGAAGGGAGTTACACATTAGAAAAACGCAGACAAACATTTATACCCACCGACATTGTCAGTGCTACCGAGTCGGTTAAGTTCAGTTAAGTTAAGTGTGGCTAAATAGTTACCACAGGGAAGTATTCTATTATTATTATTTCTGGATTAAATATAAAAGTACCCTCTGACTGATGCTTATGGTCGTTGTAGAGGTGTATCTCTCAGTAGTAATATGAGTAACCGTATTTTTTAGATTTATTGAGAACGTGAAAAATTCTAGTACGGAGTATTGAGGAAAGGACAACCATACTGAAATTATAAATAAGCAAATGATTGTACTAAAATAAATATTTTAAAGAATTTTAGTGATGGGGTGAGATAACGGCTATGTCATTTTTAACAGATTATGTTTTTAATCCCACTTATATTTTAGCCAGAAAATCAGGTGTTCCAACACATTTGCGTGACCCTGTACAGTGACTTATTAATTTGGAGCTGCAATAACAGCGCAAGAAAGTAGACCATGAGGTCGATCGCCTGTAATGATATGCCTGGCATTCTGTAATGTAAGTTTTTTTTTATTAGACCCATATATTTTTTACCATATTTATTCACTGGTATAATAATAATAATAATAATAATAGTTTATTTGTCCACTGGATCATATAACATGATATAGGATATGTCAATTTACATGAATATAGTAAACGTATTAGATAGAAAAAAGTACATATACACAAATAAATAGATATATACATTCACACATTCAAAAAATAAATAGAGATATCACAAACAATTTAATAATAACAAAACAAGGACCTATGTATAATAGGATATAAGTCATTAAAATTTTAATTATATTATAACATACATAACATGTTACACTCACTCTATATATAGCACCTCGTATGTTAGAAGAGTGTTTGCTTTTTTGTTTTTCAATATAAAATTTAATAGTTATTAAATATTCGCTATTAATAAAATTTAATGCAATTTGAGAGAATTTCTGTCAATTGCAGTGGCACAACTAGGATTAATATTTGGGGAGGGGGCTGGGTTTCAAAATACTTTTTTTCATGTTTTACAATGATATTGTGGCTCACTCCAAATTATATTTCACCCAATAGGTTCAGTCTTTTAACAAAACTGATAAGTATTATTGGGTGAAATTCCATCCAGGTTCTCCGGCAGAAGTTCTTCTTTGCCGAATAATGAAAACCGGATTCTTGCTGCAGCGGGCATGTACATACATAAAATGTGCTCTGCCTTTTCATCGTCCTCCAAACACAGACAGCATTCGTCGTTTTACATCAGTCCAATTCTGTGTAGGTGGTAATTTAGTCTGGAGTGCCCTGTGTGCAGGTCAATTAAAGTCTTTAGGTTTAACCTATTTAGCTGTAAGTTTCTTACTTCTTGATTTCAAGGGGTACGGTATGAACGCCTTTGAATGGATTAATCCTGGTAAGTCTTGCCAGTGCTGGAGTGTTTTACTTACTCTCGGCCTAGACTGAGATTGCAGTTTTGGCAGTACTTGACGATATGCCTAGTACAGGTTCTGGTCCAATGAATTGTGATCCTGCACCTTTTCTGGCTAGGAAGTCGGCAATTTCATTGCCCTCCATTTCAGAATGTCCAAGTATCCAGACCAGAGTTAATTATATATGGAGGATTTCCAAAGCAGCTGACGGGGTGGTGCTGATTGCTCCAGTTATCGCCATGCAGGCCTTTGTCTCTGTAACCTAGAGAGTTTGGTTTTGGTCGTCCGATATAGCCCCTTCGACCACCAAACTATGGAACCATAAGCTACCATCGGTCTTATAACTGTGACGTAAATCCAATATATTTGTTGAGGGCCAATGCCCCAGGATTTTCCACAAATTCTTCGGCATGCCCACAAGGATAACCTTGCCTTGTTGATCACCCTCTCCAGGTGGGAATTCCAGTTTAGTGATTTGTCTAGTGTGATTCCTAGATATTTCACTTCCTCCGCAAATGGAATGGTTTCACCTGATAGGGAAACTGCTACCACAGTGTCTTTCGTCTGGAGGAACTGGGTGATTTTTTCGACTAGTTTATTCTCTTTCTGCCCTCCTAACTTCCTTATAGTTCATTAATGCAGAACTTTATTGTTCCCAGTTGCTCGCTAATTAGCTCGATTAAAGAGGCGTCGAACTACCTTTCTCATTTATAGTTTTTTGTTCCACCGATGCACCCCTCTGTTATCTTTCTTTGATTTTATTTAGTGGAGAGTTTTCATGGTATATAGGCTGAAATAATTGCGTTTTGGATTTGTTCCGCCACAATTTCTATTTCATCGTAATTCCTGAGATTGTTATTGTACTTTGTACCCCTCCCAGTTTGTACCTCTTGGATCCCTGTAACTCACCACCGATTCATTAATAACACATACAGAGTGACCCATTTGAAAGCGGGCCACCCCTGTAAAGTGGCTATTTTTGGTCCGATTTTGATCAACTTTTTTTAGATTATTGCTCATGGAAAACTGCACTTTGTGGCAAATTGATAGATGTCTGTCACAAAAAGCAAGGCTCTACTTTGCAATTTTTTTGGAGCGAAAATTCGAGAAATCATATTAGCGATTTTTTTACGTGAAAACTAAGTACGCCACTGTGTTCAGCGTCCCCTAAAACGGGCCTGTACCAAATTTCATCAAAAAATATCGCATGTTAAAAATTGATGGTATATTACTTTTAAAAATTAATTTATACCCAGAAATGTTCAAATAATCGTCTCAATAAAATAATTTGTTTATGAGTTGCTTTTATTCACTTATTTCATGAGTTACTTGATGTTCATAATGCATTTCTCGAATTTTCGCTCCAAAAAATTTGCAAAGTAGTTGATTTTTGCAGCAAAATATTTTAACCGAATTGTTGGTTGCATAAGTGTCCGCCTGAATCGAATCGTCATTCGTTTCTGTTCTCGAATCGAATGATCTCTCGATTGCAATAATCGAATAAAGTTCACTTCATTGTCAGTCTGTCGAATCCTTAATCTGTGGATTTATTGGTTGTATTTGGTTCTGCATTTCTGCTGATTTTACCTTTATGTTCTGTGGCTGATTTATTTATCAAAAATGTCATACGTGACGTTTGTTAAACGGTAGTTAAAAATTAAATTTACTCAATGATAATTGATAAGCTATCGGCGCACATATTCCTCGTTTAAATTGCCAAGTCAAATAGAACAGTGAACATGATTAGTAATAAATTAATAGTAGTGTCATGTTTTTTAATCCTTGTTTGTATAAATACGTGTACCTCGCATGGACATAGCCATGGGGCTCATCAGCATGAACATGACCACGAGGAGGACTCCCATGAGCCTCCTTCTTATAAATATTCCAAAGTGGCCAATGAGAAATTGGTTGACGAAGATGCACATCACAAGGAAATGCCTAAAAATTCACCATTAAGCTCCCAAGAGTTGTGGTTGCATGCTATGGGATCAACTTTATTGATAAGTGCAGCTCCTTTCTTTATATTGTTCTTCGTTCCACTGGACAATACGGATAATGAACAGCCGCTATTAAAGATATTACTAGCCTTTGCGTCGGGAGGCTTATTAGGGGATGCTTTTCTGCATTTAATTCCTCATGCAACAATGTCGATAGAAGAACATTCCCATGCTCATACTCACGGTCACGGTGGCGATCACGAACATGTTCATGATATGTCAGTTGGCTTATGGGTGTTAGCTGGGATAGTAGCATTTTTAGTGGTGGAAAAAGGAGTAAGAATTATCAAAGGTAGTCACAGTCACTCTCACAGTAAGCCGTCAGAGAAAGATGATAACCAAGCACATACACAAAACAGTAAAAGCCAAAGTGAAGACAAGAAACCAGAAGAGAAAGCAGTTAAGGAGATTAAAGTGGCTGGTTATTTAAATTTAGCTGCAGATTTCAGTCACAATTTTACCGACGGTTTAGCTATAGGTTCATCCTATTTAGCTGGAAACACTATAGGTAGGTATATTTTTAATTGTTGATTTATTTTAATTTCGACTTTGAATTTGTGGCCTATTTCATAAGCATACTAAATTTCAATAAACTGTTAAACAATCATTTGGTATTTTAGGTATTGTAACGACAATCACGATCTTACTGCATGAAGTTCCGCATGAAATCGGAGACTTTGCCATTTTGCTACAGTCAGGCGTGTCCCGTAAAAATGCAATGCTATTGCAACTTACTACAGCCTTGGGAGCCGTTGCAGGTAAATAAAACATCAGTATTATGTAAACCAACAATTATTAGGTAAGGGTATCCAACAAGATTAGTTGACCAAAATTATGTTTCTGTATATATCTTTTCTAAGGGTTTGTTTTTTCATCTATTAGTAGTTTCTGTAAGTAAGAAATATATTATTTCTTTGTTCCAGGTACTGCTTTATCCTTACTGGCCCATAATAGCTCAGGTGTAGTGGCCGCACCATGGATCTTGCCTTTTACAGCTGGAGGATTTATTTACATAGCCCTTGTATCAGTTATACCTGAATTACTCGATGAAGAAAAACCTAGTGTTCTCCAGACTTTCCTGCAAGTTGCAGCTATGTTGGCCGGTGTAGGAATGATGGTTATTATAGCTGAATATGAATAAATGTCTTAAGTATTTATTTTTCTATATATATATATAGGCCAAATTTATGAAATTATAAATTACATGTCGTCATCTAGCTAGAAATTCACGTAATCATTTCTGATAATCCAGCGCATTTTTATAAAGAAATGACATATTTAATTCTGAAATTTCACGCAAAATATAATACTTACAGAATTAATAGAAGGGGCCAAAATATTATATTATCATTAACAAATTTGTTAATTTTTCCAAGAAAACCGCTAAGTATTTGTAATTTTGAGTAAAGAATAAATGTGATTATTGTAATCTAAATATATCGGTTAATATAAATCGTGGAATAGAAAATTACACATTATACGCAATATAAAATCTCAACAAGAATTATATGTAAATATCCAGAAATAGTTGTATAGTCGAGTAAACTTGAACTTGGCGTGTGGATGAGTTGATATTGATATTGTGCGTATTATTGTATTTTCTCTTGCACATAAAATTGAAGCAATGGCCCAAAACCATTGTTTACGTATATAAACATACGTGAACAATGTTTTTGGGTTATTGCTTTAACTTTGTGTGCAAGAGAAAATGAAATGCACAATATCAACTCATCCACACGCCAAGTTAAACTTTACTCGACTATAAAGAATTACCAATGCGAATATACCATGTATTATTTATTGCATAATTAGTTTCAATTATTTGAAAAAAAACTAGAGATGGGCACTTTTTGGACAAGTATATTTGGGACATATCAGAAAGGTACTTTTGATCCTGAACCTGATGTCAGTTCATTTAAAAAAAAATTGTAAAAACCGTTAGAATGTTGAAAACTAAAATGTCCTGAACTTATTTTTCTTTCATTAGTTTGTTTAATTTTTAATAAGACTGAAATTATTTTGAAATTCTTTTAATAGTGTTTTTACATTAAGAAATTAAATTTATGGAACTGTTCTAAAAACAGTTGACCTCGAAGCATTCCTTATTTTATTTAAAATTACGTTTGACACTATCCTGATAAAGATCGATCTTTTCCCAAGGCTGGCTCACAATTAAATTTTGGCACAAGCGAGTTTGAGTTTCATAGTCAAGTTAGTCACATTTTTTTAAAACATTTAATCAAAAATGCATTTATCTGCGAAATAGATAGTTTACTTACAATTATTGTGATCACACTGTAGACGAGTGTCAAAATATAAGGAAAGACTGAAATTTAGTAAAGTAATTTTGATTTTCAAATAAATGCCTTTACGTGAGTTTCTGGTTTAAATGTCGTAAATGTTTAGTAAATTATTAAGTTATTTATGTACTTATATTGTGAACCACATTTTTTAAACTGATTTCTTTTTTATAAAAAATATAGGCTCTTTAAAATAGACTTTATTTCTTTCAAAATATCAACAATTATATACAGTTATATTGTTTACTACAATTTAAACAAAATTTTAAGTAAATAATTTATTATAAATAAAGATACTATTCAATTTATTTATCATAAAAATTAATTGAACAATATTTTTGTTTTGTTTACCATTAAGACATCGAATTTTATTTATTATAAAACAGAACGATTTAAAATTTGTCTTTATTTTGCATATTTTTCTATATCACAATTATCGAATAAAAAATTTCACCATTCCATATTTTTTTATACAACATAAATTTTTGCAAGAGTGACTAGTATTATTTCAATAAATAATTAATAAATGCTGATTATTTTCCTAGATTGAGTTTTATTTGATCAAAACAGTAATTGGCCTGTTCAACGGACTCCGTGTTTTCATGTTTCCTACCTGAAACAAAAATTAAGGAATGAAATCGTTGTACAAGTAATTAAGTACTCTCTACTTCGCTATCTTGTGAAGGATCGGGCTATACATTTAATCAATGGAAATACACCTCCATATACAACTACAAATACTCAGATTACTGAGGGCGAATGAAGATGTTTGCCGGTTTTAAGTTTGTTATTTGGAAAAATTAGATTTAGACTACCAAAGCCAGGCTAAGCCGCTGTCTATGACTTACATAATTAATGCATTTTATCTAATATTTTGTTTGGAAATGGAAATCTATTTTGTCGAATTTTAATTAAATTTCATTTTCCGGTAGTATATAAATTATTCTTAGTATTAAACAATTAAATATTATAAAATATTTTACCTAAATGCAACGCTTCTTTACAACATTTTTCAGCTTCATTTAAAATTCCCTTATGCAGTAAAATTAAACCAAGATTTGCATGCACGACTCCTAAATGTGACTTATCTTCCAAATCATTCCCCATATAAACGGCTTCTTTTAAGTATTTCTCTGCACCGTCCACATCTTCTGCTCGAAAACATGTTATACCCAAGTCGTTCAACAGTAATACAGTTTGCTCACTATTTTTACCTTTAGTTTCGTTACAAACTTTGTACGCTTCTTGTAAACACTCTACAGAATTATTTAAATCTCCCTTGTCTAAAAGGAATTGTGCATACCAATCGTTTATAACACCGTACAAAATTTTTGCGTCGATATCATCATCTTTTTGATTTTGAATTGTTTTCAAACACCACTTGTATCCAATTTCAGCCGTTTCTAAGTTAGCTCGCAATTGATTTATTCTAGCAAGCTTCAGACTTATATGAATTACCTGAAACCAATATATGAACGTGTTTAAGCCAGTCAGACATTTGAATAAAAACAAACCTTAAGGTCGTCTTGCCGGACACCACGACTTAGTAGCATTTGTAAAAGACTCAGAAATATTTTTTCTGCTTTGTCCAATTCACTTTGATCGAAAGCTAAGTTTGCCATTAAATCATAGCAATACATCACACCTTGTTCATTTTGCTCTTGCTGAGCTAGTCGTAACGCGAGATGTAACATTTGCTCAGCTTTAAGGTACTGTTCTCGCTGTGTGCACAAAACCGCACGTTTTAAAGTCATTATTAGCTCAGATTCTTTATTTTCATCCTCGTCCGTAAGTCCTAACCAACTTAAAACGCTCAAAGCAATCGCAACGTTTGTGGGAATTAATTTAAAATTTGGTGTTCTGTACAAATTTGTTATACTTAACCTCACATTTGGTTCGTGTTTATAAAACCTTTCTAGTAATATTCTCGATGCAATTTTCGAGTGCCCATGGCGATAATTTAATCCTGATCTACAAACAATTTTGAGGAATTTGTACATTTTTTAAATTAAATTATAAATTAATATTAAAATTACAGCCTAACCAAGAATTGTCATAATTATATTACAGAATAACAGAATACAGAACTTTGCAGAAATCAGAAACACTCAGAAATTACAGGATAGGATAGATATCTAGATAGTGCAAGTTAAACTGTGGTAAAGTGTAGTGTACACTAAATTGTTTTGTCTCTCTTTAACTTCTGATATCCAAATTGATGTCATCTCTGTCAGTGTAGTTCAGTGCTACACTCACAGGAAAGAAAGGACTGACTCTACAACACACAGATCACAGAATACTTGCTTCACGGCTGCACAGATCACAGAATACATATAGAACAGACTGCGTTGTCAGATAATGGATCAAATCGCTGAAAAGAACACGATCAGAATGATCAGTTAATAAATAATAAAATAGGCACCAGTTTTCTTCATTATCAAATTTTTATTCACAAGGAATTAACTTTTCAACCATCGTCAGACTGTCAGACTACTTTAACAAAAAATAGAACTACACAAAATTAAAAGGGAATTCAAGAAGTACAAAAGTGAGAGATGATCAAATCTTGTATTTTGATAATACCTACATTTTTGTGGTACAATACAGATGGTAATGCTGAACAATTACTACAGATGTACTTAGGTACCTACTGATTTCTAATATACAATGTTTACACTTTAAAGACTAATCGTCTTCATCAAGAGTCATTTCAAAGTCGCTAAAAGTATTCCTAAGATCAGAATCACACCTTCTCGGTTTGACACAACATTTGTTATCTGGTTTGCTCTTCTTTTTCTTGCAGTCTCTAATTTGCACGCGTCTTCCCGATTTCCCGAACCCATATGATCTCATCGTTTTTTTGAAAAATCTTGTAGACCTGAACATGATGTCCTTGAAGAAAGCGCCAGGCCCACACCTGCAAAAATAATTTAGTTATTATTAAATAAGTGGGTAAAGCCCGTTAATTTTCTGTAGGTTGCTTTGGGCAAATCCAGGTACCTGGGTACGTGGGCAATAACTTTTTAGATTAAATAATGTTAACGTAAATGATGGGGCTATGAGATAAGATAAAAATAATAAATAACTTACTCCAATTCTCGTAAATCTATGGCCCTGGTTGCGTGGAGCACGGCGATCAGGAAGAATGAACTTAAAAGGTAACTCGCTGTAAATCCGGTGTTTTCGCTTCTTAGTACTTCACACACAGCGTCACAGGACCATTGTCCACTTTGGAGTAGCTCCTCTATTAAAGATGCTAAATTTTTCAATCCGGCTAGAGTTCCCGCTTCCAGAGGAAACCAGAAGTCTACCAACAGGTTTTCTAACAAGAAGGCAGCAATAAAATACTGAAATAAAGTTGATTGTACGGCAGATATACAAAACCCATAGATAATGGTGTTACAGTAGAGAATCTAATTTCATACCTACTTAGAACTCTCTAAGTCAGCGCATCTTCTGATGTTAACCTTGGTGCACGCTTCTTTAAAATGCAAACAAACATTAATATATTTACCTCAATAATTGCCTGACTAATTCTGTCCAGTTTTCTGAGTGATTTTGGATATAGTCTTATATCCCATAGCAATAGAAATGCGGAAAATGTAAAAATATAAGTTGACAGCAGTGGTCCATTTGCCACATCTTTCGGTTCCCTAAATAAGTATCCTCCATTGCACAAAATGATATATGCGATGAGAACGGGTATTAGCATCCCCATGACTAATGATTTGGAATCAGGATATGAACTAAAATTTCGATAAATGTAATACCTAATTTGACACTATGATTTTGACAAAATTAACGATTCATATTTTGACTGCTGACTACTTCGGCTTAAATCAAAGTCATAGGGATGATGTAAATAACTCGGTGTTTGGTGTTTCCACTTTAGTTCTATTGTTTTAAACTTTAGAATGGGCTCTTCCTCGAAATTTTGCAAATGATACCAGACTATAGTGTTTTTCAAAATAGCTTTGACGTGTTTTTTCGTTTTCCTAGTATTTTTTATTGAAGGTCAAAAAAAATTTTCAAACCGAAGTAATTAATCTATTAAATTTTTGTGACGTCAAAAACGGATAGTCATTGGTATAGGTCGTGTATTTCATATGACTCACATAACCTTAAATATTTTGTTTTTTTAAATTTATTTTCAATTTTATTTTTAATTTTTGTACTTTTAACATGGATCCATTGTAAGATTAAGAAATTCTCGCAGACAGAAAATATATAAAGTTTTAATATTGTAAATTATTAAAAATAGGCTGCTAATTATAGGTTGGATTTCCAACCAACAAAAATAATCTTATTTTATTAGATCAAGGCAATTAAAACTTCATTAATAATGCGCTGAACAAGGTTTTAGTTGATAGTACAGGAACCAAGCAGAAATTTTGATAAAAGCGACATAATATTCGAAAATCGTAAAAAATGCATATTTTTGAGGTTAGTATTATGACATCACGTGCACAAACGAATTCGTTTGGAGTTTAACCAATAGCAAGACCATCCGTTTTTGACGTCGTTAATGAAAAACTGGCGGGACTTTTGAAATTAATACAACTTGTAAGAATTATAAACAATGCTATTATCTATTGAATAAACCGTCAACTAACCAAAAATTGTCATTGTAATGTAATGAAATAAAAAATAGGAATTGGGAATCAGCACTAGAGCTCCTAAGGTTGCAGGAATATATTAGTGTAAGCTCGAGAGTGTTCACTTATTCACGCAGCACTCGAAGGATAATGAATCCAGTTGAAGTAAATCTAGAAGAATAGACGTGTTAAGAAAAATCCCTTTAGCAATCAAGTGTCCTATCTTAAGGCAAATATAAGCCATTTTATTTGGGAATACAATTTTTCACATCAATTTTATAGGACAGTAAATTATTGTAATAATATTAATGGTTGGATCTCGCAGATATTCGAATCAACTTTATAGATTTTCCTGTTTTTGTCACTTGCAATAATGCATTTTTTCTCATGTCGCAACGTTATATCGCCATGAGGACAGGCAATCGATTAATATTCCATCACAATAAAAAAGTAAAAGCGTTGTCGGATAAAAATGTAATTAATTTCATTTTTATTGGCAAAGTTGATGATGTGGCGACCAGACGATGTGATTGCAGTATTTTAGGTTCTCCTTTGAGAGCCAGATCCTGGTTGCCAAGGCAACAGAGTGCTTTTCAGATGCAACAAGTAACATAGTTCGAGGCAGAATTAAATCAACTGCTATCCTATATCTTCTACCGTTTCAGTTATATAAAGCATTTTAAATAAATGGCGTATTAAAGCTTTATGTTGTTTGTAATTTAATATATTTAGGCTGCTATAATACGGCTTAAACGAATTAAGAGGCATATGCGAGTAATAAAATAATGAAGTTTCGCAAAACAAACAAAAAAAAATGAACAATTTATTTTTTAGCAAATTTTTCAAGGTCACAATTGGTACTTTCAGATAAAAGGTATTATGAAACAATTTTGAATAATTACTAAAACTGGTACTCACTTATGAAATTGATGTTTTTATTCATATTGCAAGAATTTACCCAACTGCAAGTAGGTAATTATGGCAGTAATTAAAATACTTGTGGCGAAAACTTTAGTATTTTATTCAAGTAGCTGCAATTACTGTTAAAAAATTGATTGTGCATTTAATTTAAATAATAACTCTTAAACTGTTTATTTATTGAAATGTTCCACTACTTTCATAAATAAGAACTAGATCATACGATACTATTTTGAATTTTAAATCGTATACAAATTGTATAAAAATGATTGATAATTAAATGTGCAATGTGCATACAGGGTGAGTCATGAGGTCATGAGGTCTTTTCAAACACGGACCTGATATATTATTTCTCCTTAATTTATTAGTATCATGATTCCGATGATATATTTTAGTTAAGAAAATTGTAATTTTTTATCTTTCATTTCCCCATTTCGCCAAAAAAAATATTATACAGGGTGATTTTCTCTACAGAAATAAAAAACTTGAGTTAAAGAAGTCCGGTCCTAGAATTTTTAAATACAAAATACGGCATTATATCAACTGTAATAAGTACACAAATTGTATAAAATTTGAACAAATTGTGATAAATAGTAAGGAAGTTCTGGCCAAAAGAAATATTGGCCATTAGTAGTTTATCACCCTGTATCTCAGTAATTAAGCGCAACAGACAAATTTCTATACCCATTCATATGAATATCCACTCTATCATCCTTAGAAGATGTACAGTTCCTCATGACTCACCCTGTATATTTTTAATACTTTTATGAATGTTTCAAGCACTTCTTTCCACCGCTATGGTGTTGCACTTGGGGTATGTTACCTAATAAATAGATTAAATAGTAGTACAAATATTTGAAAGTAATAGTAGAAGTATCGATTTATTGACTAATACAAATTTATATAGAACCAAAATTTTACGTTTCATTTCAATGGTACTACAAAGTCAATTATTATTTGACTGACCGTAAAAGTGTTACCTTCAACGTTGCACAATCAGCTCAACAATAACGCTCTGTATCTACAACTTAAACAAACGCGATTTTTTTTATTAACATTTATATATACAGGGTGTCTCACTTATCGTGCGTACCATATCTTAAATGACACCGTATGTAGAGCTTATCAAGGTTTACTATTTATTATGTGCAAAATATTTTAGTAAAATCACATCGCAAAAAACTGATTTTTATGAAAAGATTTTATGAAAAGATTTTAATGCAGTTTTTCTCTCTCAGAGCACTTCTTGATAGATTTTGAAAAAATTACATTTTTGCTAACTCTCATTTTTTAAATACAAGTTAGAGCTGGCTATATAGTTAAAACCGAATTTTTATTCTCTTTAAAGTGATATATTACAACAATGGCTTATTTAAAAAAAAAATGGAGTTATCGCCATTATTTGATTTTTTATTTGCAAGTAAACATGGCACGTAAGCATTTTTAGATTTAACTAACAAATTATTTAAATAACCCATGGTAGTATGGTAATTACAGTTTCCCATCAATATTCCTCGATTTATTTTCTCATTATTGGTAAATTACACTGAAAACCAGTTTGTATATTCTCAGAGCAAATAGATGAATGAATTTATTTATTTAACCAGTTAGGAGGTGACTCATTTTGTGTTTAAAATTGCAAAACCACACGAGGTAAACAAAAGGTTGTAGAACCTTTTTTTAAATCTATAAACAGATGAAGTTATGAAAAAATGCTATTGCGATTGTGATAATTTTTGACCTCTGTATTATACAAACTTATATACAGGATAAAATTTTACTTAATTAATTGTTCGAATCTAATAAGAGTGGGCTAACAAATAATTTCTATATTATTACCCGTATATTTTGTAAACTTACACCAAGAGAATGCTGACGGAAATGTCCATTAATAATTATTATTGTGTATCAGGTAAATTGCGTTTCAGCATGATTATTCTAATTACACAAATATTGCTAGTCATTTAATTTCGCTACGCAGACTTTTTTAAGAAAAAATTTTTCCCGTAAGGATGTAAGGTCAATGTCAATGCCAGTCCATATATATTTACAGAGTGATCCGAAATTTACCTTTCACACTTTGGTAATCAATAGAAAGCATGAAAATAATAGAATAATAGACGTTTTCGAGGAGTTAAATTACAATTTTTGTTTTCTTTAAATATTTCAAGTTTTAATGAGACTTTAGACCAATAAATGTTTCTTAGTTGTTATATATATTCATAGTGACTAAATTAATAGTTCTATTTTTTTTTTTGGAAAAGTACTGTTCTTTTTTATGAAAAAATCATTATTGAATTTTTTTGACAAAACTGTAAAATAATTTACAAATTCGTGCCAAGGTGATCAAAAACTTCCCATGCTTTTTTTTCTAGTATGGTGAACGGTATAGTTGTCTCTCTGTACTGCAAACATTAATAATCTAATTAAAAACAATGCATCTTCGGCGTTCAGGCGAATTATTAATTTCTTATCTTAGTAAATTTTGAGTTGCAATTTTAATTTCCTGTTCAGCCTGCACACCACGAAGAGAATGTCAATCGTTTAAAAATATGACGAAATAATAAAACATTGAAAAGTAGTTTAATATCTGATGAAATAAAATACATTTTAAAATTCACTAGTTAAATATTAAAGGAAATACGTTTTGAAACCCTGTAATTTAATGTTGGGTCAGAAAAATGATTGAAGGAGCTGTTCTATACTTAACATACAATTTTAGACTTTTCGAAAGTTACTGCGTTCACTTAGAAACCGACTATTTAAATCCTTATTTTTATTAGTTTTATTTCTGTTTACGTGAACGTGAACGAGTGAATCCCAACTCACCGCAAGGATACGCCGAAAGAGAGCCGGTGACGCCGGTTCATTTCCTGGAGAGACTGCTAAAAACCCGGTGAAGGGGCACACTTGGTCCAAATGGAAATGGCAATGATCGATATCAGCAGAGATCAGAGTGGCCCCACTACACTTACCGTGTGATTTAAAGCCCTGTGCTCAAAGCCGAGCTTCTGTTTTGTGTTCTTCTGCGTGTAGTGCAATACCGTTGTAGGATTCTCTCACTCCGCAGGATCTTTACAGTAGCAGGATTCTTAGTGCCAGCAGGAGCAGATAAATAATAGCCACAGGTGTGTGATTGTGTCCGGTACGCAGGAAGTTGATAAATTATATTTAATTTTCAGGGTTAAAGTAGAAAAATATTTAAATAAAAAATGGACGGTTAGTGATGATTATATATTTTGCATGTATGTTTGTTAGTGTTGTGGTTTGTCCATTGCTTTAAGTGTCATTTGCGATGTGCAGTTTGTTACCTGTATTTTAGATTATAATTTTTAAGTTGAATTATTGAATTTATTATACTAATGTCTCTTAATACGGAGGATGAGACAATGAACACATGAAGCAATAATTTTAAATTGGCAGTTTTTCCTTATCAATCGTTTACGCAACATATTTAATTGAGTTATAAATATCTATGCTGAGATTACTTAATATTTATCTGCAAACTATTACCGGGTGTCAAAAACACATGAATTTAAAATTGATACAATGCTTGAAAGATAGCTGTAATCTTTTAAGAAATGAATGATAAATATGCGCATATCATGCATAAATTGATATGCTCAGCGTATTATAGTAAACATTATTTTCTTAAAACACACATTATAAATATTTTTGTACTATAAATGTCAAAAATATCTTTATTAAAACTATTTACGGCTGTTTTAATGAACGAGGTAGATGCAATTTGGTTCATGCCAAGTTTGACGTTATGCATAAATGGTAAATAAATATGAGGATGGCAAATATTGTAAAAAAACGGTCATAGAAATTCAAATAAAATTCTGATTTTAGCAATGTCATAAGCTTTTTTTCAAAAAATGGCGTCGAAGATATGAAAGATATCTTATACATAGTAGGCGTTGGATTCGATATTTGATCGTGTTTTTTGTCACTCCGTGTACGCAAAATTCTTCTTAGACGCGTGTTTCTCCGTTGATTTGTACTTTTAAAAATTCAAGGAAAACAATTAAATTTTGTAAACAAATTTTAAATGGGATCATATTTTTTTGCACCAGAAGAAAGGAAATACTTTCAAGTTTCTTTGACTATATTTCAATTTTAAACTTAAGAAATTATTCTGAACGTTATTGAATTTGCATTGGATGCAATCTACGTATATGCAATTAAACCTCATATAAAGATCCGATATTTAAAAAATTAAAAGAGGAGAAATTCGAACCTGGGTAAAAGATTTTGATACTTATTTTTTTTTAATATCTTGCTGCTGTAGTAAAAATTAAAAATACTCCAAATAATATTGTTTTATGTAACATTGAACTTGACAGTTCAATAAATATATCAGAAATTTATCAGAAATCGTCCTCAAGTTACGACCACGAGACATACCGAAAAACATATCGTTTAAATCAAGTTATAAAATTTGCAAATTCGATGAATTTTCTCTTTTAATTCTTTTTTCTCAGAAACAGTTGTTGCATTTTTAATAATATTGTTTTAATACATATATCATAAATTAAAAAAGTAATGAAATTTGCATTGCATTTAAAAAAAAAATTGAGATTACCATTCTAGTCCAACTCTGGAAAATATTTAAACATACTTTACAATAATTGTATATTATTATAAAATTAGGTTAAAGATTATCTACTCTCAATTATTATTAAATTATTTTATTAAGTAACTAAGTAAATAGGAACACAGAACGACATAATAATTAGAATTGTTTGTGCTGGATTTAAATTAAAGAAATTTACCCCTTTGGGTCCATTTTGTCACGATATTAAACTAAAATCGGATTATACCGAAGTAATCAGTGAATATTGTGCTTGCAGAAATGGAGGCTAATCAGTTTAAAGACTTTGGAAAGGAGATGATAGATTATGTTGCCGGATACCTCGAAAATATAAGGGAAAGGTAAGTGTTTACTTTTTAAACTTAAAGAAATAATATTTATTTTGATTGTAAATGTTATCACAGTGATAATAATATTTTCACTTTATTAACTAGGTAATTGTTTAAATATTGAAGATATTAAATTTAATAAAATTTGTAACTCGGTTATTATTACAAACTAGTTTTTTAACATTTACTTGTATTTATACTTATAGCAATTTAAATAAAAATAGGTATTTTAAACACGTGGAAGAAAGATTTGCTCAAATCAATACGTTGGGAGGTTATCTTAACGTTGATATTTTTTTAAGAGATAATAGAAAATTGAAAAAAATATACCTAAATTAATTTATTAATACAAATTATCAAGAAAACTCCAAGATTCAATCCAATATTAGTAAGATTTGTTCTTTTGATTTTGAATCTATCTAATTTAACTCTTTTCGACTGGGAAATAATTAAAATTATATGCTACATTTAATACCTTTGGAAATGGCTTTTCCTACAGATTCTTCATGTTTACCATCGATTTAGATATCAATGTAACAGATTCAAAAATGGAAACAAAAAATATGAAATTAAACCAGCTCACTCATTTATTTTAAAAGTAAACTAATGCCAGCAAAAAAATGGATAAATCCACATAACAGACTCCTAGATATATATAAAATGTTCGTTTATTTTCAATATAAGTAGAGGTTAATAAAAATTATCCTTTCATAATTATTTAATTACTGTTTGTACTAAATTACACAGCGGACAGCAAAAGTGGCTAGGCGTGCTGAAAACCTTGACCCACCTCAGGTGACCAAGTGTAACGGATAATTTGCGTGAAACTATACACGTATCTTTATTTTTCTCTTGGAATGTTTCACTTTTACTTTCATAACATGCGACTTATGGAATAACTAACGTTCTGATGGATTTGATCAGAATTAATGTATAAAAATGTTCCCGAAGTCTATCAAATGATTCAATAAATATGTAATATGTACCTATACACCATTGCAGTTTCTAATGCGAGATCCAATATGGGAAAGTATAATTTTTTAGTTCAGTAGTAAAAGAAGAATTTTTTAAATTTCGAGAAAAAATTAGAGTCGATCCTGTTTCGAGGTAGAGCGAGAGAAAATAAATGTAGGGTTTCTTCTTTAAAATTGAAAAAAAAAATTAAAACAGCCCCTGCGGGGCTGCATTTTTTGGAATAGGTATATGTAGGATGTGGGGGTTTTTTAGTTGGGAAGAAATTACTCCGACCCTGTGTCGTGTAGAGAAAAGAAGAAAAGAGAGTTTCCTTTTTAAAATGGGAAAGCAAATTTAAAGCAACTCCTGCAAGGCTGACTTTTTTAAAAAAAGAAATATGAGTTTTTTTCTTTAAAATTGGCCAAAAAAGTTACAATAAAACTTCATATCTCAGATTGTCTGAAGTTTGATATTAGGTCGGTAATAGCTGTTTTAAATTAAAATTGTTGAATAGTTTGATTCAATATCCAAAAGATGTATTTTAAAAATTTTTGACAAAATTAATTTTTTTTCGGCTTTAAGGTTAAATAACAGCAGGGAAGAATCTTAGCTGAATGTTACTAGAGACAAAAAATTATGGCATAAAAAACTAAGGAAAATACTCAATACTTCGTTAATTATTGATTTTTTGACTTTAGGGGTAGTTTTCACCCTTCTTAGAGGTAATAACAATTATTGTTTTTTTTTAGGGGGATGAATTTTATGTTTCAAAATGTAACAATCTGCTAGGAAAGTCCTAATTTCCTAAAATAAACAAAAAATAATAAATTCTTCCATTTTGCCCCTTTTATATTGACCATATTGAGGATGCAACATAAAATTTTTAATTTTTGATATCACAACTCCAAAAACATAAATAATATGAGTTTCAGTAATTTATTCTCCGTACTTCGTTAATTATTGATTTTTTGATTTTAGCGGGTGGTTTTCACCCTCTTAGAAGTAAGAGCAATCATTTTTCTTATTTTCACCCTCTTAGGAGTAAAAGTACATATATCTATTCCTCTTTAATATTTGAAGCTGACACCCTAAAGTTTAAGAATCCGCAAAAAAGAGAAAAATTCACTATTAGATTTATTTAAAAATAAAAAATTGAAAAATTTGTTACGTTTCTCCTACCGTATAAACTGCGTTAATTACTAATAAGTTTAATTGGCTATAAAAAATATTCGTTGAGGTTACTAACATAATATTTATTCTGTGGTTTTTCTTATCCGAAGGCGAGTAGTTCCAACCGTAGAGCCAGGATATCTCAGGCCGCTAATTCCCGAAAATGCGCCGGAAAAACCTGATAAATGGGAAGATATTATGAGTGATATTGAACGAGTCATCATGCCTGGTGTAAGTGAAATTTATTACAATTAGAATACAAAATATTATGTAATTTCTAGAAAATAATTTGTATCAAATACATGTTTTGAAATAGGAATTATTAAAAATAAAAAATTGCGAATTTCTACTATTGGCTCAATGAATTAAAATTGCGAACATGGAGATTACGTAATATACCCAAGACCGACAGAAATACACTTATAAAATCAGAGCTGTATTAATTTCTTTCCGTTTCGCAGGTGACGCACTGGCATTCACCCAGATTTCACGCCTATTTTCCTACGGCCAATTCCTACCCTGCAATCGTTGCCGACATACTGAGCGGTGCAATCGCCTGCATAGGTTTCTCCTGGGTAAGTAACCTTGCCGTTTAAATTGTTCGTAAAAATTATGTAAAATTCGTTCTCAATTCAGTACTTTGCTTATTATTGTTAAAAACTGATCCAATCTCGTTTGGTCAAGGTTGGACAAATATTCAATTAGACGAATTAAATTATTTTTACATTTTTTTATATACAGTGTGTAAAGAGATAAATAGATCTTTTTTTCTCTATGTTCTATTTTAACCCAATTTCTATACCTCGCCCGAGAGATAGATGGGCTTATAACTATCACTATTTAAGGCTCTTAAGGACCATCAAATATTACAAACACTTACTTTATAGACAATCACTCGATGAGAACATCTGCGCAGGTGAAAGAGTTTTAGTGTTTTTGTTAAAAATAATTTGAATTTAAATAATTATTACTGGAAAAAAAAAAAATTGGATAATTAATGTATCATCACGTCATATATTTTTCTGTAATGTACTGAAATACATATTACGTGTTATTAACTCTTGTGAATGGCAAATGACAAAGTGCTTTCATATTGATTTATGAATTTGAAGAGAAGACAAAAGACTCGCGAACAATGGTACCCTATATCTGACTTTAACTGGAACATGAAAGAAGCTAATTCTCCGCGTTTCAAAGGTTCATTTCCTCTCTTCTTAGGGCTGAAGCGATTAACTCGAGCGTACTCCCATTCACAAGTCGTGGAAATCTCTTAAGTGTCGATTATGTGCTTAACGCAATTTATATACATCAATAATTTAAGTGTGATTAAAAGTATATTGTTATGTGGATCACTTTTTTGTCAAATGTTTTTAAGAATAATAAAATATCGTAAAATTGACCAAAGGCCATTCGTAAGAATTAGTAATGTCCCTTTTACATAAAATTGTCGTTAAATCGTATTGATTTTGTATTTTTTTAGATCGCAAGTCCAGCATGCACGGAATTGGAAGTAGTAATGTTGGACTGGTTAGGCAAAATGTTGGGTCTCCCCGAGGAATTTCTGGCTTGCTCAGGTGGAAAAGGGGGTGGCGTCATCCAAGGAACTGCTAGTGAAGCCACTTTAGTTGCCCTTCTCGGCGCCAAGGCACGTGCCATCGACAGAGTAAAGAAAGAACATCCTGAAATGAATGACGCCGACATTGTCTCCAAATTAGTCGGATACACTTCAAGTAAGTTGAAAGTTACCAGAAAAATTCAAGATGCGTCAAGATGCTAAATTACTTTTGAAAAGTAGTTCAATTACAATTTGCGTCAAAAAGCATTGGATTTTTTTTCTACATTTTCGTTTTTCTCGGCTGTTGTCTCCTATTTATTGATGTAAAACGTAAAATAGAAGTTTTGGGACTGCTTGTGCTTAATCATTAATTAACCAACGGTAGAATGAAATAAAAAAGTATTGCCTTGACCAATTCGCTATAAATTATTTCAGCTCAAAGTCATTCTTCTGTGGAACGAGCTGGATTATTGGGTGGTGTAAAACTGCGATCTATCCAACCAGACGAAAGCAACAGGCTTCGCGGAGAAACCCTCGAAAATGCTATCAAAGAGGACCTTGAGGCAGGACTTATTCCATTTTATGTAAGTTTCTACGTTGCTGTCTCTGAATTATTATAACGATGAAGGTTGCAACGCAGAAGTTTGTAACTCATCTGCAATTCATTATTTTCATCAAAGAAAAATTTTAAAATTCTTCATATCCTACAGCCAGTTCGGAAGTTTCTTTTGCGCATTCCTAGGAATACGGATCAGGAAATGCTTCTAAACGAACTTACCTAAGTGAAGTTCGATCCCAATTATATTAGCGTCTCGTTGAAGATCATTCCCATCTCATCCTTACCTTTCAGTTCATCCCTATCTAGTTGCAACGTGAAAAAGTGCATTAAAATAAATGAAAACCGATATATTGATTTAAGGTGGAATGGGATATACATCCAAATTTCCTTCCTCAAAGAATATATTAAAAACGTAAATATATAATATTGTTTATATTGAAATAAGAGACAGTATGAAGTAGAACAATTTGCATAATGTTTACGATAGATACACACGTTTGACGTAGTATTAAATGTAGTTTCTATTAATTCATTGAAGTCGGCCTTACCCCATTTATTGCTAGGTTCAACAAACTCATTTCTAATTTGCTTAAGCCTTGATTATTAAAATCAATTAAGATACCAATCTTATTTTTTGCTTATAAATTAATACAATAGATTTAGAATATTTATACGGAACTTATTAATCAAATTTATTATTTATTACGTAGGCTGTTAACACATTGGGAACAACTTCCTCATGCACATTTGATAGACTGGACGAAATAGGACCGGTTTGTAACGAGTATCATGTGTGGCTTCACGTAGATGCAGCTTACGCCGGATCAGCGTTTATTTGCCCTGAATTTAGGTTAGTAAATATTCGATTTTCAGGAAAAAAAACAATTTTTCTGCCTATATACAATAATAAAAGCTGAAATTCATAGCACTGTATTGTCTGTTATTTATCAGTGAGGAAGAGGTGTTAGAAGTGAAAAGTGAAAAAATTCGGCGAGGCAAGAATTTCTCAAAATGAGACCTACTCAAGTCTTGTTGTGTGATTAAAAAACACACCACACCACAGAAATTAGACAACCCCCAAATCCAAAGCCAAAGGATTAATAGTATTATTTTTAATTATGCACAATAACCTAAAACTGTAACATTTTCAGATATCTTATGAAGGGAATCGAGCGCGCTGACTCATTTAACTTCAACCCCCACAAGTGGCTCCTGGTTAACTTCGACTGTTCAGCAATGTGGCTCAAAGATCCGTCGTGGTTGGTGAACGCATTTAACGTGGATCCCCTGTATCTCAAGCACGAGCAACAGGGCGCCGCTCCAGACTACCGACATTGGCAAATTCCTTTGGGAAGAAGATTCAGGGCTCTCAAGCTGTGGTTTGTCCTTAGATTATATGGCATTGAGAACCTACAGGCTCACATTCGTAAACACATTGAGCTGGCGCATTATTTTGAATCTCTAGTGAGGTCTGACGAAAGATTTGAAATCACGGAAGAAGTTATGATGGGGCTGGTTTGCTTCAGAGTTAAAGATACCAATGAAGTTAACGAAGCTTTGCTTAAGAGGTTGAACGGTAGAGGAGTTATCCATCTGGTACCCTCTAAAATTAGGGACACCTATTTCCTGAGACTGGCAATTTGCTCAAGATTTACTGAGAAGTCTGACATTGATATTTCTTGGAAGGAGGTTAAAGAAACTGCCGACGAAGTCTTAGTTAAAAAGGTTTAACTGCGTAATTTGTTCCTCCATGCTTTAGATAAAATTAATTATTTGACAGATATTCAAAGTATTTAACTGTTTTATTTGTTCGATTATTGTCCCCTTACAAAAATATGCTAAATAGATATGTATACCTCGATGTTATGAAAAGACAAAAAACAATGCAAACGAAGACAATGAACGTAAATTTAAGCTAATATTAAGTTATTTATTGTGAAAATACTTATTGTATATATAGTATTATATCGAAAAAGGACCAATCGTCTCACATAGTACCAAAAATGATAAAATAAATATATATTCAAGCACAATCCTTTGGTGGTGGCCCACCAAATTTTTTTGTAAGTTGTAAAATCCTTTCGGCCTCCCTTATCCCACTTAGCCTGGCTCCATGGACTGTGGAATGATGGCCGGCACAAGTCGCTTCGCCGGCAAATAATAAAATTGGGGGAACTGGATCGCAGGATCCTGGCACTGGACAGCTAAGATCGCATTGATGACCCACATTCGAATTCATGTTCATATAGCTGTAAGATCCGCAAAAATACGGATCGGATGCCCACTTTGACCTCAAAACGGTCGACGGGTATGGCAGAGAGGCATCTCCAGTAAACTGGCGTAAAATCTTCGTGATGCCCTCAGCAACTTCTTCATCAGTGGCGTGTTCCATTACTACCGCTTCAGGGCCGCTTATGTAAGCACATAAAACGTGCTTGCTTCCTTCCACTTCCTCTATGGCACTTAGTCCTTTTGTCCAGTCGGTTCTATGTGCCAGTTCGTCTTGCGACCAGGCAAACTTTATGCCTCCGTCCGACCATACCCAGAAGGGGCGTTCATAATCGAGGAATACCTTGTCAACGTTACCATAACCTTGAAAATGCCAATATTATTTGAGCCTGGAATAAATTTGACGGGTTAGTTAGTGGATACCTAAATTTTTAATAGCATCCATTTTGTTAGCGGGTAAAGCTGGGCAAAACATTTTCTCTCCGTGCTCCTTCAACACCCCCAAGGAGACTGTCATTATGACGTAATCGGCGCAGTACTCTTCCCCATCACAGCATTGCACCACAGCTCTCGGTCCTTTGTTCCTGCTTTGGACCGCTCCCCATCGAATGAGCCCCACTGGTTTTGCGAATTTTAAGGCGCATTCCGGCAGCTCTTTCATTAAGGGAGACAGGACGCCGACAAAACCTGAAACAGACAATTGTAGCGAATGAAAGTGGTTAATTAGCAATTCTAATAAAGAGATTTTTCTTGAATTGAATTATTTAAATTCAATATTTTAATACCCAATGGTACCCCAACGCTTCCTCCGGGGATTTGAATTTCGCTGCCAAAGTTGTCGGCGCTCACTCGACTTAGATCGTCCCCTATTTTGGTGCGGAGCATATTTGTCAAGCCGTACATTATTCTTGATGCATCATAACGTTGGTCTTCTGGAAATTTCTGAAGTTCTTGTTGTATCCTCAATCCTGTTGGAAGAGAAAGAGCACAAGTAATTGATTTCTGTTAGAAAATGGGGATTTTCGATTTCGTGGATATAAAAAACTAAATTAGACAACCCCCAAGTCAAGATTATTTGAGAGGAGTTACATAGTTGAAAAAACGAATGCGCCAGGTTTCTAAAACTATATTTTCTCGAGAAATCGAAACTGATAATTTCTAAAAGGGGGTCCACTAATCGACTTAGGTCAGACGTATTATAATCTTATCCCGTTTTTGGGGCCCTTTTTCAATTTTTTATGTAGATTTGAATAATTTTCATCTTGTTCCCTCTTTGTATTTTTATAATTTCAAATCGATGCTCTACTTCCGCGAGTAACAAAGGTGAGAAGTTTCAAAATACCTATTTCGACCAATAATTCCAATTTTGTTACCTAAGAAATTTTGTAGGGATCCGTGTTCCTTTCCACTCCCCATGTTGAACAAACTAGAAGCTTCGTGTTCAATTTGCTTGTAAACATGAAATGCCATCGTAGCAATTGGGGAATCCACGGCTCTTCCGTCACTCGTACAAAACACCCCCCTTGTTGGATCGACCTTCCTCAGCGGAGTCTTTAACAATCCCTCTTGAGCGGCTAGATTGTAAATGGGGTTTCCTACGCAGGCTCCCTCTATGTACTGGCAGCCCATTTCAGCTATCACATCTCCCAGCCAGCAAGAATGGATTCTGCCGCCTGGTCTTGAGTATGAAAGGGAATCATTTAGATAGAACTCTTGAAATTTATAATTTTTATGAATGGCTCTTTATCTCATAGAGAGCGTGACTGCGCAAGTGGCTCGTATGATGAAAATCAAAAATGGCAAATGAAATTACAAACCTTTATATTTGTAGCCCTTATACTGAAGAATTAAATATGTTTGATAATTGATGTATAATTTTTAATAGTGGTGTAAAAATTTGTTTCTTCTAAGTTTACCAGTATAAAATAATCATGACGCTGATGATGATGGAGATTCATGTTTGTTTCATAAAAAAGTTAGATAGATACGTGTCGACAAAACTTTCTAAGAAAAAGTGACACGAAAGGTAGTTACATTTTTATAAAGCTGGTTTCTTGAGGGAAAAATTTTTGCTTTAGAAATTTTTCAAACACCACAAAAAATTTCTTCTAGCATTAGTGTTGACGTAATTTTTTGGAATTTGTCATTTCCATAAAGAATTAATTTTGTTTAATATAATTGTATTTGCTCAGTACTTACCTGTCAGTGGCCTCTAGAACCGAAAAATTACTGATTCCACATTGCACTAGCCTTTGGGCGGCCGAGAGTCCTGCTATTCCTGCCCCAACTATAACCACGGAAGGTTCCGGTTTGCAAGGATCAACCATACAATCCGAGATGGTGCATACTTGAAAGTCACTTTTGCCACCTTCCTTGTTACAACATGTTCTTATAAAAGTTATTAATTGCCTAAAATGGACGTAGAGTGTTTAAGGCAGATCCTGTCAAACTAATTTCTTACGAATTACGCTATACGTTCGGAATTTTGTATTGTATTACAATATTGTCAAATACCTTGGTTTCCTTAGAATGGTTAAGTGTGATATCCTAAATGTTCTGAATAGCATGTTATTTTATTTACTGAAATTTAAACTTGATGGAGTTTGAGATATTGATGACATTTATGCGCTGAATATATCTGAATTTTGATAATGACTTTTGCCTTCTAAGACCACTGGATCAATTCCAAAGGTTCATTTTGCCAATACAGATAATTTGAAACGCAGTTCAGCACTGAATAAGCTATATTGATGCATAAAAAAATTATATTAATTGATTTGTGAGCTGAGTTTCAAAAAAGTATTAAAAAATTGCCTGTGGTATGTTAATAAAACTGAAAATCAAAAATCAACAAAATGACAAAATTAAAATCCACTCGAGTATAAAACATATTTTGATTAAATTTGATACGTTTTATGTTGACCGCAGTGGAAGTGACGGCGGCGCCGGTGAAATTTCTCTTAACTCCAGAAATATCATCAAATAATTTTTACATTTTACATTTTCAAAATTTTTATTCTTCATAAATATTTTAACATGTTATGATTGTCCATAGTCATCGAACTGGTAAGAAGAATATACCTATATTAAAGTGAAATTTCCAACTATGTATCATAAATTTATAGGATGAACTCGAACTTAACGTTTTCGTTGATATCAGAATTAATTTTGTTTGTACTAATCGTACTTAGAATGCTGGAATTAATTTTCTTCTTTCTTCTTACTTGCTTCGCCGGTTTCTTGTTGTTATTTTCAGTTAAAGCAGAAACTTCATCTCCTACAAGGGAAACTATCTCCTTCCAAGCAAACAAAATATCCTCCCTTTCTGTGAATCTACTGCAAATCACAAACCTGGCGACTAATTTATTTCTATTGTAATAAGGCATCAAGAATATATTTCCTCTCTTAGATATTTTATCTATAAGTTTCTGTGTCAAGTCGTTCTCTCCTTTTAATCTGAAGCACACCAAGCCCATGCGTGAGACAATAACCTCGAACCTAGCATCACTTCTCGCTAATTGCTCGAAGTAGTTCGCTAGAGATATTTGATGACGTATATGTTTTTGGATACCTTCCACCCCGTATATTCTCAAGACAAACCACAGCTTCAGGGCTCGAAATCTTCTAGAGTTCGGTATTTGCCAGTGTTGTATTTCAGGTTCAAAAGAAGGACTCTTTGGCAACTTTGACTTGACCTTGAACACTTCCTCCACGTCCTTGGTATTCTTGAACCACAAGGCTGAACAGTCGGAATTCACTAGCATCCATTTATGGGGGTTGAAATTAAAGGAATCCGTGTACTGCACACCTAGAAAGGTTTTTTGTATTAAGTAAAACTATCAAGAAAAACAGGCAAATATTACTACAAATCATGGAAAAATTGGTCCTGGTACAGGACCTTGAGGAACTCCATGTTTACTAATCTTCAAAAAAAAATTTACATAATATATTTAAACTTTTGAATCAATATCATGCAAAACGCTTTATTTGAATCCCATGGTTTAATAAATGATTAAAGATTTTGTTCTAGTGCCTCAACTATATTGTCGATGGCACTGAAACAGCTTTTATTGCAGAACAGGTTTTCCTAAAGGTGTGAATTAAAAATATTGGACAATGTCAGATATTTGATCAGTCTTATTTTAAAGTAATTTTAAGACCAATCAAGACACGCATTAAATAAATTACTTAAACGCACAACAAGTGAACTGGTATTTTTTAAGGACGTTACTGCAATAATAATTCCCTTTAAATAAATTCACAACAGTGTCAGCAATAGTGACAAAGAAACTAATAAAATCATCATTTGGTGTATTTGAATTGGGCACACATATTATATCACTTTTTTCTACCTAATTTATATCTAATAATATTAGTAGAGCAATTGATAAATTTATAGCCAAGGAATGTAAGTATAGAGTTTTCAAAATTACGTTTTTGGCCATGGCTATTTTTGTGTTTTTCCACATGCTAGGAAGACGAGGCATGAACAAGATCAAATTGATGACGTACGTAAGTTGCAGTACACCCTTTCTTTGTTCTTGAGAACTTGTTTTCAATACCATCCTTGTTGTTTGGGAACATTTTAATAATTATTATTGTTTCAGATTTCGCCGTTTTGTCGAGTAATTTGATTGTCGCGTCCTATGACCTCGTCTGTAGGCCATTCTATGCGATCCCGTGGTACGTGCGATCTCCTTAACATCACCGCTTCAGTTCTTAGATTTTTCTTATTTATTTGATTTTCAACGCGCCCACTTTTCCGGCCTAGGCCGGGAAGTACGTATTTCCCGTACTGGAACAATGTGCGCGCGCAGAAATTTCTAAATTTTTACACAACTTTCGCGCTTTGGTAAACTTCAAAATTCTACTTTTTCGTTCGCTCCTGCTGCCCCGAAAATCGCAGCAGCTTTTTGTCTACTCGTCCAAAAAAAACAGTATTTTCCGAACTTGTTACGTAAATTACTATTACAAATGCTAAATGCCTTTATTTTGCTTGCTAAATCGCACCTGCACAAGAATCTTATTTTTCCAAGTGGCAATGAAATATTCCATCCTTCAAAGTTAATGCAAGAACCTTTCATACCTTTCATTAAATATCTGTATTCTGGACAGGCGAAGGCTGCTCCAGCATATGCCGCATCAACGTGTAGCCAAATATCTTCTTTGTTGCAAATTTTTCCCAGTTCCTCCAAGTTGTCAAAGGCGCAGGTTCCTGTCGTACCCAGAGTTGCTACGACGCAGCACGGAATTAGCCCTGCTTCCTTGTCTTTCTTAATAGCCTCCAGCAGGGTATGTCCTCGAAGGCTACCTGCTTGATCTGTCGGCAACAGCCTCATCGGTACTGAGGCTAGCAATCCGGCTTTCTCAACAGATGAGTTCGATTCCTTCGAGGTGTACGCTACGAGTTTTCCTCTAATTTCTTCTTTGGTCAAGCTGGAGTTATGTTTCAAAGGAAAGTTTCTTACAGTCCGTCCTATTCCACATAGAAGTCCTACTAGAGTCGATTCGCTTGCAGCATTCTAGAATTTGATGTGACCAATCAAAAACAAAGGAAATAACATAGATATATGAGTAATATAAATTGCATATTGAACACATTTTTGAACAAAAACAAAATTAGACATCTACTGTAACTATTTTGATTTCGTACCTGCAACGATCCTCCTCCTGGACCCTCTGAGCAGTTCAGGAATTCCTCCGGCAACCCCAAGATTTTCCCTAGCCAATCCATCATTCTGACTTCTAATTCTACGCAAGCAGGATTCGTTTCCTATTAAGGATACGATTTTGTAATTCTAGCTGTATATCCATTTTTAAAAAATACGTACCCAATCTATAGACAGTGATCCCAGCCCTGATAAGAGCAGTTCGCCAACAATGCCAGGAAAGGAATTTGCTGTAGGAAAATACGCGTGGAAATGAGGAGAGTGCCAGTGAGTTAGGCCTGGAACTATTAACTTGTCAACGTCCTTTAGGATGTCCTGCCATGGTTCTCCTATAAACGGTGCTCTTCCTGGGAGGTCATTTTTTAAGTAGCCGGGTTTCACTTGTGATATCAGCTCTCTAAAAATTGAAAAAATATGTGCCAAGTATCTAAAAGGAAAACTTTGGAATAAAAGAAGAATTTGGAGATTGGTTCTTGAATTATTTCTAAGTATAACGCAAGAACTACTGAATAATGTTTTAGATTCTGCAGTTAGAAGATGCTATTTATGGTATGAGAATGACGACAATGTTTTTGAACACCTCCTGTAAATTCAGTTCCTCTTCAATTGTTTCGATTTTGTTTTTTTTTATTGTTTCTGTGTACAAAATACAAAATTGTGTGAAATATAGGCTCGTATCTTTTTTTTGGTTTTTGATGATAATCCAATTAATTGTTTACGAGATAATTGGTGTTTGATTTATATCAGTCGCTGAAATAAATACATTTTAGTTTTCACTAGCGATCCCCACGTAAGGTTGGAATTTTTGCAATGAAACGAATATAAAAAAAACTACATGCTCCTCAACTGGAAATTTTCACACCAATAATATGTTTTGTAGAAGAATTTCCGGATTCTCATCGGCATTGAAAATTTGGAATCCTTGACGTGTCAACCACCTTTGGCTGTCTTCTGAAGCAAAGACGGTTTTTTTTTTAGAATCAATGTCAACTTGAACGTTTCGTCTTATTTTAGAAAGAGGAATTCCTTGAGAGGATGCAGTTTACATTGAAATGAACACGTACATTCTAAAGAAAGACTAGCATGGACGTCTTCATCTGATATGGGGTTATAGGGTTATTTACTGGTAACATTTATTAGGCTATTAAACCTTCCAAATATTTGAAAATATACATTTTGCACCGATTCAAACTCTTTCAAACTTACTCTCAGGGTGTACTCTAGTTTGATGCAGTTTTTGAGTAATTTGAAGAATAAAATAAATATCGGTTGCGTAAAATCTTACATTTAATAATCGTTAAGTGAAAAATGTTTTCACTCAAAAATAATAATGTTTATCTATAGTTTCACAACATTTATTTATCGCAAATGACTTTAAAAAACATTACAGGTATTGTAGTAAATTGCAGACACAAAAAGATTTATGGAAGTAAATTCAAAAATATAAAAGCCAGAAATTATTTTACTTTAAAAAATAATGTTGTTCGTAATAAAAACAGTTTGTAAGAGTGAAATTAATTTTAATTATTTTTTATTAGTATCTATTGTTTATTTGGAAATTATTTTCTGCTTTACTGTAAACCACAGTGATTTAAATATTAGGTAAACAAAAATTACTTTCCTTAAATCTTAAAATTAAACTAAATTAAATTAAATTAATTAAAATGCCTCACTTACGTGTTTCTAATATTCTCGAAATAATTCGCGATATAATCTACACTAGCTTTGCCAAACTCTCTAAACTCGTCAGTATCCATTTTGTACCACCACGCGGTTTATGATGCACTGAGTTCTCAAAATCCGTTTTTACTGTTAATGTAATAACTTTCTCCTCGCGGATCTTAAATCACTCTCAGTTTCCCAATAAACCGGCGAGAAATTCGGTAATGATATTAATAGTCCGAGAGCTGGAAGTAAAAACAACTGCGGCATAAGGCACCACAGGTTTTACGTTGCAATACTGGTTGCAATAAAAGAAAAACCACTTGCTTGCCTCCCACACCTACAACCATCAATATTAAAAAAAAAAACATAACTGCCTTATTATACCAGGTTGAAGTGCACATAAAAATTAACAAGACTGTTAATTAAATTGAGGATATATGCCGATTTAAGCAGTTGCCTTTTTGAAACAGGCGGAGTTGAAATGGGTAAAAAATGGCACCAACTGCCTCGTAAAATGAGATCAGCAAAATAAGCAAGTTTTTACGTAGCAAATTTGGAAACACAATATATTTTTTTTTTTCTATTACGACGCTAATTTAAAGGCGTATAGGAAAGTACTTTAATCGTCAATGTTTTGATAAATTTTGAAAATTTGGAAAATGAATGAATTTTTGTATTTTTCAAAAAAAAAAAATGATTCACCTTAAACACTTTTTATTTCTAACTAGTAACATTTTGCTAAGGCATATATTTGGCCCAAACGGTTTATTTTGATGTCTAGTATCTCCAGTTGCTTTTTGGCCCATTAGTTTTGGGACACCCAGTATATAATAAAATTACATTACCAATATTATTAATTTCTGTTTAGAGAAATCGTTTACCCGTCCATTTGTAAAAATGCTGTGGTCATTGTTTTGCCAAAAAAGTAAATCCCGAAAACTTTTACGATCTTTGAGCCATAATTTACTATCTACGTTATTTAAATTAGTCCAAAAAATAAGAGCCAAGACCCACATTTATCTATGAATGATAAAATTGTTCTGCTAGATTTCAGCAAGGCATTCAATACTATCTTATTAACTAGAGAATTCTATATTATTAACAGGCAGAAAAAAAAATTCACATCGGAAATTCAATTGATAAAATCTCTGCTTTTATGCCCGGCGCCTCCACCATATATCACGACTGGTTAAATATGCCATGAAGGGTTTATTTAATGAGACAAATACTAATATAGTTGTTTTATTATGATAGTTGACTCGCTTGGCATAAGTTATACAGAGTGTTCCACTTATCGTGCTCACCATGGGTATCTATGGTATATTATGTGCAAAAATATTTAAGTAAAATCAACTAGTTTTGTTTCGTAGGCAAAAAAACTGATTTTTGTAATTTTCATTTTTCCATTATAACTTTTTATATACCTATGAACATATTTTAATGCGGTTTTTTCATTCTTAGAGCACTTCTTGATGCAGATTTTGAAAAAATTATAACATTTTTGAGAATAAAAATTGGGTTTTAACTAAGCCATATGCTTATATTTGAAAAATGAAATTTGGTGTTAATGTCTCAAAATTTAAAATAAAATATTATATTTTTTCATAAATAAAGGAGTTATAAAGGAAAAATTAAAATGAAAAATTCATTTTTTTGTCTATGAAACAAAAACGAGTTGATTTTACTAAAATATTTTTGCCCCAGCATAAACATGTGAACGTACTTTGTTGCCCCAGCTCTAATTATGAAATTAATGTAAATGTTATTTAAAATGATTTGCCATTTGTGACAATACTCAACTCTATAAATTCAAATAATTACTGCGTTCCTCATACTAACTCATAATCACCAAAATGCATGTAATTGTTTTTAGGGCAGGAATATCATGTCCTTCAGTTGGATGAAGGAAATTTCAGAAGATTAATATTTATTACTAAATATTGAAATTATTTTAACTGGATTTTAATAAGACAATTTATTTATTTTTTATTTATCATCTGGCATCTGAACAATTTCTATATTTACTCAAATACGGTCCAAATGGTGTATTTATATTAATTTTTTTATAGGAAAAAGTAAAATGGACATTAAAATACTCGTAAAATCTGTTTATTCAAATAAAAGTGCACCTAACAATAAATAAAAGCCATTTAGAACACTAAACTAATAATTATATATATAATAACTTGTACGATAATTATTTAGACCTTTCATTTGATTTTCTCACAAGTTGCACAAGCGTTGGAAAGATCAATAGAAGCTATGCCCTTCTTCTCACTAATTTCAGACTGAATTTTATTTTTATTAGATTGTACAAGTTCTTCCGTTTGCGATAAGAACTCTTGCCAAGAATAATCGACGTCGCTCTTTTCGGTTAATCGACTACAGATGGCGTATCTGATAACAAGTTTGCCGTGGAAATTTCCCGCAATAACATATATATTTTTCCTGTCTTGAATTTTGTCCAGCAGAGCTTGGGTGAGACTGTTGTTACCCTTCAGCCTGAAGCACACCAAACCCATGCTTGACGTACAGAGCTCGAATCTCGCGTCGTTCTTTACAAGATCTGCGAAATGTTGAGCCAAGGAAATTTGATGACGTACGTGCTTCTGGATCCCTTCTACCCCATAAATTCTCAGCACGAACCAAAGCTTCAGAGCCCTAAATCTCCTTCCCAAAGAAATTTGCCAGTGACGATACTCAGGAGCTAAGCCTTTGTGGTTGTCTTTAAGATATATTCTCTCGACGTTAAAAGCCTCAACTAAATATCTGGCGTCCTTTACCCACATCGCTGAACAGTCAAAGTTCACCAACATCCACTTATGCGGATTGAAATTAAACGAATCTGAATACTCCACACCCTTCATAAGATGATGGTATTCTGGGCAAGCGAAGGCGGTTCCAGCGTAAGCAGCGTCGACGTGCAACCAAATATTTTCTCTGTTACAAACGGGTCCTAGTTCGGATAAATCATCAAAAGCACAAGTGGGGGTGGTTCCCAAATTCGCCACAACGTAACAAGGGATGAGACCTCGCGCTTTGTCTTCTTGAATAGCCTCGATCAGGGCGGCAGCGGTGAGACGTCCATCTTTGTCGGAAGGCAGGAGCCTCATTGGCATGGAACCGAGAAGGCCCGCTTTCTCCACAGAGGAGTTGGATTGATCGGAGGAGTAAGCCACCAGTTTTCCTTTAATGTCTGCTTCTTTGAGCTCTGGGTTCATTTCCTGTAAGTCCTTTACTTTTTTTTCTTTGGCTGCCAGTAGGCCCACGAACGTGACTTCGCTCGCTGATCCCTATAAATGCAGAAAGGGGGAATGAAACATGGAAAAATATTTATGTATGTGTAAAGCATAATTATATGACAAGATGTGAACTTTAACTTTTTCTAATAATATTTAATAAACTTATATTTATCGAGTAACAATTTTTTTTGCGTAAAATCTTTATTACCAAATAATTGAAATCAAAATCTCAAGAGCAATACGTTCTTACATATTTCTAAACAAATAATGCAAACTATTTTTCAAGTTGATAATCATATAAAATACCTTACCTGTATGACACCTCCTCCTGGTCCTTCGGAACAATTGAGGAATTCATCCGGTAAATGTAACAACTTTCCCAGCCAGTTCATCATAGCCACCTCCAACTCGGTATACGCCGGACTTGCCACCTGCCGGAAGGTCATGGTTAATTAGAAAGTGTTTATTACAATAATATTGATTGCTCTTTAGTAAATTGTTACAAAATCTCATAAAATAATAATGGCGCAAATTTTTTAAAATTAATGTAATTGTATAAGACAAGAGGCAATTATAAGAAGTGACATTATCATTAAATTATGGATAATAAACATGTTTGCAATTATTCTAATTTCTTTCACATGACATTTAAATGAGAGGAATTAGACATGCAATAATTTCGTTTCCAACATGATTAATATTGCATCACACATTAGCCAAATTTCTTCAAACTCACTAGAAGAGCTCAGGAACAAATCTGAGGTTAATATTTTCGCTGCGCGACTGCTTTCACATGACTTGGCATATTTTTGCTTATGTAATAACTGCTAATGTTTAAATTTCTTCATTTTATAACATCTAACTGCTAACATTTTAAATCTAGAATTAGGTATATCTACCTATAATTTGCAAATAATGTGGTTGTGGCTGTGGCTGCGGAGCCACTAGCTCAACAAACCAACGGAATTTATTATTGATTAAATAAAATATAACATAAAAAAATTGCTTCAACATTGTGGGGCTGATACAAAATGCTAGACCTACAATATTCAATATTCGAATTACTTTGTATAGGGTGAGTCAACGGTGCGATAAAGTCCAACGACTTCCTTTATTATCGATAATAAAAACAAAAATTTTATACAGAATTTGTAGGAGACTAAAATGGCTACATTTTAAAATTAGTTCGAAATCTACAAGGTGATTCATGAAAGTGGGGCACTATAGGATGTCAATTTTATTAAATGTAACACCCTATATATTTAAAAAAATTTGAATTCTCCATGAAATTCTCGTTATTTCTATATGAGGATATCACATCTCAAATCAAAAAAAGTGCTGAAAATTTTATTTTTTTCTTAATTTTCTTAAATATCTTGAGAACTATAAGTTTTAGACTATGATATCCTCATATAGAAATATCGGGAATTTAAAGGAGAATTCTATTTTTTAAAATATATGGGGTGTTCCATTTAAAAAAAATTTAAAATGTAGCCTTTGGTCTCCTACAACTTCTATATAAAATTTTTGTTTTTATTATCGATAATAAAGTGTTGGACTTGACTCACCCTGTACAGTCCTCCAAAAAATAGCACTCTAGTCCTAAGATAAAATTAGAAACATTTTAAATTTATTTTTCTGTTCTTTTAATAAAAAAATTGGAACGGAAGTTTCCCTGTGTGATTCTTATAAACACTAAAATTACTCACCCAACTAAGGCCCACACAGCCGAACCCAGCACTCATCATTTCGCCAACGACAGCAGGAAAAGAATGCGCTGTAGGATAATAAGCGTGGAAATTAGGCGAATGCCAGTGTGTTAGTCCTGGCATTATTATCCTGTCAACGTCCTGTAGAACATCTTGCCAGGATTCACCCGATTGTGGTGGTTCTTTTGGTAAGAGCTCTCCTAGGTAACCTGGCTGTACTGAGGATAACACTGGTCTGAAAAAAAAATGGAAAAGTGTAAGATTTGCCTTTGGAACTATTTAATTTAATGTAACATTCAGAGAATCCTGCTGGCTCTTTATGGTAACAAAAGAATTGTGTTTTACGAAAAATTTGGTTTCACATATTTTGGACGCCTTTATATGGCATTGTATATATTGACGTTTCCATAATTTTGTGATGAGTTATTTTGGGAAAGAAAAATTTTTAATATTTGAAGTGAAAAGTAATATTTAATTATTTTGGAGATTAGCGTTAATGTCCAAAATATAAAAATGTGAAACTCAACTATCATAAGCCATTTCTGGTGAATTTGGAAGCGACGAAAATGGAAATAAATTCAAAAAATTGAAAATTTGTTGAAAATTTTATTTCGAAAAATACAGATTTTTTATGTCGGTATCCTGACATGTCTGACATCATCGCAAAAACGCGAAAATTTCAATAATTACTAGGTACACGATTTTTATTCCATAAGAGAAAGCATAAAACAATTTGTTGTTTTAATTATTGACCTCAATCCTAACTTGGTCTAAAGAAAAAAATTGGTCAAACCGAGACGATCAATCTCACGTTATTTACCTTGGTTATGTAATCAGCGGTGATTACTTTCTAATATACTATCAAGCCGGTAAAACTATTTAGAGGAAATACTTGCGTCACAAAATCATCGTATTGTGTTTTGTTGACAATAAATTATTTAATCTTCTAGGAATAAGACACTTTTTTTAAACAGTTTTTTAGATTTATTTAATAATAATTTTCTCATGAGTACCCTGACCAAAACAAAAACAAATTTGAATTTATCCGTTTATAAAATAAATATCGATGCTTCCCATACCCAATAAACATCGAAAAAATAGACGAGAAAACTAATTTAGTTCACTGGAGCACTATTTCAAGATATCTAGAAAAGAATCATAGTCATCTATCGATTTTCAAAATTTCGGAGCAACCTGTATTTAAAAATAAATATTTGCTCGTAATAACTACCTTACTGTTTCAAACGAAGCATTTGTTTGGGGCAAGAAATATTTAGACAGAATCAGCGTCTCATGTTTCAACATTAACACTGACACTAAACACCAAAACAACGGACACTTACGCCGACTCGCGTTTTGCCAACCAAATTAGTGTCATCTGGAGATAGAATTGTTTCGCGTTATCACATGGTATCCGCTGCTGCCTTTCTTTGTTAGTTTATTAACTGCTCATAAACTTCTTTTTGTTGTTTAATTTATATCTCTGAGAAACATAGACTGCCGACGTTCACCGTTCGCCGAACGGTGAACGTCTGTTATTTCACAAAACGCTTCCTTTCCTGCTCGGAAAACAGTCCCACCTAAAACTTATACTTGTATTTGCTATTCGTTATTTATTAGGAATTCGGGTAAAACTTTCCGCATATTGATTATTTACCAAAACAGGTTTAATATTCTAATTATTGGTTCAATTTCGTTTGGACATTATTTTGGATTCATCAAAAATATATTAATATCGAGAAGACTGCGGTGTTGAGGTGGATTGATTTTATTGCTAATTTTTAATCATGGGATTCTGGCTGATGAGTTGTCCCAATTCAAGAAGAGGGAAGTGGTATTTCAGGTTTTTTTCTTCCCTCTTGGCACAGAAGTTTATTCGATATATCATTTATTTGTAGATTAATGGCTAATATCTAAAGAAACCAAAAAAATTAGGTGAAGAGGAAATGGCAAACATTATATCCGAGTCAGCTGTAACCACTAAACAACAAAATGGTAACCATTTGGTGTTACATATTTAGTTACTTCAAGAACTCCCTTTGTACTATAAATCTCGAGCTTCAAATTCGTGATCTAAGTAACCAAAAATGCATGGAGGAGGTTTTCAATAAATAACTAATAATTTTTTACATTGTGTTATTAACTTTTTTATGAAGGTTTTCCGGATTTCTCCTTTTTGGTCATTTGGTTATGAAAAAATTTAACTGCCTAATTCAAGATGTTAAAAGATTTGTGCTAGAAAAATAACATTGTGGATGATAAAAACAAAGTGATGCACGACCACAAATGACTCAGTTATCTACGTGATACAGAATCAAAGGCTTACAATTGTAGCTGGTAGGTGGCACTACCTATATCCTATATTATTCAGAGCTGTCTCCAAATTTCAGGAATTGGTTGTGTGAGGAATTAAAACAAAGGCACAGCCGAAGGAACCAAAACTGGAAAACATTGAACCAACAGAATAGCAAGAAAAATTTTTGAAGGTGCCCAAGTGAATATTGAATTACTTCACACAACTCGTCGTTTTTTTCTAAAATTATTACTTAAAAAAATTTACCTTTTAACACGCCCTGTACATAACTAAACGCCATAGTCCACTAAGTAGAGCGTATAGTTACAGGAAAAGAAAATACTCCAAGTCGATTCCACGGATATTTTATAATAAAATATTATGCTGATAGATTTCGGGACTATAAACAAACATCTTCAGTCTAAATAAATACGAAAAGGTTGTGTGATAGAAGAAATCTTAGTCAATACAAAATTAGTTAGTATCAATGGTTGCTACAGATTTTCTCTTTATAAAGGTCCAACTTTTTCCTCGATGCATATATCGTTTTTTGTTGCTGATAAAATCATCTCTTAGTTTCACAAAATCGACCACTTCACGGGAAGATTATTAAACTGAATCATCTTCTGTTGAGGTCATATAAAAAAAAATAGTATTATTGCTTACCTATCTCGAATGGTGTCAAAATAATCTGCGATATAATCCACGGCGGCTTTGCCGAATTCCCTAAATTGCTGAACGTCCATAATCGGATGCAAATCACTTTCTCTGTGAGGTCGAAACTAATTAAACCCTTGCCCACTTTCACACTCACTTGAATATATTACTTGAAGATGGTTAAGTAACTGGCACGTAATATTGCTGGAGAAGATATCAATGAAACTGGCAATAAAATGTAGTCAGTTCGACGTATTTCCTTATACTAACAACTGAACCATTCTTTTATGACAAAGTTGCGCTCCTCGTGAGACAGTTTAAGCGGAACTATTGTTATACGGTGCGTGATTTGTTTACGATTGTCACTCCGTAGTTGATGGGAGATATTTATATATTTATAGAATTATTGATACGGTCAAAATGGACTCACTTGTTACGCTAAGCAAGCAAAGTAAATGAGAGGTACCCAAAGAATATCCTTGGGTTTTTTTTTAAATTAACTACACTGTGTTTAGCCTTGACGATTGCAGTTTTTTTTGAATTTTTGGTAGACTGGAATTACTACTGCTTTTGAGCGGCGAATAAATTTTATGTATCCAAGAAAGGTGAAAAAGATTAATTGTTTTTTTGTGAAAAAAAGCGTTTCGTGTGAATAATTTAATTATGAAAAATGAGATTTACATTTTTCTTTGTTAGAAATTACAGACTAGTTAACACTAAATCTGTTGTATTTAATTAGAGGAAAAAATCACGAGTAGTGGATTTACGATTTCTGAAACTTATTTTGCCTTTCAAATTGGTTATTGGTCGCTTGAGCAGTCCATTGTCTGTAACTCGTCCTTTGTTTAAAGTCAGTTATGCATTGCCAGCTCAATCACAGTTCCTCTGGAATGTATCAATGCACTTGTTTGCTAAAAGAAGAAATGTTAAAATGTTAGACACTAATTTGGTGCTCTAGGAAATTTAATTATAAATTTTTACAGCATTGTACGAGATGCTCCTTTGGAACCAAGCAGAATTATGTTTGAAGACATTATGAGGGTTCCAATAGCGAATGGGGCATTCATGTGTATTAAGTTTTAAAAATAGGTAATCAGAGATTTGGGAATCTTTTGCCTTAAACATGCCAAATGAAATTTTTCTTCCAATTTCAACCATTTACTTTTTTGGAAGGGTTCAGGAATGTGGTCGAATTTACGTAAATTGAAATATCTTAAAAATTCATTTTGTAATTTTGAAGGTTATTTTTATTAAACAGGGCAGGATAATAAACCACATTGCAGCATGCCAGATGAGACAAAATAGAAATACGAACTTAAATTTCGAGCCTTTTATTTAGAAAAAACCTACCATAAAATCAGGCTGAAAAGACATCAATGTCTCCTTTTCCTTTTCTAGTTTTCTTAGAGATGAAGGTAATAATTAATTTGAATCAAAATTGTGAACAAGACAAATTGCGCCTCTTTGTAATTCTTTTACTCAATGAAACGTACGTAAGAACACCAATTTAAACGAATACTGAGTAGGTGCATGAGCGAAGGACATTGCAAATTAGAAACTTCGCATTTTTATTTTTAATCATATTAGATTTCAAATCGTTTCAATAACCCAAGTTGTTTTTAAGGTTACGCCACTGGCAACCGGAAACATCTACCCTCCATCTACAAAAACCCGTACCGGTCACTCAACTTTGAATTAAATGTTCCTTCCTCTATTTTCAACGAGTGAAATTAAATTTAATTTTGACAATTACAACTTAAAAAAAAACAATTTTAGGACGATCGACTTGCACATATTGTCTGTGTGCGTCACGTTCTGTAATTCCCAGACGCGATCTGCAAAATAATGCATATCGCACTTGTGATATAAATTATTGTCCGGCCAAGCCAAGGTGGACAACACGTTAATTTCCACGTTGAGTGTCAAGAACACTAACTTTTTGCACTTGTTGTATAATTGCCGTCTCACCGGAGAAAGAAGGCCTTCGGGAAGAATGTACCTTCCTGCATTCCATTCGTATAGTTCGTAAATAAACAATTAATTGGGTATCGGAGAATTATCCTGATCTTTGGTATCTAGACCTATCACCTAATAGCTAAACATTGGGATAGATGTATTATAATTCTATTCTAATATACTCTTCCCAGCCACACGAGCCTTCCTTCCCTGGATCAGACAATAACTATTAGTAGGGATATAAGTTTATAAACTACAAATATATGAAAATACATTTTTGTAATTAAATGCTGGAAAATACATGAAATATGGATGGTTTCGATTAGAGAGTCGGAAAGTTCCTATTTAGGAGAATTTTTATTTAAAGCACTCGTTTTGAAATAGGCTAAAATTTCGCGATTATAGAGCTAGTTTGAAATGCGTTAGTTTTTCCTTAACGATAATTAGGTATATAAAAAAAAATTAGACTCATAAATTCCTCCCTCGCCTATTTTTCTACCCTAGTAATATGAGTATCAAGATGCGTGAACATTATTCGACGTCAAATCAGCATCATTAGACCATACGATATATTGGTAATTTTTGCAAAACGGTGACAATAATGACGCGGATGAGTTTGTAAGGAAATTTAAAAACATTAAGAAAAACCATTAAAAACATTAAGATAACATTATTTACCTTTAATGAGACTCATTTACTTATCACTTATATATTTCCTGCATGTTATTCAAATGTATGTATATAAATAAAAACCTACTTTAACTAATATAATTTTTGTTCATGTAATCGAGGGATTTCAAATTATCACAGACGTCAATGAATTCATTTGTTTTTAAAAGGCCACGGCTACTATGCTTTATTTATTTAATATTGTTTTTAAAACTTTAGAACCCAATATCTCAAAAACAGCTTATCCGAACATAGGCAAACGATATATTTTTGGAATCAGAGAAATCTGCTCTTTAAACACGTGAATCGATACACAGGGTGTTTCATTAAAAATAATGAAGATTATGCAGAAATATTACATTTCCGATGTTCATTTGTTTTTTCTGACAACGAATTCTAAAAATAAAAGCCAAGCATAAATTTTTTGTCTTTACAATTTTTTAATAATTCAACAAATTTCTGTAAGTGGAGTGTGAGTATGAGGAATGACCCTGTACAACAAAGAAAATTCAATCAAGATTCCTTTTTTATTTTTGTATTATTTATAAATATAAAATATAATAAAGTACAAAGTATGTATATGTATTACAAGACGTAACATTTATGTACTTTCTTTAGTAGGTACTACGACTAACCAATCACACTTAAATCATGGGATAGGAATATTAGCACATATTGTCTTATTTCCTGACCATGATCAGCAATTAGTGAAATCCGCTCCTCATCTGGAAGCACTTTACTGTTCCAGTGTACCTTCAATAGATATGTCTCATCAGTAGAAACATTACTGAGCGTAATCTTGTCCGGACCGAAAAAATTATTGCTCGATCCCACCACGTCGTAAGTAATTGTGGGCCTCAATATATTCGTATACCTCACAAGGTTCGAAGCGAAGGTGTTCCTTGTGTAGTTTCTCAATATGTGCAGACCTCTTGGTTCA
The DNA here is from genome assembly GCA_963680705.1 of Rhagium mordax. NCBI lineage: Eukaryota > Metazoa > Arthropoda > Insecta > Coleoptera > Cerambycidae > Rhagium > Rhagium mordax. Next base: position 93,852,198 of record OY796658.1, on the reverse strand, counting down.
TCTAAAACAGAAAAAAATATCATTCAATATATACTGTTTGTAAACTTTAAACCAACTCAGAAAAATATTACCCAACAGATGCGTCCAAAAATTGCGCTCCACCTCATCGAAAATGTTATCCAACATGGACTTTAAACCAGAAAACAGCTGACTATTTCTACAGGGGATCTCGATACTGACAATCTGGGGACAGTTTAAATTCATTATGCCCCTATCGCAGGTACAATTCCCACATGTGCATGCAGCAGTCTGGTCAAAATACGGTGGCAAGGTTATTTCTATGGGAATAGTACTCTCTTTATCTAATTCTGACTCGATTTGTAATTTTATGCAGAAATCTCCTACTTCTTCACTCACGAAATATAAAAAGTACTTGTATTCACCGGTGATTAGATAACATAAACTTAAATTAAGGCTTGCCTCGCCATCTTTGTTGAAAGTAATTGTCGGATCTATGCTCATTTGCATGGGCACCCTCTGTTTGGTTATTGTAGAGATGTGCAAAATTTGTTCCACGTTCGAATCATCAACTATATACAAACAAACGTTTGCGCTGTATTCTGTTTCATACGGAGATGATAGGTCAAATGTTTTCTTTATTCTTTGGTATGTTTCAACTTTAACGCAGAATTCTTCAGTAAAATTAAATATTTGGGGAATTCCAATTAGAGTGATCGCCATACTTTTAGAAAATTTGTAGCCAGAAGTCTCCCCCGATAATACCAACACTGCAGTCTTCTTTGTAATATTTTTGGCCTGATAAATGACTTTTAAACTTTTCTGTTTCTTTGGAGGTATTGTGATAGTCTTAGATTCGACTTGGAATATATCTGAATCATTTAAGAAAAATATTGCCGAGTATGATATCGTAACGTTACCTTGATTCTTCAAAATAATATCATTAACAGCTGTTTCCCCCAAAGAAGCCTCAAATGTTATAGTTTCTGAGGGGTAAAAATTAGGAAGAACATCATACAGATACGTCACAAGTAATAACATTTCATATGTAGTTGGTTTGACGATACTGCTAGGCGGGATGTTAAAAGATAAGTTAATTTTCTTCCAGGTCTCAGAAATCACACACGCGTTGTGAAAAATTTGCTCATCATTTTGGTAATCGGGATAAAAGTTTTCTAGTTCGTCTCGCATGTAAGGACAATACGACAACATTAATGTCGCAAAAGTTAAACTGTCCCACAAATCACACTGGAAAGATGTGATTTTTCGATGTTTCTTTAAATGTTCGCAATCCCACAAGATATGTTTCTGTTTATTGAAATGAAACTCCAACCACAGGAGCAATGTTACTTCATTTTCACAATGATTCGATATATCTGTTATGTGTTCAGTAAAAAATTCCTGGAACTCTTCTTTATATACAATTTGCTTCGGAGGTAATTTTGATCTTACCCTAGGAGCTGCTGGATTTAGTACTCTATTAAAAACAAACACCTTGTATATTCTCAATATCACATCGATCCAGCACTGTTTGCTGAACAGATGGAAATCTTCCTTGGACAAAGTTTTCTCCTTATATTCGACTTCTTCATCGACAAGACGTTCTTTGAACGTAATATAGCTGTAATAAGGTAGCAGATATTCTGGTTTAAGTTGTGGTACGAAAGCTCCTTGGCTTTTAAGAAAACTTATGATATTTCTATAAATGGTGTACACGTAAAGAGTTCCTTCTACACCTTCGTAGGTTTGAGTGACGTTGCTGAAAAATAAATAACATATTGAATGATTTCCTTACCTAACGTAATAAAAATTAATCAAAGATGAGATAAAGGGAAAATAGAAGGTCAAGCGTCTTTTTTCCAATATCAAAATCAAGCAGCAGTACTTTTTTTGGTCTGAAAAATGTACCACAAAATGTTTTTCCTTAAAAGTTCTACGTTCCAGTTCTCATGGTTAATTCTGAGATTTAAATTTGCAATGCTTACCCATCGTCAAACAATTTCACTATAGCTATGTCCACGTAATTAACCAACAGTTGCATCAGTGGAAGTAAACCGACCGATTTCTTGCCAAGTTTCTTCGCCTTCGACGATTTTGGTTGGATGTCAACCGGAAAACTTGCCATACCTGACGGTAACTTGTAGAAGTTCTTGAAGTAGAAACCTTGGCAGAACAACCATCGCTCCAAATTCATCTGTATAATTCTCATTCTGGAGGCATAGAACGATTTATTTGAGGTAGATGGGAAATAAGGAAAAGTCGATTCAACTGTCTCTGAGTATTTACTTGCTTGGAACATGAGAAGACTTTGATATGATACAAACGTGGAACTGTCCGCACAAGCTCTGACAAATACGCTACATGTAGAGTCACAACATGTACATGTAAATAGCACTTCATAATCTACATGGCATTCCACTTTCGGATTAAATCTTATTAGGTAATCTACTTTTGAATGATGTTTTGTCACGACTATTTTCTCAAATCTCTTAGCTGATAATGCTTCATTAGTTATTTTGGTAATAATTCTGCAATTTTCTCTATGATTAAATTTGTCCAGAGTAATCCTTTGGCTTACATTGTCTGTTACCCAAATCGTATAAAAACATATGTTATTTACATCGCAAGTAATAATAGGCTTTGGATGTATAGCAGAAAGTTTCAAATAATTAAAAGGACAATTTGCATAATATTTTTCCACGAATATTGGTAATTCTATGGTAAATGTTCCGTGTTCTGACGGATTAAACTCTATGTCAAACGAGGCCACTTCTTCAGGTTTAATAATCACTTCATGAAAACGTTCATTTCTGTTGTATTTACTTGCTGTTTCAATTTCAAAACTAAATGGATCGTCTGGATCGACCAAGGGAATGGTGACGCATTGTTGCGTTGCAGATATATTTGTAATGTTAAAATTCATCTTGCTTTTGCTACTCAATGAATACAGATGCAAGTGAAGTGATGAAAACCTTAAAATAGATTGCCCTGCGGCACATCTAATGCTAATAGTTGACAGTGCCTCAGGAAGCGGAACGGCAGTAATGAATGTATTGACAGCACTTATCTCCTTGAAATAATTGCTTGGATTTAAACTTACACGATCGTTTAATGCAGGCGGCCCTAAAATGCCGTTGATAATGTAGGGCAAAAAAATAGAATATGCGATGGGTTCTGTAGGTTTAAATTCCAAAAATAGTTCTTCAGATTCATTTGGCTCTAAAGCGACAACTTTATGCACTATATTTTTATCCACATCTGTGATGAAAAACTCAGGAATATCTTCTAAAGGGAAACTTATGAGGATTTGAGCGTTAGATATATTTGTTACTCTAAGAACCCGTCTTACAGCTGCCCCTGAAGTAATCTTGTGAATTTGAATATAGTCTGGTTCCAATAGTATGGTTGGGAATACAACATTTCCGGCAATGTTTACATCCAGCGTATAAACATCTTGCAATAAAAACCGGAGGGGACAATTAAATTCAACCACATTTTTAAAATTCGCAGTTATTATAAATTGGACATCTGATTTGCCGCAAATTTTTCCCTCGCTCGGTTCAATAGTTATCTCTTCTAGTGGATTTGGATTTGTTACTAGATACATGATTTTCACATCGGAAAAATTTCTTAAAACAAGCTCCCTCTTAATTGGAATATTTAAAGGAATATCATCGAACCTCACTAGGTATGTGTTGAAACCTACCGAGGCCTTTTCATTTGCCACAGATACTTTAATAACCTGTTTTGCTCCGCTTTGCGATATTAAGTAGATTTCAGTTTTGAAGATAGCCTCAATTTGGGGAAGGAACAGGATTCTGCAGTATATACCCTTCCTTGAAGGAATTGTCCCAGACTTCGGAACCACATCAAAATTCCGATCTTGTACTTCCCAATCAAACGTAATGTCGCAGTTCACGGGATTGAATATTTCAAAAAAATTCTCATTAATTTTCGGATCTATCACAATCTCCTTGAAGTGGCATTTCACTGTGGTTGGGACTACTTTGGCAAACACGGTGGCATCGAAAATGTGGCATTCGTTCACTATAATAAACACAGGCACGTAATACCTCCCAAGACCGTTGGAATAACAGTCGAAGAATATATTTTTAGTCGTAAGTGCACCAATAATCATCCTCTTCTTCTCTTTTATCACAACCGAATTGCTTAACGCCTTAATTGACACCGCGATGGAAAATTCATTTTGGTTTTCAATGGTAAAGAAATTTGTACACGATGTGCATGGAGCTATCTAAAAATAAGCAAAAAGGTTTAACTTATATCGAAACCTAATCTGGATCATATTTTACCTTTCCCAGTCGTACATACTTTGGCCTTACGCTGACTTTCATTAATTTTTCTGGAGGCAACGGTATGTGCTTATTTAAATTGAAACTAAGATCGTATTTATTCAAATCGGCGGGACAGACTTGTTCCAACAGCAAATGTTTTCCATCAATAATATCATAATCTGGCGATGCGTCCGTTGGCATCATTTTTACGTGTCTAGCCTTGGCTCTGGTCTGGACATAAGTTGAATAAACATGCCTCGTATATTGTCTCATGTCGAACTGGGCAGTATTCAAGGCGTACTTGTCTTCTTTGGTCACAAGTCTAGGAAGGTTTGTAAATATTGTACGGACCCTGAAAGTATAATAGTATAGAAAAAACAAATAAGAGTTATGCAGTCGTATACGGGTCTGTATTCTTCCATGGCCTCAAACTCCTCGGCCTGTCATTCGGAAATGCAATTAGAGCTTGATTGTTTTTGTTAAAACTTTTAAACTTCTTGCTGACAACGGCTTGTCTAGGCTTATCGATGCTGCTGTTGAATCTGACGTCATCCACTAAAAACCCAACTTCGTGAGTGATCTTCGGTGTGATGCCCATGTTAAATTTTGGTTCTACTTTTGGGGGCGATAGGCTTGCAAAATAGTGAACTCGAAGCTGAGTCGTTCCAACTTTGTAATAATCATCTCCGTTATGGTAAACAAGGTCCAAAATTATATTACAGTACGATTCACCAACCCTTATGGGTTTTATTGTTAGATTAACTTCTATGCTGACATTAGGGCCAAGTAACACTTCTTTGGGATCCATTTCAATGCATGTTTCTTTTTTATATCGGACGATTATTGGAAGGTGTTGCGAATTATTTTTTATATTCAATTCGTAACAGTAGCTTTCGTTTACTCTTAGATAGTTTAAATAAAGCGAATCTGGCGTTAATGTTACAGCGGCCTCCTCCATTTCGCCGTACAGACATATTCGTATAAAAGTTTCTACGCCTTTTACTTCAGCGAAAAAATCCCGAACGCTTTGTAAAGACGCTACAGAATATTGTTCTGAAAAATAATATGTATTAATTTTTTTAATTAAAGTAGTAAATAAATCTGTTTTTGGATAATCAATTTGAGTTGACTTGTGTACCTTCTCACCTAAGTCCATAGGGGTTGGGAAAGTTTTGACTTCAACGTCTTTTGCTGAAAAGGGTAAATGAATACAATATAATATAGGAAAATTGAAGACGAGATAAATCGATTCGAACTCACCTACAACGACTCCATCCCTGTAATCTATTTTCATTATTTTAAGAAACGCTATGCAATACTTTTTGACGAAACTTTTAGCTTTCATGGGAACGAACCTAAAATTGTTTAATATGTGATTTTGTTTTATATTGACCGATCCAGCTTCTTACGAATAATTTAAAATGTATTTCTGCTGCGCATGTAACCTTCCTTCTTTGGGTTTGACGAAGAAGTGTTTCAAATTCGGATTGGTTTTCCTCGCTGCTTCTAAGTACTAAAGAGCAAAAGGAATTAAATTTTTTCTTACTAGACAAAATTCAAAATTACTGAAGCTAATGTAGATTTAGTTAAACCTCTTTTTAAACTGAATGCCTACTTGAAAATTCATCCCGTATTCCACGACTGTGCAAAACATCGAAGATGTCGAGCTGCTATTCAGAATCACCAAAGTCTTTATGCTTTTGGCGCCGTAGTACGTTCTGGGAAAACCAACCACCTTAAGCTGAGTAAATTCCGATAATGGATACTCCACGACTAATCTTGCTGGGATGAAGATTCCACTGAGATTCACACGTTGTGGAGGTTCCGTTTTGATCCAGAATTCTTTGATGAACGAGCCCAATTGGGTGCCTAGTACTTCTACTGTCATTTTAACGGACTTGTTTGGCTATTTGGACAAAAGGGAAATGCATATAATAATCGTAACATTACAGATCCAAACTGATTAGTGATTAATTTGTTTATTGATCGTCTACTGTAATATATTCAGTTTGAGACAGTTTTTAATGGTTATATTTATGCGTTATGCCCTATTGCTACATAATATTGGAAGAGGTCATATAGACTCCAAAGAGACACACTTTTGTTATTTGTTACCAAATACATAAAATCAGAAATTCTCAAAATTCAAGAAATTATAGAAGAATTTTTTCTTCGTTTAACCAATGCTTTGGATGGATCAAGAAAAGTCTGCTTCGAAAGGGTCACAACCCTTGCTTTATTCCCGTAATAAAGAATTTTGTAACCATTTAACAGGAAAATTTGTTATTCTTGTTAAAGAAATAATTCCCTCGGACTGCTTTATTAAATTTGTTATCGTTACATAGAAAATCTATGATATAATTAATATGAGATATATTGCAGCAACTGAGCTCTGTCTTGGTTGTCGCTACATTATATAAAATCCCAATTAAAAAGATCAGTCCTAATTATAAAGAATGCGTGTCCCGTTCACATTTGCAATGTTAATAATTGCGTTATTATTTATATAATTTTATTTGTTATTATAAATAATTGTTATGTAAATGAGTAATTAGAGAGGGTGATCAAATCGGATACAATAATTGGCGTTAGGAAAGATAAACAAATATAAATGAATGTTATGTAACAATGGCGGATATAATTAAGGGATTGTTATAATTCCACCACCCACATTTCATGTTTTTAAAGTTCAGTGCCTCTCCACGTCGTTAGAGCCTGAATAAAATATGATTTTAATAGACGCCAATTGCAAAAATGTGTCCTTAATATCCAGTTATAACCTAAAATTAAAATAAACATAACCACAATGTGCAAAGCGTAAAATGGCCTGTCAAAATTCTGACTGCCTCATTTTTGTAAATGTCATCCAACTAGTTCAAACAACAAATCGCTCTACTTTTCTTCAGTCCTTCAACACACATGGAAAAACACGAAATCATCCCTGATGTTATTGACGTGGTCCCGGAAGAATTAGCCGAGGTTGCTTATCCCAGTGGCGTTAAAGTTGACCTTGGTAACGTATTGACGCCTACCCAAGTCAAGGACGTGCCGACCATCAAATGGAAGGCGGAAAATAACGCGCTCTACACCGTGTGCATGGTTGATCCTGATGCGCCAAGCCGCAAGAAGCCGAAATTCCGCGAGTGGCATCACTGGCTTGTTGGGAACGTGCCTGGAAATGACGTGGCAAAAGGAGACGTTCTCTCTGAGTACATAGGTTCTGGGCCTCCAAAAGGTACCGGGTTGCACAGGTATGTGTTGTTGGTTTACAAGCAAAACGGTAAGATCAGCTTCAAAGAGAAACGATTGACCAAGAGATCTGGCGATAGCCGGGGATGCTTCTCGATCAGGAAATTTGCACAGAAGTATAAACTAGGGCAACCAGTTGCTGGGAACATGTACCAGGCCGAGTACGATGATTATGTACCAATTTTGTACAAGCAAATGGGAGGCTAAGCTGCACTAAATATGTATAATTGTGTTAATAAAAGTTTTTTATTTAAAAAAATAACTTGTTGGTGACTTCAATGGATCTACAAAGTGTGAAACTTGGATCATTACCTCTATTGCCCCTTTCATTGGTTCCACAATAATCTCGAGATCATTTCTTCCTAAGTCCACCGTGAATGTCGCAACCCTGTTGCCGCTATTTATTAAATTAATAAGCATTTGCTTAGATGCGTTTCCAACGTCTACTTCTCCAAAATCCAATGTCTTTGGCATCAACGAAACGAAAGGGGAGATAAGATGGCTGTAATTATATATACAATTTAGTAAATGGTAATGCATTTTAAAGTATATTGGACAAACGAGTAGTCAATTCAAATTAAGTTTGAGAGCCATATGACTCATTACAGATATGGATGGAGTGTTTGTTGTCCAGCATGTGTTTGGATATAACCCTATTAAGTTGAAAATTTTGAAATTATTCTACAAGTTGAATAAATATAAATCTTGCGAAATAAAATATATTGAGCGGTAAAAACAATTTTAGAAACATGGTTTAAATCTTTTTGAAGGAAACTAAAATTTCAACAAAATCGAATTATTGTGTACAGGGTGATCATTTTAAGTGCCTCGCTCGATTTTCCTGCTCTATTCTTCACCTAGGAAAACAAATTCAAAAACCATACTTGTGTACTTTTTTCCGAGGAATCCGATTCCAAAAAGATAAAAACAATTGAATGTCAAAGAAAAAAGTTATGGCCGAAAAACTGAAAAAGAAAAAAATATACACCCTGTATATTAATGCGGAAATAGATATGTGACATTTCACTGATTGTAAATGTGTATCAGATACATATTTCTCACTTCCGGTTTGACCGGAAATTGCTTTAATTTTTTTATTTTAGGTGATATATTGAGCTCAGTTTAAAGAACTTTTCTTTCTGAATTCAGCAATATATAACATAGCATCATTGTCTTTCATATTTAATAAGATATTGGGGTTTTAATTTAAAATAACACAAATATATGTTATGAAATAAAGTCATCCATGAAAACAAACAAAAGCATTTAAATTATTTATTTATTTCAAAAACAAAGGAAGATATATGCTATTCACATTTTATTTACATGAGGGGAGGCTATGATATGTTTTTCTTAGGTTGTCTCAGGGTTGTCTACTATTGACAAAATATTGAAGTGTCAGATTTAATTGATCGTCACTGTCATTTATTTTTGGCTGAATTGCCAAATTTTTTATTGATAACATTACTGTGCTTTCTTTAGGGTCTCACTCTGGCAACTATGTAGAATTAATTTGAATTGGTGGTTATGTTTTTGACTTTTCAACATAACCTCAGTAATTAAAACAGTCATTCATACCAACAGAATTCAGATTTTCCAAAGCCTCCCCTCATGTAAATAAAATGTGAATAGCATATAGCATAATAACTTATATTCTTTAGTTTTTGAAATAAATGAAAAATAATTTAAATGCTTTTGTTTGTTTTCATGGATGATTTTATTTCATAACATATATTTGGTTATTTTAAATTAAAACCCCAATATCTTATTAAATATGAAAGATAATGATAATATGTTATATATTGCTGAATTCAGAAAGAAATGTTCTTTATACTGAACTCAATATACAGGGTGTATCACCTAAAATAAAAAAATTAAAGCAATTTCCGGTCAAACCGGAAGTGAAAAATATGTATCTGATAAGCATTTACAATCAGTGAAATGTCACATATTCATTTCCGCATTAATATACAGGGTGTATATTTTTTCTTTTTCAGTTTTTCGGCCATAACTTTTTTCTTTGACATTCAATTGTTTTTATCTTTTCGGAATCGGATTCCTCGGAAAAAAGTACACAAATATGGTTTTTGAATTTTTTCCTAGGTGGCACTTAAAATGATCACCCTGTACGTACAATGTACTGAAATCCTTATTTTAGTCCCTCTGTTTTTAATATATTATTATCGAATACGTTAATTTCTAAGTAAAGCGTAAAGCAGTTCACCATGCACGTACATGGTTTGAAATATTTGGTACGTTATTTATTATTCATAAACAGGTAGGGGCGTTGTTTATATGCAAAAAAATTAAGTCCTCGAATTTTGAGGAAGTGTATAAATAATATATAATTTGCAACTACGCAGTTGACCACACAAGTGTTGCATTTTGCAAAATAACCAACCCAAACCTATGAAGGTCTAACGTCACTTTCACTTCATTTCGCAATTTTATCGAAAAAATATGATTGTATTATTAACAATGTCGATTAAAATCTTTTGGAGTTGGTCCGTAAATTTCTATGTTTGTTTTGTTTTCTGCCCATATTCTATTATTTGGATACTGTATAGAAATTTATATTTTACTTTTTAAGATAAAGAAAAACAATTGACAGTTTCATAGTATTTAAACATAAGTAATACAGGGTGTATAAGAAAGGCGTGCATTTTTTGTTAAACTTCATTCTAAAGTAGTTCCCATGTTGATATTTTGCAATCAATTCATTTCCCTCCCTTGGTTTGGGAAAAATGATTCCTTTGAAAAATAACCTTAAATGGAATGAATTACTGATTGAGTAATGGCATGAAATATTATAAGTATAAATCGTAGCGCGACATTAATGCATTAAATGAGATAAAACAGCTTAAAAGGGTTATACTTACACTTCTATTGGGTAGATAACAGACTTTTCGTTTATGTAAATAAACAGGCACGTTTGAGGTAGCACCATGGCACTCTTATGGGTGTAGGATACTGTCCTAGTGATGCTCAATCCTGAAGGAAGATAGACTCCTTTGGGCACTGGTTTCATTTCAAAGATCTGAAAAAAAGATCATGTCCCAGCCCAGCTTAAATGCACGTCTTTACATTTGTATTGCTTTTAATGCAAATATAAACAATAGCGAGATGATTGAAGTAATATCTATGCTAAGTTTTGACGTAAATTTTGCAGACAATTTAAGATATATGGCTCGAGATAACGAACAGGGCCATTTTAAACACTACCTAGTCTCTATATAAATTTTTTGAGAATTTCTTTTAGTTTTTGGTTCTTTTGATTTCATGGTATTAAAATTAACTGAATTAAATATTAATTACTTTTGATCTAGGAGAGAATACTCTTACGAATGCGGGATACTTTCCACAATTGATAACCTTAAAGGAACGATTAAAAATCTTCCCATCAAAAGCATCCTGGAAAATCAGTTTTGATGGAATTATCCTAACATTGTCTACCATCTGATACAATTCTATTTTAGCATTAGGCGCGCTATCTTCACTATTTTCTATAAAAGACATGTGCGATCGCTGAGTGGACGCAACGGTCTGGAACATTTCTTGCATTTTCTGCCGGTATTATATTAAAAGTTATAATAAAAACATCAAGAAACTGACAAGACAGTTAAACGTCAACTTCACCGTAAGCTACTAGTTGATTGGTTTAATTCGTTGCCTATAGTTGGTATCTTCTAGCTGAAAACTATTACAAAATATTTGTTTACCACCGATTAAGAAAGAATCACATACTTGGACTTACAATTTAATTTTATAAATAAATTACTACAATACAATTATATCTGTTTCGTATGACCATCATCAGCCTCTTCAAGTTTCACCGCCTCTACAGTCTTTGCCATTTGCATGGGTTTCCTGAATATCAGCTTATAGCGTCTTATTTCTTGGCCATGTTCAGCACGCAATATTAACAGATCACTCTGTGGAAGTTCCGCATCCTTCCAATGCACCACTAAATTATATACCTCATTCGTAGAAACATTGTCAAGTGTAATTTTTCTCGGACCTTTAAAGTTATGCCTCTCGTCATCTATTAGATAAGTCACTGTCGGCGCCAATATATTTACAAACGTTAAAATTGTTTTTAGAAATGCATTTCCCGAATAATAATATCTCAGCACGTGGAGTCCTTTTGGGTAGTCTAAAACAAATATAGATGTTTTAACACAAATTCATTAAATATTAAATTAAATAGTATAGATGTTCTTCGGTCTATTTTTGTAATATTTTTGAAAAAAAAATTGGTAGCCTTTGAATTTCCATTAAATACAAGCTTATTCGTTTAATACAATTATGTCTCTTCGATATTTTAATATAACGCCATAATGCATCTAAAAAAAAAACGAAAATAACAAAATAAACTAATTTTACATGTTTCTTCAATCAAATAACACAAGAAGTGGCGAAGTGGAAATTCTAATGTCGATATTCCTTTGTTCTGGATTTTTTGTGATCTAGATCGATAACTACTATTTGAATTAATTTTCCCAACACCCCTTAAAAATTTTTCAAAATAATATAAAAGCACTCGGATTAAACTTTGGACAAGTGCAAATGAGTTTACCTAATAGTGACTGCCAGAAGGAAAACTCCTCCTCATTGCAGCATGATTCCAACATCAAACGCAGACCGCTAAACAGCTGCCTATTCTTACAAGGGATGTTTATAGAAATAATCTGAGGGCAGCTCATATTCATTACTCCCTTGTGACAAGTACAGTTTTGGCATTTGCAAAATGAGAGCGGGTCATAATATAACGGGACATTAATTTCCAAGTCCATAGTGTCCTCCTCATCTAAACTTGAATACAGGTTCATTTTTATGCCGAAATCTCCCACTTCTTGGTTTATGAAGAACAGATAGTATGAGTACATCCCTACTATTATATAACAAAAGCTTAAGTCCAAGACAGTTTCTCCTGCTTCATTAAAAATAGTGACAGGGTCAATCGTCATTTGCCTAGGTATCCTTTTGTTCACATATGCTGAGACTGCTACAAAGTCGGAAATATGTTCAGGTGGAGTTGTATTTTCACCTGCACTCAGGTACATATTAGCCTCGTACGCCATTTCATATGGAGATGTTACCGTCAGTTTTTTTTTCATTTTTTGAAATATATTAAGGTTGATATTGAATTCCTCGGAAATATTATAAATTTTTGGATTGCCAACTAAGGTAACCACCATACTTTTAGAATATTTATAGCCAGGAGTTTCTCCCGATAAAACTAAAACTGCAGTCTTCTTGAACACACTCCTCGCTCCATAACTAACCGTTAATTTCTTTTCTTTCATTGGAGGTATTATTATGGTCTTAGGATCAACATGAAACGTATCAGAGTCGTTTAAAAAAAATGATGTTGCATATGATATGGTAACTCCGCCTTGATTCTTTAAACTTACTTCACTAAGACCTGTTTCTCCTAAAGTGGCTTCGAGCGTGATAGTTTCCATTGGATAAAAGGTAGGAAGAACGTCGTACAAGTAAGTAACCAGTAATATCATTTCTATTGCTACAGGGTTAACAATATTGTTTGGGTGAAGATCAAAAGATAAGTTTATTTTTTTCCAAACGTTAGAAATCACACATGCGTTGTGAAAAATTTGTTCTTCGTTTTGATAATCAGGGAAAAAGTTTTTTAATTCGTTTATCATATAAGGACAATAGGCCACCATTAACGTCGCAAAAGGTAAACTATCCCACAAATTATCTTGGAAAGATCTGATCTTGCGTGGTTTCTTTAAATTTTCGGTATCCCACAAAACGAATTTTTGTTTTTCAAAATGAAACTCCAGCCACAGCAGTAATCTCGCTTCGTCCTCCGACTGATTTGCCATTTCTTTTACATTTTCATTAAAGTATTCCATGAACTCATCTTGGTATACAACTGGAGCTTGAGGCAATTTTGATTTTACTTTAGTAATTGGATTTAATATCCTCTTGAAAACAAACACCTTGTACACTCTCAGTAGCAAATCTACCCAACACTGTTTGCTAAATAAAAAGAAATCCTCTTCAGCTAAAACCTTTTCTTTAGGTTGCCCTTCTTCCTTGTCGAGTTCCTTTTTGATCTCGATATATTTGTTATAAGGTAATAAATGTTCTGGCCGCAGTCGCGGCAGAAAAACTGATTGACTTCTAAGGAAACTGATTATATTTTGATAAGTGACGTACACATGGACGGTTACCTCCATGTCTTCTATATCGTCGAAATCTGGAGCGTCGTTGCTGAAAAAAATAATTGTCCATTACTAGAAAGTGGGCGAATAAATGCCTCACGTTGCGCGCTCATTTCGCAGTTCGTGGTCTTTGAAGTAAATCAATCTGTAGCAGAAACGAGAGCTTTTGATGATCGATACGTAGCTTACTAGAGACTTGATTTTTCCAGAAAAAAGAAAAAATCACTCACCAGAGAGAACATTTTAAAAAATCTATTAAATGAAACTCTGCACTGTATTTTAAACGATTTATTTTTTTACCATCCATAAGGAAATGGTCCCAAGATGCAGGTATATGGTTTTAAAACATCTAAGTACAACCTTTCATTTTGATACTCACCCTTCGTTGATTAATTTCACAAAAGATGCGTCCACCAAGTTGGTCAGTAGTTGCATCAGTGGAAGTGTTGGAAGTAACTTCTTAGTGAAAGATTTCTTTTTAGCGGCCAATTGAATGTCAGCAGGAAACCTTGCGATACCAAGAGGTATCTCGTAATAGAATTTGAAGAAGAATCCTTGAGAAAATAACCATTTCTGTAAGACATTTGCTATGATTCTCATTTTCTTGGCATAAAATGTGTCATTTGTAGATTTCGGGAAATACGGGAAAGTCGATTCGCATTTCAGTGACATTTGGGTTGCTCGTTGTAGGAAAAGACTTTGGTATGACACAAAAGTGCAGTTGTCTGCACTACCTTTAATACATACATTACAGGATGATTCGGAACAGCACGTACATGTAAACGTAATTTCAGAATCTACGCAACATTCCTCTTTTGGATCAAATGTTACTAGGAAGTATACTTTCAAATCGTATTGTGTTAGAGCGATTTTCCTCAGTAACTTAACTGATATTGCTTCATGGTCTACTTTGAAAATTATTGTACAATCTTCTTTATGAGTGGCTAGGTCCAGGCTAATCTCCTGGTTAACTGTTTCTTCTACCCAAATTGTTTGGAAATATAAATTATTATCATTGCAAGTAATACTTGGTATCGGATGTGAAGCAGAAATTCTTAAAAAGTTAAAAGGGCATTTCTCAAAATATTTTTCTACAAATATTGGCAATTCCAGATCGCATTGACAGTGTTCTGATGGATTAAACAAGATTTTAATAGTGGCGGTTTCCTCTGGTTTAATGAGCACCTTAAGAGAGCTCTCGTCTATTTCGTAGTCGCTTGCTTCTTCTAATTCAAGACTTAAGGGATATTCTTGGTCAATCAACGGAATAGTGATTTGCTGATCCGTGGCAGAGATATTTGTAATGATGAAATCTTTCTTAGTCGTGTTATCAAAAGAAAAAAGACGTATGTGAAGGGATGAGAAGATTAGCCAAGGTGCTCCTCCGGCACATCTAATGCCAATAGTCGGTAGTTTGTCGGGAATCGTAGCAGGTGTTTTATTTCTGGTAGGTGTTTCTGGTGAAAAATACGTCATTGGAACCATACTTTTAAGATCGTTTGAAATCGGAGGTCCTATAATACCATTTATAATGTAAGGTAAATATATCGAATATACAACTGGTTCTGTTGGCTTAAATACCACGAAGAGTTCTTTAGATTCACTTGGTTCCAAGACAATAACTTCATTTATAATATTTTTTTCCAGATCTGTAATACAAAATTCGGGCATGTCATGGAAAGGGAAACTTATATAATTCTGAGCGGCCGAAGTGTTTGTTAGTCTAAAAACGCGCCTTAGATAGGCCCCTGAAACAATTTTATCGATCTGTATATATTTTGGTTCCAATTTTATTTTTGGAAACACAACATTTCCCACTATATTTATAACATATGAATATACGTTTTGTACCATGATACGAACCCAGCAGGTAAAGTTAACTACATGATTGAAATGTGCAGTTACTTGAAAATGTAAATCTGATTTAGGATTAATATTTCCATTTGTTGGTGTTATAGTTATTTCTTCAAGAGGATTGGGATTTGATAACCGGAACGTTATTTCATAATCCGAAAAATTTCTCATAACGATTTCCCTACAGACTGATGTATTTAATGGGATATTGTCAAATTTCACTAGATCTGTGTGAAACTTTATAGAAGCCTTTTGATTTTCCAAAGTTACTTTAATAATTTGTTTCGCTCCACTTTCTGACATCAGGAATATTTCGGTTTTAAGGGCAGCTTGATCTTGAGGAACGAATATGATTCTACAGAAAATTCCCCTTCTTGCGGGGATTCTTCCCGATTCCGGAACAATTTGAAAATTTGCGTCTTGCCCATCAAAAGTAAAACCAATGTCGCAATTTACGGGATTGTACAGCTCGAAGATGTATTCATTACTTTTTGGATCTATTGTGATTTCTTTATAGGAGCATTTCACTGTGGTGGGAACCACCCTTGCAAAAACGGTAGCGTCGAAAATGTGGCAGTCGTTTATTATAATGAACACAGGAACATAATACTCTCCAAGTCCATGAGAGTAACAGTCAAAGTATATATCTTTGATTTTATTTGGACCGATTGTCATCCGCTTCTTCACTTTTATCTCTATAGAATTATTTAACGCTTTAATTGATACGTTTATGGAAAAATCGTTTCTGTTTTCGATGGTAAATGCGTTTGTGCATAACGTATATGGAGCTATCTGCAAAAGTAAAAAAAATTTAGTTTGATCTAAATAAAATAATGCAATTTGCCTAGGCTGGTCTAATCAAGAACATATAAAATATTTAATTGTCTTTGCTGCTGAATGCGAAATTAAACTTTTATCAACAATATACTTTGATACAAGTTACAGTTGTTAATTTAGCAAATCTATATAGGTGTGTGATGGATTTCACTCTGAATTATTCTTATGAATTTCAGAATATGACACCTAGTATATCATGAACTGTTCACATTTTAAAACCATTTTACAGTAGTATTATAATTTATAAAAAAAAGTAAAGATATTTTACCTTTCCTAGCTGCATATATTTCGGTGTTACAATAACTTTCATCAGTTTCTCCGGAGGCAAAGGTATGTGCGCACTCGAATAAGTAGATCTGTACTCGACAAGTTCTTGGTACCGTGCATCTTTCAGCAACAGATGTTTTTCATTCGTAACAACATAATCAGGATTTTTATTTATTTGTACGTTCTTTAATTGTTTAGCTTTAGCTGCAGACTGAAGATATGTTGAATAGACGTTCCTTGCAAGCCTTCTTTTCTCAAACTCTGCGGTATTTAATGTATATTCTTTATCTACTTCGGATAACCGTCTGGGAATATTAGCAAATATCGTGCGGCTGCTAAAATAATAACACAAAAGAAAAAATTGGAAAACAATAATCGTTTAATTAATTACGGGACACTGTTTCTCCATGGCCTCAAGCTACTTGGTCTGTCATTGGGAAAAGCAATCAGGGCTTGATTGTTCTTGTTGAAGCTTTTAAAGTTTTTGTCGACAATTGCCTGTCTGGGTTTATCAATTTTGGTGTTAAATCTGACATCGTCCACTAAAAATCCAACTTCATTTGTAATGCCTGGTGTGATCCCCATGTTGAATTTCGGCTTTACTTTTGAGACCGTAGTAGCATTTGCAAAATATTGAAGTGGAAGACGAGCCACTCCAACTTTGTAATATTTATCTCCACTGTGGTACACCAAGTCGAAAAGTATGTTTTGGAAGGTTCCACCGATCTTTGACGGTTTTATCGTAAAAGTAACTTCCACACTGCAGCTAGGACCGAGTAGCACTTGTTTCGGCTTTACTTCAATGCACGCTTCTTTATTGTAACTAACGATTATTGGTAGATATTTTGAATTATTCTTCACGTTTAATTCGTAGCTGTAAGTTTCGTGGGTTTTAAGGTAACTCAAACGAAACAATTCCGGGGTCAACGTTACCGAGGCATCTTCTGTTTCTCCATAGAGGCATATGCGTATAAACTGTGTTTCTGGTATAACTTCCGCATCGAATTCCTTAAGGCTTTCTAAAGATGGTATAGAGTGCCCTACAAAAATGGAATAAACATTTTTTCTGATCATTTTAAAATTCCTACCCACCTAAATCCCTGGCAGCAGGGAAGGTTTTTACTTCGATGTCTTTCTCTGCGAAAAGGAAAAAGAACAATGTTATATTTAGAAGAAAATTTAGGGTTCCTTATCTAAAATTAATAAACAAAATCCAGCCCCTGCGGCTTTAATTAATTTTTTGGGTACGGTCTTTAGAGGTAGGTACTTCGAATTAAAATTTTGAATATTCCTGTAATAATTAATAATAAAACGCTACAAAATAAAGACATCTTCAACTTACTCACAATGAATCCATCCCTGTAGTTTATTCTCATTACTCTAATAAATGCCATACGATGTCTCTGTTTTACATTCTTCATTCTTTTAGGAGCAAATCTAAAATACTTTCAATAAATAAATAGTTTCGCCAAGCCACATATCAAGTTATTACGAATATTTCAGTATACATTTTTGCTGCGCAAGCAGCCTCCCTTCCTTAGGTTTGATGTAGAAGCATTTCAAATCATCATTGGTTTCCCCCACTCCGTTTAGGCACTAAAAAATATTCGTCATAAATGTGTTAAAAAAACGAAATGTTCTTTTCTGACATTTATTTACTGGACTAGATACTTGAAATTTGTTTTTCTGCAATAATTCAACCTAAATGACAAACAAACCACAATGGTGAGGTGAGGTCCTGCTGGTCTTCTCGTAGCAGGTTAGCAGGTTCGATTTTTGATAGTATCGGAAAAATTTCGCGACTTTTCCTGTATGCCATGGGTCATTTATGGTAAGTGAAAAATTACAAATTTGATAGGTAAAAAGGGCCTGGAAGGGTCTAACCTTGAAAAAACCGGTTTATTTCTGTCATATTTCTAGGTGGCGATTCTTGGATACTAAAACTAAATTCCTCTTCCTAACACTTACATCGAAATCATTTCCACATTCCGCAACGGTACAAAACATCGAGTCTGTGGAACTGCTATTCAGGATCACCAATGATCTAATAATCTCGGCGCCATAGTACGTCATAGGAAAATCAACCATCTTAATGCTGAAAGACATGAGCGGATATTCTATAACCAGCGTTGCTGGAATGAAAATTCCACAGATATTAACTCGTTGAGGAGGTTCAGTCTTTATCCAAAATTGTTTATTAAAGCTGCCTAATTGGGATCCCAGGACTTCTACTGTAATTTGAACGGATTTATTTGGCTGTAAAATAGAATAAAAAATATGTGTATAGACACTGTGTCTTATTCTATTCGCAGCTAAATCATATTTTTCTATAAAGGAAAAAACAATAATTTTAATAGCAGCCAGTTATAACCAAACCTAAATTTACTAAAAGACATGTACCTCTACAATTCCTTTCATTGGCACGACAATAAGCTCCAGATCTTTTCTTCCTAAATCAACTGAGAAGCATGCAACTTTGTGCCCGCTATTTTTTAACTCGATAGGCATTTGTTTGGATGCATTGCCAACATCGATTTCTCCAAAATCCACTATTTTCGGTTTTAACGAAATTAACGGTGCAATTAAAAACCTGTAATAAAATCATAGTGTGGTAGATACCAATAATATAGATTAAATTTTTAATTAAAAAATATTTAGTGTAATATAATTTACAGCAGACAAACAGAAGTCCGTAGTAACTCAAAACGTCTCTTCCAATATTGCGTCAATCCAATGGCGACCAGACCATAAACTTTTGTCTTGGTGAAAATTTAGGAAAATGGTTATATTGTTAAGAAGTAAGTTACAATAGGATTTTGTCTCTCTTTCATTATTTTCATTCGAGGAATCGAATCGTATATTTCGTAATATGTAAAAATTATTTTCAAAACGATTTTTTTCCAAAAGCAATCTGTTTTGCTGCTGTAAAGAAATCCTAAACGTAATTAGATATTAAGTATTATACTTTACACTTCAATTTGGTACATAATAGGTTTGCCATTGATGTAAATAAACAAGCACGCCCGAGGGAGAGCCAACGGGCTCGTGTGAGTATAGAACATTTTTCTGCTGAGGCTGAGTCCTGAAGGAAGGTACACCCCTTTTGGTACAGCTTTCATTTTGAAGGTCTGAAAAATATGTAACTTTCTATATACCTATCTGAAAATGGGAGCTTTTTATAGATTGGAAATTGATTCAACTTGAGTCGTTAATTGTTAAGTTAGAATCGGTCAATAAATTGTGAGTGATTATTTAAAAAAATATATTATAGTTGGAAAAGAATTTAGCCAAAATTTTTACTTTTGAGCTGGGAGGCAATAATCTCACAAACGCAGGATATTTCCCGCAGTTGATTATAGTAAGGTTCTTGTTAAACTTTTTCCCATCATAAGCATCAGAAAAAACCATTCTTGGAGGAATTACTTTGACATCATCTATTATGGGAGTAACTTCGGGTTCTTCCCTTCTATACGACACAGATGTACGTTGTGAAGATACAATGGCCTCTAAAATGTTGTCCATTTTTTATCACTATTTACGACAGGTTAATTTTAAATAAGGAACAGATACGGATTAATAAGCAAACTTTATGTGACAGTTTAAATGACATTCTATATTCAAACACCAGAACGCGACTAATGAACGACGGTCTTTCAAGGTGGTAACTAGGAATTAATGGCAGGTTTTACGCTATTAATTTTGCGTGCCTTCGCCTTTTATGTTTTTTCTCACCAGCAATAAAGTTTAATAACAACTTAAAATCTCCATTCCCATAGCTAAAATTCGCTGAGATCGGGTCCTATACCTGTATTTTATTCCGCAAATACTCTTTATTACAACTTTCTATAAAGATATTAATAATATCTTAGGCCCATGAACTTCATGTTTGATTTATCGTGGGTGACAAGAAAGATATTTATTGATATCACACGTAGAAAACACGGGGGAGAAATTAATACATTTATTCTAAATAAATAAAATTCTCAGATACAACAATTATATTTTAAGAATTATTACTACAATAATTATGGTGGGTTAAATTAACTAGTATCTTCAGTATCTACAGGCGTTACAGACTCTACATTCATGACGGTCTTGTTCGGTTTCAAAAATCTCAGCTTATATCGCCTTATCTCTTGACCGTGATCAGCTGCTAATATCAACATATCTTCAACTGGAATTTTCTGAGTATTCCAATGCACTATCAGTGAATAGGTTTCGTCTGAGAAAACATGATGAAGGGTGATTTTCTTTGGTCCCAAAAAATTGTGCCTTTCATCATCCAGCATGTAAGTTACTGTTGGTGCCAACACTTTTTGAAACGATACCAATTTTTCTTCGAATGTATTTTCCAGGTACATTTTCAGTACTTTGGGACCTTTCGGGTACCCTGAAATTAATACAAAAGTATGTGCACAGAGTTAATTCAATGCAAGGTCAATATGGAAACGTAAAAACAATTTATTGCTCACAAAAATTTTGGTTAGTTAACTTTTAATGTAATGAATTTGTTTTCAAAACTCTCTAGTTTTAATTTAAAAATAAATTGCAAGCATAGTTTTTGGTTTTAACTGTTGAAGAACACATCAATATTTTTTGACATGCATTTTCAACTTCACACAATTTATTTTAATAAAGTTATGTATTACTTAATATAGGCTCCCAGAAATTAAACTCGTCCTCATCGGAACAAGTCTCCAGCATCAATATGAAACCATCAGTCAACTGGGTATTCTTACAAGGAACATTTATGGTAACAATGTGAGGGCACTGCAAGTTCATCAGACCCTTAGTGCATGTGCAATGATCGCACATGCAGGGTGCTGCTGGGTTAAAGTAGAACGGCATAACCACCTCTAGCTCCATAGTTTTGCTTTCATCTATTGCCGAATTTACCGTTAGCTTCACGCAAAAATCTCCCACCTCCTCATTTAAAAAGAAAATGGTGTAGGAATAAACGCCGACAGTTACAAAACACAAAGTTAAGTTCATAACGCCGTCTCCGTCTTCGTCGAAAGTGGATGAACGTTCCAAGGTTATTTGTCTAGGTATTTTCTGCTTCGACATTGATGCAGCTGGTAAGAATTCCGAAATGTTCTCAGGTGTACACGTTTCGTCACCTACATACAAGTAAATATCAGCTTCATAAGCTGTCTCGAATGGGGATGAAATATCCACTTTTTTTTTCACTTTTTGAAACGTATCGATGTTGACGATACATTCCTCAGAAGATGTAAAAATTTTTGGCTTTCCAATCAGAGTAACCGCCATGCTTTTAGAATATTTATAGCCAGGAGTCTCCCCTGAGAAAACCAAAGTTGCAGTCTTCTTTAAAACAGATCTCGCCTGGTAGGAAATTTTCAACGTTTTTTCTTTTTTGGGAGGTATTGTTATAACCTTAGTATCAACTTGAAAGGTATCCGAATCGTTCAAGAAAAATATTGCTGTGTATGACATAACAGTACCACCCTGATTTGTTAGGGTCATTTCAGTGACAGCCATTTCTCCCAGAGGGGCTTCGAGTATAATGGTTTCTGTTGGATAAAAGCTAGGAAGAATATCGTATAAATAAGTAACAAGGAATTTCATTTGCATTGCCAATGGCTCAATAATGATGGTCGGAGGAACTTCGAGACATAAATTTATCTTCCTCCAAATTCCAGAAAGTACGCACGCATTGTGATACATTTCTTCATCATTCCTGAACTCAGGATAGAAGTTTTTGATCTCATTCAACAGGTAAGGGCAATAAGCAACCATTATTGCAGCAAGAGCTAAACCATCCCTCAGATCAGTATTAAAATTTCTGAACTTGCGCGGCTCCCCTAAATTTTCGGAATCCCACAAAACAAATTTTTGTTTTTCAAAATGAAACTCAAGCCACAGCAGTAACTTTACTTCTTCATCAGAACGGTTTATTACTTCTATAAAGTTTTTACGTACGTACTCCATGAACTCATCTTGGTATACAATGGGTGCTTGTGGCACTTTCGCTTTCCCTCGAAACGGAATTGGATTAAGTGTTCTCTGGAAGACAAGCGTCTTGTATATTCTCAGTATTAAATCCACCCAGCATTGTTTACTGAATAAATAAAATTCTTCCTCGGTAAAGAGCTCTTCCTTTTCATCTTCACCGATAAAATTCTCTTTGAATGCAATATAAATATCGTAAGGTAATAAGTATTCAGGTTTCAACTGGGGCACGCATATTAATTGACTTTTAAGAAAACTGACGCCATTTCTGTAAGTGGTGTACAGATAAAGAGCTCCCTCCAAAGATTCAAAAGACTCAGGCACATCACTGAAATATAACAATAGAATTACTAAAGAATAAACGAAATTGGTTTTAAAATTTACGTCTAGAGAGCCAGTTAATTATTTTAGGAAACAGTTTGCCTACATATTAGCAACTATTAGAATGATTTTGCTCAAAATTTGTTAAGCTCTCGATTAAGCCGAATCATAAAAATTTCAGAAAAAAATGGGCATTCATTTATAATGTATTAGGTATTCTTAATTTACAAACTAAATTACAAAATATATAACAATTGATAATTTTATCTGACTAAAATATCTCGATAGAAATTGCATAGGATTTTTTTTGATTGTTGCTCCCGTCTACAACACCCATTTTATTAATATTCCAATAACGCTCTGGATATTTTATACAATCTCTGCATTACTTGTACTTACCCAGCATCGAAAAATTTCAGTACGGATATGTCCAACAAATTAATTAATAATTGCGCCAACGGAAGTATTAGGTGCGGTTTCTTGACGTTGCATTTCTTAAGTTTTGTTGATGATGGTTGAATATCGACTGGAATGTCCGCTAAACCAAACGGTATTTTATAAAAGGTCTTGAAGTAGAAGCCTTGAGCGAATAGCCATTTCTCTAAATCATACTGTATAGTTCTCATTCTACAGGCGTAAAACGAATTACTTGTGTTTTTTGGAAAGTACGGAAAAGTCGATACGCTTTTCGTTGATAGAAGACCTGCTCGCATTGAGAAAACACTTTGGTACGATATAAAGTAGGAATCATCGGCACTAGCTTTAACAACAACAGTGCAGCATGATGTGGCACAGCAAGTACATGTAAATAGTATTTGACAATCTACTATGCATTCCTCACTTGGATGGAACGTCAGTCGAAAGTCGGATTTCATGTGAGATTCTGTCAAAGTGACGCTTTCTAGAAATTTAACTGATATCGAATCATGCCCTACTTTGGTAATAACTGTACAGTCTTCTTTATGATTAACTAAATCCAAAGTAATTTCTTGCTTAACTGTCTCTCTTACAAAAATTGACTGGAAAAAAATAATCTTTTCACAACAAGTAATACTAGGTATTGGATGCAGAGCATCGATTTTTAAATAGTTGAAAGGGCATTTGCCAAAATATTTCTCTACATATATTGGTAGTTCTATTTGGTGATGGCCATAGTCAGACGGGTAAAAATTTATTTTAAAGGTAGCCACTTCCCCGGGTTTGATGAACAGTTTACAGAGACGGTCGTTTATTTTGTAGTTATTTCTTTCTTCCAATTCGTAACTAAGAGGAACGTCAGGATCAATCAAAGGAATAGTGATCTGATGTTCTACAGCAGATATATTGGTAATAGTGAAATGCGTGTTTCCATTATTTTTAAATGATAAATGTATGTGAAGGGATGAAAACTTTAGCCAAGGTGCTCCAGCGGCACATCTAATACTCGTAGTTGATATAATCTCTGGAAGTGAAACACGTATCATTGATCTGCTCTCCTTGATTTCGAAATAGTTCGACGGAATCGTTGTTTTAGGATCATTTAAAGCCGGCGGGCCTATAATACCGTTTACAACACAGGGAATATAAACCGAATAAGCGATTGGCTCTGTCGGTTTAAATTCCACGAACAGTTCTCTAGACTCATTCGGTTGCAAAGTAATAACTTCCTGTATATTATGTTTATCCAAATCTGTGATGGAAAATTCAGGAATGTTCTCCAAAGGAAAACTTACGAAGGTATGTGCCGCGGAAACATTTGTTACTCTGAACACGCGTCTTATATATGCTCCTGAAACAATTTTGTGAATCTGAATATATACCGGCTCCATTTTTATTTCTGGATACACGACATTCCCTGCCACGTTCACGACATGTTGATACATGTCTTGTAATATGAACTTAATGGAACAGTTGAACTCAATCACGGTCTTAAAATGTGCAGTTACTCGAAAATGTATGTCTGATTTGGGATTAATCTTTCCATCTTTGGGTGTAATAGTTATTTCTTCAATAGGATTCGGATTTGATATCTTATACGCAATCTTTATGTCGGAAAAATTTCTCAAAACAATTTCTTTAGTGATTGGTATATTCAAAGGAATATTATCGAATCTCACTATGTTTGCTAGGAAACCTACAGACGCCTTTTTATTATCTAAAGACACTTTAATAATTTGTTTGGCGCCGCTTTGCGATATCAGATATATTTCAGTTTTGACGATAGCCTCATTTTGGGGAATAAGCTGGATACTGCAGAATATAGACCTTCTTGGTGGAATTACCCCAGATCGTGGCGTCACCTTAAAATTTGCGTCTTGAACCTCGAAGTTAAAACTAATGTCACAATTTACGGGATTGAATAATTCAAAGAAAGTTTCGTTATCCCTCGGATCTATTACGATTTCTTTGCAAGAGCACTTCACCGTAGTCGGCACCACCTTGGCGAAAACAGTGGCATCGAAAATATGGCATTCGTTTATTATAATAAACACAGGAACGTAATACTTTCCAACGCCATTAGAGTAACAATCGAATAATATGTTTTTAATCTTCTTCGGGCTAATTTCCATCCGCTCCTTCTCCTTTATTACAACGGAATTGTTTAATGCTTTGATCGATACTTTTATGGTAAATTCATTTTTGTTTTGAATGGTGAAGAAGTTTGTGCACGAAGTATACGGAGCTATCTGCAAAGAAGAAAAATTGTCACTATAGGTAAGACTATGGCCGCGGGTAATGTAAATGTGACTCGTATTAAATATACGACTCTAATAGTAATACATTAAAAATTATATCTTTACATTCACCACAGTGGCGAGCAGGTCGGCGAGTCTTATGCCTGTTGAGTACGTAATGCGCTTATATAGGTACATGTGATTCATACGAAATATATAAAAAAAATTTTTGTTGAAAATAGAAAGTGCAAGTCGTTAAAAACAACTACCTGAAATTAAATTTGGAAAAACCCGCTTGGATAGCGTTAGAATATTGGCGCGACATAATTATTAATTTATTTCCGTATATTTGAACTATATAATTTTATAGGGTTATTTAATTTCAAGATTACGCTTTATCGTTACAAAAATCTTATTTTAATTACATATATTATACCGGGTGTAAATGAAATTAGGCTCACCCCTATAACTTTTTTGTTTTTTCATTGCATTGCTTGTAAAATTCCGACTAAGCCCTAAACACCCAGACCGCTACTGATTCGCCTTTTGTAGATACATTTCTTTAGGTTCTAATTCCTTGGATAGTTCTATCATTTTAATATCAAGTCAATTATTTAACTTTGTATACATAGGTATACGTAAATAATAATGAAATTAGAAGTAATAGAAGAGACATCTTGGCGTAAATGGACATTTATGATGTCCTGTAGGTATCATATATGTGATATTTTGATTTAGTACCCCAATAATTTCCCATTTCTCACACTTTTTGGACTTTTTAAAATTCCGAAGTTCAAGCCAATAATTGAATTACAAATCAAAATGATTTACCTTTCCCAGTTGCACGTATTTCGGCGTTACGATGACACTCATTAGTCTTTCCGGGGGCAAGGGTATATGCCTACTGAAGAAGTTTTGGGTCTTGGACTGATATGTCATAACTTTTTGGAATTGTGGGTCTTCGAACAATAAACGTTTTCCGTTCGTAATATCATAATCAGGTATGATTTTTGTCGCGGGCTTTCTTAATTCTCTAGCCTTTGCTGCAGACTTAATGTACGTTGCATAAACATTTCTCGTAAATTTCCTTTTATCAATCTCGGCAGCGTTTAGTGTATATTCATCGACGTCGGTTGTAATCCTAGGGATATTTGCAAATATTGTGTGAGTTCTGAAATGATAATACTTAAGAACAAAGTAAAACAATCATTGGCTAAATAAATACGGTAATGTATTCCTCCATGGTCTCAAAGTCATCGGTCTGTCATTAGGGAAAGCGATTAAAGCGTTATTGTTATTGTTGAAGCCCTTAAAGTTCTTGTCAACAATTGCTTGTCTGGGTTTCTCGATTTTACTGTTAAATCTGACGTCTTCCACTAAATATCCAACTTCGTTAGTAATTTTCGGAGTAATTCCCATGTTGAATTTCGGTTCAATTTTCGCTGTTTTCATATTTGCAAAATATTGAACTGGAAGATAAGCCGTTCCAACTTTGTAAGTTCTATCTGCGGAATTATAAATAAGATCGAAAGCGATTTTATGCCAGGCTCGGCCAATTTTGGAAGGTTTTATTATGACCGAAACTTCTATACTGCAGCTCGGGCCAAGAAGCACTTGTTTAGGATCAATTTCAATGCACGGCTCCTTATTATACTTGAATAAAATTGGCAGATTGTTGGAGTTATTTTTTATTTGTAGCACGTAAGTGTAGGTTTCGTTGCGTGTGAGGGAATTGAGACAAAACGATGCCGGTGTCAATTTCACAGAGGCATCCTCCATTTCCCCGTAGAGGCATATTCGTATGAAATTTGCTTCAGGTGCATCGTCCGCGTTAAAATCTTCGCTTTGTAGAGACGATATCGAATACTGTTCTAAAAAAATTTAAAGGAACATGATTGCATTATACAAGGATAGAAGAAAGCTACTTTTTTCCCTGCTTTTTCATTCGATGCTGGATGATGCTGGCTGGAAGATTAAGTAATACTCACCTATGTCCGTGGTAGGGGGAAAAGTTTTTACTTCGACATCTTTCTCTAAAGAAGTATAAAATTTTTAAGTTTAAAGGTGTAACTCATGTGATTGTTCACATATTTTATACAACCAAAATCAGGGTGACGCGAACATGAAAGGATATAAGACCAATTGGCCTACGGCGTTTACTATACACCCGAGACACTTGCCTTCAAGTTCGCACCTCCGTGGTTTTTGCTGCAAAGGTTTCACTTACCTACAATGATTCCATCTCTGTAATTCACTTTCATGATTTTAATAAACGCTAGGCAATAATTCTGGTTAAAGTTCTCTATTTTCTTCGGCGCGAACCTAAAATTTTCTCATAAATAAATTTGTTCAGCTGTCAGAACTCAACTTGTTACGAATATTGCAGAATATATTTCTGCTGTGCTTGTAGTCTCCCTTCTTTAGGGCTGATGAAGAAGCATTTTAAATTGGCATTCTCTTCCATTATCCTGTGTAAGTACTAAAAAATAAAGTATGTTCTGTTACTTCGTGTGAACCTCTTCCGATCTCCATATCATTTTGAATTATATGCTCACCCCAGAATTCATCCCGCATTCCGCAACTGCGCAAAACATCGCCTCCGTCGAGCTGCTATTTTGAAGCACCAATGTTTTTATGCTCTCGGCACCGAAGTACGTTTTGGGAAAATCAATTAGCTTTATATAGAAAGGCGTAAGAGGATATTCAATAACCAACATCGCTGGAATGAAAACGCCACAGATGCTGACCCGTTGAGGAGGTTCAGTCTTTATCCAAAATTGTTTGTAGAAGGACCCCACCTGGGAGCCTAGTACTTCTACTGTCATTTTGACGTCTTTTTCTGGCTGCAGGATAATAAAAATATTAAATATATAATGAGAATGTTATAGCCTAGATAATTTTTTATAATTTTAATTGAAACGAAAAGTTGAAGCGATAGTTAATCATGAATTAAGTTCAATATAAATAACACTGGGGTTACTTTACTTCTATGGTTCCTTTCATTGGATCGACAATAAGCTCCAGATTGTTTCTTCCTAAATCAACTAAAAAGTATGCGAGTTTGTGCCCCTTATTTCTTAACTTGACTACCATCTGTTTGGAGGCATTTCCAACGTCTATTTCTCCAAAATCCACTACCTGCGGAGTCAGCGTAACGCAAGGTGCTATGAGATACCTGTAATTTGATAACACTATGAATGGTTGATTACTAATTTTGAGTGCGATGAGTTAAAAATTTTACTCAAAAATATGAAATATTGTGGGAAACATTTATATCAATTTTAATTTTTTAGTTTCGCGTTTTTATATTTTATAGTTGTCTTCCAAAATATTTCCCATATAGCAATTATTACAAAATTTGAGAACTAGTTGAGTTCGGTGGTTCTTTTGAAATGGTGATTTAGTTAAGAAACTATTTCGAGAAAATGTCTTATTTCGATACTAAATTTAAAAACCTAAAAGTAATTAGAATAATACTTTACACTTCTATTTGATAGTTTATGAGTTTGCCGTTAACGTAAATGAACACGCATGCTTGAGGAAGGGCCGTGGCACATGTGTGTTTATAACATATTTTTCTGGTAATGCTTAGTCCGGCAGGAAGGTAGATTCCTTTAGGAACAGCCTTCATTCTGAACGTCTGAAAAAAATATGTTTTTATTTATTTAATGAACTGGGATAAATTTGCAAATAACTTAATATTCTTTGTTTGTTGATATTTATGGCAAAAAAATGTTAAAAATTTTCTAAAGAAGAAGGAAGCAGAAATGGGTTTTTAAAATATTAACTAAAGTAATTACTTTTGAGCTTGGAGGCATGACTCTTACAAATGCAGGATACTTTCCACAATTTATGATACTAAGGGTCTCCACAAACATTTTACCATCAAAAGCATCATTAAAAATCATTCTTGGTGGTATTATTTTGACATGGTCTATGATTTGGGGTTCGGGCACAAGCTCCGTGCGAGTAAACGAGATAGATGAACGTCGCGTAGATAAAAGGGCTTCTACCATTGAGTATTTTTTTATTAGAGTAAAATTTTAAATAACCAAAAAAATTACAAAATAAACTGACAGTTTATTGACAAATCTACTAATAATGACAAACGGTTTGGTCCAGGGTAGGATCCAGGGATGCGATGGAGATTTTATTTTTTTATATTTTTTACCTGTCAAGCAAATGCCAACTTTTTTCTACACACTATTTTTATATTTGTTGAAACTTCTTCAGTCCTTGCCCATACCTTATTTGCTGATTTTTTTCTAAAATCCATACAACAAAGAATATAAAATAATAATCAATAATAACCAACAATAAGTTACAGTAACAAGTTATGGTATATTATTCAGATATTTTTTTCGAAAACTGCGGAGCTTATTCAATGTCCTCGACACACATGTGGTAGAAGAAAATTGCGCTAGCGTGAGAACAACATGTAACATGATGACTAAGTGGTCGAGGAAGTCCTGAGGGATGAAACTCTCGGCTCTCTAATATAATTAGTTGGGCTATCTGACAGTCTGCATGCGTTTTGCTGTCCCATCCTACACCGGTCCCGGTCGGCTCTCTCCAGGGTACAATGCAGTTTGTGACAGACCGAACGGATACGCTCAGGACAATCAGCCTTTGTCCCGGGGGATGTTACTTACTTTGAATATTATAGGAAATTATTTCAACGTAAACATAGTGCTGTCTCAGTTGAATTTTACGTTTTAAATTTTTGTTATAATTCCTATTATTAGATAAGCAGAAAGTGGCTAAAATAAGGATGGTCATTGTCAGGAGGCGATACTAAATTTTTCGTCCTAAAGATATATTACATTAATAAACCTTTAAAGTTATTCCTACAAATGCTTCAAATATCCTGATATGTAACGAGAAGAATAAGCTTGAATTCGTGATACTACACTACTTCTTCTTCTTCCCATTCTTCTTCTTATTCTTCTTCTTATTCTTCTTCTTCTTCTTCTTTTTCCTCTTCTTCTTCTTCTTCTTGTAGCTTTAATCATACAATATTAGATATCTTAATTATTTTTGGGAATCAAATACTTCCTACTTACACAGTATACAAATAGCGTCTAGTGGCATTCGCATTGGCAATAATACCATTTTAAGTAACAGCAAATATAAATATTTAACATTTATTTATTGTGTATCACACACCTTTCTATGCGTAAAAGTGTTGATCTAGTTTTATCCAGATATTTATATGATAAATGACAATGAAACAGATCAACACTTAATCGATAGAAATAAGTGAAAGTTTAATTAATCGGAAATCTTAATAAGTGCTTTATATTGTTAAATTGCATTATGCTCGTCTAATATTCATTATTCCTGTAGATCTAGCAAAGGAATTTTCATTCTTCTAGAACTATAAATGTTTAAAATTAAAGATAAAAACCGTTCATAGTAAATAAAAGATAGATAGCGTTTTAATTTTGGATTGATTTTATAACTTTGGTGCCTGTATTACGAATAATATGGGTAGACATGAATTTCAAAACTGTAATCAGTGACCAAGCCAGCTCCTAGTTAATTAACACGAAAAGCTTCAGGAATGTTTTTACTTACTAATGATACGTATTTAGCAGCATAATTTGTTGCAAGAAAGGTTTGAAAAGAACGAAACTTTGAGCCCTAAGTAGTTCTAATGAAGAATCCCGCTGAATTTCTCATTTTCTCATGGACCTAATCACAGCGTGCCCTTTTTGCCAAGCTGTTCATTATACCTAGTTTTCCAGTAAAAGTTTGATTATTTGAAGAGCTCATTAAATGACAGCCATTAGAAGAAAATAATCAATAAGAATTTTTTTTAGCTTAAACTGCTTTACTCACTTTTAACAGTTCTTTGTGCCATGCAGTACAAAACCTCATTAAAAAATTCATTTAAACCCACTATTATTAATTAAACAAATAAAACGATACGAGCTGTACCTTGCCCTTTAATTACTAAGTATCTCGTTAAAGAGGAGCGTATGTGGAGGACAGCATGCCTTTTATGCCACGCCATGAAATACGGCACCGTAAAAAGGCAGCTTTTGTTTTTAGTTTAGCTGAAGATAGGTTTTACGAGACAGCTTAGGGAGGCCGGGGGAAGCTCATCTCTTGGGAGGTGACATTATAGCCACAGTTTACCCCTCAGGTCGCCCACTTTCAACATATTGGCGAAACTTCTACTTTCAGGCTGAAGTGTTTATTGTGTTTATGGCACAACTAATTGTTCAGAACGACAAGGGGGAAACAGATTTAAACTCTCGTACATTTTAACGGCCATCCCGCCGTCTACGAAACTCTAATTGTAATAAAAAACTAGCGGGTTTATTAAATTAGTTGGCCGACGAAATAATGCCAGTTAGAAAGAAGTTTCAAACTCTTTTATTGCGCGTTATTTCAGGAAGGATGGCGAATAGGCCGATTACAGTTGTTGATGTGAACGAATAATTTAAAATATTTCAAAAAGTGGCATTTTTGTGGAGCTCATTTTTTTCACTTAAACTAAGTAATTCAAAAGATTGCCTCAGTAATTTGCGGGCAGTTAACATACTTTTATTATTATTATTAAATATTATAGTGCTATAATAAGTTGAGTTGAAGTGAAAATCACCAACAACGAAAAAGCACCCTTTTTCCTTTTTAATATTTCACATTTAATCCATTTGGAATCAAACTTATCCAAAAATATTTGAATTTAAAACTGCTATAGAAGTGAGATCACCAAGTTACTGAACTACCTATACTATACATATGCACATACTAAAATTTTACTGCGATGCTACGCTTGGGAAAATTAAGAAGTAGACGAAATATCCCCCAGCAGGCTAAATATTCTTTCTGTGTATTTTTTATGTTCTCCTTTGTTCCATTCAGAATTCAGAGGCGTTCATATAAAAATTTAAACAATATCCAAGTTTGCTACGTTGGCTTTAAATTTATATATTACTTGCTCTTCATTTGTGGGGTGTGTGTGAGAAAGCTACATAATATGATAAATTTTAAAGACCCCATATGATCTCAGTAGATGTTGCCAAAAAATTATTCGTCAGTAAATTTGGAAGATTGAGCAATTTTTTTGCAATACTGTTTTTTATCAGATTTGATTCCATCTTCTTTGATTTTACTGGAAATTATGTTTGGGGGTCGCCAATTCCATACCCTAATCATCAGTTGGAGTTTCTCTTGGAACAATGTCGTTATCCACAGCACTATATTCTGCAAAATTTTTAACGCGGCAAGAAATGCCTCAATTATTCCGTAAAACCCTCTGTACGCTTGTGTTATAACATTCAGCAGTCAAACCAACCAGGCATGTTGACTCTGGTCTCATTAATCATCCCGCATTGCCGCATCCACGCTGCTGTAGCTCCATACAACATATACCACGGGGACTTTTTAGTCCCTCAACAGCGTGATTGATTGTAAAGTCACCGAGCTCGTCTCGCTCCTCTGTGCCACTATATGAGCTTACTTTATCATGTACTTTTCCCGGGGGCATGGAAATTTGTTCCTGCCTTTCTTTGGGTAGTTAGGTGCAAGAGTGGAGAACAGATTCTTTATTGGTCTTCATTGTAACATAAAATTCTCCAATATGCAAGAATTTGAGGTGAAAATTAATTCAGATTCCATTCTAGGCTGTGTTGATGAACAACATTGATTCTGTTATTTGGTATTCGGTTTGGTATTTGATGCAATTCCTGATGTAATTTTTTTCTTACACAAAATTCTATCCTGGGATACTACAGGCACAACTAAATTGAAAACTGAAGAGTTTCAAACGAATAATTTTATGACGGAAGTTTCTTGTAAAACGAACAGATTTTGCATGGTAAACCATGTCGTATCAGTAAACTATATTTTGCATAAAATAATCTGCGAATCGATATAGGTATTCATTTTTAAATTTCGAAGGTCTAATCAGATCGTTATTACAAACATTGTTACATATTAATCAGTTTTTTTTACCATTGCAAGTCATTGGATAAAAATAATTGCCATGTAATAAATAGTAAAATATAAGTGCGAAGGAGATTGATTTGAATACAGAAAACATTTATGTATAATTATACTCCAATTTAATGACTTGCACTAAAGTAGTCTTAGATGATAATATTATCCGACCTGCGTTTAAAGAACAGGATTGCTAAACACGTACTTTAAATGTTTTGAAAATTAAATTTTTAAATAGAGGTATGCCTAGAAGGCATGTTGATGAAAAAAATGGTTTCCTCATACAACATTATTTGTTTCGGTATGCGCCAAAATTGGGCACGTAATTGAATTCCTTAATAAATAAACAATGATGTAAATAATGACTGCCGAACTGCATGTGAAAAAGGGCGCTGTGCAGAGCGGATTAATATAAAGAATCCACGCTTGCGGCACCATAATTTTTAATTATTAAATAGAAAAGCAGTGAGCGAGGCGTGCGTTTTGCGGCCTGCTGCTCTGTTTGATAATTCGTTTATCCAAACATCTCCACTCTTTGAGGGGAACGACGCTGCAATTGAATTAAGGGCCCTTTTGTAAGCTGCGATACTTGTATTTTGTATCATGCGACAATAAAAACATATTACACCCCGTTGTTCCACATCGCAAGTGTTTTAACTTTTTGTTATGAAAACTAATCGAGTTAGGTAATGAGATCAGTACTAGTTCCTATATATACAGAGACCTCTCGAAAGCAGGCTTTTATTTGTAACCAAAAATTATTCATTCGTGAACATGGCGCTTTGAAGGTGGAAAATTTTAAATAGAAAATGTACCTGTTTAGTTTAGATATCTTTGTCCAGAGGAGAAACACATCGTCGAGAGGACTGGACCTGGTGAAATATTTTTATTATTATATACTTTTTGTGGGTTAACTCAGCTATTCTGTGGTATTTTTCACATACTTAAGTTTTTACTCCTCTACAGCATTGGAGGTGAAACACTTCAGTTCGTTCGAAGAACGAATACTTCCGGTAGCAAACCAATAAACCTGCATTAATTAATCCGGCGCTGTACTCTACAATGGCCACTAAACTTTACAATCAATCCTCCGACCATATGTCGTATATTAACACTTGCTCAAAGTGACTGTCCGTACGGTATTTATGACGCCCAATATGTCAAAACACAATAGTGAATTAACATGTTGAAATCAAGCACCATAAAAAACGAAATTAATATTTATTACTGTGCTGGCGACTAAGGGGTGGAAGTTTATGCGCTACGGGTGGTCGTTATGCTACCCCGAGATCCCGGAGTTTCACCCTGTCTTTCGTCTGCACCATCCCGGGGCGTTTTGAGACTTCCTACTGCTTGATTTATTTATTGTTTATTAAATATTAGTGCCACATACGTTTAATTGAGTTTGAGCTTTTTGGTTCCTTAGTGGATGGTAATAGTGGGCAATACAAACCCGTTGGAAACCAAAGGACTAGAATATGGCCTAAAATTATTCATCAGGATGTCAAAAATTAAATTTAATTTTTATAACTATTTATAACTTTTAAAGTTGAATCTAAATATTAGAAATCACGAAAAATTGAAAAAAGTCATTTGTCAATTTTGTTTTTAATAATAATTACACTTTTTCACAAATTTTGTTCAAAATGTCCCTTCAACTTCAATCAAATTCTGGTATTTTCATTCAGATATTGTTTCTTATTTTTCTTTGTTGGAAACATTTTTTCCCAGCAGATTTTGCATTTTTTAAAAATTTATAGTTTTATGAACGAATAATTGAAACATATTTTATTCACCATAAAAAGGGCATACTTTTAACTTTCATTTGGTATGAGTTATATCTAGATTTGGAGTAAATCTGACTCATGTCGATTATTTACAATGAATTTTATTGAAATAAATTTATTATATCAATTGAAGAATTTCCGGTGTACTTAAAATATTACTGACACTAGATAATATATGGAAAATATCTAACGATTTATTTAAAAAAAAGGTACAATAAAAGCAAGAATGATCAGATATTCCCCGTTTCCTTTGTGGATGTAATAAAATGGTTTCCAAAAAAAGAAGAAGAACGAGCGTGTTCTGGTAGTAGACTAGGATGGAGGAGGATGACTTGATAGTGTTTAATATCACTGGGTGTGGTTGGTAGCATTGGGGCGGCGTATCCATGGCAACACGCCACATCGACATGCTATGAAAAATCCTCAACCGCTGAAAATACAATCAATAGTCATAATTCATGAACAAAAAAAGGAAATAATATATTTCGATGAGGGTAATAGTATATTTTATAGATGATTAATATGAATTTCAGCAGTATTAAATAAGGGTATTAGAGCTGAAGTTTCATTCGTCTACATACAAGGTGGCTACTCTAAATCCAAAATCATCCAAATCTCATTCATTGCTAATATAGTATTTTGTGTAGAAATGTTGCCTTTATTTTCCTTGCATCATTTTTGATTTAGCAGTTATCAAAATTTTCCAACTGAACAAATTTTGATTTCATGGATAATTTTTGTTATTTCATAAACTAACTTTTTTGTTATGACAAACTTTTTCGAAAATGTAATCCTCTGAGCAATTTGCTTAAAACCTTTGTTTTTGCTTAAGAATCAACGTTTTAGAAAATTACTGCTTTGCTTAAAAAACGTCATCTTACTCCTCTGTTCTGGCGTAACCAGAAAGTCCTGAAAATCATCATAGAGAAATCGTTAGACAAAACAAATCACATTAAAGAAATAGACAATTTTTTCAAAAACGTCAATACTTTTAATCGAGCCCAACGCAACGAAGCATCTTCCTTATAAAAATCCATCTTTCCCAGGACCTCGGAAAGACGATGTCGTACTGGCTGCACTGCGATGTGTATGAAAGAACTAAGCGGCATCCTCCGCGAGGGAGTGTCCTGGATACGCGCCGACGCTGGGCGTCTCGTGACGTCACAGTCCATTATCAAGACTGATTTCAATAATGGCGTCGTTGGAGTCGTCGCTGGAGGGGTGCAGCACAGTGTCTTTCGTTACACAGTGATTCTCAGGGTTCTCGGGGTTGAACACTTAGTGAAATTAATCGGACAGACTAAGTTAAGTTAAGAGCAAATTGAAAAATATCACCTACATGAAACATACGTATCCACGAAAATTAACGAGATTTACTGGCCGGGGATCGGTGAAAGTTTTCTTAAATTGGCAGTGATTTTTATTAATTTTCTATTTATTTCTTTTCTATGGACTGGCTTTTTTCTCATAAACTGATTGATCTGTGATATATTCGGTTTAATGACAAGGAAACGTAGAACGTCAATTGTGATAATAATTAGGAATAGGTAAAATTTATAGAGACTAAGCATGAAATGTAAATAAAATGTATTAAGAAGAATATTGATAAGGCAGAGGGAATATGCGAAGAAACTATTTTTTCTAAAACTAACGTTTTATGAAATAGCAGAAATCTTCGAAATGTGTTACAAAAAAATCATAAAATATAACAAGGAAAATACTATTCACGAACTGCACGTTGTTGCTGATCCTCCTTTGATGTATCAAATGGCAGATAACCTTTTAAAATATATTTGATTTATTTGTTTATTTTTTAATATAAATATAATGCCCAACAGCATGAAGAAGGCACCCGGAAATTATTAAAGAAAAATTAAAGAAAAAGCTATTTATATTATTTTTCCACACGTTCTCCTAAATCGATTAATGACTAATAACTGGTTAAAATTAGTTTGATTCAATCAATTGCAAGGCAAAAAACTAAAGATTTTAATCTAATTTTTTTTAATTAGATCTGATTTTTTTAAATTCCGATAAGTATATGCCAAAATTAACATATTATAGATTACTAATTTTATAATATGCATTAGTTCCAACAAAGAAATAAAAAACATGTTAACCTAGAGAATAAATACAAAAAAAAAACAGATTTTTTGCTTTTATTAAGTTATCAAAATATTTCCATTCTTATTATCCATTGGAAATTAAGACGCATTACAATTTTATATAATGGATTGCCTAAATCATATACAGGGTGAGTCAAGGGTGCGATACACTTTCTTTATTATCGATAACAAAAACAAAAGTTTTATATAGAAGCTGTAGGAGACCAAAATGGCTACATTTTAAAATTAGTTCGAAATATGCGGGGTAATTCATGAAAGCGGGGCGCTATAATAGATGTCAATTTTTTTAAATGGAACACCTTGACTAAGATAATTTCTTATATCCCGGTACTTGCAAAGCAATTCTGATATGTTGTATGTTTGTTTTGATTGCAATTTAGATTTTATTTAAATGAACACTTATCAAATGTAAACACAACGTAACGCAACTGATTTTGTGGTACCACGGAGATAACCCAGCTGTATTTGTGCTTTTAATCTTGCTTATAAAACGTTCCTTTTTTTATTTGCTCATTGTATTTCCCCAAATATTACTAGAATGTAGACAAATGTTAACTTTGTAATTAAGAGTGCTATAAAAAAATTTCTAATCTCCTACCGACCTGCAATACGAAAATGTAAACGGCGCGGCGGAACAGTCAAACTAAAGGATAATTTAAACTGATAAGGTACATTTATTTGTAGATATAAATGAAGCCCGGATTGCATGCATTTGTAATACCTGTACACGTAATAACTTTTTAATTCATGATGAAGTTGATACTTTAACGAGAAGCATAGAATATTTTAATAAAAGGTTAAAGGGTTACAAAAATTGTTTGAAAAATTCGCACATCAAAAACAAATAATAAAAATAATACTTTCACTTTCAAAACAGCCTATTTTATAATAATATATTTCCGTTTTTATAATATGAAACTTACGACCTGAACTAATTTTTTTTCATCTTACCCATCACTGGTAATTTCTCTTTTTCGCGCTTTTATTTCTTCATCTGTATATATCTGTATATAAAAATACAAGCTACATTAATTCTATTAAAAGCAAGGCAGGATTTTCTTGCAACCTTCCACCAAAAATGGCATGATTTTTTCTACAGGAGTACAATTATTAATCTTTTTAGGAACTGCGCTTCGAAGCATACTGACTCTACTAACAAGATGCTAGGCATGTTTGTAAAGTAATTATAAACTCAAGTATCAAAATATAAATGTAATAAAAATAAATCATACGCTCAAAAATAATTAGGTAAACAATTTTATGTCAACTTCTACATTATAGATTTTAAAAAATGTGTCATTGAACATTTTGAAATTACCTAATTATACTAAATGTTTAGATTTTTATATTTCCCACAAGCTATTAACAAAACAAGCATATTCTATTGACCTCGTCCTTTTAACACTTCGTAAGGATACTCCACGGCTATGAGCGTACAAATATTTGCCTCAATTTCAATAACTACTATATGAAGGAAGAAACAATTGAACAATTTGTAATGATTTATCAAATTCAAGCTGTCTGAACGAACTATTGTTTATAAAACACTTGAATGCATATTATCCTCTCTCTTTACTGATAAGACTGATATGTACAGGTAGCAGAACTGCACGCGGTAGTCCCGTAGTACTCGGGTGAAGTGACCTACTATGTCCATCCTGGATCAGTCTCGAACTCTTCCACACCTCCAGGGTATGCCGCCCGGTTCTCAACCCATCATGCCGCCCCACACATTGGATGGACCACCCAACTCCGAGGTGCTTTTGGCGCTCCTGGCTAGAAACAAAGCTTTGGAAGGTGAGAAAATTACTTATAATTTTCCTTATCGAAAATACAAAAGATACGGAAGGGTTGTTCATGAATTTTGATTTAGTCGACTTAGAGCAAATTGTTACTACTGTTTTTCATCATAGAAAGTGTTTCCTTTATTGGGATTCACCAAATATTCGTGTGAAAGGCCTGTAACTTTGTTGATTCACTTTCGATTGTCGGCAAAAAACTAAACGGGCGTTTATACAGCACATTATCATATTAAAACCCCATATAGGCAGCGAAACATCGCCGATTAAATGTAGATCTGATGTTCAAAGTCTATAATTACATAGTAGCGAAGTGGCCTGAAAGAGCCGCACAACTGTGCCTCTGCCCGGTGGGTGTTTGTCCGCTTTTTGTAGCACGTGCCGGGTGGGCCAGTCCACGTGGTCACACGTGCTCCACGACTCCGGTTACCGGAGGATATACAGTAGCAACGTCTGCCACCAGTTCACATGGGAAATCTGCTCGTTCTTTGCCACTTTAATCGCGCTCTGGCTGAGGCTTGCACTGAGCTATCTGGAGCTCTCCCTATTGTTTGGTATCGGTAATTAGATTAGAATTGATGTTCTTTTTCTCGGATTGTAGATTTCTCTTTGGATGTATACGAATTTGATTAGTGCAGTTTTGGATTTGCTAGGCAGAAGTGGCTTTATTTTGTAGGTACTCGATTACTTTTAATATAATAATATCATGAAATGATGAGATTATTTTCTTTATTTTCTGGAGGAAGAATATTTTCAAATTTCTGTTACTGTTTTTTATGTAATATAATTCAAAAGATTGGATTCTTGCCATAAATAGTACCACTAGTTCAACTTTGTCTTGTCTAAAATCAACTTACGACGTTATTAGATGGACACGTCGAAATTTATGCCACTTTTGTTATTTGGCAAACAAAATTTAATATCGCATCTGTGTTGATTGAGTTCTTCTGAGAAAGAAAATTGATATTCTAAATTTCAATTTCTCAATAAATATATTGATATTATCTATCAGATAAGCTTATACAGGGTGATTCACGAGGAAAGGGACAAAATGTTATGGTAGATAGAGTTCACTTAGGTGAATTAGAAATTACTTGAAAAAAGCCTGAGCCTTTTTTTATTGATCTACAGGGTGATTAATGAGTTTTGCCCAATAC
Source organism: Rhagium mordax (assembly GCA_963680705.1). NCBI lineage: Eukaryota > Metazoa > Arthropoda > Insecta > Coleoptera > Cerambycidae > Rhagium > Rhagium mordax. Next base: position 93,811,780 of record OY796658.1, on the reverse strand, counting down.
TTCTTAAGGTAATATCTTTTAAACTAATCACTAGAATCTGCTTGTATTGTGGGTATATAGTATATTATTATTTGTCAATTTATATGCATAATCAAAGACATAAAATTCCAGGGCCGGCTCAACTAATTTTTATTTTTAGGGCTCCTATGAAAAAATTCACCCTGTGTACATGATTTTTAAATTATAATACTGAATTATGAAACTACAAACAAAAGTGATCGAAAACATGTACTTTGTTATTTTGCCACACTTTGGGCGAATTTTAAATAAACGATCAATTTTCGCCAAAATCGAAGGTCTGCACAAAACAAATTTATAAATTTACATTTTCCTCTCTTATTCAAACTAAAATTTATGTTATACAAAATTTTGTGATTTCATGCATGATTAATACGAAATAAATAATCAAAAATAAATAATTTCAACATCAGATTAAGTAATTTTTATTTCTGAGGTTTCTGTGAAAGATCAGTCTGTATTACATTTTTCTCAAATTCTGATTATAAATTGTGGAACTACATTTAAAAATAAAATTAACGAAATTGTTTATTTTTTTATCACAGTACATCAATAAACAGAACATTAATAATCCTGTCGTTATATTAGGAAAGCCGTAGGAAATTTAATTTTACGACAAAGAAAATGTAGGGAGGCAGAAGGCTTTCATTTTGAAAATAAGGTATAAGGTTTTATGTTCTGTGGATTTGTTGTTTATAATGTTCTGTTTATTGATGTACTGTGATAAAAAATAAATAATTTCGTTAATTTTATTTTTAAATGTAGTTCCACAATTTATAATCAGAATTTGAGAAAAATGTATACAGACTGATCTTTCACAGAAACCTCAGAAATAAAAATTACTTCTAAATCTGATGTTGAAATTATTTATTTTTGATTATTTATTTCGTATTAATCATGCATAAAATCACAAAATTTTGTATAACAAATATTTTAGTTTGAATAAGAGAGGAAAATGTAATTTTATAAATTTATTTTGTGCAGACCTTCGATTTTGGCGACAATTGATCGTTTATTTAAAATTCGCCCAAAGTGTGGCAAAACAACAAAGTACATGTGTTCGATCACTTTTGTATGTAGTTTCATATTTCAGTATTAGAATTTAAAAATCACGTACACAGGGTGAATTTTTTCATAGGAGCCCTAAAAATAAAAATTAGTTGAGCCGGCCCTGGAATTTTCTGTCTTTGATTATGCATGTAAATTGATAATAGTTAATAGTATACTATATACCCACAATACGAGCTGATTCTAGTGATTAGTTTAAAAGATATTACCTTAAGAAGAACTCATAAATCACCCTTTAGATTTAAAAAAAAGGCTCAGGCTTTTTTTAATAGTCATTTCTAATTCACCTAAGTGAACTCTATCTACCATAACATTTTGTCCCTTTCCTCGTGAATCACCCTGTATATTAAACATCTGCAAGCTATGTTGTTGCATATAATTAAAACCATTATTTTAATTAACAATTTTTTTTTATATTAACTCTAATAAGTATATTAAATTATTGTTGATTCTTGACTTAAATATTTGAACAGTAACTTGATCTACCAAGTTTATAGCAGTTTTAAAATATTTTTTGCTAGTTTGATTCAAAATGGGTCAAGCATGAAGTATTCAACTCAGAGGTTTTGAAGAAAATAAAAAAGTGACTATTGGAACTTGTAGATCGTCGAATTCTACCCTAAAAAATCCCCCTATAACATTATTTTTGCTTTAATACCCAAAGGTTCAAGACATTTAATTCATCCTCCCAAAAAATACGCTTTTATTATTCAGTATCGATTGTACACCTTTTTGAGGATGAGCTTCTTACATGTCAAAGAAAAAAGATAATTTGTTAAAACTTTTACAGTCAAAATTTTTGGCGTCTAGTGTATATCCTTATGTAGGAGCATGAAAGGATTGTTTAAAACCTAGAAAAAATGTCAAATCGTTAACTCGACTAGCCTACCTTGGACAACTTTATATGTCTTAAATAATGACTGGAAAATTGTAGACCACTCCAATAATTAAAAAAAAATACAGATTAAAAATCTAAGACAGCTTGATCTGTATATGATTAATAACACACATGCGTTATTAAAATATATTTGTAAAAAAAGTTTTTTGTTCTGCAACAATCAGGATATAATTATAATAACAGAATGAGGGGTGTGTTCACACTGCTTGGCGGGCCCTTTTAATAGCCGACGACGGTTAGGTGGAAACCAGGAAGGTTCCAGGTGTGCTCTAATACCTCCAATTAATATTTAAATTCGGTTACCCAAAATCACGGCAGGTTTACTGCCATCCCGTCCCATTATTTCACTAAATTATCCGAACTCCTTTTGAATATCGTGAACGTGGTTTTTTGAAAATAAATATATCCGCTGTTCATCGCGATGACTCCTGCAACTATTCCTATAACTTAACAACTTTTACCAACCCCATCGTACCGGATAGAGGCAATGTCCGGCGCGTGGACGCCGCATGCTTATCAAATCGAACGCCGCAACTGTTAATAGCCAGGAATCCCCTTCAAGAGCGCCAACTGTTGACACCGCCAACCCCTTACACTTCCGGTGGAAACAATGTCTTTCCGTATTACGGCAAATCAGTGTTTCCGCTGCAAGTGGGATTAATATTTTGTGTTTTGGGGCGTCATAAGGTTGGTCGCTGTTCAGTCCGGTTTGTATTAATGTTTATTGATTTATTAACTGCTCGCCTATGGTTTCGTACGGTGATAAAAATCGCTGATTCTATAAAAAAATATTATCGAGGAGGTATTTTGAATTCTTCAATACTAACGTAATAGAAGTCAATTTCCTTTAAAATTTCGGTTCTTAAATTTTATTAAAAAATTTTGTTACTAAAATCATTCCTCCATTCCATCTTCCCCGAAATTAATTATTGACGGTTTATTAAAGGTTTTCGGCAATTTAAATCCCAACAAAGGAAGTACCTACTTGATTAATAAGAAAAATAAATAAAATTAAAATTAATGTACACAAAGCGGGCGTTTCATGAAATCAAACCACAGGGGTAGAAGCAGTTTATACAAGGGGTGAAGAATTCGCGGCGGTTTTAAGGGTGCCTTTATTTGTGCCATGGTTCACGGTGTAATTTGCGTTCTGAATTGATGAACATATTTGCCCAAAGTCTCTTGAGAGTACAGTGATACGGTCTTTTATCAAAGCAAAAATTGATAATTTGCTAAAGGAGAAGAAATACTTAGTAAATACGTGACCTTAAAATGTATGAAAGAATGTAAGATATCATTCATTACAGTTATTGAATTAAAGTACTAGAATTACTGTTTTTAATGTTTACCTAGTTATATGCAATTTCCAATGCAATATGCAGCATCATTTTTACAGCAACCACTTATTAACATATTCCCACAGTACAAGGTGTTGTCTGTATTTTTTATACATGCCTGGTCATTACATGTATACTAATAATTAAGTTTACTTTGTGACATGTTCATATAATCCTGGAAACGTTTACGTATACAACTACGACCTTAGACAGAAAATTATAACTTTCATATTGTTTGATTTTATAATGAACGAAAACCATATCAGTTGGAACAATTATTGTTGTTAGATTTAAATACATTAAAAGAGAACAAGTTCAAAAATTGAATTTAAATTGATGGCATTTCAGCGACAACTTTTTCGTTGATGATAAACGACCTCAATTTTTGGGTCAGCCCCTCGGAGCCCAGCATGATACCTACATAATTTACGCATTTTTCATTCACGACTGCTGATCTAAATAATAATCATCAAGAAGATAAAATCGTATACCGCTCCACGATTAAAAAGTCAGATAGGTAAATGACCATTACATTACTGCGGGTGAATCATGTAGTGGCAGATGGTTTAGCTTTAGTATCACGAGACACGAAGGGTAGGAAGAAGCTCTATAATGTTTCATTAGCTTGTGCTCTATATCGCTATCGCACAATAATACCATAACAGATGAAACAACAAAAGTTAGAGTTAACTATAGCACTTGAAGCATGATGAGGCTTTGTATGTATAACTCATGTAAGGGGTATTAGACGCCCCGGAGAGCTCAGCTGCCAATACTTCAACATATTAGGCCGATAATTGGACTAGATAGGGCCAATTATTTCTCATTTGGATTTGTTGTTTTTTACGCATTCCTCACACTATAGGTTTATAGGATACACCGTTTTATGTTTCGATTTTTGGTCAACTTTTTATATAAATATAAAATACAAGGATTCTTGTTAAAATATCGACATAATGAAATCTTCTTACAAACCTTCTTTTCCCTACCAATTGAAGGAAATCAGCCTTCAAAAGTTGCCACACAACAATTGGTTGAATTTTTAAAAAGTTTAAGCTCTAAATTTCAATTGAAGCGCATCTTTAAATTTTCCCAAAATCCTGCAACCCGCATGCATTTCATTCCTCTGTTTTCATTCCACTTTCAACTCAACATCCACCTACCATTAATAAAAAAGAATCAAGGAGTGTTCGTTCTTTGGCATTGAATGCATCGGCAAGGATGATCCCAACAGTGTGCTCGTGGCGGTGATTATATCGGGTGCGGCGAGTCGTATGGGGCTGAAGCTGGCTGCGCCCCCGCCCCGATCTAATCAGGCTGAGTGGTAGGTAGCCGCCCCCGCAGCACGCATCATCGACCGCCTCATTTGCCTGCCTCCGCTATGTTCGATATTAAGTCCCTATCGTACAATACTAATACATACTATAGTATCGATACGTTTTATTTCGCACCACAAAGGGCCAAAACGACCGTACGCAAGCCTTATCCTTAATATGACTAAAAGGTTTCTCGTGGCAACGAAAACCTAGAGAGACAGAAGGACCGATCTCTAAATTTCATTAAATTAACTAAAAGATCCAGAGAACAAGAAAGATCTACTTATTATTTACCTGCCTGTATAAAATCAGAATGTTCTATTTCAATCCGATGACCTAATGAATTGAAATTGGGCCACGACCGAATGGTGTATATTATTGATAAAACATGTTATAAATTATATTATTGTTGGGAATCAGTGGTGCGGTGAAGGAGCGCCGCCGTCACAGGATGTTGACATCATAGAGTTATTGTTCGAATTGATTTTACGCCCAGTATGTGTACTGTAACTCTTTAAAATTAAGGTAAAAGCTTTCCCTTTTATCGGTTATGCAACGTGACATTCAGGACAAAACCACCCGCACGTATTAGATCAATAGTCATGGAAAGGGTTGGAAATGGGACGCGTCTAGAAATAAGCAGAAATGTGATTTCGAAGAATCTCCGAAAAAAAAATCAAACGCAGTTTGTTGGTTCCTTCAATTTTTTTATTAACTTTTTGAACCACTTAAAAACGAGTCCCCACACATAAATACACCGTATTTTTTTAAATTTCTACCAATAATGCCCTGAAACACAGGGATAATAATTATTCCCTGGACATTTAGCTCGACTTGTATATGATACACAAACCTTACTTTCAGTTATACCCTTTATAAATAACTCCTATTTACTTCTCATTTTATTCCTGTTTTGCGTAACAGATGGTCCATGGGGAGGACGTCGCTATTAGAATAAAGTACGGCCACCCCTATTTAAAAACAATAGAAAAAACATCGAAGACAGGTAAGTCGCAATTATCCGACAGGTGTGGCTACACGCGAACTAAGTAATGGCCAAATCATCCCTTATGGTAAAATTTATGCCCCGGGGATTGCTGATAGGGTATAATCTATTCCCGATATTTCAAAGAAGTCCTGGAGGTGTATAATCGTTGTTTATTGATCTCCGTAAAAAATGGGCTGATGCCATTGTAGCGTTTCCTTGTGAAGATTGATGATGGGTTTACTAATTTGTTATGCATTTTTTACATAAAAGGTTTTATTTGCTCATTTCGTGTTGTTTTAGATAATCCAGTCCAAATTCTTTAAATAAAATACGTTTTTCTATAACTTCGTGGTTTCGTCTCAGTATGAGTTTCAAACAGTAATTTCACCAACACAGGCAATTAAAGTATGAAAGCAGTTTCTTAAATTTTCGTTGTTTGATTTTTAAGAAAGAATGTGTTTAGCTTAAATCTGATTTTTTGGGGGGCTTATTATTTGTTTTAACCAGTAAATTATAGCGTACAAAGAAGTTAATTGGGACAATTCAGAAACTCGTAAGAAATAACAATAGCAGATAAGTAGTAAGTGAGTACAATCAGGACAATCGTCTTTCAAGACATTTTTACCAGAATTTAAATTTTTGTCATTTTTATCAGATATTAATTTTTGGTATTTTTACTAGAATTTAAATTTCAAGGTCACGTGAGCATTTTTACTAGAATTTATTTTGATGACGTCATCATTCTTACTAGAATTTTAATTTTAGTCACGTGATCATTTTTACTAGAATTTAAATTTTTGGCATTTTATTGGATTTTAATTTTTTGTTATTTTTACTAGAAAAACTAAATTTCAAGGTCACGTGAACATTTTTTCTAGAATTTAAATTATGATGACGTCATTTATACTAGAATTTTAATTTTGGTCACGTGATCATTTTTACTAAATTTTATATTTTGATGATCAGTTTTACAAGAATTTAAATTTTTGACGTCTTTACTAAATTTAAAATGTTTACGAGAATATAAAATAAATATCATATTGTAAATTATTTCTAATCTTCTCAAACCACACTCTTTAGTAGTACGGATAAATTGATATATCTTATTCAAATTGGTGTATTTATCCTCATTTTTCTGTTTTAAGGTTATTATATCACATGAACAACTCGTAATTTTGTAAAAATATCTAAAATTTAGAAATTCTGTAAAAATACAGAAAATCTTAAAATACTTATGCGTATTGTAAAATACCTAAAATGTAGAAATATGCACTGTAAAATACTTGGAATGACCTAGACAATTTAAATTTTAGTAAAAATTTTAATTCTAGCAAAAATGATAACGTCATCAAAATAATTAAGTAGAAATCATGTGACCCAAATTAAAATTCTAGTATTCTAGTGAAAATTATTACGTGACCTTGAAATTTAAACTCTATTAAAATGACCTTTGACCTATGATGTCAACAAAAAAATAAATTCTAGTAAAAATGCTCACGTGACCTTGAGTTAAATTCTAGTACCTACTTGAAAATTTGCCAAAAAAATTTAAATTCTAGTATAAATGTCAAAAATTTAAATTCTAGTAAAAATACCAAAAATTTTAATTCTATAGTAAAATAACTATTGTCCTGATAGCACTCACTACAAAATGGAAGTGAAAATACAATTTTAATAAATAATGATTCATTATCCCACTCGTTGAGTTCTAGCAGGACAGATACTCGGACAGATACTTAATAATAATGAATGAATAGACGAATAAAGCCACTAAGAAAATGATCGCATTAATTTATTTGTCATAAAGGTGAAATATCCACGTCAAACTACTGTATATGGAAATATTGTTATAATATTAATTTCCTATTATATTGTAGATAAGAAAACAACGGAAAGAGATGAAAAACTTTAAGAATAGTTCGTGAGTAGATTGGTTGAGAGTTGTGACAAAATCAAAATTGATGAGGTGTGCGCCCATATGCAGGCGCGGGTTGTAGAAAGCATTTTCCGAGAGAATTCCGCAAGCACATCTGTAAAACCTGCCTCATATTAAACATCGCCCACATAATGTCCCTTAACCTCTACAAAAAGCATATAAAACAAAAAGCATAACAACCAACCCCATTTTAATCAATCTTGTAAAGACATAACCGAAAACAATAAAGTAAATACGGCATAAACGCTAACAGAGCGCCTAAATTCGCATGAAGCGCCGCTCCGCTCGCAGACATAAGAAAGAATACGATGGGGGTGGATCTGATGTTGAGACAAGTGAATAGAACATAGCGAGAACCTGATGAAATACGAGGGTTGTAAGCCGGCATTACATGGCTTCAATCAGGCCATTCTGTGCCGGGGGAGCATTGTTGTGAAAAGTCAGCGAGTTTTGTTTGATTAGAAAAGCAAGGATCGTTTTGTCCCTAATCATCGTCATGAATACCGTGAATGGTACGGCTTACCGCTTAAGCTGGACCGCCAGATTGCACGAAAGGAAGCGGATTAGAGAGCTGACCTGGGCTTTGTCCCAGTCCTGTGATTATTTAGATGTTTCGGAGGATCTCTCGTCTTTAGCTACCTACTGCACTGTTTTTTATAAAAATGACAATTTTAATAACGTAACAATTGATATCATCAGTAAATAGACTTTGGGAAAGACCAACACCACTGTTCAATAAAAAACAAAATAGAAATTGGTTCCACACAAATAAAGATCTGGGACCAGGGGGATTCAATCTTGGCTGAAGATATAGTGTTTTTAGTTCCATTAAGCAGTTTTTCCACAATCAAACTAGATCTTCATTTCTAAAATAAATTACATCAACATTATTGATGTTGGTGTTAACCGGACCCGAAATTTCGAGTACGTGTAGAAAATACAGGATATATAATTACAGTGTTTTCGGACATGTGTCCTTTTATCCGAAGAACAAACAACCATTCAGCCATAAGTAGATGACAATTCGATAGTATTTAGCCAAACGCGTGGCCGGCACCACGTCTGAAAATAGGACTGATTGTTACAGTTGCAGATTACGAGGGTCTTGCACAGGAGCGGTTCGTTGGTAAGGACTAAGGGTTTGCGATTCTGTAGCATTTCAAAAACAAATTCATCACTCACTATCCAATTATCTTTTGTTATTTTTTTAGAGTTTAGGCTCCTCATCAATGGTTTGCCTACTCCTTATTTAATTTTGCAACAAAAAAAAATCGTCGTCAATTTCTATTTATATAGGCCGTCCCTGGTTGTTCGTGACCAGTGATCCGCCGTATAGATTTTAAAAGGACTCAAAGCAAATCTCCCTTTGACAATAGGTGCTTGTGTCCTTACATTTAGTCACATCGGCTTCAGTGTGTACAGGAGATTATAAAGGCGATAACTCTAATGTATTAACTGTTTGTTTTTTCAATTTGCCTGAATGTTTATTCATTTGATAAAAGCATGTAATTGTGTTTAAATAGGGACTATTGTTGTTAGTTGATTGGTCGTTGGAGTTTGTTCAGAATCCATTCAATAAAATTTTGTTAAGTAAAGAGTTGTGTGAAATATTTGATAATGCAAATATTAATATTATAATAAATGAATTGGTTTATACTATTCGTAATTATTATTAAATAATACCTGCTGGATTAAACAAATAATTACGATTATGGTTCATATACAAAATGTCTCAGTATGCCAGGAAAATAAACTATAAACAATGTTTAAATAAATAAATTTGCGGTTTGTTTATATTAATTAACGAATTTTGCACGAACAATTAACATTGTTACAATAGTAAGTTATTCAATTATGAATTTAAAGGCGTGTAAAATGCGAAGGTATTTTAACTGCTTCTATTTAAAAATTTATTACAATTTATTACTAACAAGAATACCTACATACTTTTTATCACTACTTGTATGTTTGCCGTTTTAATCATTGATTCAACAATTTATTTACATGTGCTTAATTGCGGCACGTTTGGAACGGCAACTCCATACGAATAAAAAAATCATAATAATGCCGGCTGATGAAAGAGACACCATTTTATAAGTTTGCAAATTTATTTTTCATGGAAACGAATTTAAATGTACTGTTTAAAAATTCTGAGGGAGGTAGATTCTTCATCTCCACCAAGTTCTAGTTAGGCAGAATCTTCCCCAACATCCATCCGTATCGTGTCGAATAGAGGATTCAAAGATTTAAAAATCATCCTGCTCTAACTTAGTATCCAGGCCAATAGCTTCCAGTTTCGTTAGACTCGATTAACCTCCAAAATATTGGAGAAAGGTGTCCTAGAACTCGATAGTAACTTCTAATCAATCTGAATTTTAACTTATAAGAGCTCTTCAGCAGGAATAGTTACCCGAACATATTCTCTCTTGTAAATATGTGGAATCTGAATCGGACCGATATAAAAAATGAATTAGAATTAAACCAATAAGTTTTAAACTATGGAACGGTAGTAAATTCACTGTAATCTTACCTTTCTACTTTCGTTTAAAATGTAATCAAGGCCAAACCTAAACGATTGTTTTAGGCGGAAGTAATTATGTATTTGCAATACCAAATCAAAATATAAACAAAATACTTTCTTGAACACGCGATGAATAATTTTGCAACCGTTCAAGTAGTTCAAGTAAATTGTTAATTTTTCGTTATTATTACAAACATAGAGCAGATGGGTTTGATATTCTGAATTATGAAGCCTAGCGCTGGTAGATCACAGATGAGACAACACGTGCCACTTGATGGACTTGCACCACACGCGACCGCCATGTGGCTGACGAACGGACGAGCATATATGACAAAATACCCCGTACAACCCCCTAGATATAGTCCAGCACCAGGGCTTGCCTATGAGATTATATTTCCTTTAAATCATATTAGTCGACGTAGTTCTTGCTTTCGAGAAAAATAGTAAAAAGCTGTATTTGAATTATGCCTTTTTATGTCACTGGATTGGTTCCATTATTAGTTTTTGATGGCGGATAATTCTCTAGGAAAGTGCAATTCTTTTTTTATTTTCTTCTAATGAAAGAGAGGCTCGTATTAAACTTCTTTTTCCTACGAGCGTGCGGAAAATACCACTTTTCCACGCATGTTAGTTTCGAAAGTTGCACTTAGTGCGGAAAAACGTATGCGGAAAAACGTATTTTTCCGCACTAGTGCGGAAAAGTGCAACTTTCGAAACTAACATGCGTGCGGAAAAGTAATAATATTTTTATTTGCATTTTTGGGTAAGTTATAATTACATTTTGAAAATGTGATCACGCTCCTAGGAGAAATATTGTTCCCTAACACATGCGGAAACTGTCTTTTCCGCACTCGACCATTTTCCGCACTTGTTAGGAAAATAACTATTGCAACATATCATGCTGTAACTCTTCAAGAAAGCATTTTTGGTCAATCACCATAATTTTGGCTGAAGAATTTACACCTTATTGAAGCATTAAATAGACACTTCGTATATACCTCCACTAACTAAACATGATGTTTTAATAATTCCAATATTTACAACGTCCACTCATTTTAATAAAATTGATTGTAGCTACATAAGTACATAAATATTTATGATACATTAGGACTCAATTTACTAATAGATAAAACGGTATTTGATAAATTGAACGATATGACTGATTATTTATTAAATAGTAATTAAACATGAAGCCTCATAATTTCTGTTATATGTGTAATTTCTTTTTTTGTGTCAATTGCACGCTACCACTTATTTAAATGGTAGCTTAAAATGAAACATTTGCTGCATATACACGCAGACCTGTAGCAGTGTATGCATATATTTCTAGTGGAGGGAAAGTAGTCAAAATAATTCATGAAAAGCGATGTAATCGAGAAGTTTAATTTTTTTCTTTGTTTTTTTTATACATGCAAATGAGTTGAAAACCGAAAAAATTTGCAAAATCGGACTGGGGTGTCGCTAGAAAAGTGCATAAAAGTGCATTTTTGATGCATTTCGAGTGCATTGCTACACTATTTTTTAAGTATCTCCGGCTCTATTGATCGTAGAAAAACAAAAAAAAAAACAAAATATTCGTAAATGAATAGCCTATTAAACTGTTGGGGTATAGTTACATTAAAAGTGCATCCTAACCTCAAAAAATCCAAATTGCTCTACGAAATTTGGAGAAAATATGTATTTTCATGCTATAAATACGTTACTAAATTAAAAAAAAAAAAATTGAACATTTTCGAAAAAAATTAAAACGCTTGCCATTTAACGCAAAATGGTCGTAGGGTAAACTGAGTTGATTTATATTGTCAGGTCAGAATGGTAACAACCTCTGTTGGAGCCTATATCTTTCGAGAAAATTTAGATATATCATTCCTATTAGAATCATCAAAGATCGGTCCAGTTATTTAATTACCATGTTTATTTGACAATTTGCTGTTCCCATCACAAATCATACACTGGCCTGGGTTCTGTAGGCTTTACGAAATGTATTTAGGCAACATTTACGAGGCATTTTCGTTCAAGAATTCTCCATGCAAACGGCATAACCGAAAGATGAATCCGTTCCATGAAATTTGCATTCAAAACCAGTTATCATGATTTATGTTTACAACGTGCTAAGCAAACACAAGAACAAAAACCAACATTTCTGTTACTAAAACATGCAAAGCCAGAAGGCAAATTAAAATTGGTGCATATTCCCGAGTCCGGCGGCGTTTTTCTTTGTGAATCTTTCTCTATTCAGCCTCCATATATTTTTCAGGCGGTGTGGCCTCTAGACGAGAAAATCTTCCGGAATATCCTGAATTATTAATGCTAACTCGGCTAATCTGAGCCGAAGATGGCGCATCCTCTTTTTCAAACGGGAAATATTAAGGTTTACCTAAGTTTCCTTATGCCTTTTCTTTTCATAATTCTTTTATAAAAGATGATGCCTCTCCTGAATTTTAATATCGTCCTTCTTGGCTCCGCTTCATGAATATAAAACGAAATTACGAGGAAAAGGTAGTGAAAAGGGTGCCGCAAAATATAGGGAATACTTTATTACTGCCTCAAATGTTGCAAACGAAGTATTTTTATATATTAACCGGCCGTTCTTTTCAGTTTTTTCTTTAACACGAATTATACATGCCTTCTTCCACAGCGATGTCTAGAAGGGAAAAATTTCACTTTTCCTATTACTTAATGCACAAATAATAACGTTTTTCATCAGAATATTATATCCTGTTCATTAAAGAATGTCTTCCTTTGCTTATTTTTCTATATATCCCATTTAATAATATTAACAATGCCTTCAATAACGGTGGGATTAATTATATGAAAGCACATTCAAGTATTTACTCTTACTTTTTCATCTCGCATTTTTTTCCCATTTATTTTTGCAAAACCCTTTTAATGTTTCCAAAATTAATAACGCGTCGCTGACCCTCATTCAGCGCAAGCTATACCGCAATTCCCTAAAAAGGTTTCAGTAATGTATCCGCACTGTCCATTCAATAATCCAATAATAAAAAGTTGCTAGCAACGAAGCGACAAATTGAGTTAGAATAATATGCAAAAAGTGTCGCATACATTTTCAGAGTGGATCGTCAACAGATGGTGCGTTTTTCTGTTCCATTTGAGCATTAGCACCCTATTTGGCGAAGTTAACTTTAGCACTGACACGATGGCAGTTGTGCCAATACCAGGACCGGACCGGCAGAAGCAAGGAATCAGCCAACTAGTTGTTGAGAACGTACAAATTGATGATGATATCAATTATTTTACATGAACATACAATGAAACAGAGGAATGTTTTATATTAAATACCACGATGGAATGCTCTACTATACATAGGAAAGTATTTTGTAAGAAAGCTTGGGTATATTCGGATCTACATTAATATAAAAAAAATTGCAGTCCTGTCCTGAGCATGCATACACTAAATAACTTTTATGGGGTAGCAGGTTTAATTCGCTAAAGCCTTTTATCGTTTAGCTATAATCGCCTATGATCTTACTATATTTATTTCCACGCTCCATTTAAATACGCACATAATACACTCATTCTTGCATAGATTTATTCATTTTGTTGAACTTAAAGCCAACAGCCTGCCCGTCCAGTCGGACATTTATTTGCAGTGATAAATCTGTGGGGTTGATTTACTTGCACCTAATAATTTATTGTGGTTTGTATATTGTATATTTGAAATGCAAAAAGAATGCCTTTTTTTTCTAATGATCTATACATTAGTTTAATATAAGAATTTTTAGAAATATGTAAAAAATAAAAAAGTTATGGGTAAGTTACTGAGAGCCACCCCCTAAAACTACCCCTCGGGAGACAATTTTGGACCACCGTGTATATTAATAATTTCCATTTCCAACGCTTGTAATGTTTATTAATACAACTTTATTTATTCAAATTTTCGAGTGAATATGTTTAATATGTATGTATATGAATATGATAATTGACATGTAGGTAAATTTTTAAAACTAATGATTTACTGTTACTATTTCATTTCTTTACTTTTTATACATTCCCGGTAAAGTGGAAGCTAATTCATAGGTTTTGCATATTGCATATTTCTAATAATATAAATCGCATAAATATATCCACCAGATGACGATGTTGAGAATCAAGGATAAACTGGGTGGTGTGCTAAAATAAATTTCATTTACTCTTTAAAATTTAGATCAGTTCCAACATGAAGAGAGAAAAAAAGTAAACCAAACTTTTCAATTATAATCCTTTTTATTTCTGTACTTACACAAAACTGATTTACTAAAATATTTTATGCAGAAATAAAAAGGAGTATTGAAAAGTTTGGTTTGTACTATAATGGATTTTCGTCAAGAAATTTCCAAAATACATTATTAGAATGAGTATTATTAATTTTTTGATCACAGGAAACCGTTGCTTTGTTGCTTTATAAACAAAATCCACATGTACAGGGTAGTTCCATATATTTTGACACCCCTACCTACAGCCCTTATATTTAGATGTATGAAAAAAGTGTAGAAACAAAAGTTGCAGATTCTGGTATCAAATATTTTTGCCCGAAAAATATAAAACCCTGTACAGGGTGTTCCATTTAAAAAAACAAAAGTTGTGCCTTTTTCTTTTGTTTTAATTTTCTTCAGGAATAGAAAGACTTTTTTCATACCTCTAAAAATAAATGCTGTAGGTAGGTGTCCAAATATATGGAACCACCCTGTACAATATTTGTATTTTCACGAGAGCCACGTTTACCCAATTTTATATTTAAAAGTAACACTTTGCAGTTATCAATCATATTATTTGACCATATAGTTGACAAATATTTGTGTGAAACCAAACGATGCCGTTCTAATACAAATCCATCAGGAGAATTCGATAGCCAGATTGGTGTTAATCCAGAATACTAATTGAATTGGATGCACTTGTTTTGTTGCATTCATTCATCGTCCTCGCCTCATAGTTTCGCCATCCTTCTACCAGTGGCGTAGTTTATGCGGCTCAAAAAACAATAAGTAATAATTATTTTTGATGATTGATGATTATCATGAATCAGAAATTCGGTTCATTTATTTTTCTTCCTCCACGCCACAATATTCTGTAAATTAATAATCTAGCTGTAATGCCATTACAATTTTCTTAGATCAGACGAAATCCCGATCTCCACCACTGATTCCATCCCCTATAAACCGATCCATTAGTCAATGCAGTTAAGTACAGCATGGTCCGCGTTAGCTTTGCATCTCCGTGGGGTGACATAGCCATAATCCGGTCCATTTAGTAAATGTCCCTGTATCCACCCAGGGATGCAAGTGTATGTTACTTATTCATGAATGTGGTGGCAGACGCTTTTAACCCCGTTTATTTGCAAAGTGGCTGGATCAGCGCGCTATACTTTGCCATAATTAGGTGCATATTAAAAGCAGTCAAGCCGTAAAGAACGTCTAATGGTGCCCCCGAAGTTTTTGACGACTTTTTAATTGAAACATCATGTTTAATTACTGATGGGGACATGAAAAAATAATAAGATCTGGATTTTAAATTTTGCTGATTAATTTTCACTTTTTACGCCGGAAAAAATTGAAAAATAAAAACACCCTGGGTTCTAAAGAATTTTGCATTTTAACTACGTCCAAATTTTGCGTTTTACGGTTTGTTTGGATAGAAAATTCACTTGGAGCATTTCTGATGAACCTGAAGGCTACATAAAAACCAGACAAAAATGTAATAATAATTATAACATTGCAGCCCCCTGTATCCCTAAAATAATGTTGTGCCCCGGGTGTCCTATTCCTGTTTAGTTATGCACAAACAGAAGCTTTCTAGCGCCTTAGTTCGAAATATCCTATAATAGAATAATGATAATTTTATTATTATGCGCTAATCTAATATTATTTACAGTCAGGTATTTCTACTGAATTGTAAAAGACAAATTAATGATAGGTGTTACCCGTTTCCTATAGAAAAACATTAACTGCTTATTAACCACAAACCTTGAACGCGTACTTCAATTATGTAATCATATTTATAACTAGAACCAAAGATTAGACTAAATTTTCAACGCATAGGTAAACCTAATGACATTTTTTTCCCTCATTAATGCGGAAACAATCAAGTGGCTGGAGAGTTTTATATTTGTCATGAACCTTGATTTTTGAGATGGAACTAACGTTCTCGATTTTTTTTTTGATTAGGCATGCGAAATTATTTTAGTTATTGGTTACTTTCGAAAGAGTAATCTATTTTGAGAAGGTCTCGTTTTATATGTTTTTTTCAAAACTCGGGACAATTATGATTACAATTCCTAAATGCAATGTCCTAAGGTAATAATAAACAAGACAAATCTAATAGAGTTGCACATATTCTCGATGGGAATTACAAACTTTATAACATGGCTACAAAGGAAAAGAGTTTTCAAACTCAAATTAAACTGAATTATTTTTTCGTTTTCTCAATGATTTCTATGTTAGTGAATCATTAAATCGTACAGGGTCATTCCTCATCTATTGACACCTCACTTACAGCAGTTATTTGAGTTATTAGTTGAGTTATTAAAAAATTGTAAAGACAAAAGATTTATGTTTTACTCTAGATTTTTAGAATTCGTTGTCAGAAAAAACAAATGAACGTCGGAAATGTAATATTTCTGCATAACCTTCATTTTTTAAATAAAACACCCTGTATATGAATGAATTTTGTGGCTAGTCAAATTTATTTAATTTTCAATATTGTTATTATGCTTGTATAAAACCTAAATCGAGCAAAGAAAGAATATTGTAAAAAATACAATTTGTAAGTGATTTAAAAAATTGCAGTATATATTTAAAAAAGTAGGTAAAGCCTACGAGTGGCTTGTAAGATTTCCTACAATTTCCAATATAAAGCTCTACCCGCCTTTCATTTTATGTTCATTTATTTATCAAATGCGAACTTTTTCAAGCAATGATATTTATGTAATTAAACTTCAAAAGTTGGTGTGGGTTGATTTTGGGAAGCTCTATAAAGGCTCAATTATATCCTAGGTTGAATGAAACCCTTAGTAGCAAAAAGCCATATTCGCTCTGAGAAAAGAGTCGGAAGCTTACTTTTATAAGTGATTCCTGCAACATGCCAAAAAAGAAAAAGAAACTGAAAATTAAATCTTGCAATCTATAAACCACGTTTCGAATTTGACTATCCATAAAAAAAGAGTAGGTATGTATTATTAGTGGAGGGAAATTAGAATTTTTTTTTTAATTTGTATTTGTAGCATGAAAATACATATTTTCTCCAATTTTCGTAAAGATCAGAAGATTTTTACCCCACTTATTGCATTATTAAAAAAAAATTAACTGAGCAACTTGGACTTTTTGAGGTTAGGATGTACTTTTAATGTAACTATACCCCAACAGTTTGATAGGCTATTCATTTACGAGTATTTAGGTTTTTTTTTAATTTTTCTACGACCAATAGAGCCGGAGATATTTAAAAAATAGTGTAGCGATGCACTCGAAATGCATCAAAAATGCACTTTTATGCGCTTTTCTCGCGAAGTCCCAGCCCGATTGCTAATTTTTTCGGTTTTCGCCTCATTTGCATGTATAAAAAGAAAGCAAAGAAAAAAATTCAACTTCCCGATTACATCACTTTTCATCAATTATTTTGACTAATTTCCCTCCACTATGTTACTATGTATAAAATTAATGATATAAAATAGATTCCCTGAAGCTAAAACTTTATAGAACTAAACGCATCTCGATTATTCGGAAAATAAAAAATCTCATAACCGTCCCGATAGATAATAAAAATATATCGGCAACCGTAAAAATTATATGTTTATGCCCTGCAGAAATTTTATGTCGTTTCATATCCATAAAAGGTTTTATGCCATCCCCAAGCAAATAAGGCAGAGAAGAAAAATAATAGCCAGCTCTAATAGTAGACTAAAGCAATACACAAATACACAATAGTATATACTCCAAACAGGGGATGAAATGCATAACTTTAGGGCGTATGAATTAAGGAGGGGCGTCCCCTGAACGTCCACCAATCGAAGACACGCTCTGAAAAACAAGGGAGAGTCTCTTTAATAAAGTTCAGTTCACACAAATCTAGAACGTGTCATCACTAGTAGGCGGACAGGGGGTCGATAAAAGTTCATGTACTCGCGGCGGCGCGTTTTACAATTTAGTCATCAGTCGGTAGTGGGTCGCCGGTGGGGTGAAGTCTGCGGAAGTCCTGTGATAAGTGCGGGAAAACATGATAAGTGCCAACAGGGACGAAAGGAACGGGTTGGATATCGAAATGTTTAGAGTTCCACCGATTACACTGGACGATATACCTGATATGTTGTTATGTAAGTTTCATCACTGTTTTCTTATTCTTCGGCATTGTTAATATCTATGGCAAAAACATGTGCCAGTCAGAACAAATTTCAATGATTTGCTCTGGCATTTGCCTTCATTTTTGTATTATTTTTCTCAAAAATATTCTCTTGGTTTCACGTTAATTGAGCACCAGACCAGATTTGAATTTTGTATTTGTTAAGAAAATTACAAACTCCTAAATTTAAACCCTTAAAACAATTCAACAGATTATGGTTGTGGATTGTGTTAAAATCATTGGTAAGAAAATGCTTAACTCTAGGTCTGGCCTTATATTACCAGTTTACCAAAGTGCATTATTATCTACAATATTATTGTTGATTTTCTATATCTAATTCGAACTCACACAATGTGTTCCAATATCTTCCTGCAAAACATCACACGGTGTTGATTAAATATTATAAGTGTTTGAGTTCGTATTTAATTATTTCATTTTATGGCGGGCGAATTTCAATTTTGTTACCAAATTTATTATTGGAAGCAACAGGAAAGTCTTGTTTTAAATCAAGAACAACAGCAAAAATGTAACGTGTGCCTTGTGGATTCCTTTATGTATTGTTAGTATGAATATTTTTAATTAGTATATAAATTGAGAGAGCCAATCAAAGTTTGATTGTTCTGTTTGTTCCAAGTATTATAAGATACCTTTGGTAAGAAATCCAATTGTTCCAAACTAGAAATACAATTGTTTGCTTGCAAACGATTAGAGATGGCATAGCTTCAAGATATTAGAAACTCTTCCTCAAATTTTGTGTCCTTCTTTGGTAAATCCATCATTGGTGTTGTAAATAATATTAACTGAATTGCATAATATGACAATTTTACAAGACAGATCGAGTCGCGTCTTAAATAAGTAAAATAAAATAAAAAATTACTTCCTCTTCGTTTTATCTTCGCTACTATAGAAAAAGTCGAAAAGATCATTAATGAGTTTAAATCGAATGCCTACGAAACGGACAATAATCTTAAAATATTCCTGTCCTAATATTATTTATTTATAATACATAATAATAATAATAATTGTTGCATTGAGCAGAGTCACTTTCTGCCAAAATATTTAACCCTATCACCTTTTTCGATCTTAGGATTATTAGTGTTTTATCAATGTTATCTCAGGTGTTTGAAATAATATTATATAATCAAATTTATTATTTTTGTAAAATTAAAATGTTAATTCTTGAATCTCAAAGAGGTTCTTGAAAGGGTTGTGGTAGAGCTGCCGCATTGACAAACCTAACTAATGGCTTATTTATTTCATGTGACAGGACGATGACAAATATTCTTGTTCTACTTGATTTTCCCGAAGTGTTTGATACAATTAATCAGTCTTATATTAAAATAAATACATTTTCTCGCAAATTGGAAGTGTTATCTCTTTTTTTAATATGTACAAATTTCGTCATTATTTTTCTGGACTTTATCATTACCTACAGATGCATAAGCTAAATTTTTTGTTTGATTTGCCACTCTTTTGGTATAGGGTATTTTAAATTATTGCTTCCACATAATCAAAAGTGATTTATTTATTTAACTGTATCACTTTGTTGCAGCAACGATACCGAAATGCGGTGGATGCCATGAGTTAATCCTGGATAGGTTTATACTGAAAGTAGCAGATAGAACGTGGCACGCCAAGTGCCTTCAGTGTAGTGACTGTCGAGTGCAACTAACCGATAAGTGTTTCGCCAGGAATGGTCAGCTCTTTTGCAAGGACGATTTTTTCAAGTAAGCATCAGATCTGCTTCGTATAATGTTAGTATTAGGTTTAGATGTGAAACGTTTATAAGTGCACTGGAATTGATTCTTGATTGATTCCCCAGTAACTTTATTCGAAGTATTTTATATGCGTTTAGAATAATACTACGGGCACAATGACAATGGATTGCATCGGGCACAGCCAGTCGATTCAGCTGTTGTGGTAGAGCAAAAAACATCGTGTTAAAAACATCCTATCAGAAATACATCCCATTAGAAACATCCTATTAGAAACATTCCATTAGAAATATCCTGTTAAAAACATCCTGTTAGAAAAGAACATCTTGGTAGAAAAAGAGCGAAAAACATTCTGTTAGAAAACATCCTGTCAGAAACATCCTATAAGAAAAATATCCTATTAGAAACATCCCATTAGAAATATCCTGTAAGAAAAAAACATCCTGGTAGATGGTAGAAAAACATCCTGTTAGAGAAAGCGAAGGATATCCTGCTAGAAACAACCCATTAGAAATATCCTGTTAGAAACATCCTTTTAGAAAAAAATATCCTGGTATAAAAAGAGCCAAAAACATCCTGTTAGAAAAAGCGAAAAGCATCCTGTTAGAAACATCCTGTTAGAAAAACATCCTATTAGACACATCCTATAAGAAAAACATCCCATTAGAAACATCCTATTAGAAACATCTTATTAGAAACATCCTATAAGAAAAAAACATCCTAGTAGAAAAAGAGCGAAAAGCATCCTGTTAGAAAAAGCGAAGGACATCCTGTTAGAAAAACATCCTGTTAGAAACATCCTGTAAGAAAAACATCTCATTAGAAACATCCCACTAGAAACATCCTATTAGAAAAATCCCATTAGAAATATCCTGTTAGAAACATCTTATTAGACAAAAACATCCTGGTAGAAAAAGAGCGAAAAACATCCTGTTAAAAAAGGCGAAAAACATCCTGTTAGAAGAACATCCTGTTAGAAACATCCTATAAACATCCCATTAGAAACATGCTGTTAGAAACATCCTGTTAGAAAAAAACATTCTGGTAGAAAAAAAAGCGAAAAAATAGAAAAAATGTGCAATTTTTATTAAGAACGTTGTTGCATACAAACTCTAAATGAATCAAAATGGAGAAAAATGGTCCAGATTTTTTCAGCGCCAACATCAATTTTCAGTGGCAAGAGTGATTTATGATTTATTTATGAAGGTAATCTTGTAAATGAGCGTAGTAGCCTGTTATTTATTTCTTTCCTTAGGTTTGGGTGGGATTGAGGGAAAACCAAAACAACAAACTGTTTTTTATTAATGTCGACGTTTCGAAATAATTTATTTGTTGTACAAGTTACGTCGCATGTTTTAAAATGAAATCTACTGAAACCTTATCACCAAATCCTAATTATGTTAAGGGTATTTTTAATTTCAAATTAATTTGAGGTTTCCTTAAGGAAACCGCAAATGAAACCCTATAAAAATCAATTAAGTGCATTTATAAACGTTTTTAATGGCTTTCTCATGATATTAAGGGGGAATATCGATTTTAGAGAATACCATTAAAGTTACCTAGGTCTTGATTTTAATTATAACCAGTGTACCTCATGAAAACAGATATTCAGATATTAAAAAAATATTTTGGTTTTAGTTAAGGTTAATGTCAATTTCGTAATCAACGATCCCAAAAACCCCCAGACATAAATTATAAAAAAATAGACTTTTGAAGCCTTTTTATAGACGCTACTTTATTTTTAAACCGATTTTGATGCCAGATTCGTAATCTGCGACCCCAATAGCCTTGTTATCAAATTTCAGGAAATTGTTTAAATATATCAAAGAGTTATACATTTTTTAACTAAGAGTGTATTAAAAAAACAATTATTTGTTAATAACAATTGAAAAAGTAAAAAGCACACCTTCTCACCTATGTGGGATTTTTCTAAAAACTTTTTCTGAAATTTCAAAGAAAAATTATCAAAATAGGTTTTGAGCCAACGAAGTTAGAAATATGGTGAATTTAAAAAAAATAGGCTAAGAATTATCCCATTCGTAAAGGATTTGCCAATACGCTCTTGAAATATTACGGTCTTTGCTCCTACAATAACCAGATTAGAGAAAAATTTTGCAAACATTATTCTTGATTCAGTTTTTTGCGCCACATGGGGTGACCTGGTTAGAACTTAAAGTCCCGGCCAAATAGGTACTTATTGTAGCGTATTGTGGAGTAGAGTAGTTCAGATGTAACAATGCAGCTTGTGTATGTGTCGCGTGCTGTGGGTGCAGACGGTTCGGCACGAAATGCGCGGGGTGTGAACTGGGTATTCCACCCACACAAGTGGTCCGGAGAGCCCAGGACAACGTCTATCACCTCCAGTGCTTCTCCTGCGTCATGTGCGCCAGGCAGCTGAACACAGGCGACGAGTTCTACCTCATGGAAGACAGGAAGCTGGTCTGCAAGCCGGACTACGAAGCTGCCAAGACGAAAGGTGAGAAATTCAGAATTGAATAAGTAAAAATACTTCATTTTTGCACTCCTTATATTACCTGATGAAACACTACAGTAACGATTTGATTTGATTTGATTAATTATTAATTTATTTCTAATTATGTAAGAAGCACATTAATTAAAATAATGTTCGTATTACTACGCAGGTAACTTAAGCATAATTATTAATAATATTTTTTTTTATCGATAAAAAGAGAAAGGATATTACAAACCACTAATTGATCATTAAAACAAACATTTTTCTCTTCGTTCCAAGTAAGTATGTGCGTAATAGCATCTATTATCAATGTATCAGAACCATTTAAAACTAATTTGTCTCTTTTTATTATAATTTGTAACAAATTGATTTATTTCCTAGCTATCTATAATTTTTTTGGTTACAGAAAATGATTCTAATACACGTTTTAATTATTTCAGCTGCTGAATGTTTAGACGGCGACCAACCTAATAAACGACCTCGGACGACAATAACTGCAAAACAATTAGAAACCCTCAAAACGGCCTACAACAACAGTCCAAAGCCTGCTAGGCACGTTAGAGAACAGCTCAGTCAAGACACAGGTCTTGACATGCGAGTTGTACAAGTTTGGTTCCAAAATAGGTAAGGATCATGCTAGATAGTATATTCTAAGCTGTGTCATATTTGGAGTGACTTTAGGTGACATTACTAGTTTTTTTTTTTGGTACTATTCAAGCATATTTCATTCTTGACTTGAGAAGTTTAAAGAATATTATTCCTTTTTGTACCCAATCTGTCTTGACGTATCTCATTCTGCATATAGTTTCATCTATTTCATCACGAAGAAACTGATACGCATTTTGATTGATTTTAAATATCTGCAGTAAATCATCAAAATTTTGTTTTTTAAATATACTACATCCCTTTCAAATATTTAAATAAAAACTTAGAACCTTACTTCATCGTCATTTTTGTCTATGAAAATGCCAGTCTTTGAATCCAGCATCTCAAGTTAAAAATGAAGCAAACTTTACTAAAATGAATTCACTTTTTTCTTAGTTTCTTCCAATACTGAAAAATTTACATTTCTTATTCTCTTCTGTTTGTTAAAGTCATCAAAAGACACTTAATATTCCATTAATAAATGACAGACGCAATTCTAGGAGAGCAAAAGAAAAAAGACTAAAGAAAGACGCCGGAAGGACAAGGTGGAGTCAGTACTTCAGATCCATGAAGGGAGGATCGTCACCTAGGCATGATAAACTGTTAGATAAAGATGATATGAAAGTAGATCTTGATAGTTTTAGTCACCATGGTAAGATCATTTTATATAGTAGTGTAAGTGATTCCACTTGGTAGCTTTTTGCCTATTTTGTCAACCTTGCTTGTAACTCATAAATAAATACCAAGGAATGCAAATGTTGCACGAATAAGGCTGCCATTAATGAGTTGGTTAAATCTAGAAATTGTTTCTTTACAAGGAAATTTGCTGCATAGAATATTACAAACTGCAGTACATTAATAATTATTTGTAATATATTAAGACATTAAAACTGGTTTCAGATCTCAGTGATGATAGTTATGGAACCGTAGTAAACATGGGTATGGACCAAGATGGATCTTCGCCGCATAGCGGTATAGGGAGACCTTCATTTCTACATGGTGCTACCTCTCCTTCCTATCTACCTGGACACACTCCTCCACACGGACATGACCACTTTTCATCATATCCAGACCAACTTTCAGTTTATGCTAGTTTAGGTAAAATACATCGACTTGCCGTAAAGTAATATCTCTAAACATAAATTTCCAATTTCAGGTCAAGGTCCCCCGCCTGGAATGTCCCTGCCCCACAACATGCCTCCAGGAGCGGACACCGATATCAGTAACGACAGCAGCCCCCGGGGGTACCCCGACTTCCCCCCCAGTCCCGACTCATGGTTGGGAGAACCGTCCAGCGCACACTACTGACCCCCCAATGTGCCCCCATCAAATCTACCCCCACCAAAGCCGACATTGATATTTATATACGTTTTAAAGTTTTTATTCATGTGTCATAATGCATGTGTTGAAAGTGTCGAGGTGCACAATACGAGGCAGTCAATTTCAATTCGTTTAAGAATTTTATTGTACAAATTTGTGGTTTATTATGATCTTGAAATTGGCTGTGCTATTCTTCTAGTTATGCTGTGTACAGTACATATTGTTCTAGTCAAGGAGATTAACAAAAAGAAAGATATATATTATAGGTGTCTGTTTTAATATTCTAGTCGTCGATTTATTTATTTTTGTTTATTATTTTGTTTTCTTAAATTATTATTTATTTAATAAATTATTAATACTGTTCTTGGTTTCATTTATACTTAATTATTAAAATAATCTGTTTAATAATCTATCTATCGTGTCCGGGTCTGCGTTTTTTCTAATGTGTAACCCCCTTCCGGACAACCTTTGGCTTTGGATTTGGGGGTTGTCTAATTTCTGTGGTGTCTTATGTTTAAAAAAAATCGCGAATATAACAAAACAAATCCAACAAATACAAAGAAACCTATTTATTTAAAAAAAAACATACTAGCCAAGCAATTACTTCACTACAAAATAACTTGCCCTAATTAAAATTTTATACAAGCGAAATCATAATTCCGTTGTGGTAACGCCCCAATATTGCTGCATGCGATCCAAATCCAGGGAATCCGCTAATCCCCTTTCATGCATGACAGCGAAATCATATTCCAAATTATACGGCATTAGCCTCTGCAAGCTCCCGAAATACGCAGCATGGGGCCCACCAAGTAATTGTTTCTTATCAAGGCCGAACCTTGAGCTGGATTTCGTCAGCAACGGATTAAAGGACCTCGCGCTGCCAAATTGCTTTGATAAAAAGGCAGGGGGATTATTGTTAGTATCTGCTAAATGGGGAGAACTTCTTGATAATGAAGGTGTTTTGATTGCAAATGTCGGCTTGTTTCTCATACTCCGATTTAGAGTATTAAGTTCTTTGTCGAACAGTAGCTGCGTATTTTGTTCTAGCATATATTCCCAGCATTTAAATTGCTCCTCAGACAATGCAGAGTCCGAGTCCTCTCTGTTTTTTTCTTCTTCGCGCCTCTGACGCAATGCTTTGGCAACACCTCTATAGCTTCTCCTTTCCGGACTAGCCTTTACCTCGACTGATTCGAAAATAGAAGGAGTAACACTCCTGGCAGATCTAGTATCATTTTGTTTGCTTAATTGGTTTATGAATAGTTTTGCAGAAGAATTGCAGTCGCTGCAGGCGTGTTCGCTTTGCCCACTAGGTGACGACCTATCGTCACACATCATCATTGGTGGTGGTATCGGAATTTTTTCGATACAATTTATGCACTCGTTGTTAAGGGCCTCGCAGCAGCACCCCGGTTGACAACTTGACACCGAATTTCCACTCTCGCTTTGGTACTTGTTCCTTCTAATCGTCTGCCGCAGCTCCCTCATCAATAAATCCACGTCAGTTCCTAGTAGATTAAACTTAACGACTATTATACTCAAGTTTTCTTCAGCGCCGTAGCTTTGAGCTAGGTCCTGTAACCTTTTCGCCGCCAGTATTACGTTTCGCTGCAAACTTACTTCCTTAATTGCGTTTTCAGGACTCATTACATCCCACAGATTCCTATTCGCTACTATCATAAACTCGTCTTGCTCGTCTAAGTATATTTCAGTGATGTCAGGATCTGGAACCATGAGATGTATTTGTGGGTTTGTCCTGATTTGCTTTCTTTGTTTCACAGGTAGAAGCCGAACTGGCCCATTTGCTCGGCCTAGTACGACTCTAATATCGCCAACGCTGGCTATCTTCATGACATATTTTTTTATCCCGCCACAAAATGAGTACTCTGCAGACTGCTTAGACTTTAAAATATGCACTATTACAGCATTCAGGCCCTGCTTCTGTCCTTTGTCCTTCAGTTCTCGATGGGCTGAGAGCATAGTGTACTTCATGTAGTCGTGAGCTGTTTCCTTAACCGTCCTCTCCTCCAGCAGAATCCTTGGTACGACCTTGTCTACAGCAAAAGGTATGTCGCTGTTGTTTTCCCCATCGAACAATCCGAACAATGCTTCGGTGTTGCAAAAAGCTGGTAAGCGAATCTGAGATATGTACAGTCTCTGTTTGCAACCAGCAGTCTCGGAGAAACCAACAGACCAGCTGTAGTCTGTCAAATCGTTTTCGCAAAATGGGGAAGGCGATAAAGGCAAGCTGGTTCTATTTTTTCCTGAGACGTCGACAAGGCTCATAGGCCGCTGCGTTCTGTAGGTATTAAACTGATGGGAGTCGACGTGCAGTTTTGTATTGCAAGACAAATCCAGGAATTTCAGATTAGGTGGTATTAGAGAAGTAAGATCGATACGATCTAATTGGTTGTGAGCTAAATCTAGGACTCTTAGTGATAAAAGAGTTGATAACTTTGGTATGCTTTGCAGTAGGTTTGAATGGACCCTTAACACAGACAGGTGTTTCAAGCGGTCTATGTTTTCTGGAAGCCTTAGTAATTTATTTCCAGAAAGAACCAATTCCTCAAGTTCAGTCCAAAATAACGCACAGTTATCTGGCAGTGAGGTAAAGTTATTATAAGCAGCATGAAAAATTTTAATAGACCTTAAAAATGGGCATATCCTCTCTAAGGATTTATCTATCAGACAGTTTGCCGTCAAAAAAAATTTTTCCAGTTGCAAGGCATCGTCCGGCTTTGGCAAGTCACACAGTCTGTTGTTGGACAAGTTTAATACTTTTATGTTATACACAAATCTAAAAAAGTTTTCCGGCAGATTCGACAGACTATTATTTTGCAAAAACAATTCTTGAATGGGCAGCCTCCTTTGGATGGTGGGAAGGTATTGCAACTGGTTGTAGGCTAGCTGCAAGGTAGTGAGATAGGGCATTTCATTGCAGAACAGGTGGTCTGGTAGAGAGATTAGCGTGTTGTTGCTTGCGAATAGGGATCGAAGTTCACTGCATCCCGATAACCAGTCAGGAAGGGTTTCTAGGTCGTTGTAAGAGATGTCCATGTGTTTGAGGCCAAGAGGAGGATGGGCTGTAGATAGGTTCTTCAGTCCTGAAAGATAATGCTAATGAGTATTTGTATGAAGATATATAATAAGTGGCAATATTGTTTCGCTCTATTTTCGTCTCATGGTTTCGATAGTTTTTCCTAATACACCATTATTCATTTATTCAGTTTGAGTCTACTCCCCAAAGTTCAAATTTTAATATAAAAATTTCTTATAAATGCTTTTGGAGCTGCATAAGTTAATAAACGTACCAACAAGGATTTTCTAAAAGATCTCTTAGTTTGGGAAGAAATATCTTAAATAGTTTGAGAAGAAATATCTTAAATAGCTTTGTTTGAAATTTTAAATCTATTTGATCCTTTTGAAGTAACTTATAATGATGCACCTGATTGAAGCAATTAGTACGCGTAATTCTTGATCCATCTGAAATAAATATTAATTGAAAAACTTACTATTATTTCCGGCAATAATCGATGTTAAATTTTTCCCATGTAGTGTGAGAGTTGTCAAGGAGTTTCTTGAGCATTGTAGAACTTGTAACTGCTCAACAGCAGTTAAGTCTAAGTTTTCTATGTTATTTTCGCTAACGTCCAACTCCGTTAAACTCTGTAACAGATAAATTATTTTATATTGATCTATTTTGAAGAAAAAAATGACGATTGCTAATTTACTTATTAACTATTATCTTTGGCAGAACGGCAAGTTCATTTGAAGCATTTCTTCCGATTATCTATACGTCATTGTTTATTTCTTTAGCAATGCCCGATTATTTACGCTTACACTAACTTTTTACTAAATAGGAAATTGTTTCGTTAATTTCACCATTGTCTCAAAGTTTTCACCTACTGCCTTTGATCTGTTTTTATTTGCGACCATTGATCCTATTTTCACCATTTAATAAACAATGTCCCACCTTACATTTTTCTATATCTATTCACTTTTATTAAGTTAAGAACTCATGATATTACTTAGTAACTAACAATAATGAAAACATACTTACGCCATAGTTTCCCAATATAATGTGTCCCTTAAGCCGATTTGATCTCAAATTTAAAGTGGTTAGTCCTTTGGAATTGGATGAATTTTCAATCTTCTCCTCGGGCTCCTACAAGACAATGATTATTACAAACAAATATTTTGTTTGATTTAAAATATTCATAAACTTTAAAGAAGAAAAAGAAGTAGTCAAATATTTATTGACAACAATACAATTACCCAGAATACCCAGAAGACTTATTGACTAATTTGCTTATTTTAAAATTTTTATTATCATAAACCTCCTAAGATATAATTTAACCTTCGTCAAATGCACATACTAAATATGAAACCATCAAGGCTAGATATATGTGCAAGTATTGTTTATTCGACTGTTCTTTAATTCTTGGTTTTTGTAACTGAATTCATTATTACGTAAGGGAAAGTAGTAAGTAATAAATATATGTGTGGAGTAGCAGAAATAATTACTTCCAACGTTATTAAATTAACAAATTAGCCAATTATCCTCAGATAAGAAAATAACTGTTATTTTGCAGCTAGCTGGAAGCGCATGCCAACATATTTTCCAATTAATAGCGGTCGGCAGCGTTATATAATTTCCATGGTAAAGAGGTGGATTAAGAGACAAATTAACAGCATGCAATTGGGTGGAAAAAATGGAAATTTCATTCTGCATTGTAATGTCCTTTTAATAAAATACCAGGTATGTGAAAGTAAAATAGTTAATTTTTCTTTTTTCTTTCTTGCATTTTATTGCTTCATAAGAGACTCAAGGGGTTTGTTTGTTTTAGGTAAAATCAATTAATTTTCTTCAAAAAATTTCAGACAGGACTGTTGTTTTAAGATTTATTTTGGATCAAAAATTAATATCCTGTGAAAATTGTTGCAGTAAGTTTGTTCCTGGTGTCGGAAAAAAAATACCGTTTAAAAATCGCTGTAGATCTCAGAATGTATTCAATTATCTTATTTTCTTTGTAAATGTTCCTTTTTAAATGCCGGATTTTTCAAGTTATAATTTTTTATAATTTAGATTCAAAATTAATTTTTTATTAAAAAATATCCTGTTTTTCAATTAAAACCAGTCTACAGATCACAAATATAAAAAGATTCGCCCAATTTAGTTTTTAATCTTTCTTTTAAAATAGGTAATAGATCTACCAAAATAGAATTTTCATTTATTTTTAATTCTTGACAGCTGTCAAAATCAGTGTCAAATTTAAAATTTTACAAGTGCGTTTTTTGTAATTTGAAAACAATGTGAGTTTTTTATAGAAATAGTGATATGAAATTATCTAAATCTTTCTATTTTTATATTCAAAGTTTAAATAATGTTTTCGCTTTTGACAGCTGTCAAATTTTCTATCAACTTAATGAAAATGCCATTTAATAATTTTTAAACAAATGGAAGCACTAGGTTGATGTTTTTCTATAGATTCCGGAGGTATTGAATACGAAATTAGTTTCAAAAAAATATTAGTTATATTGTGTTGGTAACTGCCAAAATTGCTGTCAAATATAAAAATATGCAAGTATATCTCTTTCGTACTCAGTACCTCCAAAACCTATAGAAAAATGTTTGTTAAGTACTTTAATTTGTTGAAATAATAATAAAATGGTATTTTTATTAAGTTGACAGAAATTTTGACAGCTGTCAAAGGTTACAACTTTATTATAATATCAATTATTGAACTAGAAAATTTTAAAACATTTTATGTATCTTCTATGGAAATCAACATTATATTCAAACTTACGACAGAAAAAATATTAATAAATTTTTTTTTAAACTTGACAGCAATTTTGACATCTGCCAACCAACATATAATTTTTTTGGCATCAATTTCATATTCAGTACCTCCAAAACTTATAAAAAAATGTTTGTTAAGTACGTCTATTTGTTTAATTATAAAACGTCATTTTTATTAAGTCGAAAAATGTTGACAGCTGTCAAAGTCAAAACTTTAATTTATTATCTATTATGGAACTAGTACATTACAAAACACTTAATAGCCCTTGTTCTATGGGAATTCACGTTATTTTCAAAGTTACGAAAGGCACTCTTGTATTTTTTTAAATTTCAACAAATGTAATATTTTTTACAACAATTTCGTATTCAGTTTCTCCAAAGCCTATAGAGAAATGTCTGCTTGGTACTTTAATTTGTTTGAAATAATTATTAAATAACATTTTCATTAAGTTGGCAGAAATTTTGACAGCTGTCAAAAATAAAAACTGTATTTTAATATCAATTTTTAAACTAGCAAATTAAAAAAAAAATACTTGATTTTCTTTCTATGAAAATTCGCATTGTTTATAAAATTATGGAAGACACACTTGTATAGTTTTAAATTTGACAGCAATTTTGGCAGCCACCAACAAGCATAATAATTTTAAGAAATTAATTTCGTATTCAGTACCTCCAAAATCTTATAGAAAAACGTCTTTTTAAGTGCTAAAATCGTTTGTGGAGATAATTAGTAAATGGCATTTTTATTGAGTTGACAGAAAATTTGACAGCTGTCAAACGAGAAAACGTTATTTTAATTTCAATTATTATAACAATAGAAAAAATTAAAATACTTTATTACTCTTCTTTATGAAAAATCACGTTGTTTTAAATATTACGAATCACATTCTCTTAAATTTTTAAATTTGAGTGATTTTGGAGGATAAAAAAAATGAAAATTCTATTTTGAGTATTTTGTCAGATTATCTATTTGTAAAGTAAATATTTAAAACTAAATTGGGCGAATCTATGTATATATATTTTGTGACCTGTAGACTCATTTTAATTGAAAATAACGATATTTTTTAGTAAAAAATCAATTTTAGATCTAAGTTATAAAAAATTATAGTTAAAAATATAAAAACTGGCTATAAAAATTGTTTTTATCTCCAGCTGTTTAAAGCTATTATTTTATACCTCACCTACCCTGCCTGTTTAATTTAATAAAATTTACTTACACAGTTCTCAAGTTTCACACCCGAAATCAACACGCCACATATTAATAACATCTTAGCATAGTTCCGATGGCGTAATCGCCCCAATAGCAATAACTATACACGTCCACTTGGCACAAATAAAATTATTAACAAAAACTCACCGTTAGAATGAGAGCCCTCATATCTGTGATTTTATCCGGCGGTAGAGCCAATCTGTTGCTAGCCACTTTCAATATTTTCAAAAACTTCAGGTCCCATAGAGTCACAGGTAAAACACTTAGCAGATTCTGATCCAACACTAGCTCTTGCAACCTGTAAATAAAAACGAAAGTTTCAAACGAGGTTTAAACCGCGCCGGATGCACATGCAGGACACTGACAAGGACGAGAACTCTTCACAATTTCCTCGATTGCTGTCAATATTTTGCGTATAACTTGATATTTGTATTTTGTTGGATTGGTGAGCACGAATTTAACAAAATACGAATTAGTGCTGTTCCAACACGCGCCAAACCAAGGATACGCACGAGTTGGCCATCAGGCTCTTCTGCACAGTAGCGTAGCTGGAAATTATTCGTAGAGTTGTTCACTTTCAAAACTCTTTAAGAATAATTCTTGTGCGAGCAGAAGTTTGATATTACTTAAACGATACAATTTATTTTCCTGCCATGACTAGGTAAATAATCTGGGTGTTCCGCAGGGCTCAGTTTTGGGGCCAATTGAAAAATTGAAAAGTCAGAAAAAGCGGAGTCTAGACTCTGGTATGGTATCTCCATATTGAAGAAAAATGGAGGGTTCTAATGAAGCTTTCTTTGAGCTTATTAAATGAGTAAATCAAAAAGAAGGATGATATTTCCCAAAACAATATATCATGGCCTCCATCTCTGGAAGTAGAAATGGAGACATTTCTCAAGACTTTGGACACTTTATTAAGATTTGGGGTGATTACTGTGTTACTCTTGGCATTGACAAATGGTCTGCAGATCTAGAGGAAAAGAATATCAACGCAATCGCATTGGATATATCTTCTTCACTCAATTGGCCTGGACTCAAGCAATATAAGCCTGAAAATCAAAATTAATGAAACTGCTGAAACTCAACGACGACCACTTCATCTTATTAAAGTAAAAATAATTGTCGTATTCACTTGTCTTCCCCTGTAAGTGTGCCACTGCGACCACGAGCCGGCTATCGGGTTCTCTTAGCTTTAATCATATGCGCGTCTCGGAAGACCAAGGAACCGTGAAAGAAACAACGGAAGTTCATTCATCGCGGTTTCTTTCTATGTTTGTAGTGCCAGAGAGAAGCTATATGTTATTATGGATTTTGCAATAGGCAATGAATCATCTCGGTTTGAAACTTATGGTGTATCCGTAGCTTATAACTCTAGTCCAAGGGATAGATTAGATCAGTGCCAGGAGTTTTAATGCTTTTTTGTGAACATTGTATGCTTTCTAATAGGTCGCTTTTGTTTAGCATTTAACGATCTGTGCACAGTATAGCATGTCTAACACTTATTTTAGTTTCATATTGCTTTTTGAAACAGTTACTAAATTTTCTAATTAAGATATTGGAATACAATTGTTAGCTAACTCCTTTATTTCTTTTATTGTTCTGTTTTACACCCTATATGATATCGAGAACCATAGAGGAAAATATTGAAATTATATTTTAAAAATTTTAAAATAGCCATGTAATATGTAATAAATTCAGGTTAATATTATTAAGCTAGCCAACGGATTGTATAAAATTGGAGCAGTATATCAAAGAGTAATTGTTCTGTTTTTTGCCAGACACACTTTAACAAGAGAGGATGCATCAATCATCAGGAAGTAATGTTACAGTTAATAAATTCCCACCTTAATTAGCTTTGCTATGCGAAAATTGTGTTTCGATATACTGCAAAAGATAGCATGTTAATTGATTATTTTTTAATAGATGAAACCAGAAAAAATAAAGAGTGAAAGCAGATATAATGAAGAATATAGATTGGTAAATTGTATGGGACTTAAATAACTTTAAAATCAATCAAAGCAAGTGACTGCCAGGTTTTTTAATTCAAATTTTAATGACGCATAAGACGACGAACCTCTTTTTATAGTATGCAAAATTGAATTATGTGCAAGTTTAAAATTTGTATTTATAGAGTGCTTAGAATATTTTTTATTAATTCAATAACCTTTTTGGGATAAAGAGCCTGCTCTTAGTCTTTAGGTTGTTCTTCAGTTTATAAAAGACCCTTATTTGCTACATTTAAAATAAAAAAATATTTCATATGCTATTGAAGCAATGCTTGTCAAGTTTGCAACTGAATTATATAAATTATACGTACTGTTTTAGTTGACTGATTTCCGGAGGCAAAGTTAACAGGCTGTTGTCGGATAAATCCAAAGTCACTAAGGTGTACAATTGAAGAACACTGTTCGGAAAGTTCTGAATACCATTCGACCGGAGACTGAGGATTTGCAGCTCGGAAAGGGACTGTATAGAATCTCCTGGAAGTACGATTTCTTCCACGTAACATTCACTCAGTTCTTCCTTAGTCTTGCACAAGCCGTTTAGGTTGAGATGCTTTACTGATGGCAAGTTGGAATTTGTGTCGGATTGCGTCCCGGGATCTTCCTCGGTTTCCTGAAAGTTCAATAATTTTATTGACACAAATTAAAAAATTAGTGGAGGGAAATTAGTCAAAATAATTGAATTGAAATGGCGTATAAAAGTGCATTAAAAAAATAAAATACTCGTAAATGAATAGCCTATCAAACTGTTGGGATATAGTTATATTAAATGTGCATCCTAACCTCAAAAAACAAAAAAAAATCAACTTCCCGATTACATTCAAAATTCTAATTTCCCTCCGCTAAATAGGTAGCGTATACAAATTAAAAAACATGTCATAAGGCGTACAGGGTAGTCCCATATATTTAGATACATATATTTTGTGTTGAGACAAAAGTTGGAGATTTTTGTGTCAAATATTTTTTGCCAAAGAAAGATAAAATAAAATAGCATCGGAAAGTGAAGAGAAAGGCACGGCACAACTTATGCTTTTTTTAAATGGAACACCCTGTATGTTTTTGCATATTTCGAAAGACAATTTTTAGCTGATTCCAAAAATATATTATAATAGGTACGTGATTTTTAAAATAGAATGCCTCTTTGTGTAAAACAGTTCACGTAGAATATAGGTTGCCATGAAAAAAACTGACAAAATATTTCTGATAATTTCTGACAGTTTCCCCAACAGATTTTTAAGCAAAATCCCAAATACGTTATTCAGATGTGGAAAAACATAATTTTATTTGTCATTCATCAATTTTGACACCTATCTATAGAATTTATTTATAGAAAAACGAAGAAATTGTAGCAACAAAAGTTGTAGATTTTTATGTGAAATATATTTTAGTGATCAAAAATAAAACAAAGGAACATCAGAAAGTGTACTATCAGTAATTATCATCAGAACTATTTTATCATTTTTTTTTCATGGTAACCTATGTTCCATGCAGTACTATGTTTTTCATAATATTTCCAAAACAGATAGAGCAAATGACAACATATTATATATTTTTTTAATCAGAGAAAACAGGTCTTTCAAAATATGCAAAAATATACAGGGTGTTTCATTTACAAAAAATATAAGTTGTGTATTTTTCTCTATTTTCTGACACCATTTTGTTTTATTTTTCTTCACTAAAATCTACAATTTTTACACTTTTTCATATTTCTAAAAATAAAGAGGCATTACTTACCAGTGTTTCAATCATTCATTTACAATGCAACATTATTTACCTGGCGATCTAGACTTTGGGATCAATGTAAAATTTGGATCCCTTCATGTTTTGATAGTTTTTTGGAAAAAGAAAATTAATTTCAGTAAAGAGAAAATTTACCAGTCGTATAAAACCTGACGAATCATGAATGGTATTTTAGAAAATATTTTTTTAAATACATAATATTAATTCATAAATAATGTTTTCTCATCTCCTCAACCAATTATTAATTCGATTAGAGATGCATGATGCATTTTTGAATCTAATTAAATCCATATAAGAGCTTTTGAAATATCTTTTACTTTAAATTTTTGTCTGTTTACTAGAACTTACATTGTTGTCTTCCAAAGCTTCGCATTCCTCGAGCGAGTCCAATTCAATATTATCACATTCCACAATCTTTGGAAATTTAACCACCCTATCACACAACCTCTGAGGCTTCCGAGGGGGAGGCATTGCTAACAACATCACTGAATATCACAAAAGCACTTATGTAGTTATTAACAATTATATATTCACTTTGAGACACACGCGAACGTCAGTAATTAAAGCTCGTTATTAGACACTAGTAGACGTGAGAAACTGGACGCAGAAATTATCGATATCAAATTCAATGATATTGAATTACCGAATTTGATTTTTGTTGTAATTATACACTGTTACGTAAAATATATACTTGTGGCTGATTTAAATGTATATTTTATACTAAACTAAGAATTTTAACGTTCAAGAGCTTAAGGATAGTAATTGTGATTCTGTAGAGAACGACCCAAGACAGCATGACATCACGGTTGGCTAATTCTTATTCTGTTCCCGTCACGTTTGCTTATTATTCGATGGAAGTATGCTCAAAATAGGAAAAAACTGAAACTGAAGTTGAATGCATTCGATTCGATACAGGACATGTTACTACACTAGTTTTTCGATTAATTATTATGCAAGCTGCAAATGTCTAATTAATGCTCGTTTACCACATCATTCGGATGTCACGGGTATTTGTGTGTATTTGCAAAACAGACGGTATTGGAATTCCTTATTTTCCAAAGGAAATATTGCTGCATTGTGATGGAAATGAGCGTTTGCAGGTCATTGAATTGGCTAAATTGGTTAGATATACTAGTTAGGTATTCACTACATACCTGAGGATAATTCAAAGACAATATTTAATTTAAAATTGCTACTTTAATGTACTTTATCTTAATTCCCTATATTATTGATCGAGTTGCTTTCAATTATTTTTTTCGGACAGCAAAAACTTCTAATATTGTTTTTTGAAACCAAGATTCTAGCCATTAAAAATGCCTAATGCTGGTAACTATCCAAAAATTAATATTTTTTCAAAAGAAGAAATTATATATTTTTTAAAATTTCAGGTCTGAACCGCTGAACTATTTTACGTTGCAAAAATTTAGGAAAACGAGGTTTTTAAAGCAATACGTCTTATTTTAATCTTGCATATGTTAAAAGTTAATCAGCATAGTTATATGCGAGAAATCAATAAAAACAATGAGCACTCTAAATTATTTAATTAATTAATAGATACGCCAGGGTCAACTGAAACAGATCTGCTGTCTGAATTGATTAACACATGTTAAGTTTGTTTCTACTTATTTAAATTTGAACAAAGAACATGATGATGACAAAACCTGTTATACTTATCAGAGATTTGCAAGCAATATATAATTTTTTTGTGTTTAAACTCTAAGGTCGTTTGAAAAAAAAAATGGCTTCCGTGATGGAAAATAAAAAGTTCTTCTATTTCTAAATCTTTAAAGATCCTATTTTAAACAGCGTTATCAAATATTTCAGTATAATAAGTTCATAATTTGCTATTATTTTAACTAAATATCTTCTTAGGTGCTACTTTCTGAACGATAGCGGAAACAAAAATTTTCAAAATAGGTTGTTAAGAATAAATTTAGGAACATCATATTTTAAAAACGCCTACGAAGTCAAAAAGTAAATGCGTTTATACAGTTCTTATTCGTTACTTTCGTCCAGCCACGTATACTGATCTGTGCATACAAAATTTAAAGTTTGTAAGGAAACAATAGATTAATTATTTTTATTCAAGTGAAAGTTCCAAATAATAATACGTTAGTTGTTGAAATTCGGAAAAATAAACACCCAATAAATATTCTTGTCTCATTCTAGCGGTACATATTACATATGGATAAACAAACATACAAAAAATATTTTATATGCCGCTGACTGCTCACCTACCCGTAATAATAAGATATAACGGCAAATACATTTTACTGGAACAGTTTGGAATTTGTATTGTTATTTGTACAGACAAAATGAGTGTTAAAACTTTTTGATATAAAAATGTGTTCGTTTAAATGGAAATGCATCTTGTAATGGTTCAAAATATAACAGAAGAATATCAAACCATTGATTGAAATAATTATAAAGGGACACGCCGCCATAATAATACTGGTTGTGAAACATAGGTGGCGCATCCATTCCAAGATCGTCAGTGTGATTAAAATTGTCACACACGTACGGACAACGATGTTAGCTTCAAAGCACTTCAAAAAATTTCAAACCACATTTACCAAATAACGACCCTATGTACTTTATGGTATCATAAGGGAACTACACCTTGAATATCAATACCTCCAAGACAACAGTTACCATAGCGACTTGTACAGTTAAATCAGTTTAGTCGATGAATGTCATTAAATAAATGTAAGAGACAATGAACGAGTTTTGTGAGATTAAAAAACTTGCCGAATTATTTAATCCCAAAACTGGAGACTCAGATTCTGAGGATGAAACTGATAGGACAACTGGCCCTCGAAACATAAACCGTACGTACTTATTTCACCTTTTGATCAGTATTGCACATTCTACCAAAAAAGACTCCCAAAAGCAATCTCAGAAATAAGAAATTTGCGACTTCTGTAGTAGGAACTCGATGATCAATTTTATTAATATTTAATGAAAATATTCCGCAGCAAAATTATAAAACAGTCATTAATTTATGAGTTTAATACATTTTCAATTATTCATATTATGTCATAACAATAACTTTGTATTAAAATGATCGGTGTAATTACACGCGCTTGCTCTTATTAAATACGATTAAATAAATTGTTGATTTCGTCATAATATCCACCCACTACAAAAATAGACGCCAATATATAGAGTGTGTCCACGAAGGGCTAACGGTAATTATAGAAAAA
This sequence comes from Rhagium mordax, assembly GCA_963680705.1. Taxonomy (NCBI): domain Eukaryota; kingdom Metazoa; phylum Arthropoda; class Insecta; order Coleoptera; family Cerambycidae; genus Rhagium; species Rhagium mordax. The sequence goes on along the minus strand of OY796658.1, from coordinate 93,773,258 downwards.
AATATTTTTTTCCTTAGTCAAATAATCTTTACTGAAACCCATTATTATTTTTAGCAAGCCATTTAGGTGGGCCTAAAGCTTCGACTAGCAAAAAGCCGAATCCATACAGTAAGATAGAGAATGAGAACCGCAAAAGAAGGGAAGTGTTAGATCCAGACGAAGCGGACGATTATGTATTTGATGAAGAGAGTAACCCTAAAGCAGACTGGAAGAAAACGCCAACGTGGGACGTATCATACAGGCAGCAAGTGACTGCCTCTGATGTATTTTTGCAGGTATACGCATACTTATTTGTTGCCTAAAAAATAAATCGTAATTTAAATTTTTTAAAAATCGGTTTTCTTTCTTTTTTTCTTGTATTGCAGATGGGGTTTAAAAACCCCGCGACAGCAAGTTGCGAGAACATGATCGTCACTGTTCACCTGCCAGGGGACGACCACCAGCATATGGATTTAAAAATATTGAAAGAACAACTCACTTTAATTTCTCCACGTTTTTATTTGGACTTACCCCTTCCTCACCCCGTGGATCCCCAAAGAGGGAACGCTAAATGGGACAAAGACGAGGAAAAATTAATAATAACTTTACTGATGGATCGAGAGTTGGACCTTCTTAACTTTTGAAGTGTTTTTAAAAGTTGGCTTCTCTGCAATAAAATAGCATTACGAAAATTGGATTTATTAAATTTTATGTCAAAGCATATTTTTTATAATTCAAACACAATAATTTTTCTGTTCGTGCAAAACAAATTCTAGGAATGATGATCCCGTTATCAGCTCACTTTGTGAGTGAATAAAACCACTTACTGGCATAAAACATTTGAGTGTTATATTGCAACTAACAAGAATGCATATGAATTAATCGGTGCAATATTGCAGTCTCCGAGCGAATATTGTCACTAATCTACGAAATTTATAAAAAAACCTAAGTGGAAGGATGGTAAATTAATATCAATGTAAAAGACCTTCGATTAATAAAGCACGTTTATAAGTTCAGAGTCTGAAAATCTTATTTCATAATTTCATTCAGTCTCGCAGATTCATACTGTCTAGTACAATTACATGTTAGTAAAGTGTGTGTCGATACAGTTATACAATTTATACGGACTTTGAAAAGGTAAGTAAAGTTTTTGATCTGTGCCTACATTTTTTCGTTTCATTTTTTTTGTGGTCGAATTATTTTAAGCAAAATATTATTTTTGACGTACCTACCTACAATTTTAAAAATGTTAGGCATATTTTTACATTTACTTGGACGTATTTATGTAAATTTTGAATGCTAAAATGGCTCATCAGAAACTAGGATTGACTTAACAGTTGTTGATGTTTATAACAAAAAATCGTGAAAAATAATTTTTATTTTTTATTAACCAAATGGTTCAATGCTGCCTTTTAAATTCATTTTTGCTCATATTGCTCATTTTTCTGTTAAAATTTCCCTGCAATGTAAAAAGTGTAAAAAATATTTTTGCTTAAATTCTAATAATTATTATTGGGGAAGCTTAAACTTGTAACGATTATAAAAAACGTAATTTTTGCAATATCAGCAATATAAGATGTTAAATATATTTGTCATAGATGAGGCGTAGACTGAGCATAATTGTTCTATTATTTTTCATCAAGCAAAGGAAAATATAACATTTTGGCATACAGGGATTTGATGTGGAACATCAAACAATACAATTTTATATTGCCTAAAAACTAAATTAAGAAGAATTAAGACAAAATTCAACTGCCATGTTTAGATCCTCTGGCAGCAGAGTTATTCCACTAGGGAAGTCATTTTAAACTAAAATACTCTCTTATTTTTGCCAGGAACATTTACAAATTTGGTATATAAATAAATATAATAAATCGGAATAATTAAGAGAAAACGAAAAAAAAATTAGAAGCTTAAATAACGACAAAATTATTTTTTGAAAAACTAGAGACAATTGCGTAAAACAATTGAATCTTTGCTTAATGAAGAATGGGTAGTGATATTTTAAAATTTTGTCCAAAAAAAAAACTGTTCTATGAGAATTTTAAATAAGTGCACTGTTTCTAAAAATATCACGTGGAATAAGTGTGGGATATGATCCTTTGGAATCTTCAGCAACATAATTTGAAGAAATTGCTTTTGAAGATTTAAAACGTCAAAAGTTAAGTTCAATACTAGTTTTATCTAAAAATCCAAACAATAAGCAGTTAATTTGTCCTTATAGTGTCCTCACCAAAATTGATATATTATTGCTATTGGTGTCTAATCGATCTGTTTTAATGATTTTAACATAAAAGGTCATCGACATTGTAATTAATTTACAGGCAGCACGACCTATTTAATTTGGTACCTACCCATATGGGCAACTACACCAGATGCAATACTATTCATATGCTGTGTTCATGTTTTGTGATATCAATTTTTTTAACTAGTCAGTATTAAGTTGGTTGCTGGAGTGTCTAAATTACAGTTGTGGTTTGTGGTAGCTATAGTTATCAAAGGTGAGGTTGAAATGATAAATGATTCTGTTTCTCTAAGTCAATTGAATCCAGTTTCCAAATTGATGGTAAATAAATTGTCCATTTTTGACGATTTTTAGAATTGTTTTATTCCACCATAAAGTACTTGACATGTTAAATATTAAGAATGTCTTTTACAGATTGCATACCATTTATCATCCAATTAATTTACGTTTGAAAATTCAGCAAAAGTATTGTTAAAGATCAAACGATGGTTCCAAACAGTCTAGTCAATTGCTTTAGCAGCCTTATGAGCTTATGAATAATTCAAACACTATAAAAGTTGTAGACAGCATGATGTCTAAGGAGAGCATTTGTTTTTATTAATGATTTTAACAATTCATTATATTAAAACCTAGTGATGGCATTGTCTTTGTTCAGTAATTTTCAATACGGTTAAGAAGAGAATATTTCATATTTGTTGGCTCATATAATTTATGTTCTTCTTTTATTCTTCGACTCATATATCCATCGTTCAATTATTTCTCATATATGCTAATGCCAGGCTTACTTGAAGACTTTTGTGTTTTTCTCCTCTTACTATCTCAGTTTCATTCTACTTAATTTTTTTTATCAGATCAGATTTATGATCTTCTTCCTGAATACCACAATCCTTATTTTCAAATTATTGATTAGCAAATCCAATCTAAAAACAATCCGGTAAATATTGCTAAAAGTTTCGCATATTACAATATATAAATTCAGCATATCTTTTGTTTTAGGTTATCGTGAAATGGATGCGAAAATCATTACTATGTTAGTCCTGTTAGCAATTTTCAAAACTAGTACTGAATATGGCAATTGGAATCCAAATAGACGTAAGTTGAATCCAAAAAATATATTTTTTATTTTTTGTTATGGAGTAGATAAATAATTCATAAAATAAAACTACAACCTTTGTTTCATACACGGTTTTTAATTTACCGGCAATTAAACTACATTTTTTCAGGGCCGAAAATAATGGGCGACTTGATCCCACTTAGATCTCTAAGCCCTAACAGGAAGAAAATTCAGAAGAAAATCGTCATATACCACAACCTCTTCAGGTCCAGTGTGCAACCCAGTGCTGCAAACATGTTAAGGATGGTGCGTCAAAAAAGTTCCTACAATAAGTATGTTACTGACTAAAAAAATATTAAAATCCAGTCAATTTTTTTTTACATAAATAAATCGGTTCTTTTGAAATCGTGTATACAAAATCAGTCAATAATTTAAATATACGTTTGTCTATAGAAATGGCACAAAGGCGCAGCTCACTCTGCCCAACGATGGGCCGATGAATGTTTACTCTTGACCCACGATAATGTCACAGGAAGATACATCGACAATTATGGAGCGTGTGGACAAAATATTTTCGTTGCTTCGCATAAAGTTCCTTGGTGAGTTGAATTTATTTTATATGTGAATATTAACTTCCAAAATGTCTATCCGTTGTCTGTCTGGTCGTCCGTTGGTCCTTTACGTTTATTAATACTCAATAATATAATATCATCAAAATTTCCTTTTTTAGGTTCTTTGCAATAAAAACCTGGTGGTTAGAAAAAGATGATTACACTTATGGCAATTACAACAACTTGACTATTACTGGTCATTACACTCAGATGGTTTGGGCTACTACTCATGAAGTTGGGTGTGGTATATCCAAATGTTACCATCATGCAGGTAATAGTTCTGCACACAGGAAGTTGTTCTACAATTATGTTTGCAACTATTGTCCAATGTAAGTATGTTACAGGGTGGGTTTTGAGTTTAACCCCTATTATCTTTATTGGAAAAATATTTGACAGCATGAAAAATCTGCCCTGAAACACTTTTTCCCTATCTACTGTCATTATTGAATCAAAATAGGTTTTGTAAATGAAGGACTGCTGGGAACTATACCTACCTGTGCCTTTGTTGACTTGACAAGATCTTCCAGTCTTCTTTCCGATTTTTGAGATCAACAATAACATATATTCTCATAGAAATCTCGGACATCTCCGTTAATCTGTCAATGTTCAAGTAATATATTTTACCATCTAGCAAAACTAGACAATAATTTAAAAAAAATTGGTTGTAGACCACTATTAGACAATATAATAGATAATTCTAATTGAATTGAACGAAATAAAAATGCTTAGACAATAAGAGTGTCCACGCTCTACTAGAATCTCTATCGAGATCGAGTTAACAACCCTGTTCACTGCTTACATTGCGAAGAAGCACGGTAGTTAAATAAAAAAACGGTTATTTAACAAGAAAATTATCCTAAATATTTCGGTTACGCACATTGGCTTTTTGTCACGAAAGGTCAAATACAATTGAGATCCTCGAAATTAAATAAAATATACGGTATGAAGGTCATAAAATGTATGATAAGGTACAGCAAGCATTATCATTAAAAAATAATGTACCTACTCATTTATGAGAACTATGTGTAGATGCATAATAAAAAAATAACTACCTCAACGGAGATTTTTTTTTAGTGGAAACCGTCCTGGTCGCCTGAGTCATCCATACAGGAAGGGAAAACCATGCAACCTATGCAGGAAACATTGTCGGGGAAAATTATGTCTCAACGCATGCGAAGCTTCAAATTTATGGTCTAATTGCAGACAACTTTACAAAGCTCATCCTCATTGGTTATGCCACACCAACACCCCAAATGGAAGAGAGAGATTTATTTATTGTAAAGCAACTTGCACTTGCAAACATAAATTACATGATTAAAAATAAATTCAAACTATATTTATTTATAATTACTATGCCTGATTTCCTGAGATAGTTTTCCATGAGAAAATTAAAGAATAAAACTTTCTATGGGTCTGTGAGTGCTTCTTAAGGAAGAAAAGACTCTTGACAAGGTGTCCAAAAATTATATTTTAGTGATGATATTTTGTATAAAATTTACTATTTATAAGAACACTTATTTAGGCTACATCCTAATATGTGATCGATTAGGATGTTGCTAACAAGCAAATGGTGCACATTTTGAGTAATTGTTACGTTGAAAAGTAATAAACTTAACAATCACATTTTAATGTTATGCAACCCTCAACAACCAAAAGTAAAATGTGATCAGTACGCTGGATTCGTCTTTCTGTCACCTTTCCAATGAGGGGTCACACGCCATAGTGTTGCATTTGGAAAAAAAAACTTGGGGTTGTTTCCGCCCTCTTTTAAGGGCTATATTTCGCATATTGCTTAAAAAAAGTAGGTAAATACATTCAAACGTTGACGTGTCTCAGGAATTTTTTGAAAAATTATTCGGCTCCCCAGTAGCGAATTTATTCCAGTTAAAGTCTCCACCCTGTATAATATACTACATTGGAAATTGAGTGGGATAGGGAAAAGTCTTCCTATCCATGTTTTTGCCTTGAAATATCGTGTTTTTTATTTTTACAAGTCAGTCTGTTAGGTTTCTTTTTATTTACAAAAAAAAAAAATGAATTAATAAGAATAAATATCATTTATACTTAGTAGTAAACACTTCGAGCAGGTGGAAACATTTTATTATTATTTAAATAGCGCTGAACGCAACGAGCTTTTATTTGGACTATTTGTTCTGCTTGTTTGTGCGCGCTCAGTTTGTTCTGTTCGTTCGGACTAAAATGTTCTTGTGTGGACGCACCCTTAACGCGCTTAACGAGTGAAAAGGGACCTTTATTTGAACCATGTGTGCTGTGAAGGTAACGTCGATCGCCACAGCGTGGCGCTAGCATTGGCGACAAATGACAGTCGTTTATTAAATGGCGGCAGTACGAATTTAATTATTTTTTTGTGTATTTTATTGTATCTTTTCTGTGCCTGTGTGAATTATTTTTTCAATCTTGACAACAGCTTGTCATGACTGTGTTTATAAAAATTATTTTAACAATATAATACTTAATATAAACAGCTTATTTTAAATTTCCAATTTTCGGTGCTAAATGTACCAAAAGAGGGGTTAAAAAATTGTGGTAATATCTATGGGTAATATAGACATTGCTTTAATGGACCTTGCTGAATTATAAGACAATTTGTGAAGTGCATTTTACAACAAACTATGTAACGCTAAGCGGAAAATGTTATCTAAAAGTGGTAAGTAAACAAAAAGTTAGGTATAAGTAGTTTATTTCTGTAGTTTCTGTGAAGAATTACCAAAAAAAACTAATAATACAAGTAACTTATTTATTTGGTGAGGAAAAATTTGAAATCGCATTCCGGTTCTTTAGCTCAATTTGTAATGTTCTAAAAATATCTGTCGAAACTGAGGATGTAACATTTATTATTTACATATATGTGTACTCTGGTTATAACGCACCTGGGATATAACGTACATTAGGCTTTAAAGGTCGTTACACAGTTCCCAACTTTGAATATGGCTTTGACGTTTTTCTGTTATAACGTACTTCCGGTATTTACTACTATAATTCATTCAAAATTTATTGTTGTAAATAAACTTTACCGTCCAAATTTCTTAGGGTCCCCCATTAATTACGTATTTACGCATTTACTGTAGTTTATATTAGTCATTGACGATACTACCTATACAGTGTCCCAAAAGAAATGCATAAAATTCATAACTTTTCTTCTGTTTTGCGTTCGTAAAAATAGAAAAACATCAATTAGTAACATCAGATTGCTCTACTTGTACATGCGTAAGGGAAAACATTTTTTTGACACTTCACATATCTGTGACGTGATCCATATTTTTTTTTTAAATGGGACACCTTATATTTTATTATAAAAATTGATAATTATTCTTTTACAAAGAAATTCAGCAATATATTTTTTGCTTTTTTCTTGTAAATTTCATATTTTATTACAATTACTACAATCCAAAATTTTATGTAAAAAATTAAGCAAAAATATTAAAAAGCAATTTATTAAAAATATCACATTATAATATTTGCGTAACAGTTTTGTTGAAATATAAAATACTTATAATACTATGATAAAAGAAACAGTTCCAACGTTAAAAATTGGTTTTTGGTTTCCATACCTTTATCACACGATCCTGGCTGCCTGTTGCTATAAATTCCCTTTCAGGGGATATGTCTATCGTTTTAATAGGACCTAGAACATAATTTCAATTGATCATTGCCATTTTATCACAACATATAAGTCTATTTTTAATTACATTGCATTAATTATGCCAGCAAGTGCATTTACTTTGCTTGGATCTTCTATTATGGGTGCGTTTTAATATAAACTAAATAAAGCTTTATTAGACCCCTTGGGTAGAAAGAATAAATCAATAGAATTACCTAAATGGGCTTCAGTTTCAAAAAGAAGTTTCACTGCAAAAATATCCCATATTGATAAAACACCATCTTCACAACCTAATACCAGTAAAAATTCGCTCCATTTCAAAGTCGAAATGCTTGATTTTAATGTTTTACTAAACACGGGCATGCCCGAATTTATGTCAATTATCTGAAATAGCCTATCACTACTACCTATGGCTAGTTTTAATCCATCGGGGCTGTAGCTAATAGCCTTAATACTGGACGGATGCCTATCGTATTTTTTAAACAGGGTAAAATTGGTTGTTTCCCAGATATATATCTCCCCATCCTCAGTGCCAACTGCAAGATATTTATTTTCCCTAAAATTGTAATTGTATTATATTATATTGTTATGAATACATACAAGTAATTGTATGGATCCATTCCGTTAATCAACTTGGTATACTAAAGTGTTAGTATGTTGCACCGTAATTTTTGGAAACATAAAAATTTACATATATTTCATATTTTTAAACTAACTAGTTTTCCAAAGAATTGATATTTTTATAAACAAAACTCATTTATAATTATTTATAATCTTATAAATCAGTTTGATATAGTTGATTAATTGAACAGAATCCTACGTAAAAACGTATATAAATAAAAATGTCTATGCACCTATCAAAGTTCAAACAGTTGACTTGTGAATTATGATCGATTTGTTTCTCAAGGCACTGAATTGGTTTGATGACCCCATCGGTATTAAGTCCTTTCCAAATTTTGACGGTACAATCTCCACTACCTGAGACCAATAGATTAACCTTAGCGCCAAAGGACATACAGGTAATAGCATCTTCATGAGCCAGTACACTTTGCTTCACTCTTCCATAATCCAGATCATATAATAATCTAAAAAGAGTAAAATATTTTTTTTTGTCCTTCAAAGCAAAATATTATGAGTACAAAAGGTATTAAAGGTAACATTTCCATTGAAATTAAATTGTTTATAGAATAAACGAATCAGATGAGTCAATAAACAGTCTCTAGGAATTCAGCTACCTACAAACATTTGAATAAAACTATGTTATGCCTACCAGACATCAGATTGGTGATAAGCTTAATATAAATTCCTCTGGCGCTATTCATTTGAACAATGAGTCATAAAAAAAGGGAATCACCAAATCATTTCCTGAACAGGCATTTGCTATATATTCTTATTTTCTAAGGAAAGTAATAATATTTATTTGTTATTACATAGACAATAGAAAATGGGAAGAAGCAAGAATTTAGAACCCACAAATTAATTTACATAGAATGTATTTTCATACGAACCAGCCCTATTAAAACTTAATAAAAACATAGTAAAGTAGTCCTACTTATTCTAATATTTTTGATAGCAAAAACTGCTCACATAAATACCAGAAACTATCTGATAATATGCAGCAATATTTCAATTATTCTTTATGATTTGTTATAAGATAAATCCACTTACATTTGATTATCCCAGCTGCCAATAACTAGCACATTGATATTAGGAAGCTGAATACAACTACTCAAGGGCATACTTCCTATATTAGCACTCCTTATTTGTTTATTATGAGTTAAAGAAAACACCTTAAGTTTTGAGTCGTGGCCTACCGAAGTAATTCTTGTACTATCGTCGCTTATTGAAATGTGGCTAACGGTACTTTTATGGGAATTAAAGCTAGTTTGTAAGTCTAGATTCGTCATAGTCTTCCATCGATCTGCAGAAAAATTATAGTAAATAAAGCATAATATAAATATAATAAGTAGCAAGTACCTTCACATTTCAACTGGTCTTGTTCAATTTGGTACGGTTCAGTCATTAAACGTGGTCCAACTTTCCTTTGTGGATGAGGAACTTTAAAAACTTGCTTTGGAATTTGTCCGAATTCCATTATTTGAACTTCTAAAGCGTGCCGCTCATTTAAATCAGATATGGAGTCTAAATCAACAGTCCCCTCATAACAAAGGTGATAAAATACTGAAATACAAGCAGGTTTATATTGAGTTTTGAACATTTTTCTATGTTCTTACAATTATAAGCTTTAACAGCTTCTTCCCCTTTTTGCTTATATCCAAAAATAAGGTCGATCCACATGTGTAAATTTTTAGAAACGGTATCGCTTTCCAAGGCCTCCCTTAATTTCACTATGAAATCTTTCGGGCTAGCACTCCAAGGAGGTAGTTCTACATCACCTACTTTTACATTGTTGTGTCGGTACCCAAAATTAATTCCCATATTATTCACTAGAAATGTACCTTCTTGCGATATATCATAAAATTCTGGTATCAACTCTTTAAAATCCGACATGTTACACTGACAATTTTTAAATGCATCGGCTACAGAATTAAACATCCGATCAGGATGATCAAATCTACCGCTTTGTAAACAGAGTACATAATGAGGATAAAGTCTTGCTAAGTAATACAAAACAAAACCTGGAGTGGAATAATGAGAACCATACATGAATTTCGGATCAGGCATTTCATTATATCTTTCTAGTAAACGTCCCAATCGAACGTCATTTAAGGCACCAACAGGTTTAGACAGGTCTCTATAGTTGTCCGGATTATTTAGATCTAAGTCGTGGCAGGAGTAGTTTGAGATAACCCAGGGGAAAACTGGGTACTGAGTCAGATCATTTATTGTTCGGTCACCCAAGCTAAAAAATATGCAAAACTAATGTAGCGGCGGCTGCTTAATTTAGCTTAGTACGGAAGTAAGAAACCTAATCATACTGTAGGACTTTCTAGCCAATTTTACAGAAAAAAAAAAGACTATTGAATAGCCTTTAAAAAATATACCTTTTTAAAATGTTACAAACCCAAAATAATATTAGATTATTGAGATATATAATATCCTTATAAAAAATATGTCGAAGATAAAAAGAAAGATGGAAATTATCTTACACATGATCTTGTTTACTCAATTACCAACCAATGTTTATATACCTTGATTTAACACTGTAAGAACATTTTATAAAATATATTTTTTTGAACAAGATAGATTTACCTATTGATATATGAAAGATAATCGTAGTTCGAGACAATTCCATTTTGCCATTGTAGCGTCATAACATCTTGTTCTATTTCATTTAGTTTTAGCTCAGGTTGTTCTAGTAGGTTATTATATAGTTCATCTCGTAATCTTTGATTTTTAAACGATAAGTAGATATGAGGATTCGAAGAATTTTCATTCGAATAGATTTCTAGGCCCTGTAAAATATTTTGTAAAATAACTTAATACTTATTTCTGGTATATTTAACACATTAACTTACAATATGTTGTAATAAAAATCTTCGTTTTACTATCCGTTCAATGCTGTTTAAGTCTATTTTTATTACAGGATACTAAAACATAGGATAGGAAAAGTAAATAAGTATATGGTATTATAATCTAATAAAAAATAGTGTGTATAGTTATTATCACTGATTAAAATTTGAAGGCTAATTTGAAATATTTCTAATAGTTAAATTTTGTAAATTAACTTCATTATTACTATTTTTAGCTCTACCTTTTCAAAGCAATCTTTTTTTTATTATTAGCAACTCTCTTCGTTGATAATGCCATTAGAAAATTGAAAATTTGTTTGGTAGCAATAATATATACCTATAGATATTAAGTATTTAAAGACTATTTATTATTATTATTATTATTATTATTATTATTATTATTATTAACCTGTTCAATATTGTTGTAAGGCTGAAAATATAAATGCGAGGTAGACAAAAGTATTCTTCCAGGATTTACCACTAATGGAGTCACTTTGTCAGCCTGTGTCTCTATTATTACTTTCTCATATAAATCCAACCACAAGGGATTAAAACTGACCCGGGCTTGCCTTGAGTGAACTATTGTTGCAATCTAAAAATGATGATTAATTATTAAACAATAATATTTACTGTAACTACAGCTTTGTTATTATTATTCTTATTTTACAAGAATATATTATTAATATTTACTGATTTAAATAAATAAATAAACGTTTTGATAAACATTTAAAAAAAACAAAGCTAAATCAGTAAATCGGTAGTAATTAAGGGATGGTAAATGTTAAATGCAATTATCAATTAAAGTTATTTTCTATAGGTGTTCAAAAAAAATTTATATTTACCATATCCGCTTGTTCTGCCGCTGGTAGGGTGCTGGCCCTATGCAGTTGACAAATCTGGGGCAAACAGTTCATGATGTTTGCGTAGTTTAATAAAAACAAAAAATTAGCAGAATCTTTGAACTGATATGGGGCAATGATATTCCTTTCCCACATTTCAATATACTCTCTACAATTGACGCTGAGCACATTGTTACTATTTAAAAATTTTGCGCTTCCCTTCCACTGCTCTATCACTACACAATCTTTTAATTGGATTTTTATCATAGGTTTGTTAATATCCTTGGGATCGAAAACCAAAGATTTAGAACACATTTTGAGTCTGCCATCCTGTTTTTTGCAATCATACGTCTTAGGGGTTGTATCAGGAGGCACAAAAATTGCGCTGAAATCTTCAAAATAGATTTCACCAGGATCCAATTGCAATAGAGAAAATCTATGGAAAAAGATAATCCGTAGTAATTTAATTACATAAAAAATCCTTAATCAATCTACTTACCTTCCTCTTTCCATTTTTTTTGTTTAGCACGTAAATATAGTCTAAATCCACACCGGATTTACAGTCATAATTAGAAAGCGTACCATCTTCCTCACAACTTACGACACAAGCTTATTGTATGACAACAAATCCTCAAATATTTACAATACACATTTTGAAAGGTTTGCAATAAGTAGGTGTAAAATTTACTAACCTTAAAAATTGAAACTTACGACTGGTGGCGACCTCTTTTAGATAATGGAAAAATAACTAAAATGATATATTGACAATTTCTCTGGTTTATGCACCTTTTTTTAGGGTATTATATTTTTGACACGGCAATTTTTTGTATTTTGTAATTTGAATTTGGTGCGGGTGCACTAAGTTACACTTTTCTACACCAAAAGTACAACTTAGTGTAAGTGGAACAAACTATTCTTGACATTGCAGATTCTACAGAGGCTTATAAAGCCTCTGTAGCAGATTCTTTATTGTAGCGCCATCTATTGCAGAGTCATCAAACCCCCACTATTATATTTTGACACTTTTCCGTTTTGTAGATCGCATATTTTTAAGGTGTGTATCTAAAATGCGTTACACGGCAAAAATTTGACATACTCGTTTCACCAATTTGAGGTTGTTTTCTTTCATTGTAGTTCATTCATTAGTTTTAAAAGATGGCTGTTACTCAAGCAGACGTAGAAATGAAAAATGCAGACAGTCCTCCAGGTTTAGAAGCAGGGGACAGTAAACGTGATGCAGATTTACAAAGTTTATTGGAAATTCGTGAACACGCTAGACAAATCGAAAAGGCTGTAGCCAATAAAGAAAATCGGTTTATTTTGCGGGTTTTGAGGTGCCTGCCGAATACCAGAAGGAAACTCAATGGTGTAGTACTTAGAAGTTTAATTAGCCAAATTTACCCAATATCAGAAAGAGAAGCTTTACTGAGTTTCGTAGAAGAAGCTAGTGGAGAGATCGACAGCACCCAGGCAAGAGCAAGATCGGCTGCTAAGTCACCAGTTCCAGAAGTGGATGCCTACATAAATTTGTTAATATTAGTGCGTTTGATCGATACGCATAAATTACAAGAAGCTGAACGTTGTTCACAAGCTCTGATGAACAAAATTACCAGTCAGAACAGACGCTCCATCGACCACATAGCTGCTAAATGCTACTTCTATCACTCTCGAGTTGCCGAGCTTACCAACAAGTTGGATTCTATAAGAGCATTTTTACATTCTCGACTCCGCACAGCAACACTAAGAAATGACTTTGAGGGCCAGGCTGTACTAATAAATTGTTTATTAAGGAATTACCTGCATTATTCTCTGTATGATCAAGCTGACAAGTTAGTAAGTAAATGTGTGTTCCCTGAAACAGCTAGTAATAATGAGTGGGCAAGATTTCTGTATTACTTAGGGCGTATTAAGGCTGCAAGGTTGGAGTATAGTGTAGCACACAAACACTTGGTACAAGCTATGAGAAAAGCTCCACAAAATGCTGCCGTTGGTTTCCGGCAAACTGTACAAAAATTAACTGTTGTTGTTGAGTTATTACTGGGTGATATCCCTGAAAGGCAGATCTTTAGACAAGCTAGCATGCGTCACTCGCTTGGTCCATACTTTCAACTTACCCAGGCTGTGCGGATGGGTAATTTGCATCGTTTTGGAGAGGTATTAGAAAATTTTGGTCCACAATTTAGACAAGATCATACCTTCACCCTTATTTTACGTTTACGTCATAATGTTATAAAAACTGCTATCAGATCCATCGGATTGTCTTACTCTCGAATTTCCCCACAAGATATTGCCAAGAAGCTTGGCTTGGATTCTGCAGAAGATGCGGAATTTATTGTTGCTAAAGCCATAAGGGATGGAGTCATCGAGGCCACATTGGATCCACAAGGCGGATATATGCGTAGCAAGGAAAGTACTGACATATACTGTACGAAAGAACCCCAGATGGCCTTCCATCAGCGTATTTCTTTCTGCCTAGATCTGCACAATCAAAGCGTTAAAGCTATGAGATATCCTCCAAAAGCTTATGGGAAAGAACTGGAATCGGCAGAAGAGAGAAGAGAACGGGAACAGCAGGATTTAGAATTAGCGAAAGAAATGGCCGAGGAAGATGATGATGGATTCCCTTAGGTTGTTTTTATTTTATTATGTATATCTACCTGCAACTAAAATATAATGTCTAGCTTTTTTCCTATTGTATTTTATAGATGAATAAAGGTCTTATTTAACACCACTTCTGGTTTTTATATTTATATTTCTATACGAAAATTTTGTAATTTGAATGAAAAACGAATTCCGTGTGCTGGCTATTTCTAGATAATATTCTAACATAAATAGAACGGTGACTTGCAAAATATAATATTAAATTAAGTCATTGTCTGACCGCAGTGTGTCAGATTGCCAATTTTTATATATTTCGTAGAATAACGATATTCTTATCATCAGTAAAAAAAATGTAAATGGATCTATCTAATTTATAATATTATAACGTCATTATCATTTGTGGTTTCATACTATTTTAATGGTAAGTAATGTGAAGCTATTTAGGAAAACTCGTATGAATCTGATACAGGTGAATATACTGCGACTTGACCCTAAGCAATCTTTATTTTCTGATTCAGCACATTAAAATAATGGAGTGAATTTCTTTATAATTTAAACCTCATACAAAAACTCTACTGTAGAAATTAATTGCCTTTTTCTTCTTTGCCTTAGCTACTCCTAAATTCCTCAACAATAATTACCACCATTAAAATACTTTTGACCATTTTGGTAGATTAAGCTTCTTGTGAAAAATGAAACGACAAAATAGTTAGAAAAATTTTTTTTTATTAATCTCTTTTAAAGTTAACCTTTCAGTCATACTGATTGTATTATAAATATATCAATATTTAATAATAACTATAATGTAACTACAAGTCACTATGTACAGTAAAAACGTGATAATTTACAGAACAATATATATATATATAGAAAGACAATAATGACATTTTAAAAAGATAATAACAATAATCACAACAAAAATAAATTTAATAATATATAAATTAATTTAATTACTAGTTACTTTAAAAAATAAATAATGGCAAAATTGTCCTAACTCTAGAAAAAAATTAAATAAATTTGGTATATTCTGCAAAAACTTTTTCAGTTCAAAATATATTAAAAACTGTTCTTTTTACAATACTTACAAAATACTTTTGCAAACGAAATAATACGCGATAAAATTATAATATACAATATAAAATATATCAAAGTGGGAGTGGTACGATAAACTTCAGTAATTTTTGAACTGAAAAAAAAAATAATGACTTCAACCACACAATTCCTTATATTTATTTTGACAAAAGATTTAACAATAAAATAATAAATTAAGGCCAAATAAGTTGCCTCTGCCTTAAATTCAATAAAAAAAAACAAATGCAAATTTAGACAAAAATTTTATGACAACAAAATGGAATGTCTTATAATAAATATAAAATATAGAACCTTTACGGTGACTACTATGATGTTATCAACTAAATTACATACATTTTTCCGCCACCTCAAAGATTGCCAAAATATATCAATATTCATCACTGAAACATTGCTACGCATTTCAAATTATCGAGTATTGCAAAATTAAAAAAAAATTACGAGTTATTGCTTGGATATATGCTAATACCCTGTAAACATCTTGTTTTTCAAACCTACCAAGTTTTGCATTATCTAAATATGTACCGTCTTTTATGCTATCTATTTAATTCTATACTAATTTTTTTTTTTTTTTTAATAACTAAACCAAAAGGCGTTTTTTTTCGCAAAAAGCCGCAATAAGTGTAACGTTTATTACAATAATCTTTTTATAAATTCCAAACACTGAACAATTTTCATAGAATTTTAACATATACTGACATGTGAAAACACAAGTGTATAGAAAACATTATATTATAGTAGGTTGTTTTGTAATTCTAAACATTCCAATTTTCTATAACCTCAATAGGTATCACTGTAATGGTTCTGTACTTATTAAATGGTAAAATTTGCATTAAATGAATCCAGAACTGATCTAGTGTGCCCCCAGAAATATTTGAGTTGGACGTTTATACATTATGAATTTAATTCCCACTAGATTTAAATCAAATGCGCTCCAATAGAATAATTTTATGCAGGGTAAAATATTGGTAATAATGAACTATTTCACTTTTAAAGTCATGCAAAATTTGTATTATGAAAAATTATGAAGAATAATTTGATATTCTCAAGAAGTTTGTTTATTTTGATTTCTTGTTAGTTCAACAATTATTATCTTGTTTATTCAGAAGCGAAAATACAAAAATTATTAGGATTCCAATGAAGCGTCAGGATGCATTTTTGAGAAAATCGCTCATAAAATATTAAACAAATTTTTATAATATAATTCTTTATGACTTAGAAACTGAAGGCAGATTACCCCAACCAAATTTTTTTATACGTTTCTAAAAAATTATATAAATAATATTAGTATATTTTTTTTAGTTTAAATCTAGCAGGAGCTAAAATCACAACATGTACAGTGATATCAAGATTTTCTACTCCTATCATCAATCTGTGATACACATAATTTACACCTATTTATGCCTTTTTCTGTGGAAACACTGTATGTAGCAGTCATTTATATTGTAAAAAAATAATCCCCTTGAAGTACATAATCTTATCTCTTCACGATGAATATTCGGGGTTAGATCTTTATATCTAAAACAATTTTTAGAAAAAATAAAAGTGGTATATTGGTTAAAATATTATTTTGAAATGTTTAATATGCAAAAATATATTTACTGAGGGTATGAGGGCCTTGCTTATTGAAAAATGACACTGAGGTTATTGCTATGTGGCACCGAAACTGTCATCAGATGATTTTAATCAAGTTAAGTATTTGGTGTATTGATGTATAAGTATCAGTCAAATAAGTGTTTTAGACTTTCCCTAGGATTTTCACAAGATCTAGTCTACACTTTATAATTTTTATTTTTGGGCAATTACATCACTAATGCATGTTGTCAGGGTTTTTATTTTATTTCATACCGGATAGAAAGAGGTCACTCTAAAAAATCATAGTTCAAGAACGTATTGTGAAGGGGGGGTCGCCAGAAAGGGATAACAATAAAAAGAAAGTTAAACTCATACAAAATTTATCCTTGAGCTATTAAATTCTATGAATAGTAAAATTAAACCAAACAGTATATCAATTCTGCAAGACTTATTATTTCTTGAAATCCAAAACATCGCAATAAGTTAATTTCGTCTTTATCTTAATTATTAAATCTATTACTTACTGGACCTCAGCAATCAACCTGTAGAATTTAGTTATGAAAATATAACAAATTACCAGAAAGTATTAAGTAAAAAACAGTAAATATACATGACGCAATTTGCGATATCTTAATTTATTTTGTTGAAGCTATGTCAATGTCTTCGTCTTTAAAATGACTATCCTCACATTATTTCAGAGAGCATTAAAGCAAAAAAATATAATCAATTTTCTATAAAAAAAATGCAAAGAAAAAATAGTAGTAGAAACCAGAGTGCTAATAATTCTTCGTCACCACACATATAAAATGGTCCTCAAATTTAGAAGGGTGGATATTTGAAAGGGGATGAGGAAGTTATAATTCAACGAGGCAGAGTAAGTTGCAATTTGTATAACCTTCCTGAAAATAACCCACCATTCAAACTGCAAAGAACTACTCTAAATGATACTATGCCGCGCACCGTCACGAAAGACCTATTGCATGTTTAGAATTGAATTTCTGTATGTAACGCAATATCTTTATATGCCATAGTCATTTTTAAAAGGGAGCAACTTTATTATTTTTTTCCATAAAGTTTGTCATGAAATACTTATATTATTTTGAAAAAAATTATACTCCAATGAATGATATACAAAAAAAAATCGGTAACATAACTTCAACAAAAATAATAATAAATGTTAACCTTTTGTTAAAAATGCTTCTGCAAGAAAAGCTCTATGAAATTGTTCCAATATTAAAAATAATTTTTTTTTGTTTACCAATCTAACCAACTTTTATTTTTCTGAAATTAGAAAACAAAAATTATAAACATGGTACATAATCTTTCCTGATATATATAAGTACTGTATTAAAAAATGGACTGTGAAAATGTTACAATAAAAATTCAAATACTATCTATAAAACATCAGGAGATTCACATAATTTTTAAAACATTCGCAATTTATAAAAAAAGTTGTATAAAAACATGAGTAAAACCACATGAAGTAAAATTGGAAAAAAAATTATCTTAAATAATACCAAACGAGAAAAATAAGCATCAGTAGGCTTTTTACAAATTAATTACATTTTTTTTTAACCTATATTACACTTTTCAAACAGTACGGTAACTGTTCAGATCACTGTGGTAAAGTTGTTCAACTATACAAACTACACACTATCATTTTTCTGCATCAGGTGGTGGTGAGGAATATTCTAACATATAAGCCTTTTTTTGTGTGATCTCCTCGATATTCTGACTGGTGCACTCATTGCCGATGTGGTTAGGAGCACCACAATTGAAGCAACCAGGAGGAGTCCTTGGCGGATACGGGCTGGAATATAGAAAGGGAGGATAAGGGAAATTATATGTGGGAAAAGAATTGTCAGTCGGAAAATTTGAATAAGGTGTGAAGGTTGGTCTATAACCTTGTGTGTAAGGGAACATTGACCTGTTAGGGGGCATCGTTGGGAACGGCTGGGAATAATTATAAGAAGGCACGGGGCTGTTGCTGAATGCTTGAGGGGGTGGAGGTGGAGATGTGGTATCATGAATTGGAGGTCCTGGATTGGCACTAAACTGTGGCATTCCATTGAGCCTCGATTTGTTCTCACCCCTACCTGGCCCATGTGGCGTTGTAGTGGGTGTATTAGCAGGAGTACCAGGAGGCGTCTCATTCGGACTGCTATTACTAGATGAATTTGACTGGTGCAGCGCATTCTCAGCGTCTAAATTTAACGCTTGCATGTGCTCCATCAAAAACGGTTTAATTCTCCCAAAAGTTGGAAACCTAATTCCATTTGGTTTCACTTCAGGATTGATTGGCCCTTGGTGAGGCCATAAAAGACGATTCTCTTCTGCTATTGAGCTTAACTGCAAAGTGAGACGCATTAAATCACAATAACGCTAGCTAGTCCAACAAAAATGTACATCAAATAAAGCAGGGAAACATAATACAAAAGCTAGTCAAAGTTGCTGAGAAAAAATGTATAAACCAAATGTGTAATGAAATTTTATATATGAGTAGAAATAGAAGAGTAGATAAGAAAAGAAACGGAACTTCCTCAAATCCCATTTATAAATAACAAACCAATAATTTAACCTACATTCCAGCAAATTCCAGGTAAACACGCAGATTTAATAGGCTTTTACGAGCCTTTTTAATTAACGTTTAATAATTAGACGTGTCTTAGCCACCTGTTCTTAATTCGAGACAAAACTAAATAGGTCCAATAGTATTGTGCCGTCATTATAGTTGGTATAGTAATATTAATGTCTACTGTCAAAAGGTATATTATTGCAAAATACGTGAAACCATATGCTAATAAGTATATTTATTTTGTGGAAATGGAAAAACAGATGGGACTTATTGCTCTTGCCATAGTTATATAACTAATTAGATAAACAATACTTTGTTCACAAAATAAAACTTATAGGACATTTAAAGTAAAGCAAAAAATAAGAAATTAATTAGCAAGTTAAAATTAAAAGTGAGTTAATAACTTATATGCGATATCGATAAAGACTTCGAGATAAATACTCCAAGACCATAAATATAAATACCTTTAAGCCATAGTAATTACCTTCGTTAAATCATCCTCAGTCATTTTTAAATCAGGGTTACTATACATCGGCAAACTAGACTGAGAGAGCTGGTCCATAGGGATCTGTGGGTGCACAGGGGCAGTCATCACATCTATAGGGGGAGGTGGGCCGTTCATAAGAGAGATGTTGGGCGGAGGTCCGGGCGGAGGTTGTTGCAGATTTAAAGGTGGAGGTGGTCTTATACTCATCGGAGGTCTATGCGGTGAGGTGCTCCTACTTTGATTGGGCGAAGCTGCTTGACTGACTAGAGGTGATATAGAAGGTGCTGGGAAAGGTGGCACCTGGAAAAAAGCATTACTTATGCAAGCCATCTTCTACTGACGCAATTTGTAATACCTATCAAATGTATAGAATTTAGATTGGATAGAAATATTTTGACAAAAACTTGAACTGTGATCGGACGAGGTTTTCTTAATATGTGGAATTGTTGATAAATTTTTTTGTAATCCTGTGTCAGTTTTATTATAGCATGTTTCTTGTGCAGAAAAATCTGACGCGGAAAATTTTAATTACTTTATTGGCATTCTCTGGCTCTGGCAATTTTGAGGTACGAGATATTTAACTTTTTTCTTCTTATTCGGATGAAGTTTTTCAATCTCTTTCGAATTTCGCCTCAAAATTTAAAAACCAATTACAAACTTGGAACAGAAAGCTTTAACCAACATCATGGAGAAATGGTGTTTAAAATTAATTGTTTGTTGGAGTATAAAAATCGTATATTTTTGGCGTGATTTTAAAAAAATTTGTAAATGTTCACTTTTATTACCTTTTTCCACATAGTATTGTATTTGTGGTAAATTATAATTATATCAAGTACTATAATTACAAAATCTTATCAATTAATCCTGTTTGTTATAAATAGGCTCCGCATAAAAATACAGGAATATTCTAATTTCTATAAAAATTAAATATAAATTTCAGAAATTTGTTTATTATGCAACGAGATATTAGCATATTAATTCAAATATTTACGAGTGAGATTGGGTGAAAAACTGACATCGATAAAATTATTGAAATGGCGACTACAACAATTTGGCTTTTCGCTAGAGTAATGGGTAAGAGCTGGTTAGATTAATTTCCGATTAGTAGCTTTTTAATGAAAGATAAACCTCACATCGATAATTTCTAAATTTGTTCTTGAATTTTCACTGCATACCAAAAATAAAAAATTAAAGTCATCTTCAAGGTCGTTCATGATCCATTTTCAGGTTGCAACGAAATTTAGAAAGTCAAATTATAGTGTTATGAGAAAAGCGAATTAAATATATACTATTTGAAAATAAATAAGTCGCGGCCATATCTTGTTATTCCGAAAGTAACTACTTATCTCTGGTTGGTCAAGCAGTGGGAGGGGGTGGTTAAAATTGGACATACGAGGAACTGACGTGGCGAATTAGACCCGAGACTAGTGGACAAGCAGGGCTATTGGGCGCGTTTTTCAATTTATATAAAATTTCCGATAAATAAAAATTAAATATTATTTTATTTCCTTAAATAGATTACCGAGGCAATCTCTTTCAGTAGGTAATCAATTTTAAAATGAAAACATTATGTAATGGACTGGTAACAAAACTGCTAATATTTTTAATTATCACGCTAGGTCGGTAATTTTAAAACATTAGAAAACAATATTTAATGAATGAATGAATGAATGATGGATCTCAACAGCTTTCACATATAAGAATACTATACCAAGCTAATTGTACCTCAGGAGCACCATACGGGAATCCCGGCCGGGTATATAATGCAGTCATGAAATCTATATGTGGAGGGGTTGGCATATGCTGAAGACCAGGAGGTTGTTGATGAAAAGCTGTTGGTGGGTCACCGCACGATGTTGGGACAGTCTTCACTGGAATTGGTATGTCATGGATCTGCGTGGAAATATCAATATCATATTCTTTAATTAGTCTCATTATTTCTAGCGCAATATATTTTCATATCCAAGATAATATTCAGCACTTTTAATAGATATTATTAGGTAAATATTTTAACCTTGATTTACACTACATTAAAATATAATGTGGGAAATTTAATTGTTAATTGCAACATTGTCGTTGTGTAATAGAAAATATTTTGCTAGATTTTGCTTAGCCTTTTACGATAGTCGTAGCACTTCTCAAATAAATGCTGATATTGGTTAACGCAAAAAGAACTCCCAAAGTTTGAGATAAAATTATTTACAGAATACTTGGTATATTTTTGCCCCGTTCTATATATGGTGAAAGAATCAACAGAAACTCCTGAAAAAAAATTGTTTTAGAGTGCCATGTTCCTTTTATGTACTTTTTCTTTTTCGTGTTGTTACGCACTGTGTAGTCTGCAGGTAGTCGAATAACTTCCTAGGGAAATCGTAGAATATTTCCGATATCGAAGCAAATATCCATGAATCGAAATTCCATTGGCTGTCAATAACACAACGATTGCATTATTGTCATTGGTGAATTTTAGTCATGTGACAGATGAGGGCGATATAATATCACAAGAACTTAAATTTGCCAAAAATTTTTGGCACGAATGTCCATTTTTCTTAGCGCTAGCAAGAGTGCTCTTAGCGGAACAATTTGTTGAATATAATTAATCTTTGCCAAATGTTAACGTAATGATAAAAATATAAAATATCAATATTTTTAGACAAGACCTGTAAAAAAGCGTTATTGTAATTTGAAGAAACTGCATCGTTTTTATGACATAATTTAAATATTCCTGTTATTTAATATTATATTTCTTTGATTGGATACTGCTAACACTATACTACTAATTATCGATCTATTTATTTACCTTTTGAGTTGGATAACCAAATCCTGGTGGATATCCGAGGGCACAATGTTTAGCAGAAACACGATTTTCTTTAAAATCAATTAAACTCGTCAATATTTTACTGAAAAACTGTTTATGTTCAAATGTAAATGCGGGATGGTGTAAAGCCATCGTAAACAATAATAAAAATTCGGTGTGTAGTTCTTCATCTTTACCCTTTTCCTTTACTAAATAATTCTCTATATAGTCTGTCCTTAATAAATGTTTATACATCCAATTTGCTACACTATAGTTCCTAGAGGTTAATAACGAAAGATATATCAACACTCGATGTCGAACACTTTCATCTAATAGACCCTGATTTAACGACACATCTTTACACAGTTTTTCATAATCATTGGCTGTGAGAGTAGGCCCCCGCAATTCCTGGTAAGTTTGCTTCCCTATTTCTTCTACGCAAGAGCCTATGAAACGCAATTCGAAAGGTAAACACATATTTAATAACTCATATAACACATCTATCCTTTTATAACTATGCAAGTCTTTAAACCATAATAAAACCTCCTCCTTACACACCATTTCCAGACTACATTGATACTATAGTACAAATTTCTGGAAAAAAGGAATTTTTGTAAAAAAAAATTGTGACATAACCTAAATTTACTTACATTAAATGCATTCAATACCATAACAAAAGGCTTGCACATCAGTTAAAACATACTTTCGCTTGAAAATACATTTTCTGTTATTACATGTATATTAAACACTAAACTGGCAATATATTATATTATCAAAATTATGATGCTAAATAATAACCCACTGACAGAGACGTTGGACTGAAGAATGCTTGATCAACAAAAAGACACGTTATTCGATGGATTCACTCAACTTTGATCAATTTAATTTTTTTTACCACTTTTTTTGCTTCAATTTTACTACAATCAGTTACCCTACCACAATATTGTAAAAATTCAGACAGTCGGGTCGGGGATTTTGCAGTTGCAAGTAGATACGAAAATACTTCTATGTTCTATCAACATCAAATTGTGGCGCCAAAATATTGTTTGTTTAAAATTTGGGATTTATTTCATAACTTTATAAACAATGACATAATGATTATAATGTTATCAATAAATAAAAAACCTTTAAAAAATTAAAAAGAGATAAAGTATTGTTTATTTAAACATTGGGTTTAGTGGTAAATGCATTATCTTGCATGTGCAGTGTACAGTTTCATTATGACCTAAATTTGTATTTGTACATTCCTTCTAGACGTTTTTAAACAGATCTAAAATGACAAAAGGAGAAAGGCACATATTTTTTTAAACTAAAATTATTCTGGCCGGTTTTTAATGCCTATAGGGTAATATTCTTGCATTTTCTAAAATTAATTAAATTTGACATTTTTTGAATTTAGGTATTGTAACAAAATATTAGCATTGTGTAACAGGAGAAACAAACTACCTCTTCTTCTAAATTTTTCTATATTTAACTTTTCCTTGAATAAATTTAGGGTAATTACACACTTTCTAGAATGTACTCTACCATTCTAGTTCTTATTTGGCAATTTTGGACAGTCCTGCCCTGCGGGAATCATATAAAAGCAGTTTCCTTCTTTTAGCTTGCTATTGCCAACAAGAGATGTCGCACGTTCTATTTATTTATTAGTTCATCTTATATGGCAAAGATGTCGTAAGTATATTAATTGTTCTTTATTTACTCTGAAGGAATATTATAAAGAAGCAAGACCTAACGTTATGAAACGAGGCTAATGCGGGCTACGAATTTTACATGGCGTTGTAGCAATTTTGTTAGCGAAATTTTCTGCTGGTTTGTGCGATGTCATTGGTAAAGATACCTTTATTTAATAGCGATGTGTGGTGTGAAGGTAACGTCGAACGCCACAGCGTGGCGCTAGTTGGCGACGAACGACAGTCGTATTAAATGGCGGTAGTGTTTCTTCGTACCATTGTTTATTTATTTATTTATTTATTTTAAGAGATTGTTATTTTTAATTAGATTGATGATCGACGTGTACAGACAAAAATTTTCATATTTTATCACAGCTGTTCTAATTTTTTTTTTGAATTGTTTTTTGCGAGAAAAAAAATTGATATGTATTTCGATACAATATTTTCTGAACTACTCTCCCGCTTTCAATCTTCTTTTTTTTTTGTTGTAGCTTGACTCGTCTAGAATCTTAGCATGAGGCTGGTTAATCTCTGGGAAATTTTTGTTGACTTTTACAGACTAATAAGTATTGAAGTTGTCATTTTATCAAGGAATTTAAAAAGTCATGTGGAGTGTCTTAAGTGCCTTTGCTGAAACCCAGAACCCAGTCAAGGATTGTTAACTAGAAAGGATCGCTCATCTCCATAAACGCAACGTTGCCCACCCCCCACGCGTTTGGTACCGTTTGTGACGTGTACACGGTTGAATTGTCGGTGCGGCTATATGTGGGCGATAGTTGATTTCGCCACGGGTCGTTACAGCACAATACGATATGTTGCGTTGTCTCTGTGTTTTGGTTTCTTTCGACTCTTAAAAAGTGTGTTTTTGAAGGTGTTTTTTTGCAATTTGCTTATTATTTAACTTATTAACAATATATTTTTGGTACGTTCAGTTTAATTTGTGTTTATTTATTTGAACTCTGTGGATTGTGAACTTTTTCGTGAATTCTATTTCTAAACACAATTTTTTGTAAGTACCTATGTTTTTATGGGTTTTAAAGCACTTTTAATTTTAATTTTTTAATTTAAAGTAACGAAGATACCTGGTCGTCAATGTGCTGTAGCATCTTTGTAAAAATAACAAATTGGCTTTAAAAAAAGCTGGTATTACGGAATACGGATATCATTTTCCATTGTTTCCCTATATATTGCATGGGATTTGGTCAGTACCATCCAGAAAGAATGGATTCGTCGCTGTAAGAATGCAGTTTCATTTAATTTAAAAAACGCTTGGGTTTGCTGTAATCATTTTACCAAAGATGCCTATGAACAAGACCTTCAAAATGAGCTCTTAGGTAAAAAAAATTATATTTTATTGAAATTAGGTACCTACCTAAGTATTTTTTATTTTCTTTTTCTAGGCCTACCTTTGCATCGAAAATTAAAAAAAAACTGCAGTTCCGACGCTAAACTGCTGGCAAAAAATAATTCAAAAAAGGAAATTCAGTTATTCCCATTTGAAATTATATCAGAATTTTGTAAATTAAGAACAATCATAAAAATAAATTTCAATAATTTTCAGGCCAACGAGAAACAAAAATTGAAAAGATGAATAGTAATTCCTCAGATTCTAAAAGAGGGAAAACTCGTAAATTAAATAAAATAATAAATTAAAATATAATGTGTCAGTCTCTGCACTTTCTACAATTTAAAATATTATATTTTTTTTATACTTAGTATTAAAACTATCTTTATTTTAAAGAATGTGTTTTATTCTTTTTCCATAGGCACATATACATAACTATTTGTTGATTTCAAAAATAAGTTTTTAAAACAAATTAATTGTTATTCATTATACATAATACATAGAAGTACCTAATGTATATGATGAACTGTGTAAAATAAAAATCCACGTCCATAAAATATCAAGATCTATTTAGCTAAAAGAATAAAACGGCATCCCACCAATGTAGTATCTATTGTAAAAAGGACCACTGGTGCAAGCCGCTAGCGTACCGGTACCGTTGTCGACGTCACGCCTGCGTGACCTTGGGGGAATAAATCGGTGTTGATAAGCTATCCTTTCTAGTTAACAATCCTTGGAACCCAGTAGTACTTTATAAACAATGCCAGTAGTAATTTCTTGGTAAAATTGCATAGTCAATAATAGTCAATATTTAAAATCTGTAAGTCAACAAAAATTCCCCAGAGAGATAGAGATAACTGTGTATATTGGGTTGCCTACTCACTTCTTCTGGTTGAGAATTCCATTTTAAAAATTCTATATGCCATTCACACTTTATTTAAATTAGAGTAGGCTTTGGAAAATCTGAATTCTGTTGGTATGAATGACTGGTTTAATTACTGAGGTTATGTTAAAAAGTCAAAAATATAACCACAAATTCAAATTAGTTCTACATATAGATGCCAGAGTGAGACCCTAAAGAAAGCAGAGCAATGTTTAATAAAAAATTTGGCAATTGAGCCAAAAGTAGATGACAGTGACAATCAATTAAATCTGACACTTCAATATTTTGTCAATAGTAGACAACCCTCTCTCTATGAGACAACCTAAGAAAAACATATTATAGCCTCCCCTCATGTAAATAAAATGTGAATGGCATATATTTTTGATAATGATCCTAAAACTTTCATTTTCACATTATTATAAGTACCTACTTATAAGTGTTTCAAAAAATTTTCCATTAAACAAATATTATATACACATATTTATATCATGTAAAGCATTTATTTAGTATACAAAAAAATATATAAATAATTTGTCGCCTTGTTACTCGGGTGGAGGCTCAGAGTCAGTTGGTGGCTCGGTAGTAGTAGGTTCTTCGGTAGTAGCCTCTGTAGTGGGTTCTTCAGTAGTAGCTGGTTCTTCAGTAGTTGCTCCCTCTTCAGTGGTTGCTGGTTCGCCGGTAGTTTCTCCTCCTTCTGTTGTCGCCCCTTCTATAACGATAATAAAGTATTATTTCTGCTCATTTATGATCTAAGGAAGGTTGCCTAATCTATCAGGGGTTAAGTTACAATGAATAAATATGCCCAAATCAATTATTTATAGAAAGTCATAGATGGTTTGAATTTTTAAAATATGTAGTAAATTATTAAATTAGGCATTAGGCACCTCCCGGTGAAAATTCCCAGTTACTCTTGATGCAGCTACTTGGAAATCTTGGAATTACTCTAAACTTAGTTATTTTAAAGTTGCTGGTATAAAAAAAAGATATGAAAATTTACTATGATTATTCACAGTGTTAATTGGAATACACGGTTCGGTACAAGATGTGAGATGTGTAAAAGTAAATTATGTAAGAATATCGATGCAACCCTCGAAAGCAATTGAATTTCGAACACATATTAAGTGTTCATTGGTATTTGCGGCATACGCCAATCGGTAATTATTCAATTCAATGAATTTTGAGGTCCACTAAGTGGATTGTTGACCGTGAATGCCTAGGATTTCTGCATAAGCACCGCATCACGGGCGTCCGTATCGTATTATAAAATAGTCATTTTCCGGATTCGGAAGTAGCTATTAATTCTTATTACATATTTACCTTCTGTAGGAGGTGGTCCTTCCTCGCCTTCTGCAGGAGGCGCAGCTTCTCCCTCAGCAGGTTCCCCAGCTCCCTCTTCTCCTCCTTCCGCCGGAGCCTCTTCCTTGACCTCCCCTTCTCCACCTGCCTCAGCGGGTTCTGAGGGTGGAACGTCTGCAGGACTGGGAGAAGCGGCTTCGTCAGGACCTGTGACCTGTATCACTTCTTCATCTGCTGGAGACGGGGGCGGAGGCATTTCCTCGCCTATCTTCTCTTGCGATTTCTTAACAGCTTCTTGAACTGAAATATGTAAGATTGTTTATTGATTTATCTTTCATCTAAACTCAGCAATGTGTAATAAAATATTCTAAAGTTGCATGTACAATCATGTAGGTACAAATTCATCAACGCGAAGCTGATATCTTTTCCCCATTAAAGAACTGTTTTATATGCATAATAATTGGAATCGTTTTTACTTTATGTTCGACTATGGTATGCTACTAGTTTAGGAATAATTGGAGAAATCCTGTGAAATTATATATACCCACCCACCTACTTTATAAAGTCGATCATCCCACGTTACTTCAACGATTTTCCTGTTATATAAGCATAAGATAATCCTCAGTCTCGTAGGAAGATACCTTTAGAAACAATTGAATTTTATGCCGCCTTATATTTACATATTTATAAAGTTGAAAACATCCAATATTACTAGATGATAAAATCATACTTCTCCTTTTTATGATGACTTTTCAACTTTAGACTGATGCAGAGTTTTTGATAACTAAAGTCTATCTACTAAAGAGCAATAATTGATTTACCCAATTCCTTTGACGACTTGGCTTCGGCTCCCTTCTTCTTCATGGGTGCGAACAATTTAAACTCATTGGGCATATCTTCATCGCTGTACAGCGTATCAGAAAAGTATATTCGGCGTACACGAACATTGGCGTGCAATTGCACTCTGGTTGTTTCCATGTACGTTGAACCTAAAATGAATGCTCTTGAATCTTTTATATTTAAATATCAATTTGAAAGGGGAGGTGAGGAAAACGTAGTAAGCTAATTTTGTTCGATTATCTTCATTAGAAGTGAATATTCAATATACAAGTCAAATTTAAATCACCAGAATGTATAAAAAATATACTTGTAAGATAATACATTCCATACCATAAGCTCTCTTTGTGAAATCAGCAAGGTTGAACTGAACTTGGTTCCAGCCGTCACTGAGTCCAATTGGCATGGTGGTGCAAAATGGTTTCACTTTAGTTGTGGATTGGAAGTTGGATACACGAAATCTGCGATGCATGTCTTTGTCATCTGAAATTTGCAAATATGTATCATTTTGCACGATTTTTTTTCCAAAATTGGTGTTTTTATATAATTTTTTTAAATAACTACCAGGATACAATGAATAGGTAAAAATGGTAAATTGCCTCGCTGAAACTTAACCTACAGGTTTATATCGGTATATTTAAACATTACATACACTGAAATCCAATCAAAAGTCAATATTTGTTTTCAACTTTTACGAGGAATATAAATTGAAATAAAAGGCTACATTGTTATGGATCTGCAAACGACGAGGACGCGTAATGGCTGTCACAAACATGTATATGCATTGATATTGTCTAAAAGCGTTCGCAAACAATGAAATATTTATGCAGTCGCAATAAAACATATTTCTATGTTGATATTTACTAAAAGGACATTGTGGATTTACGTTATTAGGAAAAATCTACCGTTGCTTTACCCAGTGGCATGTAAAGGATTAACCTGTGCTATTATATCGCTTATATTTCGAATTCTTTGTGGCTATAAATAAAATTAAATAAAATTTCAGATTTTTTAATTCTGTTTCAGTTCATTTATCATCAAAACTAATTGAGGTTGAATTTAATTTAGTTTCGATTATAAATTAATTTATATTTGAAATGAATGACAAAATAAATGATGAAAAGTGGTGAACAAGTAAATGAAAATTTGCAGTACAAATCAATACATAAATACGAGTAGAAACAAATTATTTTAATTTCTTCATAAACAGTCTTATCGAACCTCTACAAAACTTATGCACCTGAAAATGAACAAAAAACTGCATTATAAAAGTGAAATAAAAAATAAGTTCAATTCTCTTTTTCATATCAGCCTTTTTCCATTAGGATATAAATATTTACTTTTTCGTCGATTATGAACAGATTTTATACCCTATAATACGTGACAGAGCGCAGCGACTGACCTTTTTAAAGTTTCAATATGAAGCGATGAACGATTCAAATTCATTTCAATCGGAATAATTCCCACAAAATTATTATCTTGATATTAATGAATATATTTAGTAATATTTTGAACCGCCTATAAGGAAGTGAACTAAAGAGGAACATTTTATAATTGTTACATTTGGATTATCCAATAGATCATGAAACATGACTATGTAAATTTATCCTCGGTATAATTTTTTTAGCTCATTGTCCTCGATACCTCGTACAGCGACCTGAATAGATGAGACGCGGCTGAATAAGTAAAATGTTCTCCGCCACAGTCTATAATCATGTTAGTTTCCAATTTAAACTCTTAGCAGAAATTTCATTGACTAATGAAATTACACCTGGATCCTGATTCGAGAATCATGCGAAGAGATCCAAGTCGCTTCGAAAATTAACCTCTGCGAGTCTATAGTAACAACAACTACGAAAATGAACGTTACATTCCATTAAAGTTGGTAATAGCGTTGAGTGGAGGAGTTATACGATTCCTTCAATTTCATAGCCTGCATCTTGTAAATATTTTACCACAAAATAATATAAAATATTCTAATAGTTTACTATTCAGTCAGATTGAATAAAAATCTAGTTGTATTATTTTACTGTGTGCTACTCTTACCTAATATTTGGATTTCAAATGTAAAATACCTCTTCATATTCTTGATGACCATAACCAGGAAGGGCAGTTTTATTCCGAGGGAGGCTCTGGGCTTTATTGGGCACGTGATGTAACATGTTGCTACGTTAGTGCCAGATATCTCTAAAACTAGGGATTTAACTTCATCGTCGACTATTCTGCGAATGTGGCCATTCTTCACCTTCCAGGTTTTAGGGACAGAAAAAGGAGTTAATATCTAAGTAAACTAAATTAACAAAAATTATTGTTTGAAAGAGTAATCTCATCTGGTTCAGAAATATATAAACTCAGCTCTCTATTTTTTCTTTGTTTTTAGTTTTCCAATAATGCCATGATTAATATAATTATAATTAATTCTGCTCACATATTCGACCTGTCTGGGGTTATTACTAGTTTGTACATTTCAGCAATAATAATAATTTATGTTAATAGATTCCGAAAAGCTTGCATAGCATCAAATTTTAACCATTCAAACGCATAAAAATTAACTTTTCAAACAGAAAAATGTTTTGATAAGGAAAAATTTAATGATTAATTTGGTCAATTTTAAATCTACTCTGAGATTCATGCCATTAAAAATTTCAAATGCTGACCATTTTTTGATAATTATTTTTTTATACATTTTTTCATTTTTAAACATCAAAATTAAACTTTATTAAAAAAATTACTTGGGGTATCCTAGCTTACGTCGTAATATATAGACTTCTCCATTTGCAATTCTAAATCCTGCATTTAGATTAGTTCCTAAAGACCTTTGAAACCCCCTTTTAATTTGATTGATGATGAATTGTTTTTAGTCCACCCCTTTATAACAGTTCTACTGTTACTATTATAGAATTTACCTTTTTTGCTTCCTCGTGCAATGCTAGGAATATAAACTAAGTATTGAGATTAAAATAAGAACGCAGTTGATATAAAAGAATGGAGTATACAGTACATCACATAAATTGGCAATCGAACCCAGTTTTTATGGTTTCCATTTATTAATTAATCGAGCCCCACGTTGGGCGCCAAATTGTAATGTTTTTTATTTATTAATTAATCGAGCACCAACCTTATCTTATTTCAGAAAACGAGAACATCTGCCACTGACGTTTTTTATTTCCAATATTTTCTCTTTATTTATTTAAAATTAATATACAAACCGCTCTATCATATTTCAAAATGAAGGTTTTAATTATTGACTATTAGACGCAGTCAGTATAACATTTTCTACTGACAATCTACCATAAAACATCCATATAAAAAGCTTAACAAAACGGCAACACGACACCTAAATTACAAATTATCTAGTGTACTGCTATCATTTTAGTGCCCACAAAAAATAACATTCATTACACCTGTTCTCAAGTACTAGGTTAAGTACGGCATAAATTCTGCCTAGTTTGCCGTTGAAAATAAGGACACTGCCTTATCGCTAAGAGCTCTGCGAAGCGATCCTTTTATTCATATTACTACATGCTCAGTATTTTGCAACCACGTGAATATTTTATCGAAATGTTAACCTACTTTCTTTCTTTTAATTTTATTGCATTTAGCTACATTTTACTACAAAGTAACGGCGCAATGGGTTAAATTCAATAAGCACCGTATTTATGGATCCAGCAGTGATAGTGATGCCTATCACAATTCGCATCCAATATAGGAACACAGTAATGTATCAAAGTCACTTTGCCCTCACCGCCCCGTTAGGTAATAAAACTGTAAGAAACAGAATATATAGGGGCGGTATCTAATATCGTTTGTGTTGCTAGATGAATATATTGATAATAAGTACGAGAACCAATGAAATCGTTTGATTTTATATGACAGTATTGAAGCTACTTAATGAGACTTAAAATTTGTCTGCAAACGAACAATGTGTCTTACAGTTTGTTTTTATTATCGATAATAAAGGAAGTGTTGGACTTTATCGCACTGTTGGTTGACTCACCCTGTACACCACGTACTTAAAATGTGTAATTTAAGGTTATTAATTATTATCTTACTTAATGCTCATCTTCGAAAATTAACTTCGGAATGTTGATGAGGGACTAAAAACAAATAATAGTTAATTGACTATTTGGCATTAATCCCGAGCTGGTTAACAGCTGCACAACGTACAAAACTGTGCAACGAATTAGCAAATATATTAAATGATGATACGCTAAAAGCTGTGGAAGGAACACATAGAGCCTATATATTTTACTGGATTAACTGAAAATAATTAAAACACAAAGGGCAGTTTTGGTCTTTAAATGGGAATTGAGCCAAGTTTTATGGCAAAATTTCAATTCATAATTGCGTGCCAAATAAACTCATACCAGCTCGAAGCTCAAGGTATTTGTAACATTAAAACCTTTTTCTTAAATCCTTTAACTTATTCAAATTATGTAAAAGTGAAAAAAATCGTGTTAAATAGCGTCACAAGCTTCCAGTTGATGGTCTCTTCCCGAATCTAATTATAATTAAAAGTTTCTAATCGACTCACTTGTTTGTCCCACAATGTCAATGGATTACTTCCGACGCTGTAAAATATTGAGAGGAATCCACTTTGATATGCATTTGCGAACATCTCTTATGGCGGAGTTGTCAGTGTTAATTTTAATTTGAAGTATTCTTGACACATTGTCAACGATAATGAGCGGCATTTCGCAGATATATTCCATTCCAGATGTCTCGAATTATAATAATAAACGTCTTTAACTATTAAAAACTAAATAATAAAATTCGCCCAAATTCGCAGTAATAACAAATTTTTTTCCTCTTTTAACTGGTGCTCACTGATCATCGAAATGAGAAACCGAGCGTGATCCTATTTTCTTTAATTTTTCGTCTCACAGAACTCCCTACACAAATTTTGTTTGAACCATCTCCCATCAATTCATGGTCCATTGAAGTGGATGGAGTCAATATCCACGAAATTCAAAACAAAATTTCTCAAAAAATTTGATTCTAAGACTATAGAAAGAGATATTAGACACATGGCAAAAATTAAATATTTATCAGGTGCTTTACAGAAAGGCACTATATTAATAATTTGCACCAAATTTTCTTAAATTGGCGTTATTCTTGAAATAAAAAAACTGAGTCGCTGTCGCAAAACTATATTCACACCACTATCTACATATTAAGACTTATTTGATCTTAAATAAAACTAGAAGTTAAAAATCCCTCTTCAAAATGTTCTCTATTTTCATCATCTGTGATTGGGTAACTTTGACGACCTCCCTGGTTTTCGGCTTCGACATAGCCTTAACAAATTCTCTGTGGATTTTAACACCGTCCAGAGCTTTCCTCTGTAAAAGTTCGTGAGTTTTAATTTCTCTTATGAATTGTGCCCTTTGCTTCTGCCCTTCTCGTCGATATCTTTGCCGGCAAATGACCCGGCTGAAAAATAATCAAAGAAGAAAATTAGTGAAAGAAAAATAGGAAACTATAAAAACGGAGGTGGTTTGACAAGTCTATTTAGTTTAAGTGTTTTATTTATATGAGTGAGTACTGAAACGAGTACGATTACTGCCTATATAGGACGAAAAGGCATTTGCAAATAATTCAAAAATGTCTACTTACTATGGCAAGACTAAATTACTATAGCTGGGATCCTTACTGTCCATCTCAGTAAGTTTAAACTCATGGTCTTCCTTAACTGGTGCCTTAACCTTTTTCTCGTGCGACTCAGACATTTTTATGCTTTTGATTTAAGTAATGTCACTTTCAATTTAGCCCTAACCCCCCCAAGACAGTGTCACCTATCAAATAAACTGTTTCTTAATATTATTTATTTGCGTTGCTAGGTTATCGCGTTTCGATTCAGCCATGTTTGAAAAGTTGGCATTTCTCTATTGTTTTCTTAGAATTCCACAGCACACATTGATTTTCTTGCTGGGCATAAAGTCGTAAAACGCTGAAAATATGGAAATACACTGGGAAATGCATTTGCGTGGAAGTGTACGTACATCAGGAATATGTAGTTTGCTTTCGGCGAGATTATAACTAATCGTATTTTAAAAATTTAAATAAAACTCCGTTTGTCACTATTACAACAAGCGATTCTGTAATATTCAATTTTTTGGAAAATCCATAATATAAAAACAATGAAAAATATATTTATACTGTATTTGACGATTGCTAAAAAGACTGTTAAAATTGTAATTTTTGCCACGATCTTGCCCTTTTATTTGGTCACGTAAAGTTAATGTTCACTGCTATGTGAGCAAAGAAACTAAGTTCATGTTGTACATAAATTGAATCAGAAATAACACATATTTGCGCCGGATTATTATTTTAATCATGTACGTGACGTCTTTTTATACCTAATTTAATTAAGAAATGCCTGCATCTTCATTACTCATTCGCCATAGTTGAATATTATTTGCAACCAATTTTTTTTCCTTCCAAGACAAATATAGGGGTCCATATTAGAGGAGAATCCTGTTTACTATACGTTAACTTTCTGATAGTTTTATGTGTCGTTTTACGGAAACCAATACTCATTAACATGTTTATCTAAAGTTGTTTTATGCGTGTACTAATTTAGGTAGGTATTTAAAAAGACGTATGCATATGTTATTCATGTTGGACAGATGTTGCAGTCGGGAAAGGGTATATAACCTAAGAAAAAATTAACTAGTGTGGATTTTGTCAATGAATTTATTTAGCTGTATATTTTCTTCGGCGGCTTTTGAAATAGGTACCTATAAAAAAACTAAATAATATTTTTCATATTTTTATGAGGCAGTTTTTATTTCATTTTCATTTTTCATTTCTGGCAAAATCAGGAAACCAAGTCCTCTAGATACATGGATATCGACTTTTGAGATTCGTGAAGTATGTTATTGTTTTCATAGCCATCCGAAAAATTTAAAAATAAAGCCCAGTATATGCATTAAGATAGATGCAGACTCATAACATGTACAAAAACATGGTAAAATATGCTACAGATCTATATTTTTGTTGATCTTCTAGCTTTATTTTTAAGCAAAATAAAAAGGTTTAAAATGTAGAATTTTCAAACGATCACCCTGTACACTTGTACATAGTGCCCACGTAAGAGGCTCACTTGATCTCCTGGCTTTATTATTGGGCTAAAATGAAATGAATGAAAAACTAAAATATATTCTCATGTATTTTTTTATTAGGAATCTAATTATAAGGTCGACTAAGCGATGGAATCTCTAATATACGAGGTATTGACAAAAAACTGATTTTCCAAATTTGTTTTCCCCCTGGCGACAAACTGTATTTATAAAATTATTGAAAAGTAGCCAATCTCCTGTTTTCAAAAAT
Source organism: Rhagium mordax (assembly GCA_963680705.1). NCBI lineage: Eukaryota > Metazoa > Arthropoda > Insecta > Coleoptera > Cerambycidae > Rhagium > Rhagium mordax. Next base: position 93,736,945 of record OY796658.1, on the reverse strand, counting down.
ATATAGCACATGCCCGTTATCTTTAGTAGCTTTCTTTTTCTTTACTTTTCTTTACTTTCAAGCTATTTACGTGAATTTTTAGAAAGTTATTAAAATTAGCTTATTTTATTGCTTATATATTGCTCATATATTTTTAAAATCAGGAGATTGGCCACTTTTCAATTATTTCATAATATAGGTACAGCTTGTCGCCAAAATTTTGCCGGATGTTAACCATTTCCGGCTAAACCGGAAGTTAGATGTATGAATGACAGATACCTGTATAACTACAATAATATACCATATCGAGCTGCGTAATAATATACGGGGTGGAAAAAAAATTGAAAAGTCAGTTTTTTGACAATATACAGTATATTAGAGGTTCTATCGCTTATTCGACTCTACAATCGGATTCCTCATAAAAAAATACACGAAATCAGATTTTGATTTTTCATTTTAGCTCAATAATAAATCTAGGAGATACGTGGGACACCATATGTCCCTACTAAATTTGTTCCATATTTTATAAACCCTTGTATAATAATAACTGTTTATATAGGTACAAGTTATCTAGTTTTTCAATTAGAATGAGTATGATAAATTATTTCTATTACTTCCATTTTTTAAATCATTTGCTGGGAAGACGGCACTGAACCGCAAAGGAAGCTGGCGTTTCATCTACAATGAATTAATTGTGTTCTCACATCTCACATTCTTCAATTTCAATTCTGTTTGATCTCATATTACCACTTTGATCTACAAACTCTTAGAGATAGCCAACTTGAGAACTTGAGAAGTGTCCAAGGAGCGAGTTAAACTTGATATTTTTGTTAATTAATGAAAAAAGTTCGTCTAATATCACCTCCTACACTTACCGGCTGCGCTTGGCAATTACATAATAGTGAGGGTGGACTACTGTCGGCCATTTTTAGCCGGTTTCGAGCGTCACCGTGCCAAAACGGCCTTGCTCGGAGTGTGTGGCGTCCCATCTGCGCGTATGAAAACGTCTACAGAACAGTATCGATGCGGTTGATGCGGGACTTGTGTAGTAGAGATGCTGTAAAAGTTGTAATATTTTGAAGTGTTTTGATATTTTGCTTGTGTAACTGTGTGTTTGTTGTGTATCGAATATGACCGTGAGAAAGAGTAGTGATTAGAACTAGAACAAAAAATCTACTTGGATTTAGCACAACTCTACAAAAAGCCACCCTTATTTAATAATTTAGTAAGTTGACAATCCGATTAGTTATTAGCAAACTCATGAATGAAAAGTCGTAGGGTAATAGTTCCTTCGATGGTATTTTGATGTTTTATGGTCAAATGTCAAAAATCGCGGGTTTGAATTAAGACAGCGCTGTAGCATAATATTATTGATTTTAGACATATTATGCGTGGCCCTTCCCCTACACTTTTGCACCGAAATACATAAATACTTCACGCACATGCTCTTTCGACTGCATATTGATATCCTAAGAATTTTTATGTTATTAATTGTTGAAAATTCCTTCGCAAATTGCACTGCCGACATGGGGGAAGGGGTTAATTGTAGATCGACCATACGAAAATGACAGGTCCAGTCTTAATAGGAATTTTATTGATTTACTTTTAGCATTTGAGTACTGCACGATTTTCTGTGAAATTTAAATCACGTACCACTGCTATTACTTTGCAAAAATCTGGAAAACTTGCTTGGGGATCGATAAATCAAGTTGGAGCAGAAAATCTGCGAAATGTTGCTTGCTAATGCTCATTTGTTTCCAATTTAGCCTCAAAAACAGCGGAAAACTGCTGAGCAATTGTTTGAGACACTGGGCATTAAAAATTTCCATATTTGTGCATTATTAAAAAAAAATATATAAAAATTTATTTTATTTAAAAAATAATGCACTCAAATCTAGAAATTATAAATAAAAGTGCGCCAACTTTCATTTGTCAATTAGCTCTCCTACTTCCTGACACGTTTAGTAAAATGTCTCCAGAAGTATTTTTAGACAAGACGTCTTATAAAGTGAATTCCTGGGTGTGAGAAAAATATTGCAATGTTTTCGTCCAAACGTATATTTTTAAAACTGCACGCCGAGTTAAATACTTCTTTTTATAATCCGATAAGTATTTATAAAAGTATTGTAATAATAATGTAATCATGATGTACCTAATAAATAAACTACACTTGGGGTCCAGTAGACTCCCTAATTTATTACTGCTGTCAACCCGGCCGAGTGTTAACCTTATACAGTCTAGTGCTTACTAGATTTGTTTCCTAAATTCTGAATTGGTATTTTATGAAACTGCGGTCTTAAATGAAATTTAGAAAACAATTCTTTAATAAGTACAATAAAACCTTAAATTAATTTCGTAATATTTCGCTCTATACTGGTTGTACTCAAAGTCTCAAAAAAGAGGTAATATCATCAAGTGTATTCTAAGAGTCTGTGTTTGGACCTCAATTATATTTTGGGTAATACTCTTGTCAAATATTGATCTATTCCTATGTCCAATTTTTATGCCATAGATAGTCAAAATGTTGGAGAAATATTTCCAGTTAAATATATATATTTCGGATATTCTCCATCTTGCACATATTTCTCACATTGAACTGACCAGTTAGATTATTGGTTAGTTGCCTTCTGGTGGATTACTTCTTTTTTCCATAACAGAAATGTCTTGGGAACCGCTCCAGATGTTCTCCTCATATTGGTCACTTACTGCCGAACTCAAGTATCTAGTAATTTTTAAAACCATGCGACATGCCTTTTCTTTAAAGGCACTAATTTAAAAATATTTAATAGTCGTGGATAAAATAAGGTATTCTACTCGCATATAATGCTATTATTCGCTCTGGTGATTTACAACACTCGCCTTCGGCTCGTGCCGTAAACTCTCACCCTCGTGAATAATATTGGTCATTATATGCTTGTGGAATAAACTACTATATTTAGATATACAAGCATAATATCGAGCATAATATTAACAAAAATATCCAATTTGATATCATTTTTAGCTGATTTCAAAAAATTAGGTATAATCACAATAGCGAAAATCACCTTAAATCAGCGTTGTTGGTAATTTTCACTTTTTTCTTCTTCTTTATTTTATTTAAGAAAAAATTGTACATCAGATTTGCCCTCGGATTTGCCTCTATTAAGTGAAAACTGTGTACCATGGGTGAGTCACCATATTCAGTTTATGAAGAGCAGACTTAATTTTAATTGCACTGTTAATACAGTGTGGGAATTATTTTAAAGAACCGGATGAAGCTATATAATTAAAACTATTATATTAATTAATCCTGTGAGCATATTTCCTAACTTTACAAAAAAAATTTCAGGGCCAAAATAATAATTTTTTTAATGAGGGAACGTTTAAAAAACTTCGCATTGGAAATCAAATAGGTATAGTTTGAACTGTACCTAAATCCGATATATCTTTCTTCTATTTCAACTGAAATGTAATTAGCTTTTAGGGTGTAGGCGTAAATATTTTTAATCATAATTTTTTGAGTAAAACATCGATTCAGATAATCGGTTAACTGCGCCGTACATTTTGCGAACATTCAAATATGGGCGAGAGCTCTCTTTTCTCAATAACCAAAGTTACATAAATATCACTGCTCCCGCCACACAGGATTATAACAGTTCTATGCTCTCGTGAATGGATACCGTGGCCAACGCCAACGTGTTAATTTAATTAAGCGAATTCAGTTCACAGTGTCAAAAAAAAACTGTTTAAATCAATCACGTTTCCATATCAAATAATATCTACAATATAATGTTTCTTAGAGTCAGTAGGTCAGCAGAAGAGATTGATCCTGTTTGAGGATCTATAAACAAAGTATCAAACTACTGAAGATTTAAGGCTTTTGTTTAAAATTAGATATTTCTAAGATCAATAAAATTCCTTAGGTCCAGAAAAGAGAAGATGAGATCATCAGATCTTCTAAATTGTAGGTTTGCTGTAATTTAATAACCCTAACTTTCCTCACTAGGCACATAGTTAATCGGCTGTGAAACCCCCAAGCATCTTCATCGTTGCTCCAGTTTTATTTATGTATTTTAATAATTATCTTACTCGTAAGCGAGACCAGTTTCTATTGGACAGAGGGCTTGTGTATTCTGTACAATAGCTGGCACGTACCAATTATGTAAATTACCTGCCATTGGCCAGGTATATTCATTGATTCAGTTTGTTTGTTATCACCTCAGGTACACAACTTTCACACCAATTACAATAGCAGATTTTATCTCGAACTAAAGCGGGTGCTTTTATTATTATTGCTTATTTTACATAGTAGAATTTAATGACTTCAATATTCAAGTAAATCTCTAGCATTTGTTGTAACTTATTTTCTGACGGTTAAATTTGCCTGCGCCTTTGAAAAATCCACTAAGACTCCTGGATCATGCTTGTAGAATTAAACTGAATTTTCCTCGTTTCTTTGGAAAGTCGAGAAGTTTCAAAGGGTGTCAAATGTACGTTTCCTAATTGCTTAGAGTCAAAGGTCAACCGTTTCTCCTAGCTACCTCAATTACTCTCCTATTAAGGAAATTTAACAGATTATGGACTAGGGAATAGTCGCTCACCATTTAAACTTACCGATCACAGTAAAAAGGGCTTTTCATGATTTCTAAAGGAGTCTAAAATTCAGTCATTTTCATTATTGTATGTATTTCTATATATTATTGAGCCTAAATTTTATCCAACGTACTTGATGATGTTAAATTTTCCCTTTGCCAAGTCGAGACAGAAAGTCCGGTGGAAGAAGGTGGAAGAGACAACCCTGAGACGGATTCTCCAACTCTTTTCAGCAAATTTGTGCGAGTTAAAATAAATATTGTAAAAGCAAATTCAAGCTACTTGTTTGGTTCCATCCGACTGCATTGCGGAACTCTTATTTGATCTCAAAAAATATATAAAGTAAAAGTGTATTTTATTTATTTTATTCTTATTTAATAGTATACAAAAATTCAGTCAATATTAAATGACTATTCAGTTTATTTTATCAACACGTGTGAATTGAATGTAGGAAATATCTTTTTCTAATTTTGACATATAAAGTGACATATTTTGTTATTGAAACAAGTGACAAAACGTTCTACTTTATGTAACTGGTTACATAATGAAAACCATTATGTAACTGGTTACGAAAAGTTCGTTATGTCACTAACTGTAAAAATAATTAAACACAATACAACAGAAAAATATTAAAGTAACTTTTATTTAAGTCAGTAATTTTATAAAAAACAGTTTATTATTTATTTGTTAACTATTATTATTTAATTATAAATATTTACAAAATAGATCAGCGTCTATTAAATGTCAAGCCAAATGACAAGATAATTTAAACTGACACTGACCTACTAGATAATTGTCATTTAAATTAGCTTGTAAGTGATCAAAATTAAAAACTTGTATTTCCCATTTTTCGTCAAAATTACAAAAAATCTTGTATGTAATACGTTATGAAACATGAATTTATGTAACTCGTGCGATATTGCGGGATCTCGCTTCGCTCGTCCCGCAAACTTACACTCGTTACATAAAATCATACTTTTCATAACTGATTACATAAATAGCTATTATAATGTTCATGAGTTTGTTTGTTTAATGATGTGCACATAATTTGGTTTAGTTCCTTTTCTTACTGTGTTATTCTTTTCATTTTATATTGCTGTCGTTGGGGTACGTGGTTTACGTGTTTTCATATTTCGCACTGATCTAGAATCAATATTTTCAGATTAAACTTTTCCATGAATGGAAAAATTTATTCATCGTAATATGTATTAACACATTAAAGTGATTTTAGTTGTAATAATAAAAATATCTTCAAATTCTTCAACAAGAATTCTGTAAAATTTTTAACTATAATATTAATGACACCACAGACTAAATCGCCACCAAGTATACTTAATTTCCAATTAAAGCTACCTACGACAAAATACTAATCTTGTACATTTTATTTTTCCAGATCACTTGGAGCTCAAATGTCGAAGAGGTGAGTTGGCGCGACCAAGGTAAGAATGGGGGCCATACCGATGGCCGTGCTGGCACTATTGGCCGTAGCATGGGACGTAACTGCCAAGACAGTGTCGGTCATCCCGCACGACGCGCATCCAGGATACAGCGTGAAAAAGTTCAAAGACGCCGCGAATTTCAAACTACTCGATTCAGACTTTTCCCAGTTTTTCACCATGCTGCAGGACGGTTCGATAATGACAGTATCCGATGTGAGCCCACTAGTGAACCACCCCGTCGATCTGGTGGTGTTGGAGAATAAGGGCAACACCAGCACCACACACATGTTAAAGTTATATGTGCTTGATAGGCGGAATATGTTGAGCTTTAAGACGGATTCTAGTGACGATGTTTTAGGTCGCGTACTCGAAAATTCCCCAGCTGGTACGCGAGTCAGCGGCGTGCCCTTATTTCAGGCAGCTAGTGACTTAATTACAGTGCCGGTTACTTACAGCATCATCGCTGGTAACGCTGCTCAAGCCTTCGAATTACAAGACAGTATTACGGGTGATGTTCTTCCAAATGTTACGATCACCGATGGCAATGGTGGGGTTAACATTGTAACTTCTCAAGTACTAGACCGAGAAGACTCCAGCAGATACGTTCTTACCATTCAAGCAGTAGACCCAAGTGGTATCAATAAGGCTACACAGAATGTTGTCGTTGAAGTAGAAGATGAAAATGACAATAGCCCAGTTTTTTCACAGAAGGTCTACAGGTTTGTCGTTGGGGATGACTCGCTGGAGGGAGACAACGTCACCATGACTTGGAAAAGGTTCTCTTCCATTGGCAAGGTGGAAGCCACAGATGCCGACGGTGATAAAGTAGCGTACAAATTAGCAACTCCCACGAATTTTCTGGTAATCGTACCTCAAACCGGTGATCTTCTCTTAACTCAGGAACCAATTGAAGAAATAGAGTTAGAATTAATAGTAGAGGCACATGATCTTCGCACTCCCAGCAGAACTTCTCCACGGCCAGCTCAGGTTATCTTCCATTTCAAACCCGCAGAATCCTCGAAAGTGGACTTGGATCTAGACTTGCAACAGCTCGAAGAAGTAGAATTGCACAGGAGCAAAAGACGCGTTACTAGAGCCGTTAGACCTACGAAGAGGATCGAGTTCACTGAAACTGACGGGGAGACTGACGGAAGGGTCGTTTTCCAGTTGGAGAAGGAAACTGACAGGGAGACTTTTAAAATTAGAGATGAGAATCCTTGGGTGACGGTTGACCCCAATGGCTCGGTGCGAGTGAAGAAGAAGTGGGACTACGAGGAGCTGGGGCCGGAGAAAACTATCGATTTTTGGGTTACCATTACCAATGCTGAAAAAGGAGGTAAGTGGATTTATTACATTTATTTATTGCAAAAGGGTTGTGTGTGTGTACATGGAAAAGGGGTTGGTGTGTTTTACAGCTACAACTGCTATTGCCACAGATTTGTTTTGGTTTGGAATAATGCTCCTATATATGGAGATCTGCACTTAATACTACAGACAAAATTTGAACTCAATCCAAAATTGAACCAAACCAGTAGTTGGTCATTTCCGAAGGTCAGTTACTTCTTTGGAAGATTGTCGTAGCATAGACAATCCCAGTCTTTGTACCGTTGTTTTCAAGGAGGCTGCTCACCAGAAGCATTGCTGATGCCACAAACTTATCCCTTTGCGATAAAGGATATTGGCACGTGCAGCACCCTTTTTAATACATACAACAATAGCCTTTGGAACATTATTGAGTCGTTTGCATCTTCATTGTCTGGTTGTTAAATTTAATAAAACGGCAGCTAACAAGTCCATAAATACTAATTTATGTCCAAGCGACTAATTTATTTAACAAAAATTATGTTCACACAAATGTGCTTCCTGTTGATGCGTCGGTCGCCACCCGTATAATTGTCCTAATTAAAACAAAGTTGGTACATAATATGCTTTAATTAATACATTAGTTCGGCGGGATATAATATTCAAAGTTTTTTTAACTGTGTTCGGACTTAATCCATTTGAAACTCAATTCATTTGAGTGCAGTCTAATTACCTTTTGATTTATTATTCCGATTTTGCCATTTCGGGTAATCAATCTTCGTTAAAAGTAAAGTCTACCAGAATTATTTTATATTAAGGGAGACACGCGAGCCAGCGAAACAACAAGTAATTATTATGGTAAAAACTATAGGGGGGCCTGCCATTTAAATGTTATCGGCTTACAAATCAGTCTTGGAACGGAATTTCGCTGCATAATATGTATTTGTGTATAAATCACGCGAATGGTAATTTATAACGGTACAGAACGTAATTAAAGTTATAAATGCATTTCCTTCCGGGAGAATATTAACTAGAATGTTGTTTCCCATTGAAACAAACAGCAAATCGCTATAAAAAAATATAAACAAGTTTAAATTAGTAATTGGACATAAAAATGACTCAGTTTATTGCCAAGACAAATTAAGAATTAGCTCGTTAACAACTGGCTGAGACTTGATCAGCTATACAAATTTCACTCCTTAACCCATTTTCTTCTAAATCAAAAACACCAGTCCCTTTCGAAAGGTGAAGTGGTATTGCTGGTAAGTCTCCCCAAAATAAACTAGTTGAAGAAGAAAATTTGGAGGCTCAAAAATTTACTACTAAAATATCGACCATAACTCACTCATTTTTTGCCCTTTCTACCAAGAGAAATAGCGCTAACTAATCTTATGTGTAAAAATTATGTCACTATGTAATAAATTAATTAGATTTATTTGTGAAAATGCACTAACTTACTAAACGAGATCTAGTTCCTTTAACGTACGCTACTAAATGGTTTTCCTTTCACTATTATCAACGTCGTTATCTAATTTAGCTAAAATCGAGCTCAAGCGGAGCGGCCAATGCAGCGGTCGTTTGTTATTAATTTGACAGCGGGTGCTCCTGAGACATATCGCCCTACTATTATTATTATTATTGCGTGCTACCGGTCGACGTAACATCTCTGAAATCTATTAAGTTAACAAGTTGACAGACATTAACGACTTGAAGTAGGGTCAGCGGCATGGGCGTTCGTAGAGGATTAAAAAAGATGAAAGGATTTAATAAATTTTTTGGTGGCATCAACAAGGATTGCATCTGATCTAGCAAATAGTAACATAGTTTCCTGGGTCTGTTCTGCGTAAATTATTTTACATTCTTGACACTTCAACCATCTTGTCTTCTTCTGAAGCGAAGTCACGTCGCTTGAGGAGAAGACCACGTCTGCAATCCAGAGTATTCGCTGCAGAAGGAAACCCGGAAACCATTCAATAAATCGTCAGCTCCGCGAAGACCTTTGAATTAAAATGCGTCCTGGCGGTAATTCTTGCTCGTTAGGTCCATAATTTAGCAGAGACAAATCAAATGAATCATCTTGGAACTGCCTACGCAGGAACTGAACAATTTTAACTTCTTATATTGTCTGGGTCTGGATTTGATTAGGTTACTGGTAGATATGAAATTAATTTGTAGAATATATATTGCTTCTATTTTCCATTTCCCCTGAAAAACGACTATGGTATATATATATATAAACTACGTAAAACAAAATAATAAATATTGTGAAAGATATAATCACCGCATAACGTATTTATGATCGGTTAGGAACAATTTTTTGTCATTTCTTTAAAAATACGTGAGAAAGAGAAAGTTCATTACAAATTTTTTTGGCTTTAAATGCCTAGCCTGTTCATCTCTGTTGCCAGCCTTTATAGTGGAGGGAAATTAGAATTTTAAAGTGATGTAATCGGGAAGTTGAATATTTTTTTTGTTGTTTCAGCCCGATTAAGTTGCGAAAAATTTGGCGTCATTCAGACAAAGATTGAAAATATATTTCTTTGCAAAAGTTATAAAAAATCAAACCGCTTTGTAGTATTATTAAATTTAATTCAATATGATGGCCAACTATTCACATATTCATATAAGTATATAAATAGATTTTAATAACAAAATGCTTTCGTCACGATCAGTAAGTGGTAGTTCTTGGAAACCAATTATAATTTGCTATTTTATTGTTGCTTCAAAATATCGGTAATCGTTTTCGTAAATATGTCAATATCACAACTCTATTAACAGCTCTGTTGAAGAAATTGATGGAACAAATAATCTGACAAGAAATTTTTATAAAATTAAAATGCATTTCAAACCAAAATAGGTCGGATAATTGTCCAACTGCACAAAAATTGCGAATAATACATGCATGGGAAATTTCAAAGGAAGAGTCCAATAAAATTGGAAGATGTCTTGAAGGCGAATACGCCCAAGTGCAATTGTCACGGCAGCCAGCCAACTCTTTTTTATGGATTCTCTCGGATTCAAGCAGCTAATCAAAAGAATTTCCCGACAATTTGTATTCATATCCAAGCTGTAAGCTCTTATGAGAATTCGCTGGGCGGTTTCTATTCACAACCGGGAGAAAATAACTCTTGTCGTAGTACACTGTTGACATTTTTAATTATCCAGCGATACAGCGCAATTATTTTTTTAATTAAAATTTATTTATTAACTAGTTTCACACCGAGACAGAAAATGAGTTAAAAGAAAATATTTTCATCAGAGCCTAGGTTAAAAGTTAATAAACACAGTAGTTTTGATATATAAAGCGGAATATTAATCAGCGTTGCGCGGGGCTGATGAACAAATTTAATGAGATCCTACCGGGTGCCAAATGCCAGTTTAATATTTATTTTGTACCCGTATTAAAATTAAATTAAGGAGAAAATGTCATCTTTTCATTTAAGTATGAAAAATTCAGAATTCCTCTTGCATGGCTGGGTAATAGATGGATCAATTATGATTTGTAGCAAATGGTGCTCAAGTTTTTCTTAAAAAAGAATGTATATTTCTTTAGACTCAGTTGTGTTTTCAAATCACTAAAATAATTCATACTCTGTTGGACTGCAATTTGCTGTAACATATTTATCAGTAGCTCCTCTGCAATTAACTTTTAAGGGTGCCAGCGATGACCTTCCTTATGAAAAACTCTGTACGCATGACAAAAGTTTAAAATTATATAAAAATAAAATAATTGGGTACAAAGGAGACGTTGAATACAAGAGCGATTAATAACAATGCCGATGAATGCCGAGGATTAAGTTGTCTCGGACAAAGCCAACTTAGCTAATATGCCGATCCGTCTCACCCTTAACGATCATAATGCTATCAAAATGTTATCATGAATCGAAGCAACCCATTTCAACGGCTAATCGATCCGCTGTCCTTTCAGTGCATAAATCCTAGAGTGCAATGCGGTGTCTTACGATCCCACAATTGAATCGCACCAGTAGACTTGATAACCTCTAGAAAACTCTTTATGAAACTTACAAAAAAAATGTAAAATATTATACCGGGTGTAAATGAAATTAGGCTCACCCCTATAACTTTTTTGTTTTTTTCAGATATCATTTTGAAATTTTGTCAGTTGCAATAACAAGCAAATTTGAATTAATGCATGTTAATAAAATGATTCTAACACTTCCGGTTTCACCGGAAATAACCGTAACATCTATTTTTTAAATGGAACACCCTGTATATTTTTACGTGTTTGGATTCAGGGATTCATTCTGCATACGAAGGTATCAACTTCAAGGAAGAAACATAACCTCAAACATTTTTTTAAGATAATTTAAGTTGGCATCTAGGGAGCCATGACTGCTGAAAAACTTTTCTTTCTGAGTCATTGAGTATTGGAAAAATAAAATCAGGATATTAGGTGAGCTAACTTTGCTCTTATAGCCATTTAAACATCTCGGAAATGGTTTTTTCGATATAAGTATTTTTTTTAAATGGCATCATTATGCCTCATTATGCTATTTTAATAGAGATTTTCTTTACCTACAAATAGATACCAAACACTTCATCATTAGTTCATAAATAACTTACAAAATATACTTTATGACCTTATTAGTTCAAATTTATTTTAGTAAGCTCTGACCAAGTTAAACATTTGATATGAAATTAATCGGGAATGCCTTGAAAAAAAAAACAAATTTATTAAACTAAAATAAATTTGAACCAGGGTAAAGTATCTTTTGCAAGTTATTTATGAACTAATGGTGTTATCGAAATGAAGGTAAAGAAAATCTGTATTAAAATAGCATAATGAGGTATAATGGTTACATTAAAAAAAAATTCTTAAATTGAAAAAACCATTTCCGAGATGTTTAAATGGATATAAAAGCAAAGTTGGCTCACTTAATATCACGATATTATTTTTCCAATACTCAACGGCTCAGAAAGAAAAGTTTTTCAGCAGTCATGGCTCCCTAGATGCAAACTTAAATTATCTTAAAAAAATGTTTGAGGTTATGTTTTTCCCTCGAAGTTGATACCATCGTATGCAGAATAAATCCCTGAATCCAAGAATGTAAAAATATACAGGGTGGTCCGTTTAAAAACAGATGTTACGGTCATTTCCGGTGAAACCGGAAGTGCTAGAATCACTTTATTAACATGCATTAATTCAAATTTACTTGTTATTTCAACTACCAAAATTTCAAAATGATATCTGAAAAAACAAAAAAGTTATAGGGGTAAGCCTTATTTCATTTACACCCGGTATACTCTGGTGATTGTGTTAGCATGAAATCAGAGGTTGCAAAAAACATAAAAAGTGTATATTCTAATCACGCGCCACTCTGGGGGCTTGTGTCCTTCCCGAGTCAATCGGATTTCTCTATTTGAAGCTTAAAAGCTCCCGGCCCGACCTAATCTAAATCGGAATATAAACGAGATAACAAAGTGGCAAACATCTCCTAAATGCTTTAAAGTCATATTCAAAAGCCATGAAAATCACTTACCAAATTAATGGCCGAAAAGACGGGATAATACAAAAAAAATGACAGGAGTGATAAAGATAATCTCTGTGACGTTAACATACTTTTTAAGTGGAGTAAGTGTCTGTGTCTGATTAGCGTTTCTTAAATTGTATCCTTTATTAATGTTCATAATATGCAGATTGCTTGTAAACTTCGATGATATATGAATGTGATTTTTTAAATCACTGCTATCTAAATTTACACTCCTGCTTAGAGAGATGATTTCAATGGGTCAATGGTAACAATCTGGAAAAGCTTCACTTTAGGGTTAAAAAAAGCAAAACATTATTTTATCCAATTTTCAAAAAAAAATTGGATATTGGCCTTTTCAACAATTCCTATAAGGAAATAATCCTGATTTTTGTAAATTCAGTTTCATTAGCTTTAGTACCTTCCATTCAATGAGGATTGGAATGGAAGAACGACTTACGAGCATAAGAATAATATAGAGTTTGCCATGTTTACGGATACAATCAGGATATCTGGGAATTATCATAAATTAAAATACGTTTACACATAAATCGCTTTTAGGTCACGAAATCGTTATGTAAGCCTTATCGAATTCCGAATTTTATTCAGGCAATATTCAGTAAGCAAAAGCTTACCTCTTCTACAATTCTGTAGCAAAAGTTTATTTTTCAGACGAATATTTCTGTTTAGGACGTGAAGCGTATCATGTCGTCTGGGCATCGTAATGAAAAGATAAAATATTCACTCGCAGTGCCTGTCGCAAAAAATCATTGTTACCTACAAGTTCCTGCAGCAGACACAACAAAACTGATTACCGTGTCGTCATTTCTTAAGCGGTGTTTTTAAGTTTTTCGTCTGTCACAATAAATTACAAAATTCGCCATTAAAACACGCCTGATATACTTGACAAAGAAATTAATTGATGCTTAATAAAAGGAGCAAAAATAATTAACTTTTCCATTTTGGTGGTATCACGAACCAAGAACTGCAACAAGTAATTGTACTAGCAAGGACTTAAATCTCAAATAAAAGCGTGGCCTCATAATCTTAAAATTACTTATTCACTATCTCATAGCAAAGCATCTTCCACTGAAACTTAGTTTTAAATTATTTTCATTAATGATGAACGGGTTATACACAGGATTTCTTGAACTAGCAACTTTCAAAAGTTTTATATTCCTCAGAACTTTGTGAAGGAAGAATTTTCAACTGCTAGAGCATCGAGTTTCAATATTTACACAGCGTTTAAGTAACGCGGTTAAAATAGAATATTTTCTTGGAGAGGATCTAGAATGTAGAAATTTCATAGAAAGTTTTGTAATCAGATTTACTTCCGTTTCCGGAGACTTGGGGGCTTAATAGTTAAGTCGAGATTGGTTACGTTGCACTATCTTATACATTAAATATGCATAACGGGGATGATGGCTTACTTGTAACAATATTAGTGAAACTAGTTGGAATTAATGGTTCAAATCATGCAAATCTAGAAATAAAATGTAATAAACTTTAACACTGGGCATTTTATAACCGCCAGTATGTAGCACACCTAGCGAATAATAGGGCTATTGTTACAAGACAGCTTTATCCAACCTCAGTTTTGTAATATGAGGGATGAACACACGTCTAGAACAGCAGAGAAAATAGAGGAGAAAATGTGGGATGTTAATTGTCTGCATTCTGTGGAGAGTGGAGTGGTTTCATGTAGTGGTCTTAATGAGTGTATAATAATTATGAAAATAAGGAAAAAGCTTGTCCACAGAGACTTCCAATTTACGTCATATCCAGAGAGTTGCAACGCAGGAGATTGATAGAATAAAAAAATTGTTGCAATAATATAATTTGGAGTTCTAATCATCACTTGATGACTCCAATTTGGTAAAGAAATTATTATTAAATTAAATTTTTTTCCTTTAAAACCAAACCTTAATTCTTCAATTGCCTCTAGTTAAGATAAAAGCAAAAATTAAGAAAATCCAAGTTGAAATAATTCCCATAACAACAGCACACCCGGTACGCAAAGGCGTTTATTGCACTTTTTTATCCAGAACCTGTCGTCACATTTTTGTTCTTCCACTTACATGCACCCTTTTATATACAACCGTTTTCGTTTCAGTCGACAAGTATCCATTGTTTGCCCCAGGACTATTTATTTGCTTTGGTCCTTGAGACTTCGGAATAGGTATTATGCTAACCTCTATATTTGACCTTTTTCAGCGCGCCCCGTTCGAGGGTTACAGTTTATTTTTTCACTTTGACAACCGTGATTTAAGGGTACAACTCTTTCGCAATCATAATTCTATTTGCTTTTGTTTTGTGCTCTACTTGTCAGGACAATCGATGTTCCATTTTCAAGCATATCGACCAATTGTGGAGATCATGCTGATAACTTTTTTAGCATCATTCAATACCTTGAACGAATAAGGCGCAACTTTTACCACATTTTTACGCTTTATCCTTAAAGATACATTCTATAGAGTACTGGGATACATTTTTTTCGATTTCAGCACCTAGACAGGAAATGGTAACGATGATGATGATGACTGCTGACTTATTAGGATTTTGTTCAGATACTGCTGATATTCTCTTGGACTAGATCTTCAGCAAAAACTAATGCTATGTCAGTCTTGCGTTCAAACTTTTGGTTTTGCTACATCCATGGGGCAGCTCCATTGGTTTGTAACTTGAACGATTTCGTCATTTACTACTGTCCTATATTCGTCTTTAAACATGCCAACTCTTCCAACTGGATACTTTCTATATCCATCGTATATCCTAAGATTTTCCACGCATAATTTGCCAATTTCTGCTAATAACTCTTTTCAAAAAATTATCCTAGCGTCCTAACTTCAACCTGTATATTTTCCACCGCATCCATTCCGCAAACGTTCCTCAGCAAAAACTTTTAAATCAACATGTTCCATCGAAGTTCGTTCGAATACCTCAGAGTGGCAGATCATTAGTAAAAGATTATATCTCCAGTGCTTCATGATCTGTCTTACTCACAAGAACTAATCTGCATGTAATTTAGCGACTTCCCATTTCCAAAGTACCTTCGAGCTCTTGGAACTACTACACGAACTTTCGGAAGTGTACTTCGAAGTCGAGACTCGCCTAGTCCGTCTTTTTCTCTTTCGCTTTCTCTCTCCGTGTGACGTGGACTTTAGCATGCCGGTGGCCGGGCGTGGCGTGGTGAAAATCAATATAGCACACAGATAGTGGCTTAGGAAAAGCGGTAATTCGCCACGAGAAAGAAGGGCCAAGAGAGAATGGGGCAGGGACGTACTTAAGGGACGAAGAAACGTTTCATAAATCTATTCCGTATAAAGCGAAACCGAAGGTGATACAATACTGCTTTCTGGAGTGGGCACTCAACAGACAGTCGAGGATTCAAGTGTAATCTTTGTATGCTTTTGCAGGTAAATTTGTTTGCTTTTATAGGAAACAATCGGCTGGATGAGGGGATCACCATATTTATATCGAAATGGGAATCTGACTGTTTTTATTGATAGTCAATTCGTTTGTTTTGTGAAAGCTCACCTGCAGCAACCAATTTTATAGAAATATTGAATGCCCAATCGGTTTTTAAGGTCTGGTTGTTGTACGAAGATGCTGCTTTGCCGTAGGTATAGGTTCAAGTACATTGTACAGACGTTCCAAATCTACGAGTTTCAAATACTGAAATCAAATCAAATTATTCTCATCCATTTCTTTGCAGGATAATTGACTTCTATGGAAACATTTTTATCAGATATTTTTCCTTGGGTTCTATTTCAATTTTGTAGAAGAATCTATATTTTATAAAAACCTTCGCTTCCAAGATCCCAGAGCCACATTGGATACAATTTTTCAAGACGCTAATACCCAAATCCTCTTATCGAAGATTGCTTTAGGTAAGAAGAATTCTGCCTAGGAAAAAATCTTGGGCATACTTATTTAAATTTACTTCCTAATCAGTTTTTGATAAACGTCCAGAAAATTCTCAAATTATTGCTCGCTCTCGGCACAGACGCCTACTATCGCCATCCACAAAATTTTTTTACCCCCATAAATTTTCGCCGGTACACCACTCGGCATAAAGAGTAGGGTTCGCGGCGAGATCTTCGCTCCGCTAGTTTGTGCTTGATTGTGCCCGCTTCCCTTCGAGTCTACACCGCCAATTTACTATGGCAGAATACGCTTGCATATAAAGTGCCGTTTAACAGCCTTTAGTCGATTTTTACAGCTAATGATGCAAATGAAAATTTGATTGGGAATTTTATTGATAAGGGCGCCGAAGGCGATAAAGAAGAGGGATTTTTTTTCGAGGTGTCACGGCGAACATGTTTAATTAAGAGCGCTAATGGAGAAGGCAAGGACGCGTAGTCGGCGAAACAAGCTGTAAAAAAATTCAATTTAGAGGTAGAATATTCACAGTGAGTGTGGTCTGAGGCTTTGACAATTTTTTTTCTCTGGTTGAGGTGAAATATTGGTTTTTTATTATAAGAGAACTTGAAAAGTTTTTCGCATCGCAAATGGTCGAGATGATAGGTTTAAGATCGTGAATGAGGTTTGTAAAATTTGTTTGAAACAAGTAATTATTGTCGATTTTCAATCAGTAAGCAGTAAAATCATTGATTGCAATAGGCTGGTAGGGAAGGATTTATATTTAATATATGGATTGGTAGTTATCTATTATGTCACTTCTTGTTCAAACAAATTGGACATTCAGATACATGGCCATAAAGCGCGATAATTTCCAAAATCATGGGTCTGAAAACGCTGTTTCAGTTGTTGACCCATCACGTTTTATTGAATGAAAGACTTACAGATATGCGATCGTATTCTACGTGCCTAATCTTCTGTAAACAGAACAACAGTTTTTCCCATGACTAACTGAAACAGGATTTACAGCTTCCTCTGCATATCTAAAAATTAGAATTAATGCATTCTCTCATGTAATACTACAAACGTTTTTTAAGTGCCGTTATGAAAATAGCTAAGCTTATTACTTGTATAAAACCGAATAAGAGAATATCATTGCAGTACTAAACAGTTAAAATTGTTGGTGGAATTACTACATGCCATAAATTTCGCTTTATACGCTGTTATAACTGGTCGAATACAATGCATTCTACGTTGGAATTATTTGAAACATATTTCATATATAAATTTACATTTTATTTTACAATTTAAAAAATATATATTGATAATTGTATACTACAGCAGCTTTCCCCAATTTTCTGGTGAGCCCCAAATTTACATTAAAATTCAATTACATTCCTGTGGTCACAAACAATAAATCAAAAAACTAAAATCTGTCGGAGTGCATCTTATTAATTGCACTTTTTCTTGTTGCTCTTGCATGGAATTTTTAAATACCAATTATACTTATTCGAAGAATGCCATTAATCGTCGAGAGGTGTCGAGTTTTATAAAACAATTTGGAGATCAAGAGTTTTATCTAAATTAGATGCAAGACGAGGTCTGTGATGTTGTTAAGTTGTTTATGAGTGACTTTGTGAGAGTTTAATGGGGAACGGATTAATGTAATAGTGGCTTTCTGGGCTCGGGGGGGAGATGTAGATTTCAGATGTTGAATAACTGGAAGTTAATAATCGTTATTTTCGGAAGGAAGTTATTTCTGAACCTTAGAATGTAATTATACGAATGTGGATTTTCTTTATAAATTGTAAACAAATGTTAATATTTACGTAAGGCTAAACAGTAAACCGTTTACATTTATTTTAACTCGGAGGGGAGAAAGTTGTAAAATTAAATACTAACCAAAATTAAAATCAATTACATAGATATAAAGTATTTTAAATAGCATATAATGGCTGTTATTCGCTCGGGTGGTTTACGACACTCGCCTGCGGCTCGTGCCATAAACTTTCATCCTCGTGAATAATATAGGCCATTATATGCTTGTGGAATAAAATACTATTACAAATGACTGTAGTACTTAAAAGGACATTTTTCTATAGGTTTTGGAGGTACCGAATACTAAATCAATTTCAAAAAATTATTCTGTTTGTTGGGAGTTGCCAAAATTGCTGTCAAATTGAAAACTATAGAAGTTTGTCTTCCATAATTTTATAAACAATGTGAATTTTCATAGAAGCAAAATCAAGTGTTTTGATATTAAAATATAGTTTTTACTTTTGGTAACTGTCAAAATTTCTGACAACTTAATGAAAATGGCTTTTAATTATTTCAACAAATTAAAGTACCAAGCAGACATTTCCCTATAGGTTTTGTAGGAACTGAATAGAAATTGTAAAAAAAAATATTATATTTGTTGGTAGCTGTCAAAACTGCTGTCAAATCTAGAAAATGCAAGTTTGCCTTTCGTAATTTTGAAAATATGTAACGTGAATTTCCATAGAAGAAGTGCTATTAAGTGTTTTTAAATTTAAAGTTTTCACTTTTGGCAGATGTCAAAATTGCTGTCAAATTAAAAAATTTACAAGTATATCTTTCGTAATTTTGAAAATAATGTCGATTTCTATAGAAGAAGATATATAAAATGTTTTAAAACTTTCTAGTTCAGTAATTGATATTAAAATAAAGTTGTGACATTTGACAGCTGTCAAAATTCCTGTCAACTAAATAAAAATGCCAATTTATTTTTAAATTTAGCATCAGTTTTGGCAGCTACCGAAAAACTTAACATTTTTTTGACATCAATTTCGTATTTAGTACCTGCAAAACCTATATAAAAATTGTCTGCTCGGTACTTCAATTTGTTGAAATAATTGCATTTCTATTATAGGTTGACAGAAATAAAATTATTATGGAACTAGTAAATTTAAAAAATACTTAAATCCGTTCATCGATGAAAATTCACATTGTTTCCATAATTACGGAGGACAAATTTGCATATTTTTAAATTTGACAGCTGTCAAAAACGAGTTGACAGAAAATTTGACAGCTGTCAAAAACGAAAACATTATTTCCATTTTAATTATAAAAATCGAAAGGTTTAGATTTAAAGAATTTTATATCTCTTTTTCTATAAAAACTTGTTTTCAAAATTACAAAAAACATACTTAAATTTTAAATTTGACGCTGATTTTGGCAGCTGTCAAGAATAAAAAAAAACGAAAATTCTATTTTGGCAGATCCAGAATCTACATATTTTTAACATAAAAATTTAAAACTAAATTGGGCGAATCTTTATACAGGGTGTTTCGTGACGAACTGACATACTTCTCAGGGATGATAGAGGATCCCTTGACTATTCACGAATGAATATAGAAATTTGTCTGTTGCGCTTAATTACTGAGATACAGGGTGATAAACAAATTCTATACAGTTGATATAATTCCGTTTTTAATATTAAAAAAAGGTGTTGAGCGAATGGCCTCAGCCATTAATTCAGTATATAGATTGATAGATAGAATATTACAAAATTCCAGGACCGGACTTTTTTAATTCAAGTTTTTTTATTTCTGTAGAGAAAGTCACCCTGTATAACATTTTTTCCAAATTATATGGGAAATTGTAAGTCCATACATCAGTAAACAAAAGCATGTTAACAGATTTTTTGTCGCACCTTTATTGATTTTTTTACAAGCGATTGAATTTGGCGAAATGGGGAAATGAAAGATAAAAAGTTATAATTTGTAATTTGTAATGTACAGTTCGTCATAAAACACCCCGTATATTTGTGAGCAGTAGACTGATTTTAATTGAAAAAAAAAAAGATATTTTTAAATAAAAAATCAATTTTGGATCTGTTATAAAAAATTATAACTTGAATGAAAAACCAATTGGCATAACAAGAAAATCATATTACTAGTTCTTTAATAATTCATAACCGTCCTTGATTATATTTCTCGGTATTTATACGATTTTCTTCCTTCGTTCCAAAACTATATTAAAAATTACTCAATACAGTGCGGCTCAGAATAGATGGGCTCTAATGAAATTCCCAGCCGTTACAGAATATAAGACGTCACATTTTTATAGCAAAAAAAATCTTTTTAAATGCACATGAACGTAACAGACTGCAAACTCGCCATTTCTATACCTAAGGAAAACTGCGATTCCAATAATATATCATAAAGAGATCTTATTGCCAGCTGAAAATGCAAATATCTTAGGCTAGGCTAGATCTCGGTTGTAATTTTAAAATAACACTGAAGTTGCCGGGCACTGAAGCAGTTTATAGTCTAGACAGGGTCGTCACAGCAGTTTTCGCAGTTGGACTAAATGCACTGGTCCATCAAATAATTATTTAAATAAATCTGAAATCACCCATTGCAGTCCCCTTACAGTTTAAAATGAGCCAAACTGTGAGCAAATATATATATAAATTTTGTGAAACTCCGATTGTGTTTCCAGGAATGGCTTTATAAATCAGAAAAATATGTTGGTAGGAATTTTGCTTCAAATTATGGCTAATTATATTACTATATCAAATCTGAGCATTGCTGAAAAATATAAATCGTTATCTATAAGTCTCTTAATCCAGCACGTCCTCATATCCAGAAATCCACTGCATTCGATTCCGATCTAATTTTTGATACCGTTACGTCCTCATAGACGAATCCTCCAGATCCTCTTAAAACTTCTTCAACTCCAGCTACGGTCCTGAATAGATACTTTATTCGTATTCTCAAAACGAAGTTTCAAGTCGCGTGCAAACTACGAATGAGGACCCCAGACGACTTTTATTTTGTCCTTATTTGATAGATCCAGGCCTTAATGTTAAATATGAATTATGATGCAAGCCGGATAGAGTCGGGGATTTGGTACATTGTATAACTTTCCAGAAGTTTATCCCGAACTACACGTAATAAATATACATATTCTTAAAAGTACTATCTCACTGCGAATCCAGTGCAAGTAATTAGGTTATATATGTATGTGGTTGTTATCCCTGAGGATGGTATAACTCATAAAAGTATATGTACCTGTTTGTATGCGCACCAGATTGGATATTTTTATTGTAGCAGGCTTAAATTTGTTTCGTAGTAGTAAAACTCTATCTAACGGAATAATTAATAAATTAAGGAAAAAATACGACTTAACGGAGATATGATATAATTTTCATTTTAAGATAGCCCTGAAATTTTTATTTTCTCTTATACTGCACGCTAAATTTCATTCTCGCTTAAGTTCAGAGTGAACTTCCTGGTTGAAGCAAGAACAACTTCCATCTGAACCAGCTAATTCCCCAGCACCCCGGCAAATAATAAAAAACTTTTCAATTTAGCAGAGGGCTTTTCTCGTTATATTTTTCAGCTAAATTTCAATTCTTAACGAGCTCTTTCGCAATATTGGGGTGAAATTTTAATTAGTATCCATCCTTTTTTAATGTAATATAATCTTAACAAGTGTTTGGATTGAAAATATTTGGTTTTGAATATACTCTTGGCGGTCGTGGATCCTAAAAATTAGACAGTAAAAATTAACAGAACCAAAGGAGGAATATAAGGAAGCACTAGAAAGACAAAAGCGTTTTAATTAGGACACGTAGCTGCGCGTCTATTTTTTTCTACTTTGCGGCTAACGATTTCTCAATTGTTTTTCTAAGCCAAGTAAACAACCGCCTGAATTTAAATTAAGGCTTGTGTGATTTGAAAGAGCACTAGCTTACTTGCACTTATATTTAAGATAAAATAAATGTTTGCTGAGTACCAAATGCGAATGGGTTTTTGTATGCCTTGGCCAATAAAGAGGAATTAAACAAAATCCTTTGTTTGCATAATACTATTTTAAGCGGAGCATAAGATAATTCGGCCAATGTGCTAAATCATTAATTCGTGGCCAGCTGCTAATTGACAGGAAACTTTTGTTTATGGTCCAAAATCACAGTAAAATCACGCGAATCCGAATTACTCACTCCATATCAAGGTTAAAATAGGAGATCTTTACTTTTAGCAGTTTTGAACATTTCATATGATGATTTTATCTGATAAAGTAACGAAAAGTGGGTTGAAAATAAATGCTTCTATGAAATCTTCAATTGTTTTAGTTAGCCCAGCAATTCTCCCAATATTATTTCTAATGTAATGTAATGCGATTAATGTGGTGATAAAATTTAAAAAAAAGAGGCAACCCCTAATTTTGTTTTCATTTTGGACCTTGAGAGTTAGTTAGAAACAATAATCTACTAACACTAATTCTGAAACAATTTCTCGTTCGATTCTTTGCTTTTTATCGCCAATTTAGGACCAAAAATAAACGTACCCACGATTTTACTCCATTAGATTTTGAGTGAATGGAAATACAGATGCGACAAGCTTCATTGAATATATATAAAATAAGTGTATATCCCCAAAGTAGAGAATTTGGACTTAGTTAGTCCCGTTTTTGTTCGAAACCTAATTTAAGCATAAATATTTAATAAATAGCAGGATTAATCATTAAAACCTTTTTAATCGGATAACAGAATAAATTTAATGCGACCGAGATATTAATTAAATTGTAATTAATTAAATTCGCTCAGTTGTTTGAAAACCTGAACCACATAACAAAATTACCCGATAATAAACTCACAGCTGCATATTTCGATTTAACTCCCAATATTAAAACAGGATATTGCCTACGAAGAGCACGAAGTAAAATAATGTTACTTTAACCACGTAATAAGGCAATAAACTAAATATTGGAAGCCCGTAGTAACCTCAATTTCCTGAGAGATCCAATGTAATTTTCTATAAAAATTGAAGTCGTCCCTTTGGCAATATTGATTAGAAGGCAATCTTGACTAAGATATCGAACAAATTTAAAGTTCCAAATGATGAAATATCTCAGACATTACTTATAAATGAAGGTAATTTTGTACGAATTTGCTCCGAAATGGCGAACTTCCTTGCGAAACTATGAATCATTCCATACCATCAATCAATATAGCTCAACGGCCCCTTGTACACTGCTAATCCCGAAAACTTATCATATATGGACTCGCTGAAATGTAATACGGCTTACATGTATCAGTTCTTCTGTAGAATTTGATATTTCTGCACGCTTGTGATACGTCCAGTAATCCTTCAGAATCATATTTTTAATTAAGAAGTGCTATAGCTAGGAAATACGTCTGTTAAAGTTGCGAAAATGCCTCTTACCTATGATATGAAAATACGTTCTTTGGTGCATTTTTTCCACTGTCCCAAGATTGTGTATACAAAAACGAAGCCCGTGATAAATGAATCCGTGCTTTCCTTATCCAATCCTCTTTCCTTAAAAATTGGCACTCGCCACAAAAAGTCCAGACAAACAAATCGTTAAAGCAATGCATTTGGCAACATGTTTGGCATGGTTCATTGAAACTTGGACGCAGAGTTTATTTTTATTTCGAATCCGGAAATATTTGTAATACCGCCAGTTCCAATTTTTCTTCGAGCGTTATTTGTCTATTGAGCTAAATTGTGTTGTAATTCGTGCAGAGTGTATCACTTTGTCGATGTTGTATCGGACATCCTCATAAACTTTTCAGTTCGCTAGGAAATACATAAATAAACAAATCTTCTCATACAGAACACTGATCAATCGGTTCTGGCGATGTCACAACAGTTTGTTTCCCATCGAATAGCAAACAGGAAATTGACCTCTTCATGTAAACAATAATTAGTGTGTTATTTTATTGTTTGAGCGATTTTATGCGATTTCTTATTGGATTATAGAAATGGTCTAAAAATATCACAGATTTCTTCAAAAACCAATTTTACCAACAAGGAACCGAAATATAATGTCCTAAATTGTTTACTATTATTAATAATAAAAAGGATACTATTTGCAGCTTTGAAAATAACCTTTTTAATGTTTTTAAATAATTCCTTTGAATTTTTCCATTTTTCTTAATTTTCTTTATTATTTTCAAAAAACAATATGGTCCCTCCTTTAGCCAATCCTTCTCTACTTTGGGTATATATACTTATTTTGTATATATTCAATAAATCTTGTCGCATCCGTATTTCCATTCACCCCAAGACTAATGGAGTAAAATCGTAGATACTTTCATTTTTGGTCCAAGGCTGGCCATAAAAACCAAAGAATCGAAGGAGAAATTGTTTCAGAATTAGCGTTAGTGGATGATTGTTAGTAACTAACTAAGGTCGAAAATGAAAACAATATTAACAATAGAAGATTTCATAGAATCACTGATTTTTAATCTTCTCTTAGTTACTTTCTATGATAAAATCAATACATGAAATGTTGGATACTGCAAGAAGTAAAGATTTCACCCCATTTTAGGGCTATTTCGGGGTGAATTACAGCTCGCATTTGGGGTGTTACCATAAGTAAAAGTTTTCCGTCAATTAATTAATAAGGATTTAGTATTTTTGCTGAGTTAGTTGCAATTAACTGATCAAATCTTATGCTACGCTTTTAGAAGTTTTATGCAAACAAAGGATTTTGTTTCATTCGTCTTCATTGGACAAGTGTTCAAAAACCAATTTGTATTTGGTATTCAGTAAACATCTGTTTTATCTTAAATGTAAGTATAAGTAGGTCGAGGCTCGTTCGAATCATAGAAGCAACACAAGCCTCAATTTAAATTCAAGTGGTTGTCTACTTAGCACCGAAAAACAATTGAAAATTCGTTAGTCGCAAAATAGAAAAAAAATTGATGCTCTGCTGCGTCTCAATTAAAATGCTCTTGTTTTTCTAGTGCTTCCTTATATTCCTCCTTTACTTGCTTTGCCCATTTTACTGTCTAATTTTTAGAATCCACAAACCTAGAGTACCCAGTATTTATATTCTAAATCAAATATTTCCAACTAAAATGGGAGGAGTTAAGACCAAACTTGTTTGTTTTGGGGAAATGTATTTATTTTGTAGATATTCAATAAATCCTTATTGCCATTCACCCCAAAACTAATGGAGTAACACAGTGGATTCATTTGTTTTTTGCACCACAAAACTAGCGAAACAAGCAGAGAATATTTTTAAATGCCGAATCGAAAGAGAAATTGCTTCAGAATTAGTGTTAGTGGATGGCTGTTTCTAACTAACTCTTAATGTTCAAAATGAAAACAGTATTAGGGGTTGCCTGGTTCCTTTCCTTTATTTTGTCACCACATTAACCACATTGCATAAAATTACAAATTATATTGGGGGAATTGCCGAGCTGACTAAGACAATTGAAGATTTCATAGAATCATTTATTTTCAACCCACTTTTCGTTACTTTATCTATGAAATGTCCAAAACTGCTAAAAGTTAAGATCTCCTATTTTAAGCTTGATATGGAGTGAGTAATTCGCATAGTCGAATATAAAAATCATTACGTAAGTTTCTACTTGCTGTTTACGTAACTTGTATAATATGCTTATTATGGTGCGATATAAGGTACACATTTTCCAATTATCGTTTGATCATATATGCATAATGAAACAAAAGAGGGTCGTCACTGTTTACATTTCCAATATTGCTTTTAAAATTTGCATCCATAAAGTGAATGTGTCCGATTTAGTGCTAGCCTTTTTACATAAGAAGCTTCAAGCTGGCTCACTATCATGTCATGAATATTATATTAGGTAAATTCCTCTTTCGCGTTCTAGTAAATCACGCAATTTTATACCTTTCCGAAGTAACGAGAAACTAAAAATAGAAAATCGAATCGAATAATATTGTATATTATTTCTATCGACTATAATGTAACGTAAACTTTATTATCGCGCCCTTTTCCTCTTTATTTGCAGTTCCACCTCCCATTTCTTATTTATTCCACAATAAAATCATCCGTTCTTTTCTCACTCGATTAGTAGTTACTTCATCTCTGTTGCAACTATTTCGCAACATGATTGTAGATCCGTTTCCGCAGCTTTTGTGTCGGCGTCGGCACCCCCTTATGCTCGACTCGTGAAGCAGGGGGAGAAAGAACCCTATGTCAATCATTCTTGAGTTTCCATTGTGAAACACACATTTTTCTATAGAAACAACGGCTGGTTGTGACGAAAGTTCACGCGTTATATGAACTATGAATAGCTCCGTCATGCCCATAGGCCCAGCAATATACGACGTGTTAATAATCGTGTTTGAATTAAAAAAAAAAGATCGCGAAGAGAAGCAGAGCAGCTAACAAAAATATGTGTGGTATGCAATAAGATAAATAAAAGGCTCCAAGTAAATTGTAATATATAATCTCTCCTAATACACTACATGCTTCCACGTATTTATATCCCAATAAATCCGTCCTCCCTTGCACACGGACGATAACTACCAAAATAAGGCTTTAATAAATCCCCTAAAAGTAAACATCCAACCCTTTAAATCGAAGTTAATGTTTTCCATAAATTTTCTCATAAACGACGCGCTGTAAAAATAAACTGCATGTAGGTACAGAATTGATGATTTTTTTATGTTCTATTTCTTTCTAGGAACATATGCATTGTTGGGTGAAGTGTTTATAAATAATATATGTTATAGAGGGTAGGTTTACACAATATGGGGTAAAGCGCCCTGCTAGCCAAGGCACTACAGGCACATTTCTTTTGATCGCGCCTCAAGGCGGGCGCTTTGGGTACAGCCGAGTCAAAAGAGCAAATAAAAGGAAAATATATAAATTGTGTGATGTAAAGTATGTGGCTATAAAATTTGAGTAGGTAGTGAAATATTGTTGCAAAATAGATGTTTCCAATCTCGTGCTCAATACGTCGATTTGTGAACAATTTTAAAACGATTCGATACATGTTTGTGTAAGTACCTCAATATATGTACAAGTTGAGAATTTGAAGATTGAGTTTAAATGTGAAATCACTAAAGTGGAATATATTTTGATTGTTTGAGTCAGGCAATATTAGCGGCCTCACTAAGTAAAAATGACGAATTTGTTGGTTTCACTCATCAATTTTTGTTTCATACTCATATTTTTTCGATTTTATTATTTAATGTACTGACAGAGGTGTTTCTTGTTAACGATGCTAATATAAAATAAAAATTTTATATTATTTCACTCAATCTCTGTGACTTCGAAAAAAATCTAATTTTGACGTAGAAAATAAGTGTTTTAAGACACTTATTCATATGCTTCTTTTTAATAAGTCAAAGAATCCCAGCCTACATTTTCAGTATGCACTTAGGTATATAAAGTGGTCCAATCTCTGTCTTTTGCCTTTTGTCTTTCGCCTTTCGTCTTTCGTCTTTTGTCCTTTGTCCTTCGTCCTTCGTCCTTCGTCCTTCATCCTTTGTCCTTCGGTCCTCTGTCCTCTGTCTTTTGTCTTTTGTCTTTTGTCTCTTGCTCTTGCTCTTCCTCTTACTCTTGGTGCGGAAGAATGATCTAATATCGGAACCATATCATCACTATTATATTATGGTGTTGCCAGAAGCCGAAGTCGGTTTATGCTTTTAAATAAATATATAATATTTACTACAGTAATGACAAGATTAATAAGAAAAACGAATAAACTTTCATCGTTTTGAGGCTATTTACTCGCAATTTTTCATTTAAATGTGAACGTATAAAAAGCGCGATAGAATTTTTATGACACACCCGGGTATTATGAATACCCGAATATACTTAAAATTTCGCTCATAACATAACCAAACCGAACGACCGACACATGGCTGAAAGTTTTGATTTATTATTCTAAGTTGACGAACAACTTATGGGGGAACTAAATACGATTCCTAAGTAATGCTTGCCCGGGAGGTTGGCAAAAGAAAAATGATGCGATGTGCCCTATTATAACTTTCCTTGCAATTTTACCAAATGTGTTTTCGATGCGTGCTTTCCAAGTATAATCAGCTCTGTAACATTCCACTTTAACATATCAGAAAAAATTGAAAAATATTTGCAGAAACTAGTTAAAAAATTTTTGAACATCATACGAGGTGAATATTTAGATTTTGAATTTGCCATAGTCCAGATCTCAGACTAATTGAACGTTTGGAGGATATTTTTGGTAAGCAACTGTTTTGATGTCAATTGGGAACTACGTTAGTGGTATACCTGAATTATTCGTCATTATTAAGTCGCAGCGACTATTACCATTCAATTTACGTTGATATGAATTATACCTAGAGTGTTTATTAATTAAATATATCTTCGGTATCATACCAACCAAGTAATCTATCTAGCGCTGTCAAGCGTGAATGATTTACAGAGTAATTCTCGTGTAGTAATAATGATATCAGCGTGACGGACATCAAACTAGGTATTTGTGGAAAGAAGGACTGTGTAGCATTATTTTGGCACACGTCAGTCTGCTTGATGTTTGCTGATATATATTTTATAACGCAATTTGCGAATCGGTTTTAATTAGCAAAAAACGAATCTGACAGAGTGTTTAAAGATGTTAAAGTTAGTATCTTCGTAAATGTACATTTTTCACATCGTTACAAATTTTGAAGCAAAAAAATACCTCTTCAAGGCAAAAAATGAGAAGTATTTGCGTATTATATTCAAGAAAAATTGTTTCTGCACACAAACTCGTCAATTATTTAGCTTAAGCAAAAAATCTTTCATTAAATCTATTCCAGTTAATTATTTTTAGTATCTGAATAAGTAACAAGGCAATTAATTAATAATAATAACTGTCTGCTCTCCGTTTCAATTCTTCGATTTAATTATCGCCAGAGCGAATATTTGTCATTGTTTGTTTAGATACCAAGTTGGTTATTTAAGTAAGTAAATGTTCGCTTGTTTAATTTTGGCATTTCGTTATATCGATTTTGTTAATGAGCTAGCAGAGAATATTAAAAGCAATTTCACTAGTATTAGTTAAAATAACTACGACACAAATCTGCAATAAAAACCCAATTCAAATCATATGAATAGAATCACATCAGCGTCGAGTGCAATATATATCCTCAAAGAGTATTCAGTTACAGAAATAACTACTGCAGAAATAGACGCAACATAAATCACTTATAATGCAGCCCAGCAGGGATCTGAACTACAAATTTAGTTAAGGATTATTTCATGCATTATAAAGGAAACAAATTGTATTCTTGTGTATTCCTTAATCTTTAAATTGTCTTTATGGTAAACTGTGTTAAATAGTAGTAATAGAAAACTTGCAATTATTTAAATTGGAAATGGAATTTGTAGTTAATATTTCAAATGTCTCGTGTAGAGATGCTCAAAAGATACGGCTGGCTCAACAGTTTTTAAATGTTAAATCAGTTCCTTTGTTTCCTTTTAAATGAATTCTTTTCATCACAGGCGATATAAAATACTGCCTCAAAATATGGAGCTGGAAACAAAGAAAGACAAATAAACCTTTTCGTTTGGAATTAGACCAGGAAACAAATAACGTAAATATTTATTTACAGTTAAATGGGATGTTAAGCACATGTTTACTCTTATACTTTAGTAAATTTGGACTCGTCATATAATATATGTTTTTTTTAAATAAGAGTATATCTTATGATACGACAAGAAATTACTAAGGTTTGATATAGAATTAATTAATATAGAATAATATAGTTTTCATATTGAAACTCCTCTAATATAATATGTAGGTAACCAAAACGTGCATCACGGGAGGTATTCCTAACAAAACAAAACCCAATTTGTAGCTGACATGCAATTAAGTTCTAGTAGCATCAGATACGTATTCATAGCCGACAACCAAGCCGCGTGTCACAATTAATTGTCATCTTTTATCTCCGGATCGAGCAGCATCTCCTCTGCACTAGCCGGGCGGTGCTGCTGTCTCGACCTCTCCTCATCCAATATGCACATGTCGACGAGCTGTACACCAGTTGCGTGTTATTTCTGCAGGCATACGCCAGTTCACTAGGTCGATGTCTACGTAAATATAAACAGTGTTGTGGGAGGATAAACGCAGGACGGCCTCAGGAGCTGATGGGATTTGGAATTCGCGATTAATCTAGAACCGCAGATAATGCGATACCAAAAACGGCGTAATGAGGAACGAACGAAGTAATCAATTGATTTATCTTCCACAGCTCTACACTAATTGGTTCTTCGGCAATGTTCTGAAATCTTTGGCCTTGTTGAAACCCCATGATAATCCCAAAAAAAATTATTATAAATAAATTACAAAGAATATTGAATATTATGGTCGTGGAGTAAAATTGGAGAAAATAATCCTTTTTTTATTTTACTAAAAAATCATTTTTCTGTATAGAATTTTGCAACAATCTGCACCCCTTTGTATCCCCCCTTAATGCTGACTTCTTGTAACTACACGGTCGCCCTAATTGCAAAAGGAAGTAATTAAGACATCCATTGCTGCCTTGCTTGAGTAAGCCGCATCATTACCTGCTTAAAGTTCAATCGAATGAATGCACCTTTCAAAGGACAAACCCACACCTCGGGAAGCCTGAATACAAATATCGTCTGAGCTAATTCACTTGATGCAATTGCGATTCTTTCTATAATCCTTTGATCAATATCTTTACGGCAGGACTTTTCTCGCTCCTTGCTGTTTGTTTGATCCGCATCGATGGCAGCGCGACGCGACTGATTACTCGAAATTTATTTTCTGCTGTGGCGTGTAAATTAAATGAAAATAACTGAAAATTTGAACCGAAGGAAAAAGTCATAGAAGAAGGAAAAAAAGACTTTTTTTGTTTGTTTTTTAAGATATACGTCATATTTGGCAAACTATATGCGCTATGGATCTGAATTTTTGGATACATATGCAAAAAACTAGTGCGTTGCCAACAATGCCTGACAAATTTAAAAAATATTTTTTAATTTTCTAATAATTAACGGGGAAAAGAGATTTCCACAAATACTGCACTGAAAATTTCGACATACGGACAACTACATAAAATATTATTTTTTTCCATACACATGTATCAAATAAAATGTGGGTAATAGATTGAAATAGTTATTTTCCTAATAAGTGCGGAAAGTGGTACTTTTCCGCGAAAAGTACCACTTTACGCATGTGTTAGGAACAATATTTTTCCTAGGAGCGTGATGAATACATTTTTTACTTAATTAAGAAACTAGACTCTACTTTAAAAAGATGCTATTGTTTGACGTGACGTTTGTTAATAGCTATGTGACTCCGGCAGTGACTGAGACACGTCAAAATAAGACAGTCATGGCTACAATATCGTTTGATTTTTTTTACGAGCGTGCGGAAAGTACACTTTCCCGCACTAGTGCGGAAAAATCTTAGTGCGGAAAAGTGCAACTTTAGAAACTAAAATGCGTGCGGAAAAGTGATACTTTCCGCACGCTTGTAGGAAAAAGTTTTTAAAAGAAAAATTAAAGCCTTAGCGTTAACGGTTCGAGAGATACCGATTTTTATTAGCGCTTGATTTGGATAATACCATTGAAATGGATATGGAAACACATCATTATGAGCTTGAGCTTTATCAAAAGCAAAACAAGAAACTTTGCCTGTCTGAAAACTTTAATTTCTCCAAGAAAGTACACTATTTGTATGTAAATTGTAACGGTAGTTACTTGCCATTACAAACACAATTGTATTATATCTAAGCCGTTTACATTATTTTCGCTGGAATGCCGGAAAAATAACAGCCTTTAATCTCTTTCATACAATTTGAAACAAACACAGCCGCTCTGATTGCGTTTAATTATGACTTTGATGACAGGCAAATGAGGTGCATTGTAGTCGTAGTTGCATGGAATGTCTTGAACTCCACAACAAAAAATCAATCAAAACATGCCTCGAAAAGCCTCCAGTCGATTTAGATAACGTCTGTTGCCTGTCGCCTATCTGTCGTGTGTCTTGGATATTTCGTGTAAACATAATAACGTTGGAGAGAGTTCGGCTTTCATCACCGAATTGAGATTTTGTTTAGACTTTTTAGTTGTACATACATGCAACGGGATCGTCAAACAGACAGAAATTTGGATGTGACATGTAGAATTTATAGTTAAATTATTTAATTTTTATCAAAACGGGTGTGTAAAAATCTACTTTGTTCATTCATTCAATTTCAATTTTGTCTTCCTTCATGACCTCCACGTACACCAGATCTTATTATCTTCTGCGTCTTAGAAGAGGTAATCCATCTTTATTTCGCTATAAAAAACATTATTTATGAAGATCTTAATTCACTTCTTCCATCTTCCTGTGTATCGAAGCAACACCTCCAAATCAATAATAATTACGATTATAAATTGTTTTATAATCAACGGCAGACAGTTGTTAACTATATAATCACCTGTTTAGCGAGTATTGGCCAATAAAGATGAAAAATGGTTTGTTTATTATAAAACCCATTTGATTTACGAGTATTAGCAAGTTCGTGTCAAAACAACGTAAAATTGAACGATGAAAAGATATAAAATTGTAGTGCGGCAATATTGCAGGTTCTTTCCGGAGTTATAACGTCTTAACAGAACAATTTAGAAGTTAAATATGAGAAATAGCGCGATATTTTCTCCATATAAGTGTTTAAAGTTGGTTGGAAGTTTTAATATGGTTCTGGGACCGTCTCTAAGATAATTGTGTGTTCGTTGAAAAGTGTCCGTAAAAGACAATTTACTTTATAGTCCTCATAAATATATCAAGCTCGAGTTTTAGACGTTATACATGAAGTAATAAAATGAGTACAATTTAATATGCGACTTTGACGTCTTCTCGAGGCCTCTATTTATCGTTTTCGTGAGACTGAACGAAATAGCACAAACTATGGAATTGCCCACCTGGCTTGTTACTCTATTTAAAATCACTGTGTTTTGGTAGCTTTTCAAGCTCTGGTAACGGCTAGCGATTTAACCAACTAGACCATTTTTTATATAAAAAAATCAAGGGTTACTTAACTCTTTTTCCGCAGTTTCGTATTTTTCCAATTTTTATATCCAAGGTCTGTACCTCAAAAACACAACATTTTTTAAATCCATCTTTAAAATAATATTTACTTTTCAATCATCCCCTGTATATGCAATGTGAGCGCTCCAAATATACATTCGTATATAATTAGTAGATTGCACACTTTTCGGAGTATTTCCTTTATGCAGGAAGTTTTAAAGGGAAACTGAACCAACAGAAATTCGTATGAAAGTAGAACCTTAATTAACAACCGCATTTAAACATATCCTGACGAACTACAAAGACAGGAGTCAGAAACAAATAATTTAACATTCCCAGCTGGACCCCAGTCTAGATCAAAGAGGAGATATCCTCCATAATTTCGCCTCTGCGCTCAATCTTATCCGGAGTGAACTGACAAAGGACGTCCAGGCTAATGCTCATATCCTGCACCATTCTTTCAGGGAATGTCATGTGCTCCACACGAAATCCTTCATGAATTTTGATCAAACCATTGTATCCATCTAACGAATTGTGCTCGTGTAAGTTTTTTGTTGCAAGAATAATATTTACGAAAGGATATTTTATTATTTTTAAACTAAAGATAGCTCAATATAAAGGCAAAAGATGAGAAAAATAGCCAATAACGATATTTCCATCTGCAAATATTGAAAATGATATTGATTAAAAAATCTAAATCTAAACGTATTGCAACTGTTTTACTCATATTTTACTATACTTTTCTATAGTATGGAGTAGCGGAACCTCATTCTCCTTAATACAAATACTAAAACAATTATACGTGCCAATTTAAATATTATACGGTGAGAATTTCCCTTTTAATTACGCTCATCTCTATTTAAATTGGTTTGGGCTTGAATGGAAAGTTTAAAAACAAGAACAAAGTTAAACAAAGCAGCAATTTTTAATTTAATTAACAGTCGTTTTCCCCACTCGGGGCTTGACTTGTTTAATAAAACAATGATAATCCAATTTCTGGAGGCATTGAAGCAAGAACGGCAGTTTATAGCAATATAGACCGAATACCGGATAATTTTTTTTAGCCAAAAAAATGTCGGTTTAAATCAGTGTAATTCAATGTTCTATGCCGTTAACGCACGAAACGAAAAATGCAAGTGAATATCCACATACTTTTAAATTAAAAGTGATAATGGAGCTCTTAGAGTGTAGAGGCATCGCGACATCCCGGCTAATCTTCGATCCTATTGGCTGACAAGAGCTAAGTGCCTACGGAAAAGTGTAAATGACATTTTGAGTGGATGTAGCGGCTTCATCAAGAAACCTGCCTAGTGCACTGCCACTCTTTTTGTTAAGCTTGGTCGATAAAATCAAGAATCATAGCTTACAACGTAACATATTTTGCTTGATAAAACTTTTCTACGTCAAGAAAAGTCGATATTTCAATAATTAGAACACATTCCTATAAACTTCCCAACAATGCTTGTGGTGTAAAATTCTTTAGCAATGCTAATATTATTTGAATAAATGAAGAATAGCTTCCTTATCTTATTTATGTTTGTTGGAGCTGAACGAAACATAAATTTTGTAATGGAGAGGCAAAAAATTGATAAATAAATCTGCAACTGTACCAAATTCCATATTAAAAATACGAACACCTCGGAATTCAAGCCGAAGAATTTAACCGCAGATTAGATTATCAATTAGCTAACCTCAAAACCTTCCTAGTTCCGATTACAATTTGGATTTGCTTTGTAATCCCGCAATTTTGATCCGGATTAATATTAAAAGAGAAACTCAAGATGGAATTGGCGGCGGGTGGGTAATGCCTTGATGGGTAGAGACGTAGGAGATGTGTTTGATAGAGCCGTATACTAATTCTAGTAGGAAATGGGTGGCTAGTTATGTCAAGCAATGGAAGAGTTTTTATTATTTAACAAAGAGTGCTAATTGGTCAAATTTTGCCTTAGAAATCTAATTCCTGCTAATTTTCAGTTATTTCTTAACTAATTGTCGCAATTTTTGCAGTAACCGATTTACGATGAATCTACTATTTCATTATCTCATTAATAAAAAAAATGTGTAAAAATTTTCAGCTAAAGATTAAAACATTACCCAATTTTTGATAATACTGTAAAATTTTTCAGTTTCCCATTTTACCAAGAAAGAGATTCTGAAATTCATTACATAAAAATTATGCGTAAACAAACCAATTAAATAAACGTCCCCTCTTGGACGTCGCTACCTGGAAGCAGAAATCCGGCGGCGTTTCCTGCACACACATCACGCCGGCGCCGGTACGCAGGCGTCGTGACCCTTAAGGCCACAAGCCCGTAGTTTATTACAACTCCTAGCAACGTATTCTCATCAAGCTTACTACCATTCAGACTGAAAAACTTCCCCGAGAACTTCAGATTTCCCCCTTATCGAAAGTTCTAAGATCTGATGATATCGTTATACAAAAGCGTTTGTTATCTCATCGAATATCGCATCAGAAGTTCGGGAAATTTGTAGAGATATATTGACAGATTACCTTCTTCTATATGAGGATTTCTCCATACATGGCCGGTCTGTTGTTCATTCCAATCATTTATGGGGAAAAGGAAGCCGTTACGGTCAATAATGTATATTTATTGGTCGAATAACCGAAGAGATATTGCCTATTGAGAACACGATCTACAAATATTTCCTAGACGCAGTCAAATTTTTAGTTATATAAACGTATCAACTGAAAACAGAACTTTCAGTCTTCAGATTTCTTTCATTAAACGTTAAATTAGATTTCAACGTATTGGATTAACTTTAAATAATCGCTATTGTATGAAAGAGAATCTCCAATATTTTTAAGCAGCGACTGTAACAACGTCCAAAGTGATGTATGTATTGATTCGTGATAAATGCTTACGAGGAGAAGAATAACATATTTCCTGATTTGAGAAATACAATACCTCCTATACAGCTTTTGTTTGCTTAAGGACTACACAATCTGAGAAGCAAACAACTGAAATAAAGCAGGAAAACGTTATTTCATGCATTTTGTTTGCCCCAAATAAAAGCATTTCCGCAACTTCTTCTGCCGATATCCATGGCAACAAAAATGAAGTAACATTAGTAAATAGTAACGTCAATATTTTTATCTGTTGTTGGAATTTTTACCGCAAATTTCCATAATTAATATTAATAACTCTGTTCTTTTACTAGATTTCCATTAAAATCCGGCCACCGATACTTTTGTACGAATTGCTTCAATAGCTCATTGTTTATTAAGCTCTTATTGAGAAAGTGAGTATTGGGACAAAAGGTATATGAAAGAGTTGGAAAAGAAGGAAAATTAATTGAAATAAAGAGTTAAACAGAAGCTTTATCAACATCCCAATTGCCTTCGGTGAAGTACATACAACTAATCAAAGCAACTCAATTGTTCTTACAATTAGAAAGCTAGATTTGAACCAAACAAATCATTGAATTGAAACATTTTTCCTTTTGAAAAGTTAATTGCGATGTCATTCCCAAACCAATTGATTGTGAAATAAATGGATGCGTTTGAATGGTTACAATTTGATGCAATGCAAGCTTTTCAGGACGTATTAACATAAATTATTATTATTGCGCAAACTGGTAATAATCTCAGACAGGTCGAATATGTGAGCATAGCATAGTTGAAAAACTGAATAAGGAAGCAAAAATGGTCCTGACATTGATGCTCTTTCTTCGACGCATTAAAAACGTCCAATAAAATTTCCTTCTCTCCAATTATCCTTTCCAAACCGATCCTGCATCCAGAGTAAGTTGATTAATTCATTGAATGCAAATGAATTCCCCTCGTTTGGATATGTTCAGTACAAACTAATTCCGTTTACCATGCCATACGTATTAATGAAATTTCGTATTAAATTCTATTAAAATAACGATGCTTGATGCAATTTGTGGTGGTTCGGGCTCCCCACTGAGCACATATTTTATAGTTTGTGTACAAATCCGAGCTCCGGCTGAAATGCTACAGGGAATACAGTTTACCCACTGCGGTGGAGGAAATAACAAATAATCGGGTCGCGGCAAGTTAAACCGGGAATAAAAACTATTGACAAACGTAATTAATTTTGTAGAGCAATTGTTTGACGACCGGACTGGATTAACACATTAAGAGGATGCGAAATAAATAAATTTTGAACCAATGAGACTGGATTGAAAAATAATGGAAATCGAGACGAGATCAAATAGAAGAGGTACATCCTTTATTGATTTTTTTATTGCATTACTATCCAATTCTGTTAATCCAAAAAGATAATGGAGATACAAAGAACTTGTCAAAAACGAATGTTATTTATGCTGACGAAATACATATGAAATATTCCAACACATGAACGTCTATGTTTACTTATTAAACACGCCTCGTGTATTTTCGCCCATATTAAATTTGAATGGGAGGATATATCAGATAAAACTTTCAATATATGCGGCAGGGATTTTACTGCAGGCAACGAGCGATCGCATATGAGATCCTATTATCGATATAATCGAATTGCCTTTTGTTTCGCTCCTACGACATTCTAATTGAATCTATTCAAAGGAGAAACCCGTCGCCATCGCGGTAATTTACAGATGTTATTTCTAGACGTATGTGTCTGAAAAAAGCAGTCGGTGTTTACGCCGCTTTATGTTTGTCTTTTGTTTTTAGTTTATTTGAACGGTTCGTACCGTTAAAAGTACTAGGGGCGTTTGGGTGGCCTACAAAAGACATCTGTCAGCGAGGCAGTCACATTATGTTGGATAAAGGTATAAAAAAGCTCATGCACCTCCTTTTTTAAACTGCCTTAGTTTTAATTAGATGTATAATGGTGCTCTGTTTTTGGTCAAAATATCTCTTGGGAGAGGATTTGGTGAAAGCTTTTTATTGGTTAATTTGCCAATCTGTACAAGTGAGCTCTGTATTTAAGCACTTTTGGTACAACAGGTGGTTCATAAGCTTGTTCAGGTCTTACTGGAGGATTTATGATGTGTGGAAATCCTCCAGGAGTTGCAACTAACCATTTGCCAGTAAATTCAAATGCATCATTTATGTTATTTTGATCCAAGTTTAGCACCAAGCTCAGAATAATGTGAACGATTCTGTTCGCATTAAAATTATTTTCAACGGCCGTATTGCATTTGTTCGAGTACCCGCAGCATGACATTCCCACACTCCTTATAGGAATGCAAAAAGTATAAACATATCAGTGTAATGATCTCCTTGTAGGCACCATGGCACTTTTACTATCGACCGCGTTTTTGTCTGAAATCTCGACGGCTTTTCAGAGCGAAGCAGGAAATCTAATATGCACGCACAAAGGGATATTTCAATAAACAAACCCAAGGCACCTAACGACGAGCAAATCAACAGCACAGGGTTAGAGGTAAGGGAATAATACCCAAAAACTGGTATTGATGATGAATATTTTGACGGTCGTTTTTTTGCCTCATAAATGATTAAATTATTATTTTTATTTATTTATAAAGTAACCCACGAGGAAGCTTAAAATTGGAACGTGAAGAATTCATTAGCCGAAATCATTTTGATGTAAAAGTACATTGTTTATATCAAATTTCATAATCGTTGCTTGAATATTTCAGTCATTGTGTTTATAGGACATTGTCAATGAGAGATGACAGGCGGGCGACGAACGAATAGAGCTGGGGTGTGCACCCACGCCTATTTAGGGCGATAATAATTTCGTACATATTTTTCCTCTGCAATTCGTCTAATATTTCGCAAAGTCTCGTTACACTCGCTATGAATTACAAATTATATTTATAAGGATTAATGTATTTTTCATTGTGGGTGCCTAAATAATGGCGCTGGTATGATAAATGTATTGTAATTCGTGTTGCCAAGCCGAAGACACCTTAAAAGCTTTTTAAAAGCCATTTTAGTCAAAGTTTTCGCTAACAAATTAGATTTTATAGTTCACAGCTCGATCCGCAGCCTCTCGGTCGATTTCACAGTAATAAATCTTATTTTCTTCGCAGAGGAGTATATTATTGAATTTGCCAGCGCAAATATCGGCCGTAGACCAGCATCCCCCGCATTCTTGTGTCAGCCACCGACACACAAATGTCGGCCCGTCTGTTCGTCCGTTCGTAACTTACGTTTCTTGAAGTGCAATAACTCAAGAACAGAAAAGGCGATCGTATTGAAATTTGTATTGCAGTAAATAATTCTTTTTAAGATCAAGAAACTTCTTCATAATTTTAGGGGTGAGTCACCCTAAATCAACCCCTTGTAAAGCTACAATTAAAATTAACTTATTGCCAATTAAGACTCATACTGAGCCTAAAGAGCGTTCCAGATTTAAAGATATAATTTTTTTTTCGAAATTTGAAGCCACAATTTTGCAACTTGATGTATCAATTATATGGTGATGGCCCAGACAAGATAACATACAAGTGCCTTAGTTGAGGTTTCCGTTTGATGACCTCAGCGAATTTCCAACGGAATCAATACTGCACATCCCTATATTGTGCAAGAATTTTGTATCGATGATATTTTCATTCATTGAAGCATACCCGGTGTAGTCACGCCTATCGCCGATTGTTATGTCGAAAACAAAACCTGCAGAGGAACGGCAACTATTTATCAAAGCTATAGCGTGAAAAGCTGAATTTCCATGGCTAATATTTACTCTTTGTCTATCATTTCGCGTTTTTAATTAAATTAACGACGGACGATGCATGTGAAATGACCATGGCATGAAAGGGTGTTGAATGTTACGTGAAAAATGTGATAGGGCAATTGTTTCGTAGTATATACAAAATGAGGAAGGTTCACAAAGACATAAACCAGTAACACCAGTTGGGTGCTATATTTTTTAAATGTGTGGTCGATTTTTCCAGTTTAATACACTTATAGCCTAATTAAATATCTTTCGTTCAACATTCTGATGTAAATCTACAACTCGCGTTCACGATTATCACTGAAGTAACGATCCGGGCAACATGCCTTAACAAATAGCTGTCTAATTAACAACAGACTCTGGAATGCAATGCTTGTCGATTAACGATCGGTATCGTCAATGGGAATATTAGATTGTCGCTTGTACCAATATTGCTCGGATTTGGTACCAGGAAATAACTCATTGGTCCAATGAAAGAATACGGTGATGGGTGGGGTGGTTATCATTTGTTGACATTTTTCAATTTGCTTATCCACCGCATTTGTATTTTCAATTTAGCTTAAGAATAGCCTTTTATATGCACAGGGCGTTCGATTTTCGACGTCAAATTTATCGAACCCATTTTTTTTTTAAATGGTAAACTCTGTATATTTTTGTCTTTTATAAAGCAGAATACAATTCTTTTTCGAGTTATATCAGGTATTCCGTCCAATTTGTAATGAAATTGTTCTCTTCCTATATCTATAGCATATCAATAAATCGTCACTAATTTCCAAGAATCGCTTTAAAATCATCCGTGTCGTTTCTAAATGTGCCCCAAGTTACAACTTTGAAAACCGTTCACGAAATTCATAACGAACCTACTTTTCATCGCGACTCAGTTCTTGTACCAGCAGAATTTGCTAACGAGAGATCATTAGAACGTTTATCGCGTGCCACCAGTCAATATATTTAATGCTGTGGCGTGCTGACGAATTGGTCGTGTTGGACTTTGCGAAACTGGCTGTCTCTCGCTTAATTTTCCTAGTTATATAGAGACATCTATATATAGTCCCAGTTCTATTTTATTTTTATGAGAAATTTTAAGGAATGCATAAACTATCCTACTCACAGTGCACCAGAATAATTTTCCGATATTTCCGGTGCCACCAAAAATCGACTTGTTAGGGGAAGGCGAGTAGCAGTAGTTTGTGCCTTATCTTTAGTCGCTCCTTCATCGTCGTCCCAAGAATGTGGCTAAAACGTTTGTAGTTTCCACGACTTTTATCAAAAAAAAAACATTCTCACTGATCAACGCCAGATAGAACGAAATAGCCTAGATCCAATATATTTTGTGTTGAAGCAGTTTTATATAAATAAAATAAAAAACTTTTTGCTGCAAACTATATTTTGTAGTCTGATTTAGAATGGCGCAGACGCTCTGACGAAATGAACTCGTCGAGGAGATTATTTTTGTTCTCGAGTTTCAATTTCATAAAGATTTTATTTCAGGTACTTTTGTGTTTAGAATAAGTGGCGACTACCGTATCCAAACTGGCTTGGGAATATTGAGTTACAAACGTCGTTTCAATGTAGCTGTTTCCGGTAAAGAGTTTTATTTTTGTGCTCTGTTAATAGTGTTGCAATCGACATGCGATACTAGAATTAGCGTTTTTATATACTTAGTCCTAAAACTGCGCGTAAAATTATAAACATAAAATTAGTATTCCAAAATATGTAATTGATATACTGTTATTATTGAATTACTATTTTCTAAGCCTTCAAGGTTGAGTAGTGACGTGAAAGGTGGATTTCATTTCAGCTTAGTGTTCTTTAAAGTTAGCGATAAATATATAATGTTTTATTATAAAAATGTATTGTCCTTTTATTATTAGTTTGTAAATAGTTTGTCCTACGAGCGTGCGGAAAATACAACTTTTCCGCACGCATTTTAGTTTCGAAAGTTGCACTTTTCCGCACTAGTGCGGAAAAGTACATTTTTCCGCACTAGTGCGGAAAAGTGCAACTTTCGAAACTAAAATGCGTGTGGAATAGTAATTATATTTTTATTTGCATTTTTGGGTAAGTTATAATTACATTTTGAAAATGTGATCACGCTCGTAGGAAATGGTTATTTTCCTAACAAGTGCGGAAACTGTCTTTTCCGCACTCGACTGCTTGACCGCGTCGTTCGGTCAACGGCAGTCGCGTGCGGAAAAGTACCACTTTCCGCACTTGTTAGGAAAATAACTATTTCCCAGTAGAAATACAAATTCTTAAATATCTGCCCTGTAGTGACAAAATTGTTCGACTGCAATAAATGTTCATATATTCGTAACGCCAAAGTTCTTAAGTTAAGTTTTTTTATAGGAAAACTATACACTAACATTACCCAGACCTTCTTCTGCAGTTTTATAATACAGAATGTACTTATGCGCGATGATACTTAGGAAGTTATATTTAAATATGCAAGTTTAGCAAGTTCTGTTTTATGTTACCGCGGTTGCAAGCTCTTAAAAGTTAGGCGTTAAAATATTTATATTCTTACTAGACCGTAGTCTAAAATAAGCCGCTTTTTCTGAAAAGAAAAAAATAAATTCAACTTTAAAGGCACCATTACAACCGCCTATTTTAGATTATACCCAGAAGTGTGCAGTTTTGCACTAACGTTTCACTATTTACCTTTTCATATTTGAGAAAGCAGGTATGCAGGAACAAGGGAAAGTCAGGAGTAATTACGAAAATAATGAGGTGGTGAGACACTGAATTATGGTAAAATAATTTTTTCCCTCGCAATGAAATGTACTTTTAATTGCACTCCCATTTTATATTTTCATCTGCACTACTCTAGGGACTTAAATGTTAAAGGAGTTAACTAGTAAAACATATATCAGACAATAATCTCGTACAAGAAGGTAGCCCATACATAACCAAAATATTATGGCCTATTATTCACACTTAATTCTGTTAAACGGCTTACTTATAATAAATAAACATGCCAGACCTTTATTATTTATCCAACAAGGCATCAGCTATTCTAGCACGGGTGAAACACATTTAAATATGAATAGATAGGCGTTAAGTGTCGGAAAAGAAGATACTTATTGTCATGGTAAATTACTTATGGGGGACTAAATACCAAAGCTAAAGTAGCTGGGAATTCTAAAAATGAATATTTAGAAAGCACTGTAAAGTAGTAACCATCTGGTAGGAAAATGTATTTATTTAAACAAATCTATAGCTTGGGATTTGGTCCTCTCAAGATTATTGACGAAACTCGCCCCGATATATTTTTATTACTACCCAAAACTGATCCCGAGTATATCCTACACTTCTCTTAATATAAAATCCATTGAACAGCAGAAATTCTATCGGAATAAATTTAAATAAGAACTCGAGTATTCCCGCTTCCTCAACCCTTATAACGTCTCTTTTTGACAGCACCATCGTGCATATGAATGCGTACAAAATTATTCTATTTGATTGCCTATATTGCATCGGTACGTTCCAGTGCTTTATTTAAAAATGCGTTTAATTGGTTTTATTTTTAACCCGGTTTTGCAAACTGCTTTTATATGTTAACACAGGGTCGAAAATTTTTTTTCATATCATCAAATTACCACCTTCACACTTTAAATAATCACCA
This sequence comes from Rhagium mordax, assembly GCA_963680705.1. Taxonomy (NCBI): domain Eukaryota; kingdom Metazoa; phylum Arthropoda; class Insecta; order Coleoptera; family Cerambycidae; genus Rhagium; species Rhagium mordax. The sequence goes on along the minus strand of OY796658.1, from coordinate 93,693,272 downwards.
ATAAATTATTCCCCAACCTGCGTTTATAATGTAACAAAAATAGTAGGTTATAGAGGGGTGGTTGAGTTCAAAAAGCGTAACTTTCACCCCAACTGTACAATTCGTGTTGACAGAAAGTATATAGATAAGAGTTTTTTGTATAATTTTAAGCTCGCCTCTAATTGTTTCGGCTTTGTCTTGTCTTTTTATGGAGGAAGGAAATGAATTAGTTTTTTGTATTTATGCTACGAATTGTTCCCTTAGTTTCTGTGTGAATTAAACACAGGCTATGCAGATGTTGGAGCAAATGCGAAATACCTATCTAGGCGGATGATCTTGATCGTTTCAGTTCCATTTATATGATAAAGTTTCGTGCGAAACTTACAGTGGTAAATCTTAAATGATGAAAACAACAGCGTTATTCCCAAGAGGCCTTCATCCCTTATGCCTTTCATCTCTTATTAGGAGGATTCCATTTTTGTATCCCTTAGTGGTTTTGAATTATGCTGGCCATAAAAACTTATTTAAGTGCAAATATTGCAAGCGAAAAGTTGTAAAACTGAACTGAAATATTTATGTCTCGCATTTATTTCCTTCGTTAATTTTACGAGAATTTTAATAATGTGTTCATAATTAGATCAGCAGAAAGTTTATTCCCCTTTCTTATTTTAATTGGTTAATTGCAGCGGACGTTTAAAGGATCCAGCATCTACTAGTTGTAATTTAATAAGAATGCACCTGCTACCACTTTAATAATTGAGGGTAATAAAACCATCTTTTTGACACTGCATTATGTTCCAGAGGTACAAATAAAACTATATAATGATTCACGGAAAACTACTTGAACTTAAATGCGAGCGTCCTATTGAGAGTAAGGGGATGGAAATTTCTATACTGGTAGGAAAAACACTAAGGACTCAGAGCATTCATGTTTATATAGGGTGCAAAATATATAATTTGGAAAGAAAGCAAAATATGAAGGGTGTGCATACCCGTCATTCTCATCTTTAATACGGGTAGTTTTTAGGTTTTTTTCGAGGGGTGGTTTGCAACAAACTAGCAACACAGGATACTCATTTCTGATTCCAGAAATTGACGATTACTAGGCTTGTAGAGAGACTTAAATAACTTCATAATATTATAAAATTTATTTAAATTGCTCAATATTCAAAGTTTTAAACTTTATAATTCACGTAAGTTGATAAGGAGAAAAATTTCAACCGTGGGCACGTGTTGAAAAATGTCCTTATCGCCAACACACCCGGACGCGGTTTTTCAAATAAACAGTGACTGACATGCAACGGCAAAATCCTATTAATATATTCATGTGCCTTTAGCGGCATGTAACCAACCAGACCAAATACAAATGGCATGCCTCTGCTCAGTTGCCCTGTGGCGGGTCGATATTTCCCCACATAAACCTGCGGTCAGGAACGGACAGAAGAAACTAACCACTTTTCTGTAAGATTGATTGCCGATCGGATACAAATGCTTAGGGGTGGGCAAAACTTTAATAACTACTTTGGCTTACCATTAATGGAATAATGTTTGTGTTGAATTAAACTCTCAAGGCTTTGTTTTTGGCAAAATTGCTAAAATTTATGATATTGTGTATGCGAAAGTTTACCTTCGTTGAGTGGATTTTATGTTTATATTTGAGAGTTGTGTTTCACATCGCTCGTGTGTCTAACTTTTAACTGAATTCCTCTTATATAAAATGTGGTAACTCAATTGTGTCAGTTTCAAAGTTATTCAATGCTACAAACGTCTGGAATAATCGCTTCTCCTGGCCAGATGATGACAAGGGTTTTTCATTATGTAACTTCTGACTTTTCCCCACATTGATTTCCGCTTGATTGATTTTATTTGCGCGACTAGTTCAATCGGTGTTTATGTCAGACATAAGGATTCATTTGATGTGTTTAGTACATTTCTGTGTTTACGTCACCTCTTGAATTATTTTTTTTTTAATTGCAAATTGCGTTTCACTAGGAACAGGAGCGTCCGAAGGTTTGAAAAATACCGGTCGCAGACAAGACATGATTTACTATTGATTTCCATTTTTTTTTCTTAATGGAAGGGGAGAAAGATTCAATTTTCATTCATTCAGATTTATTGATATTTATCTCATATTCAATATAATTCCTCCAGAGAAAGTATTGCAATTGTGAAAATCGTTACAAACTTCCACCACACGTGCAGGACGGAGCAATTGATAAAAACGTGGTGGACGTTTCAATAGATAATTAGAGTTTGATTTGATTGATCAAGTTTCCATCGTCATTGGTGAAAGCTAGTACGATTTGGTCAATTGAACATATTGATTAACTACTGGCCCCAGCTAATTCTTTAACTTTTGATTAACTGAAATAATTTTTGAACTAAGGAAAAACGAAAACGTCATTACCAATATAGGAAAATGAAAGGACGAGATAATTGACCACAGGAAACTTTCTTTGTAAACTTTATAAAAAAGCATAATTATAACCATGATAGCTACTTTTTAATCCAGATTTTTGAGGTTGAATGTTTGTATTGTCACGCTAATTGTTAGGTTTCGTGTAAATAAACAGTAACAGTTCATTACTCATTAAAAAGGAAATAAAATATCCAGTACCGCTTTTAAACTATGTAAATATTTTGATACGGTCACAAACAATCGATCACTGACCAATACAAACGCTGGTGCAGTACAAATCACCTCTAAAAGAACTAACACCGCTAACACCACAATTTATTCCGCTGTCCGTTTGTGGTTTCTAAGGGAAGGGTCTGAAAGTTAGTTTCCCCTCTCTTATATACAATTCCAACTTTCGCTTTTCAAACAGGGGCCTATTTCGATCTCTGGTGAGATCTATTCACTTGCCTAGTGAACTTTCTTTGACGCATTGTTTCGGAGTAAATTAGAATCAAAGAGTAAGCAGAAGATGAAGGAATTGTTTTATTATTCGATTCCATTATGAAGATTTGCTTTAAGACAATTTTTTGTATTAATTTTCTAAAATCCTGAAAGCAAATCCTCTCTTGACTTTGCAAAATATCTTCTACTATAAAACGAGTAAATTTTGGTGTAGTAGTGGAACCTGAACAGAATTTAGAATTGGAAATTTTACTGTAATGGCCTTGCTTTAGAATGTCTGTGCTGGTTTTCATACAAATCAACTCTCGCAGTAAAATATTAGTTCTATGCAGCGTTAGGACGGAAATGAAAGAGCAATTTTCATATTTGGCTGAATACTTGTGTATATATCGCATAAGCATGGGGTAGATGCGTCACTATTTCCTGCTGTAATGGAATAACTATATTTTTAATTGGTCTATTGACAGGAGAAATTAATAAATGTTTTATTGTACAAGAGCAACGAGGTTAGCGAAGACTTCAAGCAATAAACAACTGTTTTTAGTTGCGTTTTAAGTAAAACTTGGAATAGCATAAAAAAAGGCTCGACAGAAAATTTAAACGTTGATCTTTGAGAAGGCAAAATGTAATTTAATTTCGATTAACATTTGGCTAGGTGAGACAACTTTTTCTCACAGTTTTTTTCATGTCTACTTTTTAATTATAACTCGATTTCTATGCCTGCAAATTTTTCTTTAGATTCAAGACATCCTATATATTCAGTAACAAACCAAATCCAGATAAATATCCGGCCTCTTAGTTGGCACGAACTGCCTTTCGTGCAGACTTGTTTTTCAGCCGACATAATTTGCTAGGGTGTTTCTCGTAGCCGGATAAAAATCTCTTCGCATATAAGAACTACGTAACTAAAACAAACCTAGAGAGGAGTTAGTTATGTTTCTGCCAAAACTGGTGTGAATTATAAGCCCTCTAAATTATGAGTTGCCAAGGAACGGTCAGCGAGCACTGGAAGTCATGCCGGTTAGAATGTAATAGTCGTTTAACTGTTGAATTTCCTTGACACTTATCGTGAAATAAGGCGGCGGGATAATCCTATTGAAACAAGACGGAACGGAGCACCGAGCATTACCTATTTTACCACTATTTCTATTAAGATAAATCCTGAAGAGGGTTGGAACCTTTTGTGCAATATTTAAACATTAAAAGAATCCGAAAAACACCTAGATTTATAATGAATTGCCTATTTTAAAAAACTTTGGAAAACTTTGTATGTATTGCACTTTTCCTAGACCATCATTAAATCTTGGCTATTAAAAGACGTATTACCACAACAGATTTATCTGCAGTATCAATAAAGTCAAATGTCGAAATATTTATCGGTTCCTTGCTCCTTGTATTGATGGCATTTGGTTAGAAAGACATATTTTTAACTGTCTCTACCAAAATTTATTCGTTTCGTTCCAGTCTTTTGGTCCCCGGCGATTTTATTATCCAACTCAAATGCATGCAAATTTCCTGCAAAATTGCAATAAAGTTTAGTCAGTATTTTCCCCATGACGTCGTTGTCGACGTGCCTTACGATTTTCAAATCAGACTAATTAGCAATATTACTTTTGCTTTGCGCAATGAATCGGAACAAAATTTGCATGCCTAGAGGGTCAGTCCATTTTCGTTCGGTTTATCCCCGACCTAGCATACGCTAACTTCGAAGGGCGTAAATTATCCCCCAGTATTTACAAAAGCCATGAAATACGATCCTTTTAAATTATCAGAGACGCCACCGGTCACTGCCCATAAGGGTTTACAGTGTAATCCTTTTAGCGCTGACCACACTCACCAGACTTTTAAATTAGGAGTTCGGTACGTACACCGAACGGAGCGAGCTTATTATAATTACTTGTGGCATTGTTGGGGTTACAGCAGCTGCATGACTCAAGTTATAATCTGATTAGGGACCCTCTTGACCTATGTTACTTACGCCACCCAGGAAACATGCAGGCCCTGGTAATTTGTATTGCCATATTCGGGACGTGCTTCTTCCTGCGCAAATTTGCCCACTAACGTAATTACAGTTTACCCACAATCCCGCATCTACGATAGTTAATAATTAATTTTTGGGCGGCCATGGGAATAGCGGAGGGTCGCCAGTAAACGGGCCTGCTTGATTAGATCGTTATATAAATTAAACTTGACGCCTAGACAGAAGGCCGCGCCAAGTCAAGCCTGGAAAAGGTATTATTCGAATATTCAATATCGGATTCTTGCTGACATTAATGACACGATTAATAAGAGTCTAACTATAAAGCACTGTCACTTATACCCCTCTTCTTTAGCATTTTCAATAACAAAGAACGACCTATAGTTTTAATGACTCTACTAAAGTCTAAAACACTTCTACCACTGTGTCTCCATTATCAGTAGGTTTAAGCCATGGGTGATTTTTACGAAAACCAAATTGATTGAGTTTTTGTCACAATAATTTAAGAGTAGTTTCTTTAGGTCTTCAATATCATTAGAGCTTATCGTGAACACTTTAGATTATTCCTATTACTCAAATCAAGAGAAAAGTCCAATGGTTTTAGATCTGGTACCCAACAGGTCAATAAAACCTTTTCTTTTAGTGCGTTTATCTGGGAAGACTTAGTTTAAATACTGCTCGACCAAGTAAGCCAAACTTATGCTTTTTTGCTTCCATCATGAATATTCAACTAGTCTAGTACCTTCAAATTGTAAGAAGACACCCATTCCATAAAATTTTGCAGATAATGTCACAAAGAAGTCCGTAATTTTAGAAGTAAAAATTTAATCTGCAATATACAAAACAAACGAATAAATAAACTGCTTAAATTTATACTCGCAACTAACAAGCAGTAATTTCAATAATTAGAGCCAGTAACTGGAATCATCAGGACGCTTGACAGACAACTAAATGGAACCAACCAAAGACACCCTCTACAAGCAACGTCGCTTTGATTTCTTTCTATTTGCCGCCCCCGCATGGAACAAGTACGCAACATTTCATGTGTGGGTGGCAGATAAAGCAAGCACAGTAAATTGATGATGGTGCATGGACGATTGTTGCCGGCAACCTCAAGAAGTGTCCTTGGCGACGTATCACGAAATTTCCAAAGGACATGAACTTAATACCTACGACATAGATGAAAGATTTTATTATAAACCCACGTTTTGGTTAGATGGCGATGGTGTGAGTATGTGAAGTTTGAAATATCTTCTTCCATTCTTGTTCCTTTTGAATGTCGAAATAGTTAGCTATTAGTTCAATGAACAAAGTACGTATGCGGTATTACGAAATTTTTCATAAATGCCCCAGTTTCCTTATATTTATCCTACAATACTTTCGGAAAAAAATGGCTCATAAAACCGGCGTAATAATTCCCCGTATTAATTTATGACTGCAAAATGTGCGAACAATAGCCAGGCCATACCGTGCCGAATCAATACGGTTTGCGACTAGTGACGTATTTCTATTCTAATTGCTAATTAGTGTACTACACCGGTATTGTCTGAGGTATCGGCAGGCGCTAATGCAATATTTATTGCATTGCCCTGCAGGTATAGGCCAGAATACGCGCCTCGAATGTGTAATCGAACATATGAGTATGGAATAGCTCAGATCGATATGTTGGTCCGAATGAATCTCGGCCAGTGGTTTCAATTATACTTTTCAATATCGAACTCTGTTTGCTTTGTAAAGAGTTGTTTTAATTAACTTTATTCAGGGCAATAATAAACGTTTTGTTTCAAAGGGTTTTTGTCTCTTTCCTCAGTGCCCAATCAAACAACTTTACCCTTAAGATACCTACAAGCTTTTGTCTACACTGCATTGAGTTCATGGTGGCTGGAAAACGGCGTTTTTTTGGTTTGATTCTCTAATACATTTCCTCACTGCAAAAACGCATAGTTATTGTTTTGACACAATTTTTATCTCCTTCAGAATGATTATTTATGTACTTTTTCACTTCGAACCCTTCTACAGTTGCCGGGTGCCGTTATGTACATATTTTTTTATGAAAAATGAATACCACTGATTTAGTTTAGACTCTCGTATCGGCAGTGCCTTTTATTTTTAAGATTGGATTTTCAACGATAAATATTAGATTAGAAGAGCTCTGGGAAAGCTTACCTAACATTTGAAGCAATCAATTTTCTCCTTTTTTTCTCCTTTTGCTCGTTTTGATTAATAATAAATGCACTATCTATTTCGGAAGGGATGCTGTATCAAACAATTCAGATTTTATATTTAGAAAATTACAAGTTATGCCTAAAGCAATTAATTTTTTTCTCTGTAATGAACGCGAGCAAATTTTATTGATTCATTATTTAGTCTAGACGAGTGGCAGGAGTTATTCTTTTGGAAACCGTTTCCACGTCAAATAATTTATTAATTATGTTTCTAGAAACTGTACTTGCTCACATAATATTAAATAATTGCCATCGACTTTTGTTGATATTCCATCTATAAAAAAAATCAAGTACATATTTATAATAAATATTAATATATTTTACCTTTCATTTTATTTTTCGTGCTGTTATTCCCCGTGGATGAATCAGCTACTTTATTATTCCTCTACCCTTCATAGATGCCCATTTATCTTATGACGATACATTTTTTCGAAGAATTATGATGTTATTTACACTCAGAGATACGTACTGTACATTTTCTGAAATGTTACGTCAGGGAATTAAATATTAACTCAAAGAAAAATAGCCACTTGAAGTTTCTATATTAGTTGTTTTTTCTTTGAAATCACCAAGACATCAAGGGAGATTTTTTTAGGTAAAGCCCACGTACAGCATCAACCCCCTAGCTCCCACAGCTTCCCCTTATAATGGATGTGCTCATTAAAGTAACTGTAAATATCTTTCATGTAATGACGCAAACAATTTTCAGATGGAACGAACGTTTGTAAGAACTTTTGACGTCAAAATGCCTTTTCTACCTACAATTTGCCTTCGGGTATGGAACTGGACTATAAAAATGTGCTGCAATGCTACACGTTTTCTATTAATTTTTTTGTTTGTAGTCATTCTCTCATCGTTGTAAAAAATTAGAACCTTAAGAAAAATACCATCTGCTTCTCTATGATTTCTTACTCGAGTGTTCTACTTTAATTAAACCGCTCATAAATAGTTTATTATCCCCGGTCCTAATTACGAAAGAAAACAGTTTAAGTAATAGCCCAAGCTCGAGCGTCGTTACGGCGTTGTTTTCTTGCTCGTTAAACTAAAACCAGGATGGCTAATTACAGGACATGATTTAGCTAACTTGATATTAATGATATTAAATACAAACCAAAGGATATTGCGGTATGCCCAAAAAGCGCTCTCAATGCGAATTGAAACTGTACCGTCTGGTTTATGGGTTTGCGTGAACGGCTCTATTCCCTTTTAGTCTGTCGGTTTCCCGTTACCGATTTGGATTATATTCATTACTACGAATTAGACGAAATTTTCTCCCTAAAGTCAAGACAGGAAAATACTGCAGGAGAATCTCAACAGCCATATAACTTATTTACTGCGCATGCGCACAACGTCTGAAATACCCTTTAAATTGGATCTTTTTCCTTGCTTTTCAAAATTTTTTTCCTAACGTTTCCGTATTCTCATTACGCAATTATTATGAAAAAAAAATTTATTATAATTTTTTTTCCCTATTTTTCCATGTCTGTGACGAATTAAACATGGCAGTTCAGAAACTCCCTGTATAGAGTTTGTATTATTTGTTGGCATTCGTGGCTCAGAAACGCGTGAATTTCATGAGCCGCCATCGAAAATTAATTAATTTTCGTTATATCAAGGAGAAGAATTTCTGTGAGCTTATGTGCCACAAGCCTCAGACGGAGGTGAGGTTTTAGACCATTATTATGACAGATGCCACACAAAGAGTTGCTGCCTTACTCGACAGTCAATTATACTGAAATATTAAGGGGGTTTGTGGGCGGCATTGTCGGCTTTATTTTCACGGTTTCGTATAATAAACAGAATATAATTAATATCAGGACTTGACAAAAGGGAATTTCGTTTTGTGATTCAAATATATCGGACTTTAAGCGAATAAAGTACCAACATTATGGGGAGTTTTAATGCCTGGAATATTTGTACCGAACATATTTAAATTATTCGGTTTTATTGTTTCGTTTATTAAATTTATTCGAGAGAGTTCGGTTTGAATTGCGTAAAATGTTATTAACAATGGTAGGCTATTAGCATTAAATTTGTTTAAAAATTAAATAAAATTAAATATTTAATAAAAATAAAATAGAAAAAGTAAGTTTTACTATTTACGTCAAAGTGCGAGTCTATATCCTCTATATAACGTCTTAAAAAGACATAAAACTCTTTCCAGAGCTTATTTGCAAATTCTACATTTAACTGATGAAAATCAAGTACTACGAATGTAGGAAGCAAATAATTTAATATTGCAATAAGCCCCACCAGGTTGATTAAACCAAAAGGACTCCTCTATTTGCATCTCACCGACCTAATGTCGATCGAGGTTATCAAGAACGCTGGACTTTCTGTTGTTGCAGTGTGTGTTATCTGTACCTTGCTGAGGAAGGCTAATAAGCCAGAAACCGGTCCATAAGAGGAGTCCTTTGGGGTTAATTCATGTGGTGGGGCTTATTGCAATATTAAATTATTTGTTTTCTACATTCGTAGTACTTGATTTTCATCAGTTAGATGTAGAATTTGCAAATAAGCTCTGTGAAGAGTTTTATGTCTTTTAAGACGATATTTAGAGGATATAGACGTAAATAGTAAAACTTACTTTTACTATTTTATTTTTATTACAATTTTTTTTGTAATTTTAATATTATTCAGATAACTAGATTATCATAATTTGTAACTAACGCGATCAACTTCTCTGGTAGATTTAAACGTTGATTTCAGGTTCATTAGTTTCTTATGGTCTGTTAGTAATGAATATAACGTCTGTCTCATTAATAACGTGTAATTTTGTAAAATACTTATAGCGAAATATTGATATTTATTAAACTTATTGCATCAGTCAATAAAATAAATATTCATATTTTCTGCAAAAAGTGTTTATTTATAAAGCAAGTACGCATAATTCATGACGTGCTATTTATTCCTGAAAACGTATACTATTTTTAAAGTATTATATATTCATAAAGGTCTCGATCAGTCTCCCTACCGAAGGTGCGTGATAAGCAGAGGTAAAAATTTAAATTTTAAATTTCAATATATTTCATTCACTTCTTTGTATTTTAATATGAAAGCAAGTGTTAATTATAACGCTAACAAAAATTGTATAGGGTGAGTCAACGGTGCGAAAAAGTCCAATATTTCCTTTATTGCCGATAATACAAACATAAGTTTTATAAGGAAGTTGTAGGAGACCAAAATGGCTACATTTTAAAATTAGTTTGAAATATACGGGGTGATTCGTGAAAGCTGGGTGCTATAGATGTTAATTCTTTTAAATGGAACACCCTATATATTTTTGAAAATTTGAATTCTTTGTAAAATTCTCTATATTACTATATGTATAGGATAACATAGTCTAGAACTTATAGTTCTCGAGATATTTAAGAAAATTAAAAAAATAATGAATTTTTCAGCATTTTTTAATTATTATTAAATTAAACAATTTGCCTCGATATTAAATAAAAAGTGAAATAAATTATGCAGGTTATTTTAAACTAGCGTTCCTAATAAAATGAAATATTTTTTTCTTATAGGATATAAGAAGCTCCTCTGAACAGGAAAATGATTATTTTATTTCCATTTAATTGAAAAAAGCCAAACAAAATAAAATAATGAAAAATAAAATTATTGCAGGTGAAAAAACCAGGTTTCACAAACATACAAAATATACTTCAGACAATTATGAAATAAAATTCATTTCATTTATTTCATCTTCTAGTTCTTTTTCTTCTTTCTTTATTGTTAAGTTTAAACCCTCTCAAATTTTCCAATGATATAAAATGAGTCTCTTGTAGATTGGTTAAGGTGTTAAGATGCATTTAATTTTTCCCTTTCTTCTAATCGCAACGATGTGCTGAAAGACCTGTCGCTGAAAAATTTATGAACCAAATAAAATGTAAATTCTCATATATTTCCGTTTTACATTTATTACAGCGTGAGATAAAACGTTGATCGTGATAAAACGGTTTATTATTTATTCCAATATACAAAATGCACACGATAAAACGTAAAACTTTTACAGATGCTGTGGGGTTGGGGAGCGGCGGCGCCGTACGCGTGCACATTCGTGCTTCGAACAAGCAATTGCATATGATGCATGTAGAACATTGCTAGATAATACAATTTATTGCTTCCAGTTACAGAATACGGCTCATAGATTAACGTGGATAAATAGTGGAACAGTTTTCGCTGAAAATATGGATAAATAATGGTTATGCTGTCGCAGGAGTACGATAATAACCAGAGCAGCAGCGATATAATAGGATGCAATTTCCTAGAGACTTACGGTAGAGATTTTATCTGGTGTACCTTTATGGTAGGAAAATCGATGCATCTATTAGGTCTACGTGTATCAGTAGCGGCGCAAAACGTATTTTTGTGGCAGAAAATGACAATGCTGTTAATGAGCGGAAACGCACTGCACTGATGGGAACCAATAAGTTCGAAATAGGCCTGCAGGTGATATTATTTTATCAAGCTTACGAGTTTATTGACAGATCATTATTTTTGTTTATATATTATTGCCTTTCGCAAAACAAAATGATCGTTCGATATCTCTTTTCGTTTGGACGTCAGAGACTCATGAATGCTACTCTAATCTACTCTACTCTACTCCACTCCACTCTACTCTACTCTACTCTACTCCTACTTTACTCTACTCTACTCTACTCTTCTATACTCTACTCTACTCTACTCTACTCTACTCTACTCTACTCTACTCTAGTCTACTCTACTCTACTCTACTCTACTCTACTCTACTCTACTCTACTCTACTCTACTCTACTCTACTTTACTCTACTCTCTATTTAAACTATTTTACATACTTTCTCACGTAATAACCTACATTTTGCTAAATGAAGACAAATGCGTATCAAATTATTCTGTAGATTGTTGTACAATATGGTTACCGATGCTAAAAGAAGAACTTAGCAACTTGAATATCTAATCTAATCAACTTTTCTGTGAGCGTAGTAAGTATCTATGGTTATAATATAAACATTAAAATTGTGTAATTTCACGAATTACACAAGAGAAAGACTATTTAGCATTGAGAAAGGAAACAGACTAAGTTTCCGAAACGTCTGCAAAACATAATTGTTTTTATTTTATTTTAATTATATTTTATGTCAGAAAACCAACCTTTAACTGTTCCTTTGACGTAAAGTCACAGGCGTAAAGGTTATTTTTTAAATAATCCATATATTTTTCAGATTATCAGATTAATGTTCAGAAGTGTGGCCGTAAATCCCAAATAAGAACAGAAAGAAAATACAGAAAGATGCCACAAATAACTTTTAGACAATATTTATAACCTACATAAAATAAGGTTCATTTCTACAAATTTAACAGTGCGACTAACTTTAATAATTTTAGTCAACTTGCAAATTCAATTTGGTTTTGACTGATTAAATTTGAGCCCAACGAGGTAATAGGGTTATTTCATGTTAAAGAAAAACTTAAAAATACCTATCAATTTGGATAGTAGAATATGCAAGAATAATGTATTGGTAAATACCATGTCTTTATTATTTGTTAATTATTTATAAATCAATAAAAAGTATCGTCAATAATTTCAAATTTTATTAACTTCTGACGTCACGGTTTAGAACTAAATCTAGGAAGATTTGTTTTTGTTAAGAGTCTAGAGTCATTTGACACTTTTGACAGTTTGCTTTAGTTTGTGTTAGTTCATCATTTTTTACTATTATGGGGCCTAATTTCGTTAAAGCTAGCAGTGAAAATTTACCTGAAGTGAACTACGTTATGATTCAGGAATTCTTTGCGAAAAATATGGACTATTTCAGTGTCGAGTTTAAAAGCGTGAAAAATGTGAGGTTAGTTTTCTTGAGATATTTCATCTACGCTATACTGCGCATGCGTAAACATTGACGTCACGGCTGTTGGCGGGAACTTAATATTTTCAAATTACAAACCGAGTTTAAAAATACGTAGGCGCAAAAAAAATACTTTTTTTCCAAATATACAGTATTTTTAAGTGTTCCTGATTGTAAATTTAACATAAATATAAATTGTGAAATAACCCCATTATGTACAAACAGAAATTAGAATATTAATCTGAAACTTGCTAATCATTTGTTTGTAGGAAGTATGATATTCTGGAATACGCCAGACAAGTTTCAGACCACTACAAATAAGGTGCTTTGTCCAGAGTTTATATAACGAAATCCGAGAAGTTCGACGTTTCCTTGACCAAAACGGCAGCAGTGACAAAGTTATTGTTCCATTATCCTTAATTAAAATGACATTATTTGGATAAATATTAGAGGATAGAATAGAAGTACCTAAAGATTATTGGATTAGTTCACTTTTGACGTTCAGGTCATTTCTACAACCAAGAATTTTGTGCAAAAAATGTGATTTTACTTCAATAACAGTTTGATAATTTTTTTACCTCCAAATATTTTAGGAAATATCTGGAAGAAATCTGGGAAATAAAAAATCTCTAAGCGATTTTCTAAAAGAAATATATTGGACGATAAGCAAATCATAAACGAACGTACAGTAATCAAAACAAAGCAATAAAGTTAAATAAATAAATCCGAGGTGCAACATATGGCGTAAACTACAGGCCTTCAAACCTCATTGACGGACAGGAAGAACATTTTCCTCTTAGCGAGTGAATCAAAACGTAGAATCAATATTCTGTGGCACAGCAAAAAATATATCGCAGGATTTTCTTGCACGAGACTGAAGCGAAGTAGAAATGCGAAGATATGGGAATGGGGAGGAAAGCACTGAGTGGAAAATTAGGATAATAGGAACTTTGTTATGCACAGTGAAAACAGCGTATTAGGTGTGTTGTTTGGTTCACACGTGGAGAAAACTTCTTGTAGTACTTTAATGACTACTAACGCTTATCCTGCTTAGATGTATAATCAAGGAATTTCATTTAAATTGTGGTAATAATAATCTACTACATCTTGCTGACTACACCGTTTAGCGTAGGATTAAAATTATGTTATGTACAGGACCTTAAAATGGTATTAGACGAATTTTCATTGACAGTAATTTATTAAGCTTCAGTGCGTTATCGATATAAACATCTAAGAATTTTGTAGATCAGCCTTGTTCCAAAACAAAGAGTAAAATAGACAAAAACAGTTTTATTTTCGTTCTTGGAAATTTTGATACAAAAGAATCTGACTTGTGAATCCTGAATTACATCCGCATAAGTACATTTAAATTTGAAAGCGAATTGTCATCTGTAAACACGACTTTCGTTTACAACGCTCAGCAGATCATTTACAGAAAGTACACGATGTAGGGGCCCCAAAACAGAACCCTGAGGGACATCGCCACTAAAGACCAAATTATCAAAAATACTTTTCTTATCGCGACTACGCTCTATAGAGTGGCTTGAATTGCATTATAAACTCCCCCGTATTTCAATAAATTTTGAATATACCTAAAAATTGATATATTGCAAGTATTATATAATTAATTATGCTGACCAATGAGTTCCAAAGTTAGGCAGTTTCTAAATTCATGGTGCAATAACATTGGAATTTATGCCAGTGGCCGTATAAATTCCTGCAGCCAACTTTGGCCAGACACTCGCGAAATCTTTTATAAATATTTCAAATTCAGTGGATATCCATTGAAATAAACGCCAAAACATATTCTTTATAGTTTTGGCTCCATTTCAAGATCGTATAGCAGGGTGAATGTATTGTTTTTACGATTATGCAACTTTTATCTGTTCCAATACACTTGGTTTTATCTCGGAGCTCGCACCAAAGAAAAAAGTTTTCCACTTCTGGCGGTTGGTATGGGGATGAAGGTTGCCAATTTGTTTTATCGGCCCTGTTTGTTATTCCATCCGTCAAAGGAGTTATGAAAATTTATGAGGTAAATTGCCGGGATGTGGGAAGGGGTCCTTTATCCCGGATAACACTTGACACTGGAGCAAAAACGTAACCGCAAAAATTAATATTCATCACTCATTTAAATCTTTAAACACTTTTATCTTGTCTGCCGAGCCACAAATTGGGTTGGTTGGATTTGTTTTCCTGTGTATTGGTTTGCAAAAGAAACAGTTTATTTCGTTTGATTTATACTATAACTGGAAAGTTTCTTTAGCTATTAATTTCCTGATAAACCTGGGTGAACAATATAAGTTTGATATATTAACACCTAGATATAAAGTAATGCTAATGCATGCATGTATGAGCATCATGCGACAGGCGGTGCCAAAACACCATTCATTAACGACTTCAATACATCGATATTGTTAGTTAGGTCTGCACATGCCCTCATTGAAATTTATGGCTGCTAATAGTAGGATTAATTATGATATTACTTCGTACTATTCTTTTCTATTATGCGTGTTGGGCTGTTTTCATGAGGTCATACATTGCGGCGTCCAAAACATTTATTACCATAATCGTTTGAGCATATTTATGAATAAATTTACGGGACAATATGTCTAGTGAATTAACCTATCAGTTCAATGAATCTGTTCCTCCTATTTATTAATCTGCATCCAAATATTGAGCGCATTTAATCTGCACAGTGCGGCATAGACTAGAATAAAATAGAAATTTGCGCTTATACTGTTACAGTTTCTCTATCTAAGGGAGAACTGGCTGGACGCTTGCACTTTGTGTCTCACGTGGTCTCTCATGGGACGCAATCTTTTAGAGAATTCTCAGGTTGCTCACTTTAAAGCAGATATATTCTCTTTGTGCAAATGATGACCTGTGAAATTGCCTTCTTAACTCAAAGGCCGCTACGCTAAACCCGTATCTCTTTTAAATCATTTACTTAACATCCTCAATTTTTTGCCTTAGAGGCAGGACCGAAATATGAAAGGAAACTTTTTTATTTCAAATGGCCATTTTAGTTTTTACAAACAGAATATTACTAGGCTGATGGATTTTTTTTAACAAAGAACATTAATTTTATAGTAAACTTATATCTCGAATCCTTGCTCGCCCAATTGAAGGATTTTCTAGCAACACTTAAATTCTTGAGTTATTGTGTTTTAAGGAAACTTGATATTCGATTACTGAGTTAAAAATTGAAAAGTATACAGTTTTTGTTTCATGATTTCAACCTATTGGTTCTACTGTTGCGAAAATATATTTTGACTTGTAAGTCCTGCAAATCATTTCATATTTAAAGTTCAGAAAGAACAGCGTTATTGATTTATGATAAAAAGACTAATACATTTCTTATGAAAGCAGAAATATGCGGGACGCTATAATGTTTTGGAATAAAATTTGCATTAAAATGATATCTTGGGAGATGTTATTTTTTGTATTGCGAGAACCAGCATTAATTTTATAGCAGGAATAATTTTCTTCAGATTACACCCTTGATAAGACGTAATTAATTTACCTTCCTTTTAGATCTTATTTCGAGATATTATGTTTCGACTTAAGGTCTAGTACGCACACACATACCCTGCAAATGGCTCAGCTGGCTGGAATAATATCCACATTATTTATAAAGCCACCCCTAGAGCCACTATATATTATACTTTTATAAAGTAAGATTTTATCTCAACTGTTGCTGAGTTAAAAATTGCCTTCTATACAAATTTTATGCCATTACTAATGTGTGTTTTCTTTTTCATGTTGGTGCTTCTGCAGGATTGAAATGTAAGTACACGGGCATGCTCATAGGTTGCTAGCGATGCGTGATTAATTGCTTTTGATCTGTATTTGTTTGGTATTACGCTTGCTCGATTGTGTTTCCTGTAGCCACCCAGTAGGCATTACTTCCGAAACTATTATAAACGATTCATTCAGGCTGCGAATAAAAAATGAGCGAAAAAAATATGGACTACGTCCAAACATGTTTTTGAAATGTTTTTGTGGACTATTGAACATAAATGCACTAATTGTTGTATTTTGCATCTGCATGCATTAGTTCTTACCAGATTAAAGCTATTAGTTTCGTAGATTATTTTTCCCTGGCAGAAGTCATATTTTGTGTCATTCCAAAAGCCAAATTAATTCAAGCGAGGGAAATATATTATTTACAGCTTCGCTTAACATTATACCATTTTCCGAACATCCCTACCTGCGACTAGCACGTGCTACAACGTGAGCAGGTTCGACCTTGCGTAAATCCAGCTTTACAATTACCTTCCCCTTTATCGACCGTCCTCCAACCCGGCCTAGCACCGGAAACCCTTTATTTTGCATTTATAAACGGAAACTTCTTTTTACAGACACCGACAATCAACGCGTAATTATCCACGTGAGGGACGTCAACGATGAGCCACCTTATTTCATAAACAGGCCTTTGCCCATGCAAGCTGTCGTGCAGCTAAACGCACCCCCCAACACACCTGTGTTCACCCTTCAAGCGCGCGACCCCGATACGGACCACAATATTCATTATTTCATTGTCAGAGATAGGACTGGAGGCAGGTTTGAAGTGGACGAAAGGTCTGGGGTCGTGAGGACTAGAGGAACTGACCTCTTTCAACTCGACATGGAGTATGTTTTGTATGTCAAAGCGGAGGATCAGAACGGTAGAGTTGATGACAGGAGATTCCAGTCGACGCCCGAAGAAAGGCTGTCTATTGTCGGTGGGAAGAGAGCACCCCAGTTCTACATGCCTAGTTATGAGGCGGAAATACCAGAGAACCAGAAAAAGGACTCCGAGTTAGTATATTATTTTACTATTATTTTTTTTTACTTTTTCTGCTAACCTTCACATGGGAACCACATCGAATATAAAAAAAATGTGGGTTTACTCGTGTTCCTCAAGTCAGTTTATAATACTATAATCACCTATAAGCAATCAGTGTGCAAGTACACATAAGGGGTAGTGAGCCATTAATACTATATTAGCCCATACGTACACTTTCTCGTTTACCTTCCCATCCAACCTGAATTCGTTATTATTTTCCCCCAACTCATTTCGCTGAAAATGGACGCCGTGGCAGCGGATTTTGCCTACCTAAATTATGGAGTAGTTAAATTCGTGCAAATATGAATTATTTTTTGTAAGTTTAATTAGTAGTACCCATAAACTGTCTTGAAGGAATGTCACACAGAAACAAAAGCTTATTGGTAATGGGTTTTGTTAATCAGTTAGCGTCAACAATCAATATGTTGTTTTGCAGAATTTTAATTGCAGGGATTATCCTTAAGCCTTGCAAAGAAAAACTTAATACAGAATAGGTAGCAGAAAATACAGCGCTTTGGAGATGGGAAATACCGCTAATACCACTCCTTCTCAGGAACGTGATATTTGAGCAACGTAGAAAATTATAATATTCTCAATTTTGTAATATTTTAATCAAAATGATAGACTTGCGATTGGCATTATCCTGCGGCAGGACTA
The DNA here is from genome assembly GCA_963680705.1 of Rhagium mordax. NCBI lineage: Eukaryota > Metazoa > Arthropoda > Insecta > Coleoptera > Cerambycidae > Rhagium > Rhagium mordax. The sequence continues at coordinate 93,674,920 of OY796658.1, read as the reverse complement.
TAAGTTTAACGAAGCCAAATCTTTTAAAGTAAATTAAATCAAATATAGCAGAAGTACAAAATTTATTTTCATCTATAATATTTTTTCAAATTTCAAGAATTTTTGTGTCAGAATACACATGCACCGTTGTAATAAAAATGCAGTTAAAATAATCCGGAAATTAGAAGGAAGTTAAACCCTGCGATTCGCTTTAAGCTAGTTAAAAGTAAACTTTTTCCACGCTGCATGTGTTTCGGACAACACACATGAAACGAGAATATTAATTCTTGTTATAATCCTGCAGGAAAATCAGTTTTGTTTTAATTGCAATAAGACCAGCACAACAAAGTTGTAATTAGCTGCCAGAATCATGAACGTTCTGCTTATACGTTTGTGTATACCTACGAGTTATACATATTTGAAGATTAGTCGTTTAGTGCTTCCGCTTACGATATTTAATTGCCCGTTAGCAGTGGAACGCTAAAGTTATTCGATTATTTATTTGTTTTTATTTACTAACGGCAGGCTTAGTTTTGAATTAACCTCGTTACTAGTGGAGGGAAGTTAGAATTTTAAAGTTCGGGAAGTTTAAATTTTATTTTGTTTTGTGTTTTATACATGCAAATGAGTCGGAAACCAAAAGAATTAGCAAAATCAGGTTGGGGCTTCGCGAGAAAGGCGCATAAAAGTGCATTTTTGATGCATTTCGAGTGCTTCGCTACACCATTTTTTAAATATCTCCAGCTCTATTGGTCGTAGAAAAATTTAAAAAAAACTAAAATAAGCGTAAATGAATAGCTTATCAAACTGTTCGGGTATAGTTAGGTACATTAAAAGTTCATCCTAACCTCAAAAAAATCCAAGTTTCTTAGGTTATTTCTTTTTTTACTAATAATGCAATAAGTGGGATAAAAATCGTCTGATCTTTACGAAAATTGGCGAAAATATGTATTTTTATGCTATAAATACGTGATTAACAATTAAACATTTTCAAAAAAAAATTAAAACGCTTGCCATTTAATGCAAAATAGTCGTAGGGTAAACTTTTTTTTTAAAGAGTAGGTCATTTTATGTACTTTTTTGTGAACATATACCAGAATCGGTTTATCAAATTAAAATGGCGTTTTCAATTATTTTACATGTATTTTTGTTATCAATAAACGAATCAAATAACGTTCCTTTTAATTTTTTAGCATCATATCAGTAAAGGCGAAATCCTTTGCCGACCGAGAAATTCGATACACGTTAAAAGCTCAAGGTCAAGGAGCAGGCACCTTCAATATCGGCCCTACATCCGGAATTGTCAAATTGGCGAAAGAATTGGATTTCGAAGATTTAAGGCAACCTCATGTATATTCACTAGTCGTCACCGCCACTGAGGATTCCGGCGGATTCTCAACATCAGTGGAGGTAATACGTGTTTCAATATATTTATTCCATTGCAAATAATTCACATACAAATATATTTTTTCAGCTCACTATTCGAGTGACTGACGTGAACGACAACGCCCCCAAATTCGAGCTGCCCGACTACCAAGCGCACAACGTAGACGAAGACATCCCCGCAGGCACCAGCATAATGAAAGTAAAAGCCATGGACGCGGATAGCGGCACGAACGCCGAAATTGAATACTTAGTTTCTGACGACCACTTCAGCGTGGACCCGAGCGGCATAATTTCGAACAATAAACAATTGGACGCTGACAACAACAACGCTTACTACGAGTTTGTGGTTACGGCAAAGGATAAGGGTGAACCGTCGAAGACTGGAACGGCGACCGTTCGAGTGTACACCAAGAACAAGAACGACGAGGAGCCAAAATTCTCGCAGCAAGTGTATACGCCTAACGTTGACGAGAATGCTGGGCCCAACACTTTGGTTACAACTGTGGTAGCTTCCGACAAAGATGGCGATAACGTTAGGTTTGGGTTTGTCGGAGGAGGCACTAGCTCCGGACAGTTCGTTATCGAGGAAATAACCGGTGTCATAAGATTGCATAGCAAAGCTATATCTTTGGATCGTGACAAGTACGAGTTGAATGTGACCGCCATGGACGATGGCGCGTGTTGTGTCAACGGGGATGCCACAATTCACACCAGCACTGCTGTGGTGGTGGTGTTCATCACCGACGTAAACGACAACAAGCCAATTTTCAAAGATTGCGGAACTTACTATCCAAAAGTTGAGGAGGGTGCCCCCAACGGGTCGCCTGTTATCAAAGTGCATGCCACAGATGAAGACAAAGGTGTGAACGGCCAAGTAAAGTATTCTATTGTACAGCAGCCTAACCAAAAAGGGACCAAATTTACCGTTGACGAGGAGACTGGAGAGGTATCCACTAATAAAGTGTTCGACAGAGAGGGAGATGACGGAAAGTTCGTGTCAGTTACCGTGAAAGCTACAGATCAAGGTGAACCGTCTTTGGAGGGGGTCTGCTCGTTTACTGTGGAAATTACAGATGTGAATGATAATCCACCACTTTTTGACAGACAGGTATGTGGAAAGCATTTTAAATTTGCCTATATATAAAAATTCCGGTCACATTAATAAAGACAATTTTATGAAAATTATTCTCTCGTCTTCCCAATATCAAAATTTTCTGTTTGAGATACCTCCTTATTCTCTAAACCGTTTTATTTTGATTCCATTAATAAATGGCTTCGTCTTTTATTCAAATTAGCGTATACCTTCGAAAGAACGTCTAATGTCAAAGTAAACATCTTGAAAAAGGAAGAATAAAAATCTGCAATGATTGATGTGCCTTCGGATGTGTACGATCAGGATCATTTCCCTCTAAATTTGAAATTGATGGCAGCGATGTATATTTTCGTTTGAATTTATCATATCAAAAGACAGAGGTAATGAAAATGGCGTTTTAAGAATTCGTGATTTATTAGATGAAATAATAATAGATGAAATTTAAATACCTTTTACACAGAAAATATTTTGTACAAAAAGTAAAGTACAAGACAATTGTAACGAAAATTGTGCAAATTATTGCTTTTCTGCTTCTTAAAGGAAATACGAGTGGCCTGAAGTTTATTTCCTTCCTCGACTCCCTTCTATATGACTTGGAATATGTTTCTTCATATTTGAATATTAAATGTGCCTTATTGTTAATATGTTTTTTGTTTTAAGAAATATGTCGAAAACGTGAAGCAAGACGCAAGCATAGGAACAAACATCCTGCGCGTGTCTGCCTCCGACGAAGACGCAGACAACAACGGCGCCATACTGTACACTTTAAATGCCGGTTCCAACGCGGCAGACCTCGAGTATTTCGAAATTCAGCCCGAATCGGGGTGGATAGTGTTGAAGAAACCGTTGGACGTAAGTATGCAATAATAATCGCGAGGCGCGGTAGGAAAAAGCTAGACAGAAAAAGTGTGGATGGGTGAGAGTATGAGACTTGACGTTTCAGCATCCAGGATTGGGCTTGGAGGGCCGTCGACCTAGGTACGACTGGACATAGCTGCTTCTTTCTTCATCATTTTCAGCGCACCTTACTTTGAGTTGCTCTGTTCGATCTGTATCAGATCGACTGCACTGATCTATAAACTTTTATTCAATAAGTTTGTTTATACGGCACACCTTGCATAAACACCAGTACTGAAGGTACTTTGTGTTTCAGTTTATTTTTATGATATATCAGACCCGGCGACATTTTAAGATTGTTTTGATTTTTGGTGAAAGGCCAGAGGCATGCAAAACGGAAAAATATACGATCCGAATATGCAAAGTTTTCATGTGTTTACTTTTGTAACAATTTTAAAGAAAGTGTATGTTTTAGGATTTTCGTTTCCATAAATCAAATATGAGGACACGTAAAACTTATTTTTGACAATTTTGGCAAATATTGAGAGGAATCAACGTTTACATTGCCATGGTGTTGCGATTAAGAATTGCCACCAGGTAACTGATGACATAAACCGTTTTTTATGCTAAAGTTAAAGTCTTAGTTCATTTACACTTGTGATCATATTTCGACCGTAAGTCGTATTTTCACAAGGACTTCTGTTAGGAAAAAGATCAAAGTAGGTACGTAAAATAATTTTCTTGGTAAGTACTATTATTATTTTGGGAAAGAACGTGTCTTGGTTATTATTTATAGCCTAATAAAACCAAAATTTGTTTTTCTTTTCCTTGACAAAATATTAAAACAACAAAAAAATCCCATAGAATCGTCGAAGGTTTAGTCGAAAATATTTTTAAAATAAAAATTAGGTTAAGGACTTAGTTATTTTATCGCATATTTTAATTTAAAGCCGTGTTCTTATATTTGATTTTTAAAAAAAAGCAAATCAAGCAATAACTATTGGCTAACTTTATCTTGAACTAAAAAAATAATATCAATGAATGATTTAGCCTTTTATGTTTTTCCATATAAAGCTATAAAAAAATAATAAAGGATTGTAGCTTCTAGCATTCATGATCTTGAAATGTGGTCGTGCCTAGCACATACTCAGTTACCCTTTTACTATATTTTGGAGTAGCAAGGAGCGCTGTTTTGTTTTTGAAGCCAGGTGCTACTTCAGTCGACTTTTTGCCGCCGTCCGGATGATTTTTTTCACAGACAATGGTGGCCTAATGTTTTTAATGATGATTTTTGAGCCTGTGATGTGATTTTTGAGTGACTTTTTTGCAGGAGGATCGTAACTAACCGACTTTATTAGCTAACATTTTGGTCAGGAGTGTCGCAGGAGGGCGGTTTTTGAAACCCGGGGGGGCGACGTGACCTCTTGCGGCACTTCGAGACATTGTGACATTTTTAACCTGTGTATGGGGCGGCGTACTAACAAAAAAACTAACTGAAACGTCCATCGGTTTTTGAAGGTCGTTTACCAAAGGAGATTTAGACTTTTTGCACATCCTTGCTCCCGCCCCGCCCTCACGTGTTTTTGAAACTTTTTTTGCATGACATTGCCTGCTTAAAAAGTTTTCTTTTATATATTGTTATGTGTACATCTAGTCAGATGGCCTTCTAAATTCAGTTAATCACACGAAACATTATCTGCATCATCAATAGATTCAATAGATACCGTAAGTAAGGACGTGCAATAGAACCCATACTAAATTTCTTCTTACTAAAAAAATTACTAAGGTATTTAGGAAAAAGTGCAGGAAAAGCGACTTGGTGTGTTATTAACTATTTCTAATACATAACAACATCTAGTTTCATTAAATTTAATACTAATACCTCAGAAAAGTTTGAAAGTGATCCGGAGCTATTTTATATAAAGTTAAACTTTGTCATATACACTCATATTGTTAGCCACAACAACTTTCATAGGTTTCAATTAATCCTATTAGTAGAAAATAGAATTATCTATTTAAAATAATGTAGAATCAAGGAATTGAGAAAGTTATGATCTCAAGGATCAATCTTTTTTTTACCTTTGAAATTGTCTAATTGAAATTAATTTTGAATTTCACACACATTGCCACTTGGGGCTATAAGATCGTCACCGACAAATAGTTTCTTTTAATACTGTGATTGAAAATCTTTATCAGGATCAGTTCAAGTTAAAATACAGAAGAATTGGAACATTTTTGAACAAGGAATTTAGAATCTAGACATTCTTACTCTAAGAAATATTTTTAAGGCCGATACTGCATGCTGCTTTATATACCAATAGTAGATAAGTAATGAGAGAGCTGAGTGATTCGGATTTTGTGTTCATGTTCATGTTCAAGGTCAAGGTCCTATGGTATTGCTTAGCAATACCATAGATGATGAGGGCAATAGATGAGGGCAATTTTTACGTGTTAAACGAGAGCAATATCATAGATGAGGGTAATTTTTTATTTATACCATAGATGAGGGTAAAAAATTACCTTGACCTTAAACATGAACATGAACACAAGATCTGAATCACTCAGCTCTCTCATTACCTATCTACTACCAATGATTGTATATTAGCAATGAAGAGATCATTATTTCTGATCACCAAATTGACCAATTTGAACAAGTATCACCATTCGGTCACTTGTCATAAAATTAGCTTCTTATTCATTATTATAGAGGAATTCGTGGCGATAATAGTAAAATAATCCATCAATTGAGCAAAGAAATGCATAGGAAGATCAATAATACTTTGCTTGAAATTTTTATAGTTGAAACTAAACGACATTCTAACATTTCTAACCAAGTCTTAATAGTCGTAAAAATATAATAGTAGGTTCACTAGACTAGATAATTATGAGCATGTATGACAAAAGATAATTATACATGAATGAGTTCCGAAAATTCTCTTTACCAGTAGTAGTTGACCTTTTTGAACATCTAATGTGGCCTACTGACGGGTGTCGTTTTTTTAATTTATTTTTATTTAATTGCACTTTTTTCTGTTGTTCACCGTAACCACCGTCCATGGAAACAGGGATGTTATCCAGTAAGTAAAATGGTACCAGTACATAAGTACCGCTATACAAGAAAGTAGATATGCTGTAGATAGACAGCCCCTGACCGCAACCGGTGGCAATAATTTGTAAAAGTGAACTTTCAAAAAATATCCTTACTGTCACTATATACGTTTTTTTAGACTGTGTTTTGGCGAATTATTTACGCAAAAGCACTCCTAATATTTTACTTTTTTTTTGGTTATATGCTGTGCATATTTTTTTACTTACATTAGAATGCTTTTATAAACAACCGGCAATAAAATTTAGTGTATGTAAATATATTTTATAATGCCATTGTAATAAAACATTTGATTCCATTCCCCTATTTTTTATTTTATTTTGCTGATATGCTTAGGTCTTAGCTTTAATTATTTAATTTTCTTCATTAGATGAGGTATATGTATATAAAAAAATTGTTTGTAAAAATATAGTACGTTTCTACCCACTTACACTTACAGACTATATTGCTGCTGAGAAGAATCAGCATTAAGAAGTTCAACTGAGGCGGATATTATTAAACCAGTGTATTTGTCGCTAAATTTCATTGACTCAATTAGATTTGTCCAACAGGAATCTAGTAAAATACCTTCTGCATCAGTTCTCCAAGATAACTCCGTCTTCGATAAAGTAACAACCAAATTGAAAACAAAATTTTTTTCAGACAGTCAAAAAGGTAAATATGTTTATTTATTTCCCACTAGTGTTTATGCGTTAATTTTAACCAAAACACAGTCACAAAATTACAATGTCCACCGTACATGTTTTGGTGGCCATTCTCCAAATAAATTTTTTGCTCTTGAGTTGTTCTGTTGTGTGATTGAGTTACAATTATTATATATTTTTTTGGTTCGCTAATTTCGTTGATTGAGTGTGTTCTGTTTGGTTTGTCCCATGTACCTGACCTGACCGTGCCCGTGTTGTTATATAGCGAGACAGGTACCGTCTGCGCGTGCGCGCTTCTGATAGAGGCGACCCACCATCCTACGCGGACGTGGACATAGAGTTAGACGTCGTTGACAGAAACAATAAGCCACCACTATGGGATGATGCCACGTACGGCCCCATTCACATCAGAGAAAATGTCACAGTGGGTACTGTAGTGACTTCTGTGAAGGCCAGGTTGGTATCGTCGAGGAGGCGTCGACGGGCGACGACCGCAGTCCCGCGGCTCGTGGGCGGGGGGTCGCGGGGGACCAAGCTCGGGACCGCGGTCTGCCATAGGAAGTCCATACTACCAGACCATGATCCATTGTTCCATGTTTTATGTACGCTCATTCGGAGTCATCGTTTATCATCTCCAAAGCACTTCTGCCCCCCATACTGCAAGGCCTTTTTGTATTGGCATTTCTCCTTTTTCTGTTGGGTGAATTTTTCTGTTTCCGAAAATTCACGCAAAGACGTATTGGGGTGGTGGAACGTTTTGGGAGTGATAAGCGCCGTTGGCCCACTTTACTTTGAGTATCCACTTTATTCGTAATATTGGTGTACTGTTCCCGCGCGCTCTCCAGCGTGAGACCTACAAGCTGGAGGCCACCGCCCAAGACAAAGGCTACCCTCCCCTGTCCCGATCCGTGGAGGTCCAGATAGACGTTGTGGACCGCGCGAACAACCCCCCCGTCTGGGACCACACAGTGTACGGCCCCATCTTCATCCGGGAAAACTTCCCGGTGGGGGCCAAGGTGGTGTCAGTAAAGGCCAGGTCTGTGCCTCAGTACCACTGTCGTACTCATACCGTCTATCAGTATTAATAAAATCAGTGTGGTGTTGTCGTGTAGCAGCACGCAGCTGCACGGCGCATCTCGTCTGTTTGTGCACGCTTTACCCAACAAGTCAGGGCCAGCACGTGCCCTAGAGTCAGAGAACGATCAAATACGAACAAATTCCTCCAGAATTATCCACAATCTAGAATAGTCTTTTTTAACTACAGTTTATTTAAATCAGGAACTTTTGTTGCAATTTATGACATTTTTTTGTACTCAGGGTTTATTTTATTAGTTACAATGTATAAAGAACCATTTAGTTAAAAGTTGAGGAAATTATGGGACGCTCAAAGGAAAACGCAGTAAAAATAACCAAACTCTAAACTCCTAGAAGGAGTTTTCATTCAAATTATTAATTTGATATAGCTAATAAATGCTTTTAGGTTTTAAAAAAGTTTTCTATTGGTTTCCTACCAAGAATATCAAATCTAAATTTAAATTCATTCATATTGAGATCTAAATCTTCTATAAGCTGATCTAATTGGGGGTTGAGAAATTTCTTTTCAGTTTTATCAATCCGAGCAATTCCTGATTTTTTTTTGTAAGCAGGACATGTTCCATGCTGTTATTGACCAACAGAAATAAAATGCTCTAGGAACTTTAGTAAACAACCGACTAAGATTTTTATTAACTTTCTGTGAATAATGTTGAAGGAATTTGAACCAAAGAATACGTCATCATCATACAATTGTGTCGCTCCTAGTCCCGTAGCTCTGGGTGTGTAGTCCTCCTGATTAACCCGAAATTACTCCTACCCCAAAGCTGAATGCTGTTGAAGCCTGCACCACACGCATTAACTCACAAAGCTTGGGGCAAAGGGTCAAAGCAACACCTTTAACAGCATTCAGTGCCTTTCACCCTCACCCACATCAACCCCCTCATTATTTAGATTTTAGTAAAAGTTCAACTAAGATTTTTGGAACCCTCTAACGAGCAATTACTGCATTTCTAACTACACTGTCGGTGGCTCTTAACTGATACGAAACGATTCCTGTACACCGGAGTCGAGGTATTGATTTTGTGATTCCGTTAAGTTCCACTGGCTTTGCATAGATGGCACTGGTTGCTCTAGATGGCAAGCAATACAGCTACCTACTAATAATTGGCAAGTAATCACAAGAATACTAAATTTTTTCAACAAATCGTGGAGGTATTCAGAAAATAGACACTTTGGCATCCATATTTTTTTTGCATGTTCGTCTGTAGAATTTTTAGACGAATTTTAAGTTTAAGTCATAGAATTTGGATGCCTTGTGTCTCTAGAATAGTTCTTTTGATGGTTGCATGTACCAAATATTTTTTTGGGTCAGACAGTGATTGAATATTATGCTCAGTTATTAAGAAATGTTTTGGGAAATATTCTTTCCAACTTTTGCCTTATCGCTTATTTCTTTTGGGATTTTTGTAATCTTACAGCCATAATAATCAATCACACAAAAGTGTCTTGAGCCGTTCGCGAATTTTGCATGTGGCTGATATATATTTTTGTAAGCCATGTATTTTGGAACCAATTTTGCTTTTTGATCGCCATACACGTGATAGATTTTTAATAGCGCTTAGCAGCGCTGCGTATCACGCGGCACGATTTTTCTTCAATTTTTTCTGCCTAGCTCGGGTATCGAAAACAACCCAACAGTTTTCTACCGGTTGATGCCAGGTTCCACAGCTCAAACCAACAAGTTCCACACGTTTTACCTGCAGCAAAGGCCAGACAATGGCTTCACGTGGGCCGATATCAAGGTTAACCATCCGTTGGACTACGAAACTATTAAGGAGTATAATTTGACTATTCGCGTGGAGGTAAGGTGACGACGCAGACGACTAAGGTAACGAGGAACCTTAGCTGTAGCAGTCTTTAACATTATAACTGTTTATATTGTCTAAATAAAATGAACGTAAATGCTATTTCCTCCTCAGATTTGTTTTCCTCCTTTAGCTAATCATCTGAATCAAATGCCCAAAACAATTTGCTTTGGTATCACTGCTTACCTCGACTAAGCCTTATGGAAATTTAGAATGGAATAGAAAAATTTTACCACTGCCATTTGCTTCTAACATTTTACTGTCTCTTTTTAAAACGTTCGATCGGGTCCCACGTTGGGCGCCAATTTGTTACTATAAAAAAATATATAGTCTTCAATAGCTCTCATCTAAAGACCTAAAGTTTGTTTTCTTCAATTATACGTTCCATTTCATTAACTTCTTCTTCTAACGGATTACCACTTAAAGGAACATTTTTGGGTGAACTATTGAAGAAGCCTTTACCAACTACTTAGATTTTCTAGTCTTAAAGATATAATTTACCTTATTTTATCGATTCATTGATAAAACTTCTGTTCTTATTTTCCATATCGTACAAATTGTAGATTCAGTCAATCCCATTTATTTGCCAATGTCACAAGCAAAAATGGAATAGCTTAAATTGTCGGCTAAAACGCACATACATATTTAACCAACTATAATGAGTGTCGGCGAGATCGGTGAATAGTAAATTAAATCGTCGCCCTTGTGTCACTACTCACACATACAGTGTTGATACTTTAGCCCCTCTTTGTCACTCGCTTTAAGACAGCTTACCTCAGGAAGCGCCATTAAATTCCTTCCCACAAAAGGAATCGACTTTAGCCCTAATTATATCAGAAGATTATAGATTATCCATTAATCCTCGTCTTATCAACGAACTAAATTTGAACAGGTGTGTGTACGTCAAGGTTCCTCGTTACCGATATCAGGATACGTGGTTAAACGTTATCGTTTCAGAACAACGGCGCCCAACAGCTAGCTTCCGAGGCCACCGTGTATATTCAATTAGAAGACGTTAATGATGAGATCCCTTTGTTTACCGAAAGAGAACAGGAAACCGTCCTGGAGGGTGAACCTATCGGAACAAAAGTTACTCAAGTTAATGCGATTGACAAAGACGGAACGTTCCCAAATAATCAAGTAAGTATAACTAGTTTAGTTTGCTAATATAATGTGTCGGGTACTATCTGGCAAATGGATATTGATGGAGGTTGGATTTGATTGGCTGATGCGCCGTTAGATAATCCGGAGACTCAATCAGTGTGAGTGATTTTCATAAAATGCCAGTAGAGAGAGCCTGGGGGATAATTGATTTCTAAGTAAGCTCTTCTTTCGGTTGTTAACTAGCTGCTATTAATGTTATTGCTAAGTGCTAGTTAAAAAGATTTAAATCTAAAATATAACTACTCCACAATTGGAAAAACATGCAGAGGAAGACGAAAAACATTTTTTTTAATTTTCATTTTGCAGTTATCTAAATATTTACCATCACTCCTCTCACAAATCCTCCCTTGGAGTGGTTACCTAGCATCTCGTAATAATGCCACTACAAAAAACGAAAACGATTTTCATCTACTTAAGCACCTTATTCTCTTAGTTTAATGGCAACCCTTGCTTGGCTAACTGCGCCTTCAACCCTCATTAACACTGTTGAATTTTGCAGGTGTACTACTTCATTGTGGACTCGCCCCGTAACGAGGGAAAAGATTTCTTTGAAATTAACAAGGAAACCGGCGAAGTGTTTACGAAAGTAGTTTTCGACAGAGAAAAGCAGGGAGCTTACGCGTTGGAAATTGAAGCTAGGGATGGTGCGCCTTCGGCCAGGCCGAATAGCGACAACGAGCCCAATTCCGGTAAGTCGATTTTGAAAATAATAGTTTATATATTGTGTGCAGTCACCAATAAATGTTTTTTTATGTGTACTTTTATATATAGTGTGCCTGTTTTAATCTCTGGATTATGAACAAATATATATTAAAATTTACTCGCAAAATTCTTTCTAATTTCCTCATTCATTGGGTCAATATTAAATTAATAATATTATCGTCAGTTATTTGTTCTTACAGTTTAGCAATTTATTCAGTAAATATTGATTGAATTATTTTAATCAAGTGAATGTGGCGACAGATTATTAAACGGAACAAACAATCAAAATATATATTACATTGTTGCTGCTTAGGTAAATAATTTTGAATTAAACTTTCTGATTATTTCAATTCGTATTTGATATTAAAATTGAAAATCTTGCTAATAAAATATAGGCACAGGATTAATTTTGAAATGAATGTTCGAAAATAATTTATATTATTTAGATGAGACAAACCTAAATTCTTCATAACTCTTTTCTTTAAAAATGCAGGCTTTTATCCTCTGACAATTAAAGAGCGAGGAGCAACAAAAGTACTTTAGAGCTAAGCTTAATAAAGAATCGTGTCGATTTTAATTATAAGAGTTTACATCGTTTTCCTAATAAGATATTGATTTTTTTTGTACTAATTGTCGTTGTTTGAGACGCTCTCATGAAATTAATAAAAGCAGCAAAGCTTTTAGGGAAAATTTGAATAGATAATGAGGGTACTAAAAACAATTGCGTTGTATATAAATTCTGTAATCGATATTTAACAGAAAATGTCACAATTTTTTCTTTAATTTTTCCAACAATACCTAATACACTGTAAGGGCTCTTTGTCTACTACCTTAAACACCTACTTACATGTCTTAATGCATATACCGTACAATGTATGTAGAAATAACGTTTGATTTTATATTAAATTAATTTGGAAGGGAGTTTTAAATCTAAAAAATGTTATACAAAACGTTTCGAACCAATTAAATTACGACTTCAGTAAAGTGTATTACAGACAGTTTAATACTTTAATTTGGGTAAATTACAAAAGTGCAAAATATACTTTAATTTAATTTTTTGGACTGCACTAAAGAAATCGGCGTGGTGCCGGCGCCTTCGCCATAAATTAAAATTTTACCAAACCTTAATTTTAATGTTTTTTCTTGCATTTTTCTAACCTGTTAAGAGACAACATATGTTCGTGTGTTTCTGTATTTCACAATGTATAGTTAATGTATATATTTTATGAAAGGCACTTAGCAGCACCCTGCGAGGCTAAGGAAGCCGGTATCTATTGGAATAATTAGGCTCTTAAAAACAAAGGAGAATATAACTTTTTTTATACAGAAACTTTCAAGTGATATTATCGAATCAGCTTACTAAGTAAGTCGATGGCTAATAGTACTAAAAGCTTTTTAATGTTGGGATTAAATTACCTCATTTTTTACCAAGATTACCGCAACGCCTTGATGAAATTTTGAACTATTTTCTATATTAAAGTAGCTTTAATTTTCGTTCATTAGACACGGCGCATTTTTTATATCATTTCGACGTATCATTACTTACATAGCCATCAGAATGTATTCTATGAAAAACAAAAACCAGCTTTACAAATACGGTGTGCTGTTTTTTCCTATTATTCCAATAGTATACAAATACAAATAAGGTATTGTAAACACCAGAGTAGAATGTTATTTAAATAAATATTCATATACTATCAACCACAAATATAAAGTTTCCAAGTTGTTTTACGCTCTCCAATATTTGTTTATTGGTTTTGTTAATTGAGCGAAACATTCAGCTCGAGGTTTGGTTTTATTCTCTGGAAACGATGTTTTTTGTTCGTTTTAAAGTGATGTAAAAAGAAAGCTAATAAATGTATCTCATCAAAGGGAAAAATCAGTAATAGAAATTTTTATTTATACAAGAAATCACACAGTATAATATTATATGATTTAATGATTCTTCTTCTTCTGCTAGTTGCCGATTAGATTAATCGGCAACTAGCAGAAGAAGAAGAATCATAAAGAAACATAAATTATTACGTACCTGCAAAGACAGCGTGTCAATTCGTACTAACTAGATACCTGCCTATTGCTGACATTACCATGTTTGTAATTCTGAGTTTTGTTTATTCGGGGCATAATTTCTGATTCTGTTTAACAGTGCCAAATATTTAACTCCACTCATAGCACAGCCAGTGGCGGCCTGCGAAATTTAGAGTAGTCATATATTAGCATTCACTCATATGCGCGAAGAAATGTTGAAAAATATCCACAACTTCTTTTTCTAAAATTCGCAAGAAGAAGCGAGCAATAAATTTTGATTTATTAATTTGTAGAGTTGAATATTTTGATTTTTTGGCGTTTTGGCCATTTTATCGCAGCCTCCTTCTGAAACCAATCAAGACCAATCATCAGCTCTGCGGGGATCTTAGTCCCAAAATAATTTATTGGGAAAAAATTTGCTAAAAAACATTAGGGAAGCTAATTTTTTTATTGATTTTCACAATTTTTACGTCGTCAGACAATTGTTTCAAAAAATTCTTGGGAACAGAGAAAAATAAGATGAATCTAATGCCGTAAACTGCAGTTCGATATCTCATTCCGTTGGAAAGATAGAGTCTTTAAATGCTACGGATTATTAAAATTCAGAGCCTTTTAAATGCTACAGACTAGTCCAGTAGATAGAGAGTAATATAGTGAATAGAATGGCACAAACTACGTTTCAATATCTCATTCCATTAGGAAGATAGAGCCTTTTAAATGATACGAATTATTCGGATTATTAAAAACCGCACAAAAAAATTTGTAACGAGAGAAAACCTCCTTCGAAAATTCTCAAAAAACTCATCCAAATAGAGAGAAATATGGCGAATAGAATGGCGCAAACCGCAATATCTCATTCCATTAGAAAGATAGGGCCTTTTAAATCCTACGGGTTATTAAAATCCAGTATATCGTCGCACAAAAAAATTTGTAAAGAGAGAAAACATTCTTCGAAAATTTTCAAAAAATTCATACAGATAAAGAAAAATGAATCCAATTTATTAATTATGAATTAGCTAGTTGAAAATAGAAATGAACTTGGCGTTTGTATGTGAAACGTTAAATTTGCAATGTTGATGCAACATTATATTTGCAATGTTATTTCAACGTTATATTTGCAATGTTGATGCAACATTATATTTGCAATGTTATTTCAACGTTATATTTGCAATGTTGATGTAACACTAAATTTTCAATGTTCTTTCAACGTTATATTTGCAATGCTAATGCAACATTAGATTTGCAATGTTATTTAAACGTTATATTTGCAATGTTGCTGCAACATTATATTTGTAATGTTATTTCAATGTTATAGTTGCAATGTTAATGTAACATTAGATTTGTAATGTTATTTCAACGTTATATTTGAAATGTTAATGTAACATTATATTTGCAATGTTATTTTAACGTTACATTTGAAATGTTAATGTAACATTAAATTTGTAATGTTATTACAACGTTATATTTGAAATGATAATGTAACATTAGATTTGTAATGTTATTTCAACGTTATATTTGCAATGTTAATATGACATTAGATTTGTAAATGTATTTCAACGTTATATTTGCAATGTTAATGTAGCATTAGATTTGTAATGAAATGCGGCGATGATTTGTAATATACAATAACTCGTTCTTTATTTTTTACCCTAAATATTTGCACCAATTTTATATAATAACTGGTAATTCTGACTGTAACGTCTTTTCAGAATATGAGGAAGTTTTAATGGAAAATGAAAAATAAAAAAGTAAATTCCGTTATAATAGTCAAACAAACGTCACCGTTTAAACACCAAAACCTCGTATAATTTTCGTTTAAGAGATCGTATCTTTAAAGGACGCGACAGTAAATTAATTTAAGCTCTGCCAACAGTTACCGTGAATAATTGATAAGGTATTCCATTTAACTGTTATTGCGTCATCTATCCATAACTTCCACCCAATAAACTTTATACGGCTGTATCCTCAGGGTGAAATAAAAAGCAATAAAACGACGATAAAGACTACTTTGTCGGCGATGTTACTCGTCCGTTTATCTATTCGTTACTACAACACCTAGCGGTGAGTTTCACGAGAAATAAATTGATTTCGACCCATCAAAAAAGTTTTCTGTTATATATTTAAGCCGTCTTATTCTACCAGAAACGTGTAAGCGTCAAAGACTAATTAGGGTCATGGAGGAACATTTCTCAGGAGCAACCTTAAGAATTCCCTTTTTTCCCTAATTTATGTGACAACGGATTACTGTCACAGCAGCTTTTAGTTTGGCAAGCAACAAGTTAAATTAGGCGTAACCACCACATTCGTACGATAAAATACACTCAGCTTTAATGTAGCTACAAAGCGCACGTTCTCGTGAAGTTGTCAATACTTGTGAAGCCTTGAAATTGGCCTAAGTCGACTTGAACAAGCAGATTTTTTATTCGCATAGAGGATTTCGAAAGCTTTCAGAACTGACTGACTTTAAGGTTTATTTTATTCAATGACGGGGGATAGTGCTGAATCGGTGAATAGACCGGAACCGGAATAGAGATTATTTATATACCTATATGTGCATTTTTGCTTTACTAACTTGAAAGGGCCAATTCGGCTTCACTATGATAGATTAAAATATAATTATTAATGTTACTTTCACCAATATTAACCTTCATCAGGATTGTTGTTAATAGACACGTGCCATGGGGCAATTTAATAAAAAAATATTCTCTTCTATCATAGGAAATTTATTTTCGTCCGGTAACTACCACGATTTTCTCTTGACTTTGTTGGCAACAAATTGGAACTTACCAACATCAGAGACGGAAGACACGAAATTTACCTTCTTAACTATTTTCACCGTCCCCACTCAAGATTTTCAATAGACCTCAAACCGCTAGAAGTGCACCCTTGTTCACTTCGTTTCTGTGGTGCGATTCCACTTTGCCTATCAAAATAAAGTCATGGTCGGCTTCGCCTCTTTCAACAAACTCGGTCGTTCAGCAGAAGACCATTTTGCGAGCTTAAATCAATAACTATTTTGTGTTTGGCCCTAACTAACAGGTCTCTCAAAGCTTTAATGGTACCTAGAAAAGGTGCTGCGTGTTTTAACGACTTCCTAATTATCTTGTTCACTTAAATTTTTTTTAGAAGTAGCCAATAATTAAAATTTTCGTATGCCACAAATTTCATAATTTACAAGGCCAAAGTTCGTGATTCCGCCTTCCGAAAGTTTTACTTTTTGACGTTCTTTATAACCCCCTCGTTTGAGACGACGCTCGTTAAACGACATGATCCATTTGCCCTTACTCTACGTCTTTGCTACTATAAAGATGTTAATAAAAGCAATTTTAATCTTGGTATAACATGAACAAATATAACTTAGCATATATCCACGTCAACGAGGATAATTTGGGTTCTTCAGGATAGGCATTTTATTCCTGCTTGCATAATAAGGCCACTATGGAGATTAAGTAGCGACTCTGAAGGTGTTAGTGGAGAACATTAGCACTAAGGCAAACGTTTCTCCTCTTGCTGTGACACGAAGGATTTGACGATTTACAAGTTTAACCAAGCGAGGCGGCTGTGTGGATTAAATTATTCATTAATATCACCACGTGTGTCGCGCTTTTATAATAAATTAGTTACAGAAGAGGGGCTAATCTTTCCGAAGTTTTTGTTACCCAGAAGGCGGTTTAGTTGTAGTGTGTTGCGAAATATTTAATGAGAGTTCTTCAACGAATATTTATAAATTTTCCATTTCCAAAAGTTAGAAGTGGCGAAGTTAAAGTTTGAGATGGCCCTTTTCTGGTCAGCGTATTCCTCGTTAGCAAATAGCTCTCAGCATGTTTAAGTTCTTGCCTACAAGCACTTGACATAAAACTCGCATCCAACAAAACGTTCTGCTTTGCGAGGAATTATTGCATTTCCTATCCCGAGTATTGTTTCCTTTGTTATTTTTGGTATTAAATTAAATCGAAACTGATGAAAACTTCCACTGTTTAAGTTGCCTCAGAACTTTTGTTTAATGGATTTATTGAAATGAGAAACTCGAAATAAAATTAATTTTATCCGGTTAGTTCATTTAACTTTGGTTGGGAAGGTTTGTGCGCAGGCGACTGGTGGGGAAATTTCGGAGTTTAAATATTTGCCGTATTGAAAATAATTAAAATGTAAGATGGATATTCGCCACTCACCCTTTGGCATATTCAGTACGTCACTATAATTTATTTGTGTTTATGGCAAATAAGCTCTGAATATAACCAGCGCGTAGGCATCAGCAAATCTGTTTTTAAACTACGGTCAGTGTCCAGGAAACCTTCAAGTTTTTAAAATCACAAGCAAAAAAATTATAGGCAGGCCATTTAAAAAAATTGAGAAAAATATAATTAAATATCAAGAAATGTAAACAAATATTTTGGACACCCGGTTTAATAATAATTTATTTAAAAAAATACAGGGTGTTCCATTTAAAAAAATTATACCGTCTTGTGTAATTCGTTTTTGTGACACCTTGTATAATTGAAAATAATTTTACGTTGTAGTCGAGACGAAACATAGAAAGTGTTTTAATAAAGTTATCGGTTTTTGCACAATCGTCCGAGGGAACACTAACTGGACACCCTGTATATTTGTTTGTTTGTATGTTTGCTTTCTTATTTTCCTTTATAATTTAACTGTTAACTCCTAGACAAAGTTCAAACCTCATACAAAAGGCCATTTCTTTTGTGTGAATTTCTACGAGGACTTTTTTTGCTTCTTTTCAATTTAATTTGCTGCCTGACTATTTGTATGTTTGGCAAGACTTTGGTCACATTTCTAATCTCGTGAAACGGCGTTTTTTGTTCAGCGCCGACAAGTTGCCGACGACCACTGAGGAACCCTACATGGCCATTGTAGAATAATTGAAGTAATAGGATTAAGAATGATCGAGAATTGTTATTTTTTATTTGGATAATTTTCAGATCATTTTTGTCTAGAACATTATTTTATTATTTTCTTTTAGAAAATCAAAATTGCACCTATAAAGTATATAACTGACTAAGTTTTCTTAACTTTCTCTTATGAAGTAGGTGAATTTTTGGACGATTTTTATTAAAAAACTATTATTAGAATTAGCGCTCGTACCATAAATTCACGACTAACAAATTGAATGTCAAATTTAGTATTTGCACAAAACACAAAGTTTCGTTTGTTCTTTTGACAGCGCACTGCAACGCAGTTCACTGTGTTCCTGAATATGTCGCTGGTTTGTAAACTTTTTCTAATATTTCACTCTTTTGGCTGGCTTACAATAGTATAAATTGACATTAAAGTAGGTATCTGTCCTGGATTAAAAATATATCCCTGTTCGTGAACAATAGATTAGGCAAGCTTATTTAAAGTTCCCAAATGTACACATTTTTTTGCAATTATGTCTCTGTTCGGATTTATATGCGCGTCCTTGCTTATTTGAATGTTTTTATTCCTACGACGGCCTGCGTTTATGTTTAACGGATTAAGAAGCTTAACACGAACATCGTAAAGGATAAGTTCTGCACGGTCATTGATTTTGCCTGCACTGCGTGTAGCTGCATAAATCGGTTGTTTACCAGTTGCTACTATATTATCAGTTACCAACAACTTTACACATGGTGCTCCGACCGCCGCCAGATTTAATGGTCGTCGATACATAACTGTGGACTTTGTACCAAACCGCCATTTTTGCTTGAAAAATTGTTAGTTTTTGTATGCAAAATGATTAATAAAAAATTATTTTCAAAGTATTTTTACTAAGTTCATCGGGACACTAAAAATTGTATCAGACGTGCAGTGGGAAAAAAATTAGAACCCAAAGATTTAATAAATTTTTTGAAGAAAGAACCTAGTTAAAAATCCTTCTTCGTTCTCATCCATAACACACAACTCGACATATACACATAAAAACTCATAGTCAAATAAAATAAGTAAATAAATAGAATCACAATGAAATGTTTGATAGTCACTGGAAATAGTTGTACCTCACTCCAGTGACTATCAAACATTTTATTGTGATTCTATTTATTTATTTATTTTATTTGACAATGGGTTTTTATCTGTTAAATTTGTTTCCTTAACTTTAGTAACACCCTGTATATGCAAATCAATTAATAACAAATTTACATTATACGTACAACTATTAACCTCGTAGCAAATTTATTTGATTGGTTGCCCCGGCAGTAATATTAAAGAGAGCACTAGAAAGCTCTCCATAAGAGCACTAACTTAAATCGTTTTCCTATTTTTAGCAATAAAGCTGAAATTAAAATGGGTAAAAGGATTATCCCTCCTTCGTGAATTTAATATTGAAATTTCCTTAGAGATGACGCTCTAATCGTTTGATGGAATTGGTTACTTAAATCACGCTAGAAAAGTAAGCCCCGATTCCTTCAAGAATACCAATTTATTTATTCCATTAGGAATGTTTTGACGGATTATTTTATTGACTTGCTGAAATAGGAGTTGAGCAAGGATTTTAGCTGAAACTGAAGGTTATTAATTTTATTCATACGACAGCGAACGAAATTTTGAATCAATCTGCGCCTAGTAGACAGAGAATGTCTTAAAATACCCATATTTACCTTGACGATGCCATTTAACAGTTAATTTTTTTTTTCTTGCAAATTTTAATCTTGCATTTTTCTCGAAAACGTATTTTACCTCTGTAAAACTCACTTGTATCGTTTTTTAAAGGGGTTTAAACGTCGCGGTTTTCTTTTCATTACGTTATATTGTAAATATTCAGATTTTGTATCTTTTTTATTTTAAGTACAAATATTCCCCTGTACCTGTTAAAAAACTGTGAAATCAAATCGCAAAATAATTTGGAGGGTATTTCATACCATTATCTTCCACATTTTGTTCGAGTCTACCAAATAACCTTTAATCAGCATTAGAAGTGCAATGCAGGCGAGCTGATGGGTTTTTTGGCACATCGTCGCCTGCATCCTCCTTCTCCTCAAAGTTGTTTTTAGAAAGTTCCAAGAAAAAGTATATTATCGAACGGGAATCAGGGCGTCGCTAATTTGAAGCAGTGCTCGTTTTTGCTGCAGAGTCTGTCGGTATTTTTATTAGCGCAATAAAGACGTTATAGAGCAAGTTTGCCACCTATTGTTCAAGAAGAGCCATAATCGCATCTTACAACTTGAGCGCATTTCCGATAATGAATATTTAAGTGTCGATTTCGCAGCTAGTCGAAGTTCTTAAGTGTTGGGAATTTTAAGCAGTTTTGATATATTGCGATTTTAATTGGCGGAGCTTTTAATTCCAGGTCGTTATAGCGTTTAATTTGTAAGGTAGAGACATCAGTTGAATATCATTATCACATTTTTATTTTGTTATACTTTCCGGATGATTTTTTGTCAATGGTAGTTTTTCTTGTGGCATGTACCTACTTCTTAAGAAATAACTCAATTTAGTAGATTTTTAAGTTACAAGAATCAATAGGTTTTGTATGTACTATTTTTAAATTATACAGGGTGTCCCATTAGTATGAAAGTTTGTTTACTTACGTCCAAACGGTTAGAGATAGACGAAAAATGAAAATACTATGTTCCCATAATTTTTGAGCTGCATCTCGTAAAAATATTATGAACTATATATACAGGGTGTCCCATAAAAATATTACCGACATTCAACTTTGTTTTTTTAAATAGCACCCCAACTTTCTCTTTATTTTAAAATTCTGCAGAAAATTTGGAATCGCCTCATGGTATCATTTTAACTTTTATGTAATTTGCAAGGGGTATTTTAAAAATTAATTACTCAGAAACGGTAAGAGATAGCAAGTTGCGGTTTTCTCAGACAGTTAGAAGAAGAAATGGGCTTTCTTTTTGTTGATCCAAAGTTTCATTATCTGCTCAGGCGTATTTTCTGCGAATTTTCAAACTTGAAATATTTCAATCAACCAAAACTCAATTTTTTCAAATAACAACAGACAATTTTTATCTGGCTGTCTTTTACATCTTATTTTGCGTCTTTTGATACCCGCATGTCATACCCATATAGTATAGTTTAATAAATACTGATATTAAAATAAAACCATCCTATATTTATGATATAAAAACTCTTCTTAAATCTCATAATTCACAAAGCGTTGAAATGTGTTTCGTTACAATTTGGAGCTTGCCAGGCAAATAGCCATTTAAGGCTAATTTAATTTATAGTCTATTGATTCTCGGCAGTTTCTCAATAGCTTTATAATAGTATTCTTAAATACCGACGCGGACGCGACATTGCGACGGAGTATAACGTCTTGATTAATCTCGTTATTTTAAATACCTCACCGATATGAAATTTATACATCCTATTTTCCCGAGTATTTTCCTATAAACTCGTTTTCCCCATTCTCCAGCTGAGCATCGAATTTTCTCCCAATATAAATGTTATTTGCCATTGATCAGATCGTACGTTCTGAATAGGTAGTTATTTTTATATCAGGATTTTATTTTTACTTTTATCTCTGCTATATGCGAGAAAATCTTTTTCCTGAGAGGTAATGCCTCTGAATTAGGTAATTTAAAATAGCAGTAAAATAAGTTACTTTTATGGAGTTCCCACCTTTAAAAAAGCATTTATTGCCTCCATCCAGAGGCTCCGCTGATTTCGGTTAAATTTGCGACAAACAAGCTGCAACACTGTTTACCAAAAGGGTAAAAATTATAAATAAATATCGTGTTATTTAAATATTTACCAAACTGGCGACTTTGCATTAACGCAAATTTCCTAACCTATAATTTCAGCTAATTGAATTTCCACAAAATGCGCTCGATTAACTGATATATTGCTACCCAGATAGCATAAACAAATCAGTTACCCAAACCAGTGTGTTATCAGATTTCATATTTATCTCGTGCAGTAAAATACAACATGTGGTCCAGTTCGTATTTAACAAAAATCTGCTTATTACTCTCGTAACACTAGGATGAATTTTGATTGTGTTTTATTACCCACGATTCAATTTTCGAAACCTCACTTTAATTTTCTCCCTCAGGTCACACAATTTAATGCCCTTGTATAGCTACAAATATGAGAGTACTTTTTTTGCAAATGGCGCAGCACTGCCTCTCAGCCATTTGGTAGATTGTTTTTTTAAATCTATTGCCGCGGATGGAGGCTAACAGAAACAAAAAATAAAAAAAGGCTTGTCTTTTTTCGAACGATTTTACGTTGTTAATTTAGGAGCTGCTCGAACACACATAAAAAAAGGTTTTTCGGATATGAGACCATCAGCAAATTTAAATATAAAGAGATTAACGCTAGGCTGGTCGCAAATATGTGTAACTTTAATGCGTGAACTTATAATGAACCACTCCACAACAGCGTACTGTTAATGGCGTTTTAATGGGGCTGCTTGATATCATTAATGATATTAAATTTCAGGATTAAATATAATAATTTATTTTAATGACTTTACTGAAAATAGTCGAAATGGAGGAGAAACTGTAGGAATAATTTGCGCTTGACGGTACAAACCTATTGACATCGTCTCCAGATAATGGAAACTTGGTTTACAAAACTTCCGTCGAAGTAAACGCTCCAAGTTTTTGTGTCCCTGCGGAAACTACATCAGTGTCAGTGATAAAGTTTGCTAAATTAATTATTCACTGGTTGTTTAGAAAGCCAGTTGGTGTACATCGTATGTTATAGCGTTACCACTAATCGGCTGATTAACTTTAACGTTGTTAGATCGTCATTGTGTACATCGCTAAAGCTAAGTCCTAACCTTTGACCTATTAAACTGTACCTCAAGAAGTCCTATTGGCGGTTCAAAATTGCGTTTAAAAATTAAATAAGTAATATAAATTATGTTATACAGCTTAATATCTGGTAGTTGCCTTTTTATTCGCGTTCCAATGTAGATAGAATTTTTGCTGACAACGTAAAATGTGCGGCTCTTACCGTTAAAATTGTAAATAAACTGGAAATTTATGATTAAAAATAAAGGAGAATGAAAATTCTTTATACTTCTTGAATTAATAATTCATTACTAGTCGGACACCTCACCAATTTATCACCTGGCGTGAGCTCCAGATGTGAATAAAACATTTTCCGAACGTAACAAGCAAAGCGAGGTAAAATAGACCAATTTAATTTGAGGTAGAATGGTATTTAACCCCGAACGGATCACTCCGTGAACCTCACGTAATAAAAGGCAGAGAAATACGATTTCCAGAGTGCCTCGGCACTGTCGTTTTAAATTTAAATATTTTTTCACAATGACTTTTTGATATCGCTTAGTCGTACTCTGTTTGTGCGTGATTTGCTTTACAAAAAATGCCCCTGGAAGAATCCACGTTATTCAATATTACTTTTACTTCTATTTGACAGGGATGGGTCGGATTATTTTGCGAACATGTGAAAATAATGGGGACCGGTTACACGCCACATTGGAGTGTATTGTTCTGCATTTTATTGTCATAGTAAGTAAAAAATGGCGCTTTTATTTGGCGGAATTATCGAAAATGGGAATTGAAAGGCTCTTTAAATTAATTGCCCAGCGCCGGCTATTTTTCACCCGCTCTGTGGACATTTATATTGCAATAAAGAAGCTTATTAAACCATAAAAAACTATTAGGTGCAATTTAAATCAGACGTAGGAATTCGGCAGCATGGTAACCACATGTCGGCAAATACTCTAAATAAAATGAATTTAAAATAATACTTATAAAGAAAAAATTGTGATTTCGATTTCTTCTCGATTCAGCTTTATTTCTTTTTATTTTTTCAGTTAATAGGAAACCCCAAATTTCTTCTTTCAAAAAAGACAGCAGGGCTGTCTGCTTTTATTAATTTTTCAATTTTAAAAACAAGAAAAAAGACCTGTCTGCTTTATTTTTTTATTTTTTTTTATTTTAAATAAACCTTAAATTTCTTCCTTCAAATAAAAAAAAACAGTCCTGCAGGGGTTGTCCGCTTTATTTATTTTTATTTTTTCAATTTCAAACAAGAAACCCTAAATTTTCTTTCACTTTCTTTACCCCGAAACCCAGTCCGACTACTTTTTTCCCAAAATTTTTCACTTTTTCCAACTAAAAACCCCGAGATCCTACAACTTACGTATAGGGTCAGAGAGCTAGCTAAACCTAGTATAGTATTAATTTTAGTATCTATACGTGTTTACTTGACGACAGAATTCAACGGTTCTCGTTTCTCAAAATTATTCCATATAACTGGGAGCAACTTGAGTGTTTTAGATTTTTTATTTCTATTTGAGCTCGTCGTCAGGGTGAAAAGTGTTATTTAAAAACAAATCTTTAATTTATATTTACTGAGATTATTACAAACTGTTCCTCTTTAAATTAACATATCCTTTGATCTCTTTCATTAAATATAAGAAGCAGGCAGGTTTTTAGGATTCAAGTATAATAAACAAAAACAAATACGGAAACTCTGACAACCTCATTATATGATACGAGTGCTTTCATAAGACTGAAATACCTTTTCGTGTGCGATTTTTTTATTCGAAACGAAACAACGCAACGTATCTGTGAAATTAGTAATTAATGCAATAAATTTTACGGTTTTGGTATATCTGATTGGCTGGTATTTTGAAACACAATCTTTTTTACTTTTACTCATATCAAGTGTGTCACATATGAAATGTTTTGTTTAATTTCCATCAAATAAAGACCAAGATGAACACCGGCCTTAAACCACTATTGAAACATTTTAAAAAATAAATTACTGACATGGAAGAGAAAAATCGCATTGGCGTACAAATGGACGTAAAATGAAATTTATCGAAAGAATATGACATGAGTTGCACAATGGAACTGAGAAACGATATGGGCGGAGTTAGACGCGATAAATTTAATCTACAACGGAATCGGCACCGCTTCCTGCACGTATATCCAATAAAACTCATTCTTTTACAAAGGAATTCATGGACATATGTAACGATGCCTTCAATCCCAGATGGCTAAGTAATTTCCAGGGGATTGCAGCACACACTTGCTCAAGTATTTATGTTATTTGAATATTGGGAACCACTTTGCATCGTTGGTTACATGTTTGGAGGTAGCATTCGAAATTCCAAGTCATTCAACGTATGCAATCGTAATAAAATCGGTTTATATACAGGGCCCACATTCATGAAAATATAATTGCGTTAATACAATTTTCTAAGGGATGTTACTGTTTAAATTTAAAATAACGTTCGCTAATTAAATTTGGTATCTAAAAAGATCGTCAGTGTTGTACAATACTCCGATATTATTAGGTTTATGGTGTTGTTTACGTAGAACATCGAATTAAATTTTCTCGACGAGCGCAAACTTTTAAAGTTCCCAAGTTGAAATTAAATTTGTTTTGACAAAAAAAGCACGAAATTTACCGTGTACCAGTTTTCCATAAACTTCCTAATAACAAGAAGATTGATATGCCAATACGAAATTCTCATTAAAAAAATATTACTTCGAGCTCTTAACCGAAGTAGTTATTAGAGTCCGTTGTAGCGAGCAAGTATTGGATTTTGAAGTTTCTAATCGCATTCGGTGCACTTAGGAAGGCATATTTTATGTGGATGTTAAATTATTATTATTATTATTATCTGTTCCTTATGAAAAATAGGTAGGTATTTAGAAAATTTGTAGTATCATCTCTCTTGATCTGCTGAAATAAATCTTGTCAGGATATGTGACGTATATTAAATGTATAAGCTGAGTAATGTATTCAAATTATATGCTGTTTTTTTTCTTATTCATATTACCAGACAAGTCGTGTATAGCCTTCTACTTTCGGTTGAAAATTTATTAAATACACACGCCGAACATATACTGTTTTCTGTATGTCGAATAAACCCATATGTATTCCGTGAAGATGTAAAGTAGCGCTGGTGTTCTGAACTGCATGCTTGGAATAAATATGCAGAATCAATTGAAAATTGCTGGAGATTTTTCTTTGCGTAAAAAGCTGGCTGGAATGGAAGAAACTGAAAAGATAAATTTTGACTGCTGTAGACTGTATTATATAAAGTATTTCTATTTTTCTCCTCAATTCGGTTTTTGCTTTTGTTGATATTTGCGTCGCGCCTCGATTATGTAACATACCAGCGTTAGTAATGTAGAAAATGCGTCGTCTTCCAGAAGCGTAAAATATCGAAATTTTAAATTAGAACCATACATAACTTAAATATTTTTATCATAAGCTCAAATTTTGACTTTTAAAACACTTGCTAATTTATGCATATAAACATAAAGGTCCTCACTCTCATCAAAGTTTCTTTAATTTTAATTGGGGTCAGTTTTAGATTTTTTTATTTTTTTTTTTACATTTTCTACCTAATCTCCATAATAATGAGCACAGGTATTTTTCTAATAGCATTTTAACTATAATAGACTAAAGACACTATTCAGAAGATAATTCTAGCTTGTTTTATTTATCACTGCAATTAAAGATTGCTTACTGCAAAGTATTCTGCCCGGCGCATTCGCCATTAGTTTAAATGCCTATGTAAAATTTCTAATTTCGGCATATCCTGATTGTTACAAATACATAAATATTAACTAATGGATATTCAATGTATAAATAATAATTTCACAATAAAAAATGCGTCATTCACTTTATTTGCACATTTTTTTGACAACTTCGTGCATATTTTTAAAATTTTAATTATTAATAAAAACCAAAATCATTTTCCTCGAAACTCGCACTTACTTTTTATAATATTTTTTATAACTTTCTATGTATCTATGTTCAAAGTCGGTCCCAATTTTAAACAAACTGACTAATTCGGACATTAAATAAAAATCAAGATACTATGTTTAAAAATTGCTCAACAATTTTTTAACTGGTTCATACAAACGATTACAGATATAGTTTTGCTCCTTAAAGCAGAATATAAATCTAGTTTATTTAATAACGTAGTTGAAGTAGAGAAAACTTTAAATCGTTTAAACGTCAGAATCTTATGTCTATTCACTTGAAGTGAATCTCACGAAAAGTCTAAATATCTCTGGAGGCTTCCTGAAAACTTTGGACGCGTTCCCACCCAACTAAAATTTCGCTAAAAAGTGTGAAAAACAAAAGTGACAAATTAGAAGTTGCTCGGAATGATTAAAGTTTATTATAACTGCATGACGACGTTTAAAGTTGCTAGTGGAGATGCAGGATGCAGCATTAAATGGAGCCTTGAGAGGGTAAATAAATTTACGTTTCACTTGCGAAAAACTCTTAATTTACTAAAGAAATCTTACGATGAAGTTTTAAAGAGTCAATTTCTTGATGGAACAAATATTTAAATTTAAGTTTCATAAAATATTCCTTGCAAGAAACACAGATTAGTAGTTATTATTTTATAATTTGTTCAAACAAAATTTAATATTATATTAACTAGGTTCAGGGCGAAAATAGATATATGGGAACGTATCCTATGTATTCAAATAAATAAATATTAAAATAAATGATAATGACTAAGTAGCCGACGTAAATATGGTGAAAAAGTCAGCAAAAAATAATAATTATGACATATTAAATTCATCTGAAAAATTATAAATTATAGGTAAATTTAGAAATTGATAAAATGTTACATGCGAAAGTTATAGAAGTAGTGAAAACAGATTAGATAAATCCATTAGTCATTATAAAAAAGAAAAATAAAGATATAAGATTATGTTTAGATGTCAGTGTTTTAAATCAAATTACTAAATCACAATTCGATGCTCCACAGACGATAGACTCCATGCTGAGTAGAATCGGTCAAAATACAATTTTCTTCAAGTTTGATCTTAAGAATTATATTTTAAAACTATATATACCTACTTTCAATTTAAGATACGTTGTTTGTTGAAAAGGGCCCAATTAATTAGGTACTGTAATTAATTCTCAAGTATTTTACTTAGACGTCTCTCTTGAGCATTTTCATTTTTGTGAGCAATTTGATGAGAGTAAACTACAAAGTCACGAATGGGTAAAACACGAAACGAACATTCATTTTTCTGTTAATCAGAAGCGTTGAGGATAAGTGCGACGTTAAAATACAATAAACTAATAATTAATGTTGCACCGTTGTAAAAATTTCAATGCCAGACTTCAAGTAGTAAAGTTGCAACAATGTAAGGTTGCGAATAAAAATTGTATCTAACCTAGATACTTTATTGTTTCAATTTGCAAAAAAAAAAAACAGATAATTGCAAATATTTATACAAATCGCCTATATTTAAATTTTGAAACTTTTGTAATATATTGTGTATTGAATGCTTTTGAAATTGTTTAATTTATGATTATTTATTCTAACAAAATATTTTCTTTTTCAGGTAAGTGTCAACTTTTGTGTACAATATCTACTGGTGCATATAGGTAAGTGACACAATATGATTCGGTTTTCCTAAAAAAGCTCCACTTGAAGCGGATAATTTTTTTTTGTAAAATACTAAATTGTTTTAGTCTGCTCTATTCAGAATTGCCTGTTATGCGTTTAAATCACAATAATCACACGTTCTTAATGAAGTCGCACTTAATTAGTTTACATTGCAATATTTCAGTGGCATACACTGCTGAGCTCGGTCATCTAAACAATCCGGCCACACTAAAATTGACCCTATTCAGTGACCCAAAAGTCTCATTCCGCAAACAAAGTCAAATTAACCTGCGTTGGAGTGTTAATGGGGCACGTCTAATTGGGCTTCCACAACCCCGTCCCAGCTCATAAATTCAATTTAAAACCGTACGTGCCGGTATTGTGATAACAAATATCTAAATTACACCTTTGAGTGGAGCCTCCCGAGTTGGTGTACTGGCAGGTGCAACCCTTGGATGTCCTTTTTTATGAATTTATGCAACAATCGGGCTCTGGAATAGGGGGCCCATTCCTGCTACCTGAAATGTGACTTTCTAACGTCTTTGTAGGCATTTCGTGCATTTCCAAAACAAGTGCCAGCTCTGCAAAATGTAAAAATTAGATGGTGAGAAATTATCAGGATTTTTCGATCATTTGCTATTTTATTGCAAAATATTACAATAAAACAATAATTAATTATTTAATTCCTTAATTGAGACATTTATTAAAAGAGAAAATAAAAGCGGCCCTAAAATTGACCCTTGTGGAACACCTAAAGTAGCTATAGAATACAAGATAATAATAATAATAATAATAATAGCATAAGTGATATTGTTGAAAATCATAATACCTGGAATTCTTGAGCCTTTTTAGACTGGAAAATTTTGCATAAGTTCTGAGGACTCTGGAATGCCTTCCTGTTTTTATAACGCTCCGCCGAGTTCCTTCACAAATTCTACCATCTACTGCTGTCACACACATCTTGACAACCGCCGTAGTTAAGGGACAGTTAGATGAGGCTCTTTTATTGCACTAATGCATGCGTTAAAGCGTAAACGCTTTGTAATTCGCTCTGCCTTTTATATTCCTAATTACTAATACCAGTATTAATGTCAACGGAAGCTGGACAGCTTTTCTTGTCATCATCACTTCTGGTGTGAACGTAAACTTTTAATTTCCCGATCCAAGTTAGTTTAAGAATTACGCGGTGTCCAAAATAAAAAAAAATATTGATACTTTATTTATCCAAATATCGACGAATTTATTGTAGATCAAAATGCCTTAGTATCACAAATTTTTACAAATTCCAGTATCTTCTTCTTGCTTTTTGCAACATTTTTGTAGCACCAATAAAATATATTATAAAAAGCCTCTACTTCTGATGAAAATTACTTAATCTGATAAAGCGGTTCAAAATGTTTAATAGCGAAGTTTGGATGTGGCTGTATGACAAGGCAATATTTCCTGAATACTGTTGTTAAGCTGAGTATGCTCAAACCAACATGGATACGTAATAAACTTGTTAATAATTTGCTTAATCATATATTCAAAATTTATTATAGAGCGCCGGGAACTTCGCTTGCCGCTTAACTCGCTTTCAATATATCATTATAGTGAATGATAGTGCTCCAGTAAAATTTTGCAACGCATCGATATAAATGAAACTATTCAACAAAATATTATTTAGAAATTTAGACAAACAAATAATGGCAATTATCATTATCAGACTCCTTCCTACTTTAGCTTGTTGGGATAAGTTGATTTGAAAAAGCGGAGGAGCGAATTGTATATTTCCCCAAATGGAACGTTATATAGACAGAAACGACTGAAATATCTTGAAATTGTCAATTAGGCTTATTGTTTGAGCTTCCTAAAACAATGTTTATATCGTGGGCGTTGTATTTTAACAAAACTGCCTGTTTTAACTGGCCATTTCATCACATTCAAGTGGTTGAGAAAGAGTCAATAATAAAACAGGAGTGGAAAGAAACTAGAAAAATGGTTTCAAAAAATGTACTGATATACCTACCTGGCATTCCATTGGAAAAATCCACTTGACCCTGTAGCATCGTTTTGGCTCGCCTTGTACAATCAATAATAATTTCTGGATGTAGAGTCGTTTAATTAGTTTACTTATACGTACGTACTATTGCCCCAATCTGTATCTGCAACTTGCTAACCCTGCGTACAGCCAATGGCGATATTTTCATATCCTTTTCCTTTCAAAGACCACTGTAGTTGATCCAGTCAAATTAACTCAATTAATTTCAACCTAAAACAGTAGAAATGGATTCAAATGATTTTATTAACTTAAATTCAGTGCTTGCCAAATTGGTGGGTAACCATTCTCACTCTAGCTAATATTGGAGTTATATTCAATTATCACGTAAATCAATGAAACCAGCGTTTAATTTAATAGAGCGTTTGATATAATAATGCAAAACACGGAATTTTGATTAATTTATCGGTTTTATGGAAAAAATTATTTCTAAGGATAAACAAGGACTACAAACGTGGATTTTCTGACTTAAAATAACAAATTGAAACAACTGCAAAGGTTAAACGATTATAATCACACGATCGGAAAAGTTATATCATTATGTTCACGTATTAGCTGCGTCCAAGTTTTTCTATTAAACTTTTCCTGTATAATCTACTTGAAGTAAATACCCCGAAACTGTTCCCGCTTTGTTGCCGTTCAGTATATTAATACCGAGAGGCATCTTAAAATTTAACAACCACTGCAGACGTTGAAGCGGTTGAATTCTCATGTCCGCATTCGGGGAAGTCGCTCTCAACTATTTTATATTTTATGAAGATGGCAGGGAAATCCTGTGGTTACATTGCAGACGAGTTATTGTTGTATAGAAATGCTCGGAGATAAACCATCTAGCGTGTCACTTGCATTTGAATATGCGGGAGGGTTTATTTGAGGATAATTAGGTGAATTATCTGTCAGCTCTTTGCATTTAAGTGGCATTTCCCACGAACGAATTTCCATTATTTAAAAGTAGCGTATGCATTGGCGGAATACTCAACAGATATATTTCCGCGAGATAAATTACAATCCAGTGCCGGATGGAAAAAAAAACTACAATTGTTTCACTTTCTATTCTACTACTCCTATCATTTATATTATCAAAAAATTATCACTTTTATCGTTCTAAAGCGCCTTCATACATGATTGTAAACCACGTGATCACAGAATTAGGCAACCATATATACGCTGCGTAGGTAAGACGTGTATACATAGTTGCCTATTTTTAGTCACTTGTCCATGATCAGTTATGAAGGCCCTATATTAAATTGTACGTTATCAAAAAATTAAAGCGAAAAAGTTATGATTATCTAAACCTAAACACCATATGCATATATTTTGTTCCCGTTAAATCACAAATCGGTAATTAGAAACCATCTGTTAGTTATATTTAAGGCCGGTATTGGAAATATTAATGAGCCGAGCCATTTATTATCCGTGGGTGAGTTTAATCTAATTTACATCCAACTGTACAGTTTGTAATTGCCTCTCGTTTCCATTTCGAGCTGGAAAATATGAAGTGATATATTTGGGAACTCTTTAATTGCAAGTAGTTAAAGTTTCCTTGGAAATTGTTATTAAATGTTTAATAAGCCCGAAAAGTTTATCAGCCGGGGTGGGGCGTGGAAAAAACTCCGAATTGTGCAACTCCAATTAAAACGTTTGCAGTCGGTGCAGTATTGCGATTAAGTTAAATTACGTTAATTAGGGGAAAGTTACAACACTTACACTTTTAATGGGGTTGCCAAATTACTTTAAAACACTAATACTCGGTTAAATAAACGCCGCAACTTAACTAGGTTATGTTGTATTGCTGAAAATTTGTTCTTCCTCTTACTTATTTTATTTCACATATAAAACCAGCCCACATAAACATTACGTTATAAAGTTGCTATAATTTTATTACAACATGCCAATATGACCCTGTATATTATTACTGTTATTGTCTGATATCAAAAAATTAAAATATAGCGCTAGATACTCCCATTTATTTATTTTCAAATTCATTTTTTGATTTGGTACGCAATACCGTATTTAGTTCAATGTAAGGCGAGATCCTTATAATTTTGCATCAAATGTTGATCGACTATGAACGATAGGGTTACCTATATAATTGTTTGCTCCATATCAACCCTCCAATTACTGTATAAGTTTTACAATTCGATGCTTTCGAATATTTTCCATTGTTTTGCCAAAAAAAAAACATTAACGCCCAGTGGAACGAAAAACTTCCCATCCTATTTATTTAAGGACAGTCACGGCATGTGCTTTTAAGACTTTTATCGTGCCACTTTATGCCGGATTTGATAGCTTCTGAACAAGTTTCGTTTCAACCGGAA
This sequence comes from Rhagium mordax, assembly GCA_963680705.1. Classification (NCBI taxonomy): domain Eukaryota; kingdom Metazoa; phylum Arthropoda; class Insecta; order Coleoptera; family Cerambycidae; genus Rhagium; species Rhagium mordax. Next base: position 93,641,433 of record OY796658.1, on the reverse strand, counting down.
ATGTTTTGATGTTCTAATTTGCCTCACTGAACCTGTCGATGTGCATTAAAGAACGAACAACAAAACCAATTACCGCTTTTATTCCTTAATTTAAAAGGGGGAAGGAGATTTTAATGACAGTTTCGTTATCCTTGAAAAGTTTTTTAAAGCCGCATCTGACCAGAAAGGTAAATTCGAAAATACGCTCATAATCTTATCTTGCGCTATATAAAAGAAGCTGTTAAAATGAAATGGGCATGGTCCACGTTTGGTCCACATATGAAACTTAGGACACATATTTTACATTTATGAGCTGGCCCTTTGTAAATGTTTTGCTGTTAGCTTTTTATAGTTGTAATATTTTTTACTTTATGGCAATCACAACTTATGTTTTATGTAACAAAAAATATATCTGACATATTTGTCCGCCATTATAGCGTTATTTGGGGCAATAAATATAAAAAATACAAGGGCGCGCAAACATCGCAGCCGAAAAAATTTAGATAACAAAATTCGTAAAGTTTTAATTGGCCAAGTCAACGTTATTTGTGTTTGGACTGTTTCGGCGATTAGTGCATATAAAACATGGATATTGACCCATCAATTAATTCGTGTTCGCCTACTGGATGAGGGACATTCATTATTGTATCTTGACTAGATACAAAATGCATCGCATACATTTCGGTGTCCGATGCGAGGTTACAACTTTTGTCGTTGGGAATATAAATTTAACTTTGCCACTAGTAGCGTGAAACTGGGGGTTATTAATAGCGGGTTTTTGCGTATTGCCGGCAAAAATAGCACAATGGGCTAATGCATTTTGGAAGTGGTGCAAGTGAAAGTGCATTAATGCAGCGAAACAATACTGCATGCAATTAATTTGCTAGTCGGTTAAAACGTTCGTTAGCACCTTGAAAAAAGAAATATCGGGAAACGATGAAAGCGTTTTAATTTTTGATTTGAAACTTGAAACTATAATCACAAATGAATGTAGTAGCCTGTTAGGTATTTTTTGGATTTAGGTGGGGGATTGAGGCCAATAATCAAACCAACAAACTGTTTTGACGAATATCCATTGTAGTAGGTACATACAGAAATCCATTGTAGTAGGTACATACAGAAAATTTAATTGAACGGAAAAATTAATTATAATACTTTTTATTTCTGCACAAAATTTCAGGCGAATAATATTAATCTGGAGTACTACAAAAAATAAATATCAATAGAATTTTGAATAAATTTTTAAAAGTAATTAAAAAATATTTTACAAAAAATTTTTATTACTGTAGTTTTTTCTTCAAATAAATCCCGAATGCTCAATACATATACGAATACTCGTATCAGTTTGTTCCCCGACCTGCTGGGGCGGTTACAGTAAGTAATCTACTACGCTGATTAAATTCAGTTAGAATAATCCGATTTCTGGCGGAGAACCTACGATTTACTTGTCAAATGTTGTTGGATTTGATGAAGTTAATGCAAATAGCTCAATGAAGGGGCATAAAAGTAGCTAATTATCATTCAGGTCAGGTGCGGAGAGCTCCGAGATGGATTCTCATTGTTATAGTTAGTATATAAAATCAGTGTAAGACTGCGTAAAGTTTTCTCATAAAACAGGCATGAGTTACAAAGTGTTATCATTCGCTTAATGCAAAATTATGCGGAACTTTCCTTTATAAAGTGTATTCAGCTGTTTGTGCTATCGATTCTGGCCTGTGGCTGAACCCGAATTTTATGATAGTGCCAGCCTTACTGTTCTGATAATGTTCGGGGAGTTGGCGTATGCAGTGTTTCATACATTATGTGATTTATGTTATTGTGCAGATTCAAATTCTGCAGTATATCATCCGGAATACTGAATTCTTGTCAAAAACACGCTACCTTACAACTGACGAAAAGAAAAGTGTCTACTCCGGGCGCTGCTGTTTAAAAATATTTAATAGTTTGCGAACTTTGCTTTGATTTATAAGTTTTCTTTCTAAGTTGGAAATAATAATGTTAACATCGGATCCGTATCGAGGTAAATCGAAAATAATGGTCCGCTGCTTAGTTGAAAAACTGGAAGTAACATTGGAGTAATCTGAAAATAATGCCGCTTTTTGAAACAAATTTCCTGTTAATATTTTGTCGGGTCACGCCCCTTATTTTTTCAGAAGGGAGTGAGACGCTTGTTTGTGCAAAAAACCTATAACCATGTTACTAAATAGTTGGGAAAATATTTATATTAGCGCTTCAGAAAACTGTGGAAACATATTTTTCCATTTAGTCATTATACTAAACAGTTTCGAGGACTAGCAAACTTTCTTTAAATATATTAGTTTTGTTTTTAAGTTAAAAATAATGACCCGCAGTTTTAATGTTAATGGATAATAAATTATAGGGGAGCGGAGCGCCTCAGCGACCCTATAATAATTATGTTTTCCTACTAACTTTACTCGTTTGACCGAAATTATGCTTAATAAAACAAACAATAAATTCAGACAATGAATATCATGCAGTTTTAGTGTGTATAAATAATAGTTGTGATATAATGCTCGCAAAATAACAATTTTAAACTTAAATTGCTTTGATTAATATATTTTTATAACAGGCATTCATCAGCAAACAATTTACTGCTTTAAAACGCCAAATATTTAGCACATGCACATTTTGTCACACCAAGAATCTATTTTCGCATGAATATATTTTTCTCTTCTCATGATAGTAATGAATATTGGCTTCATTGAAGAGACGTAGAATTTAATTGAAATGAAAATAGTTTCAAAAAAACCGTCCATATAAATTAAATCTCTACGATGGCCGTCTAATTATTTTGTTCTCTAACATTAACTTAATATGTTTGTCGACTTAGCTAATAAAATAATATATTTTCGTTTACTTTCTGTTTCTTCGCCCTTTATTTACTCAAGCTGTAGCCGATTTGGTCGATCGGACATATATCGGATTATATCTGAAGGAATCACTCTTCTACGTTTCTTTACGGCAGTAAGCTTCTTAATATAGTTTCGAAAACAAGAGTAGGTGCAATTCAAAAGAAAAGCTACTAGTATTTATTTTTTATTGTATTGTTTGGAGACAGTATCTTTTATACTGAGTGTTCAAAGAAGATTTATTTCAAATCTCAAGCCTGCATTTTCAGCAGGTATTAAATTTGTAGTCACTTGAGGAGCCCATCATTATAAATTCTGCTTCAAAACCGTCTTGTCTATTTATTCGCTTACATGGTTACCAACGCAACATCCGCATCTATATCCCCAAATATTAGGTTGCGATAAACAACTGACATATGTGTACATTCAAGACGTTAGCACAAATTATTACGTATATCTTAAATTATACGCTGTAGCAGGGCAAACATACAATCCACATCTGAGACCATCGCACAGTTTGTGTATGCCATTTATACGATATAGGATTATTGCCATGTTCATTACTAATTAGGTCGTCGTGGTACGAACTAATAATAATGTATTATCCATGATGAAGACACTCCTGGAGGCTCCGGAGAAAGAAATCACCAAATAAATTAAATTTCAGCCATAAAATAAACATTCTTAACTACAATTCCGTCTCGTCCGCAAGCAAAACTTTGAATGGAAGCAAAGTGGTGGATGTCTCAACTTGTAATTTTTCGGAATAAATTGCGGCTGCTAATACCGATGCATAATTCATAGTGGAGACTTTCCAGGTTTTTATTAGGGCCACAGGTATGGGACCGTCATTCCCTTGTCAAGTCGGATGTAGCTTTGATAAGGGTCCTGAAATTGTTTTAGAAGTTAGACGTCGTTTAACTAGCGCTTTTTAATAACGATGGAAGTTTTTATGACACGTTCTTTAAGTAGAAGAGTTTATTTTCAGATAACTTCATCCCTCCATTTAGTAGCTTAAGAGACTTGGGCTTTCCCGGGCGCCCACTAGTAGTATATGGGGCTACACAACAGTTTACTTAAATTATAAGTTTATAGACCCTAAAAGAGCTCTGTATGGTGTCTGTATAGTATAAGAATCTCGGGTGACGCACTTTGTATGCCCGAAAAAGTCATAAACATTTTCCCTAAAGTTATAATATAAAAAGTTTGGCAGGCTTTACGCAGTACAATGCATTTCACATAGTTTCAGTTGCCACAGTTTGTTGCAGGGAACGTATAAGATGTATAAAAATAGGGTTTTCTTTTGATGTTTGAGTAAAGCGTTGTATGACTTTAAGAGGGTTGGAACTTTTGATTCACAATTTTCCAATTTTTATAATAAAAATAGTTAAACGTTTTTGAATTTGAAATAATTTTTAAAAAAGTAAATATTATTATATTACGTGAATGAATTCTTAAAATCGCTAATTCATATTTTAATTCTTTTGAGTATCTGGTAGGCATTTAGGCAATGATATCTTACAACTAACATAAATAAATGTATGTTCAGATGTGTCGAGGTTTGTAACATTGACAATAAATAAAACCGGTCCTCATTAATATATTCGTAATTACATGGACTACATAAATTTATGGTCCGAATATTGCGGAGCACATGTGCGACTCATACAATACGTTGTGGGAGTGTTGAAAACATTAATAACAGGATTTTAATCACTCAAATCATACTTTACAGGAAACGTTTATTATGTTCGTATTAGTGGATAGATTTAGGATAAGTAAACGTTAATAATTCATGGCTAGGTTCAAAGTTATTAAATGGGTTAGGCAAATATGGCAATTAAGGTAAAATCAACTCGTTTTTGTTTCACAGGCAAAAACTGATTTTTGTCAATTTCATTTTTCCATTATAACTTCTTTATTTATGAAAATATTTTAATGCGATTTTTTCAATCTTAGAGCACTTTTTGATACAGATTTTGAAAAAATTATGTTTTTGCTAATTCTTAGATTTTGTGATATTTTGACTTTCATTTTCCAAATACAAATCATAGCTATGGCTTAGTTAAAACCCAATTTTTATTCTCTTTAAAATGATAAATTACAACAATGGTTTATTTTCAGTCATAAAAATCGAAAAAATTAATTTTTCAAATTATTATTTCGACCCCTAGTAAAAAAAAATTCGGGCCGCTCACTTATATTTTGACTCTGCTCCATTTTTTTGGGGCTTGCGCTGCTACATAAGCAAAAATTTGAGTTGTTTGGGGAGTTTTTACGACTCTTTAGATAATCCCGGGGTCCAGGGAAGCCGAACACTAGGTATAAGGGTCGAGAGAGCCGCCCAATGACGCCCTCTACGGATCCTCCATCGAAAACCGCGAGAAAATCGCTTCGAAAATGGCCATTTTAGCGAAAAGCTTCTGATTCGTCCAATTTAAAATTCAATTTTTAACCGTCAAAATCGTTTTCAGAAGGAAAGGTCCGATTGAAAATCTAAAAACAGGTTAGGAATCCGGAAGTCGCCCCGAGTCCGAAAATGTAATCGGTTCCCTCCTGGGATCGAAAATTAAAAAAATAATAATTTGGTTCACTTTTGCATATTTTGATGCATATTATTCCGCCCTTTATCATAATTATTCCTAATAACAATGTGTTTAAAAAATTCACAGCTCAGCCGCGGATGGATGTATATTAAGCAACGAAATTTTCAGGGAACCGAGAGGAAGGTTGGTTGTAATTATCCTGAAAGTCTGGTCGAAAAAATCCTCGGGGGAAAGGAGCAAGGGAGAACTTTGAAAAATTGGAAAATTTGTGAAAACACGAAAACTTCAAACGCTATTTCCAACGTAATTAAAGCTTTATTATTGTCGCATTTCTCTCCAATGATTTTGTTCTCCAGCCTTCATCTAGGTTTTTACTAATTCCTCGTCACTTATTCAAGTGAACAGGACCGGACTCTAAATTTAAAATTATTTCAAATATGAAAACTACTTGTTGCTTACTTACATTTTTTGTTTTCTGGCTATTTATTTTTTAATCTTCGCAGCTTATAAAATCGACGAAGTGTAGGATTGGATTATCCGATGCGTGGATATGTGAATAATTACGTTAAGGAGAAAATTAAGGGAGAACGAGTTGCTTTTGTTTATCATTTTAAGAAAATAAGTACTTTCCGACAGAGAAAAGTGAACTTTTATTGTCTATAGTTATTCATTTGTAACACGGTATTTGGTAACAACTTTAATATTTTGCAGATTAATGACCGAATACCTAAAAAGACAAAAAAAGTTAATTTCAACTTAAGTGTGTTTGAGGATTAGCTAATGTTTGCGTGGGTCTGAGCTTTATTGGCGAAGAGGTCTAATGTTAGTCTGTGGTCAGGGTAGGATTTCGTTGATGTATAGGTTAAATAAAACGAATACGTAGGTGGAGCCCTTTGAGACGTCGGAGAATTGTTGGCTGCGGCTTTAAATTGGTGTTCAAAATGTGCGCAGATAATTTTAATTACTGAAGCATACTTCAGAATAATTATTAGATGGAATTTGAATAGTTTGAAGTTTTATTAAAAGTCTTAGACGACAGACTCCAATAAAAGTAGGTTGTCGACATTTTTAAGGTTTTAATGTACTTTTTCGCCGACTCTGTTAATAGTAAATAGAAACGGGAATCAAAATTTATTCACCAGAGATTTTGTTCTGCGGATGTGATGTTCGTGAAAGTTTTGTTTGTATATTTTTTTATATTTTATTTTCCCATCTATAAGAATAACGGTTTTCTAGTTCTCGGAAGGAGTAAGAAAAATTCTCAGCGTAAATGAAATCACGCAATTCAATAATATTGTTTTTTTTGCATGTCACCCGACCACCATAAATTGCGTGCCGAATTTCGAAAGTATAAAAATGAGCGGAACCATTGTTCCCGGAAGGGCCATAAATTCCGTGTGCGACATCTCAAATAAAACGCAGCGGAAAACAGCGGTAAGTGTAAAAGTATAGACACAGAGACTGAAAAATCTAATATTTAACCTTGTAAGACAAAAAGGCCCACTTAGAATTCAAGCGGCGTGTGAGCTCCAAGCCGTAGGTTATACTGTTCACATCACTGGCTTCGATTCAATTCCACGCTATAAATATTTTTTGTTACGTTCAAATAAATATCGCTTCCCAAAAATCATATTTTACAATAAATGGCACAGGAAGAATAATGTCACTGGGAGATATCGGTTGAGGGTATCCAATAAAGGAAAGTGCCTCCTGGGTCGCCGTATCAGGCTGCTAAGATTCATTAGGAATTTATACATGAATTGATCCTTCAATATTAATGGGGTCTCTATAGAACGACATATGTGCAAAATATAAAATTTTCATGTGAGATGAAAACATAACGGGATTATGACACATGTATATGCTTGCTCCAAATTTATTTTTTGATACGCGCAGCTCGTTTCTTTACAAGATAACACCTACATACGGAAGGAAGTACAGGCTTAAAGACACCGGACATACACACAAAATCCGTGTATATTGAATGTAATTTTTCTCTGCTGCTCTCCTAAGGTCCTGGTGAGAAGAAATTAGTCCAATTATGCACGAAATAATAAAAAAACCACGAGATTTTTAAAAAACAAGAATTACCAACAAAAGACAAGAATTGACCAATACTACTATATTTACAGTTTGAAGTGTACGTAGGACGTTGGATGGTTATCTATATAACATATTTTCACAGTATTTAATGAATATTGAGTATATCGTTTTATATTGTGCCTCGTCTTCTATTCCATTCCGTATAACGCGGGGAAATCTGTTATTTATGTTCACCTGTCGATTTATTTGACAAGCATTCAGTCTTTGCTTTGTTATATTTCTCGTGCTTTCCTACATACATTCGCACATCGATTAATTTCTGGATCTAATATGCCATGTTTTGCTTTATTTATTATAAGCAACTCTCTTGGGATGGTATTGAAGTATGAAGCGTTTTATTTATCCAATTGTTTGGATTTTCTCATTCATTCGAATATGATATTCACGAAGCATACTTTTGAATTCTTATTGCGTCCACGTATTACTTTTTTGCTGCTAGGAGCCCCTAATAGGTAGTACGGCAGGGAACGAGGATGTTGCGTGCGATATAATAACAATTTTTTAAAATTAAAGAAAAAGAAAAAATTGCGTAATATTTGTTATTCATTAGCTACAAGCACTTGATAGTGGAGGAAAATTATAATTTTAAAGTGATGTAATCGGGAAGTTGAATTTTTTTTTGTTTTTTGTTTTATATATGCAAATGAGTCGAATACCAAAAAAATTAGCAAAATCAGGCTGGGGCTTCGCGAGAAAAGCGCATAAAAATGCATTTTTGATGCATTTCGAGTGCATCGCTGCACTATTTTTTAAATACCTTTGGCTCTATTGGTCGTAGAAAAATTAAAAAATAACTAGAATACTCGTAAATAAAAGAAAACAAAGAAAAAAATCAACTTCCCGATTACATCACTTTTCATCAATTATATTGACTAATTTCTCTCCACTATAAATTACAGTGAAATTAATTCAGAAACAAACGGAATCCACTTTTACGTATGATTTTTAATTAATACACTTGCCAAACCACTGGATTTGTTTGTCGCTCGATATGGAATTTGTAACATTGAGGGTGTATTGAGCAATGTAATTTTATCTTCTCGATAGCGGTATTATTGCTGTCGCTCGGAGAATTCTAGTGTATTCTTTAAGGGTAATTGGTATTCTGCAGTCACGCTGGTAAACATAGAGATTCCGCATATGCGGAATTAAAAAAGGAACTCCGATATGCCGCTGTAACACAATGACAACACGTTCTAGAATTTTATTGAAGCATCTTTTACATTTACTTTATCAATACCAGATCCATTGGGGATAGAACTGCTATCGAAAGCAATATGCATCAGGTAAAGTTTTAATGCAGGCTCGTTTGAAACCGGAAATATTAAAAGGATAATGTGATTCAGTTTTCGTGGAAATATATGATTTATTCCTTAATCATCATTTGCATTCATTTGTGGGGTGGGTTTCATATTTTAGCTTTGAAGATATTGGATTGGTTAAGAAATTTCAACGAGGTTTGTATTCCAAAATTTCTTTCAAACTAATATATCTGAATATTGGCGCAGCTGCTTATTTTATTACGTCGATATAAGATTTGGTACAGATTTCATCGCCGTGGTGTTATTAAAAATGTTATTGGATTTTATCTTAAATTATTGGCTAAATTGACCATACTGGTTACTGGCGTGTTGTATTATTGGGGTACTTTTCCCAAATCAAATAACATATTTTATCTTAATAAAAATTAAGTGCAAGGTGTTGGTGTGCTAACTTTTCATTTTTTTCTTTAGTCGTTATAAACATGATCCAATACTACCGTTTTATTTTTAAACGCACTATTTGGAGGGGTGCAGGTAATAAAGTGGCTTATACCTAGGTCTAACAAGTTCTACCAATTTTCCACCCTTTTATTATATTTTGTCGAGATTTCTCCATTATTTTTATCAGTAACCAGTTTTGCTGAAAATTCTTTTACTATTGACAGTCACGATGACGAGGGTATTCTTTTAGACAGACTTATTTAATCTGGCTTGTTCCGGCTCGACTTCAAGTGTCTGAAAGTCCTAAATTTAAAAAAAACACGTAGTGATATTTTTCTTGTAACGAACTAGAAGTAAAAGGCCCGATAATATTGAGGAATTCCTTTATTTGTTGTAATTTGTTTAGAGTTTTTTTCTTTAAATTCGTTATTTTGTTCCCTTTTTTATATAAGATAAAATTGTTTTCTCAGCGAATACAAAGTTTTTCTGGCTAAGTGGAAAAATTACATTGTTAACTCAATGAATGAGTAAGAAGAAAATTTGAGATTCAAAATTTTAATACAGCTTCACATGTAAGGGAAATTCCGCTTGTATTTCCATCGGTCTATGAACTCTAGCGTCTAAATTATTAAGCTACCGAAAGTAGAGCTTCAGCACATTGTTCTTATCTCAAACATTTATTCATGCGGTTTTAGAAAAAATAAAAAACAGAGAAAACTAGTTAAACACTATTTGTTACAGTTTTTTGTTATTTTTATGCTTTAATTCTTCAGTTGGATCAACGTGTATGCAAATTCTGTCGCAAATTACAGTTGCTTGCGTCACTGTGTAATTTACGCATAGCCCCTGCATGAATCTGCAGAAAAGAGTATTAGAGTGGTCTTTGAGGTTTGCTAATAAATGCACATCTTGTTGCATATATTTGCATGCTTATTAACGAAAAATTCGTTTTCCAAGGCTTACAGATTTACGTCCTTATACATTACTTATTTAGAGCGCCCAGCCTGCTGAGCCACAAAAAATTAAAATTATTTTATTAAAACTCATCTGCCCACCCCAGTTGTTCAAATTTGTCAATCACTTCGGCAACGATATCCTTGTGCCTTGTAACTTGGGCTTCTACCATTCCTGCTAAATAAGTTTGCAGGAAACAACTACTCAGCGGGCAAACACCCCGACCTGCATTGAATTACACCTGCAAATCCTGATTGATGATAGGAAGGGAAGGACAAATGATCTTGGCACCAATCAATATCTATAATTATTCTTTGGATATAAGAGAAAAAAATAATACCCTTAGGCTGTATATAAAATTGCATAAGCTAAGCTATCTCATTTTGTTCTAATCGATCAAGCGCTTAAATGATATTGCATCTTGTAAAATCCACTAATTATGTTTTAATAAAGGATATTGCGTTTTTTCCACGGGATTCATGAGGAAGTGGGTCATGTATTTCAGATGGGAAATTAAGTTTTGGGGCATCCTTTTTCTATAATCCATTAGCGAGTTGATCATAATAAAAAACGTTCACAACATTCGGCTAAAAGAAAATATGTCTATTTCAACGAGAAAATTAGTTTTTGTCGATTTGTGAGTGGGCCTGCTTTTAGGAAAACTATATTAGATATGGGGCGTTCCGAAATCCGTTCGCGTGAGAAAATAGCTAGCCAGAAATAGAGGCTAAATATTCTGGCTTGCTTTTGTTGAATTTCATCTGTAAATTCCCCGCCAAACCAATTAGAACGTTCCTGCAAGACAATACGAATTCAACAGATGAAATTAATCAACACGTGTGTGTTTTAACAGAAATATCCCACATTGAAAAACTTATTCGGAATCATGGATTAACCCCGGTCCAGATTCCATTTTAGGCCGGTACAAATTAAACCAATAGTGCCCAATATATTTGTTCGATTAAAACCTGTCGAAATATTCAAATTGTTTGCTATTCATGGCAGCAATCAACCCCAGAGCGAAATTTGCATATTGCCGGGTCCCTTATCCACTGGAGCAGCTTAATACTTTGGCATGTGAATCGAGAACCATAAGGTGGGGTTCTAATGCATGATATGAAATTACTGGCGGATATTTTGAATGAGCCCACGCTTCCGACACAGCTAGCACTGGGGACCCTTAATTTTAATTAGCCCCATGTACCCTATCTAATAGTAAAGGTAACGGGTGAACAGCGTTTTAAGACGAGTCAGGCCATCAATCATCGAAAATGAAATATCGAATGAGGTGCTCCGGCGGCGGCGACTGCATGAAAGGCCTCAGTTAATCCCCCACGGTAACATTTTCTAAATAAACTGCTTCAAACGTACTCGGGCTTTCCGCCACTCTAAATGGATGACTTTGCTTTAAACTGCGTTCAGTAAACACGCATATATCAGTGTCGGTTGGGAGACGTTGATTTTACTCTCAAACGTGACGTGTCCCCAGGTTGTTGACAGATGCAGAACACTCTTTTTCATCTTCCCTTTGGGAACAGTCCGCAGGCCGCCTGGAGGGCAGGAGTTATTTATTCTGGAAAAAACAACGTTTAATAGCCATTTGGAAGGCCGAATTTCCCTTTTGCGGCTCCACCTATGTGGCGGCTAATAAATGTTTTTTCTTGCTTTGAAAAGTTTTTAATAACGTTCGAGGGTGAAATGCAATTAAACAGCTTCGAGTTTGTTCCATTTATGTTTATATTTTTCGAAAGCAACACGAATCCAAAATCTTCTACAACTTGTCACGTTTTTCTTTCGGCCGGATTATATATATATTTTTTGTAAACAAGTTCCAGAATTAGTATCGAATTCGAAGTAAAAAACACAATTTAATTTTTTTTGTTTGAGTTTCAATTTTAAGTATGGTCTAAAATTTGTTTATTCACATTTTTGCAACATTCAAATATACAATTATTATTTTCGATTTTAAAATATGGCCAAATTATGAGCTCAGATCAAGATTGACAGCGCACAAAATCGAACAGCAAATTTTCGTAAAACACTATTCTTTCTTCTAATGCAGAGAACTAGAGAAATTTAAATTCCTCTTTTATATATTTTTCCACGCTAAATTATTTTACAAATATTTGGAAATGGTAAGAAAAAAATGACTGTTGTTTACAAGGTATCAAAAAATACAAATGAAACTTTTGAAATATCACCTGTTGGCGACAGCTCCTTCTGAAGCAAGCACCAATATTAAAATTCTAGCGTTACTCCTCTTAAGTCCATTTTTTTCTACACAGTTGCTATCATTTACAAAGAAAATTATTTTTTGCTTTCCTACCGTTGAAAAATATATAAATATTATTTTACAAAGCATTTTATGCCATAGGCCATGGACGTTAAATGTCTTAATGAGATACTTTATAACTAGGTAACTCTCAAGAAATTTTATTGTAGAGTAGAATCAAAGGAAAACATGCGGTTATTTAGTTAATTTGAAATTGGACATGTTCTAAAGTTACTGCCAGATATTACATGCGAATTTTATTTTTATTTTTCTCTTGGGAATCCTTCAAAGTGATCCTGCGGGCAAGGAGATATTTACCACAAGGAAAAAATTGATTCAATACATTTAGAAAGACACTTTACTTCAATACATATTTTTTTCTCAATTTTCGTTATTCATAGTATCTGAAATTCTTAGACTATGCGAATTATTAGTAGAAATCTTTTAGTAAAAAGTATATTGGTCTTCCGGGGTGGACAACCCGTATAATTTGCTTTGTTTAAACGAGTATAGTGGAGGGAAATTGGAATTTTAAAGTGATGTAATCGGGAAGTTGATTTTTTTGTTTTTTGTTTTATACATGCAAATTAGTCGAAAATCGAAAAAATTAGCCAAATCGAGCCGTGGCTTCGCGAGAAAAGCATAACAGTTTGATAAGCTATTCATTTACGAGTATTTTAGTTTTTTTTAAATTTTTATACGACCAATAGGGCCGGAGATATTTCAAAAATAGTGTAGCGAAGCAGCATCAAAAATACACATTTATGCGCTTTTCTCTCGAAGCTCCAGCCGGATTTTGCTAATTTCTTCGGTTTTCGACTCACTTGCATGCATACAAAGAAAACGAAGAAACAAATTCAACTTCCCGATTACATCACTTTTCATCAATTATTTTGACTAACTTCCCTCCACTATTATTCCTCCTTGCCAATTTAAAATAATTGAGCCCTGAAACTCCTTTATGACCTATCTGGAGTCCTCTTATCAAGTTTCTCGCCTTAATAAACCCACGATAAGAAAACCTAACTGCTAATTTGTTTGTTTATTAAGAAAATATGACGAGTTCATTATGTCAATCTTGCGGCTGTTTTCTTTTGGTCTTCCCTTCTTTATGAAAGAAAAATACACGCTATATGAATCACGTGTGTCAATGGCGGCTTTAGCAAAATGTAGTAACAGTAACGATTACATTTTTATCATTCATAACTTCTATTTTATGGTATTATATCCTTTCCCTTTGCAACAAGCTAACATTATTTGTTTTCTGATACACTCCCCCTCTGTGGCCTAAATCAGAATTTATGGCTACATTATCGGTCTTCCTTCTTTAATCTATTCAATAACGTTGACAAGGGCCTCTTGAGACAATATTAAGTACACTTTTATTAAGGATTGGTCTGATTGAAATATCAAAACCGCAATATATGGTTTCAATACAACAGGACTAATTTGTATTTTTAAACAAAATTTACGAGTAGAATAAAACAACATAAAGTGGGAGCTCAAAAACAAATTTGTATTACCACAAACCCAACTGACTGGTAAATTGGCATAATAAATTCCATCAAACGTTGTAGAGATTTGGAAATTCCTACGTTGACGATTGTCAACTGTGTAAATTTCTGAGGGGTCAACGAGATGAAAATATATACGCTTGTACAATTCATTGTGTTTCTTTCTCAAATTACTTGTCTGTAATCATTCTTTTGTTTTCGCATGGCGAACGTGAATATGCTAAATGTATTATTGTTTCATAGACCTTCATCTTTACTTGCAAATAACATCAACCCACAGGATACTAACAAAAACACAGGTTACTTTTTTATTGAACGTCGAAAACTTCGGGCGTATGGCCTGAGGTTTTCTGTAATACATTCAAATTTAATATTGCGATCGTAACAAACAAGAAAAACATTCACCAGTTAGGCGCAGGTGGCACTCTCTCAAAGAGAAACTTTGGCTACACAAATTGCTATTAAACGTTGTTTTTCATATATAAATCATCCAGGGCTTCGGGGTTGCCAGTGAAGGGTTCCCAAAAGACACATCACGTCTAGGCAGCAGTATCAGTTGTGTTTTAACAGCTTTGGAAAACATGTTTATGAGCAATGGTTATTTTTAATGGTTGTAGATTTTTCAAACTTACTTTATGGCTCCTTAGGAGACTAGGAAAATCAGTGAATCTGATACCTAAAAAATTTCACAAATGTTGGAAAAATTTTTCAAAGGTTCTAATATGGGCGACAAAAATTTAACAGAAATTCCTTGGGCTTGATTGTTTAGTGTGGCAGTTTTTATTTTATCTTATAATCACTTCTGAAGGGAAACCGACCCTGTGGGGTACTTTTGAATAATTTGCACTAGTGAAATTTTCATTAAGCCTAAAATGTTGATGAGCGCACTCGCTCAGATTTTAGTGGTGATTAAATGAGGCCCGGCTTAAATATGTATTGTAATTAGGAGTGCGAAAACATTGAGGAACAGTTACACTGTATTCTAATAAACACGAGCTAATGAGAAATTAAAACTTTTCTCCGGGGCTTCTGCAAAGTTTAAATTTAAATTAGCGAAATCTTTTCGCTTTAGTAAAATAAGCTTCTAGTTATAAATAGTCACTATTAAATTAATGAATCGAATGCTGTATTTGGAAATTTAATTACTCGAGATGGTTTTACAGGAACGCTCAGTGTAGTTCTATACCTGTGTCTGTACGGTAAATTTTACGAATCGGCGCTAATTAATTATATTACTAAGTTTGCTATGCTAGGTGCTCGAGTTTAATTACGCAATTTAACGACAAAGAGAAAAGCTAATGTATGTCTCAATTAGCTTCAGCTGGTTCGCATTGTTCGGTGCAGAAGATGAAATCGGCGTAAAAACAAACAACATTTCTTGACTGAGTCGAATTTTTACTTAATCTGAAGAAACATTTTCGTAAATTTTATTGTTCGTTAATTTAGGCCCGCCATTTTGGAAAGATTAAAAAATGAAATTTATGCTGAATTGTGTGTGAATGTGTCACCTCCAAATTTTTTTTTAAGGTGGAAACAAAATTTAAAATTCATTTTCACTGACAGACTGTACAAACCAAATCTAGATATCTATTTTTTTTCTTTTGTGATTTGTTAAATGAATAAAGATATTATTATTATTATTATTATTATAATTATTAATTTTCAAATCTCCACGTTATTTTCCACTATCTAATGTGCCCCTAAAAAACCGCATGCCAAATAAATCGCCTGCTCTGAGCTGCTACACTTAATTTGTAAAAGTCTATCCAAACCAAACCGAGCACGCTAGCAACACGAAGCTGGTAAATTTATAATTTGAACCTTATTCGGAACGGGTAGGTGTGAAACATTTCCCCATGATAGAGATCGGCTTTCTAGATAAATTAACATCTTATTGCTACCATCAGCGAATTCAATATTCAATTACCATCCATTGTGTAACAGCCATTATCCATTACCGTTGTTTAATATTTCTCATTATGAGATTAAGTAGTTCTCAAACAGGAGATTTGATACCGCCGCTCCGGAGCTGTTCAGCTTCTATTAACGTTTTTTGCAAATACAACTGAAATACGTTTGATCAGGATTAAAACGTTGTTTCGCCGTAAGGACAATTTTTACAGGCTAAACATTGTCCATGCACATACGCTTTTTTGTGAAAGAAACATGATGTTTGATTCAGGATAAAATATCGTTTTGCCGCGAGGACTGTTTTTTCTACATACTAATAAACTCTTTGTAAGTCTTGCGTAGAAGAAAAAAATCAAACACAAATTTATTGGCACTAAATTTTAGAGGCAAGGCATTTTTTAAACACATTCCAAGTCATGACGTATCGATATATCGCTAATTTAAAACAGAATTTTATGGCGAACACGAAAATATAAAAATATACGGGGTGTTCTACTTAAAATAAGCCGGTTAGTGGCCTTTTCGTTCCAAGTTTCAGAAATCTACTTTTAATAATAACAGAGGCAATAATTTCCTGTCCACCCGGTATACTTTTTACCAACTTCAACCCGAAGGGGCTTTACTCAAAGCCTCCACTACATAGATTACAAAGTAATTGTTATTTTATCAACTGTTCCAACATTTTTCTTGTCTATTGTCGCATTGGCCGCGTTGAGTACAGCGACACATCCTCGCACTCCTGCAATGAATAAGCATTCTCCATCTATTGTGAACAACATGCTCCTAGACTTGTTTTACTCCTTCAAACTTCTAATTATGTCATATGCAAGGCTTGGCAAATACTCAAGAGTATTTAATCATTTTACAAATGGCGTAGCGTCGTGAGGCGGGTGGTAATGAAATAAATGACACTACATAATAGTACTCGACAAAAAAATAGTTTAACAAATGACTCTAATAAAACTACACGTATGCCAAAATTTTCAGATAAAAAGAATGCAATACAGAAATATACAGGGTGTTAAAAAAAAAGTAGATCAAGCCGTTAACCACAGATTGTTTGGACGAAAATAATGCGACTCTCTTTCCAAAATTACACAAGAAGTGCATCTGCGTAAGATAAAAGGCCGTGCAAAATATCAGGTAAAAATCTAAAAAAATAACTGAGTTATTAAATTAATAAAAATAATTTTGAAAACTTAAACTTTAACACCCTGTATAACGAAAACTACGCGCCAAAATGAAAAATCACATTATAAAAGTCGCATTATTTTCGTCCAAAGAATCTGTGGTTAACGGCTTGACCTACTTTTTCTTAACACCCTGTATATTTCAAACTAATTTTTCTCTGTCTAAATATTGGCAACATGCTAAAATGGCAGCCGTTTCTTTGCCGATTAATTGCAGAGGCAATGTAAATGATCCTCATGAATTTCCGGAAACATCTGTTTCTCGTCATGAAGGATGGTCGCTCCCTTTAACTTAGTAGAAACGGAACATTATTGTTCATTTCGCAGAGGAAATATAACAAACGTTAGGATATCATCCCTTCAGCAAGATTCATTCTCCACGAGAACGTAATAAAAAATTAATAAAGCACGCAAGTTCCGAGCGATGCGGTAGATATTTGAAATCGGAGCTTGAACCATCTTCATCGTAATTCTTTTGAAGTGTCATTTATCCAGAATTGGAATCTTTATATAATATTAATATTCGTATAAATCATGACAATGTTATAGATATTTAAAACTGAAAATTAGTTTATTGATGAGGTTAGTGGCTTTTAAGAAAGTGTCGTCTCTTATCAGTTCCTACTCTTTGCATATTATTATAGTAAAAAATAGGCAAAATATTTGATTGAGATATTTTTCCTTGCACAAAATATCTGTCAAAAATCGAGAATTTACAATACGGGGAAAACCTTAATTAGATTTTCCTGCACTACTCACTCGTCATGTCACTCCAGCATGTTAAAAATTATAATCAATTTAATTTATCTGTTCCATGCTTATTTACTTGAAGACCAAACTTTAAGGATATGAAGATATAAGCAATTTTTCATTGAAATTTATGTCGGTTGTTGGAACTAATTAGTGCAACAGGAAGTGTACAATGCATTCCGGATTACTTAAAACTCAATCTCATTTTGCATTTCCGGCCAGGGTTAAAGTTAGATTAGTTTTACATTCCCCATCTTGTTAGAAGACAATCTCATATCAGACTCAGAAACAGGACTTACTTCAAGTTTTAAATTCATACGTAACAGTTTATTTTTTAACAATACTTTGGTCCCAGAAATAGCATAAATATTTTAGACCAAAGCGTGGCAAAATTTTGTTTCCACACAAAGAACATCCTTCTGCTGGACTCATTTCGTATTGATCCATCCTGGCAGAACGTTATCCTGTTTTATACATACAGAGTTTCTCAGTCATATTGTCACATAAATCATCCCAAGGACCCTTCATCTACACACTTGTTCTCCAAATGTTTTACATTTTCTTTTAAATAATCTATTTGCTTTAAATTCAAGGCGATTTAACCGACAGGATTTAAACTAACAGGACTAACAGGAGCATTCCTGCTTTACTTAAAGTTTAATAAACAGCGTACGCTTTGTCAAAGTCTCGGACAACTAACGTACTTACTTTTGTGAAGACAGGTGTAAGTTTTCCAGGCACTTGGAATATATTACTGCAAATTACAAGCTTTGTCGATAGAATGGGACGGCAGCAAATAAGTAATGAGCTTGACACTTTTTTAAATTACCGTAAAATACCCCGTTAATTTTAACTGAAGTAAGGAAAGTTGTCCAAATCCAGATATAAAAATCATGTTTGTACACGTCTCCTCGCGGGGAATTCCCGAATTCACTATTTCGTTTTCGTAATCTTTCAGCAATAAATTGGGCATATGTGCGCTGCATTTTGAGAAATTTAATATCCGTTTATCCGAACAAAAGTGTATTGTCACAAAATCCGAATATACATCAAACTCTTCCACATACTTCGCAGGTCGGTATTAGAGTTCTTATGCGAAAATTTTCAATAATGCATAAACATGAATGTATGCCGTGCAACTGGAGACGGTCATAACTCCAACGGTCTGGCATTCGGAACATTTACTACATACAAATTCCTATCACATATGTTGTGGATGATGACAGTTTTCTTGCTGATTTCCATAAAACGAGAGTCGCTTATGCTAAAAACTTTACGAGCATTTAAAAACGCCACACGAGTCTAAGCCGTAAAATACATAGCACAAAAAATCCAGGCACGGGAGATAATTATCCCGAGAGCAATATTCATATTCTCGTTTAGTATAAATAACATCCGACGAAGAAATGTTACAAAGCACAGGTTGGTCAACTGAAACAATGCCCCAATTAAGTTTTTTCGCATACGCTTAAATGTATTTACATAATGAAACACGTAGAAGAATATATAGATTTTTTGCTGGAAAAACTTTACAGCGACCTCATTTAAATTGGTAAATTGTTTTGGGAAGTTTCCGGCGACATTACAATCTTTATTACCGCCTCTTTTAATTGCCTTTTCCTTTTTCATTCAACTTTTTATCAAATCATGAGGTTATCAAGGATGTAAATTTCTCGCCTCAGTTTCGCTTTCAGCTGCCGGAAAGCTGATGTAGATACTGACGAAATTCCACCAATTATAAGCGAATTAACACTCCGGGCAAGTTATTTACAAGACCGAGGAGGAATGCAAAGTGCAATATCTGACCCACAAAATTTGTTAAAGTTGGGAACTACAACTGTTTCCCACCAAGAAGCAAATATTCATTTTATATGTTAATCAACAAAAACGTGAAAAAACTACGGAATTTCATTTTTAATTTTTATAGAAAGTACGCAAAGTTCTTAATTAATTGAAAATGGAAACATATTTTTTGCACCATACTTTCATCTTTCATTTGCACGAGAAACTTCACCTGCGTAATTCGCATTTAGTAATGTAAATCGCGCTCAAAGTTTAATATAAAAGATATCCTTTACGTAAGGACTTTCCTGTGGCGCAATTGGACCGGTCCTCGTGAATGATTAATTGAGTTAAAGGACTCGTTCTGTGTAGAGGTCGAAATAAAAACTAATCACCGACGTGCCACCAAAGGACCTTATGCCGCAAATTATTCCTAAAATCACGAACACGGAGTTTCGGTTCGGCAAAAAGGTGGAGTTTTTTGGTTTAAAAGCAAAGAGGGAAATAAATGTCAGTGTAAACTTGTAAGCGTTGAATAGTAAAATTTATGTATTTGTGAGCCTCTGAACTCTGACATACGGTATACAGAGCGGGCTGATATACGACCGCTTTAAGCTAGTACAGGCCCTTTGGAGAAACGCTACCTATGATTTGATCACAACCAGATTTCCCGACGAAATTTATTACTCCAAATATACTTTACTGCCTGCATTATATAAAGATTTATTTCCATACATCAGCGCAAATAACGTATTGCCTTGTAGTGCGCAAAATGTTCATTCGACTATTAACTTTACAAAGTAACTTTTTGTTCAGGAGCGTATTTGTGGATAATGTTTTTTTTGTCGTGCGTAGAATACCAATTTTCTTCTTGTAATGAAACTTTTTCAGCATTCAGCATTTTTCTCTGTCAAGCTCATCAAGGTTAGCTTTAAATTATTTTCTTTCGCATAATGGATAAACGGAAGGCTAGATAGTATAAATTGGCATTCTCTTGTAATTAGAATTTTAGCGTGTATAAGCAGTAAGTGGCAATAAATCAGCTTAAGGGTTTATTTTAAAAGAGGGCAGAACACAGATTAATCATCGATTTTCATGTAATGACGCTAAGAAACATGTAAACTAAAGCAACTACAATACCCAACTTTCTGCTAACTTATTGCTCACAAAACAGGTAAGTTACTCATAATAATCCCTGTTACTCTAAATGACTTGAAAATAGAAAACACTCTAGCGTTCGCCTTTGTCGAACTGACGACATTAAATTATTATTTATCCTTTCCTTGCATAGAATAGCTCCTTAAAATGCATTTTGAGGAGTGTATTTACGTTCTGAAACTTGGAGCAGCTGTGTAGGGTATACAAGAAATAAAAAACAAATAAAGACCCTGTTCATATTAAATAAAGCACTGAAAAGTTGGTTATTTACTTTTAAAATATCATTTTATATTCTGTTTCCATACAGAATCCAAGTTCCATGTAAACAGCGTAAAAACTTGAGGAAACCAAAACCTTCGAAAAGCAAATAACGCTTTCCCCTATAAATTGATTCGGTTGTTCTTGCAAGGTACTTTTTATCAAAAGTATATTGTAATGTTAATGTTATTTGGAATAATCCGTGACGATGTGGGACTGTGTTCAGCCGCAATACGTGATAAAACGTGAAATTTAGCAGAGAATTAATTAAATATCACTAATGGGTGCAATTCACTAAAAATAGTTAAACATGTCGCATGAAAGCATACACCGATTTTGTTTCAGTTAAATATATGTAAATAAGAGAACTGATTTATCGAAACATATATTTTTTTAATAATATTAAATATAAAAGTTATCCAGCTTTTCATCACTCCATAAATCAACTATGTGTATATTTTCAATTCGAAAATTTATTTTAATATTTCATATGCAACGTGATTTAGGAAATATAATATTTTATGTTTTCAATTAATATCAGTAATAATGATTGTACTGAAATCGAATATTTACGGCATCCCATTCGAGGAACTGACGCAGCACATTATTAAATTTGGCAATTACGATAAACCGGAAGTGTTTAAAAATATATTATTTGTCATAATATCAATAATGAAATTATTCAAATATATATGTACCTACATGTAAGAGGCGAAAATTAAAAGTATTCGGGCGAAACGAAGAAGATTGATTAATGAATTATTTTGGAAGAAACAGATTAATCAGCTTGAAACATTTGATTATTGTGTTGCTTTGGTCAAAATAATTCGGCACCACGGCCATAAAACAATTTATCATGGGGTGAATGGAACAAACTGGAAAAGAAACTCACAGAATCTGTGGCTACATGTTGTTAATGAGATTTAGTGAACGTAACAAATAAAGTAATCGAATAAAGAAACTTTTTGTTCTTGAATATATTCAATTTTGGAACTAGTATAAATTTCAAAAGTATCACAAAACTAGCATGAGATTGATCAACTACTTTAATTGATTTGATTATGTATATAAAGCCAATACTGGCGAGAGTTCTGCAACGAAACTCAGTATCTCTTGAAAAATATCATGTTTACAATTAAATATAAAATGTTTCTGTTCATATTTATCGCGTATCATACAAAGTTCACTTTATAGACATCTGAGCTATAAAAATACTAAAGATAAACGCCGCGACGCTTCTGTAGTGGGTTGTGCCTCCCGTCAAGAAATAAAAAAATCCCTTCTTGCATTCAACCCCAGGACGAACTGTAAAAATTTAAAATAAACGAATTTCAAATCTGGAGTCATTTTAAGATTGATCTGCCCCTGTGGTGTGACGGTGAACACCAATCGTTAAGAGAAATCCCTCAGGACTGATGTTTTTTATCATTTCAAAATATAAGTACGGTGAAATATGTGCGTTTGGAAGGATAAAGAAATGCGTCTTTGAATAAAAGTATTTCAGACAGCAAGCGACTCCATTCACAAATATTTTGTATATTATTTTAATGATGAACTAATATTTATGAAAGAAGAACCCGAGAAAATCAAAAGTTTACCGGGAACAGGAGTGGGTGTTGGGAAAACGCGTATAATAAAAATTTTCTTTTTATTTAATAACTAAATCAGCGGGGGAAAAGATAGACGAGGTAATTTTCTGATTTTTGTGATATAATAAACAAATGAAATAAATACAATAAATAAAGTAAATAAAATTAGTAAAATAAACGAAACAAATAAAACAAATGCAATAAATGGAATAAATAAATAAAATAAATGGAATAAATGAAATAAATAAAGTAAATAAATTAAATAAAGTAAGTAAAATAATAAAATAAGTGAAACAAATAAAGCAAATGCAATAAATAAAATAAATACAATAAATAAAGTAAATAAAATTAATAAAATAAGTGAAACAAATAAAACAAATACAATAAATGATATACATACAATAAATAAAGTAAATAAAATTAATAAAATAAGTAAAACAAATAAATCAAATGTAATAAATGAAATAAATACATTAAATACAGGAAATAAATTAAATAAAGTAAATAAAAGTGAATAAAATTAATAAAATAAAGGAAACAAATAAAGCAAATGCAATAAATGAAATAAATGATATAAATAAAATAAATAAATTAAAAAATATATATAAAATAAGTAAAGTAAACAAAACAAATAAAATAAATAGAAAAATAAATCAAATAAAGTAAATAATGTTTATTTGAATAGTATACAGATAAAAGGCCAAGGTTAACTGTATGGCCGCAAAAGTTACCAAAGAAATTGATCACTACTGTCGCTAACAAGACTAATTATAACTCGCCTTAGAAAAATGTGAATAGCTTGGCAACGTTAGCATACAAATTTTCTACGTGTTCTCTTTGTGCGAAATAAGCTTTGAAGTTTTTGGAATAGATTATCTGGCCATCTACTGCTGTTACATCGCCGTCCTGGTAACTCAGATTTTCTGAATGCTTTAAAGGGACGGATTGTCACTAAGCGGCCGCGGTTGGACCCGCTAGACCTTAGCCAGCCACAACCCCATAATGTGGTTATAGAGAACTTGCTACATATAAATACAGGCTTTTAGAATAGATGAATCATTTTACGATAATCGGTTTTGGGATTGTTATCAAGATATTTTCTTTGAACGAGTCAAAAGGAAATAGAAAAGTAGATTTTAGTAATTAGAAAATTGGTAGTGATCCCAGCATTATTTACTAACGTCAATAACTCTTCCAGTTTGCTTTTTCCTTTTTTTGCAAATCCATCAAATCCAGAAAATGGAAAACGTGTTCATTTTCATACTTTCCAACTTCCACCGAAATTACTCGTGTAAAAAATAATTTATTATTTATCAGCGAGAGCACCTTATAGAATATTATTAGTATCCATCAAAATTTGACGGGAAAGTATTAGCTGTTAATAGAAGCAATTGCTGTAAAAATACCGATAAAATGGCTCGCCTTGTTCTGCCACCGTGTAGCGATTTAGCATTGTTACTCAAACTAGTTCAGTCGATTGGGTTTCTGCCCAGACAAAGAGTAGCAAATCTAAAAACCTCAGTTTAGATTATCTCTATTTTCGCATAACCATGTTTTCAATATAAAGCACTATTGTTTGTAAATGAAAATGAAACAAATACCATAGGAACGTTTATTTTTGCTTATCCTCATTAAGTAGCGTTCTATTCATCCTACTGATCTTAAAATTGCATTTGTGCCAACGGAACTCGAAAACTGTTTACCCTCTTAATTAATATAGACAAAAGATGCTTCCGGAGGATCTACGTGACATAAATAATAACAATCCCATAGGACAATGAGGCTCTCTAAACATAGGGCTGCTAATTGTTCGTGTCCGTTCAAACGAAACAAAATAATAACTCTGGAAATATGCGAAAGATTCACATACAGGCATAAATTGAAAAGAGCAATCTATTGACGAATTGAACAAAATTAAGAACGTTAATCGTTAACGTTTGAGACCTTATTATATTATATTCTATTATTTTGGCAATAAAATTCTTTTAACAAATCGTTGATTTTCTTGTTACTTTTTACTTAAAAAATGAATATTAAAATCAAATATTAGGAAAAGCGTTTTGTTCCACCTACAAAAAACAATGTTAACACTTTCCAAGGAAATTCAGAAGCCTAACGACCGTACTAACAGCCACTTTGCGCGTGTCGATTTTTTCCCACGTGCACCCGGTAGAACCGTGGACATTAACGGTGGCCGAGATGCGTCCCCAGAGTTTTCTCGACTCGATTACCGCTTCATTTCCACGCTATTTGTGAACAGTGTGCTTTGATCAACCTCGTAATCGAACCGATCTGCCTTCGGATTTATTCAGCCAGAGATCGCGACGTGATTTATGGACAATTAACACACATTGTCCGTCGACGCTATGGGTCGTTTGTGCTTACTGTTATCGGCCCTTATCGTTTATTCCATCGATTCCGGGCATAAAGGGTGTCGACAGGTGAGGACCGCGAGCGGAATAAGATCCGGCTTTATTGTTTAGGGGTATACACACACCCTTGCGAAAAACAACAATATTGATCTTCGACGTTTTAAAGATTGCTTTGCTTCCGAACTTTTCCAAATGAGACCTTTGGTTAACCCTTTCAGACAATTTTTTTATGAAAATCTAAAATCTTGTATCCTAGAGTTTTTTCGCATTTAGAGCGTTTGAGTTATATTTCCTCTTTATTCAATGAAGAGGGTAACTGCATATAATTCATTTAACCGTTTTAGAATTTTTATGGAGTATGAAATTTTCTGTGCGAGAATAATAAAAAGTCACCTCGCTCCGTTACACTCCTTGTTCCAACCCGATATTATCCATTATAGCTTTTCTTCGCTCTGCTTACATAACATTTCTGAAAGTTATGCTTATGTTTGATAAAATTCGCTGCTTATATACATAAATATGTTTGTTCAGGGAAAATATATATTTTGTATTAGTTGTTCGACACGGTGCCTTTAATATCTCCCCTGCAGGCGGCAAGCCAATTAAAACTTTTGATATTGGACAAATTATTATCAACGTTGTGTCGTATTAACGAAGTATTGAAACATACAATTGATAATTCAACAGCAGGTGGCAATATGAAATAATTGTTCTTAGTCGTATGATTTTTTTACACATAAAAACAAATTTCCTATATCAGTGGTTAACTAACTAAAATTAACGTAAATAGTGATCCTTTAATACATTTATTTATTTAATTAATTCTACTTATTTCATTTTTTTTATTTCCTTTATTCATTTTATTCATTGTAGGTATTCATTTTATTCGATTTATTCATTTTATAATCATTTTATTATATTATTTATTTCATTTATTTTATTTTGTTTTCTATTCATTCTATTCATTCTATTCATTCTATTCATTCTATTCATTCTATTCATTCTATTCATTCTATTCATTCTATTCATTCTATTCATTCTATTCATTCTATTCATTCTATTCATTCTATTCATTCTATTCATTCTATTCATTCTATTCATTCTATTCATTCTATTCATTCTATTCATTCTATTCATTCTATTCATTCTATTCATTCTATTCATTCTATTCATTCTATTCATTCTATTCATTCTATTCATTCTATTCATTCTATTCATTCTATTCATTCTATTCATTCTATTCATTCTATTCATTCTATTCATTCTATTCATTCTATTCATTCTATTCATTCTATTCATTCTATTCATTCTATTCATTCTATTCATTCTATTCATTCTATTCATTCTATTCATTCTATTAATTCTATTCATTCTATTCATTCTATTCATTCTATTCATTCTATTCATTCTATTCATTCTATTCATTCTATTCATTCTATTCATTCTATTCATTCTATTCATTCTATTCATTCTATTCATTCTATTCATTCTATTCATTCTATTCATTCTATTCATTCTATTCATTCTATTCATTCTATTCATTCTATTCATTCTATTCATTCTATTCATTCTATTCATTCTATTCATTCTATTCATTCTATTCATTCTATTCATTCTATTCATTCTATTCATTCTATTCATTCTATTCATTCTATTCATTCTATTCATTCTATTCATTCTATTCATTCTATTCATTCTATTCATTCTATTCATTCTATTCATTCTATTCATTCTATTCATTCTATTCATTCTATTCATTCTATTCATTCTATTCATTCTATTCATTCTATTCATTCTATTCATTCTATTCATTCTATTCATTCTATTCATTCTATTCATTCTATTCATTCTATTCATTCTATTCATTCTATTCATTCTATTCATTCTATTCATTCTATTCATTCTATTCAATCTATTCATTCTATTCTTTCTATTCATTCTATTCATTCTATTCAATCCATTCATTTTATTGAATTATTTATTTTATTTAGTTTTTTAAATTTATTTTATTTATTCTATATTCTATTCATTCTGTTCATTCTATTCATTCTATTCATTCTATTCATTCTATTCATTCTATTCATTCTATTCATTCTATTCATTCTATTCATTCTATTCATTCTATTCATTCTATTCATTCTATTCATTCTATTCATTCTATTCATTCTATTCATTCTATTCATTCTATTCATTCTATTCATTCTATTCATTCTATTCATTCTATTCATTCTATTCATTCTATTCATTCTATTCATTCTATTCATTCTATTCATTCTATTCATTCTATTCATTCTATTCATTCTATTCATTCTATTCATTCTATTCATTCTATTCATTCTATTCATTCTATTCATTCTATTCATTCTATTCAATCCATTCATTCTATTCATTCTATTCATTCTATTCTTTCTATTCATTCTATTCATTCTATTCAATCCATTCATTTTATTGAATTATTTATTTTATTTAGTTTTTTAAATTTATTTTATTTATTCTATATTCTATTCATTCTGTTCAGTTTATTAATTTTATTCATTGTATCCATTTTATTTATTTTATTGTATTATTTATTCTTTTCATTTTATTCATTCTATTCCTTGTTTCATTCTAATCCTTGTATTCGTTTTATTTATCTTATTGCATTATTTATTTCATTTATTTTATTCATTCTCTTCATTTTATTCATTGTCATGTATTATTAAATTAATTTATTTTATTCTGTTTTTCTTTTAACTTAATTTATTTATTTTATTAATTCTATTCACTATTCATTTTAGTCATTCTATTCATTTTATTAATTTTTTTCATTCTATCACTTCATTCATTTCATTCATTCTAATAATTTTTTTCATTCTATTCACATTGTTCATTGTATTTATTTTATTTATTTTGTTGTATTATTAAATTTATTTCATTTATTTTATTTATTTTATTCATTTTATTGATTCTGATTCATTTTATTAATTTTATTCATTATATTAGTTTTATTCATTTTATTGTATTATTTATTTCATTTATTTCAATATTTCATTTATTTTATTTTATTTAATTATTCTATTTAATCTGTTTATCCTATTTAATCTTTTTTTCGATTTATTAATTTTCATTTTTTCGCTTTTTACACTTTATCACTTTATTTGTTTATTCATTTTATTTATTTTATCCGTTTTATTTATTTGGGTTTCATGCCTGTTAATAAATTATGATAATGTTGTCGATTTTGTGGCAGCCATAGAGAGTCGGTAGATGTATAATTTTCTTTTTTCGAACTGGTGCCTATAACGTTTAAATAGCTTCTGTACTAAGGCCTTGCGGATCCTCTTTTAAGTAATGAAATTGAAATTATTGCACCAGCCGCTATTCTAATTCAGCCGTGACCGCATTCTGCAAGTTTAATAACGCAACGCAAAAGAAAAATGCGTTTCATGAATTTATAAGAGGTCTGTAAACGCCGGAATGCTAAGTTTAGTATTTACTGAACATTTTATTATGGCATAATATTGAGGATTTATGCCTTAACGACTTGAGTGGATGGATTGTGTTGCAGTATTCTCATTAGATATTCACGTTATAATAGCTCTCTTTAAAATCCGAGTACTCTAAGAAATAATAGGATTACTTGAGCTGCAGGGTAAACAAATTACGATTAAAACAAGAAAATTGTCACAAAAAAAAATGGTGCATTTATACATTTATCCGGCGATGGTCGTGAGCATATTTTTCCCGATGCTGCGATCATATTCAAGGCTTTTCACGATAGTTGGCTTTTCATTTAATTTAATGAAACGTTGCCATAAATCATGACATACTTGGAGAATCTCAATTCTCCGTCGTGCAAAGGCGCGATTCGAAGATTATCCGCAGCCAGATACTCACAAAAACTAATGGAAATTGGACAAAAACTAGTTAGAAGTTCAGTCTGTAATTGTCGGTTTTCAACTATAACAATTCCAAGCTCAATGCGACTCACAAATCCAGTTGAGACAAATCGCGCTTAACAAAACTTAATGACATAACTCCCGGATCTTAGTTCAACACGAAAGCCTGCTCTCAAGGGCGGGCGGAGGAAATATTGAAGCTACGAAAGTTGCGCCTTTGGAGTTTACTTAATCTATTTTAATCTATTAAGTACATGCATGTTAACAAAATAAGATTTGTCTGTTAGCTTCTTGAAGCACCCTTTATGCAGGATGAAAAACATATTTTTAAAATATCTAAACGTAATTTCTGTAGCGCTGGAGGCATATTATTTTTGAAGTTGATATTGATATTAAAATTCCGTTAAAAATGCCTGAATGGACAGTTGGTGCTTTATGAAAACAGAAAAAATATCAATTTAAGTACAGACAATATAGTCAGGATCCGGATTTGTTGCTAGATTCTTGTATAATACAAAGGCTGGCCATAACGGCTAGATTTTATTTATGTCCTGCCCCATAGAGTGAATTTTAAGTATTGCAATTCGTATTCTGATCGTATCACTTTCCAATATATATATCCGAGTTTTATTGACTGAAGGGTGGCATATAAACGAGGTAAAATCTTACATTGAGTTGTTGATTATTCATAAAATCCTCCAGTGTAAACTATAAAAGCGGCGTAAAATTTAACTACGGCTCGCAAGAACCTGAAGGTAATAATCAATTTTATTTAAATTAAATATCTGCCATCATTTTGTTTTAAATTTCGGTCGTGTAACAATCCCGGCTGAATCAAGTCTGTTTTAATAAAAGTTTAGGTTGAACCAGGTCTTAAAATGAAGTGTAACCTAGATGACCTTCTAGCCTTAAATCTCAACCCGAGGGTGTCAGAGGGTTGAAAGTAATTGTACCGCAACTGCAAAATAATTTACCTCAAGCATGTCCAGATTTAATTTAAGTGGATGGACTTTGCCAAGCTGTGTTTATGAAGATACGAGTATGAATAATTTCTTGTCCTGCATATTTTTCAGTTATTTACATTTTTTCATCAATTTTCTGAATTCAATTGTTTTGACAATTGTGTTTTTAGTACAACCTGTTCTTAAATATACTGTTACAATTATTCTAATCCATGATATATCTGA
The DNA here is from genome assembly GCA_963680705.1 of Rhagium mordax. Lineage (NCBI taxonomy): Eukaryota > Metazoa > Arthropoda > Insecta > Coleoptera > Cerambycidae > Rhagium > Rhagium mordax. The sequence continues at coordinate 93,611,417 of OY796658.1, read as the reverse complement.
GTGGATTAATGTTTCATATTGCGGGGATGTTAAAGAGGAAAACTTTTCAATTCTTGGAGTACATTATGAAACTTGTGATTATGATTAATCATCTGATTTCTCTTATCTTGAAAAATGGGCTTACTATACGTTTATTTCTGAAACGCTGCATATTTAAGTTGCGCAAAATTACAGTGTTGATAAATAGTATGCAGTAGTCCGCTAATCTTGGGGTTTTTCTTTTAAAATTATGTGAAGTGACATTTTTCAATTTGAGCGAATTATGTTTTGTTCGAGGTTTTTAATAAGCATAAAATTATTTTTCCAATACGCTTTAAACATATGCAATCTACTGAGATTCCGCAGTGTATTTCAAAATTTACATAGAACTCGGATTATTTTTTACTGTTTTATTTAGGTCACACCCGCAATTGTTCTGTTGTACCATAGCCACTGTGGTATCGATTTTATGATTATTTTATAAGCTTAGCAGTATTAACGGATTTTAAACTTTTAATGTTGTTTTAATTTGTGTATAATTTAGAGAAAAAAACAGTGGATGTGAGATACGAGTTGATTTAATGATTTAATCACATTGTTCGATGAAATTTTTGCATGAAGATTTGTCGCACTGTCATCAAATGTGCATATTTAACTAAAAACAGTATTTTATTTAAAATATGCAGGTGTTTATGGAAATGTACAGAGTGTGCTAACAAAATTGTTATCAACGATATTTTAATGCAAGCAGTAGAATCTTTGCAGTAGCCAATTATGCAAATGTAATCACGAAGGAATTATTCACAAGATAGCCAAGGAGCAACAGGAAAGAAATATAATAATTTACAAAATCTCTCCTGAAGCGAATATACGTAATTCTAGAAATATCATACATTTGTCCGAATCTGGATACATAAGGAATTAAAATCGCAAAATTGGGCTTCATTAAAAATAATAAGACAGTTTGAAATTGTGAATATATTTTAGAAATTATCAAAAAGCAATATTCTACTAGACAGACCTCACGAGCTTATTTCTTTGCTTTTAGCAAACGCATTAGTTTCATTGCCCAACCAAGTCCTAATAATTGCTCTCAAGTCATTAACCTAATAACTTTTCCTGGACTATTAAGGACAAAGTGAATTAGTACCTTCTCCAATCTGCCCGCATTTGCACCCCTTTGGGCAAAGGCCTACCCTTGGTAGCGTGACATTGAAGAAAAATAAACAGAGAATTAGCAAATGAACATCAATTTGTTTTCGTGGGGCTCGTGATTTGGAATTCCCCCGTTAAAAATACTTCCGGCTGAATAATATTAATAAATAACTTCTGTTCAGTCCTGAAACATTGCGAATCCTATAATACAAAAGCGCTTTCTTCAGATCTTTTATTTCATAAAACCTTTTATATGTGGTTCAATGAACAGAAATCACATACATTAGATTCGCGTAGAACAAGAGTTTATATACAATTTATTTGTTGTATATTGTGGCCGAGACGCCGTCTATATATCTTTGTAAACTTACCATCTATTGTGGTTTGCTGTTGTAGGTAATGTTCTAAACATTCTGCTATGTATCATACTTACTACCTATTTTGTTTCTAAATTATTTACTATATGAAGTTTAATCAAGAGTACGTACGTTATAATTTAAAAGTTTCATTTAACTTAATAAATTTATACAGGCTGGGGCATTTTCTTGGTGCATATTGAGTTGTGGTGTATGGAGTATTATTCCTTTATATTTAAGATAAGGTAAAGATAAATTTCAAATTCACCAAAAATAAAGATAATTAAATAATTATGCACTCACCCGGACCCAGACCTGACCTTCCTTTTCGGAAGGCAACGAAAGATATTTCCGCTTATCTGTCGCTCGCAAATAATAGACATTACCAAAATTATCGTTACAAACTACACCATAATGCAAATAAATATACCTTTTCCTTGGTTTAATACAGTTTCCACGATAATATTGTTCTTAATGGGGACTTAATAAAGACCAACCCACACTTGAGTGTGCGAAGCGAAGCGCGGCGAGGTGAAGAATTTGTATTTCATTGATTCTAATGGGGCTGCGCTAATTTGGAGCATTGGAGTGCGGCGAAGAACGTAACCTTGTTTGAATCAGTGATATAAAATAATATGTAGATCAGGAGATTTGAGTTGGAACGAAAATACAATTTTTTTCATGTAAAATGTATTTTTCGCTCACGTTTTCAATTTTAAAGTAGAAACCCCTAAATTTTTTCTTTCAAAAAAGAAATATTATTAATTAAATTTTTATGCAAATAACTTGGTGAGTGACATTTTTTACCACTATCAGTAAATTATTTCTTCTTCATGTATTTCCATATACCCTGCGAACAACGCCGTTGCATGTCTTCATAATTATTATCCCCCTCAACATTTAACCTTTTTAATTAAATCTCACCCGAGTGTATTTAATTCACTAATAAACTACATTATAACTTACTCCTTAGGTAGATGTATTCCAGGTAAAATATTTCCGCTATATTTAGGTGACTATAATTCTGGTATTAAGTTGTGTTTCCTCTGGCTCCAATTTACTGCGAGAAGGTAAACACCCACATTATGATTCTAAATGTAGTACTTACTTTGGGTTATGAAGCAAATGGTTGTTTGCGAATACGGCAGAGAGATTTCTGAATAATTATTAAACGCTGGTTCTTTGTAGCAAAATTGTGGTAGTTGTAAATATTAATACTCATGCAGGTAATTAAGGAAGAAAGCTTCCCATGCAACATGTAAATCTTATGTAGGCGTGTTGAAAGGGACGAGACGAGAAACAAAGCATTACTTATAGTTGGATTGATACTAAAAGCTGCAAGTGTCTAGAGTGGCGGCATATACAGGGTGTTCTATTTAAAAAGAGGCACCGTCAGTAACTGCTGAACATCTTTATTGCACTGGGACAGGAAATCCGTACTGATGTGCAGTTTTTTTTTTTTTTGAGGCAATAAAGTAAAAAAATTGGCAGTATTGCTAATTTAATTCTTTTCTCGTCGTATAGCTTACGCAATATGAGCTGCAGAGACAGCCATGTAGGCACGGTTGGCAACAAATCCCAAGCCATTCTTCAACCAGAACTTTAATAATTTTATCCCGGATTAATAGAGTGAGAATAATCGCGTTACTCGCACTACCTCCGTTCGTGGTGTGCCGCGCCAAAAGTTGAAAAACCCTCAGCTTGGAAACATTTAGTTGAAAAGTACAGTTAAACATTAGAAGTATCGTGTAAATGCGTAAAGTTATCTTCTTTAATTAGAGTTTGTGTTTGAGTTTCACCTTGAGGCGAAGAGCCAAACTAATTTAACCACGCCGGAAGTAAATATTTATCTCAAACTCAAAAATTATATTAATTGATGATTGAATCTTAGGGCTATCCAAACTACTCGAATATTATTACACCTTTTATCTTGGTTCTATCTCCACTCTTCATACGTCTTTCCAGAGATATATTAATGTTTTATACATTAGTATATGTAAGTAGCAGTAAAAAAACGTCTACATCGGTGAACGGTGAAACTGTTGAACTACATAAAACAGTACTTGGCATTTTATAGGCAATGGACAATAAAATAATTTATTTTCCATAGAGTTTTAAAGGATATTTATTGAACATCCTCATAAATTGAAACATTTCGTTGCTGCTCCAATATTTAATATTTTTTATTTTCCTGTTGGAGACACTCGACATATAAAATATTAAGCGACAAAATCTCATCGTTTTTTGATCAAGATAACTAATTTTGTTTTATAAAGGGCAAAGATCGAAGAGGAAACAATTTCATACATAATTACACACGAAACCCACATTTAGCGTGATGTGATGTGTCAGAATAATTCAATAATCCAAAGGCAATGCTGAAGTCATAAATATTACGTGATATACCAATTATAGCAGCGAGCGTAGCCTTTACGTTTGATATAATTTTCATGATGTGGGTAGAAAGGCATCAGGAAATTTATAATGCGATTTGACATATAAACAAAATAATTACACCGGCGTTCTGTTTGTTTCAGGTGAGTAGATCCTATTACCTCATGATCTGTAAACCATGGTGAGTATGTAGTTAGCTTAATCCCCGCACAATTATTTCCATTACTACCACAGAGTACACAATGATATAGGAAACATCGGCCTGGAAGGTATGAAAAATTAGAAATATGTATTTCAAATAAATCTGAAAAAATACTTGGCGACTCTTTATATATTTAATTGAAAAAAGAATATTTTTTCATAAAAAATCAATTTTGGATCTAAATTATTAAAAACTATAACTTACAAACAAAAATCCCGCTCAAGAGATTGATGAAGAATTTAAAAACGAACATTTAAAAAAAAAAGATGATTTTGGAATGGTATTTTTTTTGCCAACCCACTGTGCAGTCTGGCGGTGATTTTCCTGAAAATAGTGTTTGAAGTTTTCGTGTTTTCGCATTTCACTATTTCCAACTACATGAAATTTAGAAAATCTTGTTCAGAGGAAACAAGTAAAGAATTAACGTAGTGATATTCTCTGCCTTTCCCAGGTGCAGATGTTCGTTGTTTCTAGGTCGCTCATGTCGCCAGTAAATGTTTAAATCGTCTCGAAATAAACAGTTACATGTAAATACAGGACAAATTGGCAGAGGTCCGTCGGCTACAAGCCCTTTGGCAAAACTTTCCGTAAGTTTCAGCCGGACTGAAACGATTTTTTTTGAAGTTATATAAGTTCTAGGACCCTCAGGACCTGTCAACAACCTTTGTCTGTCGGAAATTTATCAAACTCGCCGAAAGTTTACCTCAAAGTAAGGGACAAAACCGCATGTTGGACGCATCAATTTTCCTTTTTAAATAATCCGCGTGAAATGCGTTTGTCGTAAGGATAAAGAATAAAATACTCATCATTCAGTTTGAAATATTGAGCGATAGAACTTCCTTTTTAGTTGTCAATCGTTGGAACTTTTTCAACTACAATATTCAGTCTAGTTCTAAATTGAAAGTTGTCAAAATTTAAAATATTTTTTTGTCGCGCAAATTTATTACGTTCTTTGCTATTAAATCACACCGGGGGAAAAAGTTGCGAATATAAAACAAATATATTCAGAGCTGTTTTATATCTCATAAATCCAGCTTCCATTCCAAAAAGTGACCCTTGTTAAAATTTGATGCGCCTCCGGATACAATTTTCAGAAAAGAATAAAAATTTGTCGACTGATATTTACTCCCAGGAGAGAAGGCAAAACTAAATGATAATGAAGGCAGAAATAAGAAAATTAGCGACATCATGACACCTCAGTTTCGCAATTCGTTTCTCCTGGCATGGCGTTTTAATTTTAGCCGTTGAAGAAAAATAAATAAATTTCAATTCGCCCTGAGGTTTAGTGGCTGTCAAGTTCGACAAATTTATTACCGTAGCGGTTTTTATTTAAGGAAGAAAGTTGTCCTTTCAATTAGAATCCGAGATTAAAGATAAGCCATTTCGCGACTTTACTTATCTGGGTATCAAAGCACCATATGCAGTATAAATTAAGTTGCCTGCGCTATTAATTTTAAAAGCGTTTTGTATGCGATGAGGAAATTGAGTTTCTTTTATTGCTGGAACTCCGGAAATTTGAAACGATTAACAAGACTTCCAAATGAATAAGTTGCTCGTATATTACTTGAATGGCTTGTATTATTATATAAGTTATTTTTCTGGTGTTTGTCACAAACATAAAGGTATGAGTATGAGGCAATTTGAAAACCAATTTTAAACTTATAGTTTTGACAATTGCAATTTATGGTATGGCAATAATAATGCTAGGGGTTGATAAATGGGATTGCTTAGAAAATGGAAGGGAACATTACTCTTATGGGGTACTGTAAGTTTAATGGTACTTTTATAATTTATTGGTTGCTTATAAATCCGCTTTCTGCAGTTAAATTTATTATAATTTGAGAGAAATATACTGCTATTGGCAATGTAATAAAAAAATGTAAAAGTTACCTAGTCTATTATTATTGCTATTATTGCTATTTTTATTCTAGAGACCAGGTCGATTTTCAATTTTCTCCTGAAAAATATGAACTTCAGCCTGAAAAACCTATAAAATCAGATAACTTATTATTATGCACACAATTCTTTTGTTTATGACTAGCTAATTCATGTGCTTGTATTTAAATTCCAAATTATACTCATGTCTGCTGTATACACATAGCTTCTGACAGACATTCCATGTATATCTGGGTCATGTCTTGAAGTCTGATATGATCCATATCAGTAAATGCCAGCGACAAGCACTTGACTTTAAATTTATTGTAAATATCATAGTTTATTTGAATTAAATGCGCAGCTCATCATTTCTGTGCAATGTAACACTTGTAACTTGTAATCGAATCCCTTCTTGCTAAGGAAATGGATTTTTGTACGTTTATTGCGTTCCGGTGGGGACCAAATGTTTTAAAGGAAAGAGAATAAATCGATCTCGCGCGATGAAAAATTCATTGGATGGCAGGTAAAAGGTGGTCAGAGCGTATCAAAATTCAGAATCGATAAAAATGTCGACCCACCAGAGCAAGCTGATATTTTTAGATATTTTGAAGTTTGGAGAATCCTTAGATTTGTTGAGAGGTTTAATTGTAAGAGTAATTTTATTTATAACTTTTTGTTTTGGTATCAAAGCAAATTATATGGCGCATTTACAAGTCTACCAACGTATGTTCATAATCAAATGTTGTGTGACGATCTACCAAATTGAATATGAATATTAATAAACCTCAAAACATCTGCAGCGAAGAGGAGAATTTGCAAATAATTTTCCAGATCGTGGGTTCATCGACGAACTGTAAAGCTTCATCATAAAGGATCCACGATTGTTAATGCCATTAGACTGTTGTATCAATTTACAAACCGTATAATATTCGAAATCAAAGCCTAATATGAATATGAAATTGTATCGAGCCTGTTGGTGCGCAGTTTATATCAAGCATAAATGCAGGATTTGGTTTCACACAGTGGCTTCAAAGTGTCTTCTTTTGATCGAACCAGTTTGCAGCAATCAGAGAATTTTCTTTTTGAAATCTTCGTTTTTTAATTGCCTATCGATATGTCGAGGTAAATTTTTGATTTTTGCCCTTAATTTTTCAAAAAATTTCAAAAGAATGTGAACATTTTTGAAAAATTAGTGGCTAAATTCGAAAATTTAGCTCGACAAAAAACAAAGATTAAAAAATACGGGCCTGTAAAGTGATATTTACACAAAAAAGACGTTTTTTGATAAAAACTTTTTTGGAAAATTTTAAAAAATTAGGGGCAAAAATCGAAAATTTATATAGTATATACACCGTCAATAAATGCAAGTGAGATATTGAAGAAGAAAATACTGTTCCTCTATATCTAATTAAACATATCCAATACACATTACAATTAAATTGCTGTAGCAAGCACCAAAACCGGGTGCTTAAAGATTGATATATTTAGATTACAACTTGCAAACTTCTTGTAATAACCATCGCCGATTATAATTCCGTAAATTTCCACCGCAATCTTAAATAGTTAAAGCCAGTTAGTCTGGAGGAGATGGACTTATGTAGACTTTCAGACCTATAACGTAATATTTAATCCCCAACTTCTATTTTATGCCTTTTAGTTTTCACTTCAGACCTCCATGGCATAATTATTGAAATTGGGTTTCGCCGTATTTTAACGATAATTGGGGCTGTAAATCTGATGTAGAACATTATAGGAATCATTGTAGAAATAGTAATAAATTTTTATTCCTGTAATGTAAGTTCAGAACCATATTAAATTCAAATACCGATAACCAGTTACTTTGCTACTGTCACATCGTGACGAAGGCGATGTTCTACCAACTTAAAAGGTGCGTGTCATCAGACAATGGATTCGGCTTTTTGATGGATAAAAAACACCAACAGAAATAAGGGCAAATTCAAAATGAATTTATTTCATTTTATTAGATGTTCCAGACGTCCAGGTTATTATTTTATTGCTCCGAACTAATACGAAATAGGAAGTATGAATTATAGGTCAGCAGTTTTGAGTTATGTATTAAGCAGTGATTCGGGAAACCCGAGGTGAACTTAGTTTTCCAGTTCATTTGTATTTTATACCATTAAAGCGGGACGAAATCGAGCGTGCAAAAAATTATTTAACGTGAAGGTTGTATGTATAACGAGTTCTGGAAGTTTTCTTTATAAATTCATCAAATGTAGATTTAGCTTCAAGTACCTAAATGTACCCAAGTATCTGGTCCTAAGTAAATTCCCGAATAATTTAAAAAGTTTCAGTGAAATCTAGTTAATTAGTTAGTTTCTAAATACATGCAAATACAAATAGTGCTTCTTATGTAGAAACATTTTAGGAGTTACTAACCACGCCTTTTACTCTTACCAGTTCTAATATTTTATTTCGCTTTTGTCCCAGTTTCACTATTGAACCCCAGTTAAATGTTTAAATTGCTTTAGTTTTATCGCCTTACTTATCTTACAAATATCTTTGACAATAGCCTCGAATTAAATGAAAACGTGCAAATTTTCAACAATTGGATGCCCTCAAATGGGGGTAGAATCGTATTGCTACGAGGAGTCCTTGCTTGTTATCGGCAAAGTACGAATAGAGTCGTAAGGTATCGGAACTGCTCGAGGAATCACTCAATGTGAAGAGCGGACACAAGTTAACACACTTAATTATAAATAAATCGACAGGTGCACAGAAAAGTGGTAGTCCGATGCTGGCATACTCATTATTGCTTCTGTTGTGGTGACCTTAAAGAGTGTAATTGGAATAATTGCACAATTTGTCTAAACAAGAATTAGTATCTAATAATTCAGAAGGGATGCGAGTTAATATCTGGGTGGTGTCAGCGGAGAATACAGTTACAACTTGTATAAACTGCGAGCACATATACATGCCCACGTGCAAGCTGCAGCTGCTGTTTTAAATTGCAGTGAGATAAGAGAAATGCGGCAGAATACAGCAAAGCGTTACAATCAATTCGAGCTAAATTTCTGAGCAAAACGACGCCGACGAATGGAACTGGCTGAGGACCATGTTTGCGCTGAAATCTCTGAAAACATTCCAAAGCTGTATGATTTAATGTGGACAATATCTGTCGTGTAAGTCCCAACTGAAGATAGATACGGCCAGCTATGGAGCACAGTGCGGAACAGACGCCTGGTATTTTTAACCCAACGTTTATTCGAAGTTACTCAGCCTAACTTGTAAGTTTTCGGGATAATCTCATTTCCTTTAAGTATAAAATATTCGTTACCCCAACTTTAACTAGTTCGGATCTATTTCCTTTTCAAATATTTCACGGTGCGCAAGCACGGTGAATATACGCAAGTGGATATCCTGTAATTAAGTGTATACTACCTTCCGGATGTTTTGCATAGACTACATGCTCTTGCCCAAGGATTTAATTATGCGATCCTCTGTTTTAATGCAAGTTTTAATGGATGCCATTTATGCAAATTGCAAAATATGAGAGAGGCTCAAGCTTGCAATGCTTAAGGAATATAAATTTCTTTTCGCGTTTCAGGATTCCCGAGAGCTAGTTAGGCAAGCTTAACCTGATTTCTAGTGGTAGTTATTCGAGGAATAATTCTTAGGATGCAAATTTTGCATAAGCCCTTTAAAAAATAGAATAATCGACGTCATTGGTCCGACCATTTTTCAACAAAGAAATTTAAGGGCGATTTGGTTTTATTTTTTGCCTTAGTGGGGCAACGTTTACCGGGACCATTTTATACAACGAAATTCTCAACAGTATACTTATTTATATTTTAGAAGAATTTGTGGAACCATATCAGTAGTATAAGGGTACATTCAGGACAATCGTCTTTCCGGCATTTTTACTAAAATTTATATTTTTCGCATTTTTACTAGAATTTAAATTTTTGTATTTTTTATCAAGTGATCATTTCTACTAGAATTTAAATTTTTAGTACTATAATTTAAATTTTCAAGGTAAGATGAGGTCAAAGGTCAAGGTCGTAATTTTTACTAGAATTTTAATTTTGATCAAGTGATCATTTTTACGAAGTAGAAATCTAATTTTTTTGACGTGATCAATTTTACTAGAATTTAAATTTTTGACATTTTCACTAGAATTTAAAAATTAATTTATGATTATCATCTAATTCAAGTCCCTGTACCGACATTTTTTTGAATCAGCAAGGTCAAAAATGTTCACGATGAATTTTAGGTATAATTTCATTACGCAGTAAAAATATTCAAGGGCCTTTATTTTTCTAATAAAAAAAGTGTATTGAAATGGATCTCCAATTTAAGTTAGGTTGATCACCTTTTTTAAATTCATGAATAACTAAAAGAAATCCCAGGCTCTCGGGGAATACAATTTGAAAGGTGTGGTTAGCTTAATCACATACATATTTAATCCGGTTGCTATCGAAGTTATAAATCTCCGATTTCCGAGATAATTTTACTAATCTAAATAAGTTCGAAGGGAAGAAAATTCACCGATGGAAAAATATCGTTTAAAATACTAAGTAGTCAAAAAAATTTAGTCTTTACTGGTAGGGTTTTACGTCATTTAGTTCTACGTTGTTAACGAATGTGCCATTAATTGCAAACTTCCTTATTGGCGATCGTCAAAAGATCACGAAGTATACATTAAGTCTGTTGGGGCTGTCAATCTAGTGCAGATGCCAGCCATTTATCTAAATAAAAGTTATAGGGGAAATCACTTACTTGAGGCTACTAATCTACCTTATCTAATTATTCGGTAAAGAAGCTGTGTTTATTATTTCGCTACGTATTACAATTTGTTTTTATTTTTTATTGAAAAATCATTTAATTGAGAAAATCAATTTTTATTAATAATTAAAGCCATAATGACGTGCTGGAAAAACAAGCCAGACTGATAATATCCAGCAAATTTTTTATTCTAAAATCTCGCAATACAATCTTAACGCGAATATTGTTATTGAACATAACGCTATTATTATAGTATTGGAATGCGTGACGTGAATTATAATCCATAAATCACCGAAATTCTTTCAGTTTTTTCCTCTGGAAGGATATAAACAAGAAACGGAGCACTGTCATGTACAGATTACTGAAAACACGAGATTTATATAGTGTTAAATTATAACGCTACAGTGTGGAGATTCAATCAATCAATCGATTAATTACCATTGTTGTACGCATATTAGCTCTAATTCGATTAGCTGACTGAGTTTGCTGTTAAACACTTAATTCTTATCGGAACATTTTGCCAATTTAAATGCCCTCAAATTACCAATTTCAGCATAGACATTATTGCATACGTTTCAACCGGAGTGATATGTAAAGTATTACAAACTTACATTTAATTAAGCTGAATAATGCTAATTGATAACAGCAGGTATACTGCATATGCATGAGGCTGTCTTCAGCTTTACAGGTATTTATAAAGCCGGTATGGCAGGAACTATTTCAGCAGGAATAAATTTAAACAATAATGTTTCTTCTGCCGTCTGCAGGTTCTAGTTTGTAATAATGTATTCAGGACGAACACAAAAATGGGTAACTGTTAGGTACATAAGAGTGGGTCAAAAGTAATATACAGGGTGTTCAGTTAGTAAATATTTTGGATATCCGATCTAATAATAATTAATTTCAAAAATGTTTTCCATTAAATGCATCATTATCAAAAAACATCCTACATTTTTAGAAAAAACAATTAATAAATCGCCGAGATATGGTAACCAAAAATATGTTTATAAATTGAAAAAAAAAATAGAAATAAAATCATAACTTGGCAACGCTGCATCTGATTAGCAAAATATTTTAGGGTGTGATACAGGACCTCGGAGGATTAACTGGCGCCAAAAAATACAGGGTGTTACATTTTAAAAAATTTTACTTAGGTACTTGTGGAACTCGTTTTTGCGACACCTTGTGGACGCCCTGTATATATTTATAGCAGTTGTTACAACCATTACTTTTCTCTGTTGAGTGATGTGAAAATGCCATCGAAAATACAATTGCTGAGTTTCTGAACTTTTTCGCATAAATTTGGCCGGCATCTTCATTATCCTGCTGTCCCTACATTTCAATTTTCGTTTTATGATTAGCAATCCTATACCGGCCCGTCTTATAAAGACGAAGTGGAAATCAATAGAAGTCTCACCTTAATAAATTATTTAACGCGCTCTAACGATGCAACTCGAAGTTAAATTGATATTCAAAAAACCGGCATTCTTTCAGTTTTCAAAATCCGCCGTGATCCAATTAAATAGTTTCATTTGAACCTAATTCGAATTTCTTATTTGTTCGGATAATGTTGCCGGTATCCTAAAAGTTAATTAAATCCCAGTGACTGACTTCGCAATTGGTATTGTAGGTCAGAGCGTGTTACTTGTCTAACTACCGAACAACGTCTGGAGATATTGAAAAGGTTAAGTTGCCAGCCTTAATTAAACATCATATTTAACTTCAGTGTGTTTTGGTGTAGAAAATACCTATATGAAGTTCACAAGTATGTTTGTCAATTGTGCAAGTTTGAAACAATTGTATAAAAGCACTACCTACGTTCATATTCGTGAATATAATTTGATTTCTAGTGTGGGGATTTTATTTATGTCGGAAAACTTACCAATATAAAAATAAGTATATAAATAATGTGCAATTTTGAAATTCATCGTCATAGTAATTTCATGATTTATGACTCCAAATTCGTGTAAACACTATAGAATCATTTAGAATTTGCGACCTTACGCAACCCTTGGAGTAAAAACATCGGCCTGTCACTTCAGAACGTATTCGGACGACCCTTAAATAACTCCCTCGATAGATTTATTATGCCGACTATCGAACATAAGCTTCCCATTACAAAAAACAGATCTATCCATTATGAATTATAAAGCCTAAACAAAGTCATTTATAAATTATGAATTATGTTAGAAACTATTTGTACTGTACAGGGTTATCCAACGAAAAGGCCCACCCTTATATTTTCTTTATTTTTCGAGTTAGGAAAAAATGTTTCAAATAAAAGTTGTAGTGAATCAAATGAACTCATTTAAAACTCCTGCAAAGAATATACAGGGTGTTCCATAAAAGCGGGACAAACCTAAATTACATTTTTTTAAATATAGAACACCCTATATTTTTTTATATTTTTCAAATCTGTGTTTTTTTGTGATTTCAAATATATATATGTATATGTTGTATCTTATCTTTTACTGTTTTTTATTTATTGCAAATATCGTGAACAATATTATTTATAGCACCAGCATCTGCATATGCGTATCAATCAGTTAGCCATGGATGAAAAACAATTAATTTGACACTTATGTCTTACAGAATAATTGAATAAATTCAAAAAGCAATCTTTTCATCCATGGCTAACCTGATTGATACGCATGCAGATGCTGGTGGTATTTAATAATATTGTTCACGAAATTTGCAATAAATAAAAAACAGTAAAATATAAGATACAACATATATATATATATATATATATATATATATATATATATATATATATATATATATATATATATATATATATATATTGAAACCACAAAAAAACACAGATTTGAAAAATGTAAAAAAATATAGGGTGTTCCATTTAAAAAAATGTAAGTTAGGTTTGTCCCGCTTTTATGGAACACCCTGTATATTCTTCGCATGAGTTTTAAATGAGTTCATTTGATTCACTACAACTTTTATTTGAAACATTTTTTCCTAACTCGCAAAATAAAGAAAATATAAGAGTGGGCCTTTTAGTTGGATAACCCTGTACAAACAAAATAGTGCTTATACGTTGAAGATCGCGAAAAATAGAATTTTCCTTCGCCCAGTGATGGCAGTAGGTATTAAATAAAATATTTTTTTATTCAAAGAGGACAAGCACTGCACATATCCATTATCTGTTGACGAAGTTTCATTATTTTAATTTTTTTTAAATAATTCCTGCATAAAGCGCAAGACGAGAAAGAAACGTCGTTAGTTAAAGCAACCTGGCAAATACGACTGTGTGGATTCTCTTATATAGCCAATAAATCATTCAGTTTGATATCTTTTAACAAACTTGAACGACCGGACCGCGTCTTGGTAAATCCTTTATATTATGGTCTTCCTAAATTTTTTCTCGATTTTATTTATTGTTAGTCGTTTCACAAGTTCCCTGTCAGTCAATTTATAAATTAGAATTGACTCACAAAAAATTAATTTTTCATTGAAATATGAGTAACATTTAGTAACATTAGTGAATATAATATTTTATGTAGCAGGAAATCGTTTTAAAGATCAGCTTTAAAACTTCAAATTATGGCGACTGCGCCGGGACTCTCGGCTAAAATAATTTACAATAAGCGAACTTGCCCGATTTAATTTCAGAGATAAATAAAACAATGTTAGTCACATTGTTTGCAATCTGCTAATTCGGGTTATCTCTCGTTATAAAGTTAAATTAGACGTTTTACATTATATTAGCAGAAAGTCAAGTTCATAATCAGCAACTGTGTATGTTGGGTGATATTTAAAAGCTTTTATCAGATACGGCATTACTACAAAGCTTTGAATAAGCTCTAACTAAACATTGGATTTGGAATATGGAAAATATGAGGCTGTTGGAATTTACATTTTAGCGAATTAACTAATATATCATGTAGTTAATGATATTACAACAATATTGTTATGATGAAGAGCTTATTACATAACAGTCGGAGAGCCATCTGCTGAATAGGGTCCTTAGAGTCTACTACAGTTAAAATTTTGCCAGAAGGATACCTGTACTGGTTATTATGAAAATTACATTAGTTAAAAAAAAAAATTTCAAAAAATTTGTTCAGAAAAAATTAGAGAAACTTCGATGATAGTGATACAAAACAAAACTGTACAATGTATGTTAAATACAGTTATTGAGGTTACAGTTTACACTAACTAAAACCCTATCACCATTTGTGTTATAGTAAAAAGCTTTCCAGCTTCGGGCTCATGTTAATATTTTTCACTCTGCCATGAACGTTTATTCCGAGCTATCAGTATTTTATTCTTTGCATGTAAAGCGCACATATGCATTTTATCTCTTTGATTTCGGTTTTTAATACATGTTATCGTGAATGTTTAAATCTCTTCATAAATGTTTTATGAAAATTCGCTGTTACACGTTTACGCTGTTTAACCCAAAAAGAGAATTAACAATTATTCATTATACATTTCTGTACATTCATCAGTAATATAAAATTTTACATCTTTATACAGGATCAACAAATAAATTGTAAAAATTTATAATAAATTCAAGATTTTAAAGTGGCGATACCTATACAAATAACGAAATAAACAATCTTCTTTTTGTTCCTGATAACAGTTTTAATTTCTTTCTGAATGCCTACGTACAGTTTCATGAGCACCAACCGCAAATTAAAGCGAGGGAACGGCGAGTGATGAATATGTAAATGATTTCGAAACTTCGCTCATTGTATTTAGCGACTACCACAAGAAGCAATTGTTTTTTCTGTTAAAATTCTCTCATTAACTAAAACAATAAAGTTGTAAATTAGGGATTCTTTTGAGAAGACAAAACACTTTGTTATGTAGTTCTAATTAAAAAACCAACGAGATGGATGAGGCTCGGGGACACAATAAGCGTAGTGCGTGTGGCGTCTCGCAGGACTCCAGAACATTATCCTTTTCTACAACTTCGAAGTGGAAGTGTGTTAATGGTGTCGATCGATATGCTGAGGAATCTGCACCTCTCGCATCTCGCATACCAGTGGAGAGACACCGCTGGGACCGGAGCATTATTCCTGATAATGAAATGGAACTTGTCTATTGTCCCAGTTTGTACGCCCAGTGATCCTCCATTCTGGGCGATACGTGACTGAATTATGTCCCAGGATACAAGTAGTTTAGTTCCTGAGGCCCGAATGTTGTTGCGATGTAAATGTGCTCAAACGCTAGAAATTAATAATGAACTTGACAAACGGAATAATTCGCGGACTAACAACGAATAATGGGAAGATTTTGGAAGAGCTCTTCGCGAAGGGTTTGACTCACGTCATCCCAGGAACAAAAATAGGGTTTTTTTCTGAACATATTTTTAATTTTTTATAACTTCTGAAACTTTACCTAATAATGGTTTAATATCGTCGTTTGTTACCTAGGATGAAAAGTATTTTGCGTAAAATTTCAAATTACATTTTCAACTCGATTCTCAATCTGACCATAGTAAATTTCTATGCATTATACCATAAACAAAGTACACACGAGTTTGCACTTAATGAATTTGCGAGTTGCCGAACAACTAGTTTTTAACTAAGGGTTCATTAGGAGTTTAAGTCAGTTACCAAATCGATCAAATCAAAGTGAAGTAACTGAACAAATCCTAAAGTGATTAAATTTCTAGAGGTTTACCTACATGATGTACTAGATTTAAAGCTGTCGAAACTAATAAATTGGTCTGAGTTTAATATTTTTTCTTTGAGTAAAAATCATTCTTCAGCGATTTCTTCAAAAGGTTTCGTTGGACCTGTGTATTTATTTGTTTGCTTGCTGGTTTTTTGTTTTGTTTATTTGTTTCTTTATCTGTTTGCCTTCGTATGACTTAGAAATGGCTGAATCGAGTAGAATGAAATTTTGTTTATTGATCAACAGCTCTCAGCAAGGTTATAAAAAAGTGTTGCGTTTAAATGTTAGAAATGAGTTTCATTAATAGATGTTGGAAATTATTAAATTATTCAATTTTTTTTGTTTATAAAATATGGCTTATTTTATGAAGAAATTGTTTAAAATTTTTTTCTTGCATTCAACAGTTTATAGATAATATTTAAAAAAAATTATCCAAACCTAGCGAAAAATATTTGATGAACATAAAAAGAATATGAAATACTATATTTTTGCATAAGAATTGACTTCCTTTAAAATAATATTACAATACAATAATTTTATTGTTATCCAAAAATTTGAATTTTTTTTTTTGCTGTAGAATAGTTAAGCGATTAAAGTAGGAGTTATTGTGCTATTTTTAATAGAATAGTAAGAAAGCTTCATATGCAGAAGTAAACATCCTTAAAAGAGCACATCGTTGCATAAATATTGAATTCAAGATATTCTATGTACGTTTTTCAAGACTAAATAATTGCTCAGTGCGTACGCAAATAATATATTTCGCTTGTGTACCTTCAGAACAAACAGCTTCAAAATGAATAGGCATATTCGAATAAAGAAATTTTTATGTAGCAGGCAGCGGTCTTTAATCTTGTTATTCGTGTATATTTAACAATATTATTGTGTTTGCTCGTACAATACAAATAGTCCGCTTCACAATGCAAATATTACCTTATTATAGCGTTTCTTTGTTCTTTCCACCTCTAGGCTAGAGAAGTAATGGAATGAGATTTTTTTTATAGGTATCAACGATTCTTTGGGATAATTTTCTGATTAATGTCAGTATTTGACCTAACTGATTAAATTTTGAAAAAAAGTCCAGTGGAGTCTGAGATATTTGAGAAAATATGATTAAACCCTAAAGATACATTTATTTTTCTTAAATAACAAATTTTGTGACCAAAAAATTTTTGAATTACCTTTTTAACCACCTTTAAAGGATAGTATACGTGACAGCATAAGTATAGGACTAGCTCTTCAGTTCCTTTTTTTTTCAATAGAAATTCTTATTTTATGAATCCAAATTACATTTTCTAAAATTTCTAGAATTAGAAAATTAAGTACCTATGTAACTAGAGTCGCCCACAATATATCCTTGTATATCAATAATAATTCACTTGAATAGGAATGGATGCACACAGCGGAGCCACTCCCAATATTCCAGTAGATTGGAGATTGGAACCAATTTATCTTCCGAAAAAAAATATTTCTCCAACCAGAAATCAAACTTCGAACCCTTAGCAAGGTTTCTATCATTTCAAGATTTTTCATTATCTGATAATTTATTATACATCTAAGTGATTGTATAATATTTTTTATATATTTTTCACGTATTGTTGTTATATGGGGTGTTTCAGGACGTAACAGCCAAACTAAAGAAACATCGCTGAGGCTGTTTCAAGTAGAAAATATCCCATAATCGTATATTTGCAACATAATGCAAAGCATCTGTATTTCTTTCCACACACATATGGTCCAATAGCTAAATTCTGAAGACAGTGGTTTACGATTAAATTTCTGCGATTGATTTCAAACAAAGCAGCAGTAGTTAGGTGTATTTTGTTTATGAATTGACCAATACCCGTCACGCTCATTAAATGAACCACCCCACAAATTTTGTGGTCAAACGCAATCCACGTAATAGAACAATAGAACTAACTCTAAGCATCGATTTCCAACTTATGATGTATCGACGAACAACTTATTGAATATCTGATTTTCGAGGACTGCCATTGTGAGCGGTTTATGTGATTTATATTTGTTTCATTTTGTTAATGCTTGTTTTATCAATTTGATTTTCTAGGTTCGATTATTACAACTATAATTTTCTTTAATTTTTCAAAATTTTAAACATAGGTATTTGGTTTTCTGACCACAGCGAATTGGTCCCTTTATTATAAGACGTTTTCTACTTAAAATATCCTCTAAATTAAATTTGCCTGTTACTCTACGCAACACTGTATAGTATAAGAAGGTTTAGAATCCTTATTTCTCGAGGATAATCATGTAATCCAATTTCACGTTTATTTCTATTCATAGGAAAGTTTCACCAATTTGGGATTCTTGTTTCGGTATTCTTTTTCCTTTATATTTATACCATTAGATATAGTTATTTACGTAACAAGTGTGAAAATTGATACCTTATTGAACGAGTAATCTACGAGTTCAATAAGGTTGCTTTTCACCGTATTGCTAAATAATTTTTCCTACGATGCGATGGCAAAAATGCAAGAATTATTGAATGCGCTTTCATATTTATGTTTGTAACTTTTACCATTAATTTGGTCTCCTCTTGGACGAGGACAATATTTCTTTCTGGTTTCCCGATGCTGGACAGCCTTTCGTTGGCATATCGATCTACCTAGTAATGCTTTGAAATTAATTTTCGTATTCCGGTTATACTGAAGCTGTTCTATAGTAGCAACAGCAAATCAACACTTTCGAATTTTGACTATAAAAAATACTTGTATATGGAGGGTCTGCTAGTCTGATGAATAATATAAAACATGATAAATAATGCAGTCATAATATTTATTGTGTATGTGGTCACCTTTACCAAGTCCTATATAATATAATAACTAAGAAATGGTCCTCAAATTCTAAAGGGTTTAAAAGCTTTGCGTTAAGCGAGCGATGCTGTAATACCATTATGTATATATTATTTCTGTTGTTTCACACACAAGGAAACAGCAACGCAGCTACGGATACAGGTGTTTCGGAATTATTGTTCCGTTACAGTACACGGATGGACCTTCATCAAGACCTCTAAATGTAGGTTTGTATGATTTTATTCACTATGACCAAACGTCCAAAACTGATATTATAAACGAAGGGATAGCTTAAGGGGATACAATTTTATTAAATTATCCTACCGATAAAAAGATCTGCCCAATTTCTTTGTCTGCCACGAAAATAATTCTTATTCTTGTCTACCTTCTCCAGATGATTCCATTATAAAGTAAAATCTAAGGAAATTAAGTTTAACTTTATAATAAGGACTGACAGATATAAAACCAAATAACTTTGAAGATATACAAACTTTACAATGTACAGCTGGGTACGATTATTATATAAACTTCATTTAAAATACAGTTAAACAAAAATTTCAAAGAAAAATGTCAAAAGTTGATTGAGATTGATTGTCTTAAAATCATTCATTTTATATATTTCAGAACTCCCGTACAAATGCAAATTATATTTTGTTTATATAATCACATTGAGTTTGTGAAGTCGGTAACGATTTTTGCAGAGAAGATGAAAAGAATTTATTACTATTAAGAGTTATTCCGTGCTTTTAAAATATCTTTCATTTCGTACCTCAATAGCGTTCCGCTGTAGTTGAAGTCTTTGTCATGAAATACAACAGACAGGGTTTTTTTAGTATTTCAATTTTACAGTTTATAAGAAGACGATGCAGTTCCTAAGAAATTGTTGAAAAAAAAACGTATGAAAGGGACGTAATAGTATGACTATTACGTTCCTTTCATACGTTTCTTTCCGGCGTGCATCAACTTGTTTTGTGCTGTTTTTTTGTAAAATTTGCCCCATCAGGCGTTTCGAAACTATTATGCTCCTTCGATGTATTCTGTACTCATTTCGAATTTTTAGGCATCGAGAAACCAGAAAAAAAAATTTTCCTCGTCCAAGAGGAGATATAGCAACACGTGTGGAAAGCAACCTTATTGAACTCGTAGATTACTTGTTCAGTAAGGTATTAATAATGTTCACACTTGTTACGCAAATAACTATAATGATATAAATAAAAAGGAAAAAGAATATCGAAACAGGAATCCCAGATTGAAGAAAATTCCTATGAATAGAAATTCACGTGAAATTGGATTACTATGCGAAATCGTCCGACATTCATGAATATCCTCGAGAAATAAGGATTATATCCTTCTTATCTACAGTGTTGCGTCGTAACGTAACATGCAAACTTAATTCTGAGGATATTTTAAGTAGAAAATGTCCTATAATAAAATTTTAAATAATTATAGAAAATTTAGAATATTATAGTTGTAAGAATTGAAACTAGAAAATCAAATTGATGAAACAAGCATTAACAAAATGAAACAAATATAAATCACACACAGCTCACAATGGCAGTCCTCGAAAATGAGATATTCAATAAGTTGTTCGTCGATACATCATAAGTTGGAAATCGATGCTTAGAGTTAGTTCTATTGTTCTATTACGTGGATTGCGTTTGACCACAAAATTTGTGGGGTGGCTCATTTAATGAGCGTGACGGGTATTGGCCAATTCATTAACAAAATACACCTAACTAACTGATGCTTTGTTTGAAGTCAGTCACAGAAATTTAATCGTAAACCACTGTCTTCAGAATTTAGGTATTGGACCATATGTGCGTAGAAAGAAATACAGATGCTTTGCATTAAGTTGCAAATATACGATTATGGGATACTTTCTACTTAAAACAGCCTCAGCGATATGTTTCTTTAGTTTGGTTGTTACGTCCTGAAACACCCCATATAACAACACTACGTGAAAAATATATAAAAAATATTATACAATCACTTAGATGTATAATAAATTATCAGATAATATAAAATCTTGAAATGATAGAAACCTTGCTAGGGGTTCGAAGTTTGATTTCCGGTTGGAGAAATATTTTTTTTCGGAAGATAAATTGGTTCCAATTTCCAATCTACTGGAATATTGGGAGTGGCTCCGCTGTGAACACATCCATTCCTATTCAAGTGAATTATTATTGATATACAAGGATATATTGTGGGTGATTCTACTTACATATATAGTGACCAACATACTTAATTTTCTAATTGGTTTTGATCGACTTACGAATTCCTTCCAAATACTCCTAAATAACAAGTCTTTTAGAAAACGTAACTAGGAATCATAAAATAAAAACCTCTATCAAAAAAATAAACTGAAGAGCCAATCCCATACTTATATTACACCTACTGGTGGAATGGTGTGAAGAGTTATTTTATCCTGCCCTACTACAGTTATGCAGTAATTCCAACAAAACTGTCATACAACCCTTCACTGTTTCGCACCAACATATGGATAAAATACTGTAATCACACAATATATAAAACGAAACGGCACGTTGGCATTCACAAAGTGCTATTACTAGACTGCTTTAAGCTCATTGGAGTTATATACTCTAAAATAGCATGTCTAATATAACCAATGGGACCCTTGGTCTACATAGATCTCTCAGTAAGCGCAATGTAAATGACGATTTACAGCTCCTAGATTTGAGTCCCAGCGGATCACCTGCGTTCCAGGTTGCTCTCTTTATTTCATGAATATTAAACTATAGCGTTAAAATGTGTACCCCATTTCTCGCAGGTACAATTTTTAATTAAGATAAATATTTCTCATTGTTAAAAAATGTATGCCTAATTTAAATAATAAGAATAACCTTGGAAAATGTAAATCCGAAGCTCTATTATAATTAGCTTTGGAGCACCTGATATAAAATATATTTTAGTTAAAACGGTAAACGTTCGAAAATTTCCCATCGTGCCAAAAACATAATAAAGCCCTTCAGCGTTTTAAGTAACTTCCTGTACAACGACCGGACGATTCGCATCGATGTATCATCTTTCAATAAACGCAAATTACGTGTTTTGAATCAGTCGGCTCTCTGGTGGGGCAAATTGACTGACCCTAGAAAATTATTGCATCGCCGTTACTTCCAAACAATCTATTTACATTTAGATTCAATTAAGTCCTTTCCTCGGAAAAATTAAGGACGCAGACTTATTCCGCACGATATATAAAGTCTCATCAGATAAGAAACAAACAAATTAAGTAGAATGGAATGAAATTAGATCACTGCTTAGATAAAAGCGCTTGATATATTTAATTGTATGCAGAAACATGTGTCTGTTACACAAACAAACTAAATTTAATAGTTTGATGCCACTGATGTTTAAATATTGGAAAACACAAAAGAACAACAAACGTTGCTGGGTTAAATAATTAAAAGTTTCCTTCTGTTCGTTTTTTTCACAGCTAATAAATTTTCCACGTTGTGCAATCGCTTATTAATATTTTTCTCGGGAGAGAGACCAATATTGAGAGAATCAGTTCTTGCCCAGCCGATCGATATTTAATTTTCCCTTTAAATTTAATTTGATTTATTAGTTTTATATTTTCAATAGGACGCGGTTAAAATTGTTAAAAGTAATGTAATAAAAAAAATATAATAACAGCGTAAAGGGTATAAAGGCAATTAGGGTGGAATAAAACAAAAATAAATATCCCTTTTTTATCCGGCGAATTTCAAAGCGGAATATGAGCTCAAATTAGCGTATAAAAAAATTGAGTTGGGTACGAGGCATATTGGCTTTAATTATCAGGAAAAATATGCGCGTGTGAAAAACTCAGACGGACGCATTGATAATGCAAGAGACGCAGATAAATGCGAAGAATGCCCAAATTTCGAAAAAGTCTTGCTCGCACTCTAAAACAACTGAACATCGATACGCGAATACATTCGTTATTAAGGATGATTTAATTAAGCATTCTGCAGTATACAAACAATTTCGATGTATAAAAAACCGTTCCGTGATATTTACTGTGCAATTAAAGCCAATATGGGTTTATTATTACGTTTGTTTTGATTTGGCAAAGCATGAATTTGCTATACGGTGCCATTGTTTCATGGGATCAAAAAAAGTATAATGTCGGGGATTAAGGGAGACTAGAAGTTCGCGTTGATTCCATTTTAACTTTATTCTATGCTCATCCAATAAAAAAGTTATTTAATCTAAAAACCGACCGCGCGAACCTCCCTAATAAGTTCCGTACAAGGTTCATTATAAAACAAAAAATTTTCCGTTTTATAGCTGAACAAATACTACTTTTCGAGAGACTTCGCTTCAGAAATAACAAAAAAATGCAAATCCGGGATAACTGCTCTATTTTCAACGTTTGTGGTTTTCTGATCTGTTGTGTATTATTTATTTTAACCGAACGTTCGGAGATCCCGAACAGAATAAATTGTGTATCAGGACAAATAATATTTGATTTGTTTTTCTGTTCTAATTTAAAAATATTATGATGTGGAATAACCGTTCGTGTATATTCCTTTTGATAAACCTGTATTTCATAATTTCAAAATTCGTAATTATGTTTTATGTTTCGCGTACACCACGAATGATTAACACAGTAGATATCCTGAGCCAGTAACTTGATATATCTCCTACCTACGTAGTTACTCAACAACTCATGCAAATTTAATCAATTACAAACTTTTGAAACAAATTTCATTGCATTTCTCTTATTTTTTCAGGTAAGTTGATATTCTCCGGCTCCTGCCTGCTTGGCTGGTATGTATAATGAATTTTAATTTAAATATCAAATAAGTTGAAAACGCGAACTTATTAAACTGTTGTCAAAGTTTAAATTTAATATCTCTTTGCCACATATATGGTCCTTCATTATTTGCCTAAATAATTATCTTTGTTATTTTAAATATATTATTAAAATCACATTACGTTCTGTATATAATATCAGGAAGTAAAAAAATTATTTTCACGTTGCTTTTTGCAATAGGCTTAGTTTTCTCGACTCAGCAAATAGTACATTATGTTAATGAAGTATTGTAATTTTGAATGGGTGTTTCGAGATTCAGGGCAAGTTTTCTATAGAAATGTTCTTAGCAGAACCCTCGCTATCCTCATCACAAGGGAAAACAAGCGGATACATCTAAATAGAAAAAAGTTTGCTGGCTTAGATGGCTTTAGTCAAAATCCAGATTCCTCGCATTTAACTTAGAATCTTATTAATCTTTGCCTGATTAATTTTGTGTACTACAGTAATTGATTTTTGAACAATTACACATAGGTAAAGAACACTGAAATAGCGTAGAGCTTTCGACGATTGCTGAACAAAAGACGAAAAAAACACTCATAATAGTTGAAATAAATATTGTATTTGCTGCAGCTCGATTTTAAATATTTAAATACTGCATACCCTCAATATTATTTGGATTGCAGGATTTGATTGTGTTCTCCCAAATATGTGACTGTTCGGTACAAATATACAAATATACAAAAAAATTCCCATGCGAATCGTATTCCAAACTACTTATAAATGCATGAAATGCAGTTCATTTTCTTCTACTAAGTTTATGTATCTTAGGTTTAAATTCAACATTACAATATAACACATATTTTACAAGTAGGACTTTTCGCTTGTAAATTTAGGTCCGCTATATTAAATGGGCCTTTTTCTATCTTGTTCTTTTGTGAGATACTCACACCACGCAGTTGACCTGGAAATTCTCGAATTGAGACGGCTGGAATATAAAAAAGATTTGTTTAATAGTCGACTAAGGTTGCTTAAATATTGAACTGTAAAATTTTGTTAAATTAAGCTTAGCTCAAGCTATAACGTCGGAAAGCGTTTCTTGAAAATAAATACGGTTTAATTAGGCATACTCAATTATGTTTGCTTGTGATCTTTGCGTATCTCTGAATTTATGAGTTTTGTTTTAATTTATTCTTGCATAAAATTCCGTACGAAAAATAATTAATTGTTAATTCATTCGTTTTTGGTGTGTTTATATTTGTGTAATTAATTTACAACCACAAACGGGCTGTTTGCTTTCATTAAAGCGTCTATTGCCTTTATCTCCGATTGACAATCATAAAATGTTTGGCTCTTACTTCCCCTTGGGCTTATTACGAAATTTTTTAAAACATCATTTTAACATTTAACGACAATATTAGTAGCCCTAAATTTTCACTTGTTTAATCACTTCTTTCTAAACTGATTTAAATTAAGAAAACAGAACCAATAAAGCTAAGATGAAGTTTTTAGTATACTTATTCCCAAAAGCATACTAGTCATTATTAGACTTGTTAGTTCCGCCATATGCTCCTTAAGCCTTGTTAGAATTGAACGTTTTATTTATCAAACACAATTTAGTAAACTCCGGTGTACCATTATTGCCTAAAAGATGTAATTTATTTTCGTGGTTCACATGGAATTGATACATGATTCAGTTTGAAAGATCCTTAAATCTAAGTTTCCTAATTATTTTATCAACTCAACTACAAAGTAACAGTTAGTTTTAGCTCTATTATCCGTGAAGTTCTATTGTTTTAAAAACCTCGGCTTATTGATAGGGAGACGTAAACGAAGAATGAAAATTAAGAATGGCCATTTTTGCCGGGCACAATGGTGAGACTCATTAGGGGCATATCTAAGAGACAAGCTATTGTGTCTCTATCGCGTTGCACAATTTAGTTGTTTTTTCTATAATATTTAGCGCAGTACATGCTAGAGTTTTGCATAATAGCAGTACACAGGTTTTCTGTTCATTTAATAATTTTAGTTTTCTACATCACGTATCGATTGTTTTTCGAGCAACAACGGCACGTCAGCTTTAGTAAAGGCTAAAAATTAAAATATTTTCGTCGTTTTCTTTTTAATAATATTCTTGCTTTAAGCGTAAAATAGTTTCCCATTTTCATTCATCAGAGTTTCGTCACATATTTACTTTGCTTTATTTATTAACGCGATCATGGCACTTGACATGTTGGCCCAGTTTTCTTCGCATCGCACACTCACTCTTTGCACTTGCATAAACTATGTACCTCTCTATAGTTTTCGCTTATTTATTTATTTACTATCAATAACAAACTATTGTTTTATAGTGCTACTTTCGCCCAGAACTGAGTTCTTAAAATCTATTCGGGTCTAGGGTCGTACGAAAAAATCTGACACATCCTAAATTTCAGAAGCAACCACTACCTAAATCTATTGTCCCCTTAAGTGAATTGAAAGTAACCTTAACATAAATGTATACAAAACTAGTAAATAACTCTCGGCCGAAGCCTTAAATGTCTTCATATATAATCCAGGCCGGGCAGATTGAGAGCTGAGTTTGATTCACATTAAGGACTAAAAAAATAGTTGCACGTGATATTCTTATCACAACTCTTATCATTCTAAATAATAATTTTATTATATACATTTTTTAACCAGTTTTCATCGTATTTTTTACTTCCTGTACCTAACAATTTGCCACAATCCGAGAACAGTCACGAAAATGGATTGCTATACAAACTTTACCCTGGATGTCACCCTAGATGGACCGGCTGGTAAATTTGCAATATTGCCCACTGTTACTGGGAATATTGTTTTTATTGCGCTATAAATATTTTTATCGTGAACGTAGTACTAAAATTAATGCGTGCTTTGTATAGATTCATGTCCACATAAATTTTGCACTTGTTTCAAACAGGCTCTCGGCCATTACTATTTTTTACTCAAAATTTAGTTCATACGTTTTACAACTTGGTTAAAAATTGTACGGGACACTGCATAGAGTATAACATGCCGATATTGAAGCAAAACTGCACTGCATAAATTCGTTTTTCGTATTTCAAAAATGAATTATTTTATGGGAACTGTAATAAACAAAATATCTGCACGTATTAGTTGTTGCTGTACCTACTACAAGTTTAACGAAGTTTTTATATGAGAGTATTGATGTTTTCACCACCAGGTATCGCGTAAGGATTTTTAACCTATGGCCGCAAAAATATCAATTTTTTCTACACATTTTTCTAAACATTTTCGTTAAAATTCGGACTAATTGAATGAAATTTATTTATGTAATGGAATTTGTCACGCCGAGACCAGTTATGCGGTCGTCGCATTTGTATTACTGAATTTTACCCTCAAAATATATGAACTATTAAATGAGTGTGATCTGCATGATGTACCACACCGTGCTGTAATTAAGAATAATTGCGTGTAGTTCCCAAATTGCTAAAAATGTTACCGAATGAGCTGGGATTTATAAATGTTGTAAACTGTCCACAGAAAGTTGTAACAAATTAGCTAATTTGGATTTAACATACAACGGCGTGCATTTTTTTTGCATAAATAAACTATAATAATTATCCTGCACATTTTAATTTTATTGCTGTTGAGGCTGAGCAACAATCACGAAGCCAAATTTATATGTTTAAAAATCTCTTTGTTGAAATATGTTATAAGTACCTTATAAAGATTTTTTACATGCCAATTTTATTATTATTCTCAACAAGCTTCAGCTAAATCGAACAATTTACGTGCCCATTAAGGCGTTTTACAGATTTCTCTTCCATATTTTTATCAAACTACGTTAATCTGAACTTACCGCAAACCATAACACTAACCGTAACGCGACCATTTACCTAACAAATCCTTATGTAGGGAATGTACGAGTATATAACAATATTGCCGTGTGCTGCTTTTTAGCGCCACTTACCACTAGCGGCTCCATCCAATCTTCTATTATTTTAATGCTCGAAGAAAGAGCAAATATCCTTCAGAGCAATTTCCCAAACATCATGTAAAAAATATTTCACAGATTAATCTATAGTCAAGTAAAGTTAAATTTTGACGCCACTAGCGAAAAAAAATATTTTTATTTACAGAAAAAACATCTTGTCTTGAAACTTAATTAAAATATTCTGGTGTTTTTTTTGCATTGGCATTAGCCACTTACAAGATTTATAAATATTATTAATTTTCAATCAAACCTATTAATTAATTATCTTCCGATGATGACAACTGCATTGCCGGTGCCAAGCTAAAATTCATTTATCAAATTTATATACTTTTAGAAACATAAATAATCAATTAAATTATCTGTATTAAATTGTTTTATACATATATGTGTTTAAAATTGTATCATTAAATAGGTGTTAAACGCGTAGATAAAATATATTTCCGGTTCGTATTTCTGGTAAAATTTAATCTATGACAAACGACCTTTTACTTGAACTCTGATTCCCGGCGTATCATTTCTTTCCATTAAGCCGAAATCCCAGTCATTTAATGGATAAAAAATACATTCTGGAACTGTTTACGTTTCCTACTCTATAATACTATTAATCTCCGTCCTATTATTGTAGGCAGTTTTCTCAATGTGATTGGAACGAAGGAAAACAAAATGTTTCGTGATAAGGATCTTATACTAACACAATTTGCTCCCCGGCAGGAATTAAGAAATTCCATACTTTACACATTTTAAGGGCGTATTTTTCTGCTCTATAAAGTTTTCGATATTACCGCACGTTATATATTGTTCTAAAAACTTTCACTCCACTTTCACGGGGAACACATTGTGTGACATCTTATTTATATTAGGAAAAGTTTTTGAGTTGTAGCGGAGCAAAAGAAAACAGTTTTTGTAACAGTAGTAAAAATTTATCAAGCATAGGAACTATAAAGTTGATTTATGCGCGGCGCCTTCGCCATAATTTTAAATCGGTTGGTTGCTCGGAAGTTGTGAGACTATTCGATTAAATCATCGTTTTCTACATGGCGTGCATTGGAACTCGGATTTGACCATTTCCATATAATAATATGCTGAAAGGCAACAAATTGAACATTCATTTATTTAGGTGCGCATTCTGTGTATTACAAGAAAAAATTATTGCATTTGCAAATTTAAATTTGATGCAAATACTTCCCTTAGTTATTACATTTTGTAGCGAAAATTTTAGCAAAATAAATTTTGCTATTTAAATTCATATTTTCATAAAACACCCATTCATTAATTTGACTAAGTCGCGGGTGTAAAGACCGGCGAATAATTCTACAATTTTTAAAATTACCTATTCATAAATAAAATTCATGTGTCATAAAAAAAACAAAAAATAGTAAAAAATAGATTATACGCATAATGCCTTTTCAGTCGTGTTTGTTCTCTAATAATCGAATTTAATGTTACTGAAACGATTAAATATGAAATTTAATTAGTTTCACAATAAAGCTGTTCGTTTACACTGGTAGGTACACACAAAGTATATATGCTAAATAACCTATACGTTAAAATCTCGCACGAAAATAAATCGTGATTGATCTACCTCCCCCAGGTTGCAAGATGAATATAAAAGAAAAATATAAAAAAATAATACTAAGTATAAGGCTGAGTTTGCTGACATATTCAGGCGACTAAATTTAAAAGTTCTATTTACGAAAATAGAAACCAAATTACTTTTATCATTCTCCCCAATTCAATGTGAAGAAATATTTTAGGAACCGATTTTAGGTACCGATTCAATAAAATAAGCTAATAAATATGTCCTGTGTAAACCTGCCACACATGGGTAATTGGCTTTGGCTCATTTTGAATGTAAATTGTTTTAATTTTGTGGGAAATTATTTATTAAGCATCGCGATATGCAGAATCGGAAGATTAAATATTGTTTATGCAAATTTAAAAGTTCAATTACTGATTTAATCCGTACATGCTCGAACCGTCATATGGAAATCGGGTCAGATTCTCGTCTACAGATCGGTCTAAATAAGAACAAAAATACGTGAAAATCTGATAAATTAGAAGGAGATACGAGACGTAGAGATTTAGATATAGTCAAAATCGCCTCTTTTCGTTCGCATTAACTCTACCTTGGATATCTTCGCAAATTTTATCTTGAAATTTATAGTCCGTCCGACAGATTGTAGCCTATAGTCAATCCGACGAACTTTATTTTTTTTTGTTTTGGTCCTAAGGTAGAAACGATATCAGTTTCGGAATCCGGACGACTTCAGGACCCTGAAACCATTTTCGGTTCCTCGATAGGACCTCCATTCCTCTTTGACGTTTAAACGTCATTTTTGGCAGTTTTTTTGGAAAATCAACGAAATTCATCCAAAGACGAACAGAACGAGAAGAGAGAAGTAAGAATGGCTGCTAGAATTCGTGCTATATTTAACATTTGCAATTTTTTTTTTGTGATAGTTGAATTAAAAGCCCCACAAATTTCACATTATTAGAGGATTGGCAGCGCCTTTAGGCTAAACGATTGACTTGATGGGAAAAGTTGTTAACAATCTTCTTTGCTCTAAAAAAAACCCTTACACTTGTTTACCGTATCTAGCTTAAGTTGCAATTTTGTTGCATTTTTAGGCTCCAATATTTTCGATAACTTAAACTATTCGGAAAAATTCATCCATAGAATCCTAACCCTCTTATTTATAACGGTTGCAGCTTGCGCCGGCTAATCCCTAGATTAACCACCTAAATACGCCTCATATGCCTGGCCTAATAACTCCAACACAGTAAATCAAAATTGAACCACTCTTAATCTTTCTCATGTTAAAACCGACTAATGCTATGTAAAGTTAGCTCGTGTGGGGGTGAAATATTCTGTTTAAATGCGTCCTTACCGGCGCCTTCGCCATAATGCAGAACACCTTCTGGTCTGTTTGCAATCCATAAGACGGTTCCTAACAGGGTCGAATCCACATATCACTGATTTATCAGATGATGTCCAAGTGTTGAAATGTCTTACAGGACTAAATAAACGCAGACGTGTCATACTTCGGAGCTTGACGAGTCCTCGCGAGTTCTCTCAGCGTTTACCAGCTTCCAGTGCTGTACCAAAAGTCCGTTGCGCCACATCTTTCAATACGCAACCGACTGAAAACGTGTTTAAGTCCGTTTACGTCGACACTGTTCCGGGTTAGTTTATAACACTAACTAGTGTTTGTGCTTGCTGTTTGTTGACGTTGTTGTGCACCCTGTGGGGATTTATTAATTATTGATTGATGTATTGTAAGTAAATATTCTGGTGCCTTGGAGATTCAGGATTAATGGTGTTAGGGGTCGACAATTAATTATTTTTAAAGAACAGTGTTTACGTTTTTGTGCGGCTGTAATCGTGATTTGAGTGTTGTTTGTTAGGTGCTCCGGTCAAACACTTGAAAATTAATTGTTTTATAGTTTTTCTCTACTTTAAAAAAAGTCTGGCATTTTGTTCGAATGATTGCAAAAGTTATTTTAAAAGTATGCATATATTTTTATAATCATGAATAATGAGTACGACATTAAACGTTGTTAAAAAATATTTTTTTGCTCCAGCGTAATCGCATGTTTCGGTAGGAAGAAAATGATCGAGCGCGAGGTCTTTTAGCGAAGTTTGGCTATAAAAAGTTTGAATTTTTTTTATAAAAAATTATGTCACTTTATCCACCCCTATGATAAATTAAGACCGGCGTAAATGTTAAATTGGCCTTTTGGTAAAGAGGAGTCATTTCTAATTCATGATGCTGTTGACTTGCCATTTTTTCGATATAATGTTTTCATGCCTTCGAGATTTTTAATACAGATTTGAATACGATCACAAAAATGTTCGTTTATATAAAATAAGGTGTAGAATTAGTGTAGGTCCTTAAATTTTATTAAATTGAAGTTGTATATTGCTGGTATAATATTTAATTAAGTATTAAAATATTTTAAAACCATTTATTTTTGTAAAAGAAAAATATTAATAATATACCTACTCAGCAACCAATTTTTAGCTTCCAATGCTTTTAAAAACTAAAAAATATAAAATTTTACAGTAATATCACAGTCCTTTATATTAGTCACTTTGTTTAAAATTCGGATGTTTGGATTTCGAACTCCATTATTAAAAGTGTGAGCTACACAAAATTTTAAACTGAAAGGATATCTGTATAAAAGCGAATATTGCGAATATATAATTTATGGAAAATGATTTCGCATACAACATTTTTCTATTATTTATTCATCTAATAAAAATGTTATACAGGTAATATGAAAATGCGTTTGATTCAATCAAATTCTTGTACATTGAGCCTTAACAGGATTACTGGCAGTGCATCCTGAGGCAAATATTTCGACATAGTTTGCTGTCAGTGTCTGGATTTTAATCATAGATGCTTTGCGCTGTTTAAATTCACAATATCTGCGAGATAATAGTTGAGCATGTTCTACACATAAAATACCATCTAATACATTGTGAGATTGATAAATGCCGGAGGGGCAGACGACAAATTGTCGATGAATGAATCGCTATTTAATATAATAAGAGCAAATAGTCTGAACTACTCAGAGTTCTCGTCTCGTGTCTTTGGTTCAGTAAAAATGCAATATCACTAGTCAATATTAAGTATGAGATTTTTATATTTATCTATGTGTGTTGTCTCATATAAAAGCTACATATTGGCAAAATTTTAAAAGATTAATATGTTATTTTTATAGTAAAATATATTTCAGTATAAATTAAAAAAGAAATAAATCGATCACTGATTTGTGTTTAATTTTTAATATTTCGTATTTTAACCCATTCTGAATTAAATTGCAAAATATTGCTAGTTAGAAAATGTAATTTTAAATATAATTTCTATAAAAAATTCATTCGTGCAAAAATAGTCAATAAAGCAATTTATTGAGAATGCGGAAGAAATAGAACAGTTTTCGATTTATTTTGTTAAAGTACCTATTCCAATAATTTATTTACTTCAAGACTTAAAACGTATAATTTTTGATAAACATGAAAAGTTTTAAATTCACTATCGAGGCTTTGGGTCGTGCGATATTCACAAAAAATCTGGTGTGCCTTAGGGGTCGGTTCTTGGGCCATTGCTTTTTAATGATATAATTTCCCAGTTACTCTGGCATTCTTCATTTATACACCTATTATCTGAAGCACGGGAAGTTTGAGATGGCCTTATAAATATGAAAATTTCAAAGTAGTGATTAAAAGGCTAATGTTATTCCCTTAAGTTTGATGGAATTATTAATTATTTTAACATTTTGTCGTCTAAAAGGATGTTTCTTATTTGGAAGGTACCCTGCATGCGTTGATGTTTCATAAAAAAATTGCTATACGAGGAGTATATTGTGTACGCAAGAGTGGGCTCTTATTTTTTTCATTTGCTGCAACAAACTCAACCCTAATATATTTACGATTCGTTCGAATTTCCAATTTTAAACTTTATCTTACCGTGACAAATCTGAATGAAAATATAATGTTGCCTTTGCTGATTGCATCAAATATTTATGGAAACTCAATCAAAATCTGAACAGAATTACCAATTTCAATAAACATCAATTTGGCAAATTCAAATCAAACCAACAATAGAGGATTTTCCCCTTCTTCGGAATTATTTTTTAAATCGTTTTTAGGGATGCGCATCGGCGAAATTGGGAGTACTTTGCATACATCGCGAGGTATTATTTTTATTCGGTTATTTTTTAATATAAAATACTGCACTATTTTTCGATTTTGTCATTTGTCCCAATTCGTATATATTCAGAAATGAATAGTTGAAAATTCCATTAACTAATAAACTCAAAAAATGAATAATACTGTATTTGGGTTAGGATAGGAAGCAACAATTATATAAAATAATACTGTAATTATAATATATCCCAGAGCGATGCGGTGTCGCAATATTAAACGCAAGTGAAGTTATATAACTAAATTTTAACTAAACACATCTCACTAGAGGGCATCAACTTGGTTACAAATTTTTGTTTCTTCAAATGATGATATTTATGGTGTGATAATATTTTCATAGAAATGCCAAAAACGATACAAACTGAACTGTAGGAATTTTTTTGCTCTTCCATAATATTGGGTAACAAACTGGTTTTTGAGAAAATACATAAATTCTTTACCTACTTTGCCCAATGATGGATGAAATAGTTGACAAATCTGCGCCGTTTTGATACCGATTTTGTTTCGATTACCATTCAAAAAGTTAGCCGTTTCTTGTAAACCGAAAATAACAGAATTACCAATATTTTTTGGCCCTCAAATTTTGGAGGTTTATTCCAAAAATTTTTTTTTTTAGCTTTTGTCACCTTATAGGCTAATAAATTCATATTAAAGTGCCGAGAAAAACATTTATTATTTACTTACAGTGTTTTGATTCTCCTATTTTAACAATATATATTGTTCAATTAATTATAATAGATATGCTGTTAATTATCAATATAATATACGCTGTACTATTCATAAACATACATAGGAAATATATTATTTTGTTTCTATTTATCAATATGACGATAATAATATATAGGTAACTAATTAAATATTCATAATGCAGTAAAATACCAATAACAATTAATTAGTGGATAATGCAATGCTAAAATAACAATAGAGTACAAGTATGAAGCACAGAATACATGCCCTGCTTTGCAGAATTCAGGAATAACAATCATATTTTTCTAACGAAAAAAAATTCTCGAACTGACCGATTTTATTTTTTAATTTTTTCGCACAGAGGAAAACTCTTGTTGGCTGCCATACATCAACAAATTCAGCAAAAACTGTTTGTGTTGTTTTTAAAGCAAGCCCGTCAACCTATCGCAACGAGAACTTTAAATGTCTGCAATCTTGCAGCTAATGACCTTCTGAAATCCGTAGAACGAACAATCCGGCGTTATAAACTTTTACGAGAAGCCAAAAATCATTAAATATTAGCTGCTGAACTTTTCGAGTAGGAAATTTATTTTCAACAAATATTAATGAAAAATATCTTGAATACAGCACTTATAGAGCCCTCTTAAACCCTAAACAGTCACCTTACCTAAAAACAGTATCGATTCGAGGCCCGACCAACTTTAGTCCACAGAGACAGACTTGTAATTTGTGATAAGATCAGAGCAGTCCATTAATGGTTATTTCGTAAATAGCAACATAGTTTAGCAGCACTTTACATTTTCTTTGTTGAGTTTTTTTAACAAACATCGAGTTCAGGGTAAATGCGATATTGCCGATTATTTTTTTAAGTTAACTACGATATATGGCATATTAATATTGGATTTTAACCTAGATTAATGAAGCCGGATGCATTTTATCCCATCAATCAACTAAATAATCTCTTATCTGGCTGTTCCAGCAGTTAAGAATTCCAAACACAAATTGAATTTGAGAAAAACTTTTCATTCCATATCAAGTGATATAATTTCCCCGTACCTTCAGATAGATGCACATTGCCCGAAAATTTAATATCCTGTTGGCAGAACGTATAAAGAAGCTTACAAGGAAAAATGACAAAGAGAGAAAATGAGTGACGTTTAAGGTTGCCATCGTCGATGGCTTTAACCTTTTTTATTACTTCTTGAAGCATTGTACTTTTTAAGCGATATACATTCAATTAGAAAAATTGTGCGCGATGTGCCAAAACAATGAAACTTTTTGATTCTCTTGTGTTTTAGTTGTACAACAAAGTATCAACTATTATTAAACCAGTTATTTTACCAATTCGACTAAACGGCGAAAGTTATCAAGCACTTAAGTTTAGAGAAAACACTTTTTTATAACAGACTCCGGCCCGAACTTATTTCGCGTCTACATTGTTTCATGTAAATCTGCATTTTTAAATTGTTCGGAGATACGAAGAGGACCGTAAAACATAAAACTTCATGAGAATTTTGCGTAAATTGGATATATACACAGTTCATTTCTACCACTCTATCAAATAAACTTGTATTCAAGGTTAGTCCATGATTTCCCTCCACTTACTGTAAACTCATATTCAAGAAACTGTCCTATAAATAAAAACTTTGAAAGCAAAGAAATAATGCTATTTTCTTTCAGCACGTATTCGACGTAGCGCGAGGAAATAGTAGTTCTATAAAATCATATTTCACTTCCTAATCATAAAACATACCTCGGGATATATTTATGAGAGATATACTTTTAAATGAAATTCGCATACTAGGAATAGCTTGATTTATAGTGTGAATCGCGGTTATGTTTTTATTGTCCGAGAAATAACAAAACCGGCGATTTTTATAATAATTATTATTTTATTTTCGTAGTTTATTAAGTGCTAGTACAAAATATTTAAGGTGCCAAAAGATCTGCTCAAAAATACATTTTCCTCGTTCTGCTAATTTTGCAAACGATGCTAATAAACATGATGTGTATCCATAGATACCTCTAAATTTTGTTATACAACCGCATTCGAATTATGACGTCATTTAGCAAGTAATTAATATATCGTCTAATGGCATTAAATTATACGCCATTACACTCAGCTGTAATAACAGATGCACGTTCTAGCAACTGTGTTGTAAATTCAGCACAGGATTTGTTGACTTTGCTAGTAATTTGTTATAGTCGGCAGTCTTAAGCGTTACGGTAACTACCGTTATGAACAGGATAGATGGAAGTTGTGCATTCATAAACGTAATTTTGTGAGTAAAAAACGAAACGCTTTAATTTTATTCTAAAACGCAATAAAAATAAGTTTTGATAATTAGATTCTATTTTTTTTTCAATTTATACAGCCTCTATTGACAGAATATTTAAGATATTTCGATGAAAATTGGTAGACACATTCATCACAAAATAAGGAGACGGCAAGGGTGTGAAGGAGGAACAAAAAAAATGTGTATACAAAAATATTTAAAGAAATATACCATTATTAATCATTACATTTCATCGTTATATACGATTTCTGCCCAGTTTTTTTCTTAAAAGAAATCTTATTTTTCTTTTAATAATGACACACACACGAGCCTCTTGCAATGCTGCAAATTGCAGGAATCGATGCAAGTTTCTTCATTTTTTCCAGCTGTTTAAGCGCAGTTTAATTTATGGCGAAGGAGCCAGGTACAAAACGCTTATAATATATTGAAGGTTTCTTATTAGTTAGGGATTTAAATTAAATTATTTACACAAGTCGCACGAAATCTATGAAAAAAGGCATCGTTTTCTTAGTTACACGTTTCAATATACAGGGTGTCTTAGGTTTTACTACGGCAAATTTAATAGACGGTAGATCTCGCAAAAAAAAAGAAAAGTTCATATGAACTTGTATGTTTTCGAGATACAGGGTGTTAAAATTATTTTAGAGGAACCTGAATTTGATAACATTTTTCACGTTTTTAGTAATTATTTATTATTAAAAACGTGAAAAATTCAGACAAGTATTTGCAAATATTTTTCACATTTTTAGTAGATAGCAAATAAGGAGCTTAATTTGATGTATAGATTGAGTAATTCAAAATAAAATTTATTTGTCTCTTGAATTTTTATTAATTTTTCCAGGCGCAAGCGTAGGTATAAACAAATTTTATTTTTTTCTCTCGAAAAGTAAGCAATATAGGTAAAAAATTCAAGAAACAAAAAAGTTTTATTAAAACCGGTCAAGTAGTTTTTAAGATATTTGAAAAAATAAGCTTTTATAAAATTATCTCGATTTAATTATAGTATCTCGAAAACGAATCTTTAAACCATACAAGTACATGTAAACTTTTCTTTTTCATTAACCTCTGGAAGTAACAGATCCGAAAAGCTGCCGCTATAAATTATTCGTACGGCACTACTAATCATCTAACGTATTTTAATCCGATTACCAAATATTCTAGTTTTGAAACTAATTATTCAGTACCTTTTGGTATTATATCTATAAATTTGTTTGCGTGAGCCACGGAGACTTGATTTAAATATGTAAGCAGGAGTTGACTACCTTTAATGTAATCCCAAACCAATTTGTCCCATCTATGATCAAACACATAAATTAGGTTGGTAATTTGACCTAACAATTTCCACAACTTCCTGTCCGTGTCCTATTCGCATAGCTGGCATTCAAGGTCTAGTGTAGTCAAAAAAAATGGCCTTAAATTATTTTATCACGAATATTTTCTGTATATTGATATTTTCAAATATTTGTTACAACTAAAAATGTTTTATTTGCTAGTAAACCTTCATAAATTAATAAATTACATTGTTCGTCTATTTTTTGTCACAACCATTTTAGGCGTTTAAGAACTCACATTTCTATAGGTATTCTACAAATAGAAATAGAATAGAAAATAAAGGTATCCAAAACAATACTCTAAAATTTGATCGAACCGATGTGAGCCATTGTTTATCTCTACTGGATTTGAATTTCGGCTCCGACCGATAATATTATCGTAGTGAATGATTTGTATGTCCAAGTTATTTCAAAAATTAGTTTATGTGTTTAATTCTAGTACCTCCTCAAGCATAATGTTTTCATTGCATAGCCAATATTTGTGACAAAAGTTTACTAAAAACGCGTCAGGTAGTTTTATACATAAACGAAAAAGCACACATTTAACTTCATCACTTACCGTAGCAATAAATTAGAGTAACGCAAGAGCACCGGGATGATAAATGCGAAGCTGATACATTCAAGTGGTTGTCACAGGTGGTGAAAGAAAAAGATGAAGAGTAGTTTTTAACTTGTCATATAACAAAGACTTATTCAAAATATTACGTTTGTAACTTTGCAGGAAAGTAAACACTTTTATCAGCAAGTTGCTTTTCACTTTTCATTAAGCGTTATTAAATTTATGGACAATGTGACTTTGTTTGCAGAAACCAGCTACAATGTGTACGCAAACAACCCATCTGTGAGTAAGAAGTAAATACGGAAATACATTTCATGGGAAACTGGGGGATTTAAAGGAAAATTTTCGTTTTTCGCGTATTTGCGCTGAAATTGACGAGAACAAAATATAGGTTTGTGAAATATCCGAAAAAATATATCAATTTTGGAAAGTGTTTTTTAGGCAAATTTAGTGTTTAATCCGAAACCTATTTTTCTTTAGAGTTGCCAAAAAAAGTTTAAAAACTTTATTAAATTTGTGCCATTTATTTCTAATATCATCCACGTTAATACAGAACTTACACTAAACCTCCGTCACCAATTTATTTTAAATATGCCTTCGATATACCGAACCTTCCACCTGATTGATTTTTACACATGATAACTGCACCAATGAAGATTAAAACAAAGCCGTATGTATGAATAAGTACCTATACGTGAAATTCACTTCAAACGAATCGTGTTTCCATTTCCATTCTGAAGCCATGCGTAGTCAATCATAACTTTTTCGGTTTTCTTTGTACTTTTTATTGCGGAATACGAAGGGCATAATTTCCAGTTTGTAATTATCTCTTGCAGAAATCGTAATTTAGATGCCCTCGCTTTTGTGCATCAGTTTTTTTAATTAATCAAGGAAAAATGAAGATATACAACAAATTAATCTTATAAATAGGCATCCTGAGAGAAACCCGTACAAGAGAGAGATAAATAAAAATATTAAATACATTTTTCTTCTTGTATACAATCCCAGGAATAAAAGTCTGCATCTAGATATTTATATACTTCTTTCTCGTGGAGATTAAATAAGATTTATTTGTAATATTCTATTTGTTATTTATTGCTTCCCTTAAGCCTTTATATTGCGATATTTTTTCATCATGTACTTAAATTGTATAAAGATATTTTATCAATAAACACACAAATTTTACATACAAAAGCGGAAATTTGGTGCTAAGGACCATATTAAATACTTCGATATGACATGAATAAATATAATGTCTGTGAGACTCAATGTATTTTTGGTATAAAAGCTGATTTATTTACTTTTGTGTGCATTTAAAAACGCCAATGTAATTCGTTATGCAGGAGTCGCAAGCTCGTGACAATTTTGTAAACTTTGTGCAGAAATAAATGGCATCAAACCTGCGAAAACAGATATAAACCGGAAATAATTCAGGGCATAACTTTTACAGTTTTCCGGTGTTTGAAGGAGGAAAAATATCTCAGACACCATAATATGATGAGTTCTGTTATACGTTACGCTTTTATAACGTGGAGCCACACGTCGCATCTCTGAAACTTCCTGATAGAAAGTTTGTACAAAGTAGAATAGATTTTAATATATTATAGGGAGTCCGATGATGGTGTCAACGAAGTAGCAGATAAATCTATCAGTAAATATCAATTTCTCGTATCTTCAGCTATAAATATTTTGTAAAGCCAACGTGTCTATAGCGATTTTAAATTATAAATGTGAGCTACTTGCATTTGGAGTCGAGGCATGCTTTTAGAGATGGAGGAACTAAATATAACTAGGTATATAAATAAGTAAGCAAAAATAATAAATGTATATCCTACACAAAAAATATGGACAAAAGTGTTTTTGAGATTTTATTTATTATTTCAAATTTGCTGACTTTTTTAACTACAGATTACCATATAAAACATGTATTTGGATGCAAAGCAAAAGGATATCACTTTAAATTTTGTAATATAACGAATAACTTGAGACCTCTCCTTACTTAAAACTTTAAATATGTGCCCAAAGTCGTATTTAACTTGCAAAGTTCACTGTCGTAAAAAATGGAAATTTCAAACTTGTGCGGATTGGTTGCCTTGTAATAAAAAATACATAGAAACTTGCAGAGGATGTTAAAACTACTCTTGTCACAGAAGTGTAGTAAAGAGTTTTGCTACGCATAAAACTGTAACCATTTATTCTTTTATTAAAAAACTTTAAAATAAGTACTGCAGATTTTTACACACTATTTTGTTTTAAGCATTATTTCTATTATAATTTTAGTAACAGCTAACTTGACTAAACAATAGAAAAAGTTAATATTTGAAGCATTGCTCTAAATTTTTGAAACAAGAATAAAGACAGCATTATCGTATTTATAGTATTTAATAAAATAGGCAATTTTATTCAGGATAAAAGTACGTAATCATTTCTCCTTGAATTCCTATGTTTACCTAGAATATTAAAATAAATTCAATCAACGTTTTGACATATAATTAATTCAGCAAAATATCCTTCAATTCGTCTCTCAGGACATTGCCATAAATACAAGCATTAAATATTGGTTTTAAAATGTCAACGAGTACTAGTAATGAAAAGCAAAGCAAGTTTTCTAATTGAAAATTTAAACGCAATTTATTCCTATTAAGTAAGGTGGTAAAAGTTTCAAATCAAGGTCCTGAGGAGAACTTAATATACTTACTGCGAATGCGGCTATATTAAAAAGCGATTTTTTATGCCCGTTCGCTTTTAACCCGAATCTGTGAGATATTTATTGGATTGATCTGGTTGAAAAGTTAATTAAGTAAAATTGTTGAATCATTTAAATGCGCCTCCTAGCAGCTTTCAATAAAAGACCTTTGTGGCTCCATCGAGAATAGGATTCCCATTATAGTTTGGAATAATGCGACCCTCTAAGACGAACTTGAATATAGACCGTGCAGAGATTGGTTTCGTTATCATTGGAAAATGCTATAAGATACAAATTTTCCGGTTTGCAACGATAATTTGCTTAGAAGAATATAAGAGTTTATAAGTAATGGACATTTGGACAATAAATATTTAACGTGCGTCCTTGGGTCAGGGTTATTTTGAATTTCTGCTGAAACAGTCTCCAATTCTCGAGCTGGT
Source organism: Rhagium mordax (assembly GCA_963680705.1). Classification (NCBI taxonomy): domain Eukaryota; kingdom Metazoa; phylum Arthropoda; class Insecta; order Coleoptera; family Cerambycidae; genus Rhagium; species Rhagium mordax. The sequence goes on along the minus strand of OY796658.1, from coordinate 93,569,815 downwards.
ATTTTTGTCTAACAGTTCTTGTCGGTTGTCTTTTTCTGGCAATTATTCGCGTTCCCCTTCATATCGTTCGTTCTTTTACAACTGCTCATAATGTTTAGTGATTAGATAAGTATAGAAATAAGCCGCGTAATATTGTTTTGTAATAACATATTGATCCCGACAGTTCTGAAAATGGGCAACTAAGCTGGCATTGTTGGAATGTTTCGCACCCGATTGCTTTCGTTAATTGGACCTCGCACATTTGTTTTCACAACAGAGATGAGATCATATAGGTATTATTTTAACCTGTAACTTTGGGATTAAGTTTGAGGTTTACAAGCCGCCATTATTTCGGTTACCTATGAAACGGAGCTCATGTCGTTAGGATCAAAATATCTTTGTAAAATTCCTGTATATGAAAATACTGTACCTTAAAGACCAAAATTCGTTTTTCGATATTTGAGCAAAAGTTATGCTGTTCATGAATAGATTGACACATTACCGAAATAGAAAACAAATAGCTCCTAAAATAACCTCACTATTTTAGCTGTAGGCCTAGCCGAACCTAACCTATACGCAACAGCTTTTTATAGGTCTGTAGTTTACAGATACAGCTTAAGGATAATTAAGGGTAAATCAGGGTAAATAAAGGTAAATCAGGATAAATAAGGATAAAATAAGGGTAAATAAGGATAAAATAAGGTTAAAATAAGGTTAAAATAAGGTTAAAATAATTCATGTAATATTTGCGGTGAAACGTTCTCTTGGCCCAGCGGATTAAGCAGACATAATACCAACAATCTTAAAAACCGCTCTTTCCGATGTGATTATTGTAATAAAACATTTATACGTAAAGACAACTTAAGGGAGCACATACGAAGGGTATATAGCGAGGCCCCATCCAAAAGCAGATAGAAAACCTCAAGAAATGATTTAGATTTATTTTGTCTAATACTTCTTAAAAAAGTTCAAACTTCGGTTTTGGTTTTTTACCCTTAAATTTTCTCTGTGTAATCAATAAAACACAAAGCTTTTCAAGGTCCTAAATTTATCGATAATATGTAGTTTAATTTTCATTTTTGTCCCACGTTTATTTTAGGTCTTCGGCTTAAATTCCCATCCCAACAAGCGCAGATGAAATTTCGTGCAATTCTCTTTCTGATCGTATTCCAGTGATCGTTGATACGTTTAACGAAGGGGCGTTATGTTTGTCGTTGCATTCCGGCGGATTGTCTCTTTGATCTGTCTAGATGAATTAATAATACTCAACCACTGGCTCTTATTTGGAGTGATGGCAAAAGTTATGTCAAGGACTATAAATTAGTAACTCCTAGGCTGATGTGGGTTTGCATGAAGGGGATAGTTTGCAGAATTATATTAATGTTTCTCTGGTCCTTAGTGAATAGAGAAACTGAAAATGCTATGGAGTAATTTCGTTAGGTGTCATGTATGTATGGCTGAATCTTAATTTCGTAATAAAAGGGTTGCTGGTTGCGGATGAAATTGGTAATGGTCTTATATAAATTTAGTTGTGCGGCAAATTGTATTTGGCTCGGATACACAACGGTGTTATTTTGTGTACCTGAGAATTGTTCTAAGGGCTTTAGTGAATAAACCGGGATAAGGATGTAATATAAGTATAAAAAAAATTTAAAATGAAGTCCTGTACCAGGACTTTCCTAAGGCATGAACCACTAATTTTTCTCAAACTTGTTTCATACTTTATGAACTTTAGGATAGACTTTATGAGCATGATTTATGTGCGGGTAAAATTTATATCTCCACTTCCCATCTCAGTTTAATCCCTGGGCACTTGTACCACGGCGAATTAACATAAATCCTGAATCAGAAACTATCAAGATAATGATTTTACTAGTATCTGACAACGGATTAAAGTTGAGGCAACTGTGATGGAAATACAAGAGAAATCAATAGTTGGATTTAACTGATACATATTTCTAATTTGTTCATAATTTGTTATAGTTATACGTATACTAAACTTCATGAATTAATAATTATAGAAACTGTCACTCAAGGATCCTTGAGACCAGATAGATATTCAACTCTCCGGCGAGTTTCTGGGTCCACATTTTGGGTCTTCCTATGTGCGGTTTCAACTCTAACGAAATTATTTGTAGCAATATTTTACATCGAAATGAGAAACCCTATCTTCCTCATGTACGGTCGAAATTCACGCATGTTCAAGTTTGGGTTAATTATAATGTTTTGAAAGGAAAGTTAATGTATGCGGTATTCGGAATAAATTTTATACAAAACTTGTATAATAGTAAAAATGAAAATTAAATTACTGTGAAAGAACAAAGACGCCGCGCTCCACTTACCAGATGGAGAGATATCGAGAATGGGCCAGGGCTGGCTTCAGTTGCTACTAAATATTGACGATTAATTTTGAACCAATAACCGCAATTAAAATGCATATTTTTAGGTCAAATCCTGTATGAAGTAGCTATTAAAACTCTCGTATAAAATGATAAATGTATAGAAAGAACTTTACTTAATACCTATAAAAAATGTACCTGCTGCATTTGAAATATCTGACTCTGAGCATTATGCCGCAAAATTATTATTATGCTGCCAAGTTTATGAACGTGTTGTGTATATATTCACATTTTAATCACGTTGAAGCATGATAGAGAAAGCACTTATGGCATACGGTATATGCAAATTATGTGCAGCAATATTTATAAACCGCAATACATTGTTCGTACTTACACACACGCCGATTCTATTCTGTACAACAAGAGTAATCCCCATTTTCGCAGCGGCACGAAAAAACTAACAATAATCTAATGCAGTTTCTGTTCTAGACGTGTACTTTAAAATCTGCCGGAGATAAATGGGAAATGAGCGAGAAATAAACAGGAGAGAAGTTTTAAGCTACAGAGAATGATTTGTTTGTAAACAAAGGCGTCTTTATTTTACATCAAAAAGAAAAGTTTGCTTATATGAATGGGGATTAACAGCGCGCATTTCGCTATTTGCTGGTTCTTGGTTACGCTGGAGAAATATAGTCGTCATTTTTCGAATTAGAGTAGCATGAAAAATCCACTCGCACGAAAATAATTGGTCTTGTATATTATACTTGTATATGTACTGCAGTTGTGGTATTTATTCTTGCCGTTGCTCTTATATATCTGGCGAGGAGGGATGGGGAAAATTAATTTCGTGCCGTAAAAATATTTTATTTTAACAGGAACTCCACCAAGCTCTTAATTTATCACGATAGAGTGAATAAATTGAAACAATTTCCTGGTTTTAGAGAACATTGTATGTAAGTACACACAAGAAAGTTCACCAAGAAATATGACGGGGTGTTAAAATTTGACAACAATAAATGCAAGATGCCACTTCTGGAATTATTCACTAAATATCAATTTTGTTATTTTCAATTACAAAGTAATTCTGCTACTTTTAATTTTCCTACCTTGCTTAGTAGTCGGCACAGATTTTGTTAATTCAGAATTTTATAATTGTAAAGAAATCTTAATCGCGAATCGTCTCAACAAAGCAAATTGTTTCTGTTGCATTTGATCCGAAAATTGGCCCTCTAAACATTTCTCCACATTTTCTGCCCTAATTGCTCTGATTTTTCACAGAGCAAGATAACATATTCCAAGGTGAGTCCTAACGACCTGCCTCGCGGACCGCTTTACGACCAGATTAAAATTTATAATGACCCTGAGGCGCCGAGCTTAAATAAATAAAAATGCAGGCGGCCTTATGAGCGTATTGACGCCCCGGTTGCATAATGCGGCCCTTTAGCTGCGCTTATCTCAATTTGCCATACATATCTCCAGCTGAATAACACATCCTAAGTGAGTTTCGTGATTATAATTGGTGATGCAGTATATTGTGTTGGATAGGGCGTTTGTAGTGAATAATGATTTGGAGAGCCATACCGGAGGAGGGCAATAAGTAGATGTTTGCGATTTTGTGTTTCAAAACGTGGATACAATGTGAAATTTTTTTTTTTTTTCATTTGAAGATAATCATTTTTACAAATCAAAACTTTAAACTACAAATATATTCGCAACAAACGTTTTCGAATTTTGGTTCTAAGGCTTTCGCGATGCCGATGATTCTCCTTATCCTCGTCCTCATTCCTTTCTTCTTTTTCCACTTCTCTTTCTTTTTTTCCTCTTCTTTTTTCTTGTCTTCAATTTCCTTCTCGGTTTTCTTCATCTTTTCTTATCCCTCTGCTCCTTCCATATCCTTCTTCCTTTCCTTGTTTCTTGTCTTCCTTCCTTTTACTTTTTTTCTTCCTTTTCATTTTTTTTCACATTTCCTTTTCTACGTCATTAGCCTTGTCCTTTTTTCCTGTCCTTATCCTTGTTCATTTCTTTGCCCTCTTCCTTGTCCTTTTCTTTATCCTTGTCCTTTTCTTTTTCTTTTTATTGTCCCTTTCCTTGTCCTCTTCCTTGTCCCTTTCCTTGTCCCTCTCCTTGTCCCTTTCCTTGTCCTTTTCCTTTTCCTTTTCCTTACCGTTATCTTTGTTATTTTCCTTGTCCTTTACCTTCTTTTTTCCTTCTTCCTTCAGTTCCCTTTTCCTTGTTCCTCTGCCTTTTCATTTTCCTATATATATTTTTGACTACTGTATTTCGTCTTTGGCTGCCTTCAGCCCAATAGCTTTTTTGAAATCTGTTGACCATAGTTCGCATTTTTTTTCTTTTAGATCTTGTACCATAGTTTCTCCTGTTTATTCAGATGTTTTTAACTTTAACATTTGAGTTAGAGCATCGAACTGAATGAAATTAAATATGGCGGAGAAGAATTCACACGACGCAAGTACAAATTAGCCTTGTCTAATATCCGACAGTTGTAGTTCATCATTATACATACGACCCGGCCCTCGTATACCGACTCAAGAGTAATGATTTCGGCTGAGATATAACTCGCTCGTGTACCCGGATATCATAACTCATAACGTTCGGCCACATCTCGTCAGTTGTGTGGCGTGACTATAGCCGAGGCAACTCCTCGACCGGTCCATAAATCAAAATCGGGCCGTGTTCGACAATCGCACGTGACAAGGCCGCCTGAACTGCGATATTCATCAGAACATTCCGACGAATGGTTCAATTTTGCACCGCCGGAACTCGCCGCCCATTACGAGGCGACTTCCTATGAGCGCAAAAGGCAAAAAAAGGAAGCGACTTCGTTTACCACCAGCTAGGTCTGGGATCAGGAAAAGAGTTGACAGTATTTTCAACGTAAAATATGCCGCGATAGATCGCTTTCTGATGCCCGCTGACTGATGCCCTCGTGGTTAGAGAAAAGATTGTTAAGAGACTCGCTCAACCGTGTAATTTACTATTGGCAATTGGTTTTAAGTTTAAACCGCAGCAGGACGAGGTAAATTGCGTTTTTTCTTTCATTCAATAAGTACATGCTAGCGCACGCGAATTTTAGAGAAGCTGTGTTATGCTTAAGTTAAGCGGCACAATTAAAATTCCTGATGGTGAGTAGTTGCAGCTGCATGTATAATTTATTGGTCGAAGAAGCTGTACCGAGGAAGCTTTTCTTATGCAACCGTTACAGAAAAGTGGCTGTCATTATCGCTGCTTGTAAGATTCTAAATTCGCTATTTGTAAATCTGTTCTCTTCAAAGTTTCATTTGTGCATAAAATATTGCACGAGTTGCTTTTCATTGGATAATTCCAATGAAGGACGTCATGTTCGTTTTTACTTGCAAATTTCGTTGAATTCCCTCCTTTTTCGCAGAGTCTTTAACATGCATACATCGCACGCGAGATCTGTGATTTATCATCCAGCGAAAATCGCAAAAATTTTAAACTTTAATTAATAATTTTTGTAATTTGTCGAGGTGGTCTGGAAAACTGAAAAAACCATATTCGTCCTCATTTAGTAACTTGCTGCCATTAATCACGGATATTTGAAATGCTTCGTATTTAAAAATATCGTACGAAACATGTGCATTAAGGATAAAATCCCAAGAAGGGGCTAGAATTGTATGCAGGAAGTATTTTACAGCAAGTCAAATGGCAGAGCATCGTTTGAGTGACGGAGGTATGAATGGTAAGAATTTGAATGTAACTTTAAAATAAAACGTCGCCGAGTATTCAACCAAAAATTTCGTAGTTACCCCTTTATCTGTTCCATAACTGGGGAGCCTAACAATATTCGAGCTGAAATTAATCATACCGGAATTATTTGTTTATTTAAAATACATATCTTTGTTGTATATACTTGTCACCCAGCCACGTGATTTACAGTGTTGTTCTCAGCATTCAATTTGTTAGGCGTTTCTCGTAGATGATTTAATATTTGTTCACTTTGCTGTCAAGATATTAAACATCATCTTTTCAATTTTGAGGGTTTTCTCTCGTTTTTCTTATAATTCGGCTTATATTTTTTATCCAATTAGTGTATAACGTTATTACTTACGATCATTAATTTTTATTATCATTTTTTATTCAGCGTTAATTTTGTTCATCCTACTAAGTACTTTTAAGATGAATGATTAGAGTTAGAAAACGCGGTGCTAACATTTCCCGTTCTAGATAATTTATTCACCGGAATTAGGAAACAAGAATTAGCGGTTATTTAAAAAGTTTCAGCCGTACAGGCCCTTTGTTTCAAGCAGGCCACTCGAAATATCTTGTTTCACAAAATAACTAAACTTGTAGGTATGTTTTTCATAAATATTTGTTCTTCTCCTTGGCAAATGTCCCAAGGATCCCAACTCTGCCTTTTCAGTAAATTACGGACATTATGAATACTTGCGCATGCCTTTTGGACTAAAAAAACATTCCAGCGACCTTTCAAAGGATGATGGATAAAGTTCTACGTGAACACCTGTACGAACATTGTTTCTACATGGACATTGGACAACATCGTTAATTTTTCTAAATCATTACATTACGGTATAACCTCGAATCCTATTAAAATAGACACCATAAATAAATGTCCTACACCAAAGGCAATTAGAGAAATAAAGGCATTTTTAGGAGTTGAAGGCTACTACAGAAAATTTATTTCTAATTTTGCCAAATTAATTCAACCCTTAACTAAATGTTTACGAAAAAACGAGAAAATTAATTTCCTTGTCCCTTTCCTTGTCCTTTTCCTTGTCCTTTTCCTTGTCTTTTTCCTTGTCCTTTTCTTTGTACTTTTCCTTGTCCTTTTCTTTGTCCTTTTCTTTGTCATTCTCGATTTCCTTGTCCTTTCTCCCTTTTCTTGTCCATTTCCTTGTCCATTTCCTTGTCCCTTTTCTTGTCCCTTTTCTTGTCCTTTTCCTTGTACCTTTCCTAGTCCATTTTCTTGTCCATTTCCTTGTCCTTTTCCTTGTCATTTTCCTTGTCCTTTTCCTTGTCCTTTTCCTTGTCCATTTCCTTGTCCATTTCCTTGTTCTTTTCCTTGTCCCTTTCCTTGTCCTTTTCCTTGTCCTCTTCCTTGTCCTCTTCCTTGTCCTCTTCCTTGTCCTCTTCCTTGTCCTCTTCCTTGTCCTTTTTCTTGTCCATTTCCTTGTCATTTTCCTTGTTCTCTTCCTTGTTCTTTTCCTTGTCCCTTTCCTTGTCCTTTTCCTTGTCCTTTTCCTTGTCCTTTTCCTTGTCCATTTCCTTGTCCATTTCCTTGTCATTTTCCTTGTTCTCTTCCTTGTCCCTTTCCTTGTCCTTTTCCTCGTCCTTTTCCTTGTCCATTTCCTTGTCCATTTCCTTGTCCATTTCCTTGTTCTTTTCCTTGTCCCTTTCCTTGTCCTTTTCCTTGTCCTTTTCCTTGTCCTTTTCCTTGTCCTTTCCCTTGTCCTCTTCCTTGTCCTTTTCCTTGTCCTTTTCCTTGTCCTTTTCCTTGTCCTTTTCCTTGTCCTTTTCTTTGTCATTTTGCTTGCCCTTTTCCTTGTCGTTATTCTTACCGTTATCGTTATCATTTTCCTATCTCGCTTAATAATTCACACAAAAGAATATCAATATGATGCCAATTTTTATTTATGAATATATGAAAAATATGTACTTTTATTCAGGGTTGCAACGATTTTAAAATCAATTGTGTCGCATCTATTCAACTTCTGTTATTAAAAAGACTATTTGGACAAATCAGTGATGTGTAAAAAACTTTATATAATTGAAAATGAATGTTCGATGTTTTAGCGAGATCTAGACGAATGGTACGTAACGGACTTGCGATTTTCTCAACTTTCATGAGCGATGGTTTAACTAGCACTCTACTTGACCTACAATGAGATCCGCCGGAGTTAATGTAATATTTAGTGTGGAGCAACCAGAAACGATCGCCACATCCACTTGAAAAAAAATGCCTCGTTATATGATCGCGAGTTTTATTACCTTAAACCAGTTAATTTTTTACCATTTGTAAAATGAGAACAACCGCTTTTTCAGCAAAGTAGCTTTACGTTTCAAAAGGTGATTCGTGCCTCCATTTACATTTTTATGCGATACATGTTTGTGCCTCATTATTGCTGTAAAATAGAGGTTGAAATACAATCCTTTTGGAAATAATTTAATTCAAGTTGTACTGTGCATATTAAGTCAAATTAAGGACAAAATGTATAATAAACGGACACACATTATCGCGCAGAAACTTTTCTCTAGGTTTAGAAATCGCATCTGTTAAACATAAAAGAAAATGATAAACAGCTATAGAGGGGTACATGCTGAATGAATGTTACCAAATCAAATATTACTGAAACATCGTGCAACGAATTGACATTTAAAAAATAAACTTGGGTTTATTTCCGGCTGAAGCGGAACTGAAGGAATGATCTGAATCGAATACGAATATCCTACTCTAAGGAAATCTTTGAAACTCAATAGGTAAAGAAAGCGTGGCATTTTTTCAAGGTTTGCTGCTTTTATATACATTTTTTTGTTGTTGTTATAAACAGATATTCTAAAGAGAGGCCTATTTACTCGAGGGAGTAAGCAAATTAATTACAGACTTCTTCGCACATTCAAAATTTAAATGAGATTTAAATTATTATACTGAACAATCCTGCCGGATGATTCCGATTTACCGGAGGCTACTAGAAAAGCGCGAAAGTGAAATATGGCGAGAACTTTAACGAGGTTCGAATCAGGTGCTGCCTTATCAATAAAATGTCAATATTCAACACCAGGCTGTAGTGTTGAAATAACGACGTGTTACAAATAAACTGCTAGGAAAAAGTACACTTCCGTAATGTGTAATTAAATTTCTGTGAAACTCGCAAAACGCCACTTCACTGTCAGTTACGCTGAATATCCGGTTACGTTCTAATTTAAAAGTCCATTACGTTTTTATCGCTGATCGGTTTATTATGATCCCAGAATTTTGCACTATGTCAGGGAGATATTTAAATCTATCACCGCCAATATCATTCGAATGCGCCGAACACAAAGTATCAAAGTGTTTTTATTTTCGGTTTACTTTTTTAAATCGGTCTATCAAGCGATTACAACGCCAAAAAAAATGTATGTAAACCGTACAAGTAATAAAATTGAAAATATGTATGAAAATAGTATAGTAGAATAGATACAAGTATGTAGGTACAGTGTTCTCTCTCTCATCTCTCTCTCTCTCTCTCTTGCCCTTTCTCTCTCTTTCTCTCTTGTCCTCTCTCTCTCCTTATGTATATTTATATATCTATAAAGAGTACATTGTCGAGCCCGATATACCAACAGGTCGCTGTTGAACCTTTAGAACCAAGACAGATGAATAAATTTTATCGCATTTTTGATCTTTTTTAAACAGTACTCAAGTCACCGTTACTGAGCCCACTCGTTGGTGTATAAAATGTTGTTTTGCCTGCTAGAGTCAGCGTACGTGAGAGAACTAATCGAAATATACACGAAGATGGAAATAGTACGTTGTTGAGTCCTCTTTAAAATTTGCGTACCCAGCGTAATTTTGGGCTTCACAATGACCGTTTATATACTGAACGGGCTCAGCAATGTCTTTTTATAACTATATAGAGATATATACCCGATTTCTTCAACTGCAAAAATAATTTTTATTCGCTGTAAATACGTCCATATCTGCATTATAACATGCCAAGTTAGTTCCCATTATAGAAACCGTCAATATTGGGCCTGGCCAAACCAGATTTCTCGAATTTAATATTTAGTAGGTGCGATATCAAAGCGATGTTCACTCTCACTGTGTAAGTTTCGAGGCAAATCCTGTCTGTGATATGATACGTTAGCGATATGCTATTTTGCCGTTCTATTATGTTCCCCATTCACCCATATGAGTTTGGGATATTACTTCGCTAATGTTGCTACAGCTTCAATGGCCCTTCTGATATAGGGTAAAGTGGATACAGTCCTTTCTATCATCAAGTTGTATAAAGCATCGGAGAGCATATGAAGTTATTTCATCTGAAAATCATTTTGTATATGAAAAAAATATATTTATTTATAATATGAATGAATTTGAAAAAATGCAGGCTCGTATAACCACCTAACGAATGACTCTATTGAAGAAATGGAAATTATCCTTCCAGGTCCGGAAGTAATCCTCTGAAATCTAAATCTAAATCTGTAGAGGGGTGACGAAGCCCCACAGTAATGTATGGGTTTGAAAGGAACTAAAATATACTTCTAACATTTTGGAAATTTAATCTTGTTCCTTTCTCATAACTGTATAAAATGTTAAAATATCTGCGCAATATTGACAATGTTATATACAAATATCCCAGCCAATTAATCAAGGAAGAGGCAATTATATAATTGGCTCAAAGCGCTGTCGTCAACCCTGTCAGAAAGACCGAATACCATTTGTAGAAAAATACTTCCTACATTCTTACGATATTAATTCTCCTTTATCTTGTAACTTTATTAGATGGAAACACAAGAGTTCGTAAAATGTTGGGCAGCACAATGTTTTATTAGTTTATCGACTATGGCATCGAATTGTGAGGCTACATTGTGCCTGTCCAAATACATCAATGACAGTAGATTTCGATTAAGTTAATACAGGGCGAGTCATGGCTTCTCTTGTTATTAATTTCCGGATGAACAAACTTCGGTAATTAATAATAGCCAATGGACTATCGCGCACTGTTGTGGCTTAAGTGAACGATTACGGAAAATTGATTACCTGCGCTGCATCAAATGTCGTTACGTACTCCAACGGTTATATTGTCATTATCCGCCGCTGTCAACATGTGCATATAGCTCATGCACGAAGTAAAATAGATTCCGTGTAATTTACTGAAGATAGCACAAATATAATAGTTGAGGTTGGTCATGAAAGTCTTAAAAAAAAATTCTTCCAACATGATTTTTTTATCTCTCTGTATATCATAATATTTTTACCTTCTCTTAGTTTTACCTTATCAGGAAAACTATCAAGCCAGTTTTGCTCCTATATACGCCTTATACCAAAGCTTCTTTGAAATATTATGTCCCTATTTAATCTTACGTTAAACACGCCTAAATAAACGAAGTAATTTGGAGGGTTCTTAGTCCTGCTACCTTAATAACGTTTTTATTCTATAAATGAGGAAGCGACGGCATTGATTTTTCAATCTACCTCGCGACACTCTTTCGCAAGGGCGATTGAATAACGGAAGGCCCCTCCTAGGTAAATTCTACCTAATTACGGAATACAGTATTCAATTATCTCCCCTTTTTGCACGCTGAAGATGTGATGAACGAGATACCGTCGCCTTGATTTGACAAATTTTGCACCTTTCTTGGCGGATTAGAGGGATTAGGATTAATTAATTCGAAGTAGAAAATGCCAAAACATCTATTTGCTGCCAACATCGATAACCGATATATAAAGTTGTCACACGTGTCGGGAGGGGGTCTGGATTTCCGTGGCCTGTCTGCGTCGTGCAAGACTTGAGCTAAAGTTAAATTAACGATAACACAACGGGAAAACGGCAGACGTGGGCTATGGAAGATGTACGGTTCTTGGCTGGTGTATGCTACAGCGTTATCAAGATGGATTGAAGCGCGTCACTTTTGTAATACATGGGATCCAATCAAAGCGGGCGGTTCGCAGATGTCGAACCGATGCGGTTGCCACCGATAGATAGATTATTCATCATTGAGATGAACCCGTGGATTTTGTTCTTTACATTCGACATGTTGATATATCCAGCTTGTTTTGTGAATAAAATGTACTCGGAAATATGTTTAAGACAAAAATGGGGAGTTTTCAAGAGCTTACGACAGTTATTTTACAACATACAGGGCGCATTCATAAAGTCGTTAATAAAATTTTAAAATTCCGACTTATAACTCGGAATGTTGAAATAAAATTTTGAGTTATAACTCGGAATTTCAAAAATTCGACATAACTCGGAATTTTGAAATAAAATTCTGACGTTTAACTAGAAATTTTAAAATTCCTACTTATAACTCGGAATTTTGAAATAAAATTTCGAGTTATAACTAGGAATATTGAAATTTAGAGTTGTAACTCGGAATTTTGAAATTTCGACTTATAACTTGGAATTTATTAAATAAAATTTCGAGTTATAACTGGGAATTTCAAAATTTCGACTTATAACTCGGAATTCTGAAATAAAATTCTGACTTTTAACTTGAAATTTTAAAATTCCTACTTATAACTCGGAATTTTGAAATAAAATTTCGAGTTAAAACTAGGAACATTGAAATTTAGAGTTATAACTCGAAATTTTGAAATTTCGACTTATAACTTGGAATTTATTAAATAAAATTTCGAGTTATAACTCGGAATTTCAAAATTTCGACTTATAACTCGGAATTTTGAAATAAAATTTCGATTTATAACTAGGAATTTTGAAATTCCGACTTATAACTCGGAATGTTGAAATAAAATTTTGAGTTGTAACTAGGAATATTGAAATTTAGAATTATAACTCGGAATTTTGAAATTTCGACTTATAACTTGGAATTTATTAAATAAAATTTTGAGTTATAACTGGGAATTTCAAAATTTCAACTTATAACTCGGAATTTTGAAATAAAATTCTGACTTTTAATTAGAAATTTTAAAATTCCTACTTATAACTCGGAATTTTGAAATAAAATTTCGAGTTATAACTAGGAATATTGAAATTTAGAATTATAACTCGGAATTTTGAAATTTCGACTTATAACTTGGAATTTATTAAATAAAATTTTGAGTTATAACTGGGAATTTCAAAATTTCAACTTATAACTCGGAATTTTGAAATAAAATTCTGACTTTTAATTAGAAATTTTAAAATTCCTACTTATAACTCGGAATTTATTAAATAAAATTTCGAGTTATAACTGGGAATTTTAAAAATTCGACTTATAACTCGGAATTTTGAAATAAAATTCTGACTTTTAACTAGAAATTTTAAAATTCCTACTTATAACTCGGAATTTTGAAATAAAATTTCGAGTTATAACTAGGAATATTGAAATTTCGACTTATAACTCGGAGTTTTGAAATAAAATTTTGATTTATAACTAGGAATTTTGAAATTTCGACTTATAACTCGGAATTTTATTTCAAAATTCCGAGTTATAAGTCGAAATTTTGAAATCCGAGTTATAACTCGAAATTTTATTTAATAAATTCCAAGTTATAAGTCGAAATTTCAAAATTCCGAGTTATAACTCTAAATTTTATTTCAAAATTCCGAGTTATAAGTAGGAATTTTAAAATTCCTAGTTAAAAGTCAAAATTTTATTTCAAAATTATACTGCAGCTAATGATTATAGGTTGGAATTCCAACCAACAAAAAAAACTTTATTAATAATGGCACTCAGCAAGATTTCAGCTGATAGTACAGGAACGAAGCAGAAATTTTGATAAAAATTGTTGTAATATTCGAACATTTTAGAAAATGTAGATGTTCGAGGTTAGTTATGACGTCATGTGCATATTCCTTATACACGACTGTATTACTTGACAAAATTTCTATATTATTTACTACTATTATTTACAATAAACTACAAACATAGACACATCTAATAGTCGATCGAAACAGCGCTTTGTTCCTGCGAAGTTTCTTGCCCTAGGTTTTTTACTTCTGAGTGTGACTTCACATAAATCATCACATGACACGCTATTATCAAACGATATACATTGCGATACACACAGCTCTTTATACATGGTATTTCTCTGGTATAACTACGCGCCAGTCAGCTTCCATATATCACAGTAGTTGGTAACAATAAAGTTTCAGAAACTAAGAAGTTCGCTTCTTGTTGAATCTTTGTGCGGTGTTTATCTTATTAGAATTGAATTGTCATGTCGGTTGGTATGCGTTTTAGAATATTCGCTATCTCATTGATAATACTGGCAAGAGTGACATGCTGCAAGTTTACTTACGATATGGTGGTAAATTAAGCACAGGGCCTCTTCATTCATCTTATTAGTGTCCTTCAGAATGTGCAAAAATGTGAGGAATTGTATGCCTTATTCATCCATATAAAAAAATTGTAGGCATTCCATCTAAAAAAAAAAGGGAAAAACTTAGTTAAATATCAAGAAATGTAAATAAATATATTAGACACACGGTCTAATAATAATATATTTCAAAAATGTTTTTCAGTAAATACATCTTTATCAAATAATATACGGGACCCTTAGAGGCTTAATTGGCGCCAAAAAAAATACAGAATTTTCCGTTTAAAAAAATTATACTTTCTTGTGTAACCCGTTTTTGCGACACCTTGTAAATTGAAAATAATTTTATGTTGTAGTAGAGATAAAAAATTGAAAGTTTTTTTATGAAGATAGCCGTATTTGCACAATGTTCCGAGGGAACACTATGGACACCCTGTATAACAATGCCGATTACAATTAAATCCACTGAATAATTTCTTCTAAACCAGAATCCCCCATCACACTTTTTAGGATGCTAAATTATATTCTTCACACCACACCATGGCAAGTGGAACCTTGTTTCAGTTTCAGAATAGATAACATGGCGAATTAATTAATGAATCTAGGGTGTTCATTTAAATCTCTTGACGAATTTGAGACCCTTTTTCTTCCCTCCTATAGGTTTACAATAAATTGCTAGCCACAGCTCGTCTGAACGCCAAGTAATCGAATTTTCCGCTTACAATGTGGTGTGGCTTTCAGGCCTCCTACACTGTTTGTAAACTCTGGAAACATTTCGATAGGTTGGAGTCGAAATGAATTTCAAGGATCTGGCCAGATGTAAATTGTTATTTTAAGTCCCTCTCGTGTCATACATAAAAACCAATTCAACATGCAACTAAAAACTTCAAAAGTCACGTTTATAACTTTCAAAAAATGTTTAACCATTGTAAATAATTAGAATTCCTTTTTAGTTCTAGCTGGATCCTGTGATTCGTACACCTTAGATTGTTTATTTTTTGGATTATAGCTCATTATGTGGATAACGCCAGACTATACAAATTTTCCACTTCGCTGCACTATAAATCCTGTTCTGAACAACCATATAAATATTAAAACGTCCGGTAGGTTTTTAAAAAATATGTACGTTGGGTAATATATCCTGCGAATGGGTTCGATTCGAATTTATGGGACTTTTAAACGAGTGCAATACATTAAAAGTAAATATCGATAACAGACAAGTGGTTCTAGGCACTTGCGTTATCGGTGTTTAGCAAACGCGAGGTCGCCTGAAGCCGAAGGATTCCAGTGATAGTGGTATTGCCAGGCGCGTCGTCGGCATTTAATATCGGACTTGGCTTGCTGCATGCATTATTCAGGAGCGACGCTGGCAAAGCAGACGCCACCGTTTCATTGTTACCTCTCTCTTTCCTTACTTGGGTATTAATATGTGACCTATTTGCTGCAAGCCATCGGTGTCTTCGCTGATGACACTCAGGATTCTTCATGTCCTTAATAGTAAGCGCAAGTTTACAAAGAATTTTAGATACTGCACTGAACTGTTTGTGTCGGGTTCTTATGAAATTTTGATTAAATCCTGCAACAGCAACATCCTGGAGTTAATTTTAATTTCGCTAGATACAGCGAGAATGCACTCGTAATCGCAATATTACTGTACCTACTTTAAAAACACATGTTCTTCATATGCATTCATTAACGAAGTTATTTCAGCATTATAAATATAGTAAAAAAAAAACAATTTATAAATCGATGTCACTATTTGTTAAAGTGATGAATTTTCTTAAGTACGCAACTGTTTTCTTTGGGCAGCTGTGGGAGCGCATTTCGTAAGTCCCCCGGATAGAAGTTTATAATGTGATTCTGTCGGAGACAAACAAAGTGTGTACCGAATGATAACACGTTGTATATTTAGGGGTTAATTGATTGAAGATATACTGTTTAATCGGGGAGGCTCCTAGGTAGGGTCAACATAAACAACGAACTTGTTATTATACTTGCCGAGAACATTTTAATATTAGAACAAACGACCGTGCAACCCGACAAGACTGAATCTCCAGAATTTAATCTCGAGTTTCGCCAAGAAAGACACAACAACCGAAACAACAGTAAACTGCAATTTTAGATCACAGCGTAAGGGTGTCAACTATTACATTTTTAACTTAATGGGACTCTTGGTATGAATTGTAAAGCCTATATCGGTGGGAAGCTGAGTTTGTGCGCGAAATCAAGGGACTGCGAAACTTGATGGGTACTTTGTTCATATTTGGAATACACTCGACCCCATATAGAATGACGACCGCGTGGAGCGTGCGGATCCCCCATTCTCCCTGAGGTATATCCATGGCTGCTCCAGACTACAATCTCCATCTGCTTGCCTCCCTATTGAGACTTCTTGTTGGTGAGTAGACCACAAAATTTTATCATGGCCTTAATAAAATTCTATCAGTGCGCGTTATTTTTGCTGTTCCGGGGAGTTTACTGCTGCTTTTATTGAAAATAACTCGATTTAATAACGGCGTCGTTTCCTTTCGTTTATGGACGTTTTCGAACTAGCATGACGATTCAAATAAGTAAAATAAGTTGCTGGTTACAAGTTTATAGTAGAAAAAAGAAATCCAACAACTTCTTAACGTAAAAATTTCTTTTTAAATTCACGTTGATGGGACAATATAAATCGCGTTGCTCTGATGATGAAATGCTGCAGCCTTATAAACATTTATATTGGATCGAATTTTTGCTGTTTGCAAAAATCGTTTTGACATTTCAAATTTTTCTTCTCTGCTATGGGCGTTCCTAAAATTTTTCGAAAACAGCTACAAACACTAGATGATGTTTTTGTTCAAGCAAATAATATTTCTTGTTAGTGCTGGTAGTAGTATAAGGGTACATTCAGGACAATCGTCTTTTCGGCATTTTTACTAGAATTTTAATTTGGCTGACGTCAACATCTTTACTAGAATTTAAATTTTGATGTGATAATTTTTTACTGTATATAATTGTAAATTTTTGACATGTTTACTATAATTTCAAGGTCACGCCATCATTTTTACTAGAATTTAAATTTTGATGAAGTCATTTTACTAGAAATTTTTGACATTTTTACTATAATTTAAATTTTTGACATTTTAACTAAGTATATTTTAATTTTTGACAATTTTACTATAACTTAAATTCCAAGGATACGTCATCATTTTTACTAGAATTTAAATTTTTATGACGTCTTGGTTTTTACTATAATTTAAATTTTTTCATTTTTACTATAATTTAAATTTCAAGGTCACGTCATCATTTTTACTTGAATTTAAATTTTGATGACGTCATAGTTTTTACTATAATTTAAATTTTGGACCATTTTGCTATACATAATTTAAACATCAAGGTCGCGTCATTATTTTTACTAAAATTAAAATTTTGCTGACGACATCGTTTTTACTATAATTTAAATTTTTGACATTTTTACTATAATTTAAATTTTAAGGCTATTAAGGCCACGGGATCATTTTTACTAGAATTTAAATTTTGATACTATAATTAAAATGTTTAACATTTTTACTATATGTAATTTAAATCTCAAGGTCACGTCATCATTTTTACTAGAATTTAAATTTTGATGACGTCATCGTTTTTACTATGATTTAAATTTTTGACATTTTTACTAAATTTTAATTTTTGCCAGTTTTACGGTAACTAAAATTCCAAGGATACGTCATTATTTTCACTAGAATTTAAATTTTGATGCCTTTTTTACTTTAATATAAATTTTGACGATCTTACTATACTTAATTTATATTTTAAGGCTACATGATCATTTTTACTATAATTTAAATTTTGATGACGTCATCGAGTTTTCTATACTTTAAATGTTTCACCTTTTTGCTATACCTACACAATTTAAACTTCAAGATCTCGTCATTACTTTTACCGAGACTTTTACTAAAACTTAAATTTTTGATGACGTCATCGTTTTTACTATAATTTAATTTTCTTTGACATTTTTACTATTATTTAAAGTTTAAGACCACGCGATAATTTTTCCTGAAATTTAAATCTTGATGACGTCATAATTTTGATATAATTTTAATTTTTGACATTTTTACTATCAATTTAATTTCAAGGCAACGTGATAATTTTTACTAGAATTTTGAACATGCCAAAGGCCATTCCAAATTTTATAGTTTACAGTATTTAATCTAAATTTTCAGTATTATTACAGAATTTTAAAATCGAGTGATCACCATCTCAAATTTTCCGCATTTTACAGTATTTATAAATTTTAGGCAGTTTTTATCATCATTCTATTCATAAAATGAAAATTTAAAACAAAATGATATCCTTTTAATTTTAAAATCATGAATTAATAAATTTTTTATATATAAATGGATACTTTGGTTTTCCCCTTGGATGTAACATTGGAAATTTAATTGAAAAACTAAAACAATCGACATTTAATTGAAAAACTAAACCAATCGAAATTTAAATTCTAGCAAAAATACGACTTTGACCTTTGACTTATGACAAATATCATCAAAATTATAATTCCAGTATAAATATTAAAAACTTAAATTTAAAAATGCCAAAAATTTAAATTCTAGTAAAATTCACTCAATCTCTTCACTTCCCTCATGACAAAGAAATGGAGTGTATTTTATTGGACGTTCGTAGTTCTTTAAATTTAAAGGAAGGTATAATAACTTTATGATCATATTTCGCAAGTCTTGGATCATAAACAATCAAAATCTGACTTGTGCATACAACAATCTCAATTCCTCAAAAAGTTTGCTTGCCTTACATGTGACGTATATTATATAAAAATATAATTCACGAACGCATTTGTTTGAAATTACTTCTTTCAAACTTTTATGGTTTTATTAAACAACCCACACTTTCTCGTTAGGGGAACAATTTTTAAAGTGCTCACGTCCCACATACATGAAAGATCTCTTTCAAGAAATGCTGACGTTAGCAGGTCCGCTGGAAATGGGCGAAGAACGCTCCACTGTCCATCACACTACTTCACTTGATTAATTCATACAGTATGCAGCAAATTTATTACGCAGACTATGAAAGTAGATATTCTTAACAAAGTTGTGTTTCTTCTACATCATAAACCTTTCCCATTGAAAATAACAAATTTGAAACTCCATAGACAACTTGTAATGCAAACTTCTGAGTAGTATTCTAGATCTGGGTGATATGTGAAAAGTTTCGTCGTCGTTTAAAATCCGAAAGAATCAGGTCACAGAATAAAATTAAGAAACGAAGACAATTTAGACAGTATAGTAGAAACTACAGCTGATTAGAGCCAATGTGTTATTAACTCCTACAAAAACTAGTGAAGCTGTGCTCTATAAAGGAAACAGGAATTGCAAAGGAAAGAGAATTGATCTTTGTTTAATCTTTTAGTGCTATTTATTTTTATAACATTCATTGCCGAAATTTTTCATTTGCATCAAATTCTTTGCTCACTGCCCACCTCCAGTCCTCACTTTCCGTACAAGCATTATACGCAGTGATGTAAATGATGTCTAATTTTAAATTTTTAATTGGTTATTGAAAATATATTAATGGAAAAATTTATGAAAGTTTTAATAAGCCAATAAAAATGACAAGGCAAAGTTTCCTAATAAATTTCCAAAAGAAATCCTCTCGGAGCAATTACGTTATGATCTCTGGATACGAATCTCTCTTCCTGTATTATGCCTGACTTAATTTAAAAAACATAATTTTACAGAAATAAAACAAATTTGAAACTCAAAGGAGAGTTGTTAATAAATCTACGTCTTAACTTCTATACAATTGAGAGTAATTTAAATTTTGCTGTTACAACGTTATTGGATTAATTATTCTTTTAAAATATCGTTTTATTTTTTGTTTCTTCCTTCGGTCCAATATTCGCATATTCTTTGATGCGAAAGACAAAGCATGGAATGTTTCTCTTCAACATTAAAATTATATCTCATTTCTCATTATAAAGTTTTTGCTTTGATTAACTAGCAAATTAATACGAACTAGTAAACTCAAAACGTTCTTAGGAAATACACTAGAGAATATGTCGAGTGGTACTCTGCAGCTATTTAACAATCTCGAGGAAAAATATTGTTCACTCTGGACGTCTGTGTCATAAAATATTACGTAATATTTCTTGAGTTCATACAATTCTCCGAAGGAAATGTTGTATATAATTAATAAGAGAGCAGGATGGCAGTTAAATAATTTCATTAATGGAAACATGTTTTTGCTTTAACACTTAATCCTGATCCAATTAATCATTACCAGTTTAAATTTAATTGTTTTGCAAAAAATGTATGCCAATGTATACTGCAAACTTGTGAAAAATGTGATATTTACCGTTTTTGTTTACTAATACGCAGTATGAACAATGCGTTCTTTGGAGAAACTATCGAAAATGTCTGCAGTGAAGATGGGTTCATAAAAATATTAGTTATTATCTATCTATCCTTAAGGATATATTGTATGCAAAGATTAAGGATCTAGGATCCAATATCTTGCCTTGAATTTGTCAAAATCATTCCAGCCATTAAAAGGCTATGCCAATAAAACCGGTCGTGCTTCCTTTCAGATGCGTTAAGCCACTGTTCGCCATAAAAATTTTATATTATTTTACGCGACAACTCGTCTCAATCACAGAAATTATCCCCTTCGGCGATAAACACCCCATCCGCAGTTATTACGGCCATTCTCTTAAAGATGGCAGAGACTTAAACGATCCCTTTACTAGGTACTTACACTGAATTGTCATGAACCCTTTTAGTATTATTAGTTCTCTCATAAACAGTTATTTGAAGTATTCCATAGCCAAAGTTGAGAGTTTGAGAGCGTCACCTTGCACGTACATCCCAGATTAGCAGACGGCGAAAATTAAACATAATGGACGCAAATGTGGCATCTGTTATCGTAATCAAGCATTATTCCGTGGCAAGCGGGATCGCGCCATTTACAATGCGGTGACCTGCTTACCTTCCCAGGATTTGACATGTTCACACTTTGATGTGGACAAATAACCCTGCTCGGTTTGTTCGATGTGTGAGGGAGGCTGCGGGAGAGATTTAATAACCAACATTCATTTCTGTACGTTGGGGGATTTTACACGAATACTCCATGGGTGGCCATAAGTGTAAGTGGTATAATTAGCTCCAATTTAAATTTAAATTTTAATTAAGTAGTCTTTTGTTTCTTTAAGGATGTACATATAGTGTGGATAATTAGTCTTAATTTTGTGTAGTGTAATTTCTGACGAAATGAAGACGTGATCAGCAACCTTACCCAAGAAAATTCTTTTAATTGTTAGGATTCCAGTGAATGAAACAATGAATAAAGCGAGTAAAATTTGCAGCCAGATGTTGCCCACCTATTTATCTGACATATTTATTCGAATAAAGCCCAACTCATTCACACTGGTGGGAACTATAAGATTTCCGCACTAAGCGATCTATTTCTATTCCGCCTCTGGGTATATTAAGCATATATGCATATTTACCCTTAATTGCAAGTAGCTTTGTATTAATAGGCTGAATTTACTGAATTTAACTAGGAAATAGCTTACACTGCAATCCTTTGTTTAGTCGGCAGATGGAAGAGATTGGCGTAAACTGGGTTAGTAGAGATTAATAGGAACTCTAATTCTTAACTCGAACATACGAATTACATGATTATGTAATCACTCAGGAGAAGTAGTAGTATATTATGGTTGACTTATTAGAAATTCTTTCTTAATATTAGTGGATGTCATAAAGCTAAAAGTTAGTTTGAATTTATGTCATAGCATTAGAACAATATGATGATTTTTGGTTGGCAAAATAAAAAGACTGGAAAATTATAATTAACTAGATTAAAAAGTAGTCAAACGTGAAACTGTTGTGAATTAAATGTATTATTCAATTAAACGTCCATCGAACCTACAAACTAGATTTATCCAAGCTGAATCGTTGTGATTGTTAAAACAGGACGGAATAGTGATATTTTCAGTTTTTTGTTGTCAACCATGCAATTAATTCAATTAAACTTTATTTACAAATATATTTTTGAAATTTCATTACTTGGCTTTTTATAGAAAAAATATATCAGGGTTTATTAATTTTCTCAGGATTTATTTATATGCAATTGATTGGGAAAAATAAATTATATACCATTTATTTTTCTAGTTTGAAAACACTAAATAAGTTAGAATATATTTTTTAATATTCAAATCTGAAAAAGTCTATGCGCATGTTTATTTGTAAAATGCACTCGCTATGTTAGGAACAACAACTATATTAAATTTCATTTCATGATGTTTCCTGAGAGGATGTCAGCGTCAATCCTATTGAAATATATTTCAGAAAACTATTAAATAAATAACATCTTATCAGGGATGGCAAAGAGGATATTTTAGAGCAATATGAGGTCAAAGTTCACGTGCATTTATTTGTTTACAAGGAGATGTTTTTGTTCGTTAATATTTTTAAATAGCCATTTTCCATATGAAACACGTTGAAAAAAGATAAACTATTAGAAATGTATAAGTCCAGCAACATTTTTTTCTAACCTGTAAAGAGGCCGTAGATTGACAAATAGAGCGAGGCCGGTTAGAATGAAAATAAATAAATTTGTTTAGTTTTCTGCCATTTAAAAATCTGCCAAGGTTTGCTTAGTGACAAAAATATAACAGAGAAATTTCTCTTACGAGTTAAATGCCCTTATTATTCAGTGCAAGATTTGCTATCATGTAGGAAGGCCGGTATATTGAAAAATAAACAATTTCTTTTAGTTTTCTGCCACTTAAAAATCTACCAAGGTTCGTTTAATGGCTAATATTTAACAGAGATACGTTTTTTGCTAATCAGAAGCCCATTATACTGTACAAGTATTGCTGGCCCATAAGGAAGGCAGTAGATTGAAAAATAAACAATTTCTTTTAGTTTTCTGCCACTTCAAAATCTGCCAAGGGTTAGTTAATGGCTAATGTTTAACAAAGATTTGTATTTTATTAATTAGAAGCCTCTGTTATACTGTGCAAGATTTGTCAGCCCGTAAGAAAGGCTGTAGGTTGTTTAATGGCTAATATTGAACAAAGGAACGTCTTTTATTAAGTAGAAGCCTTTGTTATACCGTACAAGATTTGCCAGCTTTATAAGGAAGGCAGTAGATTGAAAAATAAACAATTTCTTTTAGTTTTCTGCCACTTAAAAATCTGCCAAGGGTTATTTAATGGCTAATGTTTAATAAATATATGTATCTTAATAATTAGAAGCCTCTGTTATACCGTGCAAGATTTGTCAGCCCGTAAGGACGGCTGTAGATTCAGAATAATTTTTTTTTTTAGTTTTCTGCCACTTAACAATCTACCAAGGTTCGTTTAATGGCTAATATTTAACAGAGATACGTTTTTTGCTAATCAGAAGCCCATTATACTGTACAAGTATTGCTGGCCCATAAGGAAGGCAGTAGTTTGAAAAATAAACAATTTCTTTTAGTTTTCTGCCACTTAAAAATCTGCCAAGGGTTAGTTAATGGCTAATGTTTAACAAAGATTTGTATTTTATTAATTAGAAGCCTCTGTTATACTGTGCAAGATTTGTCAGCCCGTAAGAAAGGCTGTAGATTGAGAATAATTTTTTTTTTTAGTTTTCTGCCACTTAACAATCTACCAAGGTTCGTTTAATTGCTAATATTTAACAGAGTACGTTTTTTGTTAATCAGAAACCTCTGTTATACTGTGCGAGTATTGCTGGCCCATAAAAGAGGCTGTAGATTGAAAATAAACACTTTCTTTTAGTTTTCTGCCACTTAGAAATCTACCAAGGGTTGTTTAATGGCTAATATTGAACAAAGGAACGTCTTTTATTAAGTAGAAGCCTTTGTTATACCGTACAAGATTTGCCAGCTTTATAAGGAAGGCAGTAGATTGAAAAATAAACAATTTCTTTTAGTTTTCTGCCACTTAAAAATCTGCCAAGGGTTATTTAATGGCTAATGTTTAATAAAGATATGTATCTTAATAATTAGAAGCCTCTGTTATACCGTGCAAGATTTGTCAGCCCGTAAGGACGGCTGTAGATTCAGAATAATTTTTTTTTTTAGTTTTCTGCCACAACAATCTACCAAGGTTCGTTTAATGGCTAATATTTAAC
The DNA here is from genome assembly GCA_963680705.1 of Rhagium mordax. NCBI lineage: Eukaryota > Metazoa > Arthropoda > Insecta > Coleoptera > Cerambycidae > Rhagium > Rhagium mordax. Next base: position 93,545,408 of record OY796658.1, on the reverse strand, counting down.
AGAGATACGTTTTTTGCTAATCAGAAGCCCATTATACTGTACAAGTATTGCTGGCCCATAAGGAAGGCAGTAGATTGAAAAATAAACAATTTCTTTTAGTTTTCTGCCACTTAAAAATCCACCAAAGGTTGTTTAATGGCTAATATTTAACAGAGAAACGCCTGTCATTAAATAGAAGCCTTTGTTATACCTTACAAGATTTGTCAGCGTGTAAGAAAAGCTGTAGAAATAATTTCTTTTAGTTTTCTGCCACTTAAATTTCTACCAAGAGTAAATATTTCAAGTAATTTTATTATATTGTGTTAAAAATGAATAATTAAATATAAATCCAAATTTCTTTTCTGTTTTAAAGAGAGGATGCATTTGTTATGCAAATATCGTTATTTACTCCGCTCCCCTTTTGTTTAGGGCTCTCCATTTCAAGGTTAACTAACTCTAAACCTACAGAAGGATTTCCTGAATTGTTACAGTCAAGACCTAAGCCTACGGCCCACACGGACTTATATAATATTGTATAGTTACATCAGAATGTGGCCCTGGGAGTTTAGGGTTTCACCAAAGAAATAGCCATTATAGCTGATTTAAGGAACTGGGTGGTTTATATAACTTAGATCTAACAGTCAGGGGTGACAAAGGGTACCAAGTTAAAGAAAACTTGTTTGGCAATGACGTAAATACGCTAAATACCTTCTAGAAAATAGCAAACTTGATCTATCTATCTATCGTGGTGCCAATTAGCTTTGATTACAACTGAATTTTCTTTGTATTTTAACTTCAGCCAAGTGAAATTTTAATACGAGAACTTAGCTTTATCCATTTCTGTACAAACTACCAAACTTTGATCCACATAAACTTATAAGCATGTGAGGGTTTCTTTATCCATCAGGTACATCCAACGTTCATAGAAGCGAAAACCCTGCGATCCTTCCAGAACTTCGTCCTGGACATAATGTACAGAAATCCTCACAATGGCGCATGAAATACAAAATATACACAGAGATAAATTATGCCACGATGCTGGCTGTTTGCTTTCTAAAGAACGTCATTGTTGTCGTTAGCCTAGCGATACGATTTTGTGAAAAGAAAGAGATGCAAGCTTACCACCCCTTGAAACCGTCTCAATGCATTTTCTCGGATCGCTGATTTTCCTGAAAGAGCTGATAGAATTTTCTCTTAGATTGACTAAGTGACAACAAATCATTATTGTCTTCTTGAATTATAAAATGTGTCTCGTGATGTTCTTCAGTTTAATATTTACATACCGATTGGTTGAACTAATATACCAGACGAAGAAGTTGATCCTGAGAGTCAAAAACCAGAAAAATTTTAGTTCTTCTTAGACAAAATAACGTCTAATTTCGGTAGTTTTCTGCGCGAAATATATTATTGAAATATTTTTACAAATTTTTGTAGGTTTTATCCGTTTCTATTTATTATTACCTCAGTGTTGTGCTATTTCAACAGTGACTTCCCATTATTAATCGCTTTTATCTCATATCGCCTTATTACCCACATAAGGGGTATATTATTTGCGGCATAACAGATTTATAACAATCCATTTCTCGCGCTAGTGTTACGCAGTCCTTGCTCGACACCTTTGGGTGGAAAATACGAAACAGCAGAGCACATAAATCATCAAAATCACGAAAGTTAGTGTCAAAATGTTGGTCGGTCCCAGTTATTTTTACCCCGGCGCTCTAGTCGCTTATTTAATTGAGATAGCAGGGCCATATTTTAGTGGTCGGGGACGTCACCGGCAGATTGCAATAGCCAGTTGTTATACCGCTTTAATTGTGGAATTATTTATTGTCGGTGACGTCACACATTAGTGCGATATTAATCAAAATTATAAAACAGAACGATGAATTATTCCCTGCAATATCAGTATTTTTAATTAAATTTATTATCGTTACGCATAACTAATTGGCCGGCGGATTTTGGGCCGTTAATAAAATTTAATAATTTTGCCAACAATCAAATTAATAAAAAGTTTTACATTTATACATATTTGGAACGTTTATTAAAAATGTTTCGTCCAAATTTTAATTAAATTATTACCGTAATATATAATATAAGCTATATGAGTAATCCAGGGGCGTGCTCCTTTTTATATTTATTCACATTAAATTTTTTTCTCGTTCGTTTTTTTAAATTTTTAGGTTATAATGGATTTTTTTGTAATGTTGGTATGTTATGTTAGCAAAGTTATTGAAATAAAAAAATTCCTAAGCCTGCTATAAAGTGGAGTCCGATGGGTCAAAGCAGAAGCCTTTGTAAAATGTATCATAAGAGAACATGCATTTAATCTTTTAATTATATCGACTCTACGAAAACAAGGATATAAAAATAAGGACAGCACTTAAATTAAATTCCTCTGTTTTTTATATAGGCAGCTATATCACTCTAACTAATTTCTTTTTAAGAGAAGAAATAAATAGATCCTGTAGGACTGCTGTGGAATATAAATTTGGTCATTTACACAACTTTATACCGAAACAAGGGCCTTTTCCGTTATTTCAATAAACCTTTCAAGAATTCGGCTTTGGGTAAAATTAAAATGTTATCATCTAATTGGCAGTATGGAGAAATATCATAAATTTTATTCAACAAATGTACCGGGTGGCTACGAAAGTATAGCCAGCGGAATAACGCATTTATTATGAGAGATAGTTTTCTGGAATTTGGATAATAGATCACTAAAACCTGATTAGTGGAGAAAAATTAGAATTTGGGAAGTTGAATTTTTTTTTGTTTTTTGTTTTATACAAGCAAATGAGCCGAAAACTGAAAAAATTAGCAAAATCGGGTTGGCATTGGCCTTGACGTAACTTCTAGACACATTAATTTATTACTTTCCAATATTTAATAGAAAATAAGTAGATGTATCTTATTTATATGTGGAATATTAAATGAATGCACTGATTCTTTTTCTACCTCTTAGTAAACATATTTGAATAATCCTCCAGATAGTATTTTTAAGAGGAAGCTGAAATATTTTTCTTCCTTCAATGTAATGTCTGAAATGGAAGTTTTCACGAATACTATTTATCCGTCTAGGTTAATGGGATATCTTTAGAGTTCTCTCCAATTCTCCAGTAAAAGGATGCCTGAAAACCAAAACGAATGTGTGACTGCAAATTTTGCTTGAAATAATGTTTTTAATGTAATGCAGGTATTTACTTTATAAAAGCATCTGATAGAGAATAAAACGTTTAGTTCACGAATAGACCGTGGCTCATATGGAATCGATACATATTTTGAAAGGCACACTTGGGAATAATGAAATAACTTCTAAGGAAATAAGAATTTCACCCTCTTTCAATTTTATTCTTGGCCTTATCAATGAAACTGTACAGATATTTGATGTATAAATCTAGCCATTCAAAAAATGTTGAGCAATTAATAGTACTTGCTACTGTTATAGGTATAGTTTATGTAGGAAAATAATGTATCTGAAAAAAAAAATTTTAAAAAGTAAAAATAAAATGCACAGTAATAATTGGCAGTGTAAACCGGAGACGGAAGGTGTTACTTCGAAACTAGGTAATTGTATACCCGAGCTACATTTTCCGTTCAAATATCCGCTAACTCAGCACTTTAAGAACAATTTGCATGAGCTAACTATTTCTCATATGGCATAAATTCTAGAAATGTGGGAGCGTTCAATCAGATTTCTATTAAGATTGGATATATTAAGTACGTGTTACAATATAAATTCCAAACTCAGGTTAAATCTCAATTACACGACTCGATATTTCACGACTTAGTACTTTACACTTGCCTTAATAGAAATTTATATTCAAATTTTAATGTAATAGCGTACGGAAACAAAGGACCCTGCAACATCAGGTAAAACCTCGCGACTGGAAAACGTTGTTGTAATAAGTAGTTGTAATGAAAAGTATGCACTCAATTAACGTTTGACAAATAACGACAAAAAAATTAAATTTTATATCCAACGTTGGCTGAGTATGTGACTTTGTGCGCGACACATTTTGCTGCTAACAGAACAAAAGCCACATGACATGTTAATTTAAAAGCTTTGAAATTTTGCGCGATATGCTTCATGTAGATGTACATTACATACAGTGCGACAAATAAAATATATTCAAACAAAGAGCCGGGAGATAGCCGTATTGTTCGTTTTACAGATGTTACGAAATTGCAGGAATTAAAATGTATGCAAAAAATAAGAGTGAAGATATTTTTACAGACAAAATCAAAATACCGTAACCATATTTTTCCTGCCTGATGCAATGTTTGAAATATTAACATCCATCTTCTTCCTTGCGATCCTACGCTATTTAAATTCAGCCGATTTAGTATAAGTATGGAAATATGAACTCCTCTAATGTGTTTATCATGTCGTCACAAGTTTTAGGTGTTACACGTTTCATATACTATACGAATATCGTTTTTATCATTTCCATTCAATAACACATGAAGTCACTTTGGAGTACTGCCAATAAAAGCAAAATTAATCATCCATCCCCCTTAAATTTATCAGAAGTAACTGTCGTTAATGTAGTTTATACACTATAGGAATTGTTTGCCAGCCTATTCAAACTTTACTAGATGACGTTGCGTTACTTTGATCTATCCTCGTGTCTACACATCCATTTTCGTGTCTATCCCATAGTCCAGGCACTAGTCAGTTGAAGTTTAAAGTCGGAAATGTTCCACCAGTATAAATGACAAATGTGATTATAATTTTTGATAAAAACTAAATTTAACGTGGGAAATTTTCTGGGTGCAAGAGGGAGGAAAGGAAACGAGATCCTTAAAAAGTCCTGGCTAAGGACTAATGGAGTTTAACACGATTATCAGCACTGCATTTGCCTCGTGGCTTAATAATATCAAAACATTCGATATGTTAACGTAATTATACGATTTCTCATGTATATGACAGTTATTTGTAAGTATTGACTATAATAGCGCTTTATACATCATTTCCGCTAACAATTAGTTCGCGTTGTGTATATTGTGGAACCGAAATTGCGCTCTGGCTCTGGCTAGACAGTCTGTATTAGACCCATACATCATCGCTGCATCGCTATAAACGAAAACGCAAAAACTAATGAGTCGAATAGATTACAGTTTAATATTTTATGACATGATGGACTCTGCAAGTAATTCTGGCCTGTGTTTTTATTTCCGTTTCCAGCCATTATTTATACATCTGCAATACAAATTGATATTTTGCTACAAAATATGAATTTGATAAATTGTAACGGGTAACGGTTGTAATTAAAACCGTTTGTTTATTTTTTCAGTAAACATATATTTGGTGTGTTAAAATGATTAATTTCGTCCGCCAATAGCGGGTACAGTAATGTTCTATACCAGTACATCAAAAATATTGATGTTATGGAATTATTTAACTGAGTAAATTTTAAATAAGCACCTAATTATTAAAATGGATAAAAAATACAAAACCACAAGGAAGGGACGCTTTTGATATTTTATATTAAATAAGAGGGAACGAAATTTACTAATCTAAAAAAAAATGCCAAGGTTGAGAACTAATCTATGAACTTCAGACATAATGAAATCACTTAATGGCACAAAACTGGGGGAATGAAAAAAGTAAAGCAATTATATTGTATTATAGGAAAACATGTCGTTAAATAGTCTTCGGTCAGGGTAGTGTTGAAATTTATCTGATAAAAAGCATCTCTAAGCACTCTGGGGAAATTATTTGATGTTATAAAAAGTCCCTTAGAGGATCCCGGTCTTTATTTTCACAAAAAGTCAGTCACATATAAGTATCTGTTTAGCTTTCTATTACCTTTCACCGCGTTGTATTTACTTTTTGGAAATCGTCCGATAGCTTTTCATCTCTAAATTGAAAAACCATCAATATTTTTTTGCTAGATCCTTTTTTGTTGTTTTGCACAAAACTTCGGATAAACCGATTTGCCTTGTACCAGGGAACACTCGAATATCGTTTAATTTATGTAAAAGGATTTCATGATTGACTTGGTCGATTGCGTTTTTAACGCCTTAGGAAAATTCCAAACAGAATTACTGAATGTGCAACCCCGATTCGATTTGGGATATTAAAGAGTATTCACAAATACTCGATAATTACTTGCCTTGCAGGAATTCTCTACGGTTTAAACTGTTTTAATCAGTTCTATTTGGCGCTGGTAAACCCACGGCCGCAGCTAATAGAATTTTTGTTTTATCCTAACGCAGGAAATTCGGGTATCCGACTGAATATCTTTGGAAATATAATGCATTAGGTGATATTATTAATTAAAGGATTTTGTGATTTGATTTACATACAAAATTTGTGGTTTCAGTTTTTAGAGAAGTTTTCTCTCCCAATTAGATTTTCCTCACATTCAGTCAGTCAGATTATGTTAACTATTTAAAGAATTTTTTTATGTAAAATTTTAATACAGTTCTAATACAATAATAACTGTCTCAATGAATTGCAGATTTAGAATAAAATATAAAGTCAGGCAATATTTCAATACCTCCATTTTCTCTCGTTATTTACGTATCGCAAAAGGAAAAACTGAAATTTTGCGCGGTTGGCAGCGCCGTAAAGGCCGAAAATAAAGTAAACAAAAGTCGAACGAGTTGAACACTCTTAATCCGCGTGTAGTTCAAGAAAGAATTTATTTCGTTCTCCCACGAATTTATTTTGGATTGCTCCTAGAGTGTTGAAGTACTTAGCAGAGAGTCCACCGTTTTATGGCTTACAAAAGGACCATTCATTCTTTAGCTTACGAGGAAAGCTCTTTGGGTGAACTAATGTGTACAAAACACGTAATGAGCTTCTGCAACTCCCCTTGGGAAAATCAATGACGAGAGTGATATTTTATTACTTATAATTGTTAATAAGTGAAGTTTAAGTTACGTGCTAAAAATTTATTTATTTTTTTATTTGAAACGATCCTTAAAAAGCTTTACCTTCCTTTTGTGACTAATAGGTAACTGGACATAATTGAATATATATCATTAACCCGCTTAAAGGAAAATCCCTTCGGAATTGAATTGATTTAATTCAAAGGTAAATAGACAACTCTGCTCCAAGTATTCGCAAGAGGTTTTGTTTAACTTAACGTTAGAAAGTGTGTACACTAAGTGAAAAACTTTTCAGCAAATTACACTGTAAACGTGTATATCCCAGTTTATTTACTTTACATGCTCTGAGCTTGTGTAAATATAATTAAACACCTCATTGTTGTAGCGCTCGACATGCAATAATAAATACCACTGGTGCGGAAAAACCGTCTACAGTTAAATAATCAGGCGGAGTGCAAATATTTCTCTCCAGATTTTTTGGAAAGAAAATGAGTACTAACGTAAATCCAAAATATACAGGAAGTTTTTTAAATAAGAAGCATCTTTTCAGGCGTCTTCAGGTGGAAAAATTTAAATCAATCCTGAAAAGTTAAAAAAATTTAATTTATTTTAGAAGTGATATATGCTTCAACTCGTATTGCCTTTATCCGAAGGATGGCTTCATAAAACCGCGGTTTTAGTGGCTGGCAAGAACAAGCCAACCCTCTTGAAAGCATAGGTGCAAGGCGAACCACGAAGCATTATTCGATAACGCCGCGCAATTTTTTGTTATATCATTTTGCGCTTTGGGGTTAAAATAAAAGAGGCAACTTAGTGTGAGCACTTACAGGTGCTCTAATACTGCACTCAGTGTTAACCCTTTAAAATATAAATATTTAATCATCACAGCTGAGAGCACGTAAAATTGTATCCTGCGCTGGAATCATATCGTACGTAATGTTAAATATTCATGTTGCTCGGTGCACGATTTAAAAACTGTTAGAGACATTTTCCTGTTAAAAAAAACAGTAGGTAATTAGTTTGCATTTTTATTTCCTAATAATATAATTTTTTTGGTTTGGATTGCGTTTGAAAATTTCAATACCCCTTCCATAAAACGCTCAAAAGTTTGTACTACAGCCTGTACGTCATAAAGTTAATCCTTATATTTAATATCCTCTCAAGTTTGTTGAATATTGAATTTTTACTGCAGTTTTATTATTTATTTTGTTCTTACGTGATCAACCAGGGGGAAAATGCATGTTCAAAGCTTACAGACTTTTATGTACGTAAATATAATATAAACATTTACGTATATTGTTTCACATCATCCACTTTGTGCAATACTTTAGGAGCTATAATTTTTGTTTACTCGATGTACAGCTGCTGATGCAGCCAATTGGGAAAAATAAAATAATTTAAAACTGAGGAATTTTAATAAAACAATTTTACAGCGTAGGAATGTTTCAACTCCATGAAGGGCTGTATAACAGGGTGGGGGGAGCCGTACCATTGTATTAGGTGAGTTAATTGGACAGTAAAATTTGTACAGATTGCGGTGTAGTGACAGTTGTGGCAAGCAAACTACTGATAGAACTAACAAACTTAAAGCCTTCCGTAGAAAACCGCTAGCCCAGCCGTTTGAAGGGAGGTTGACATTCATTGAATAAAACTAGTTTTCGGAGGGGCTCTTCAATAAATCCATAAATTTATTTCGGTTGGCCGTGCTAGACCTCCGAATAAAATTACTGGACATTGGTGTAGAATATTACAATATAATAGGAAAATATTATCTTTATTGAACGTTACATGTACCCCCATATGTCGGTATAGATCCTGGAAAAAAAAACAATGACTTCAAAAACTTTTGTTATATCTATTAATTGTCTTTATACGCAATGTTTTTTACACGTCCAGTAGCGTATTTCTAAAGTTGTTTTATTTGCATTTCTGTTATCCGAGCTTATAGCTTCTACAAACTTGAACCTATAGACTGATATTGTTTATACTTTATCTCTGACGGAAATCTAATTTAAAGGAATAAGAAAAAGTTTTAAATGCGAAAGAATAAAAGTGTAATATCGACGACGAACTTTGGCAATTTATCCCGGAAAAAGAGTTTAATACAAAATAGACTTATCAGTCATTTCCCAGCGTTTAACTAGGAAAATATATAACCGTTTGAGGGACAAAGCCTTTTAACCCCTTTTTAAGAGGAACGTCTTGAGTCTTGATTACTGAATATTGAAAACAAACAGATGGCCCTAAACATTTAACTGGAGATTCTCCAACTAACTTGGCACCGGCAACTGGCAATTTTAATCCATTTCAGATAGTGCCAACTTAATTTGTGAAACGCACTTCTAATATTTTTGGTGTTAAAAATACTTCGATGTTAATTGATTGGATTTGTGCCCTCTTCGTAATTAATGGAAATTTTACTAATAAAATTGTTTGCACTTAGATTATTTTTAATAAAATTTGACGTATTATTTAACAGGCACGCACTATGATTTTTTGATAAAAAAAACTGAGCCAAAAGCAATTTTTACATGAAACTGTATTTTGTAGAAAAAGTATCCAACTTAGGTTAAGGAAAGGTACAATGAAGTTGTAGAGTATTCAATGAGGCATCTTATGGTTGAATATACAGGGTGTTCCATTTGAATTTACAGAAATATTTTGATATTTCTTTTATCATGTTTGGCATGATTTTATTCGCACCCTGTATATCACAGATCAATTTCTGATATGGCGTTTCAAAAATCCATTCTTGCCCAACCATCAGCCAAAAGATATTTTTATTTATAACTGGCATAGTTTGGGAATGTCAAATATTATGAGGAACAAAAATTGAGAAAAAAACATATCGAGTTGATTATTTTGAAAATATTAAGAAAAGCAAATTTACTATCTGCCCAGAAAAAATGGGACACCCTGTATAATCGGCATTATTTTGATATTGTAGAACTTGGGAAACTAGGCGTATAAGGGTCTGTTCAGCAAAACCGTCCTTTTGGCATTTTTACCAGAATATAAATTTTTGGCATTTTTACTAGAATTTAAATTTGTGACATTTTTAAAATTTAGGTGATAGGTCAAAGGTCAAAGTCACGCGATCAATTTTACTAAATTTTAAATTTCAAGGTTATGCAATTTTACTAGAATTTAAATTTTGATGACGTCATAATTTTTTTTGTTGGTGCAGTTTATAAATACAATAGAGCAATAGGACCTACATTTATCATAGCTCTTGTTTGAGCTTCAACAATTTTTTAAATGTTGGGTAAAACAGGTTGTTGAATTATCATCTCTGTATTTTTTTCGGCTTGTTCAACTTTTTCTAAAGCTGGTCACTCGTAAAAATTGTTTTCCTTTTTCTTCTAATCCACTTCTTCTATCTATAATTTCTTTTTTAAGTGTATTTTGTAATTCTTTTTTCTGCATTTTTTAATCTTTTTTTTTTTCGGAAAGTGTCATTATTTTTTAAAAATTTCTATATTATTTGATTTTCTATTTTTATCATGTTTTAATTCCTCTTGCAATTCGTTTTTTGAATTTCTTAATCTTTTCGCTTGATCAATTTTTTTTTTAAGTTTTTGTAACTACATTATTTTTAAAAATTTCTATATTATTTGATTTTCTATTATCATCATGTTTCAATTTCTCATGTATTTCTTTTTCTTTCTTTTCTTTTTTTAATTTTTTAAGTTGATCAATACTTATTTCTTATTTTTTTTTTCAAAATTTAATTCCTTCTTAATTTTAAAATACTGTACAATGTGACACAGTTGATCATGTAATTTTAAAATATTGTAAAGTACCCAAAATTTAGAAATACTGTAAAATTTTGAGATGATGATCAATTAGTAAATCTGTAAAAATACAGAAAAATCTTAAAATACAGATAAGACCTTTGCCTCAACAAAGTAAAAACGATAAAAATTTAAAATTTAGTAAAAATTATCACGACAAAAATTTAAATTCTAATAAAAATGATCACGTGACCAAAATTAAAATTCCAGTAAAATGATGACATGATCAAAATTTAAATTCTAATTGATCACCTGACCCTGAAATTCAAAATTTAGTAAAGTTGACCACGTGACCTTGACCTTTGACCTACGACGTAAATTCTGGTAAAAATGTTTAAAATTTAAAATTTAGTGATAATGTCAAAAATTTCAATTCTAGGAAAAATGACAAAAACCTTAATTTTTGGAAAATCTGTAAAAATGCCAAAATTTTCAGTAAATATGCCAAAAAGATGGTTTTCCTAAACGTACCTTTATACTACTTAGGCACATAACAAAAAACTCTATTTATTTCGTTTATTAACCACAATATTGGGCCCCGCACTAGATGGACACCCTGTACATTCATTTTACAAAAATTTACATGAACAATAAAAATTTGTGAAATATTTGTCCAAACTATACAAAATATTTGCGAATAGTCCAAATCAGTACCAATAATTCTTACGTTATCATTCTGGCTTCAAACAAAATATATTTTGTTTCTTTCGCTTCGTTCAGTAAATACCTATCGAAACGTGTTTATATCCTCTGGGTATTTGTAATATACATTATATATCTGAAAGTCAAATAACCGTTCTAAACATCAAGCTGGGTGGAGATAAATTAGACGAATTTGCCACTGAATACAAACAGATAAGTCCTTTAGATCGGGAATAAGGTCGAAAGTGACAGAGACCTGTCGTGTTCCACCTGGGGTCATGCAGACGACTCTATTTGGCAGGAAATCCCAGCTGCGGTTGCAGATTGTAGCTACTCGATGAGTGGCCTTGTAATCCTGGAGCACTCCCTAGATAAATCAGGACTCACTAACGTCGCTTTGAGATCTAGCTTTGTTGTTCAATGCCTTATCAAGGAATGATCAACGTGTCAACCCTACTACTTTAATAGTTGGGCTGAGATTACAAAAGAAGTTTATGTTGAAAGGTAAACAGTCGTTCTTCTTTGGGGTATGTAATCAAGATCTGGGGTAGCTAAGTCGGTTCGCTATTTTAATTTAACATTTGTCAAAGCTCTCTGTGGGTATTGAATAAATATTGCAAAGGGAAGAATGGCAGTTTTGCAGAAATATCTTAAAAAGCTATGAAATTTCAATTCTGTCGTAAAATTATATAACGCTAGTGCACATAAATAGACAACGCGAATATTATTCAGGTCACTTTTATCTTGTGGTTATATATTTTTACTATCTACACAATGTAACTTTAAAATGTATGTAGCGACCTACATCTAGTTTATTTTTCTTATGTTTTATATTTTATAGCGAATACAAGGCTAAGCGCCCTTATTAATTCCACCAACGACACATAAACAGTCAGGGGAATTGTAACAAATACGATTTCTTAGATAAACCTAATATGCTACGTGATGGGAACTCTAATATTCTGTACTTTAACTTTACTTGCTAAGTACCGACATGAGGAACAATGAATTTTAGTTGAAGCAAAAACTGATAAATTTATTTCGCAACTCTGGAACCCCCATCACGTTCCAGGATTCTTTAGTAATGCCATTTTGTAGCACTACCAACTGTATCAGCAAACTCCGCAACTTAATTTGACACTTAAGGTATTTTTGCTCAGTATTCCAAGAAACAACTGGAAATTCAATTAGGTATCGAACGGGCAGTGAACTATTTGCAAAAAGTGGTCAAGTAAAATGAAATTTCGTTATATGTGCTCAGTTACTCGATTAAGAATTACATTTTTCTATTTTGCATAACCAAAAATGTTTGTAAATAAAGACAGTCTATGAAGAATAAATCGCCACCTTAGCGCCGAAATTCCAGAAAAACTTAACTTGGAAACAAAGATTAGGCTGTATATCATTCTAGTCTCAACACCTAGTAGATAAATATTCCGGCGTATGCCGGTAAATCTGATTTATAGCTCACGTTAAACAGAAACCAAACCTGACAGAATAACAATGAGATTTGTAAAATTCTCCTGCAATATGTAGAACCACTACTCAGGAGGGATTGCCTTTTATTTACAACTGAAGAAAAATGCGATAAGCTTATCATACTTTTTCATGTCCCTCATTTTTCACTCTCTTCCTCGAGATTAGAGCGGCTTACATACGCGGAATAATAAATGCAGTGCTGCGTATGTGATTCGCATACGTCCTTCCTACAGCTCGAGATTCATGTAATTTCATTCCGGCGCACAATGCAACTTCTAATAAGCGGGACTTCATCATAAATGTCATGCAGGTATCGCATACGAGCTTCCTTAAAATTCAAATAATAGAACGTACTGTAAGAAATACACGTGTCTGCCTGCTACGCTGCTAGATATTCAATTCGCTCTTTGACTTCCTCGCAATTGCATCTATTCACAGGTATAGATAAAAAAATGCCATTACACGACGCGGACGCTTCCTTCATATTACTATTTCAGTTATTACATCTGTTCGTTCCTATATAAAAATTTTGTTATGAAATATCGATTTCCAAGTTGAATTTAGTTTAATGTTCTGAAAAGTTGATTGGAGTTTAGTATTGGCAGTGGAAATTGGAAACAAATGTTAAGTAGAATTCTCACGACTGTGAACGGACCATTATTTTATTATTATACTTTGATATCGCAAACTTTGGTTGGAAAAAATATTAGGGCGTTAAAATATGTAACTAAACATTTAAATTGAAAAAATATTTCTGTATATTTATGCGCATTGTAAGTAATTATAATTAATAAGGATTAGTTTCGTATTGAGGACTTATTGCTTGTAAGAATTAAAATACTTTATATTGCAGTCGATTTATCGCCAGATGTTAACTGTATATTTTGCGCAATGAGTCCAAAAAAAAAAACAAATAAAATACCGCACTGTTCTGTATAATATAGCGATTCAACTAAATAAACATTATTTACATATAGGTTACATCAGCTCGTTTTCCCTTATTTCCTGTAAGCTGTTTGCTTTAACGCAGGAATAATTTAAACACTGAATTTTTTCCAGATAATTTCAAACCACCCCACCTCTTGTTTCTTTTAACTGTAGCCTAATGGACCCCGCCACGTAAACATTTCATTATCCTTTGCAAAAGAAATATAAACCCTTTTTACAAATACGCAAACGGATTATTAAAAATTTTGTATGGATATGGAAATAAATATAAAGCACATCAAAAACATTTATTGAAACACTGGAACATTGGGATATTGCAGAAAATAAAGCCCATTAGGATTGGATTTCCAGACAGGAACTGTTGAAAAATAATATTTACAGTATATTTTAAACCTACAATTTGTACGCAGGAAATTACATTTCAAATTCAATTTGTTGCGGATATATAATATAACTGATTTCAATGAAATGGAACGATGAAAAGTTTCAACTTTCATAGACAGGCGGATCTGCTGAATTTTGCAGGTACACGCGATCATTTCAATTCAGTGCCAGCGTGCGCCATCTAGTATTACGATTCTCGACTCTGAATTGATTTCGGGCCGATTCCGTTTTGTTTTTAATTAGGTAATGTAATTCTATCAAAGCTTACAGTACCTTCAAAACAGATTTTAAAAGCCATCACCATTTTCTCATATCCAATATATCAACAACAGAACATACCTGCGTTTTATCATAAATTTACTATAATGAGTTCTTTGGAAATAAAAAATTCACGAACGTTTTAATCATCTAGGCACTGAGGCAGCGCTCAAGGAAAAGGCCGCCCACAAAAATGTGTAATGACAATATTATAACCCATTCAGCAAAATTGCTCTCGATAAGTTTTAGTTAACAAACAACCAGGAAAGCAGAGTGCAGTAGGCAAAGGGAGTATAATAACAGGGAATTTTGAGGGTACGAAAGGGCTTGTATTGTCCTGTAAATAAGCAAAGTTGCCGTAATAAAAGTTACTTTTTCGACAAAAGAAACCCAAGGAACGTACGAACAGCCACATAAAACCGCTTATAAAAATGTAAAATACCCTTCGTGAAAAAGTTTAAACCCCGGTACATTGTGTGTGTGCATCCTCTGTGCAGGACGATAATTTACCTTCTTTTATTTCTGTAATTCCGCAGCAATCGAACTTTAAATAATTTTCCGCGCCAGTCGAACATGAAATCGACAATATTTTACTTCAAAGGAAGTGTCTCAGAAATTTCACATGCAGATGTGTTTTAACCGACAAAGGCTAGTCTGTGGGTAACAGCAATATCTAATAACCAGGCACTTGATGGGATATAATTAATTTATATAAACCAGACCAAAGTAGCAATGGTATTCGGTCATTAGTTCGCTATGGCTCAAAGGACCCCTATACGGGTCCTAGTTTTAAAGTTATAATCCATCATAAACACATTTTCATGATACGAATTAAATTGTTCCCAACACTGCCGGGTTTGTGTTCCCAAAAATTTTGTTACTGAAATATATTTTACGTAATAATAAATTTCATTCATTTCTTAGTTAATAATAATAAAATAAAGAATATTTTTGAAACCGCTTCTTTGTGAAACGCATGAGTTAATAAAATAATTTTTAAATAAAAAAATTGGGCGCCACCATATTTATTGACCATTCCTGCATTTTCGCGCGGAATTAGTCTTGATCATTTAAATTCTAAAAAACTTTTGAGATTAAACAGGAAGAATCCTTTATATACGTCCTTTATATACACACGTGCGTTCTCTATGTCTATACAGTAAAACAAAGCAAACAAAATTCACTTTGAAGAACTAACTTCTAAAGGACGTGTCTTATTATTTTAGGTGTCGAATTTGCTCCTGTGTCCTGTACCATTAATTTGCATTACATAAAGAAGATAATTTCTCTGAAATGCTCGTTAAACTTGTTTTCAATCTAATTAAGAAAACGTGTGCTTTATGAAGAGTATTTTCAATTACAATATTAGGATTTACATAAAAAAAAATTGTTTGTAAATTGGAGGAAACTCGAGGAATAAATTTGTATTTTTATATTTACCGTTTGTACATACAATTTGTCAACTCGCTTTATCTAAAATTCGATGTTTCCTGCGTAGGAACTTCGCACCGGAACAGCAACTCGCGCCACCTATTGCCCGTTGTCTAAACTTCCTGAAATTTGTAAAAGCTTTCCTGGAAAGCTTTCAGCTTTGTCTATCCAGCGCGTTGGGGAGCCACGCTACGATTTCCCTCGCGCGTGGTGAAGTTTTCTGTCCTGTCCCCGGCGCCAAAATCGATTTTCAGAGAGTCCTGAAAATATTCCAGTGATCCTAGAGGGCTTTCATTGAGCTGGTCACGTAGAGTCCTGAATTCTTGCACATCGCAAGCGACAATAGATATTTTTGTGGGTTATATTGAATTCTTCTTTCTCTGAATTGCAGGAATTTTCCTGCTAACTGGTTCTTTAAATTGCATGATAAAATTTCTATTATATTCTTTCGGAACTGACGGGGAATGCAGGAAGTAAACATTACGAAGTAGGTGTCAATATTGTATTTTCGTTAGATTTTTTCAGTGGTTTCTCTGGACACAAAGGATAAAACAAAAAATTAATTTTATTGTCAATTCTGGAGTTTTAGTTATCGTGAGTTTGTTATAATTTTATCGGATAAATTTAAATTGTAAATGTAGGGGATTTAAAACAGTCGTATATAAATTTATATGTAGAGAAATCCAATAAATGTACGATACATTATTAGTGGAATAAAATATAGATTTAATTAAAACCAACATGCAGGAAACTAAACCAAATTAATTTAAATTACATGATATAGGTATTCAGAAGTTTGCAGAACGGCGCAGTCAAGGGTTCAGTCTGTCATTCAGAAATGACTAGGCACAAAAATTACGTTTAGGTTTAACTGAAAATGAAATGAAAACTAGGTTTATCTCTTTTTGTAGTTTGCTCCATTTTTTCTTATGAACAAATAAGGCACATTTTGGGAAATCACATTGAGAAGTTTAAACGATACAATAGAAAACAATCTTTTATTTCTTAATTGAAAAAAGTACATTACCTTAAATGGCATTTGTTTTCGAAGCATTAAAAATTTTTCGAACTCAGAAGAATAATTATTTAACCCTCCTACCCAAAAGTCCCGTACGCCTGTGGCTACAAATATTAATTTGGCATCCACATTATTATGGAAAAGTAAATCGAATGAATCCAACATTTATGATACTTCATCCGCATTAATATTTCATATATCCGATTGATATTGACCCATAATACGTGCAACAAATATAATGTAAATTCAGATTTTACCCGTATCTATAATTATAATCTACCATGACATGTTTATAATCTATCAACCAGGACTTGCATAATATTGCCAGAAGTACGTGTGTTAGAATAGCCGATTTGAACATGGCATAGCGCAGAATGGACCTACGCTAACTTTTATTCCATAATGTACATCTGTCACAACCATTCATTCCAATAATCATTGTACGTGTTACAATTCGGACACACCATTAATCATTAAATCTTGGCCACAGCTCTAATTATTGTCGAACCATTATTTTGGTCAATTTAGGTTTCGCAACATTGTAAGTGTAAATAGCAGTCGGACATACAACGGTATTTGACCTAGATATTAATAAAACTGGAAAATTTTACAAATATCGCAAATAGTTGACACAGCTGTAACTCAATAGAAAACGTAATTGAATTAATAATAATAACGGCAATAAATACAGATAACAAAGTTTCACATTGAATATGCAATGCAATATTTAATTTTCACAAGATATCAATATCTACTAATTAAAATATTTTTAATACTTACTGAGAAGGCACCACTAAGATATTAAGATTAAATTTTCATGTGTCAAAAGTTTAAAGCGGCAAGAAAAATAATCTTGATAATGGACGTCTTAGTCCTGATATATTCATCCCCATTTGAAAGAAATATGTTAGAGCTTCCTAATGTGAAAGTTGTAAAATGACAGACCGAATAAAAAAAACAAAAACACATTTCAGCTTGAATAGAATGAAATATAAATGCCAAGAATTAATTTTATAAGGTCAAAATTAATAATAAAAATTTAAGTTTGTTATAAGCAAATTATTACAATGAGTCGAAAATACGCTTTTTCGGAATGTGTACCAAGTCTAAAATTAAGTCAACAGATAAATAGAGCTATGTATGAATAATTTACCAATTTGCTTAGAAAAAATAAAATAAATAAGCCCGATTGAAGGTAAAGCTATTATTTAAAATTCTGGCGGAGGTGCTAGTCAAAATTACAGAGTGATCAAAATACATAATTTTTAATTTTTATCGGAGCGAAATATACTCGGTGACACAATTATAACAAAGAAATTGGTTGAAGAAGAAAGCAAACTCCTCCAAAAATTTTCCAAGTCACGGATCAGGACGAGGTTTTTGTTTAAATATATTAGTTACTCAATAAAAATATTCTCTCGTCCTATTGTCTTAAAGTTGGCAACTTTGTACTAAATATCATCCTTCAAATTCGTTATCATACAAGAAGTAATTTATAAATTATATAGCACAGAATTTATATAACAAACCTAACATACAATAATCAAACAATTCCTAAAAGTATTCATTAGCATCTGGCACCCACTTTCTTTACAATTAAGGCGTCATTGTACAAAATTACGATCCTAGACAGCGTATAACACATCAAGGGAAAATTCTCCTCTGTTGGCATAAAATAACAGAAGCTTTAATATTAAATTAGTAATTAGGTATATAATTACACTACTAGCGCACCTAAATTATAGAACAACTTTTACTGTAAGTTTTAAACTAAGTTAGAACTATTTAAGGAGTCGCTACTTAATTAACAATTACAAAGAAGGTCGAGGAGGGATGCAAAATAGGTCAAGTTACCAGACCAAACTTATGAACTCTTGTGTATTTGGATATTTCAGACAATTGCTGTATGCCTCAGCGGCTAGTGATTATTAGGCAATACACAAGTAAACTTTATAGATAGCTGCGTCGCACAGTGGTGGTTTTTAATTAAACCTGAAAGGACGAAATAAATTTTTAAGGCAAGCCAGACGGAATTAAATTAACATCAAGACACATATTATCGCTTAAATCGAGAGACCTCATTTTCCTGCCCACTCAGAAATTTTTGGGTTCTCTTGTAAATTAACTCGGTTGGAATGGAGATTATTGACAGTTTTGGCGAAGGCGCCGGTCAAATTTATATGCGCTCCAAATACGTGTTTTAAAAATTCTGCCGGAGGAGCCAGTGAAATTATTCGACGACACGTCAGCATCCGGCACTCAGTTTCTTTACAATTAAGACGTCATTGTAGAACTGAAAATTCCGATCCTAGAGGCGTATAATATTTCAAGGGAAAATTCTCTATTGTTGTAAAATAACAGAAGCTTTAGTTTAATAAATAAATTAATTTTCACTACAGAAATAAAAAAATTTGAGTTAAAAAAGTCCGGTCCTGGAATTTTTAAATTTTAAAAGCGACATTATATCAACTGTGATAAGTACACAAATTGTATAAAATTTGAACAAACCGTGATAAATAGTAAGATAAATGAAATATTGGCCATTTGGCGATTTTTAAAGTTCTGCCGGAGGCGCCAGTGTAACATAGTCTTCTTGTATATTATACTGTATGTTGAATATTCTTTTGTATACAACTGATAAATAACTAATCTCGATCTCTTTTTTACAGGTGAGTACATACTTCTGCATACAATAGTATTGGTAGGTGAGTACAGCCATAAAATTATTAAATACTAAGTATTGCGCTGTGAAGTTTCGAGGCTTGAAAAAGCAAACACTAATTATCGAATCCGTTCAACTGGATGCAGCTTCATGTAACGAAGCCACTAGTCGATTAGTTTAGACAATTTACATCTCGTGGGAAAATCTCGAGCTGTGTAGTGTAATCCGCAGCCCATATTTACAACGCCGCAAAGTCTAATTTGCAACTACCATAAGAATCAGAAACCAAATGTGTACAACAAACACTTATTTGCTCTGTCATATAGTTCAGTATATACTTTCTATATCTAACTAGTGGAAAATTTTCATTTGAATTGAATAAATAAAATCCAATACTTTAATATATTCTAAACCAAACACACATTTATAATTATTTAATATTTACATAATTTTTATTTTGATCTTTTTTAATTGCCGGTTACCTACTAAAATATTATTTATTTAAGATCAGTAACGAAAAACTTCAATTAAAATTCGGTAGAACTCATGTATACAAGGCAGCATTCAATCATCCAATATCGCTGTACATACTTAATAACAAATGTGGAGCAACACCGATGTATGTTTTTCAGGTATATTTGATTTCAACCTCAAAACGGAGAGTCCGAAATGCTGCGTAGGATACTCGATAATTTATTTGCTTTATTTCTGATATCAATCAAACTTTCTCGAAACAAGCAATTAATTGTTTTTCATCTATACCCTCGTTTTATTAACATTATTTCTACATGCATTTTATGCTTATATTATTTCATTGTTCTACCTGAGGAAATAAAACGTCATAAAAATAATACGACTATTTACGTTATTCCTGACACCAGATCGTCAGTTATTTTACTGGTGGAAGCTCGGGCTGAAGTTGAAATATGACTTTACGGAGAGCCCCCGCAAAGGGATAATTTTATGCTGCGGGTAAGGCGAAATGATCACTCATAAGCGCTAACGAATATTCATATACCTACATTACCCCAAATATAATTCAAACAGAAATATACCGAACATGTTTATTCAGAGGAGCATGCGATGATGTACCGTATCGTCTATCACAATTAATCTCTATATGTATGTACGTAGTTGGAAGGACTTACCAACAAAATAAATAAAGGGTTATGTGTGTGTGTAGTAAAATGTAGTTTCCAGATTACTACAATAAAATATGTGTAAATTGATAGATAAGAATTGTATAACATATTTCTATGGGTTTTGCATATATTGTTGGGTATTGAAAATCTTTAAAAAAGTCCAAAGAGGATTATGTTAAAATTCGGCAGAGGTGGTTTAATTTATTGATGTGTTAATTTTAAACTAGGGCGAATAACATAAATATCATTAAAGCCTGTTAAAGGGAAACACTATCTTTTTGCTGTAATTGCAAGACGCAAAGAAATATCAAGTGTTTGTTTCTCTTAACATTTTCCTCTTAGAAGTTTTCATTTAATAAAGCCTTTGGAAAATATATAAATAGTACAGTCTGCTCGGGAAAAATTAAATTAAACTTTGTTTCCAACCATGAGCATTGTGAAAGTTACATGGAGCGGTAAATTTTGTTACTTGATATTTTTACTTTAATGGCGCCTGAACTATGTCTCAAATTTTGCTAACTCAGTTGCAAAGTTGCGAAAGTTTTAAGGAAAAGTTTAATTATTTACCCTAAATTTAAAAGAATACATGATTACGTTAGAAAATTCAACGATGCAGGAACCAAATGCAATATACAGTCTAGTCGGTGGTATATTTTATAACTTAGCGTTTACATAATTATCCAATATCTGTGGTTCTATATGACAGGGAAATTAAATTTAAAAGTGATGTAATTGAGAAGCTGAATTTTTTTTTAACCGAAAAAAGTAGATACATAAAAAACCTACACTAAAAAAAAGTTTACCCTACGACCATTTCTCAATGGCAAGCGTTTTATTTTTTCGGAAATGGCCGTAAAAATGAAATTCTTTTCTTTGATTTAATCATCTACCTATTTATAGCATGAAAATACATGTTTTTTTCCAATTTTCGCAAAGATCTGAGGATTTTTTACTCCACTTATTGCATTATTAGTAAAAAAATAATAAATTGAGAAATTTGGATTTTTTGAGGTTAGGATGTTCTTTTAATGTAAAATTGCACTTTTATGCGCTTCTATTGAGAGGGCGCAGCCCGATTTTGCAATTTTTTTCGGTTTTCGAATCATTTGCATGCGTATAAAAAAACCAAAAAAAAATTCAATCAGTTTTTTATTTACTAATTTCTCTCCACCACTTCTTGACTGGTCGTTGGGCGATCGATTTCGATTCGTTGTCACAGGCGAAACTACTCAAAACCAACAAGCATTGCAATCGATGAATCTCGCCAGGATATATAATATCACGAGTGGCATTCGTCGTGACTATTTCACGAGTGACCGGAATAAAACAATACGTAAAATTGGAACGGTCTGTTGATCGCCACTATGCAAATGCATGTTTTTGTTAATTTTACTACCAAACTGCTTTTCATTATAAAAGTAATTTTTAGTCGTCCTGATTCCCGTATACACCAATATGCACATTGCACAGCACTCAACGTATGTTGATGCAATAAATAACTTGCGAATCATGGATTATAATGGCATTTTTGTTTTACTTACTAACAAGGAAACTAGAAAAAATTTAAAAATTTTTGAATGCAGCTATTCTACAAGATTTGTCGACAAAGGTATTTATGATATTAGCACCTTCGTTTTGTATGGCATTTTTATGTAATTTCTTGCAGTACTATTGAAACGATAAAAAAACAATTCAATTATTATTTTCAGCATTGTTCTCTTAATTGACTTTCAAGTGATTTTGATCGGGGCTACTTAACCGTCAGTGCGATTCTTGTGTGGTAATTCAGCTTCAATTAATTGTTTTTCGATAACTCATAAAAAGTGTATCAAACTTTCAAAAGTCTTAAATATAATTTATAAAGTTTACATAGCAAAATCGTAAAATAATCGACAGGTGTTAAAATACAAATTTACATAATTAGTTCCCAGGTCTTTGGTGTACAAACAATTGCAAGTTATTCTTGCAGGCAAATATTTACATTTATGTATTATAATTGTGTGGCCATTAAATGACAACGGTTTGTTCAATTAATTGGATTAAACAGGAGCAATTCGAAACATACAACATATTGAAAATCGTTAAATTCTCGCTAGTTAATGGTTGATGGGTTACCATCAATCCTGACGTCAATTTTCTAAAAATTGTTATTCGGTCATCGACTTTGACGCTTAATTGTTGTCGAAAGTAGCCTCCAATTAGATTTTTATCGGGGTACTTAGCGGCGGTCCGGTATTGTTCCATATTTCAACTTCAATTAAGAAAGATCGATTATATCCAACAAAGCAAAATCAAATACCACCCCGGCAAATTTAATAAAGATAAATGACCGTGGCCGTAGCTGTAGAGCAGAATAGGGACACATAACAAGCTATCATATTTGCACCACCTGCCCGAATTCGTGACTACGCGCCAACACACTGGAATTTCGCCATAATTTACACCATAACTATCATGGAGGTCGGAGACGGGTTTCCAATGTTCTCTACGTTTCCGTTGTTATGTTCGGGCCACCCTGCATTCTTATTTCCTTGTAGCAGGTGCCCACGTTGGTCCAATGTATACATCAACGTGTTTTATGAATATTGGATGCAAATGTTACTAGATTTATACCCAGCCAATCTGTAACGGCCGTGACTGCGCTGATTGCGTGTATCTGGAGGAATGAAAAATGTGATCACCAGATAAGGGCATAAGTTGAATACGATTTGGTCTGGAGCTCTTATTTTTTGTTATGCCTATTTCATGATAACGAATGTGATGTTTGGCTTGTAAATTGTCCAAGGATAATAGCTTCCATATAATATATATTTTGTACTTAAAATATTATCTCCCCAAGTAAATAAATAGCAAAAATAAATGTTCTTCATTTGGTGAACACGCGATAGGAAATACTATTTGTAGACTGTCAGTTGCAACATTTTAGTAGATTGCTTAAATTGAAACAAGCTCCTGTAGATTTTTACTGACTTCCCTATTTTTTCCAATCTTAAAATGTTGTACTTTTCTCTAAAGAAGGAAACATGTAAAAAAATTATGCATTCTTCTGTTTTAAAAAAATATTTTGTTTGGAAATATGTGTAATAAACGTATTATTATTATAAATAATATTTATACATTTCAGCATTTTTTATTTTTATCTCTGAAATACCTTTTTAGGCATTATTCAGTCAAGCCGCTTTGAGATCCATTGCTACATCTCGTAAATGTATTATTTTTCGGTTTAGAGAAAAAAATTTTAGCTCGACATTTTATATGATGCAATATTCTAAAACCCTAAAGAAATGCTGGTTCATCATTTGTTCATTTCTGCTTCCGTATAAATTTCACCTGTTTTGCTTCAACAAAAAAGTTTTTATATTCGAATACAATTTCTGCAGGGGTCGTACGTTTTTATAGATGAAGTATAATTAATTGATCAAATATTAAATGGTAATTATTTTGCTGTATGTTATACAGTTCCAAATATACCATTTTTGTTTTAATACTAATAACGTGAATTTAATAAAAAATTCTAAAACATTTTTGACGTTCGGCGTTAATTCACAATTACTGTTTCCAGTCGTAATACCATCTTTAAAAGCTTTATAAGGATATTAATCATTTTTAAACTATCGCGGCCTGCGTTGAAAAATTGCTTCCCGGCCACAATTCTAACAGTCACTTTGAGGGTATGTGAATTGCAGCTTTATTTGAAGCAAAATAGCGCACATTTATTACAGTTAGGAAAGGGTCCGACAACGCTGGAACTGAAATATATTAGGTGGTATAAATTACGTTAGAGAAAATCCGAAATTTCTCCCTGAAATAACAATAATTAAAGTCGTGCCCAAGGGCGGCTTTTGTACTAACTAGTGCCATTTTGGGTAAAATTGTGCCAATTAGGAAATCGCATAGAAATGAAAGTATTGTTACGGATTTCCTTTTTTAAAAGTTTATGTAATAAATATTTAAAGTAAAAAGATTTGTTGAAGCTGTCAAAATAAAATTCCCGCAAAATATTTGTGTAAGAGAAAGACTTTTGTTTTCCTATTTCCACTTGAAAACAATGAAAAATATTAAAATAAAATTTTCAAATCGAGGCAAGGAGGCTGTTACCAAGTTACCAAGAATTCTAATTATTATATTAACCAATTTTTAGTTCTGATATTATCTTAACAATTTTTTTCACGTATTGGCGCTTTCTTATGAAAATATCGATGTAGCAATTACAAAAGACTACATACACTTCCTGATACATGGAAAAATTAGTGCCTAATTCCGGTGTTCCACAGGGATCTGCACTGCAACCACTCTTGTTTATCGTTTTTATAAATGATTTTGTGACAGATCTCGACGTTTAAACTCTGTTATATGATGATGACTTAAAAATGTATTATGGAAACTGAAGGGAATTGCTACAAAATAATCTAAATAAAACGTTCACTTAATCAGTTGTATACTAATATATCTAAAATTGCATTTGCGTTTTCTAGAGCTCATAATCCTGCTCTGGTTATAAATTTTTTTACAAGAAATATTTCTCAATTGCTTAATAAATAACCGAGGAAATATATCTTGGCCTGCTAGATCTCCCGATTTGACCTCCATTGATTTTTTTCTTTGGGGGTTATTTATGGTTGTCAAGACATGAGAACCAATAATTTGGAAGAGATAATAAAAATTCTTGAAATAGTTTTAACACAGTCCACAGATGTTGCAGAATATCCGGCAAGGATTTTATTACTGTTTAAATTTAACAGGAGCAAATTTCACATCGGCGTTGTATTTCACCACAGAAATAAAATTTTCTCATGAAATAATTTTTCGATTGCGCCACGCTCGGAAAGGGAACCTGACAGGCTTGAACAGAAACCGGTTGACAAATCATTTCCGTTTTTAATACAACTTAAACGATACCTATCAATCACTGCTTTCTTATTTAATGTAGTTTAGTGAGTCCATAAAATTGCTCTTTTATGATATCAGCTCCAGATATAACATAAATAGGGACGAAAAAATCTTGTAGATATCGACCGCCTCTAAGAATGGCAACGTTCCCAATGCTAAACGATGGTCTTCTCCCGCCGATTTGACACATTAGAAATATTGGTTGTTTACAAAAAGGAGCATATATGTTAACCGCCCCTGCATTTACGTCGTAATCGATAATAAAATCCTTAAAACAGCGTGGGCATAAAATATTTCCTCCGTTGAAAAAAAAGTTAACACCTAGCAGTTATTTAAAAGTACTTTCCAGGGAGTTGGAAATTTGCAGGAGGGGTGCATTAACACAAACGACAAGTCGGGTAATATCTCTCGGAAGTTCGAGGGTGCCAGGAAGAAAACAACGTCGGTTTCGGTGACTTATGACTTGCACTGAGCAGAAATGGAAAATTCAGAGCTATCGAGTTAAAATGTAGGTTACCAATGTGTTGTTATTGCCACTTGCAGACACATGTTGTGCCATTCTTAAATTGGAAAATTTACATGTTTATTGGAAGAGCGGCAGATAACTCAGGGATTTAATATGCCGGAATTGATTTAAGTTTAGTGATATGACTTTTACTCCTCGGAATATTGTCAGTGTCTTATTTGACGCAGTAAATAAATTAGATGGTACGACGTAAAATAAGTTATTTCGGCTGCCTAATGGTATTATTTTTGCGCCAAACAATTCGTTTATAACAAGCAATGCAAATGTATTCTTCTGACACCAAATTGGCAGTTTGATAGAATTTTTTAAAATGCCATCATGTGGGTCCTGATGGCCCTAATTAAGGCAAACAATAACATTAATTGTATGATTACTTATATCCACATCTCTTTGATCCCGAGAACGATTGTTATTGTTGTTCATTACCATAAAAAGCACAACGAATAATTATTACCGACAATTCCTTTGTAACCTCTCTATATCAGAATGTATAAAAACTAGGAGCAAGATCATTAATGGAACAAAGAGAAACACTTGGTGGTTTAATTCTCTTTCTTAACTTCATTTTGCAAAACAATAGTAGTTTCAGCTCCGTTTGTGCAGCATTAAGGAACATGATTTATCGTGAGAATTTCCTAACGAATAGGTACATCACTAAAAATTTATTATTTCAAAGGGAAGATTAATTCCAAATACAATTTTGTACAGAATTTCTGATTAGATTATAGTATATTAAAATTTATTAATTACTGCCCTGCGAGCAGATAAACCATACAGGGACTTTTTTGTACGTACTGTTACTTGCGTAAATTCCGTAACTCTGCTGTTTTTTAATTTTTGCAAAATATATGACTAATGGAATTTCTTACAAGTATTCATAAAAATGAAGAGAAAAAGATATTATGCACACCTGAACAATGTTACACAAGTATTAATGGAGCTTGAATAGGTATTGTGGTGCATTTTGCTTTTAAAAACAGAAAGTAACTAAATATTTACAAAAGATTATTTGTGTTCAGATTGGTCAACTGTCCATACAAAAATTGATCGCTCATAAAGAAGTTCGTTTCATCGTTTCCTTTTTCCAAATCAATATAAATTGGCAAAGAATATTAACCTGATAGCTCTTTGTGCTACCAAAATAAGATTGCTACCTATACGTTTTATCGTATTTGGGTTATCGATGCAACTAAATTCATGTGCATATTTGATTTGAAATGATGTCAAACCACGCATATTTTTATTTTAAATGATTCTTATGTGACATTTAAATAAGAACTGCAGTCAACTATGTAAAATTCAGGTAAAATATGCCTGATTTAAATGTAAATCTATAAATTTATAGATACAGACCTGTATGGAGCTAAAATCAGAAGGGGTTTCAATATGTTTTGGACTCACCTTAAAAGCAAAATTACCTGAACCAATCAAAATAAAGATTTAGTTTTTTTTTTAGTAATTATAATTTAACTGGAAAATTGCTCTTTTATAAAAAAAGCGCAAATCCCCCTGCGACAAACTGCAACTTTCGGATAAATTGTGCGATATCAGGCGACGAAATTTACATCGTAATTGGAAATTCAAGTAATAATAACGAAGGTAAATATGCAAATAATTTTATGTGGCGTCTATGTATTGCACATCCTAATTAAGTGTCAAATCGTTATCAAACGAAATTGGCCGCTGGTCACGTTTGTATTATCTACTTATTCATTCCTGATGGCTTTGTTTAAATTCATGAGCGTGCCAGTATATATCAATCAAATTTAATATTAAATTGTCTCCGTAACTGGTAATATTCAGTTACGGATTTTAACCATGCATCGGAGAAAAAAATAAGTTTGGCATTCCCTGCAGATATTTAGATATTTACATTATTTGGAACGGTTTTATATATTTTAATCATATTAGCAAAAGTAATAACATAAATTATAACGAATATCTACGTAAGTAAAAATATATTTAAACCAATATTAAAACGCTCTCAGTAGGCAACGTGGTAACTGAATCGAAAATATATTAGATATATGTTTTTAAATAATACCTACTACCTAACTCTGTTTCTCCAAGTGTGCAAAATACGAACATTGAAACTGTTACCATTTACTTACTTGGAAATTATCCGCCTTGATAATTACCCCGAAAGGAGGCAGTTACTTTATTATTCAATCAGCGTGTTTTATGACCTTTTAAATGAAAATTCTCCTAAATTTGTAACCAGCATTTCAAAAGGAGGCCTCATCAAAATCATAGCGACTCAAGTCGGCGAAATTGCGGTTCCTCGTCCAACGAAGCGTGTAATTTACAAGCAGCCTGTCGCAGATACTGTGGAGTTTCTTCTTAACAAAGATGGTTTCTAGTATATCCATCTAAATGTTGCATTAAAGAATCCAGATTCCAAACATACATCTAAACAATTTATTTGCGAATTTGTGCAGAGCACGTTCTGCCGAGGCGATACCTTGCAGATTTGCCCATCTGGAATTGCTAAGGCAAAAACGTTAATACGTTCTATTTCTAGTTTACCCAAGTTAATAGTTCTGTAAATTAAAATCGTTAGGTGTATATCGAGAAGAAGCAATTTATCATTTTCCGCACGACGTTTTACTAGTGGTTTTTATGTAATACTTATAGGTGAGTAAGGAGACTCAAATATAAAATTAGTGATAGATTTAGCCTTATTTGTGTTATTAAGATGATGATTTGGGCTTGAGATTTATTTTTAATTACTGTTTTGTTAAGGATTTAAAGGGCAAAAAGAACGGAACTCTTGAAAGGGCTGTTAAACTACTCCACAACAGAAATTTAAAATATTCTTATAGTCTTCTGAACAAACGCTACAAATTAATTTTTATAGACTGAACCAATTTTTGAATTTTTTGATAATCAAAACTCATTAAACTGAACCTTTTCCACTCAATCTACTTTTTAAATGTTACAAAAAAATCAAGCGTAGTAAGGTCAGGTCGCATAGCTGGCCGAATTGCGGAAGAAATCAGTGCCATACCAGCCATGAGGTGCTTAAAATTTTGTTGCTAGTAAAGTTGAGGTCATATTGCAGAAGTGTTTGAAGTCAAACTGAGGAAATTATCGCCTTCAATAAGTTAGCATTAAGACATAAGCTCCCTTTCCATATTCAATTTAAGAAGGATAACAGCAAAATTGGTAATATTTCAGTCTCATATTACACTTGGTTATAATACGCCCGAACCTAGCATTAATAATGAAAACATTTGTTACTGATATCCCACTGGCGTTTTGAAGCTCACAAACACAATAACACCGTATTCACTTTCGCCTCCAATATTTTATTTGGTGACAACCTAATACGCGAAAACAACCCTTCAACAGATATGAAATAAATCAAAGATCAATTTTACCTTACTAATAAATCAAATGTGTCCGACGAACAGCAGGCATTGTTACCGATCGAGTTTGATTTCTTAACGAAGCCGACCGCGCTGACTGAGGCGGACGGGTCAGGAAGTCAAGCCGGCATTTCAATCAGTTTTCTTCCTTAAAACAATAACGATTGTCGTTGATGGTGGAGATGGATACCGGGAAGCCACGTCTCCTTTTCCGGTTGGGATCTGTTAGGGCTATTAGGGACTGGGATGTATGTCAAGGGGTGGTAGGGGCAGACGGGGCAAATATTGCTTGAAAACAATACTAGGATGAAAACAATTTTTCTCCAGTGCAAAAACCTAAAATTCACACTAGTATAATGAATTTTTGGAGATTTTTGAAACTATGTGAAAAACTAAGCGATTTCTTTTATATATGTATAAAAACTATATTGGGAAATTTATAAATTACATTGGTAAATTTATTATCCTTAAATCCTGTTTGTTTGTTAGTTTGTAAATAATCCGAAGAGACATCTTAAAAACGGGACTAATAAATAGCTTGAGACAGACAAAGTAATGGTTATAGATAAGGCATTAAAGAAAGCAAAGAGGCAAGATTTACTAGTCACCGCTCGTGCTTACACTGTATCGCCTCTATCTGCGGATCAAAAAGTCCTTACTGCAGATTTTGTTTATTTTTAGTTTCCCTATCCGTTTCTAAAGAGCTTTCTTCTTGATATTTACAAAGTAAGAAGTATCTAGTTAGGAAATTACAGTTTTATTTTACTCTGCTCTCACCTCCACTATACCCAATAATTCTTACAAACACGTGTACAGCTTATGTGATTAATCTTAAACAGCCTGACAGTATCGGTTGAAAAAATACGCTGGAAATCGTCGAAATATATTTTATATAAATTAACCGCCCGTGCGTCGCTGACACTTAAAACTCGGATATTGATTGCGAAGAAATTCACTCGCTTTTCCGTGCCCCGTTCGCCCCTACGCGTTCCGTGTTCGTGGCGGCTCCTTTGTCACATCTCATACACTATCAACATGTAACAACCCCGAACCCTGATCTTATTAAGCAGCAAGGGTTGGTTTTTGCGGAATCGATATTATCAGCCCAAAGTCCAAGTTCAATTAGCTAAATTATTATTAATTACAATGGATGCCCTGATAATTTAATTGTATGGCGTGATTAAATGGGATTTTGTAAACTTGCCGCGGTGCTAAAATTTATAGGTCTTTAATTAATATTAGGTGGAATTGACTAGAGTTATTTTAAAGGGTTATCGGAACGGGTGGGCCAAAGGCTTGGCTCCGTGAAAGATCCTAACAGATGTCATATCATGGATTTTAATTTGCTAATTCTATGACTTAGGCGATATGATTAAATGTTTATTCATAGCCCCCGGAGCAAACCTCTGATGTCTAGAAAATCTAAATTTGTTGGATTAAAACAAGCGGGAAAGATACAGTGGGGATAATTAATAATGAAAAATCGTATTCTAATTAATCTGAAAGATTAAATGGAAATTATATTTCTCTCTGCGGATCCGTGTTTAACGCCTAATTGTCGAATTCACCCCTGCTCGTCAGCAAACAACACCAGCTCATTAGTACCGTTGGATTTCTCTAATTTCCAAGATGGCGATTTAGGCAAAAACTAGCATAAGACGAATGTGCGAGTAACGTTATAAGAAGTTCATAATGATTTTGCTTTTAAATAAGAAGAATATGCAGCTAAATTAATGAACAAGAAATGATAAATTATCCCGAGAATAATCCTAAAAGCCTTTCATACTTTCTTTGCGTAATGATGTTCGAGTCATACATTCAGCATCAACGTTCCAAAAGGGAAGACCCAGGACCATAGCTAGGAGTTTTTCTTTCTTGCATAATGGAATTTTATAAAGTGATCGAGGAAAAATGGATATTGAGATTTTAACGTAATGAATTAATGAATCCAAACAAATACTATCGGTCCTACGGTATATTCCATAAATTCAGCAGATTTGGAGACCGGTAGATATACAGGGTGTTTCTAAGTAAATGTGTCAAAATTATTACTTTAAAAAATTTAAGAAGTCATATTAATCTGATAATGATGTCATAGAGGTAGACGAGACAAGTTTCGTTTTGTAATCCTCTCAGTACATTCTCCATAACTCTTTTGGCATTTCGAAGGAACACTCTTTTGCCCGAACGGCATTCGCTTAAATTCATAATGTCCACTTTCGGTCGAAAATGCGGTTTTTTGTATATCATTTGGAGCTAGGTACCTCATTTTCGTGGAATCTACTAGCCAAATCAAGATTACAGAAATAGTTTGCTTTCCCGAATTTGTCTAATATGTCGGAAATGTAGGTAGCATTTTTGTCTTTTATCTCTGTAAGGCCTGCCAACATTCTATTCTAGGCGCAGTATAATCATGTACCTATGTTGGAATTGATAATTTATAATAATATTGTTCTAATAATTAATCATCACAAAGTGGTTTCAATAACGGCTAATAATAATTAACAAACACGTTAATTAGAGATTGCTTAATTAATATTTGAATTATTAGTTCATAACGCATATTAAGCGTTGTCGAGTGAGAATACATATTTCATTAACTGCTTTTACGCCTCATAACTTTCTTCTGCTGTTCATACCCACTGTTTTGTATACGCCTGAATTATTTAAAATTTATGAACTACAAGCATCGCTTAATTATATCGACTTTGGTTAAATCATCTTTGAGACAAGGATTTTTTTATATAACCCCTAGAAAATAATGTTTTGAATTAAAACTTACCAAAATTATCGTTATTTTAATAATTTATTTCTATTTAAATTTATAATTTTTTTTTACTAAAGTTTTATTTTTGCAACAAATACGCAAGGCCTTTGTTTCAAGTGAAATTGGAATCAAATAAGCAGAATAAAATCTAAGGTAATATGAAACTACTGACATGCCGAAAATATTAATTGCCCCACGAAATAAATCTGAAATCTCCGCTGCGTCCCTTATTGATACCTATGTAAATAAAAAGAAAATGAAAAATTCACTACCGAAACTTTTTCTCATTACTTTCATGTTGACAAATGCAAATTGAAGCAAAGCTCATTGTAACTCGAATAAAACTGATGTGGCATATTACGAAACCGGTAAATTTTTTCGAAGCAAGATATTTATTTCTGGGGCGAAAGAAGTTTCTGTTTTGTCTGCGGTACAAGTATTATCATAACTTTTTCCAGGAACTGCAGAAAGGAAATTTAAGACTTTTTTAAACAATGTTCAACGTGGCTTTAAAACTAATAACATGGCGCGCTTTTACGTAAAAAGTTTTCAATAAAAGCACAACTTTAAAAGCTCTTAAGAATCTCTAAGTAGAAAGTGAGACCGAAGTATAGCTCAGAATGTAATCACAGGTATTTAGAGAATGAAAAATGGTGAAAATCGATAAAAATGGGACATAGGTTAAACGAATGATAAAGTCGCTGTATTATGAACATATTATAATTTAAGACAAAATATTTTGGTACCACTTGTAAATTTAGCCTTACTAAGAATTTTACTGAATTTTGAAATAATTAATGAGCACAGAGTGAACAACTAGTTAATACTTAAATCTTCCCGCAGTAGGGCTCAAACCTTGTTCAATTAGTATTTTGTTGACGCTGGGATTCTTGCATACATACCGAGCACAGAATTATACATACACTACATTTGTCTACTATAAATAACTAATGAATATGGCGGCAATAGACATGCCATGTGATTAATTTTGCATTTGATGTTTATGTAATGTATTGTAATTGAATTGAGCTTGAGTTTACTCAAACGTGATACAAATATGGACTATTCGTGTACGATAATGTAACCCTGTCTTAATATACCTAAATGTAGTAACGAGGGTAGTTGATGTTTATTAATGAATCAGTATTAGATATTATTAATATTTTATGAGAGAGGAGAGATAAAAGAGATAGGTATTTAGCAGCTAGAGAAGAGAAAAATTAAATTTTAATTGAACAAAGATTTTTAGCGACTATATAAGAAATATCACTTCTAAAGTAATCAATAACTATGGCGTTCCACAAGGTAGCGCTGTAGGTCCTTTGCTGTTTTTATTGTATATAAATGATGCGCATAAAATAATCTTTGTACCTATATGTATTTTATACTAGTGTTTTTTTAGTAATAATAAAGTATTATTATAGTTATTTAAATAACAGATATTCGTAAATAAAGTAGTCACAGTTTCCTAACCTAAAACTTTTAAATTTTAAATATTACGAAGTTATAAACAGATTTGAATATCCCACTGTGCTCAATATAACTTTGTTTACATTGACAATCGCGTTTTGCTCTTATTAATCCACCTCGCGCACCCCTCTCATATGCCTTGTGCCAAGTCAATAAGTCCTTTCCTAAAATTTAAGCGTTTAAGTACCAAACAAAGACACCGCCTAAAATCTTATTTTTAATATAAATTCCTTTGTTAATCCCGTTTTCTTTTATTTTCGTATTCCTCGCGTGTATTTTGTTTTGTAAAATATTTACCGCTCAAATAAGAATTTGAAAATCCCTGCAGCTAGCTGGTATAAATAAATATTTATTATTAGCCCAATTTGTTGAGAGTTTCTGTTATTTAATATTTCAAGGATAATCTCACGCATATGAGCGTGGTCAGGAATCCGCTTCTCCAAATGAATTGATCCACTTCGTTGATTTACTGCACAGAGAACGATAACAAATGTTCCTAAAAAATTGTATTATAAATTCAGAATAGCTCCCTGAGTGACTCAATTTGGAGCAATATCTTCGGACTAAGATTAAACGGTGTTTCCCGTGGATGTTGTTTCATATCAAAATATTTACTATCTTCATCCGTATCTTTTTTTCTTAATTAATATATTGCCAAAAAACTACAGCAACACATAGTCAAACCATTGAAACTCAATAAGAGATATTCATTTTCCAATATCTTCTCTTCTCTCTTCTCTCTTCTCTCTTCTCTCTTCTCTCTTCTCTCTTCTCTCTTCTCTCTTCTCTCTTCTCTCCTCTCTCCTCTCTCCTCTCTCCTCTCTCCTCTCTCCTCTCTCCTCTCTCCTCTCTCCTCTCTCCTCTCTCCTCCCTCCTCCCTCCTCCCTCCTCCCTCCTCCTTCCTCCCTCCTCCTTCCTCCCTCCTCTCTCCTCTCTCCTCTCTCCTCTCTCCTCTCTCCTCTCTCCCCTCTCCCCTCTCCCCTCTCCCCTCTCCCCTCTCCCCTCTCCCCTCTCCCCTCTCCCCTCTCTTCCCTCTTCTCTTCTCTTTAAAACTAAATTTTCTTTTTTTTTCAAAATATTAATTGCTCATCCTTACAAACTACCAATTCCGTTGTTCCACAAGGATCTGCTTTAACATCCACTCTGTTTTTCTTCCTATAAATCCAATAATCACTGGCTTACACAGTTTCACTTGACACATCGTTGTTAGAGCTATTTTTATTATTATTTTCACTTGTCCCACACACAGAAAATTATCCTTTTATCTACAGATCGAATAACAAAAGTCTGTTTCGACCATGTGGATTTATCTATTGAAGCAAACTCACACGTTACTATGTGGCAGCTCGCGTTATTACGTAGTACCATTGTTAATCTAAATTTAATTATACTTTATACTTTTGAAAACGAAAACATAATGAGGTGACTTGATGAACAACGCAATTTGGATGGAAACAAAGTAATATACGTCCCAAATAAAACCACTTAACATCGCGCACTACCAAGAGTGATAAAATGTTCTTGTTATTAATGCAATTATAAGGTTGCTGGGATGTTAAACAGTTATTTAGTCCTTTGCCGTTAATTAGAATTCTAAGCACCAGCTTATTAGTTTACTATGAGGAGAGTCAGGTCGTGTTTTGCATACAATTGGAATGCATCTTCTCAGGCAAGCCTTTCGGCTCAAAACTTAAGTACGTTACTATTGTAGTTTGGGAATTAGGCAGCGGATGGTAAATCTCTTACGGATTCTCTTCACTATTAACATTTGTCTTTCGAGTCTCGTCAGAATGCAACATTGAGACGTTGAAAGCCGTTCCTCTAGTAATAATGATAGATTCGCACAGTTTGCCAGGCATTGGATGATCTTTTGTGTGCTGGAAGCAAGTTTTTATTTATTTAATTTTTTAGATGAACGCATTGAACAATAAAAATTACTTTCACGTTTCGTCGGTTCTTGCATTTCTTTTGTTAATTACACTCGTTAAGGTCTAAAATTCGACTGCTCTCGAAACAGAAAAATATTCAGATATTGTAAATTGATAATATATTCGACCCGAGGCGAAATTCTCGGTACACAAAAGGAACTTTTGTTTCGGCAAGGTTTTATGCAAATTTGTATTTGTGGGTATCGATTACAGAAAATAAGGCTGCTCTGGTAAAGCCTCAGAGGTAAATGTATATCTTTATGATATTTGATGAAGGTGGATTAAATACATGTCTCTTGTATTCCGAAAGGGCATGCCATCAGCGATGTGAATTTCAACATAAATTTTATAAAAGATGTGCGTAGCATTAAGATCGAATACGAAATAAACTTTTGTGTCAAGAGATATTTTTGCTAGATTACAAGGTGATGCGAAATATTAAGTAGAATATATTTTTTTATATAAATTGAATATCGCTTTCCTCGTGGCGTTTAGAGAATCGAGTTTCCGTAATTTCGTAGGATTTATTTATTTTATTCTGTACAACCAAGCGAATTACGCATGATTTATTTCTTATTGTCACAGTTTAATTTTACATGCGATTTTAATGATTGAAAGCAAAAACGCCGCTGTTTATATCTAATTTACGACAACCACCTTTTGTCCTCAGTTCACTCACGTGTTTTGTCAGATTGACATCATCTGGGGGTGATTAAAGTTTGGTTGAAGAAACTCACGTCGAGTAAAGTGTTGATGTTAAGTAGGAGCTTTGTGACGATTATATGAAAATAAATAAATCTCTTTTACGTTTATTTACTGAAATGTTTCGCTAAAAAATATGTTTTTGTATTTGTCATTTTCGTCGGGCAAAATGAAATACCTACGTAAAAAAAATAATATTTTTTTAATATGCCTATATTAAAAAAATAATATTCAGAGGAAGCAGCTTAATTTTGGAAACTCCGGAAGACGCCATAACAAAGTAACTTGGAGATTTATGATTCATACCATTTCCTTCAACATAAAGAAAATGTCGATTGATTCTTCGTTACTTCTGCGTGAACAGGTAAATAGCCAGAGTGTGCATTGTTTCTAATTGTGGCATTATGGACAATGCCAATAATAGTTTACATAATTAACCCCAGCCGTACGTATTTACAATGCCGCAGTGTTGGTTCGGATTTTCCTAAATTGAACCAAATTGTATTTTAATATGAATACCTTCATGTTGCTACGGTTAGCCGTTAATAATATATAAATGTTTGACGGAGACATTAAAATAATGCAATACGGGAACCGCTAATTATTTTTGTCACCAGACTCCATTTTATGTACAATGATATATTTTTCTCTGGCATAAAAAGAACACTCGAGCAAACCACTAATACGTGGAGCAAAAAATTTAAATAATATAGTGGAATAAAATCATACTGCGAATACAAATATATTACAAATATTTTATTTAAACAAGTGAAATATATTATGGGGCGACTTTCACCTATAATGTAATCAGTAATAGCAGTACAATAGCAATAATCTCTCCACTACAAATTAGACCTAATTTGATTATTTATACATTTTCAAACCCTGGTGTCTAAAACCAGACACTCGCGACTAAGACCAAACGTTAATGACTAAGACCAAACACGTACGACAGAGGCCAAACAATAATTGACTAAGACCAAATACTTGCGACTAAGGTCAAACGATAATGGCTAAATAATACTGACGACTAAGACCAAACACTGATAACAAGGTCAAACGATAGTGACTAAGATATAATACTTACGACTAAGACCAAACACTGCTAACTAAGTCCAGACTATCGTGACTACAACTAAACACTGGCGACTAATGCCAAACAATAGTGACTAAAACCAAACACTAGCGACTAAAGCCAAATACTAATGACTAAGACCAGACACTGACGACTAAGGCGAAACACTGGTGTCTAGGACCAAGTACTGGCGGCTAAGGTCAATTACTGGTGACTAAGAACAAGCATTGATGACTAAGACCAAAGAGTAGCGACGAACACCAGAGAATAGTTACTAAGACCAAACACTGGCGACTAAGGCCAAACAATAGTGACTAAGACCAACCTCTGGCGACTAAACCCAAACGGTGTTGACGATGACGAAACCATTTATTTAAAATATAGTTATTTTTACAATTTTCTTTCTTTGCTTGGTACGTATTGTTTATAACTGACTCATCTTTAAAAACAATGAATACTAGTTCTAATAATTGGCTGCAAATTAAGTGGCGACAGTCATCTGTAAATCGATCACGCTGTATCCGCCAACCAATAGTTGCCTGATCTCAATGGAATAAATCCATGCTCTATCGTTTAATCGTTCTTAATGCCTTCCATACCCCTGCCATTAATATTGATCCTGATTGTTTTTCTCAAGCACGTCGATACTTCATTTTTGAAGCTTCCCAATAAATTTAAATAGCAATTTCCCCAAAATAATATATTCTCGCTTTATCCGTCTTAATTTTGTTTAATTTAGTACCTACACCTACCCGTAGAGAGCTTCGGAAATGCGACAATATTAATAATAAATGCCTGTTTGGTAGTTTGCAAACTCTTTTGCCCAAATATGTTTATATTGAGGTGACAGACTATCAATAAATATATTATTGCTGATATATGCAAACGAGAGTAACATTTTTAAATATATGGCCTGTTCGTGACAAGAACCGTTTTTATTTCTAAAGGAAAATATTAACCTTACTGAAAAGTCGATAAGTGTCTCAAAGATATTGGATACTTTAATATTAATGTCTAAAATTTCACAGCGTCAAGGATACATTTGCAGTAATATTCAAGATAATTTTTATTTATCAAGAGTTTTATACTCACTTAAGCATGGGCAATTATGATTTTTAAGGTTTAAGTGAATATTCTAAAAGGTTATTAACTTTATTCCTCGTCTCGTCGGGTATACGGGGGCCGTAACATAATAAGTAGAATATTTTTTTATTGGGTTCAGTAATTTGTAAGAAAACACTTAAAATTTAAATTCTTGAATACTTCTTCGTTATTACTTAACAACAATAACTAATTAAACTGTCTTTGTACTTTGCGGATAAATGTTTTGATTTCGAAACTTGACTTAATTCTTTCAACTGGCATCATTACGTAACGAACTGTCCTGGTACATTTGGAAAGACAGGGATAACGTCAACATTTTATATTTAACAAATTAGTTTTCCTGTTGATTTCATTTTAGAGATTGCAAAATTCTTTTCTACAGAATTTAATAAAAAAAATGGATTAAAACGTCTTCAAAAGAAAATAGCTTTAAGAGGTCAACTCAGTCAAAATCTAATATCGCCTCAATTTATCAGAGAGTCCTTATCCACCATTTCAAGGGCATTTTTATGTTAAATAAAAGCAAAGTTCGCTACAGTATTTTTCTGAACCCCAGGAAGTTAAGAGGCAGTTTACTTAAGGTTTATATTTGGTCTGTACTGATAGAGTAGAGATAGTGTCAACCCACGTAGTAGTTTAACTGGAAACAACCCGATAGCATCTGGAAAACTTCGATAAATCGGCAGATCTGTTTTTTCAATAGCGCCTCGATGCGTACTTCATGTTCGCTAAATCGTTACTTTTATTTTATTGACTTTTTCGTGTGGTAGGCCGTTGCCGTGAGAAGTGCGATATTTTTTACATGAGCATTCAAAGATAACGTATTTTTAAGAGGGGGGAACATGTTAGAAGTTCTTGTGGTAGATTTGTCGTATTTGACGTGAAATTTTTAAGCCTAGGACAAGAAATTACGATTGCCCATATAAATGAAAACGTTAAAGCTTAGGAGTGACAGTAACGGTTTTCAATAACATCAAATTTGGCTTTTCGATTTCATTTTTGTGGGTTTTTTTGGCTCGTTAGGGACTTGTATA
Organism: Rhagium mordax; assembly: GCA_963680705.1. NCBI lineage: Eukaryota > Metazoa > Arthropoda > Insecta > Coleoptera > Cerambycidae > Rhagium > Rhagium mordax. The sequence continues at coordinate 93,505,970 of OY796658.1, read as the reverse complement.
TATTGTTTAAATGTTATTTGTGGCATATATTTTTTTATGATTTGGGCATTATTACTGATTTGGTAATTTAACGATACAAGGTTTATTTCGCAATTTTAATAGTTTTAATTACGCATCCAAAAATTTAAATTATTGGCGATTTTTTTCTCGTAAATATTTTTAGCATTCTTCACTCTAAATTTTTTCGTATAAACTTCATTACGTAAATCTTTTGATGACTTCATTAATTTCCTTTTGAGAAATTCACAAAAATGGATTTAAACTAGATTATTTTGATTTTTGACGTCTATGTCAAAGTCAAATTGAAAACTAGGTTAAGATAACGATTTTTATTAAAGTTTTTATATTTTTTATAAAATTTTTAAACAAATGCAAAACGACAATTGTTTTGATATGTATTTTTAGCAGCGTAAATCCAAAGTGTAGAGGTGAAAATTTTAAAATTAAATATTGATATTTTTTATATTTATATTTTTTCGTCGAAAAGTTTCAAATAATGTTTATAGAATTTGGTTTTTAATTATGTGTTTGTAAACACGCGTTGATGAGAGGATAAAAATTGAAGTAATAATATTTTTATGACCATATATTCATTGTTTAAATTATATTACATCGAAACATAAACAAAGTAATGCCTACAAAAAACACTCGATTTACCTCTATCTTTTATTTAAGCCAATTTTTTTAGGCCGCCTAAAAATTGTAATAACAAAAATCTATATACAGGGTGTTATTGACCTTAAGGAAAAAAATTAACTGCATGTTATTTTTGATGTTTTAAAACAAGTAGTGCATAAATTAATTGAATATCTGAAGAATAAATATCCAGTTAAAAATTCGAAACGTTTTTGTATTTGTTTGAGAACCACTTATAAAAGATCGCTAACTGCCAACAAATTCTGTCTAGCTTGGCCATAAATTAATATTATGTCGACAATTTTAAAACTCGAATAGACACGGCGACACCCACGACCTTCTTCGTTGTTATCCATATCACACACTTCGACACACACACTTAAAATGGGTTACAATATTAGAAATGCGAAAATGATACAAAAATAGCATTGCGCAGCTGACATGCATCTCAATACTGAGTTGTAGCACAGCAGCTGCGTTATTAGTCTGTTTCCCTTTTACGTACGTTACTTCGGTTGTCACAAGGTGTCGCTACACTACGCTACGTTCCTCAGGCATTGCTCTATTAATTCCAGTGACTATCAAACTTTTTATAGTGATTTTATTTAGAGAAATGAAATGAGGATATTTCTGTAAATAATCACTTTTGATTAGAATAAATTTAAATTTTTTTCCTTAACTTTAGTAACACCCTGTATGGTAAGAAATAACGCAATTGCAGTTATTTTTATTATACCATGTTTATTTGAACAGCGACGTAATTATTGTTGTGTATTGTTACATATAAATATTCTACTCCGTCTTGAAATTGAGACAGAATTCGTTTGAAGAAGGGCAAGCAAAACAAAAGCTAAATTGTATCATGACTCGATGAAAACAGTCGCTTGAACACATCTAAATTGTTTCTCTGCATATTAGATTACTCGCATATCAAAGACGGAAAAAACTCAAGCGAAATTTCTTACTCACATGCCGTTTACTTCCTTTAACTCTACCAAGTACACTCATGATCCGGTTTTAATGCAGAGAATAACGCTGGCACCTGGCGCAACAGAAATTGTTTATTTCAATGGTTTTCATCGCCAAACTTTCCCCTAATTCAATCTGTTGCACCCAATAAAACAATCTCACAAACGAAAACCTCAGCGGATTTAAAAAAAAAAGAGGATTTAATTAGACGCGTGCTCGGGCCGCATTCCTTCTTCCAACCGGTAAAGGGTAGGCGTTTAAAGAATAACGAGTTATCACATTACCGGGCTTTTTTCTTAATTTGACGATTAATAATGAATGGTTTTAGGGGTTCGGTAAGCGAGATATCTCGCGCAGGTCTCGATCCTTACTCCGGATAGTCACCGGAGCATTTTGTCAGTGTGGCCCATGCTACGAACGCGCGTGTGTTCACCGGAAATAAATGAAATGTGAGTGATCGTGGTGTAATGGTTGACCCTCTTAAGGTCTTCTGGGTGTTAACCAACAGCACTTACCTAGGTAAATAAATAAAAAATTTGAAAAAAAACAAATATTCCGGAAAATAATTTTGGGGTACAAGGATTTTTAATAAAGTGCGTAGGTGTAATATATTATTTTTAAATTTAATGTGTAACTAAGGAAAATATTTAAGAGGGCATAGCAAATTTTATAATAACCAGAATTTAATTAAATTTTTGATGCTGAAAAAATTATGATTAAGTATTTCAAAATAAATTACTGAGGACGTGACGTTAAATAATAAATTCAGTAGGTAAACTTTAATTAAGTAGTTACTGTCATTAATTTTTTTTTATTTGATGTGCGCCTATACAATATCTCAACAAATACTATTTTTTTTTCAAATATACACTACTATAGTAAAGGAAGAAGTATATGTTTGTACATTCTGTAAGGTTCAGTAAGTATTGGGCTTCTTGCAACAAGTTTGGGTAATAATTAATTTTTACACTTTATTCCATAATTATTTTTCAGGCAATTTGCGTAAAGCTACAGTAATTTAAAAAAAAATGGAAAAAATAAGGAAAGCAGCACCAATAATATTCAAAAATAGTACTTGTTCCATGTAGGTACAATGACTGTCTAAACATTATTTATATTCCAAAAAAAAATTGTGGATTACTATAAAAAAAAATTTGTATATAATTAATAAAAATATATTTAAATTTATTATAAAGAAGCCTAATAGCATATCAGTAAATATAGAATCGTACAAGTGTGTCGAGGTTAAAGTTTAACAGATGAGCAGTAATATCGATAAAATTCATTTGCATATTAACTGAGCCAAGTTTTCATGAGACATACCAACTGTAGATTATTTAACAAACCACTTGATGGAGCTGTATTAGTAAAAAATACACCCTGTATTATAATTACAATTTTCTCTGTGCGTTTATAATTAAAAAAATCAGTTCTTTTATGGATGCTACAATTTTTAAATAACAATTACATTGACGACCACATGGCTTATGTCTAAATTTTCGTCTGTCTTATGCAGAGAATTAAAAATAAAAATCGACCTGTGCGAGGATTTTTATATTTACGAAATGTATTCCATACTTTACTGTACACCGATACAAGCCTTTCCAGTATCAATTACATTGTGGCATTAAGTTAGATCACGATTGATTGAAAATATCTTAAGGGCCTAACGGAGAAATAATTTGTACGTTAGAAAATGGATGTGAAATTTTACGTAACGTAATATACACATAGCGTTAGCATAACATTAATAATTCAATTAATAACATTAATCTCTACAATATGCGCTTGTTTTTTCCTTATGCGTTCATCCGAGAACTTGATTGGTAGTTGTGGTCGGAAAATAATTCGCCCATTATTTTGCTACGCCGAGCGAATAACATTCTGAAAATGGGGATGGTATTCCTATAATAATATACTTAGTTCCTGAAATGCATACCGACCGTACATGCCGTGAATCAAATATGAAATATTCGCCAAATTATTCTCCTGCATAATTTCTGTTGAAAATGTGGATGTCATACTATTAATTTGCTATTTATTATTGTCTGAATAATATAAGCCGTAAGCTATCGGAATCATTCTTTTCTTATTGAGTTTTTCCACATATCAAGATTTGAAAAACTAGTCAATGGCTGCCCGAAAATAAATCTCTCCACGAAATGTTCGAGGAGCTTAAATAGAATTGTAACTGGCAGTCCAAAGCACGTCTTAGTATTTTTGATAAAACGGACTTATGTATTGTATAATGTCATAAAAATAATATTTCATCTGTCCTAAGAATGGATGTCAATATTATACTTCAACCGTATCCATTACCCAACAAACCGAGATTCACAAAAAAAACGTGTTTCCCAACCGCATCGCGTGAATAAACCGCCTTATCGTTCCTCAATATATTCGGTCGATGAGAAAATAAGTTTACTTATTTTTTGTAAATTTTCACATTTCCAATTTTTTTTCTCAAATGTCAAAAAATTTCTGGATTTATTTCTTTACGCTGCAACCGTATAAACCAGGCTGTGATTCTTTGCTATAAGTGTGTTAGCAAACAACTGTTTATCCACCATTATTATTCATTAATGGAGTGATTATTAAAACGGCATTAAAACAGCAGGTCTCGTGTAAACATCAAATTAAATAAACAGCATTAGTCGCTTTGAGGTTTCGTATATTCGTTGTTATACAAAAACAATTCGAAACTTCATTAATGATTTCACCACAAAACACAAATGGCTCTGTTCGTTGTAGTCGTAAATCTATACATTCTAATGAATTTAACCAGTTCACCAATGTGCTCCATTCCTTTAGTTGTGTCCAATTAAATCCAGTTTTTGACTAATGGCGCTGGATTCAAAAGCGATAGAGTAAAAAATCGGCAGTGGATTTATTATTTTTTATATACAATTTATTCTAACGTAATTATAATTTAATGTACGTTGTTTTTTCACCTGTGAAACTAGTACATAAAATTGCACTTAATGGCTACATTTTGCTGTATGGCTTAAACGACATTATTTTAATTAGTATTATCGTGCACCGTTAATATCCACTCCACAGCTTTTGAAGTATTAATTAACTTTAACCCCTATCCACAGGAACACCGTTGCCTTGATCTTGAAATCCTCAAATCATAAAAGCATAGTTTGTTAACATGGAAAAAATTAATGGTTCTTATAATGATAATTTAATTTAAATTTAATTAAACAAATACAAATGTAGATTTTCCTTTAAATTTCGTTTTGGACAGAAACGCAATTTTTCTTCGTCCTCTTACTGAATATATTTGGCTTGTGTAATCGATTCTCGTGGGTGTGTATATTAATGCTGCAATCAAATGGGGAATTAAGAGGATTTGGAAATTGTATTGATACAGCAGGAGGAATTATGAAGGGAATATCTAGGACGTGCCAAATTTTAGTGAAGGGGCTAAGAGTAAACCAACTATTTAAGTTTTCTATAAACAGAATTGACAAAGAATTTTCGTATCATAAGTTGGTTAAAGAGGTGAATTGATCATCGTCTATCTCCAAAGAAGCTAATTTTTTAATTTTTACAGTTTCAAATAAAAAAAGAATGGACAACTTTCAAATAAAGCAGCCCATTAATTTAAAAGTGCTTTAATAAGTAGGTTAAGAATCAGGCCATTTGATATAACCCATGTTTCAGCCATTTTGTAAATACTTGACGTACATCTCTAAGGCCTGAACAATAAAACACGTCAAAAAAAATTATTTAAGCAAAAATTCAGAATCTGAACGCTCCTGCCTGACATTATTATTGTTGACAAGTGAAATGGGGAGAGGAATAGAATATTAAAAATGCCAGTCCATAGAGCATGCATTTTTACATCAAAAACATGCCACAGTAATAATTTCTTATGTGCATAATGCTAAAGGGCTTTCACTATATTTAAAAAATAGAGATGATGGTTTATTTTAAAATGTATATACAGGGTGTCGCAGAAAAGATGCTTCGATACGCACCACAACACAACAAAATAAATATTAAAAGGAATATTCATTGAGATGCTTTAAAAAAAAATATTTAAAAAAATGGAAAATTATGGAATAATTATTTTTTTGTTCTGATTGGATAGAGGCATAACACGTACTTGCCGGTCATCGCGTGTAAAGGGACGTAGATTGAAGGGTGCAAAATCTTTTTGTCACTATGCTACGTTACCTTCACCTATCAATGAACGTATATCTTTCGAGAGTTATTATGTACAAGAACTAATAATTTTTTTTATAACCGAGTGTCTCAGTTATTCCAGGAAATTACGTTTATCTTTACGTCAGGCAAATGGCGTGGAAAATTAAAGAGAGGCCGTAAAATATACTAACGCATCTAGTCCAAGATAACGACTATAACTCAAAAGTTATGCAGCTCGTCATTCTGTATTTTTAACGTGGTTTTTACTGTCTTTCGAGCTTGTTTTAAATTAATGCACTCTAGTCACGGAAACCATTAGAAGATGTCCCAATCTTACGTGCCCAGAACCAAGGAAAACACAAATGAACAGTTTGTGGTGTTGCCAGTTGGTTGCTGAATTATTCCCTTTTTTTTGAAGAGATTTTCCATGATAAGACGTTGAAGTTTGTTGCATATTTATATCAATTATTCATCATCACAAAAATGCAAAAAGTATTTCCTTATGTTTAAAAACAAATGACTTCAATACTAACTGAGATTCCTAAACTTCTTTGATTTTAAATACGATAAAGTTGTAATATTTTTAAAGCACTACAAAAGTGCTTAGATATGGGTACCATTCGGAATGTATATCTTCGATATATGCTTGATTTATTTTTCTGCCAACACAAAGGAATTTCAGCGTTATCTGACAACACTGCTCGCTTACGATTGCTTTTGCATGACAGAGCTGTATTTCCACAGAGGTGATTTCAATATTGTTTTGAAACTTTGATTAACTTGGCAAATACAAAGCCATCACATCTTACTCTAAGAATTCGTGTGGTTCATCAAAGTTAAATTAAACAGGGTTTCGATTTACATAATATATACTATGCCAGAGTCATCACTCATCAGGTATTTTTTCCTTGTCCGGCCGACCCACCTAGACAAATATTTGCAAAACGTATATGCTTTAGATACTGATTTCCAACTCAAAAGTGTTGTCGAGAACGAAGTATAAATATTGTAGGGCTTTTCGGCTTGTATTGTTTTAGATCCTACATAAAGTTTTGTTCTCCAAAGCACGAGATGTCACACTTCACTTAAACGGAGCAGTCAGGAAACTATGAGCCGTTAGAAATCTCCAAGGTATTATTAAAGTATGCGGTTGGGGAAGTTTCATCAGGATTGTTTTCCGATATATTTGACACGTCACAAGAGTCTGTCCTGTCTGGCACGTTGTTCCATCTTCATTTTAACAACTTGGTGGCTGCCACATTTAATCCTGTCTATGGTTTGGTCGATAATGACACTTTACATGCCAGTTCTTCCGTTTAGAGACCTAACACAAAACACAAAACAAACGCAAACATCGCAACGTTATCTGGGCTAGATTGGACTGTTACGAATATCAAAATTACGACAATTTAATTTCTTACAAATCAATTTCCTGACTGGTCAAAATCTCTTAATTAGGTTGGTTCGTGAAACTTTCAGTTCTATTGAGCCGCAAATGCGTACATTTTAGATAGCAAACCTACAAAATGTGTCATTATACTCCACACAGCCGAATGTAAAAAAAAAAAACCCAAAACTATTTTTACTAATAGGGAAATGAAGGCTTCAACCAGTGAAATGCTAACATAACATGTTTGAAAATGTGTGTTTGAGGATAACTGTGAATGTCAAATTAGATAGATATTTAAGGATTTCCCTACTCAAGCATGCGACAATTAAGTAAAATATAATAAATGTTGCGTTCTAAGTGAATTTATGATTATTGCATAGTAATGAGGAATTTTAATTAAAAAGCAACTGCTCTTTATGCACAAAGGTATTTAACTAGAACCCAATTGTTCCTGCCATTCATATTTACTTTTATGTTTTTAATATCAAATGCTACATTCAAACTTTCTGGCATATAAATGCAATTTAATATCGCAGTGTAAGTAGAGCAATGTTTTAACAGCACGTGAGCGCCACATAATTTTTCTGCAGTTAAAAGTTGAAAACGTAATAATAATATTTTTTACAACGAATTTAAATCTAAGAAATATAATTTCCTAAAAAATTGATATTTTAGTTAATTTTAAAATAGACTGGGATTTTAACAGAATTATATTTTCTTACTCTTACTCATTTTAAAACTTTCAGGGAAATTGGGTAGATGGTAGAATAAATTAGGAGGTAACAGGGTTGAAAAAATGTCGAAAGTTAGAGTTTAACCGAATCAGAATTATAATTTAATGAGTCGGAAGAATTGTTTTAAAGAATTTCTGTCACTCGATGGTAATTAAATATAGAGAGCAAATGCTCCCCACCCCCCATAATCTACTTAACACGGTTTTGTCAACCAGCTAAAAATACGGTCTTCTGCGAAATTGGTTAATATATACTCTCTAACAATTCACCCTTCACCGCAAATTCCATGAGGCCACATTTTGCCTGGAAGGAAATATGTTGCTCATATACGAACCATAGTCTTACTCGTTCCATCCTAGTTTCGCTATTATTATCACACTTTTGTGGATCTATGCGTTCCTCCAGGCAATAAGCCTTTCGTGTATTTTCTCACTCTGTAATAAGACTGTCCCAGAGGGCTTTTTTATTGGAAACATGCAAATAAGGTTCTTCGCGCCCAGCGAAAAATTTCGTCATTATAATCTCGTGCTTTGTGTAACGTGTAAGTATATCCTAGAAAAATCGATATATTTTATTAATCTGTTTGCTGTTTATCAATATCGTATAAGGACGCAGAAAATGTTTTTAGAACCGTGTAAAATTATCCTTTGTTATTCGACTAAGCAATGTATTTCCTTTGCTGTTCATATATTATTTTTCTTAAAAATGTTTTGTCACAGCACAAATTCTTCTAGCGTTTGTTCCTCGTGCACTATCTCATATATTTTACATCACACTGAATCACGGGATATAAAGCATGTCTGCAAGTTGGAACTAGGCCAACATAAATGACAACAATTTTATTAAGCATAAACTTGTGGTCTTTATCATATAGCTGCTGCATCGACATGAGTTTTATTTCAAAGTATGTACCTACCTCTTATTCTTATCGTTTTAAAAAGACTCGAACTTAGGTAACAGTATTGGTGAATGGTGGAAAGAATTGGATACTTTTAATTAAGAGGCAGTTGCATATTCGGTAAATACGTATCGAACGTTTCTTCTGTTGGGATTTTACTTTTACCTTTTTATTGACCTTAAGGCGAGAGGACGACAAAACAGTGACTCTTAGGGTCAATTTTATTGCAACTTGTCCAAAATATACTAGTCTGCGATATAGATGAATTAAAATTCAAAAGAATTAATCAAAACCCATTCCATACTAAGACAATTCAAACGAATTGAATCGTTCTATATACATCTTGGGTTGTAAGAGTCATTTGCTGTTATTGGTGAAAGGAAACGTTGTATCTCAGCAGCAAAACTGCCCAATGAAATGAGTAGACAAGTTCCTAATGTTAAGTAGCAACTTGTTTGGAGATATAGCAAATCCGTGTGAAAAATCAGACCTGGTTTGGTGGAGATAGTCTTCAATTAGACGCAACCAGTCGGAATTTACGTAAGCAGTTAGAACGAAACTTTGGTTCGTTCAGACATAATAGGTCTGGTAGAGCTAACTTAGGAGATCTTGATATCATACCCAAACGCCCTTGAGATATCTAAATCTGTGGCTTGGGATTACCCAAATCTCTCGATTGTGTCATTCCTTACTTGGATAACATTTACATTCTGCAGCGGAATAGTAGAACAGAAGGGAACTTGAACAAAAATCCTTCATTTAAAAATAGCTTTCCAATTAATTTGCTCTCAAATCCTGTACGTATGTTTTTACCATTGTATGAAAACCTGCGGGCAGAAACCTAATAAATAATTTAAATATTAACGTTTACACTTTGAAAAAACAACATTGATTGACGCTGAATAAATAATGTTTTGAAATATTTTCCCCGTTTATTTTAACATCTGGCCTGTGAAAATTGAGCGCTTAATTTTTATTCCGAAAAATACCACGTCAAATGCATTTACTGTTATAGATCCAGTTGAAATATTCTCAGTCCTGATCGAATCTAAAATATGAGCTATGGATAGCCGTATTCCCACTGCATAAAGTGCAGAATAGCAATCTGTTCTTTTATCTTTAACTTTGCTGAACTGAAAGATTACTTCTCGAACTAAGTCAAATGTAATTAAAGTTTGTAAATCCAGTTGTTACTTCTTTGTATTTTTAGGAAACTTGTACTCTGCTTGTATCAGAAATTTAGGATTGATATGGTTTTATTTGTTCTGTAATTAAGGTGTCACTCGGCTATCAACTCATTAAAAAAATGAGGTTTGTTTATCTATAGAGCAAATGTGTTTTTTAACTAAACGGAAGATCCAGGATCAAATAAACCAGCCTCATGTACAAGTCAGCCTTGCATCTACTAAGATGAACAATATTATGGAATTCCTTACACACCCACATCTTCCTTGAGTGCCATTCAAGTGGTTCAAGTCAGAGGTCTCAATCTGCCTACTCCCTAGGCCCGTCTTTAAATTTTCTCCAGATATCGTTACTCCCAACTAAACTGAGAGTTGCAATTCTCCAACGCTCTTCACAAAAAGATGGGCATTTCATTGTTTCTCAGGCTCTTTAACGAAATAGGAAATTACGGAACCCCTTGGACATATATTTGACTAATTTCTTAAAATAATGTCTTCTTGCAATACTCATATTCTAATTTCACTAAAAGTTCCTCCTCGAATAAAACATCTTCTCATGCATGTCAGCCGTTTTATGTTTATTTGAGATGTAAAATTATTTAAAACTCTTTGGGAACATCTAGTTTCACTGATCCGATATGCTCCATCGGACTCAGCCCCTATCGCTTCAGTTCGTGATTGTATTTTAGTTCGCAAGGTTCAATTCGGTTAGTTTTAGTTTAAGTTTATTTATTCGGATCGGAAGACGTGCATTTAGCGTTATTTGCGGCCACAGTACTGTTCAAATAACGCGGTAATAATCGACGTCGACTGCTGCGTCTCAAACCATATTTTATTTTTCGTTGGTCTCATGACGTGCAATTTTATAAAATAGATATTCTCTTGTAGTAGTTTAGTTTACATAAGTATATACATATATATACTTATAAACGGTACATTGTTAAGCCCGATATATCAACAGGTCGCTGTTGATCCCGCCCCAAGATAGATGAGTAAATGTTATCATTTTTAAGCACTACTCGCCTGGCGTTCATAGGCAGCGTTACTGAGCCCAACATTGTTGCTATATATAGACGAAGATGGGAATAGTACGTTGTTGACCCCTGCTTAAAATTTGCATATGGTTTCCTAAAACCATATTTAACAAAATGGTAATGGTAAAATAATACAAAGTTCCGACACGTTGGAGGCACGGCAGGTTAATCAATCAACGAATTTTTTTTTGAGGAAAAAAAAGCGTTTTACTTCCTTTACAACCACAATCAATTATGGCAAAGCACGAGCAATATCAGAGTGATATGACATAATGTTTTTTATCTGCTTAGTCGATTTATAACGAAACCTGGCACCGAATAATATCCTTTGGCGCTCCTTTATCAGATTTGCAAGATGGGTGCGTAAAGTTACCACTGAATTTTACTCGCATTTACAACAATCCTAAAATAAAATACTGTCATTCGTCCCGTGATTAACGATATTATTTAGGGAATTTACAACGGGAAATTTCAATCACAAAGAGCTGCCTTTCGAATAAAACTATATAGGATGGTAATGTGTCGGAATTCAAACAATACCAGAACAATTTTGATGAATGTGCGCTACGAATTCGGGTATACGCAAAAATTTACGTTTGCCATTATTCCGCGTTTGTGCTACGTGATGTTTACGTTCAACTAATAATACAAATAAAATTGGCTTAACAGGTAGGAAACCTGAATATTTGAACCGCTGGGAAGCATTTGGCTCTAAGACGGGCGCAACTATTTGTAAATAATGTTCAAATTAAATTGTGTCGTTTTGCGTTTGTATTCAAATGAGAAATTTTAAGGGTTTTTCCTAGAACTAAAAATATTTTTTTTAGCACAAATTCAATTTGGAAGCACTTTAGTTGTATTGTATATGATTCAATATTGGTAAATATTTCAAATACAAATATAAAATAATTTATTTACGAAATAAATTATAGTTATAATATATACTCAAATAGCTACTCTGACACTTAACCCTAATTTTAATAGCATAAAAATAATATATACATAATAATATATACATATACACACACATATAAACATATAGAGTTATAAACAGACATTGTTGAGCCCGTTCAATATATGAACGGTCATTGTGAAGCCCAAAATTACACTGTTGAACCCGGTTTCGGATCAACAACGACCTATTGATATATTGGGCCCAACAATGTACCGTTTATAAGTAGGTATATATACACATATACATATCCATATTTATAAAAGTGAACTTAATGTACAAATTGTTTATGTATATGTATACTTGTAATCAGCTGTATCAGTGAGAAAAGAGTAACAAAGCAGCAACGCCCTCTGGTAATAACCATCCATGTTTAACACATATTTCAGCTTTAATTACAACACTATCTTTTCACACGTCTTTTTGTAGTTTATGTCACTTCTCTTTGTAAACTAGTTTTCCTTTGCCTCCATTATTTTAAAGAGTAATTAATTGAGCATAACGAAGGTGGAATTCATAAGTAGTTCGTTACAGTGTCATAGAAAATGCTTAGTGTAGCGAAAACTCTGTCGCATTTTCAACGAAATTTCGTGTCATCATGTTGTGGCAGCAAACAAAGGAAATGTGAGCGGCAGACACAACTAAAGTAGCTGACGGGGCATAAATTGGAAACTTCGGAAAATATGTTTAGTTGCATCTCACATAGTCAGCATATTTGTTGGTGGATGTGTTATTAAAAAAAAAGTGATATACACACAACAGATACTCTACTTGTAGCTCCTGCTGACGGTCAATAGAACACAAGGGGATAATTTATATTGTAGACGCTGTAGACCCTTTCACGCGCTTTTTCTTTGCCACATATTTTCTCGTAAGTAAGCCGCAACTTAGATATTACCAGGAGATTCTCTCTCCCGCATGTTTCCCGGAAATAAGGATATGATTAAGGCCCAACTTCTTGTTTATACGGATTCCGTTTTTCTTGCAAATTCAGGATTCTGCAGCAGGATTTATACTTGTAAAGTACAAGGCCTCTTGTACCGTTCCAACTTCGAAATACATTTTTATTAAATAAATAAACCATACCGTTTTATTTTCAGTAAATATTAGTCAGAAATATACCTCCGTGGATACTAACCGTGTTTCAATCTCGAGTCCCAGTTAATATCTATAAATAGTAAGTTCATTAAAAAAATGATGATGATCTTTGCATACAAATATAGTTTTTAATATTTGAACTTATAATAAACTCAAAATTGGTCGCTTAAAGTGTCCACGTGCGTTATTCCTCGTTTGATTTTTATTGTTCCGTTTTATATCCGCCTTAAAAATCGATGCGCTCACTTTCATCCGGGGTAGTTTTAAATTCGCCGGAGCTCTTTAATATGCAGTAAAAAACAGAAATTAGGGAACTCTAAAACTAGCAGGGAGCATAAATCTCGTTTTTATGTCTCGTATAGATATAGTCGAGTACAGTTTAAATGAGCCTTAAAGTTTTATTTACGAATTTATTTCCTGGAAACAATGTATCCCAGAAAAATTAAATGGCCTGACTTTGTAACAGAAATTATCGTACAAGATCGATATGTTTGTAAGCTTTGTTCCTTTATTCTCACTGAAGCATCTACTATTTAAATTGAAAGCACAATAGACGATATCGACACAGATAGAGCTTCGTATTGTAATTAGGGTTGCTTTGGAAAATGAGGCTTTTGCCTTATATTACACACAATATTCATATTAAAATTGTATTTGCAAACTTTCAGTAAACAGTTAATATTAATTTATTTTATTTATGCCAGACTCGAGAGCTTTGTAATTTGAATAAAAGGCGACTTCAAAAGTGGGAAGAGATATTAAATTTTCTTATAATGTACCAACAATAGATGTTCTTATACTCTACAAACTATGCAACGATTTTCCATCAAAACAAATTATAAATGAATGCAATTTATAAAATAACCAAATACCTTAATTAGCAACTTGTTTGTGACAAATTGAAAGAATGCAAAGATAAATCATAGTCACATTACAGACACTTGTATTACTTAATAAATCGTGGCATTGGTATTCTGGTGCTGTTACATTTTCCTTCCGAACGTGAAGAGGGGTGGAATTGTGAGGAAATATGACTGCGCATCAAACCTGTAAGTGTACACGTTGTACGTATACAGGATGTTACTTAAGGAAAGAAAAATCATAATCAAACATCTATTTTAATATTTTTAAATAAAATCACAATAAAATGTTTGATAGTCACTGGGATTAATAGAGCAATGAGAAACGTAGCGTAGTGCAGCGACACCTTGTGACAACTGAAGTAACGTACGTAAAAGGTAAACAGACTAATAACATAGCTAATAACACGATATTAATTTATGACGAAGCTAGACAGAATTTGTTGTTGTAGTTACTGGAACAAAATGTTTGAAATCTGATTTTGTTACGTGCTCCAGCAGAAAGGAATATTTTTAGTCAAAGTCAAATAGCACAAGAAAAAGGCGCAACTTCTGCTAGTACATATTCCGAAGTGCATTTGAACCAATTGGAAAAGTCAGTCGCCTATTCAAGTAGCAGCGATTCCAGATGTTACGCGATTAAATAATAAATACAGAAAATTCAAGCTACTTAAGAAATAAATGCTTTTCTTATCTTTACGCCCTTGTCGTAACAAAAGAAGTATCAGTTGCAGCACATCTATTAAATTGTCCATATTTTCTTCGTCTCGTTTTCATTTAAGATAAATGTTCAATTTCCTTCGGAAATACATTTGTATGTTTACACAGATTATTTATCGAGTTAAAGTTTGTGTTTTCAAATGCGCTTTGTACGTATTTCAACTCAACTTGGAATAACAATTTGCGATATTTTCGTGCGGGCTCCTTTGATCACATATCCGAATTTCGACATAAGACGCGCTCTGTCTCAATGGTGATATAGCGACTATTTTTATTTTATTTATTACCTGCTTATTGGAGGTTACGAGTATTAAGTTAAATCATCCCTGACAAATAAACGGGGTGACAGAGCATGTTTAAACCACCTTTTAGTCCATTCAAATTTTAGTTGGACGCCTCCATTTATAATTTATAACTTATAGTAAATAAACTGAAAAAACTGGACACACGGTTTTCAAACAAATAAGTCGCTAATGGAGGGGCGGTAAAGCTTCGTATTTTATTATAAAATTGGGACGCAACTTTTGAGCTATCTTGATGTAAAAAAGGAAGTAATGTACTCTTCAGAGCAACGTAAAAATTTTAATCTGTGGTGATTTTAATTTAAATTTTGCTACCCCAAATGAACAAACTAATGATCTTAATCTTCTTAACTTATGACCTGGTCTCTCTATAAAAATGTGAGGATTACTTCAACCTCTACGTCTTTAATTGACAACAAATTTTCCTCTTTAAATATTATATTATGTCTAGTCTAATTTTTTTAAAGCCTTATTGCCTATTAATTGATATGAAGGGTGTTTAAGTTAATGAATAAAATTTCGAGGAACTTAAAATTAACTACGACTCGGTTAACCCCGACGTGACTTTCGGTACTATCGCAACTGTATTCGAATTGGATATCGCAAGCAATTAAGGAATGGCAGACTGAATTCAACAAAGAGGTAAAATTTGGTTAACTTGCCTGCGTTATTCCATGAATATTTGGCACATAATAAAATAAATTAAAGTCAAAAAATAAGCACGAAAATAAATTATGTTTTTATTCGCTGAATTCTAATGAGCTGATCTTAAACAACTTCGCTTCTTTTACATAATATAAAAAAAGTAATGGAATATTGCCTTGAGAGCAGACTGTACGTTTCTAATTTAAAAAACGCGAAATTATACTATTAATAACAATTTTACTTGCAAAGTGTCGTTATGCGATACGGGTGGAATATGGGGGTTGAAAGGATGATTTGGGTTAGAAATAAATGACCGTCTAATAAACGTTGGATTAAATCTGGATCTCCGTGAGTAGGGCTTGATGTGGCGATTTCGTCACACAAATATAACAGATGATAGACTTATCTTGTGTGTACAAGGGACTTACACTTTATTAAAGTTATTTGTCATATCCCAAGGTCATATATATTCCGATGGACAAACGTAAACTTTATTAGCGACGAAAATTGCCTAGAGATATTCTGTGTTTGTACACTCACTTTACGTTCCCCAAATTTCGAGAGGTTGCTTTGGTAACTTGGAATTGTGGTCATCATATGTAAACCCTTCTTGATTACAAATAGACAGTATTCCACGTGTCTGAAACAAAAAATACAAATATTAGTCTTAATATTGTCGAATAGTAAAGTATTATTATATTTCTAATAAGTATATATTATGTTTCAAACTAATTCGTTCTCTTTTTTCCAGGTGAGTACATCTACACATAGTAATAGTGATCGGGGGTGAGTACAGACTTAACTAAATCTACTCAGTGAAACTATTGAATTTACAAAACATGTAGATTCATGCAATTAAATACTCTCGTGAGAAAACTAAAGTTGTGTAAATCTACAGACGTTCAGTGAACCCTCCGCCCATATTTGCTCACAACGCAGCAAAGCCACAGTAGCACCAATAAATGTACAGGGGGATTTAAAACCAAAACGCCTCATTGTAAAGACGGATTATTCTCATCAATATTATGTGGTCGTAGGAAGTACTTTTTTGGCAACTGGATATGAAAAAACTCAAACCTGAAAATATTTTCTGCCCAAATACAGAGGATTTATTATTTATTCTCGTCATAAAATATTTTTATTAATTGGATACGTAAAATACCATTATTTGAATCAGCAAGGATCAGCATATAAAGCAGCAAACCTCGATTAAACCCTGGTGAAACTCATGTATACAAAGCCGTTTTCAATCAATGGTTATCGGTGTACATATTTAATAGCAGATGCAGAACGACACAGATACATATTTTTCAGGTACGGTCGACTACTGCCTCAAAACGGGGAACGTTGCGTGCGAAGCTCGATAAATTTCTATATCAATCCAATCGTCCAATCGCAAAATCAATGATTTTTTTCTTTCATTCTAAATATTGCCGGTTAGATTTAGTCAATATTTTTCGTGTGTTTAGCAGACCTGCTAATTGAATAATGTGAGTTGGTATCTCTCAACATAAATAACTGAAAACTAACTTTGTTCATTAAATTTCAAAACTACTTGCAGCCGAGTGAAAAACCTTATCTTTTTTGCAATATGTTCTGAAATGCGGAACTGTGAAAATGAATTTGCCAGATCTTGGAATCATTAACGAATGTTTGAAAAGCGTTAAACTGTACACATGTGGGCCACTTTAAAAAGTAGATTTAATATGCGATATTTACCACTACAACGATTATGTTGCAAAGATATAGCAAGAAATCCTTCACCAACATTTTATGTTGTTGGTTCGGCAATGGAATTCTGTTTTATAAAGCTCATAAAGCTCATATGGATTATGTACTGCAAATGTTGTAAACTTCATGTCTGGTATGCATATACAAAACAGTAGTAATATGTGTACAAAGGATATAATGTTTATTTATTAACCTATTTACCAAAAGTTTGTTTCACAAAATATTAATGGACATGCTGTGACATAAAGTACAGTTTCAAATTTTTGCCAAACTAATATCTAATCTTCTACCACACAAAATTTGAACAACTATTCGACGAAAATGGATTTTAGTTTATATTCCTTCTGGATTATGCATTCTTCATTCAGTAGCCTACAGTGATGAATCATAAATAAGTAGTGTCATTGGATCAATATAATATTTCACTAATGACGCCCCGACAAGATGGCCAGTAATATAACAAACGACGTTTAAGCACGTTAAATACATCCCCTGCTACCTTGTGTTCCAGTTTAATGGAACATTCCTAAGTTTTTAATGGGCAAAAGCAACACAAAAAACATACTTACATTAAAACCTATTAAAACCCTTCGAAAGGCGTAACCAAAAAACAAGTAACGGAATCATGAATTGTTAAAAGCTACTCCAGATTATTAAACCTAATGGAGCTTTTAAAGTTTTAATAATGGATAAATTGTCGTCTTGTTTAAATAAATTCAGCGGGAGTTTCCGACGAGATTTACGCACAAGGCAAGCTAGTGTCTCGGAAACAGTTACAAATACCACAAATGTATCAGGGAGAAAAATGATAATAATCAGTTATACAATGGCTCGCCTATATTTCATTCGCTCAAGCGTACTCGCCTAAACAAATTTATTTTAAAACGCTTTTGCTCTTGGTTCGTTTTTCAAATTACACAAAATGCCACTTTGTGGTCTCTAAACACACACACACACGGAAATAAAATAAATAGGGTTGACATTTGATAAGGTTTGAAATATAAAAAGACAAAAAAGGGTTTAATCTTTACTAAGCGATAAAGTAACCTTTTGACATGAAAAAGTAATAACGTCAACACGACTCTGTGTACATGTTCATTAACCTTCTGCTGTAAGCCATTTCCTTCTGTTTCATCAAGATTAATGCCACAGGAATCTCAAACTAGAAGTAACGATTTATTTAGCACGGTGTTTTACAACATAATAATATACAAATCAAGCTTTAGCTAGTGAGTTTTTCGATGATGCTTTTAACATTTTCAAAAGTAGGTTATGCTAAAGGTAAATACTTGTTTTTGTGGGGATTTTATTAGAAAATCGGGGGATGATGAAATAATTGAAAAAAGTATTTAAACACTAAAAATAAGGTTATTGATGCGAGGACGGATTTAAGTCAATGGTTTAAAGTTACTGTAAAAGACGAAATTTTTAACGGTTTATGTGAATTTTCCGATTCAAGCAGTGGTTGGGCATTAAATAAAATTCTTAACTTAGAAATTAATATTAATAAATACGAGGTGGGAACGGTGTCTCGTCCCACGTTCGACTGCCAGAAAAAATTTAAAAAAAAACGAGCTTGCATTAATGTTAAAAAATGTACGATGGAGCATGTTTTGTTTGGAGTATTGTCAGTGCCCTTTATCCAGCAGATAGAGATTCAGATCGCGTCTCTTCGTACCCTCATTACGCCGACGTCCTAAATATAAAAGAAATTGAATTTCCAATGACATTACCGTAAATTTCTAAATTTTTCTATTGTTTTCCATGATTTTTAAGAAATGTTAAATCTGTAGGGGGAACAAGCTTGTTTAATTGAAGAACTTCGCGTACCTGGAGCGACGTCCTTGCGGCAAATCCAACGCCTACTTTCTATCAGATTCAAAAATATAATCTCACAGAGCCTACATGAGGTTTTCAGTTTCTTCACATTTTCTATGCCATTTTTTAAACAATTGCCAACTTATGACATATCGCTGAAATCAGAATTTCGTAGCAAACAAGAAAATCTAAAAATGCACAGGGCGTCCCATTTAAAATAAGAAAGTTGCTATAACTTCTGGTTAAATCAGAAGTAGTGTTTTGTACACAATAATGCTTGAGTGATTCACGTTTCAGAAGTCTATCTTTCATAATGACCGAGTTATTTCGTAGGAAATACTTTCTGACATAAATTGTTTTAAATTCTACCCATTCAAGAATTCTGTTACATTGTTCCTACTTAAAGTAGAAGCCCGAAGAACAGTAATATTGTGGAGGATTTATCAAAACTCCGAGGCGATTTATTAATTTTAATTCTGATAAAAGCATCCAGTTGTCAACTTCTAACTCCGTAAACAATATAGAAGTTAAAATACGACGTTTTTCTATCTACCTTTACCCAGCTACCGTACACTTCCGTGTATTTAATATGTCAAAAACAATATTACGTACTGATGTCGACCGGATCGATTTTGGTTCGAGAAAATAAATTGTATTCTTTTGCACAATTTATTTTGCTGATGGTTATCTTTTTATCGTAATGATCCCGCCAAAGGGTACTTTTAACACGTCTTTTCTAATAAAAGAGGAAAAAAATGAGCTATTCCATTAAGAGCGCTCCACAAAAAGCTTTGAACCAAAGGAGACGAAGGTAACTTGTAGGAAACCGTTCCCAAACACAAAAACAAGTCGCTTTAAATTTAAACTTGAAAATATGTTTTGTAAACTTTGTTTATAAATTTGCACAGGTAGGTATATTGTTTTTTGCAAAAAGATAAAATTGTAAAAAGCCGCATTAAAATTTAAATTGCTTCCTGCATGTGAATACAAATTATCATATTCATATAGAAGTGCTCAACTTTTTATTGGATTTCGGAAATGTATTCCCGCTAAAAGTTGTTTCATATAAAATGTAATCTATACAGGGAGACATGAAATTTAAGAGTGTATTGCGTCACCTCAATTTTGTGGGAATGTAAACTGTAATTTAAAACGCTGCTTCTAATAATCGACTGACTATATTTCACTATAGGGACTGCTCGGTTCCTATCATTTTCCTAAATAAATGAAAATATTTTACATTAGGAATCACTTCCCAATCAAGCCGCGTATTTGCAGACGATGTATCATTCTTTTTCTGCGAACCCATTTGACAGTAGATACTAATTAGAAATTGAAATGCAGCGACAATGATAGCTACTAATAATTCTGAATCCGAAGGACGTCTTTTGTACTTTACCCCTAGTTTATTTGTTAAATGTCTTTTTTGAATGACCACCTGAATATGGACGTTATTGATTTTTGAAAACAATGTGCCGCTTGCTACAACAGCTTGCGATATCTAGCAATCTTCCATGCGAATGGTCATCGGCACGGGTAGTATCAGGGTAAACAGCAAATTCTTTGAAAATTAAACGGATCATGAAAGCATGAGAACTTTCGAAAAACTAAGACTTGCACCCAGTCGAAACGGAATCCACGTCACTGCCAACCTTTTTCTGCAGCTTGATTTATAGGATATTTATACGGTGGCAGTTATGTAACTCATAAATATTAAAAATAACAAAACTGTTAGCACTAGTTTGATATTCTGAATAATTTCCTGGTTTATTATATATATATATTTCTATCTACTAGAAGGTTTAAATCGTTCTAAATTTCAGATTTGTGGTTCACCATATTAATATAATGGCCACGGGAACTAGTTTTACATAACAGTAGTCAAAGAAAATATTCATGGATTGTATTTAAATTTGCACTGTAGATGAGCGTCCGGAAACAAAATAAAAAGGAAAAGATTAATTTAAAAAAATTGCTTAATCCAAAAAATATGTTTTTAAAACGTATCTATCTGTCAATTCGTCTGTCTGTCTGTCTGCTATGATGGACGCCTCGAGACACTTTTAGGTTTACCACTTAATTCATAAGTACTTGACGGGTAATATAATGGTAAATGGTTGTGTGTCCATATTATTTAATTTTTAACCGCTTTTGGCGCGCTGTTGCAATGTACCTTGTTTCGTTTACAAGTAATTATGGTATATTTTTTAATCTACATCAATCTCTAAGTATCGACGCAAATAATTGTGGAGTGGGTGAGGAGATCCCATCTCATTATATCGAAAAAATTACTTAACTTTCCGCTCTATTCTAATTATTATCGGTGATGTAATTGGTTATCGATCTCGACATGTTTACAATGTATGAGTAAAGTTTACTAACGATCAGAAAGCGGATTAACCTTAATACGGAAAATATTCAACGATAATTTCATCACTCTCCTCGTTCCTATGGTAATGTGTAGCATGAAGTTTTAGCTAAACAAAACGATTTCACGCAAACTGCTTGGTTTCAGATCCTGCCATAAGTTCGTGAGGTTTAGCTAAGGAAATTCAGCTAAATTATCCCGGTTAAGGTTTGACCTAATCATCTGGCCTTGATGGCGGAAATAGGACAAGGTAAAATAATTTTATTGGGAAAAATATATTTATCAGCACCAAGGGACCGAGTCAATAAATATGGAGGCCGGGAACGTAATTATAATCTATACCGTTATACAAATAGTAAGTAATTACGCAGACTGCGACCTTTAAGAAAAGTATTCAAAATTATTTGTCCAGTGCTCTTTAACATCAGAATTTCGTGTTTAAATAACATAATAACATGATCTATATCTCTGTGTATATACTGGTTGTGAGACCATGATTTTTTGCTGATTTTCCACATTTTCCGTTGTTTTTGCAACGTGCCTTTCCGATATTTCCATTTCCGTAGGGGGAAGACATTTATACTTCTGCGATTATTTGATTCCGCTGGAACGATTCCGTCAACATCTTGTAATAAATATTCTTCTCAATTTCTTGTACGCTCTGCATATCTAGAAAGCTTAATATAAAGGATAAACGTCTCCCCAAGGGAGGATTTCATCATAACATTTAAAAGTGAGTAGTATATTAAAGTTTACTTTGTACGCGGCATATTAAAGTTTATTTATCTTTTATCGATTAGTTAAGGAAGTTCTGGAGTTCACGAAATGCTACATAGCTGGCTGCGAGGTGCGAAATCCCAAGTGATTACCTTCATTTTTGTCATATAAAATGATTTTAAAGTTATAAATTCTTTAAAAGTTAAATTGTGGCAAAAATTGGCAGTTTCTATTTAATAAGTATATAAAAATATATAATAATAGGTAGAAGTTAATAAGTCAAACAAAAAAGAAATATACGACGACGACCTTATAAACACCTGTCAAATTATTTAGTCAC
This sequence comes from Rhagium mordax, assembly GCA_963680705.1. Lineage (NCBI taxonomy): Eukaryota > Metazoa > Arthropoda > Insecta > Coleoptera > Cerambycidae > Rhagium > Rhagium mordax. The sequence continues at coordinate 93,483,419 of OY796658.1, read as the reverse complement.
TTCCTGAACTAATAGAAAACCCAAAAAGGTTGCATCTACTTTTGGATGAACTTGAATTTCTTTCCAATAACGAAATTAATTATTAAATCAATAATTGCTGATGGAAGAAAATTTACAAAATGTAATAAAGTTAGTATAGATTTTGAAGTAAATGAAATACATCTCCAAATCGTTTTTATACAAAAATTTAGTGCAAATCGTCGAGCTCTACAAGACCGACATATAAATTCAATAGGAGCTGTCGAAGAGGGTGTCATTTATTGAATTTGAAACCAATTATGGAATTCCTAAGCATTTAAATGATAACCCAGTCGGACAAATATGCAGCGCCACTAGACTTGATTGAACTGGACGTTGTTAGAGAGAATTTAGAGAGTCGACACCCCAGATGATAAAGAAATACTTAGTAATTTTATTTATTGACTAAACCTCATATTAAAAGTACCGTGAGCTCAAATAGTAGAAACTAGCGAATACGATTAGTCGATCAAACAATTGATTGACAAATCAAATTAGCAAACTTTTCTTGGGAAGTGTACCGATGCAAATACCCGCGGATCACATGTGGATCCTGGTTAGACCGGCCTTTTAGTGATTATGGATGTAAATGCAAAGAGCCTCAATCTAATGGCTGAACCAACACGAAATTCTCGCCCATTCTGTGCTAATTTCAGGTGTAATTATTAATCTAAATCTTGTCTAGAGCTTGAGGCCGCAACTTAGTTTAAGTTCCACATTAATTATACCTCGGGGTTTATGGAACTTCAACTATCTATTATTGGCTTGAATATTCGTTAAATTGGATTTTGTTTGGGGGGAGGAGGGGGGGCGTTGAAGCTCCCATGACAAATGTTTGATAGTTTCACTCGTTCGTTCGATGCCCCAGCTCAAATTACCACTGTATCGTTTGACGGTTAAATATTACAATTTATGAAGTATACTTCTATGACCGGCGCCTTCGCCAATTATGTCACTATTATTAATTAAGTAGAATTCAAAAAGGGGGAGACTTTTACTTGTCTTATTTACTAATTATCCTTTTTTTGGCAGTAGATGGCGTTAGATATAGCCAATATAACTATCATTTTTTTACAAATTTTTAATATTGCAAACACATTAAAAATAACGAGCAGTTGGCAATTACAACCTTTTGCTCTCGAAATATTTTAAATTGGAATCATTGCTAGAAATAAAACGAGTTTATATTTATATTATGGCAGAAAATGTTTTGTGTCAGAAAATATAAAAACATTATCCAAGTAATTAGCATGGCAGTAATTTGAGCCGCAAACAATATATGGCCAGCTGTAGGATCTCACACCTATTCTCGACATATTATTTTAACAAAAAATCCTGAGCTTGTGTGCCTAACGCCTTCCTGATTATTGGTTTTCAAAATGATAATCCCCGTACAAACTGCGACCCCCCTCAAATATAGGAAAGTGGTTCAGAGTAACGCGAAGCATTAATAAAACTCGTACGAATGAAAAGGGTGCACTTTATTTCATTTGCGTTCGGCGTGACATATGTATCTGAACGTAATATTGATTAATATAATAGCGTACTAATGGAAAGCAGTCCCTGCCCGTTCTGGGTTACTTTTAAGAATCGCTTTTAAGTTAAATCTATTTGGACGAGAGGCGACAGTAAAATACCTGGAAACAAGTAGAAGGGTAAGCTATTTTACACCGCTCTTATCCCGAACGTGCCCCCACATTCAATAAATATTTATGAACTCCACCGAAATATTGTCTAATCGATTAATCCCTGCGGATTCTTTGTGGCTTATTTAACAAAGTTTGGAGTTAAAAGGTCGCTTACCATAATCTACCGGCTGTTGAAATATTTTCATCGTAGGGAAAGTTATCTTTTTGGGAGGATGGTTTGACAAGTTCATTATCGTGTAATTGGTTTTGAGGTTTTATGCTAATTTGACGCAAATTTACCAGTGGCAAGATGTCCCCCAAAATTAAATGCAAATTTTAAGCTAATAAAAAAATAACGCAGGAGAAATAGAGGCTTTTGTTTCAAACTTTGTCATCCCAAGGGTGCAATTAAAAGAAGGCCTTTAAATTTAGTTAAATCTCGACTAAACCGTAATGTATTTTCCAGCACAATATTATAGAATGAACGTGGAATCTACAAGAAGACATCGTGTAAATTAAGGTCTCCACTGTTTGGGAAGTTTCTAACGCAAAAAAGGAAACAATGGCAAATATGAATTTTTTAGTACACGGTAATAATAGTAATGATAAAATTAAAACTTTAGGCGTTAAATAGCGGTCTCTCTGATTTATTAGCGTCGGCCATAGCTTATTTTTTATTTATTTTTATAATTTTGCTAAAATCTAATTCTTTCTATAGAAGATACTCCAGAAGATTTCTTAATTAAATTATTAATTAAATGAATATTAGCGTGTAACTAAAACTACAAGGCAAATGAACTGCAAGGTGTAATGGGGTGTGCTTCCAATATGTCGAAAGTTAGCCCTATCCTCCTATACAAGATTTTCATTCGGTTACGTATTTCAAACCAACATGTGATTAGTGCTTACAACTACAAGAACAACTTAGTAACAAGATCTATTGTAATGTTCGATTGTTGCCTTTAAACCCCTGTTCCCGAATTAAACCCGTAATTAGACGCGTAAGACGTTGTCATAGTTTACTGATCGTGTTTAATTAATTTGGTTATCCTTATCTCCATAATTTTTATTAATCTCTGTTTAAGAAGCAAAAAATATATATATACATACAGAGTTTCTTTGGTAACTTTGGGAGATTAAGAATATATCGTTTCTCTCAAATTTTTTATTTTGGCGTTTTGCAAAATAAAAGTAGAAAAATAAGTGGGGAACGTGTGGTACTAAAAATTCTTATCACATCCATCCTTGCGGTAAATTGACGCATGCATCGCCAGCTCGAAACATACTCGATACAGGTAATATACCTCAAATAATATTAAAAACTTACAAGTATAAAGTTTTATGAAGTTAGTAGCAGTGGATCATAAAAATGGCACTCATAAAATACCCCAGAAACTTAATAAATTTAAAATCTTTTTAGTGGTAACTTTTATAGAGATGTATAAGTGGCTATAAACGTAAAATATTGCTAGTTTTTCTTCTACATTTCGGAATACTTGTAACGGCAGTAGTTTATACGCCGTTATTTTATTACATCCAGACGGATCAAGTTAAATAAATGACAAAAAAGGTTTGCTACATTTGTACAAAGCAGTAGCAACCGCAAGCTTTAGAGTAAATATTTAATTGACATTAGATTCAGACCCACAGTTTTAGCAAAGGTGCAGAGCCCCCCATACGGACAGTAATTCAACCGAACGTCTGTGGTCACTTGATTATATTGCTGACGTGTTTGCCCGGGAGGATTATCACAGATTATCTCTTGTCTTGGTTCTGTCTCATTTTTTATTGACTATCGATTGTTTTATTACTATGTCACATAGGCAACTGTAACCAATTTCGTAAAAAACGTAAATGCGATTAAAATTTCGGAAAAATATCAGAAAAGAGTTGATCTCCGCTTTTTATTGCCACGATCACGAATGTAAAGTATGAATGTTTTTCTGTGACAGTTATTACAAAATTCGATAGTTTCTCCAAATAATGCATTGTTCATACTGCGTATTAGTAAAAAAAAGGTAAAGATCACATTGTTCACATGTAGTTGTTTGGGAAGCCATTTGATGAGCTCGAATCCATAGCATACGCTTAAAGGACATAGCAGTCACATCCCGCTCGATACATGGTCATATTCAAAGGCCATTTACAGCAATTAGAGGTTCTCTACTCGCTATTCAGGACTGTACCATGTGGAAAACGACTGGGATGAGACGGATATTTGAACTAGTTACGACCAGCACCCTAGGATATTCGAATAATGTACGATTGCAAATCTTGCAGATCCATTTGATGTAGCAAATCCGGACTAATTTGTACTGTGCTCCGTAAATGCCACGAAACGCGATTCCTTAGATCATAATTAGGCAGAAGTTGCTTAATAATATACCTAATATTCATTTTCAACTGTTGTGTCAATCCAACTAAAGAGAATTTTCTCACAATAAAGCAGAACATATTCGATCATAAAATAAATTGTCAGAAGCAACAAACACCTAGTTTTATTTTAAAGAAAGTGTGCAATTTAATGTGATTTGGGGTCAAGACTAAGAAGTTTTGCATATTCGAGAAAAAATACAAAAAGGCCATCAAGTTATTTTCTTAGATATTTGTAGATAAGACATTTGCAAATCATTTTATTCTTTCAAAAGAGAGGCCAACTTTTTAGAAATAAAGTAAGATGATTAAAAAAAAAATTTTCGGTATTTTTAAAATCATGAATAAGTTAACGTGAAGACTAAAACCACCAAAATTTAAATTCTAGTAACAAGTGACCTTTAAGTCCTTTAACCTATAACGTCATCAAAATTTAAATTCTAGTAAAAATGCGAAAAATTTAAATTCTAGTAAAAATGCCAAAAATGTAAATTCTAGTAAAAATGCCAAAAATTTAAACTAGTAAAATTGCCAAAAATTTAAATTCTAGTAAAAATGCCAAAAATTTAAACTCTAGTAAAATTGCCAAAAATTTAAATTTTAGTAAAAATGCGAAAAATTTAAACTCTAGTAAAATTGCCAAAAATGTAAATTCTAGTAAAAATGCCAAAAATTTAAACTCTAGTAAAAATGCCAAAAATTTGAATTCTAGTAAAAATGCCAAAAAGACGATTGTCCTGAATGTACTCACTTACTGCTAGGATTGCTAGCATTTTTTTGTAAATGTTATCAAATATGTAGTCGCAAAGTCAGAAGTTGCCTAGAGCAATTATTTTTATTATATTTCAGTTATCGCCCTACAGTTTAGATTATCAATGAGATTATCTCGTTTTTCACGCACGATTTCATAATTTTTGCGTGATGTTTGAATCAGCGCAGCAATCAAATAAAAGCGAGAATCACGCACATGACAATACCACGTAATATTTCAAATTAAATATTTAAATGTACCCTGTATGTTCAGAAACTGTAAATGTAGTGAAATATTTCTACATAGCTTAGATCTACAGTGAAATGTCAATATTTAAACTCTAATTTCACGTCCCGTTCCGCTCCTAACGTTAATTAAGTGCGAATTAAGGGCTGGGAATTTACAATTTACATGCAGAATGTGTATGATTCCACTTGAGTGTGGCAGAAAAAGCATTTCAGGTAGGCATTTATTACCTAATTCTAGTCTGGGGAATAGAATAATAAATTCACCTGTTAGAAGATACTTTTACAAAAATAGTAAAAGTTTATTTCGTGGAATTATCAGTGTCAGTACCTAGATTAAACCAATAAATTTAGTGTTTCATTTCTCTCGAGAAATTGAATTCGAAGTAGCGACATTTTGGTGTCGGTTTTTTTTTTATGAATATTGTGTTTTAAATGATGGCAAATTTAATATTGGAAAAATGTTTCCTGCATTGAATATTTTTGATAAATTGCCGAATGTGTAATAAAAATGGTTTCGATGAATTAATTGATAAATGAAAAAAGCCAATTTGTATTGAAACAAAATTACCCTGCTTAACAATAGAATAAAAATCGCTACATAACCCTTTTAAAAGGTTAATTGTACAGTTAATTAATAGCCAACATGGCGTAAAATTAGATAAAAAACACGCTTATTTGTTCGTTAGATAAAACGTTGTTTCGTCGGCTGGAGCTTAAAAATATAGAATTTATAAAATCAGAAGCTTCTCAGCGATTCATAAAAAGTCAGTCAAATTACTTTTTTAAATCAAGTCGTACGTCATGCCACTAACGATGCCAATACATCAATCAATGGCTAATTGTCTTTTTCGCTTTCATATTTTGCTCCAAACCGCTGATTGGAAAATTACGTAACCACGCAACCACCTCAGCGGTTTGAACTGGAATAATAATGAATTGAAACATTTAAAATATTAATAAGTACTCATAGTTGTTTCACCCAGACCTTAATTGGTATCAAAAAGTCAGTACACAATAAGCTCGTAGAGTAAACTTTATTTTTGATATCCATATCGCGCAGGCCGAACCAGGTCTGAAAGTTTCTGAAGTCGCTTTATAACAAATATAAGTTGATAGCTTATAAAGTTTATAGAAGGATCTATCTAATGGTTCTTATTGCAATGCAAAGTTGAATAGAAGACTTGGCAGTATATCAAAATATCACATGGATTCCTACATACTATAGTTTCTAACAATAATATTTCTAAAAATTTAACGTCTCAAAGAAGAATCTGTACAGACCCGTATTAATTTAATGTAGTTCCATGATTGGGGGATTACAAGGTCCCAGCTTACCGATAAGAATAAAAACATTTGCTCATTTAACGCAACAAACAGTCCCTTATAAAATCATTTTTAATTAAATCAAACTCCGTTACCGTGCTCGCGAGTCGCTCCACCATCATCTCTCCAATCTCTTAACTTAAACTTTTTGCCGTAATCACATTACAAGATGTTTGTAGTACAAGAACAATTAAATTCATTGAACAACTCCAGTTAAATTAATTCCGTTAGGCATGGGAACCTGCTGAAAGTAAATTTTGACAAGCGAGGCCGCTATTACAAAGAAATATTTCGTTTTGTTTAAGGTTTCTTAATTATTGTTATATTTATCGGTTATACGTGCTTAAAAACTTTTGGAGCGAATAAGAGCAAATCGTGTGAATTTTTTAAATGCTCAGGGAACTTCGCTCAACAAAGCAATGCAGTTAGTTACAAATACTCTTGGAGTAAGTATTGTAGAACACACTATCTAACACTACAATGCAACGGCTCCCCCTGTTAGTTGAGGATTCGTGGCTTAGTGAATCCACCGAGACTATATCAATCCAACACCCTAACATGCTTTCAACTAAATTATAAAACTTTTACCATATACCTGAAACACTGATAGTAATGTCTGGAAGTGATTTCCCCAATGCAATGGTGCAAATTTGCAGACTTTAAAGTTAAACCCTATTTGGGGAAATCATGACGTACTGTCGGATCAGCCTTAAATGGAGAAGTAGGTGTGATATAATTGGTTAAAATAAGCTGTCTTGTTAATATCAATATGTATGTAAAAGCCATGTGGGAGGTAGAAAAATGCCTTCTTTGATCAATTATCTGCTTTGTTATCAATTATCTGACTTGTTATGACTGTAAAAGAGGATTTAGGAACTCCAAATAGGAAGAATTGTCCCATGGGAATATATTCGAAAAAGATTCGTTGGGAAGATTTGGTTCCATTTAAAACTTCGCATAAAAAATAAAATGGAGGTTTCATCCATTTTACCGATAAGGGATGGTTGAAAAAATATTCTTTAGAAGCAATCCTGTGGACAGAAAACCAAAACCAAAATTCTTTATTTTTTCTTTTTTTAAATTTGGGAAAATTCAGTTCCGATTAAAAGTTCGTATAAAAATATAAAATTAATGTTCCCAGACTTCACCCATTTTATCGATAAGGAATAGTAGAAGAAATATTTTTTAGAAGCAATCCTATTGGCAGGAAACCTCTAACAAAATTCTTTTTTTCTTTTTCTGATTTTAAGAAAAAATTATTGGCCTCCATTTTTCCAGTGGCATGACATCTTCTTTATTTTGAAGTTCTGAATTCAAATTTTGAGCCTGTCAAATTCATACTGAATCTGCCTGTATAATAATTTCACTTAAAATTGGTAATATTTTAATTTGTTTTTTTTTTGTCGATTGAAGGAAAGCAATTTCTATTTCTAAATTTGCCTATAGAATAACATTTCAAACGAATCACGCACACAAGCTCCATTTTCTCGGTAACAAAAGTATTTTATCCAAATAACCGGTTTTTTCCCATTCTTAATTTTTTTAATTAAAAAGTGAAATGTAAAGTTTTCCAATTACTGGTGTGTCATTCTTGCGCTCTCTACTGAAGTAAATATATTAAGGAGTAATATATAAAAGGAGTAATCAAATCCTGCAAGAATTACGTTAACGAATTTTCAGTAATTAACAAAATATAAATTAAGAAAAAAGCGTGCACCCACTCGGTTTTTTCCGATAAATAAGGGTATGAAAAGAAAATCCTTTTAACAAATTCGGGAATACGTGAGCGTTGTTAATATCGCAGCAGTTTGTTCACTTCTCGAATGGTCGGCGTAGTTTAAAAATAGTATCTTACAGATATTGTTTCATATGTATTTTCTAAATTAAATATATGAAGAAGGGTTAACGTATAAATTCTCATAAATATAATCGCAAACTCAACCTGTCAAACCTGCTATTTCAGGAGGGAATTAACCGTAGGTTTTTTTTTAAGTAAATTTGCATTTTTTTTATCCTCGTAATCGCCTTAAGGTATTATCCCAATTTTCCGTACTAAGTACCCTCCACATTAACAACGAAGTGGAAATTTCTGATATTGTTTTTGAGGCAAATATTTGCGATTGTGATGACTAGAATAAAAGGCATTCCAGCCTCTGTTGGATTCTTTTTTAAAATTAGCCCATGCGAATTTGTAAAGCCTTAATTTATATTTTATAATCCAATTACGTCTATATTCTTATACCTGTCTTTCTTGTGTTAACAAAATCTTCTATTATCAATACAGTTATTTATTAAACATTTAGTACCAAATTCGTTTCTTAAACAAGCTTTCTGGGAACGCTTTATCTAATTGGTTTATATTGACTTGATGAATCTACACGATTATTATGATTCCGTAAGTAACATTCATCGAAAAAAAAAAAATTCAAAAAAATTCACGACGAGAATACCGTCAGGCCCATATTTTAGCGTATGCTATCGACCTACTTGATCATCGTAGTTACCAGCGGATTACATGTCTGCATTTAAATATCACATTTCGTCTTATAAAAGAGGTTTATCAGGTCAAGATACAAGCCCTTCAGTATTTCCATTACGCATTGTTCTCTAAATTACCCTTCACCAGCAGATCCTACAACAAAAATATGAAACTTCAATAAAACTTTCTATAAGCGATGACACTGAACGGTACTTTTAGAAATTCTGTTAGATACCTAAGTAAAAGTTTGTATTGGATATGTCGTGTTCTTTCCAAAAGTTAAAAATTCAATTGAGTTACTTTAATGAACTTTGAGGAAACTTAATAATTCTTAATACAAGAATAAAGACGGTATCAAGCCATTCTGGCTTATTTTGTTACTCATTTCCAACAGATAATTGCAGTCCCTAGACAACGGGCACACACCCAATATCCGTGTATAGTAGAAGTAATATACTTATATATAAAATATCTTCGCCTGGTGGCGCAAGAATTAGTGCGTCTAATCCTATCCACGTTTTTGTTGTTTCATTATAATTTCAACTTTTATGCGCAGTATAGTTAAATAGAACTGCTACACAAAGAGCGAATATCATCTTTCCAAAAGGCGTTCTTCAGACTACTCCCTAATAGCATTGGCTGCACGAGCTGTGGCTTTATCGTGCTTTAGAAATTGGAAATTCATAATAAGATCATCCATCCCTGCCTGAAAGTTCCTCCTTAAATTTTTCAAGAACACTTATGTAACGTTCTCGGTTTACAGATTCAGTGTTTTCATTATCCTGCTCCTTGCAAAAATATCGTAAACTCTCGGGGCTTATGGCAAGTCGAGTCGTTATTGTACCAATTTGCATTCGCGACATGGGAGCGTTACCTTTTTAACATTTATCTGCGCAAACAAGAAGTTTTGCACTAAAATTCGTTTTTTGCATATTGTTATTTTTTTACTCTTTACTGGTATTTATTTTTATGTCAATCATTTTCACATTATTTAGGATAAAATTACAATGTCGCTGTTAGAATAGAATCTGCAGTGCGTTCGTTGATTGAGCGGGTCCTGAAATACGGCGAGATTATGAGCGTTTACATGTGAGTGAGTCCTGGAGATACGGTCCGTGGGGAACTGTGACATTCATTATTTCAGAGCTGCCGGAATTTTCTATAAACAGCGGGACGAATTCGAACCGAGAGACTGCTGAGTCATGCATCATTGTCATCATAATAAAAGTAGTTTTGACAGTTTTTAACAATTAAAATCATTCTTTTAAAAATATTCATTAAAGCTTTCAGCCACACCGGTCCGCGCCCGGGAAACTTACGAGTTCAAAATTTACGTCGATATTTCTTTTGTGGTCGATGGGTGGGGTTGGTTCGCTTTTTTGAAGTTGTATTATTTTCTTTGTATATTAAAAATATAAAAAGAACGATTTTTTTTTGTTCCAGCGTCGCCGTAAGTGCACTTTTACGCTTCACATGTATTTAGTTGGTAATGGCTAGTACGCAAGAAAACATGAAAAGTCTATTAAAGCAGGCCTAATAATATTAATTTATTTTTCGTAATGTATCTGTTAATTTTAGAGCGTCCAAGAAAGTAAATTAAGAAAAGAAATTTTATTTTAAACGATACCACCGCAAATTAAAAATGTGGTAATTAAAGTTGCTTTGTCTTTTTCACTTGCCTATATAATTAAAGTTGTACAATTTCTCTAGAAGAAAATAATTTAAAAACTAATTTAGAATTATTTTTTATCTTATTTTTTTCTCTCTCTCTATGGCTTCTAGTTCAAGGATGGAACTCATACACCACAAACTGTTATTTTTTTTGTTTTCAATAACTTCAGACATCACCTGTTGCTCATTAGCACTCCGTGTAGGTATGTGACAGAAACGTGCATTTAATAATACTATCCCATTTGTCGCGGCGCCTTCGCCAATATCGACCATTTCTCAAAACAAATATCCCAGCATTTTAAAATATCCGTAATGCAATAAATCACGCCTTTTAGTAAAATCGCATCTGAAATTCGGAAAGATTTCTTATCTTATTTACGAAGCATTCGTGCGCTACGTTCCGGGGGTGTTGAACAGCGATACATAAATACCTTTTTATTCTGACTGAGCGCAACTGAAATATTTTGTCATAAATTTATAAATTTGCATTTACTTGAATATTGATGACGCGATTTAGAAATATGGAACGGTGAGCCGAATCCGAACGCGTCCATACATAATGTATACCATAAGCAGGATTCGCTGCAGCATGCATGTGAAGTGATTGAACGGAATGTTTTCATGAAAAACCAGAAGGATTGAAATTTCAAAAGATAGCATCATACACGACGGAAAAACGTAAAACAGGCCCAAAGTCCAACAGCCAAGACTTGGAGGAAAACCGCGAAGCTGGGGATCGAACTCAGTCCCTTGATAGACAATGTGAGCAATCATACTCGTCACGGCATGGTTTAGCCCACTGCACTACTGACTCGGATTAATTTTTACAGCCTTAATACGCCTTTTCCTTTTCACTACAATTGTTTCTTCAACTTGCAAACTTAAATAAAAAAATGTTTGTCTGCGACTTTTTATGCATCTGCAGATTACTTACGTCTTTGATAGAAGCTTTCAGAGTAACCGTTTAGTCCTGCAAATATCTTAAACTTTAAATATCTCAGCTGTGTAATTTATTTTCCGCTTACCCTACTTCATAAATTTCCTCGACTTTCTGATTAATAGTTTCAACAGCTTAAAAGATTAACACTTCCATTGGGAATTTTGACGTATTGCTTATAATACCGTGGATATTTCTATGGATCGAAATTTGATGGAAATACGGCCCAATTTTTTTCAGGCAATACTAGAATCAGGATTCTATTAAAAAAATCACGCGAGTTGTCTTGCATTTGTGAAAATTTAAACTGTTTACGAAAAATACTTTTCCTACGAGCGTGCGGAAGCCACTTATCCGCACACATTTTAGTTTCGAACGTTGGACTTTTCCGCACTAGTGCGGAAAAGTGCAACTTTCGAAACTAAAATGCGTGCGGAAAAGTAAATATATTTTTATTTGCATTTTTGGGTAAGTTATAATTACATTTTGAAAATGTGATCACGCTCCTAGGAAAAATATTGTTCCTAACACATGCGGAAACTGTCTTTTCCGCACCTGAGTGCTTGACCGGCACGGCAGTCGCGTGCGGTAAAATACCACTTTCTGCACTTGTTAGGAAAATAACTATTTTTTACGAGCGTGCGGAAAAATATATATTCCGTTTCTTGAACATGGGTTACTCCTTACAACCTTTTAAATAGTAGCTACTCATTAGCCCCTCTATTATTTTAGACGTTTCGCCTGGTTCCCCGTGTTTAAATAATTAATAATGACCAGATGGATTTTAGATTTAAAAATATTTAATTTTGACACAATTAGCAATTAAGCGCGACTTAATGTTCATTTTGACCGCAAATAATGGTTTGCAAGGTTTCAGAATTTCACTTACTTTTTATTGCTCTGAATCAGTACATTTTAGTTTGTTACACCGTTTTAAATTAAAAGCATCGATGTGATTATATTGCCTCGTAAAAACTTTGCCAACGGCTTTGCGAATTTTTCAATTCAATTAACACATCGCTCGTGTTTTAGTCTAATTCATTAATAATTAAATTAAAACCTGCCTTTTCTCTCGTCCATAGCGAATTTTACTCAAATATGTATTAGTGCCAAAAACTGACGTATATGATTTAGCTCGTTGTCTATAAAAATTATTATTTCAACACTTTTTAAACGATAAAAAATTATTAATCGTAATGTTACAAAAGTAGGCAGACTGGAAATAAAATTAAATATTTAAGTAATGACTGAAAAATTATGAATAATATTAACCAGTTATTTATTGAATCGGATATAAAAACACCTTTTCGCTGGGTACGCCGAAAGTTAATGCGGGTAACAGTTAAAAAAGGGCAAAAATAATTAATTATTTATAATTTTACACTTTGGTAAAGTAAAGTGAAGTAGCAGTCACGTTAATCTGTGCTTTCAGGCGCTCATCGGTGCCTCGGGTTATTTAATGCATTTCAAACTTTGAAATTTTGAAAATAAATCCGTATTTACACGTCTAGCTCGCGAACAAAACTTTTTAATTCCCGGAGATTTATTTATGTTACATTACGTTTCAAACAAGCGTATGCAAGATTAAGTTTATGACTCCCGACCAGAATTATATGAGGCTGAAGCCAGAGCTCGCTGAAATAATCATAGTTTCACAAAGCACTATTTATTTGCCCCGGATAAGTAGCAGATATTAGTTGATGAGTAAATAGAAAGTTCAGCGCATAAATTGTTGTTTCTGACAATCAAACAGAACACAGTAGTTTTCTGCTTCTGCTAGTCAATATTTATTTCAATTATTTACTTTAATAAACGAAAAAATTAATACAACTCGAGTAAAATCCACAATGTATAGATTGTTATTATTGGCCAACACAATTGTAGATACTAGAAAGTGCGGAATACCATCGAAGGTAAATTTTTAACAATAAGGGAGAAAGTCTCAATTTTATTGTATAAGGAAGTAAAAATGGAATTAATAAACTAAAGAATTATGTTTCTATTGAACTAGGATGGAGGAAAACAGAAGTATGAAGATACTTTGCTTAAAATCTAATAAAAACATCATTAAGTATAAGAATATTAAATAATACATTCGTTTGAAGTTTATATTCATTATTTTAGCATAAAAATCGTGCTTGAGAAACTCCCGTTTATTTTCTTGTAAATTTGTAATATGGGCCGGATACGCCAAAGCTATAATAATTAATTATATTACCCTTTGCCTACCTAAATTCTGTATACATACAACATTATTGATCTACTGATTTGGGAATTATTAAAGCGAATAAATTTGGTGTTAAATGAACCAAACTATTTGTCACAGCATATATCAAGTAACGGTAGTTAATTTGATACCTGAAATTTTAGACGCATTATGCTTTTCTCCTAAATTAACCCCACCCACGAATGATGACACTACCGTATTGTCTCAGAATAATGAGGGTAGAAGTTATCTAATAATTTAAAATTGAAGACGCAAATAATGTCGAGCAGATATTCAACTGAATTAATATTTTTTATCGTATGCGATTGAAACAGAACTTATCGCCACTGATGTTCCGATTGAACGTCTTCGACAGCGTTTCAAGAGACGGTTGCATTTGAATAAACAAATAAAACTGAACAAACTAGAAGGCTTTAACAGAAACAAAGTACAGCAAATTACTTATTCCGAATATATATATATGTACGCTGCTATCAGCTCTTGGCTTCCTTTATTGACTATTCATTTCAGTTTGCCGATCGGTTTTTACAAATTGCTCTCAATCGATTTATACTTAAAAATAAACCAGAATTGTTTGCCTGTCGATACGTTGATACGAAAATAGAATTTAATTTACTGAAAGAGACTTCTCGTAATTAACGGTAAGTATACCATATTATGCGATTCTAGAAAGTAGAAAGTAACAATAAAGTAGTTAAATTTTTTTTATTAATCTCTGTTAAAATTAACCTTTCAGTCATACTGATTGTATTATAAATATATCAATATTTAATAATAACTATAAAGTCACACAATTTAGGAGCTACTGAAAAAAATATAGATGGGAACTTCCTGTCACCTTTTAATGTAAGAAAGTTTTTGCCAAATTCGCTTTCCTCTCTTTGGATCTGAAAACAAATTGCCCACAATTTCGGCAATAAATTAATAATAATTCACCAAAAACCTACGCATATATACCATACATAATTCAGATTATTCGTTAATGCGGGATAAGAAGTATCTTTTGCTCGATTTATCGAAACTTTTTGCCTCCGCAGGAATAACTACAATAAATCAACATCAGCGACATTAAATTATCCCAAAGAGAACGCCTGTGCCTGTGTGTATAAATCGCTCATAGCAAACGCGAATATTCGTTTTATTACTACAACAATACATTGTTTTTCCTATAATTAATCCCCAGTCAACTCGTTTACATAATTAACGATATATTATCGTACGTGCGTGCTTGCATATAAACTATTATAATTAATAATACTACTTATTAAAACACATATTCAAAGCCCATCGTAACAAAAGCAATTTTTTGTCGGCTGGTTATTATATTTCAATGCAAATGAAAAATTCTTTGTTCAAAACTAGCCGCTGAACATCTGTAAGTGATTGTGACGTTGGATTGTACTTCGCTTCATTTCAAAACCACGCTCACTGCATCTGGTTCAAAGAATTTAAAGGAAAAAATTAATTATAAGCTCCCTTGAAAAATGTTTTAGTAAAAAAATAGATGGATACTCGGGTAATGAGCGAAGTTGAAACAGACTTCATTATTCAGAAAACAGTTGCATTCCTCGTTTAAAAATTTAATTATCTGCGCTCATCAAACATTTTGTTTCAGTTTATTATATATAAATGCAAGGAAACTACAATATAACAAGCTATAAATGCGTTCCTGCTGTTATATTTTTCAGGTCACGATTTATAATATAAATTGAAATTCCTTGCCTTTCTTTATATTATATTCGTTTACTTTTTTACTTTGTGAAGTGGAAACTAACCATAATTCAAAATCTTACGAAAATCAGCTTGTCAGTTTCAAAAAAAAAATTAAAAAAATAAAAGTAAATAAAAATAAAACGTCGTAAAAATATTCATGCGTTTCTTGTTACAATTACTTACGAGGCCTCAATTAAAAAAGTAGTCTTAGAGCTCTGCTACATAAACAATTTGTAAAAGCTGTATAAGAAGTTAGAAATAAGAAAAAACTTTTAATTTCACTAATTGCGCAAATTAAGCGCGTAAGACGTTAATTAGCAATTCTGCTAGGGCGTTTTTTAAGATTCTATTAAACCCTACGACCGTTCCGCTGAGATTATTGTAATAATTTGGTTCTTAATACCAAGAAAATGCCAAAACTGCGACAGTTTAATCGTTGTACTCAAACGTCTCTGTGCAAGTTCGACAAAAAACAAGCTCCGGGAATTTAGCGAGATGAAATTTTTACTAAGCAATTTTCTAATATTGAAAACGTTGAAATTTAATATTTGCATTATATTTGTTTCACAATACCTTTATAAGGGATTAAATAATTTACCCCATCTAGGTTTTGTTTTTAATTTAAATTTTATATTCCGAAATATTCTGGGTGCACTTCTTAGTATGAAACTTTTTAATTACATTTTATCCTCACTCACTCGAGATATTTTTATTAAATTTGTGGAAAATATGTGCCTATAGTAAATGAATTATTAAACTTTCGGTCAGTATAAAAGAATACACTACGAATTAGCCGGAAAATGTAGAAATTTTTCGGTTAATAATCGCAAAATTATTTTCATTACCGTTTACTACTTTAGAGAGGAACATCGAAACAAATTTTAAGCAAAAATAGCAGCTTCTAACTGTAGAATCTAAAATAATGTGAGGTGTTCAACAATCGTCCCAGAAATGGCGCCAATGGTACGGAAACGAAGGAGAAAACGAGAGAATTGTGGAATAATCTAGAGTGGCATCTGGATTATGCAAGATATATGTCTGCCGGTATATAGGGGCCAAGATGGTCCCTGCGGGCAGTGGAATATTGGAAAGTGAACTGAACAACAGAAAACAGTAACTAGAGTGAATAATAGTAGGATTTTGATAAAAGTAGTTTGGGCATCAAATAAGAGCTAAAAAGATTTTGGTTAAACTTTAATAACCTTTAAAATAGTTTATTAATCGATGTGGATACACGTCAAGAAGCAGCATTTTTACACCGTTTTATCAAGGTTACACCTATCTCCAAATTGAATAATTTTTCACTTGACAAAGCTAAAGCCGGATAGAAAATCCCGGTGAAGCTGCAAATTTAAATGTTCATTATATAAATAGTTGGCTATAATAACTCGCGTCGCGTTTTTATTTTTATGGCGGAAGCAAAGTTTGGTGTAGGTGCAAATTTTTACCGAATATCATCACCAGCGCCTGCAATAAGCGAGGTAATTTATTGGTTGGAAAAAGGCCATGTGAGAAAATGAATATAGCCGTCCCTTGGTCCGGGCTGATAGGTTAATTGTTAGGGTAGGGTTCAACAAAAGGTTGTAACTAACATATTTCCTGAACCCACACAACCCAGCAACATAATCTCCAGATGTACAGTGTGGTCCGGCTGTCCTTTACACGCGATTTGTTGTTTTATTTCCTAAGATACAAGCAATACAAAACTCATACTCGAATTTAGTTATTTAGTTATTAAATTGTCACACTTTCTTTAGTAATTTTGAAACAAATTAAGACCCCAATTTAATTTTATCGAGGCTTCCTCTTCATCAGACCATTTTTAGTTTCCAAACACTCCAAGAGTATATAAAAAGTAAAACTCCATTTCACCCCTTGTAAGTTAGGCCCAGTCAAAATTTGATAAGGAACGTTTCATATATCACGCTTAGACAAAGAAGCACTTTACTGTATCTACTGGCATTTATTGGAATACTTGCCAGCGTCCGGAGACCTATGAAGTGAAGTGTGAATAATAAATCTACGATGTTCTACAATGCAAAGAGGAGATACAGCGCTCAGTCGGTGCGGCAGCAGATATGTCACGCATCTATCGGTGTATCCGCTATCTGCCACACAGTTTGCACTTCTGACGATGCCACAAATATTATCCTCGGAGGAAAATTCATTTGTTCATTAAGGATTTATTGTGTAATACCGCTACCGCATTTTTGATATAAGTTTGTTTTAAATAGATACATCAATAGTTTCATTTATATAATTGAACGTAAACCACTGGCGAATAAGTGCAGAAGTGCACTTAATGTCTTTTATTTCCTTACTTGAGAATTCAAATTAGAAAGTTGACACACCGTAAACCGTTCAACTGAAAGATGGGTCGTATGCAAGCAATCGCTAGAGAAAGGAAAAAACTGAGTCAAATAATTGCTTTCCCAATCCCATGTTCATTCCTGCACTTTTCCTACTTCTCGAATTAATCGGAAGCGCCATTAATATGCAACATTTAGCTGTTACCTCGAAGTTGCACCTAAACGTGTAAAAGCACCTGATTCGGGTTTTGGTGAAAACTTGCTGCACTGGGAATCGGTGGAATAATGAAACTAAAGAGTAAAGTGGGAACGGGGCTTAAGCGGCGAAGAAATCGTGCTTCAAGGAAGAAAAAAGGCGACCAAATGAATTTAAAGTTTAAAAACACCTAGACGAAGAGTTATTCCCACTCCAAAAAGAGGAAGGACTCTCCCTTTCCTGATACTTCTCTTAGAGGCACTAGGAGCCGTAGGAGGAGGTGCTGCAGGCATTACGGCGAAGAAATCGTGCTTCAAGGAAACGAAAGGCGGGCAAATGAATTTAAAATTTAAAAACACCTAGATGAAGAGTTATTTCCACTCCAAAAAGAGAAGGGATTCTCCCTTTCCTGCTACCTCTCTTGGGAGCATTAGGGGCTGTAGAAGGAGGTGCGGCAGGCATTACAAAAGCAGTTAACGACCACCAGAGATGTTCAACCGGATATCTTCTAGGCCATCGTATCTAATTGAAAGTCATAAATAATGGACTATTATTGCTCAGGTCCGATTTTGCTCTTTTAAAAACTTTACCAAGACCTTGATAGTTTTACCTTAAATTTTAATTTTCTTTAAATTTAATGAGTTTCTTTAACAGAAATATTGTGTTCTGTTCCTGCATTATAGCTACCAAAATCGAACTACGCTTCCAGAAAAAGAATAGCTACAATTCCCAATTTTTACGTATTACCATCATGTATTTTTCATTTAATATTAATTTTTTAGGCTGCTTTAAAAGTAAATAATCCAGAAGAGTCAGTTAAGTCTACAGATTCATTAAGCCAAATACCCTCTTCATCTGCCCCAATACAACATGTCAAAAACAAGCATAAGAAATCCCAGTATCCACGTATGAACAATATGAAACATTCATATCGTCAGATATATATGGCGAGGATTAATCTGAACGTGACTTACTTGTGGATGCTTGTTCGCCTCGTGTCGAGTATTTTCTTTACATATCGATTGACATAAAAACACGATCCGTTGGATTGGATTGGATGAAATCCACCCGAGTACGAAATAATTCATTACTAACAAGTAAATGCGTAAAATTTGATTTAATTTCATAGGATTATTTTCTAATAATGCTAGAAACAGCTCTACTTTTTAAAGTTAATACAGTTGACATTAAATAAATAGTTCAACCAAAGCTGCCCATATCAGGGAAGATCGCGGTATTAATGTGAGATACATAAAGCAAACAGTCTTTCATCTTAGTAGGTCTGGATATCAATAATATAACATCCCCAAGACATTCCTTAGTTGATAAACTGGTAAGTAAACATTTCGCGAAAATTAGGTACAAGTTGAAGCCGACATGTTTGCCGGCAGTATTGCTATTTCTGGTAATAAAAAGTGAGTCACACAAAATTAAATATGCATGTAATTTTATGAGGTACTAGATATTGAAGCTCCTCTGCTCTGGGTTGCAATAATGTAAAAAAATGGATTATTTTAGTAAATACCCAAATTAAAATATCATAATATCAAAAAATTAACTTCCAGTTAATGCCATGGGAAACATGAAATATATCACAGGAAAAAATCATATAAATACACCGAAACCGCCTTCGAAAAGACTAATTAAGACTTGAGAGACGCTACGCTGTAGGAACTCACACTGACACAGACCCGTGTCTGCTCCTTGTAAATTTGATAGACCAAATTTTTCACACCTTTTATCTCAATATTTATAACGCAGATTCCTAAACTTCCAATATAGAATATAGTCCCTCGTACTGTTCACCAAAATAAATCTAATTAGGATGATTGCGGTTTTTTTTCTTCGGCAACACACCCTTATATATTGGTTTACTATAAAATTAGGCTGAGATGAATCGCGAACTATAATCTACCAAATTACACGCCGATAAATACTTAGACGTACATTTATTAAGGGTTGCTGTTTTGGATGTAGGCAAGCTTAAACAAATGTATGGTCGAATTTCTTCACGTTCTCATTATTTTCCAGACCCCATATCATAGAATATGAATACAGTCGTTTAATTATTAAAATTATTCTCAAAAATAGTATAAAACTTACAAAGCTGATGTTAGAGCATCAGTGATATATGACCTGCAGTGCACAGTGTCATGTTCTCTTTATTTTTAAGTTTATTTGGAAGAGCAGCATGCATGTGAATAGTTACTTTTGATGTAGCAGCTATACGAGAGCATAATGGCGTGCCAGTAATGTAAAATGTATTTTTATGTAAATGTTCTACTGGGTAGTCAAACGAACCAATATGGAATTATGGATCATCCACTACTATATTTTTAAGTAAGTCCCTTATTTGCCGCACTGTTCATCCTATTTAATAATTTACTTTTTTTCTCTCAAATTTCAAACTGAATTTTTCTTGGAAACTAAAATTATGTTTGTAAAACGCACTCGTATTGTTTTTCGGGGCAAAATGAGTAATATCGCCGTATGCTTCCGAGGGGTTTAACCGTCGCGTTGTCCTATTTCGACTGGGACTGCTCCCAACGAACGAAAGTCAACTTGATTTGCAGCGGTTGTGCCAATTTAGATGTGTATATATATACAGAATTATAAACAGTCATTATTGAGTCCATTCAATATACAAACGGTCATTGTGAAGCCCAAAATTACGCTGTTGAGCTCGGATTCGGGATCAACAACGTATCGAGGTGTATACCATTTCGTTAAATATGGTCTTTGGTCTTAGGACACCGTACGCAAATTTTAAGGAGGGCTCAACAACGTACTATTCCCAATTTCGTGTATATCTTGGTAAAATTTCCAAATTTTACTAAACATAAAACAATCCTGCAAATTTCATCTAGACAACAAACCTATCATGTCCGCCGATTTTATTAATGGCCTGTTTACGTGAGAAGACACTGTGTACTTTATCCATCTCTTGTTCGGCCCAATTTGCGGCCGACAAATTATGACGGCAACCAAAACAACATCATCCACGTGGCTTGGCTAATGATCATTTTTATGAGTGTTCGATCGGCGCCATGACTTCGTGATTTTGTTTTATTTATAAATGAGTCGGTCCGATAAAATCCAAATGTGGCGAAGAAAAATGTTTGTTAACATGTTGAACCGCTAGTTGGGATCTAATCTTGGAAGTCATTAATCTTTGTTGAGTGTGTTAAACTAAGTTTTATCCGTTTTAAGCAAACTTGCTTCATCATCAATCATAATTTTTCCTTATAATATTGTTGCAAAAAATGTATTTGTTTTTGCAAAACCCTCGAGGACACATTTTGTTTAATTACAAATTAATTTAGGCGTACAAAGATTTTAATTTTGAGCCGCGGTCCTTTTTTCCATTCAGTACATACAAAAGACCTTAAACATCAAACGCTTTACTTTGCCACTATTGCTATTCTATTTATTTTTGCAAGAATAAGGAATTTAATTAAAAATAATCACACTTGTTTTGCCTAAGGACCGTATTTATTAGTAATAGCAGATCTGAATTGTAATTAACCTAACTAGCAATTAAAATATGGGAAAGCTAATCGGAAAGCTGAGCGAGCGTATTGCGGAATTATTTGTATTACAGAAACAATGCGCTGCCTGCCGAGTATGCGACAAAGTTAATTACAGAGTAAAAGATTTATTTTTTGAGCATGTCTGCGCTCTGAATTATATTTTTAATTATTTGGCAGTAAACAATGCTGCATTATGCAGGCGATGTTTTAAGGGAAGCGTGTTTGCTTCGCCATAATTTTTAAATGAAAATTTTGATACCGGAAATCCTAAAAAATCAATTCTAAAAATGTTCTAAATTCAAATCCAGACGTTTTTTATTATTTTTAATTCTTTCGACCATCTTATGACTATCTGAGCGCAGACAAGATGGTCGCACATCAGGAATTTAAAATATCAACAGCGTTTATGACTTCATTTATTTTAAAGCACTTTTTCACGTTGCAACTTGAGAGGAATGAACTGAAAGGTACGGGTGGGATAAAAATGGCCTTCGACTTTTCTCATTTACTCTCTCGCTTATTTAATTAATTTTTTATCTTGTTTTCAGTGACCAAATTCATCCGCATTGGAATCGCTGATAAGAATGACAATCCTCCTTATTTCGATAAGGCCCTATACGAAGCGGAAGTTGACGAAAATGAGGATATACAGCACACCGTCCTTACTGTCACCGCCAAGGATCACGATGAATGTAAGTAACTTTTATTTATTATATCCCGGCAAGTTATAAATAATATACCAGTAGTGCATCAAGTCCTTATATCTTAAAGTACTTTGCAGAGGTTCTTTGATAAGCTCTCGGATGGAACGTAAATATATGTGGGAAAATCCGGTTCTGACGCCTAAAAATATATAAAGGGTGCACGTGTGCCCTGAATAGGATTCACACTTAAAAATAAATGCGATTAAATACAGCGTAATGATACTAATGAATACTCTAATCCTTTAAGGATTATGCCGGATCTGTGCCATTGAAACTCCAGTGTAATATTTTATATTTCAGAGACTTAGAAGTTATTAAGAACTCGCATTCAATTTGAAATTTTTCTGTAGATACGTGCATCGACTCCTGTGTAAATATTTGAATTAACTAAATGTGAAACTAATAGGCCTATAAATCAGCTTTATTTATTTTGTTGAAAATCAAATGTTCATAAAAGTTCCACGAGTGACATGAAATTAAAATGAATATCATTCATTCGCATTGACGTTATTTAATTAATTTGCATATGAGTGAATATAAAACAAAGTTTTTAACACAGTTGTTGGTAATGTTTCAGTTTTTAGGTCAACAATGCACCGGGAGGAATAATTTATGTGTAAATTAACGTCATTTATGCTAAAACAAAACTTTTGTTTAATATAGCGAAATCGATTTGAATATTGCTGTCCGAATTTAGTTTATTAAATATTTATTCGGGACGATACATACACTAAAATTAATAATTACCGATGATGCGCTCAACTTGTCAAATCATAAATAATGTGGGTGGAGTAGGGGCTGGCTAGGTGTTCTCTTTTGATTTAAATTAAAGTCAGGTCTATGAAGTAACTCCATTTACAATGGATTTCTGAGGGATGCTTAGAAGGCGGTAAATAATTTAACAATTTTTTTTTGCTCACGGCGCCTAATTTTTGAACAGCCAAATTGTGTAGTAGATCGATTTAAGGAATAACTCATTTATATCGCATTTTATTTATAAAGCCAACTGCTTCACTGAAACTCGTTTATCAGCTAGCACTTGTCACCTTTTCAGTCGAAAAGTTTTCATTATTAAAACGGATGTAATTGTTAGCAAAGTGAACAACTTAATGAAATTACGAATTTTGCCAGAAACTTTCGTTTCAGAGACAAATAATATAATTTCAAAGAAATAATTTTTATAACAATTAATGAGGACATTTTTTGGTTAGCTTAAATTAATTGATTTTAAGACTACTAGCGCAAAGCAATTACAATCATGACTTAATTCTGTATGGAACAAAATATTCCTATTGAAAGTTATCGCTACATATTTTAATTAGATAATAAAAAACGTATCCGCTATATGAAGCGCAAGATAGTTCCTTTTAGATTTTAATTACGTCTAATTGCTCCATACGGCGCACCATCATTGTTTTTCGCAGCCAGAGGAAGCTACCGAGAAAACTTCATCTAATAAAGTCGTGAACCAAATAATCAGGAAGTTTCTTACAAGTGCAGTTGCATCAAACTTTCCCGCATAATTTGAAAACAGTTTTAACCTGATTCGCAACAAAATATTCTTATTCAGCCAGTTCAGTTTTAACGAAGTTTTGCGCGCCCTTTAACTTTCGAGTGGAATAATACATTTTGAAATTAGGAGATAACAGAAATTAATAAATGGTATATATTCTAAATGCAGATTCAAAAATCCAATATCAACATATCCTTAAGCAAATGCGGTAGCAGCTGCTGTAACATTTCATGAGCGAAGCATCACTCACTTCGCCAAACCAAACTTCAACTTGGAATTGAGGATTTCCATATACACAGTGCACGAAAATTGAACTATAGATAGAAGTAATGGAAGTGGGAATGCAACTATGCCGCCGCCTTCGATGGAGATTAATTTCTACGATTTTCAGAGCTACTACCTTTGGTTATTAAATTACCATTTATTTTTACACTTTAATTCTATCTGTGGCAAGTCTTAAGGTTTATTACCTACAAAGCCACCCTTGAAACCACCATTTTGACTATTAACGCGAAATACTCTTGCATATAAATTCATATAGCGGTATTGGTCCTTGCAGATCGGAACCGATATAAAAATCATTTACCTTTTCACCCACAAATTGATACTTTGTATTTTTTATAGGTGCAACAACCCTTGTCATAAAATATAGGCGATAAAGGCTCCATAAATATATTATCCGGCTCAGCGCCCAGAGATTTTCAACACCCGACGTAATACGTTTTAAAGATTCCCGGGTAAATCATCCGCTTCAATATTCCACACTCGCAGCCTATAATTACTTATTTCTAAGAGGTCCACTAGCTATCAAAGCAGTTCGAGTGGCTAACCACATCCACTTGTGAAATATTATCCACACGGCCGTGCCAAAACAGACCGCCAGAAGCCCTAAATTGACCATTCCCCAAGCCCACCGGTTCGGTTGCGGAGCCCCGAAGGCTCGGTGTGCTTTTACGATCTTGCATTAAAAACTCAGGTCGACACGGTAGCTCCGGAATCCGGAATCAATTGCAGCCAACTATAAGGACACAAATAAAGCAGTGCCAGAGTTATGGGCCGAGGCCCTAGCGGCATACGGCCATAAAACTGGTGCATTATTAGAGGTATCGATGCGACCCTGCTTCCCAGCACGATAAATCTGGCGTGCCATGGCCGTGTGTCTGCACACTTGTCATGATACAGGACTACATTGCGGTCCTCATTTACGGAATCGGTGTACTAGAGATCTTAATCAATTCACTTAGCATACTATTATCTAATCACAAAGCCGAATGCTGATAGGGGGAAGGGCTGGATCACAAGAATGAATACATTAATAATATTCGAAGTGGTATAGTTTCGCTAAGTACCTTGTAATGCCTGGTCAAGTCGGTAATAGATATTCTTGCGTTTCAGGATTGTAAGCACACTTTATCTTTTTTTAATTCTCTTTTGTATTTTCCAACAAATATTGCAAGGCTGTGGAAATCAGGAGTAGCGATGTAATTCTTAGCTTCATATTCGGTCTTCTCCTGTAGATACTGTGTGTTCTTACGTTTTCCATTGTTTTGCCGAAAACAGCATTTATCATCAAAGTATATAGATTAGCGATGTAATTTTTAGCTCCATGTTGGTCTTGCCATTTAGATGCTAGCTTTTCATTTCGATGTTTTCTTATGTTTTCCATTGTTTTGCCAAAGACAGCATTTATTATCAATTTATATAAATTAGCGATGTAATTTTTTGCTCCATATCGGTCTTCCCATTTAGATACTAGCTTTACATTTCGGTGTTTTCTTATGTTTTCCATTGTTTTGCCGAAAGTAGCATTTATAATCAATTTATTTAGATTCTTCAGAATCCTCATTAATGTTATAGATTATGACCGTAGGTACTGGTTACAAATTACGAGTATTTTTGTCTTATCGAATAGCCTACAGCAAATACATTTACATTTATATGTGTAGCAAGGACTCTAACAAAATCCAATAAAAGTTTCGCAGTGATTTGTGAAGTTAAATTAAACCTATTTTACTCAGCTTACTCTTTTCTCTTCTAATAATGAAGACAGATTGAGAACATTATATTTTTGATAGGCTGATTCTACACACATACTAGTATATCAAGAACGGTAAAGTGTTGAAGAAAATGAAAGGTATTTCAATTTAGTTAGAATTTATGTCAGGTTGAAATTGAGTTGAATAGTGATGCACAAGATTTGCAGAACATTTACGTGATGCAATTTGTAAATATTTAAAACATCATAAATACATAAACTGAAGTTTACCCAATGACTAGATTCCACACGCGATTATTTTAAATGTCGAATGGGTTGAACAAAATGAATACTAAATATAGTTAGAGAAATGAGCATAAAATACAGTGTGAATCAGATAAATCTTCTCTCCAAAACCTAAATCCTGTAACATTATATTATCCTTTATAAAATAAGCATGTACTATATTTACTATCCGCTTGCTGTTCTTGACTACGTACTTTATCCACAAAGCTTTGAAATAAAGGCAAAATTGTTGAGGTGTTAAATGCGAACCTTCAAAGAAGAAACACAACACCCTGGTATTGCTAGGAAAATTTTACAGCAGACATTTTTCAGGTAACACATTTGTACTCAATAATCCAAATTATTTTTTCAAGATTTCCTAAAATCTCTGAGCAAATTCCATCAATACCATTGATTAATTGTATTAAATCCCCCTTTAGTCACATATCAAGTTGACTTTACGTTCAATAAATAAACAACTGGGCCGCCTTCCTTATCCTGCGTGATAGCAAGCCATTTGCGTTCTCTTCCATAATTTAGTTACCATTCCCCGTGACCATTTATGTGTGAGAGACAAAGAGGCGCTCCTGACATATATTAAATTGTTAGTTACTTGATAAGCGTGCGAGACATTTAGCCCGTAATTCTCTTAACTTAGCGTACCAGCGTAATTACTTCCTAGATTTACTTAGATATATGAGAGTATTAGGCGCAAACCCTTATTCGCATGGTCTTATCCAAAGATTTGTTTTCTGCCGCGTACTCCAGGAAATTGTCATAATAGACGTCATAATTTATTGTTCACAAGTCGCAAACATTTTCGGGGTTCTTGTCCCGGCTCATTCGATTTTTGATCGAATTTAACAAAAATGATTTATATCACAAGCACACGACATACCATTTCGTAAGGAATGTGTGCTGTCACATCAAATATTTGTAAATTTAAATATGAGAATTTTTTATAGCCCTTAATGCATTCCTGAATACACCCTTGGATTTCTCTAACAACTTGAGGGATTTATACAAAAAAACGAAGGGACATATACAATAATTTAGGAACCTGACCCTTACCTTCCAGATATCAATCAGCAAGTGAATCCCACGTAGATGTAATAAATCAGTTGTATACCGAATATTATTCATTATTTATCACTGTCTATCAAGTTTCTTTTAGCCTGTCCGACAGTACAAAAAAAGTGATATATTCATCCCTTGACGTCTCGCATACGACTGTAAAACTAAAAGCTTTTTTTAAATACGACGGTCAAAGGTACGAAATAATCTGGCGGTGCAATAAGATTTACTAAAAACTTTGATTAAGGCTGATACGTACAACAGAAAAAGTGCTTTATCATTCCGAAGAAATTCAGTGTCAATTTGTCAACATGAAAATAAATCAACGGCCACATAACTTGATCAATTTCACCGGGTGTGACCGTAACACCCGATATTAAAACCATGGGAAAAGGAAAAACGATTACTGTTAGCAGAAACAAATAGTAACGTAAAGTATAGAATATTATGTAATAAAAATGTCAGAATGATATTTTCACTAATTTAGATAAATTTGCATTTAAAAGTTCCGCACAGACATTGAAACATTCTATTTCATAATTAAGGCTGTCAGTATCTTCGTAAAATAGTTTACAATCTATTTTACATGAAATTATAATAAAAATCATACACACAAGTTTTTGATACATACAAAATGCATAAACCGATGTACAAGGGCTTGTTGAAAATTATTTCAGACTTATTTAATTCAATAGCTGCTAAGTGCTCAACAAAAATTGCAAGGCTGTGGAAATCAGGAGTAGCGATGTAATTCTTAGCTTCGTATCCGGTCTTCCCATGTAGATACTAGCTTTGGATTTAGATGTTTTCTTACGTTTTCCATTGTTTTGCCGAAAACAGCATTTGTGATCAATGTATATAGATTAGCGATGTAATTTTTAGCTCCATATCGGTCTTCCCATTTAGATACTAGCTTTACATTTCGATATTTCTTATGTTTTCCATTGTTTTGCCGAAAATAGCATTTATTATCAATTTAATCTATTTATATAGATTAGCAATGTAATTTTTAGCTCCATATAGGTCGTCCCATTTAGATACTAGCTTTACATTTCGATGTTTTCTTATGTTTTCCATTGTTTTTCCGAAAACAGCATTTATTGTCAATTTATATTAGCGATGTAATATTTAGCTCCATATCGGTCTTCCCATTTAGATGCTAGCTTTACATTTCAATGTTTTCTTACGTTTTCCATTGTTTTGCCGAAAATTCCATTTATAATCAATTTATATAGATTCCTTTCAAATTCATTTTAAATATGGCTATTGGGTAACCTACATCCAATTTCATTTTCCATCCAAAAAAAATCTTGCTGAACCTTCTTCCTCCTTTACCAAAGTGGTGTTGCGCATAGACTATTCCATGGTTTTGTTATTACCCCTTTGCTCATACCATCAATCATGTTTTCAGTTTCATTAACGGTGTTCTTAGAATGCAGCCTCGTATACTAACAACTTCTAGTTTTTGGGCGAGTATATTCCTATCCATCGAATCAAAGGCTCTTGATACAATGACAACATATCGTATTTTTTTTTGTTTTGTTAGGGTTTGTGCTACTTCAAACATTTCAATCTTTGGAATAACATCACTGAAAAATTTCTGCATACGTACCAAATAATTGCCTTTACAGAAATCTAATTAA
The DNA here is from genome assembly GCA_963680705.1 of Rhagium mordax. Classification (NCBI taxonomy): domain Eukaryota; kingdom Metazoa; phylum Arthropoda; class Insecta; order Coleoptera; family Cerambycidae; genus Rhagium; species Rhagium mordax. The sequence goes on along the minus strand of OY796658.1, from coordinate 93,454,822 downwards.
TAATAATGTATGTCAAATGACGATATTATTGCATTGTGCTCGATTGTGTATTGCATACAATTGTTACGCAACTTTGAGCAACCAACAGATGTATTAATTAATAGTCAATCATGCAGTCATCCATTAAACTTTGAGACTTATTGGTACAAGCAGGATATAATTGGTCATTGTTGTATTAAACCTATAAAGCAATAATAACCGACAGGGTGTGTGGTTATGCTGATTAAAAATTATCATTTTAACTAGATTCATCAAGAAATCTGATAAGAAATTGGTTTACCTATTCTTAATTTTAAACATATCAAAACCTGTGTTCCTGCAGTAAACACATATGCGGACAATGGTGTTTCTTGGCAATGTGGGACATGTACTGCAATTAGTGGCGGCATAAATAGTCAAGTCATAAATGTCCAAGTTTCTTAGCACATACATTAAGGAAGTTACTGTACATTTGTTAACTGTAACAATGCGTTCTGGAGTGATGTGTTATTATTGAGAAAATGGATGTAACTGAGAAGAAAAAGTTCTTGATTAAATGTAAATAAAGCGAAATGTAATTGGACCTAGCGTCAAAGTTCTGATTAGGTATTATAGATGAAAATATAACTTTATCTGCTACTTTTTTACGAAGGATATTCGCAAGTCAGGACCTGCCTGCCATTTAAGAATTTAGAAATAAGTATTATTCCATATCCATTTCAACTTCCAAAATATGAATATCGACATTTTTCAGAAGATTTATTTTAATTTCATTTAAATTTAGTAGTAAATCATTGAAGATGTTCAAGGATTATTGTGGAACGTTGTCAAAATTCAGTTTCTCTTGACCCCCAACGTTTTCGAAAGCAAGTTTAGGAAATGGTTTAATAATTGCACTAAAAGTTGGATAGGATATGCGACGATGGTTTAGATTACATCGATTAAATTCTCTGTCAACTTCTCCACAACTGTTACACTGCATTGTTGTCCGTCAGTCCAAGTATTTAAACATGCTCTCGCACACTTAAAATTATATTATTGCTGTTTGTGCCAAATTGGATTAACTTTGACGAGAGTTTCCTAATATGCAACATATGTATAACGAGAAAATAAGAATCAATTTGTGATAAATAAATAAATAAATTTATAAATTTTTTTCTTACCTAGCATCTAAAAGATAAAGGATCGTCGGGTTACAACCCCTTTGAAGAATCTACTACATTATTCTCGCCTTGTACAGCTTCTGCGTATACGAGTACAATCAAGACGCTCGCCTCTTGAGCTGAAACAGATCTTTACTTCAATATTTGAACGACGCAAAAAGTGGTGTTATCATCTACCATTTATCAGGACGGTAGATTTCTATTTCTCAAAAGCGCTAATGCATGTTAAACAATACATAATAATCATAAATAAATAATTCATAAGTGTGTCCTAAATCCGGCTGTGCTTGTTGAAATATTTCCTTAAGAGCCCCATTTACCTCGGAAGGAACAATCAATTAATTGTTCCGCACTTAAACATACATAAACACCACATTTGACCCTGTTTCATGTATGAATATATTACACCAGAGTACGCCTTCCATATGATTACCTTTTAAACATAACTTTCGTGAGTTTCCCCAAACATTGTAGGCCTGCCTATTTAAATTTAACACCTATAAGCACTTAAGAGTAATGGTATGCTCATTAATACAATACACTCTGGCTATGGTGGTGGAGGAAAGAGCTTTCAAAACTTCAATACATTTGGCGTGTGGCTAACAAGAAACACGGTTGTCCAGCAAACCTCCCTAATTAATTCACGGCCGAGGCCGAGCTGCCAATTAATTTAAACCGGCTAACGATTAACATTATCTGTTTTTTGTCGTGTATCCCATGTCCTCAAATAATCGGGGAGATAATGGCACATCATCTTGTTGTTTGTCGCTCTGGCAAGTCCGACGTGTTTGCTCTAATCCCCAAAGGTACAAGAAATGGCTTTAAGAGAAGTGAATAGGTGAAACAATATATATTATCTCGCTTTGTCATCCCCGCATTATTAAGTTTTATCTGACAAATGGCGCGAGCTGCTTACACAGAATCTATCCACATAAGAACGCCTTGACTAGTGTACTGTCTACGTCTACCAACTTCGTAATTTGTTGGGATAAATGTAGATCCCCTTTAATTGAATTTACTTTGAAATAATGTACGTGCGGTCGTGGCAAACTACTTTAACCTGCTTGATGCGAATTTGTAACATATTTTGCGAAATGGGATATTTTCGGAGCTGTATGAGGAGCAAGAATTTGTGATTAAACTCGGATTGTAGACTCCGAAAAAGAAACATGAGCAATAACTAGTCGGGGTTATGTATTATGCTCAAATTTAATGTCCGTCCATTTAGATACCTTAACATTTCGAGGTTTTCTTACGTTTTCCATTGTCTTGCCGAAAACAGCATTTATTAGTAATTTATATAGATTCTTTCAATTCATTTTTTACTTAAATCCATAAAGAGAGTTTTGGCCAAAATTTTCATTATTTCTGATAATCCTAAATCTTGAGGGTGCTAAATTGCTCTATTCAGTATACTATTCAGAAACAAGGCTGGACATTAATAAAGCTTCTGCATGTATTATTCTAGGATAAATAAACAAGTAAATAAAAATACTCTCCTATTCTATCGCTTAATGTCCGTTTATTTAGATATATTTCAATGTTTTCTTACGTTTTCCATTGTCTTGCCAAAAATAGCATTTATTAGATTCCGGACCGGACCGGACCGGGTTAGGCCGGACATTTGTAATTAATCTTATGCATGTATTATTCTAGGATAAATAAATAAGTAAATAAAAATACTCTTATATTCTATCGCCGTATTCCAAGTCAAACAGTGGAGCTGTTAGCAACTTTCCTGAATCTAATTTAATGCACCTGAAATCTGAATGCGAATTGTTCTGCACTAAAACGAAGTTTACACAGATGTCGACAGCGTGACATTCCTCTTCGTGCGGTTGCTGCTATTTGACCGTCTCACACTGCACAAAACTTGGATGGCTCTTTAAAGTGTCGTTATTCCGTTTCTAATTAAGTAAAGTTTTCAACCGAAAATACTAGGATGAACGTCCTTACATACATTGACACGTTAACTCACTAGTATGTATTTGATTTGATATGATAAACAGAACATTTGAAAGTAATTAAAGGGGAACAGGAGTCAAATCGTTCCGATCTAAATCTCATGGACTTTTAACTTTGGAGCCCTGCAGATGGTAACAAGTACATGAGTGGATAGAGTCGCGTTATCGAAGAGTTTTCATCTCCCAAACAAAGCACTAACCAAATTATACTTTTCGCCCCGTTTTCAAGCATCTCTTCACTTTCAACTAAGTTACAGCGACAATATTAACTAACTGGCTGCGCAAATAAATATTTTATTGTTCGCATAAAATTGACTTTCCGCTTTGTGATCTGGAAATAATGTCAACGTTTAATTTTCGGACGGCATTTCCATTTATTTAGAATCCCTAAAAGCTTCATAAGCTGTGAAGCCCACTTCCTATATTTCAGATGCAGAACCGAAGAGGCTGCGATGTGTAAGAGGAAGTGAACTGAAATATCAACAAGTATTGTTCCAAGGTAGAGTCCTGTTTGGGTTATTTTCTAAGACTAAATCAGATGGGTGAAAAACTAAATACACGTTACTGATATCGACTAAATTGGTAATTCGGATTTGAATATGGGACATAAATTATCTAATCCCCAACTTCCGAATTCGTTCCAGTCGAAATGTACCAATAAACCTGTCATTTTGCCAGAATTATGACTTAAGCCGAAAGTTTTAATTGTTGGAAAACATGAGTATGACACTTTAATCTTAATGGTGTTTACAAGTGCAGAGCTCCAATAAAGAAACTTCTCTGATAAATAATTCATGCAAGTTATTATCATGTTATGGTGGAGCGACGACGCGCTCGGAACTAATCCAAACAAAGCATTACATATTTATACAGATTAGGTCTTTTTTATGATGGGGTTTTTTTAGAATGTATTTCATATTTGTAGTTACATATTTTATCTTGCGGAGAATGGAAGCGGGGTTAATTGTTTGGAAACTTTGCAGTTTTAGTATAAAAGACTTTGTCAGAGGTCGCTTGTAGCCTTATAGCGAGACCTTGCATTAATTATGCGTAACTCCTGGCTTTTCCGCTCTCCCATTTTTAGCAGATGCCTCGAGTCACATTCACATAAATTACTCCAAGTTCCTAATATGACGAAGACGAAATTGCCGCCCGAAAAGATCTAAATTACCCGAGAACTTCTTAATTTAGCCTCCGAAATTATATTTTGTATGTGCCACTCGATTAAATACAGTCAATAACAGTTGCCGTCGAGGAATGGGGATGCGGTTTATTTCCATAGGGGGAATTAGGATGATCTATGAAATCATTTAATAAACCAGTCTCATAATTACATGTTACAAGTTTAATCCATGACTGTTTTTTTGTGTGTTGATCCTGCTACTAGTAGATATTTTATAGCCTTCTAAGTATTAAATTATGCTTTGCAGATTTTGATGAGTTACTAAATTGGTTAAACGCTGATCTAGGCACAGAATGTCTTTTGGGTGATTGCTAGTCGTTGCAGATTGTTCGTGCTTTAATATTTTCAATCTAAAAGAGATAGAAAGAACAACTGCATCTTTGGAACTGTGATTTATATCCCAGTTTGTTTGAAAGCGATTGTTGTGAATTGAACAATTCGTTCACTTTACCAATTGCCTTGGACAGTCTCTTCTTTAGTAAAGGCATCCAAATTATCAATACAGGATATTTGAATACTGTACATTTCGACGTTAATTGCTATAATACCATGCTTACACGTGTATCAAAGGAAATGGGGTTTTGAAATGTAAATAATTCGCCTTACAATCAATTCGACCAAAACTGGACTCTACAGCTAAATTGGACCTATTTTAAAAACACTACAGAACGGATAGACATAAATTATAGAAACGACTGCTGAAAGACGTTAGTTATACTAGTGGGCAGCTTGATAAATTGGGTTTGGACGAAATAAAATGTGTGAAATGTAACCCCAATTTCTTGAACATTCCTTTGAGGAAAATATTCCCTACTACGCGTTAAATTTTAATCAGCATACGAATGGAGGAAGATAAAAAATAGTGGTGTTCTCGAAAACGGTACTTTGTCTGAAATATATTATATATTAGGACTCAGTCTATCTATATATATACCTTTTTAGTACTTGTTCCTAATTATGGATTGACCGTTACCAGTAATTAAAAACCGTTTTGGAGACCCTCCACGCACTAACCTGAATATAATTATAGCGAGAGGCAGGCGGACTCCAAATTCCCCGGCAAATTAGTCTGTAGCTCCCTTTTTTTACATATTCCATTACCGTCGTTTTTGTTCGCGTTTTATGGGCACATGAGATGAGAAAGAACAACAAAGTTATTTACCTCCGCAGATTTTATCACTTCATTGTGAGAACCGCGAAAGCAGAAAATTACGATGTATCGTTTCATAAGCAGTTTTTTGGCAGTTCCGGGGAAATGAGTTTTATTTTTTCAGTGCGTAAACTCTGTGCGGTCTGATGTAGCAAATTTATTTGGGAATCATTTTGTTTCAGTTCTAGACAACCAAGTTAAAAGTCATTTTGGTAAAAACTCCTATACAACCGCTTTAGTTGTGATGTTAGATGGAATAAAAAAATTAACGTGATCTGTAAGAAAACGGCCAATTACAGCATTTCCACTTCCCTAAGTTAATTTAATAAAAAATATGAAAGTATTATTTCAGCTATAAATCTCGCCTCTTGCTGGAAGAAGCGGTGCGGTAATTCCATATAATGCCTCCCTAATCTTCCCAAGAGCTTATTTTTATCCTACAAAATTGGATTCTAATACATTATTGTATAATAATGTACAAACAATTTTTGTGTAGTCTTATTATTAAATAACGTCGAATAAAACGTGCGTTTACCTTTTCTTTTATGTAAAATAAATTTCAGTTATCATAAAAGACACTCTTTGGTTCGTAAAGGAAACTGATGCAAATTGTAACTTACCAAGCCAAGTGGCTTACCATCTTACTTAAGCCACGTCAAGGACAAATCGAATCCTTCCATTGTCTTGCCGAAAACAGCATTTATTAGCAATTTATATAGATTTTTTCAAATTCATTTTTTACTTAAATCCATAAAGAGACGTCTTGGCCAAAATTTCCATTATTTCTGATAAACTTAAATCTTGAGGGTGCCAAATTGCTCTATTCAGTATACTATTCAGAGACAAGGCTGGACATTTGTAATAAAGCTTATTATGCATGTATTATTCTAGGATAAATAAATAAGTAAACAAAAATACTCTCCTATCCTATCGCTATATTCCAAGTTAAATAGTGGAGCTGTTAGCAACTTTCCTGAATCAAATTTAATGTCCGTCCATTTAGATACCTTTACATTTCGGTGTTTTCTTACGTTTTCCATTGTCTTGCCGAAAACAGCATTTATTAGCAATTTACATAGATTTTTTTCAAATTCATTTTATACCATGTCAAGGAATCCTTCCTGTGGCCCGTTAAATATTGGGCAAGCTGATACTAATATTAAAAGTAAATATTTTTTAATTGTTGGTGATTTTTCTTAAGAGTTCTCTTCACTAAATATTGCATTAAATGCTTACCATTATCAAACACAATGAAACGACTTTCTGCTCTTATAAGGTCCATAATTAAACGTTTTCATTGCAAGAAATAGTCCTGTTGCTACCACTGGAAATTTTGCTCGGATCACAATTTTTGGCGATTTGTCAGACGTTAACATTTATGCAATTAAATTTACCAGTCCAAGCATGCCTGGCAAAAGTAATTTATGCATTGTCTTAAAAGATATACTACGAACTCGAGGATACAATTTCAAGTTGGATATAAGAGTTTTGCCCTGCGATATTACTCTACATAGCGTTAAAAAAACGCTCCGCCAAAAAAGCAGGCTAGCATTTTGTTCCATACCGTTCAACCAAATCCTCTTCTATGAAAAATAATTTGAAAACCCCTTTCTGCTAGAGTCAACGTGTAGCCAAAAACAAAATATAGGAGGTAATTTACTGTCATGTAATTTGCGATACGGCATTTCCAGCGAGAATTTTTATGAAACTAATTGAAGCTGGTGTACGCCATGCTTCACCACGAATGCTCCACAGTTATTTTAAAGAGACAAAACATTCCAGTTGTTGTCAGTACATGCTCCGTTTTTAAACACCTCCGGGATATTCTCAGTGCCACCTCTCTGCATTCTGTGGGCGGCCGGGAGAAAAATAGCAATTACTTTTTATGTGAAAGACACTTGTTCTTCCCCATCCGAAAGGATCTCTTTTTATTATGTCGGCACCAAATAGTTTAGAAACTGTTAGTTTTTTATTAAAGCAAACGTTCGACAGAGAAACACGTTCCTTTCGCAACTTTTCCGTTTTATTCGCTGCCGCATTGAATAAACACCGTTTTCTATGAGAACGGCTCACGTAGAATTAATACAAGCCGGCCTCAGATGTTTAGCCACCCCAACTGACTGATATCAACCAACTGATACGCAGTGGCGTACCGGGAGTGACAGATGAAGAGGATTTCGCTTCATTAGCCTTGGATTTAGCTATGTCAGATCCTAAACTCAGTCAATTCAGTGTAACAACAATAATCCCCTGAATATCTAAGAGCTCTTATAAATTATGAATGATGGTAACAGACTACTGCTAAGTGATTTTTAAGCTGCATACACAAAGACATGTCCATCCGAGCGAAACCATGACACAAAAGACATGTTTTATCGCTCACGCATCAGTCTATTGTGTAAGGAATCTGGTGGCTTCAACCAGAAAGGTTACCATGTCGATAAAAAAAGACCTCCATCTATCTCTGGAACATTTTATGATGCGTGGATCGAATATGTTATCCGTATTTTATTTCTGGGTATACAACAAATTTAAAAGTAAGAGTACATGGCGTTTTTTTCTATACTAAGAACACTGAAAGATAGCTTTGATAGAATTGGAAAATTTCTGGTAATCAACATGTATTTTCAGAAAATTATAAATATTGAGCTAAAGAGCCTTAAATGTCCTCTCATCATGGAAAATTGCCCGAGAAATCGAATGGTGTAAACTGGAACTCCACAACTTCTTTTGTTTTCGAGATATCGGGGACGAAAGTTGAAAAAGTGGAAATCTGTCAATTTTTTTGTTTTTATTTTTTTGGTTGTTATTTAAACTCCCCACTTCGGTTTAGAAGAAGACTGGATTACCTAAACTCTTCCGCTAGAGCCTTAGAATCAGTTTTAGAAACTCATAAACATGGATGGTTAACTTTATTCTGCATGAATCACATTCTATCATCCAAATTGAAATTAATGATTGTGATTTTATTAAAAGATATAATAAGGCGACGCGACGAACCGTCGCTGCTGTTTGTTGTTCGATATGAAAGTCACACAAATGATGATTAATATACAGCTCATCGAAATTAAATAGAGCCACGAGGCAAACGTATCCAGGTGGTATATGTAAATTATAAAACAAGGCTAACGAACGAGGCATAAGCAGATAGCGAGATTGAATATGAGGAGTAAGGCAATTTTCTTTAGGTGTTTTTTTTTTTTGCGGAAACTTTTTTTTACATTGCTTAAGAAACTACATACATATTGCAGTCATTTTCTACTGCCACCCCTAATGGTTAAAGTTTTTTTCTACGTACTTTTCGTTGCTTTCGTATACTCTCCGAGATTAGCCTTTCCATCACAGGTTATGGAATAAAATAAAATAAGTAAGTAAAAAAAATGTGTCAATTGACTGTTTCTTGATAATAAGGGTTTTTAAAAAATCACATTCAATTTCAATCATTTATTTTTTTACATGTATACGGATATATAAAATAAAATGGAACTTCCAAAGTTATTATTCTTTTTGATCTGAATCCCTTAAAATGTAAATCTTCCAAATGGCTCAAGATAACATTCGCCACTTTGTCAGTCGCAGTTCAGGGCATTTATTCCAAGAAAGTGATAATAAATTCTTAAAGTGAAGTGATTCATTATTGGTTATCTCAAAATCGACATTGAATATTTCTTGGCCGTTATCTGACAGCGAAATGTAGATCACTCTTCAGAATCAATGGCACGATTTTACTTTGCAGTAACAGGTTTGTTTACAGCAATCAATTCATCTCGTAGGTGTCCCAGAGATGAACAATTGAAAATAATTTGAAAAATTATAGAAACTCAGCAAGCTGTCCAAAAGAATTATTACGTAAAGTCCAAATTTTTTTGTTCATTTATTTGTTTGACTAATATTTTATTAATTCGTTGTGACAATAGAAATTATTTTATATAAAAACAATTACTGTATAAATGTACGTTTAATAATTGTCGCAAATTTCTGTCCAGTACGAGAACAATAATAAACTTCTGTATTTATCGAGAACGTATTTTCATTAAGCATATTCTAAGTTCTTGTGTGATTTCCACTAGTGTGAGAGATTATTCCGGAGTGGCATTCATTGCTGTAGTACAATTATTGTTATCATTGGAACATCTGTAGATTATGGCGATATTAACCGTTAAAGAAAATGTGCCATTTTCCAGCGCAATTTCTATTGTTTTGTTGCAGATATAATTGTGCAAGCTGTTGCAATTAAATCGGAATTTTAAAAATTCTATTTCAATGGTACGTACATACTGTATAACTACATACGCACCTCCTTAACTATTTCTATTCTGATTTCAACATAATAAATTTCAATTCGTCTGGCATTCGATTAGCTGGAAATAATTCCGCAAGGTAATCTAGAAGGCTTGTGTGTCTCATCCCGCATCTATAGAAGTATAAAAAACATTCGTGTTCTGGATTAGAGAAGGCGATCAAACGGAAGATATATTTCTCTCCAATTTTAGGAGTCTCCGCCGGAGCAGGTCCCCACTTCCGCTCTACTTCCAGATCCTAAATGATTTTGGTTATAGCCGATAGAGGGAAACTCGCCGTCAAGACGAATATATATACCGAGAGATTTAGTGGGGAGAAAAAAAAAGGGACTGTGATATCTTAAAACATATTTCTCAGATTAAATTATGATGCTGGATATCCTCCAAAGATAAAATTACAATTTCAACGTATACTTTTACGATTCTAGATGACTTTATCAGTTTCCGAAGCAGCTTTATTATGATATTTATAAGTAGACTTATGGAGTTTGGAAAAAATATGCTTTTATATATGGCGTACGGCTGCAGATGGAATCCTTAATTTCTATGTTCAACATAAGAAATTACATTTAAAGAATACAATGTTTATACAATGGATGGAAGAGGAAAAACTTTTTTGTTCTGGACGTTACGCCTTTATAAAAAATTCAGCTGGTTTTAAAACTGCTCATTCTACTTTATTGGTGGTTGCAAGGTGCAAAATCTGATGACCTGGCTGGCCACAAGATATTATCCCGTCCAGAAATAAGTCGATTTGGAATTATTTCTATTTTTAAATATGCCCATCGACGCGGACTTAATGTCGCGTTTATAATTTTATCCGAGGACTTTTGGTATTTGAGTAGGTATATAGAGTTGTATAACCGGCGTATCTTATAAAATCTATAAATACTTGCCCAAAGCCATTTACTAACAGACATGTCTAAATAAATGACTATTATATCTGGTAGCATTATTATATCTGCGGAGCATGAACAAAGCACCATTGGCTTTTATATGGAAAATGATAAATTAAACTACTCGCCATTATAGCCAGCAATTTTTACGTTACTCGCTTGTTCCCTGGCAGTATCACTTGAAAATAATTATTTGAGAGCACTTTTTATTTTGCTTCACGTCACACGCAGGCATGTTTTTCTCCTAGATATCTCCGGCTTTGAACGTTGCTCAATTAATTATTCAAATTAGTTGTAGGGAAACGTCCTGCCAAAAATCGACAGTATCATTAAATTTACTGCATCAACCAATTATATTAGCGCAATCCCCCGAATGACGTTTTGTTTTTTGCAGTGATTGGACAACTAGAAATATTCTCCACTGGGATATTTCTAAATTATTTCCGCTATTGTAATAACATGCTTCATTTATTCAATGACCTTATTATTATCCTTGGCAATCCGAGAATATAATTGTTTGAAGCTAAGTCTATCGAAATAATTAATTGACAAAGAGTCGCGTTACACCATTGTGAAGCCGCCTCTAATGAAACGACATTTATTTTTATCATTCTCAACATAGCTATTTCAAAGACATGGTCATTATGCTCATAGTATGTATTGAATAAATATTATACTGCAAAGAAGGACAATTTTGCTATATTAGCATATATAAAAGAATTTTATGTTTGAAATGAGAAACCAGAAATACGTTTGCCTCATCTTTAAGTAATATTTGAATCAAAGTAACTCCCAATAAAAACGCACATAAATAACTCAGTCGTGGCAAAGTTGTGGATTGCAAGAAATTGCTGCATCGCATCGCCTCGCATCTTGCACTATTTTAACTTTTATTTACTTCAACGCAATAAATGTTGCCGTTGTTTTTGTAGCTCAATCTGAAATTCCGCATCTGGCTTTTCCCGCAGTTTTCTACTGTCTCAGCCCGGCTAGTTCCAATTATTTTATATCCACTAGTGGGTGCTTTAAGCAAGGCTAATTGTAGCGAAGGTACTCGATCTGAGTTCAACACTGCACCTTGTACCAAATAAAAAAGTAAATAGGTGCCTGGTATCGGCGACGGAGAATGGGAAGGTGGAATTGTTGCAGGCACATGCGCCTCGATGGGTCTCCTTCAAGAGGCTTGAGGGAAATCAAAAATAAAAGCAGCGGAATTAATTTGCATCCAGGGAAGTTTTGAATAACCAGACGAGCAGATTCGGGACATCACATAACTACAAGGTGTCAAAATAAGCAAAATGAAACAAAAAAGTATGAATATCTGCAGAAATGATTGGTGGGGTAAATTCCAGCGTTGGACAAGAATCTCGCCCTAGACCCGCAGGTTAAAAGCTTTTTTAAAACTTCTAAATGGCTTTGAACTGACTAAATCTGCGGCTTCATCCCTAGAATCCTTTTAGTTAGGGCGTCTCATAGACAGATCAAATTTAAGGGTGGTCGCCAAACACGCCTGACAATATCAGCAATTGTTACAAAGCACTGAGGTTTAAATCATAAAAACTAGTTGCATTATAGAAACTAGAAAATAGAAACTGAATAAAGTGAAATTTATTAAAATTTGTGAAAAAAAGAAAAACTTCACGATTAATTTCATTTTATTGCTCTTGGAAACTTCACTATAAAATGCAGCGCTTTACAGTATTACATTCTTTATTAAAAGCACAAAAAGAAAGTTGAACAACTTAACGATACGAATAAAGAAAACGCAATATTCCTTTACAATTAATACATTTTATTTAATTTAAAATATAATAGGATATAACGCGATTTCTAGATGCTGAATTCGAAGGGAGAAAGACTCATAACTTCCGTGAAGTTTCCTTTAATTGCAATAGCTTTATCTTGGTGTTATTAGAGTAATTTAGATCACTTAAACTGTTCTCTAGATGGCGCCGGTTTTGTAAGAAAGACACTAAAAAAGTCATTAGAGGCAATAGAGAAATAGCCTGATGACAATTTGAGCCATAGCATATTTATTTGGTTCTAAAGCCCTATGGACGCGTATTTTGTTTATTATTTATTCTTTTCCTACTATCTATCGCGTACATTAGAGATGCAATTATCGGTAAATAAAATACCTGACAGAATCTGTCGTAAATCTTCCCCCTTATCGTCTAAAAAACTATCAGATCATTCGTGAGAATTGCTTACATTCTTGATAACTTTAGGGCACTATCAGGGGCAAGATTACATCGCGTTAAGGCTAGTATGTCGTAACTTTTATCAAACGTGAGATCCATCCCTTGATACCCCGAGTCGAATGGCGTCAGTGCGAATGACGTTACATGTGAATAATGTTGATATATCGGGGAAACTCTTCAGGAAGCGAATTTTTGTAGTTATATTTACTTCCGATTCGGTGGCTCTTTCCGACAAACTGAAGCGATTAATTCCTGTGACCAAAGTTTGGACTTCTCTTTTGAGCATAAATAACCTCACACGAGTCTCATCATTAATTATTTTCAAAAATATTCATAATTGATATGAGCTAGTTTGTTTAATTTGGGAAACTCCCTTGTCTATTGGTTTATTCCACTAACCAGTTTCTGGCTCTTGGCCCTCATCAACTCTCTCTACCTGCTCCGTACACCGTCCCACAGATGAGATTAATAATCACTTATTTGGTTACTTCGTTAAGTATTTGTGTTTTATATTTTCTTAACGTATTTACTTTAATCTTCCGATATTGTGAATAAAAATACTGAAACTTGCTAAAACCATGTCAGCTACTCATAATAAAATGTAAATAAAAGACCTTCGTCTTAGCTTCAATAATTTATAAGAATGACACTCGGATCGATACTTTTATTGAAAGTTCTGGCGGATGCGCGGATGGCGACCTTTAGAATTAATATTCCAAACGTAAAAAGTAAATTATTAAGAATGGCTTATTATTGTGAACACATTTCTGAAGAAATATAATATGATTTACGGTTTACCACTGCATAAGGACGTGACAAGCCTGTGTAGACTTTTTCCAGTGACAAAATTTCATGATTGATGCTCCTCGGAGTCGGAGGTTGTGAAGTGTGGCTTTTTAGAATTCCAACTGAATTTCCTTCGGTTGATTGATATTTAATTCAATTAGGCGCAGAGCATAATTCGTAATAAGCACCTTCTATTGGCTTAGGATGAAGGCTTTCAAGTGCTTTCGTGATTTCTTTTACGCTTGCATTTTACGTCATGAACAGCTCGTTTTTGTGCCGCACTAAGTACTCGGATTATGTTATTTGAATGAGAAGATGAGACTGTATGATGAATAAGGAAATTAATGTGGATACAAAAATTGTTTTGCCGCGTATAATTCAAAGGCCAATTAAAATAAATGGGATAATTATTTTGGAGGGCTGGAATCTTTGATGTGGCACAGACACTGGCGCGGTTTCTACATAACACCACAGCAAGGAATACTAACCCGGCGCTAATCTCACGTACCAAGTTGGCATCAAAGTTGTCTATAGATATTCTCAACAGTCCCAGTAAATCTGTTTTATAATAAATATGCCTGTAGTAACCGATCAAACCTAGAAAAGATTTGATTTTCTAGGTTTGATCGGTTTTCGGTATGGGAAATTTTTTAAGCCAAATGGCATACGGTAGTATTCATAATGGCCATTTTCCACGTTGAACGCTGTTTTAGAAATAGAGTCTGGGCTCATTTCAATCTACATCGGAGGTTCATTGATCGATGTAAATACTTGTCATTCAAAAATAGTAATCCGGAAATATCGACAGAATTTGATGGATTAAAGTTTAAACATAATATAGCAAAATAAACTGCTGTGCAAAATTCAAGGAATACCTGAAAATTTGGTCACAATTTCTCGTTGCATATCTTCGGTTAGAATTGACCGATCTCGACGGGAAATTAATTGGAAATTTATACAGGGGTTAGCGATTGTTATGCCATTTGTATCCTAAGATGTATAGGGCGATTTTCAGACCTCTTGCATTTTTCTATAAATTTATTAACCTACCAATTCCTTCGGTTTAGGATTTTTTTTAACTACTTAGTTTTAATCCTTGGACTAATACCCCGAAACGGTTATGCCATTTTTGGCAAAACTCCGTTCTTAAATCAAGTTTTAAATTGTTACACTATATATATACACACAAAGTTACATGCACGTATTCAAAACTACAATCGATTTACCGATCTGAATTATTAAAACCACTCCGAATCATATTTACATTACAGCATGCGAACTATCTCATTATTTGATCTCCCGGCGAAAAGCAATACATTGTAATAATAAATTGGCGTAAATTATATAAAATGTGTATTTCGCCGGCAAAAATCTATTTGCGTACTGAATCAAAGTAAACTGTAACGAAGTTTATTTGCGATGTTAATTAAAATTTGACCCCATTATTATACAACCAGAGATTAATTATGGCATGGCTATGTCAATATAATAGTAATTATCGACGTATTGTGTTCGCAGAACTGTTGGAAACTATCAACCATAAAAGACATTTGTGCATGTATTTTGAAATATTTAAAAAATAACTACGTTTAGTCATATATTATACCGAGGCTTAGAAAACAAGTCGAGTTACCCCTGCAAATAAAAACGTAGGGCTTAGATTGATAAACCGTTCCTGTCACTGTTGATGCCAGCTTAATAGAAGCTAATCCTAATCCCACTGTTGGTTACACCTCATTTCAGCTACTGATGAGTTTTAAAGTGTGAGGCGAATTCCATTCGAAAGGAGGCAATTTCCATGTCTACTGTTTCAATAACATCATAACAATAGAGTCCCACAGAGTCCCAAATATCCATCTTATTGGCATTCCTGTTCGCCCCTGAATCTCGACAATTCAAACAAATCACGCAGTGGCTTCCATTTAATCTGGCGTTTTATTTTTGAATTCATCGGGTCTCTAATGCGAGGGCACGTTAAAACAATGTGGAGGGCATCTTTAAAAGCGAGCAGATTAAAATGACATAAAAAGGGGTTAGAAAAACGCCACAAATCACGGCCAGGCATGGCCGGGTATTCATGAAATACACACACACAAGCCAAACTATCGGCGAATCTCCTGCCCCTTAGCCAGAACAGCGAGAGTAGTAACTTTTGAATAATGCATGGCGCTCAACAGGACGCTGGTTCACAGGAATTTCGGATTCAAAGGGCTTAAGCAACGCGCCCTGATATCTTGTAAATACACTCGAGTGAATATGAAAGAAATATTGGTTTTACTAAGTTCGCGTTCGATATGCATGTTGGTCATAATAAAGTGGAATGTGTGGACGATTGATGGGGGAAATTTAAATTTTTCTTTTTGTGCTCGTTATTTAGTATCAATTTTTAAAGTGGCCGAATTGAATTGATAAATTAATTAAAACAGTACCTAATTTATTGAATTTATATTTATGGAAACGGCGCCTTTAGATGAAGAAGGAAAAACAAAATCAGTGCAAAGGAATACGACAGTAATAATGCACGAAACAAAAGATTTCCAACCAAAACATTTTGCCAGAAAGCAGTAAAAATTATAGCATATGATAATTAAATTTTGTGTTTGACGTCGGATAATAAAAGCGAATGTTAATTAAATCTAATTGTGTGGCTAATGCTTAACAATATGCCAACCTGCTTTTGTTTCCAGTTCATTTCCTCGTTTCAACTGTGCGTGCTCTTTGTGATTGCATTAAATTTATTAAATTCTTAGAACTGTCAAATTAAAATTTAATGTAATTAATAACGTTTTTATTTTCGTGCAGATGACGCTAATCATTAAGGTAACTGTTAAGCAAATATTTTCAGAAATAATCTGAATACTAATTTTTTTTAAATTAAGGGCCAATTCTGCATTTATAAAGGAACTTTCTTAAGATCAAAGTGCGGCTATCTAGCCATCCCAGGATAAAAACAGTACAAACGTTCATCGGCAGATATATTTCCCCTACATTTAAAAAACCCTCGGCATGTAATATATTTTAACAAATCACCTTTATCTGGCACTTTACATTTCCCAGTGAATGCAAAAGAAACGTTTTCTTTTGAGGGATCAAAAGTCCTATAAGTTTGATCAAATACATCTCGCATCTTTTTCTGTTCAAAACAACCACACGTAAACATTTTTCATAGCGAAATCGTCGGTTTCCGAGCGATTTTTTAGGATGAATCGGGACAAAGGCTTTCATATGAGGCATTATAATGGCTCTCAGCGATCGCTATCATATTTTGTATAAATCAATAGAGGTAGATTATATAAAACGGTTGTTATCACCCGCACAAAGGCATAATAAAGTGTAATCTATGCTCGGTTTAACACGCATCATTCGGAAAATATCATATCCCAAATAAAATAACGCCCATCAATTTGCAGTGGCAGTCGCTTAACACCGAATATGCCTTTACAATAAGTCCGTATTCGTTTCAAATATATTCTTGTAAATAATCCCAATATGAGCCAATTGTATTTTGCATCGATTTCAATAGTTATTTGAATTTGTTTTATATCGATTATAAGATATATCAGTAGTAACAGAGGACTCTTAGACCAATCGTCTTTTTGACACTTTTACTTGAATTTAAATTTTTGGCATTTTTACTAATTTTTACTAGAATTTAAATTTTTGGCATTTTTACTAGTAGGTAGATATTTAAGTTTTTGGCATTTTTACTAGAATGTAAATTTTGATGACATTACAGGTCAAAGGTCAAGGTCACATGAGATCAAAGGTCGAGGTCACGCATTTTTACTAGAATTTAAATTTTGGCATTTTTACTAATTTTTACTAGAATTTAAATTTTTGGCATTTTTACTAGTAGATATTTAAATTTATGGCATTTTTCTAGAATTAAAATGTTGATGACGTCATAGGTCAAAGGTCAAGGTCACGTGAGATCATAGGTCGAAGACGTGCATTTTTACTAGAATTAAAATTTTGCCATTTTTACTAATTTTTACTAGAATTTAAATTTTTGGCAGTTTTACTAATAGATATTTAAATTTTTACTAATTTTTACTACACTTTAAACTTTTGGCATTTTTACTAGTAGATTATCAAATTTTAGGCATTTTTACTAGAATTTAAATTTTGGTAATGTCAAGGTCACGAGATCATGTGATGACAGTTTCTGTATTTTTACAGTATTTTAAGATTTTCTGTGTTCCTACAATATGCATTTTAAGATTTTCTGTATTTTTACAGAATTTCAAAATCACAAATTAATCACGAAATTAGTGTGTGGCACTAAATCCCAAATAAGAACAGAAAGAAAAAAGGAAATTAGCGTCAGTGTCAATTTTTTGCATTTTACAGTATTTCAAAAGCACCATTTGATCACGTGATATAAGACTAAAAATGACGTCAAAATGGAAGAATGAGGGTTTTCTATATAAATAAGTATAATATAATATGTAGATGTAGTTTAGTTATTTTTAGTCTTCATAATTAGAATTTTCATAATCATAATTTTAAAAATGCCAAAAATTGAACCAGCTGATCACGTGATTAATCCGTGATTTTTAAATAGGTACTGTAAAATGCAAAAAATTGACGCAGATCGATTCGTGATTTTGAAATTCTGTAAAAAAAACAGAAAATCTCACAACATTGTAAAAATACAGAAAATCTTAAGATAACAGAAAACTGTCATCACTTGATCACGTGACCTTGACTTGTGACCTATGACGTCATCAAAATTTAAATTCTAGTAAAAATGCCAAAAATTTAAATTTTAGTAAAAATTAATAAAAATGCCAAAAATTTTAATTCTAGTAGAAATACCAAAAAGCCGATTGGTCTAAAAGTCCTCTCTTACTACTTATATTTTTTATTTGCTTGTTCTCTGACACAATTTTTTTTATAAAAGTGTTGATTAGAGCGGTATCAGAATTAATGTTTAAAAATGTCCTTCACGCAATATTTCAAACTCTTTCGTTTATCTGCAAGCTGAATCTGGAGGAAAAACATGTTTATCACACATCAACGACTAAAGTTAATTTTATGTCTGTCATAATAAGATCAAAAGATATGTTTCAAAACATCTGGTGCTGTAAAACACTTTTTATCTCCATTTTATTTATTACATTATAATGCCTACTTTACTTCTCCCCTTTGTGATAATATTATTACAAAAGGGAGAGCCTTCCACTTGATGTTCAAAACTTTTCCCGTGCATTTATAAACGTAATAAACCGTTTGCCCGTTTTATGTTATATAACACGGATAGTTTTTCTGCTCCATTGTACGTTCTGTTATATTATTCATTTTCAATACCATTTCTGTTCCACAACGTGTTTATTTTAAATACAAAAATCATCGGAAAGTTATTTCTAAATTGGATTTATAAAGAGGTTGTATTTGTTTGAAATTTCAATTAGGAAACGCCGAAAGAAGACAGAGGAACGTTGCTCCCGGTAAATTGCAACATATATATATATACGAATGAAACGTTTCGTAAGCTGAAGACAAGCGAGGATCATTCAGCCCGTATATACAAATCCCACGTTGCGGGAAAGGCATTCAAAATAAACAGAGAACTTTAATTCACTTGAGACCTCTGAACTGCAGTTCTAATTATATTAAGCCTGCTCCCGTATCTATATTGAATTTGTACTAAACGTAGTTAGTTCGGTTATATTATTTTATTTGCCGGATAGAGAAACTGGCTTTATAAAGCAGAATTCCATTTCTAATAAAGTAAAATTTCATATACCCACTACCCACTAAATATTTTCAGTTTGGTAGCTTATGCAGAGAGGACAGTATTTGATCTGTGTTTAAAAAAAATATGACTTACATGTATTATATAAACGGTACATTGTTGAGCCCGATATATCAACAGGTCGCTGATGATCCCGCCCTTTAGAACCAAGATAGGGGAGGAAATTTTATCGCATTTTTGATATCTTACCTTTACTGAGCTCAACATTGTTGCCATATTGTTGGTGTATGAAATTAAATGTTGCACTAATCGAGATATACACGAAAATGGGAATAGTACGTTGTTGAGCCCTCCTTAAAACTTGCGCACGGTGTCCTAAGACTATATTTAACCAAATGGTGATGGTATACACCTCGATACGTTGTAATTTTGGGCTTCACAATGACCGTTTATATATTGAACGGGCTCAACAGTGTCTGTTTATATCTCTATACTTACATATATTTTCGTGAA
Source organism: Rhagium mordax (assembly GCA_963680705.1). Classification (NCBI taxonomy): domain Eukaryota; kingdom Metazoa; phylum Arthropoda; class Insecta; order Coleoptera; family Cerambycidae; genus Rhagium; species Rhagium mordax. The sequence continues at coordinate 93,434,988 of OY796658.1, read as the reverse complement.
GATGTACGAGTTAACCCATTGTGTCCGCCCCGATATTTTATATTGTAGTGTCAGTAAAAGCGTAATAAAGAGTGTTTTCGGTCGTGAAAAATACAATTCACAAGGACGCGGTTTGCTATTTTAAGTTAAAACTTGCCGGGATATTCCTACAAAATCTCCTTTGGAGCTTTATTCGTCGCAGCATCAGCTAAAAGCCCATCAGCGTTAACCCGCCATACCCTTCAAAATATTTGCCTGGTTATAATAGATTTCTGCATTAATGAGATTTTTTTTCTTTTCTTTTCAGCCTCTCGTATTCGATACGAGATCACAAGCGGTAACATAGGAGGTGCATTCGCCGTTAAAAACATGACAGGAGCTATTTACGTAGCAGGAGCCTTGGATTATGAAACCAGAAAGAGGGTGAGCAAATAGGACAGTTCGAGCATGAACTTTTAACCGGTCGTACAAATTTGTGTAACGAAACTGAATTCGGAAATCAAACTCAATAAGAGCTCACGATTCATGAGTGGCGGAAACAAACTTTATGCAATTTCAATTAAGGAAATAATATATGAAAAGAATCGTCAATTTTTAAATTTGTTAAGCTTAGATTTGCCGCTAGTAAAGTTAAAATATCCATAAAGTTTCTCAAAGTTTTGCGCAACAGCCCGTTTTACACAAATTTGTATTTTATTATATGACAAAATAATCCTGAAAACCTGAACAAAATTGCGCATAAATTAGTTTGAAGTATTAATATAGTAGCATTTGCTACAACAAATAAATCACTGAGGAGGATTATTTTGTAACAACTAATTGTGTTAACTATAAGCTTTTTACGTTATTCTACTTGCAGCATAATTTGTATTACCCCAAGAGTTGTATGTATTTTGAGTTGGAGCACAACTTAAATGAAACCAGACATGCTAAGCTTAGCCGTTAAAATGATTTATAGTTGGCGATTTAGAATGAAATAATATAAACCAGTAAACCACATCCACTTCTTCTTTTAATAAATATAAATTGTTTAATCCGGTAATAAATATCAAAACAATTTTGTAAAAAACACTGGCACTGGGAAAATAAATATACGAGAAACCAAAACCGTATTTCTCGAGTCAATATCAAATCATAAGATTCAAAAATATATCTATTTCGATTTTTCTACTACGCCTCACTAACAGATCAGGAATAAGATATTTATATATGTACAACCAGATTTATGTTTGTTTATTTGTGATATATTTGAAAAGTTCCCCCTATTTTAAAGCCCAAATAGAATTAATGTTCCGTAACTTTAAAGAATGGATAAAAAACTTTGTTTTCTCATAGTTTAACAGAATCACACACTAGATTATCATAAAACGCTATTCTTTCAGAAGTATCCAGACGTATAAATCTCGCATTTTTCACATTTTTTAATCCGGCCATTACAGGAAGCATAAATATATGCTTCTCTCGCGTTAACGTTGATTCTATCTCCTGTTTTTTTAGTTTTATTCCTCGTTGACTTTGTGCTATTTTAATAAATAACTACATAAAGAAGCGCAATAGTCCATTTCTCAAAGTGGAGTGTATTAGTAGGGAAAGAAAACTCCACAGTCTCCATGGATACCATTGATATTGATATTATTCTTTATTTAAAGTTTTTATTTACTGTGTGAGGTGTCCTCATAACAGGCTACATTTAGAATGAATTGGGGAACATAATTATATAAAATGCTGCTTGAAACAAGTGAATTAAAATTAGGGCAAAAATAAAGAAAATCTTCAAAGGTGCAGTTTTGCAATTTATACGCCAGTGCGGTCACTTCGAAGCGTTAGATGTAAATATTGCTCTGTCTAATTTCTATTTAATTTAGATTTTACGGAGGAAATGGTTATTTCTCGACTAAAAGTTTCCTCCATTTACTAAATGAGAGTTAAAGCTTTGGCGCCAGTTTTGCGCTATTATTTGCAAAGAAAAACTTCCAAGTTGATTAAAACTTTCATCAAGGTTAGCAAAGCCTCCGACATGAATTAGAGGGAATTATCCAGTTTCGAAGTATCAAAACAAGAACCTAAAATGAAGTGGGAGCAATAGACCGGTTTGAATATTCATTAAAAATTAATCATCGCTGGGTGTTTGTTACAGTATAGAATATACAGAATGTTTCCTAGTTTTCTGGTGAAAGTCCATATAAATGTTATACCAAATAGCAGCCGATTCGATATCTGAATGGATTGGACAAATTCGGCATTCGTTTGAATTCATAATGACCCACAAAACATTAACTAATTTCCGTTCGAAGAAGGTACATTTTATGGCATGTCGTATATAAAGATACAGCAACCGTGGCTTATACACTATGGTGACAAACATCATCGCAGTAAACATAAACCAGCGCATATAAATCAGATTTAATCTCATCCTGAACCTAGTTCATGAAAGCGGGCTACAAAATTATGTAAATAGGCTTTCGACATTAAAAAACTCATGTTTCTCGCCCATAAAGAAAAATAATAACGGCCCAAACTCGTAAATCCACCGTCTTCTTATTAATGTTCTTTCCACAACTTCAGTTTTTAACGGGTCGAAATTGCATTGTAATTGTGTAATGAAGTAGACGTGATAGATGTTGGCGCTCGGTAGACAAGCGTCTCAGAGAAGCCTTAGTATGAAATAATCCTATATACCACAATGAGTCGGTTCCGGCTATTCTACCATTGAGTGTATCAGTTACGTTTATTGTACGTATGTTTGGTTTCACCGTTAAGTTATGCTCCGACGTTCTATTCATTCTGATTACTTCGCCCATTGGGATTTCCTCGATCCGACCGTCCACGATGCAATGGACAAACAATGAATGTATTACCAGTTTATAATAACTTTTTGTTGTTTTTGCAATGCAATTTCTACCTCAAACTCAATATAGACGTGGAGTAGGAAAATAGGTCAGCAAACACAAAAGAATATTGGATAATAAATTATTAGTATGTAAGGAAATAATTGATCCTCTCTATGAATACATTAATACTGATTTGGGGAACTATTATGTTGGTTAACCTTACACTTAATTAGCGGCGAAACACTAGCACAAGTTACTGTACCTACTCAAATGTAATTGTGGATATCGAGCCTTTGTTTAGTTATTCCCTGTGTGTTGCCTGGTGCGGCCTTTTCAGACATCTGTTCAAACTGAGGTTGCATTCAATTTAATAATCTACCCCCTGTAAACTGTGACCGTATTGATGGTCTTTGTTTCAGCTTAACTTTTCAGAAACAAATCCTTTCCTTAAAGACTGAGTCACTCGATTAATGATAAACACGATTAGTTCGAGGAAGATAGCATCAAAACTCATAATCCAATAATAATCTGCATCCAGTATGATGTTTGTTGAAGAGGAGATTTCAACTAATTCAGTCAGTCTCTTGATCTCAATGTTATCCTAATCTATAATGGTCCAATAATATAACATCAGGATTATCAAGGACGATATATTTCGATGTGGGAGTTTTAGAAACCGCACGATTTAATGATATAAATCCACATTTGTGTATCCAAATGCTCAGGTAATTCCCAGTGAATCGTTGCGGAATCGTTCCAAAGCCTCGGTATTGAAATTGCATTATTGCGCGCTTTGTGTTACGTAGATTACATTAATATTGTAATTACGCAGCCACACAAAAAAGTGGTCAGCTCCAGAAACCAATTTATGTTTGTCCCAGCGCTCTTAATTTTTTGGTGGAACCACTGTCCTTGCTCTTCACTGTAATGTCCAAGATTTTCAGAAAAACAATAAAGATGAGAGTGGGGGGAATTCAATTTGGGATTCACCAAACATTCCAGTAGTTCAAAGTTGTCAATCATTCACCCCTGCATCAATCCAAGTTTATGTGGAAAGAAGAATTTTTGATGGATCAACTAGAGTAACGTTTTTGGATCTAGAATTTAGCACTTTCTTTTATGGCTAAGTCCAAGACCATTCAATTCCTTTTGGTTGAATAGTTAAGGAGTCTTAACGTCCTATGAGGAACCTTCACTTTCACTATCAGTTTCATCGTTATCACTTTCTTCTTCTTGACCAATTTCTTCTTAGAACATATGTTTAGAATATTCCTTGAGAGAAGCGAAGCTTCAAGCTTTACCTATTGCAACAAACTGAAAAATGCCACAAAAACGTTATTTTTCTCTATTAAAAAAATCGGTGCAAAGTCAAGTCATCTAGACCTCAAATTTCGACTGATTAAAGTTACATCAGTTTGCCTCAAACTATTTATTATTTAATGAAAAATATGCATCCCTCGTTTTATTAATCCCCCAGTAAATATATTTGCGTCTACTTCACGGGCCACAATTATGTAGCTATATATCATTCGAGTTTAAGCACATAATACATACTAAAAGTGCTTTAGTACCTATAAGCACTGGTAATAAAATTACGGTATTAAGTTTGTTTACAAACTAAAATACATGGAAATTACATGGCAATTTTGTATTGAGATTGAGGTTTAATCGGGCAAATTTATTGAAATTCATATGCAGCTTCGAACTATAATGCCGAAGTTTATGAGTACAAAAGCTGCTGTACAGTTGAAACAATAGACGTGGAATTCGCTGCAAAATTAGCGAGCCACCTAACTTGTAATATTAAACGCTATTATATTTATTCAGCGAATGCACTATAAGACACGTTATACAAGTTTCAAGTCTCTGTCTCTCAAATGGTTATTATAAACTGGTCTCATTTTTGTCGCAGTACGAACTCCGCCTAGCAGCGTCTGACAACTTGAAGGAAAACTACACCACAGTAGTAATCCACGTGAAAGACGTCAACGATAATCCCCCCGTGTTCGAGAGACCTACATACAGGACGCAAATCACAGAAGAAGACGACAGAAATTTACCGAAAAGCGTTTTAAGGGCGAGTGTCTCGCATGATTGTTATCCGTTTCGTTGTTTTTAATTTACAGAATCCCCCACAGGAGCAGGCACTGGCTTCAGAATAATTTGCATGGCTAATGTGTCCCGAATACAGCTCGAGTTGGGTGTACACTGATAAGTGCTAGATAATATCAGGTTTTTAAACTGGCTAACGTTGTAATGATGAAGGGGGACGTTGTAATTTTCAGGATGTAGCAAATGTAGGAATACAGCCATTGTGTGTATTAAAAGTAAATGATACTTATGTAGGTACAAACTTGGTTAAATAGAAACAAATTGTATAATTAAAGGCCAAAATTACGTCTAGAAATCCTTGATATGATTTTTTGTTTTTGGGTAATTTTAAAAAAACTCATTTTTTTAATTTTTATTCTATTTTTTCTGGCGTTAACACTAAAGTTGATTTATAGCAATTATAATTATAAACAAATTTATTAATAATGAAAATATTTATTTCAAAAAGTACTAAAAGTAAAATCAGCACAAATTGGCGCCCGAGCAGGGACCTGCACCCTGGTTTATTATACGATTTTATTTATTATAAAATTTTATACGAGATTATTGATTCAGAGATAGAAACAAATTTATTAATAAAGAAAATATATATTTCAAAAAGTACTGAAGGTAAAATCAGTACAAATTGAAGCCCGAGCAGGGACCTGAACCCTAGTTTATTATAAGATTTTACTTGCTATAAAATTTTATGAGATTTATTTTGATTCAGAGATAGAAACAAATTTATTAATAAAGAAAATATTTATTTCAAAAATCACTAAAAGTAAAATCAGCACAAATTGGCGCCCGAGCAGAAACTTGCACCCTGGTTTGTTATACGCTTTATTTATTATAAAATCTTATATGAGATTATTGATTTATATACATTTTTAAACTTAAAGATTATGTTATAAAATTATTTATTCGATGTTTTGGCTAGTTTGTCAGAATATGGACATTACGAGTATTTCAGAATGCCTTTCGATTTAAAAAACGCACCCGCGACTTTCCAACAAATAATGGATAATATTCTTCGCAGTATACAACATACTAATTTTCTCAACATCATTGCAGGAACATATTGAACGTTTAAATCACTATTCTGAAACGCACTGGCCAGCACGTTCCCCCGATGTAACCCCGCCAGATTTTTTTTGGGAATTTCAATATTTTTAAGGCATTTGAATATGCCCAAGTCTTTGTATAAACCCAAGTTTTTTTTTATTTGGCCGAATTTGTATCTCCGCCAAGATAGATCACCCTGTACATTACCTTGTAGTCACCCGGTATTACGTTTTGCCGAAAGCTGATATTTTATGGTTTTATACCGTAATATTACCGACGAGTGTTCGATACATTTGCATGCCAACAAAACAGTGCAGAACAAATTCTAAACAGGAAATTAAAGCACTTTATGCCATAATATTAATAAACACATTGCACAGATCTAATTTAGTAACGGATAAATCATTCAGTAAGTACACCATTTACGGAATTTGGACCTATAGATGTAATATACAGGGTGATTTAAGGTAAAGTTTTATAACCAACTTGCAATTTTAGGTAAAGAAGTCGCAAAAATTTTTATCTATAGTCTTGTTTGGAATCAGAGAAAAAATATCTTTCAAAACATGCAAAAATGTACAGGGTGTTCCATTTAAAAAAATTTAAGTTGGGTTTTTTTCTCTACTTTCTGACGCCATTTTTTTACTTTTCTTCACCAATCTAAAATCTACAATTTTTATTTTTACACTTCTTTTATATCTCTAAAAATAAAGGCTGTATAGGTGTCAAATTAAATGAAACTACCCTGTACAGCTTTCAGAAAGGTCCATAACTTACCGCCCAACTTCAATATTTCACAAATTTTAGAATAAAGTTTAACCCGTTCGGCCCCGTGAAATATTATACGATACATAATGTAAATATAAGAGATAAGATAATAAATTACGGTAAAATAAACAACACATGGCAAGCTTGTCCCCAGTCGCAAATTTATTTATTTTTACGTACAAACCCAACTCCAGTTTTATTGGACATGTTCTACCCCTAGCACCATTATTTACAGCTTAATGTATTTATGATTTTTGTTTTGTTTCCGTTTTTTTTCTTTATTTTTTATTTTGTTGTGTTGTTTGGCGCATGATTAGTACGAGCTAACCCTGGTAGCGTCAGACAGCTTGAATGAGAATTACACCACTATAGTTATCCACGTAAAGGACGTAAACGACCTGCCGCCCAAGTTCAATCGTTCTGTGTACAAGAGAGAAGTAGATGAAGAGCTCCCCGCCCCGTATCCCATGCAGCTGATTCAGGTTAGATTGTGTAGGTACAAGTTGTAACTTGAACTTTTAAATGTGGCCTAGGAAGTGAGTAAAGTGCACGAAATAAATTCCCGCCACCTTTCCCATTCTAACATTCAGCCAATCAGACTCAGTTCTCCACAGGTTGCTTGCGAGAGAAATAAGAGAGAGGGTGTGCATTATGGCCTATATTCAAAAGCGCTTGTTGCAACGTGTGTATTGGGGTGGTCGTTATTTTGGCAAAGGCAACATTTTTGCGATCTCACCCCAAAATATTAATTAGAATGCCAAAGTAATAAGATAAGCATTTTGAATGGAATTTTTGCGTTTCGAGAGAACTTAATTCAACACATTTTTATTTCTATTATTCTAACTAAAGAACTAGTATGTCACGGTTTTCAGGGTTTTCAAAAATGACAGTTGACAGCTGACATTACAGCTGTCATTTTAGTGAAAAGAAGCAACTTAAGGGGAATTTTTATTATTTTAATTTTGTCATCACTGAATACGAATTTAAAATCGATTAATATTTTTGACAGTTGACAGCTATCATTAAAACTGTCAAAATAGTTTTAAAAATCTCGAATAAAATTTATAAATGCATTATTTTAAGGTTGTTGAATAAAAATTTGATGTCAAAAAGGACTTTTAGGTTAACAGATGTTAATAAAACTGTAATATAATTCTTGGGGATTCCGTAGGTTTTAAAAAACTTACATTTTCATCTATAGTTATTTATATATCAAGGCATTAAAGTTAATCTTTTTATCACGAATGTGGAGTTTAGTTTATTTTCAGTGACATTAAGAAATGTCATAATTATTTAAAATTTTAAGTGACCTTAGGAAATGTCATAATTATTTTTAAATGTCAAGTCGGAATAACTTTTTATAAGAAAACCATTATTTTTAGCAATTATAATACTGATAATACAATTCTGAATTTAAAAAACTGTATTTATTTACCTTTTGTTACAACACAATTATTATCACAATCAATAAAAAATTAATGTTTACGTTTATTTGTCACCTCGGCCAACTACAAAAATCATACAATAATAGATTACTTTAATGACTATTTCTATCACTTTAATGACGATTTTGAGGTACTTTAATGCCGATTTAAAAAAAAATGAGTTTAATTATATTGTTAAGATGTATTTACATTTCTAGTTGTCATTATTTTTTCACTTTTATATTTCACAAATTAAATTTGAAAATTAATTAATTTTATACAGGGTGTTCCATGGGTATCTTGGAAACGGTAAGAGATATAAGAAAGAAAAAAACCGTATTAAAATACTCTCATAAATAAAGGAGTTATAAAGGAAAAATGAAAATAACAAAAATTAATTTTTTGCCCATGAAACAGAAATGAGTTGATTTTACTAAAATATTTTTGCTTTGACAAGCTCTACTGTATTTGGCGTCATTTAACCTACCTTGTATCTCTTACAGTTTCCAAGATACCCATGGTGAGCAAGATAAGTGGGACACCCTGTATAGGCGGATTTGATGATTCCGTAATAAAAACCATTGACATTTTCTTTTGGAGCATATTATTTGAATCATTGATCTGTCAATCACGAAACATCTAAAAATATACAAACCTGAAAGAATACGAGGATAAAATATTTAAATTTTCGTTAAAACAATGAAAACTGTCACGATCGGTTATGTTCTTTATATTTCAAATTCAATTCGCCGCGTATCTTATATTTTATAGAATAATTCACTTAAGTTTAGGAAGGCGAATAAAATAAGCTCGATACGAATACGTATGAAACACAAACCCTAAATCGAAGCAAAACATTTTTTTTATTTTATTGGTATATTTGGCGAGCTACTTTCTGCTACTGCTGCTTAGCATGAAAATTGGTTATCGATTAAATTAAACACTTATAATATGAATTATTAGTTATACTAAAAAAAAGTCGAGGAATAAATTTAAACCAAACAACTAATTTTATGTTTTTAAAAAACTGTTCATCTATCTGTTTGTCATTCCTTCGTACCGCTTTCATATACAATCTTTTAGAAAAATTAAGGCCACATTACGCACCTTCCTAAAAAAATCTATGAACAGAACGGTCCCGCATCCAAATACTTACAAGAAAGTTTTTTTTACTGTTACTGAATGTGCCACTTAATTTCACTATTAATATATTCAAATAAATATCGATATAATATTGAAATAAATTCCAGTGTTGTGCCACATGATAAAGGCGTTAATAATAATTGTGCTCGATATATTTCTCCCCCGGTACATACATCAGAAAAGGACTTTGTTAAAAGAAGAATTGATTATAGAAACTTCGTCAAAGGAAAAGTTTATAATTACATGAATTTTGGTGAAGTTTTCTCGGAATTATTAATTAAGGCATTCAAATTTCCCAGTGAATAATTAAATTTTTATTTATCCTCGTGCCTGGGTCAATAAAATTACTCTGCTACGTTCTTGAAATAATGTTTCATTAAAAGTTTCGACCTGGTATCGGGTAAATAAATATGTTTACCGGAGGCCCGCTAATTAATCGGATTTTAGTATACAGGGTGCCTACAAATCAACCCCCTTTAAAAATAGGTAATATTTAATTAAGACAGGAAAAAATTAACAAGGGATTTTTGCAAGCTGGAAGCTGAAATGCCGCACGGGCACTTCTGCGCTTGACATTTATCCTTTGAGTTTGAGATCCAGTGTTCGGATGATTACAACGCACAAAGTGGTTAAATACTTTATAAGAAATTCCTGGTTTACATTTTGTATATATTGTGTGTAGACGCGTGCAAGTGAAACGAACTCTAATTATTGGCTTTAGGCGGCAATCCGGAGAAATTATAATTAAGATTAACTCTGCAAAAGTTGCCCCAAGAAGTTTTTCAATTTCTGATCGGACAGAGGGTGTTTTTGAAATATTTAACGAAAGCCATTTGAAAATAAAATTAGCGTGGCTAGTAAAACATAAACGCATCATAAAACTATTTAATTCACAAGAATTACGACAAATTTCTTCATTTCAGTAATCAACTATAATACAAAATTAACGAGTATAATAAATTCCATGTACAGTTTATTAAATTATTATTAAATGTAAGCCGATTTTTTTATTTGCTTTATAGTATCCGCAATACGCTTTTTAGCGTACACGTTGATTGATGTTTTCAATACGAAAATCGCTGGCAAAAATTTAATTGTAAACGTTTTCCGTAATAATCAGTCGCATAAAACGACAATTTAAAACCGAGGCATTGGTCATTTTCCAAATAATCGGAAAATTATAAATCAACCGATTTCAAGAGAACATCCATTCGTATGCAACACTGGAAAGGTAGAGCTGCAGAAAATTTCATGCATTTTTACATTTCATAGAACAATGAATGCGCTTTATAGACACTCCAACTTTGTTTTATTCTCCTGCGGCACTAATTAATATTCTAGGGGAGTGTGGCCGTTAGTACGTGAATATTTATTAGCTTTATCGGGAAATTAAGGATTACAATCGGAAATGTATATTTTAATAGGCGGCTTACTGCAGTCGTTGAATAAAAAATGCAATTTATTAGATAAATCGACGTTGTTGAAAAAAATACTACTATTATCCTATTAATAGTAAAAGCGGAAGAGACAGAAGGACTGGCGCGTTTAACATACATAAGTTATTTTACAATTCTCTTTCTTTGCTTGATATGCATTGTTTATAAATGACTTTGTTTAGGCTTTATACAAGCATAATAACAACAAACATATCCAAATTGATATACTTATATTGATGTTTTATCTCTAAACATGCTATTATTAAATTCATTGGACTATCTTTAATACATGATGAATATTGGATTAAAAATCATAAAACTCAAAACGTCTAAAAACAAATTATTAAAAAAAATTTTAACTCGCCACAAAATTTATTCATTATGGTCACCAATTAAAAAACGAAGTCCACAAGAAGATGTACATATTCTTTCGCTCTTAAGAGTGTGTTGTGGACTTCGTCATTTATATACATAGATTACTTGTGAAAATGCTCATTTTTTGGCAGCATTTCCAAATTGGGATTCATATAATTTTAAAAGCAATTGAGTTTATAAAAGCGCATATCTGCCGAATCTTCACAAAACTGCGGAGGGATAATGGATTTATCCACTTCGCTACATCGTTAAATGAAGTGTTCACTTACAAAGGAATTGACCCAACGTCCTGGCCGAATTTCCTCCTTACTTATATATAAATATCATAAACAGCTTTTAACCATTCGGATCACCTAAATCAGTTCAATAAAACGCTATCTAAATCGCTTCAGAAGGAATCGTTTCAGCGTGTAGTTGGATGCCGTCCACTAGGAAACCCTTTTACATGGTTGCGGCCTATTTTCTTAGAACAAACACTTGAACAGCCATCCATAAGTAATAAAAACTAAGAAATCTGTGCTGCCTCAGCTGTAATCTGTTCGTACACTCCAGTGAGCTCGCAAAAAATAACTACTATTCCCCTAGTATTCGATGTTAAAACTCGGAAACTAGTTTATTCTTCTCGTGGAAGTTTCCTCGGATCTGTCACACATCAATCGTCGCATTCTTGGCATGAGTAATGAACCGAACTTTCCTTTGATCGAACCGATTTTAAAAGGAACTCTCTTTCGTGCATGCTAAACACGGAATTAATTTAAGTTGCGCTCACATTTATCAATGTTACAGATTCTATTTCTACTCTGCGGCCAACTCGTAATTTGTGTCTTTGGTTTAAATTATTAGGGGTTTTTTCCTTGACAGAGCTATAGTTGAGTTACTTTCGCAGCGTACGTCGACACGCACAATGGCTGAAAAAGTTACGGTTTCATTTGTCAACGTTACAAATTGCAGCGTCTATTCCAGGGCGGAATATAAAGTGGAGAAAAACATTTTTAATTGAAAACTATTTGTTTTCATAGATACGGGTGCGCAGTTAAAGGCTATTAGTGGAGGGAAATTAGAATTTTAAAGTGATGTAATCGGGAAGTTGATTTTTTTTTGTTTTCTTTTTATACATGCAAATGAGTCGAAAACCGAAAAAATTATCAAAATCGGGCTGGGGCTTCGCGAGAAAAGCGCATAAAAGTGCATTTTTGATGCATTTCGAGTTCATCGCTACACTAATTTTTAAATATCTCCGGCTCTATTTCATATATGTAACATATTATTATTTAATGTTACATATATGAAATATTTCAGTTTAACATTACAAATTATATATGTATAACGTTTTGTAAACATTTGAGAAAAAATGTTAAAGCTACAGTTAAGAGAATGTATTATAATATATTTACAAGGTGTATCGTATGTTATAGAAATATTTTCTAGATGTTGATAATTTTTTTGGTTTTCGACTCATTTGCATGTATTAAAAGAAAACAAAGAAAAAAATTCAACTTGCCGATTATATCACTTTTTATCAATTATTTTTACTAATTTCCCTCCACTATATAGGTATATACACAGGATATATAGAAAATACTAGTTGGTTTATAAGGCCGGTCGTTTTTTTAATAAAATCCAAATTTTTACGATCTCACCCCAAAATATCAATTTTAACATTCACTACCAAATTCGTATTGTATACACATAAATATAAAAAGTTGTACTTTGCATAATTCAGCCCAAAAATTATAATGCAGCAAATAAAAATTTATCAGCGTATGTAAATGAATTGCAGATGGGAGATAAACCACAAAAACGTACATTTATTCAACGCTAGTAGAATATATTATTATCAACTAGACCGAGTTTAAATCTTTTAATTTATGATCAAGTATTATCATAAGAGCGTTATCGGTGGCAATTTTATGGTATTTGCTGTGTTCCGTATTGATTGCAGGATTTATAATTCCTGTTTAGGTTAATAGATACATAAATCGTGGCAATGTATCGGGCGTGCTAATCAAATGCGAGCGCTGACAGAATAGTATAACGATAATTTTTCATCAATAATGTTTTAAAACTTCCGGCGGATTTGCGCCCAGTGTTTGTGACAATTTCTAGTCTCATATTGCGATTGATTCCCACTTAAGCTTGTTCAGGAGTTGTTTGTTTGATAAACTGAAACTCAGATCTAGCATCAAACAAATTCATGTTACAGTTTCTAAAGACCTCACGTGTCTATAAATCTAAACTAATTTGTTTATTTATAATAAAATAATTTATAAGTAATATCTTTGTGAGCAACTTGAAAAATGTTTTTAAAAAAACTCCTCTTAGCCAAGTAATATTTTTTCGGATGAATTACGACACTCACGGATAGACTTGTGTCGTAAACTACATCCTCAAGAATAATGGCCATCATTCCGCGCTCGCTTTTGAATAATTGACTTTTTTTTCTTTGGGGCACTTCACGAAGTTTATTATTTGATTTCAGCACTCATACATACATATGTCACTTGCTCTATTAAAAAAAATGTTTATTAATAATTTCATTTGTATATTTTGTGATTCCACTTTATTATTTTCCAATCACGTATGTAATTTTTTCCTGCAAGCTTTGCTATTTTTTCGTCCCGCGTTTGGGCACGTACGCATTTTATTTGATGAAGAAAAACCAGTTATTGTTGATATCGAAACAAAGTCCTGGGAATGTACGAGCCTAACAGCATTTAAAACGTTAAAAATCCCCCAGTGGATTTCAGCGGTGCCCAGGAACTTTCTTACATTTCTGTCGAGTGATGAAGGGCGATTTGTTTGCCATTTCGCTGAGTCAACTTCTGAAATTAGATATTAAATTTGTAAGGGATTAACAATACCGAACGTTTTAAACTGAGGATATCACGAAATCCCTGGCTTTAAACAAACCCAATTAATTTACGAAATCAACGCAGAAAAAGAACAGAAAAAATATTTTAACGAAAACAATGGCTTACTTAAAATTCCTAAGGTCTTTCCATTTGAAAGCATAGGCACTGAATAAAGAATCGCGGAGTTATCATCAAAGAAATACTTTAATTAAGTTAAAAATTCTTCTGCAGCTTTTTACGTTATTACTGTAATGCCTAGTCGTCTATTGTTAATTAAAATTATGGTGGCGACGAACATCGTTAAAAATATGATTGTTTGCTTTCTTTTGCTTTATTTATGACTCTCTATTAAAATCTAACAGCTAAGTAAAAGGGAAAAATAAATACCAAAATTGTTGGAAAATACGGATCAAATATAACATTTAATATTTTTATTCTAGGCTTAATTTGACAATTTCACCATACTTATTACTGTTAATAAATAGATTTTATATATTCAAGGAAATAAGTACAGATATCGTATTTCAATAACAAAATTAAATGAGTCGAGGCTTCGCTTCCACCTTGTTTCTTCTCTCGCTGACAAAGAGGTCTACACAAAAAACCCAATTCAATTCAAATACAAGTTAATTTAATTTTTACATTTCTGCAAGATTCCTGTCTGTGAGTGATTGAATTTAAAACTACATTTGTCTGAATATTCCATATCCTGAATGTATTCTCAATTTTTATTTCCTATCGATTTTACTTTTATTGGAAGCGTGGGTAAAGGCAACAATGGTGACTCCATAGTCCACGTCACCCCTAAGATTGAAACATTCTTTTAGCAAGTTTTAACAAAGGATTTGTTAAAATTGCGTTTACTGACCTAGATGCAAATTTCTAACAACAAAATTTACGAGACGGTTGGTAGCTTAAAGTTGAATATGATGAAGAAATCTTTGATTAGTGAATTAGCAACAACTCTCATCATCAAATCATCAATGTCAACGAAAGCACTTGATTTCGATGATTTTTTCGTCGTCTCTGTATTATTTTCACACATTCATTTTAATAAAATATAAACCAGCAGCGAGGCTAATCCACACTCTACAATAAAATCGCTCACTTGTATTCCTTTAAAAAAATAAATTATTGGAATTCTAATTCCTGCGTAAAATATTTTATATTCGGCTCCGTGAAAGTTTTCCCAGCTTCTGCGCTCCTTAATATTCATGGATTCAGATACGGAACGGCATGGCACTTATGAATGAGGTACGTATTTTTTAGGAGCTAAACACGTCTGGAAAAATCAGCCTAAAAACAAGCCCGGCGATGAGGGTGATTTAAAAAATGTAAAGACATTTTACATTTGTGTTACACGTAACGTAGTGGTTATGTTTAAATTTGGAGTTACAAGATGTATTACGTCAATTTAACGGGACCAACTTATTACCAGTGAAATAAAGGAAGTGTGTTCTTAAAAGAATGGGACTTTATAATTTTTGAAATTACTACGTTGGCCAGAGATGAATTATAAAGATAAAACAAAGATATCGACCAAATCCTTTTATAGCCATGATGAAATTGGAAAATATAAAGGAAACCAGCTTGAAAAAAACCGTCTGTGTGTAAAATATAGCAGATGGTAGGTAGATATGCCGCATTTGTGGGATAAGAAGAGAGAGTAATACAAAAAATATATTAAATTATCCGTCTTCGTATCGCATTTGCCTATGTCAAATATATAAGAGTCTTACTTCCAGGATTTTTATCAACTCCGTTCGGAAAGTTTTAAAGAGCTGTAATATCGGTATTAATCCCATGGATCAAGATGATAGAGAAGAAGCCGACGTTCTGTTAAAGGAAAGAAAATTTTGTAGATTTTTGACATTTCAGTTAAATTTTGTTGTACTAGGTACAATTTTTTAATAATTTCAGTTATTCAAATATTAACAAAATGGATATTATATACTGCCATTAGCATCATATTGTGGTACACCAACGATAAAACAAAATGAAATATCGCAGAGCCTGAAATTACATAAATTAAATCGGGCTTTAACATCAAATTTAAATTGCGCAAAATAAATTAAACCGATACTGAAAAAGTGTACCAGCTAAACAAATTATATTGATCGTCATCAACGTGGAAAAATAATTAAACATTTATAATTAACATTTTTATAGGTTTATCCTAAAAATAAACGCGCTTTTAATACTCAACCAGTCAGCTTGTGCGTAAACAAATCTGTTGTTAATTTGAAATTTTATATAACTTTGTATTGATTTATATAATTAGAAGGTTCGGGCTTTACAAAGAACGTACCTCTTAGAAAATATTTTGTGTAAAGACATTGTTTTGATTAAAGCAAGATATTCTCTAAAATATTAGGGAGTGACTAAAAGTTTCTTACTCTTCAAGCAGCCATGAAAAATAATGAAAAACTAAATAGACGAATAGATCCTGACGACAATCCTTTTATTAACATTTTATTTCTGTTTTCTATATGAATCCATTTAGCGAACTCCTTCAATGAGCGTATTAAATTACTAAAACTAGAGGTCATAAAACAACGTTTTTAATCTCTTTCGGTGGCTGCGCCTACACACTAGTCGCTATGGATACATAAAATATAAGACAATTTCTCTCATAGTCTCCAAGGAATCCATCCGGCTAGACAATGATTCAGGTACTCCATATAACCGACTTAAAATAGCTAGAACAAGCATCGGGTTCTTCCATTATTTCCATACATCTCACTGTCACCGGGCCCTTTATGTGTCTGTTTCCTTTTACCCATCCCATAATTGAATATTTCAGTCAAGAGAAAGTAATTCTATCAAAAGATTCGATATGCGACATACTGTTTTATGTTATCACTATCGATTTCTGTATTTGTATCCTTTCCGTCTCACTTACTGCCAAAACAGAACTGTAAATAAATGCAGAAATATCAAAGAAGCGAACGGGAACCGATCGGGGTTGAAACAAATAATTATCGACGTTTTCTTTCGGAGGCATCTTCGCATTTTTTTTTAATTTTCGATTTTTGACTGTAATTTCCCAGGAGCTCCGGTTATGTTAAAATGATTGTTGTTCGATCTGTTTCAATTAGAAGGATGGAGGTAAGGAAACGGTGTTTTAATTCTGATGCGTTTACCGGGCCCAGGCGTTTGGGGATTAGCCGCACTACCCTGAAAACCGATCCGACTGAAATTCGATTAAAAAAATATATATACGATGCCTGACTAAAAACTACAACCGTTTTTAGCTTTCGTTCGAACCCATATGACGTTTCGTAAAAAAACTGCCATTTCTAATTATTATCAGCGTAATCAAATTAACACGGACTAGCAGTGTTATACGACTTGCGTAACGTTAAATATGGAACTGACATTAAATTTTATTAGCCAGGCCGCAGAATATGCACAGCACTAGCGCATACTGTGTTTTTCCTAATTGTATCATCCCCGTTGCACATATTTTAGTTCGTACTTTCATATCTTCTCCCTCGCATTTTACATCGGCTAGTGGGATATTTGTAAAGAGCATTTACTCAATTTATCTAAGTGCATTCATTGGACTAACGTAAAAAACCACGTTTTACTTTATGAGAGCACAACCTCTCTGCTAAAAATACTAGCAACCTGATTCGTGTATCTATTAAAACTGTAATTACGTGAGAAAATAGCGTTCTTTTGCTGTTTACAGCAATTTTACGTTCCTTGAATGTCGGAATTGTCTTCGAACCGTTCACACAAGTAATTTAAAATGCTAATGCGTTCCGATTCCGCCGGAATTCTAATTTTTACCTTGACGGAGTTCACCAGTTGTATATTGCTCTTTTGCGAATTAACCTAAAAAGATAGACCACTTACATGAGTTTTTGATTCAGATTTTTCTTGGTATAAGGAGCAAGAAATGAAACAGTATAGAAAACATAAAATAGCCATTTATCCTTATAGAAACGTCAAATTAATAAAAAATTACGTACAAAGTTCTCACTTTGTTAATTTTTGTTAGAAAAATTTAAGTATAACCACCCGTACTAGAGATATTGAAATTTTATATTTCAGAATGATGTTTTTAAAAATATTTCTTATGCATTTTTTAACGATTTTTTTTTAAATTCAATAATTTTAAAATACATGGTAATCACAAAATAAATAATTTCCTTGGTATATTGACCTCCTTTCGAAGGGGAAAATCCTCAAGAAAGAAAGTGTTGTTTCAAACGACACCTTAAGCAAGGAAATTATCATACAAATTGGATTAATTGATAAAGGGGAAAGTTTCCTAACGAAAACACAAATTTTATTAAAACCAATCAATTTTACAGCTACAACAAAGGGCGAGTCCTGCGTTATAAGTTAACCTCTACCCCAGATAATCCAACTTCTCCATTGAAAATGATTTTTCTATCAAGCTTAATATTATTTAAACCGCCGGAGCCTTGCGAGAACTTCAGCGTTGAGGACGGTTTGTTGTTTAATAAATTCCATCCATCTTCGAAATATTTCGCTGGATGGGGCGCATAAAAAATCAAATATTTTCCCCGGCTTACGAAAAAAAGAAAACCCATAAAAATTTAGTAGCAGTAAAATTTTTACAGCTCCACCGAAATATAAACTAATATAATATTTACCACCGACGAAAAGCTTATTTTTCCACTTACACACCAACAAAATAAATTATTTTCCTTTAATAAAAATATTACATCGAGACCTCCATACTCATTGTTATTCAAAGCAAAGCATAAAAGAGAAGCAAAACGGGTATAAAGAGGAGAAAAGCAAGATAAAATAATATGTCATAACATTTATCACGAAAATAAAGTCAATAAACGAGTCCACAGGCATGTTTGAGCGTGGGATGATTTATAAATTAAATAAATGGAAATCGGGGACGTCAGAAATGTAAGAAAATAGGCGATTATTCATATTTTTCAGGTGCTTTAGTCCCGCGAAATTGCCTTTTATTGTTTAAAAATACCCCAAGAGGCTATTAAGATCAGGTTTTACCCAAACCTAATATATTTAAAAAAAAAGGTGACTGTCTTAAGAGAGGCATCTATCAACGCCTCTAAAGAAGCAACTTTGGGTATACTACGTTGTCATTAAGTTTGCTGCAATATTCGTATTCGTATTTGAGAGTAAAGTAAATAAATAAAATAAAATAAACATTAAACAAAAATGCTTTTATCGCATATTCTGATCAACCGTAAAATTAATTAAATACTACACTAAAACAATGGCACTGAGCCCTGAGACTGACCCGCTTGTCGATTATGGTATTTTCATTGTGGAGAGAAATGTTTTAAGCAAAATGAGTCAGCTCCTTTCATTCTTTGCAAACAAATTTTTAAATAACGTCCAAAGCGATTATGGACCTTGCAACCCCCCTGAAAACGCACGGTCGTGGACGTGTCAGAAGGCCATGATTTATTACTTCTCATTGCCTATAGTGTTATTTTCTCTATTGTTTATCCAAGATCAGCACTTCTATTGGAAAATCCTCCGGGTCTGGTCCGTAAAAAAAATTTTGATTTGTAAACTTGTAAAAGATGCAAATTAATGCAGAAGCGTTGTTTAATCTAAACGGCTTAAGCGGTGCTTTTTTATTTAAAAATGATATTTCTTTTTTAACGCGCACAGCCTTGCTGACAAAATGAGCCTCGTAAAAGGATTATGGCTATTATAAGATAGCATAAACTGTCATAAAGGGCGGCCCGCGTGGGTATATTAATTGTGAAATATGAAAAAAGAATTCCTCAACCCTTCAGGGCTCCTTAGATTTGTCACGCTTTTGTACTCGTTCGGGTTTCGGTGACCGGAGGAGCGAAAGGGTCAAATTCGGAGAAGAAATATGTGTAATTTATAATCAACTTTATTTACCCCACATATATCAGAGATGGTCCTCATGTAGCGGGTGTTTCTGCATAGAAGATGGAAAATGCAAATGAAACAAAAAATGGGAATTCTACCTAGATATTAAATGTATATCTTCTAGCCTTCCTGATTTCCACAATTGCTTGAACTTTGTGTTACCTACTCCATAAAACATTTCAGAAAAGATCAGAGAAGTCTTATATGAAACGTCCAGGATCGCCATCGAGAACTCTGGTCAAAGGAATATGCTGGATGTGGGACGTGCGCGACGTCCTGATATCAGATCGTGCGACTTAACTGAAGTTCCATCCAACTTCTGTCAGGTAGCAATTAACGATCCCACATAAGCGCAGTTATTTGAGGACCTGCACTGGCCACTTGAAGAGGTATATAACTAAAGGGGAGAGAAGCTTCTCAATCGTATTGTCACGGGAGATCGAACGTGAGCCGATTTCGGAAACAAAAACCGAGAAAACATAAAACCTGCTACCTACGTTTACCGACTTCCGATATCGGTATTACTGGAAAATCATAAAGAATAGGCGGACGGCGCCGGCGGACGCTGTAATTTACGGCTGCTGCTTCACGATTTTTCCTTAAGTATAATTAGCCGCTCCGACAGAGTTTATTTGAAGAAATACAGAAAAATTTTATATACAAAAGTTGCAGTATTTTTCATAAATGTTAATAATCTGCCAATAAAGCAAACAAATGACAATCGCAAAATGGCGAAATTCTATAAGCTTAGAGTTTTTTTATGGAACATCCCATGATGACAATATGATGATATTATATGATATTGTCCATTTTAACCCATGGGTTACTAAGACAATACCATGTTTTTATATACATTTTTAATTCAAATATTGAACAAAGGCCCTTCATTTGTTGTATTCCCCACATAATTGATTACAGCACTCAACACGTAGCTGTTTTTTTAATTCTCACAACAGAAAATACAAAGCTACACAGCTTAGAACCCCATAAAGAATACTGGTTCTATTTTATTTCGACAAGATACAACCTACCAACATTACAAAATAAATCACCCGGTTTTATTCTAGCTTAACCCAAAGTCCCTTCTTCCAACTCACGGCCTTTGAGCAACTTTTTTTTATAGTAAATGGCTTTTTTCATAAACTACTCTTTTACTACTTTGCAGTAAACTGAAGCCAGCAGGATATATACTAGTGGTGTAAGAATCCCCTATATTGGCTGAATATTGAAATGTACCCATGAATAAAAGTTTTAAGTAATAAAAATAAAGTTCACCGTCATTTTAGATCGTTTTATGGCTGCTTGGAGTAATAAAAACAAATAACTCTAATATATCTATAGCGCAGAGGAGGGTAATTCGATAGGAAGGGAAATAATTGATATAATGAGGAAGGTTTTATTTCACTATAAAATTGAAGAAAATTGAACAATACTACCGACATAAACCGAAATACAGTTGGTGTTAGTAACAGCCATTCCAGCTGCAATAAAACGGAAAATTATATTTCACGCTTATATACCGGTTGTCGCAACTATTTACACCCGTGCTTTTCTCTGCAGTGTTGAATGCAAAACTTCAAATTTTTAAATTAAATGATGATTTGCAACTCTTATGCAATTTCAATTGAAGTATATTGAACTTTTATATTATTGAACTATATTGAAGTATATTGAAATATCTTGAATTATATTGAAGTATATTGAAATATATTGAAGTATATTGAACTTTTATTAAAGTATATTGAAATGTATTGAACTGTATTGAAGTATATTGAACTATATTGAAGCGTATTAAACTATTTATTGAGGTATGTTGATGTATATTGAACTATATTGAAGCATATTGAACTTTTATTGAAGTATATTGAAGTATAATGAAATATATTGAAGTATATTGAAATATATTTAAGAATATTGAACTTTTATTGAAGTATATTGAAGTATATTGAAATCTATTGAAGTATATTGAACTTTTATTGAAGCATATTGTAGTATATTGATGTATATTGAACTATATTGAAGTATATTGAAATATCTTGAAGTATATTGAAGGACATTGAAATATATTGAAGTATATTGAAATATATTAAAATCTATTGAAATATATTGAAGTATATTGAACTTTTATTAAAGTATATTGAAATGTATTGAACTGTATTGAAGTATATTGAACTATATTGAAGCGTATTAAACTATTTATTGAGGTATGTTGATGTATATTGAACTATATTGAAGTATATTGAACTTTTATTGAAGTATATTGAAGTATAATGAAATATATTGAAGTATATTGAAATATATTTAAGAATATTGAACTTTTATTGAAGTATATTGAAGTATATTGAAATATATTGAAGTATATTGAACTTTTATTGAAGCATATTGTAGTATATTGATGTATATTGAACTATATTGAAGTATATTGAAATATCTTGAAGTATATTGAAGGACATTGAAATGTATTGAAGTATATTGAAATATATTGAAATCTATTGAAATATATTGAAGTATATTGAACTTTTATTAAAGTATATTGAAATGTATTGAACTGCATTGAAGTATATTGATCTATATTGAAGCGTATTAAACTATTTATTGAGGTATGTTGATGTATATTGAACTATATTGAAGTATATTGAACTTTTATTGAAGTATATTAAATTTTCATTAAATTTCAATTGAAGTACATAACTTGAAGTAAAATCCCTCATAGAGCTTCAAATTTCCGCATTGTTTACGTCCAACAGTTGAACCGTTTTTATTGATATTAGCGTAATAATGCCACTTTTTGCCAAGTTTTTTTTCAGTATTGCTATTGACGACGTTTGGATTCACATAAATCGACATATCAAAAAAAGGGTTACTCTTAGGATTAATGAATGACCGCCATTTTATCACTACATTTTGCATCCAGATGATCTAAAAACTCTCAAACAATTAAATCATCTGAACACTCGATTGAAATATTTTACTCAGTTTATAAAACTGGAGTTCCTAGTTTATATAATATTAATATTCAATTCAGATTAATTTTAGAAACTTTTTACATTATTCATAAGAATTTTAAAATGTTTTGCATTTCCACAAATCGGTTATTTAATAAATACAAAATTCTGACTAGGTACCGAAAACAAATCAAAACAGCCAATGAATAAATTATTAAGTACCACAAAAATATTGTGCGTTCCCATAAATTTAAAATACAACATATAAATATTTAAATAGCCCTAATAGAACATTTACATTTAATAGAGGAAACGTTACAGCCACCTTTTGTTCCCGATTCGTATAAAAGATTTAGTCACTATTCTCCCTCTTGTTAGCGGAAAGAAGACAAATATTTCTTTTATATTGGGAGAGACGTCTAAAAGTTTTTTTTTAAATTCCCTGTTCCGCGAGGACCTAATGTGTACTCTAGAGTCTGGAATGGATATTCCCAGAAAATCCACTAGTCCGACTAAAACATTAATTTAATAACCCGAAGTTATGTTTAAGTAATACATTAAATCACGAGAAAATAAAGGAAGCAAGTTTCTCGTTGATAGATAGGAGTCATTCAAAATAAATTAAATGATGCAATCCAATGGAATATAATACCTCCATCAGAATATACATGGATGTTTTTCACAACAAGGTGTGAGACCCCAAGAAAATCTATAGTGAGCTCCGTGCAAAAATAAAATTTTCCGCTGCCAAATATATTTAGAACGTAGGAAAGTAAAGTGGATTGTATTTCTTAAAATAACAATTTCTTATAAAGTAGGTAATATTTGCGAACATAGCAAAAACAAACAGTTCACAGAGAAATGATAATTTTTCTTTCTATATTATTTCTGTACGTATATCCCCATCGGGATATCAATAATTGAAGTATATCCCAATAAATATCAATGTGTATTTTTCCTCTATTTCTATCGTTATTGCCGATTATATGAGGATTTATAGGTAGAAGTTTTTACTGCTGGGTTGGCAATGTTTTTTATTAATGCCGGAGAATCAACATCGTTTTTTAAGCCCTCTAATAATCTGAAATTATTGGAGCTGACAAAAGTGCTCTCGAGTGGACATTTTTTATTAAGGTTTATTTTCGATCTTAGCAACTGAAAAGATTCCGGACCCAGTGGCATTTATAAAAATTCGAGAGCCGGAGCGGCAGGTGAGGATTTACATTAATATTTAATAAGGGCTTAATGCCGAAGCGTACAATAATTATTAATAATTCTTTGACAGGTTACACGTATTCTATAGATGACAGGCTTTTTATGTAGCCTGTTCGTTACGTCGTATACTATGAATGTGATTTTAGAAATATTTTATTTTTGTATTTTTTTGCAATAGCTTCAGGATTGGCTTCATTTTTTTGGGCTCGGCTAAGCAGCCAAGTTACGAATACCTTCCGATATGGTACTATATACTTCAATAAAAGTTCAATATACTTCAATAAAAGTTCAATATACTTTAATATACTTCAATATAGTTCAATATACTTCAATAAAAATTCAATATACTTCAATTTAGTTCAATATACTTAAAAAAAAATTCAATATACTTCAATATAGTTCAATATACATCAATATATCTCAATATATAGTTTAATACGCTTCAATATAGTTCAATATACCTATTTCAATATAGTTCAATATATGTATATGTACTTCAATAAAAGTTCAATATACTTCAATATATTTCAATATAATTCAATATACTTCAAAATACTACAATATAGTTCAATATACTTCAATAAAATTTCAATATACTTCAATATATTTCAAAATACTTTAATAAAAGTTCAATATACTTCAATATTTTTCAATATACTACAATACGTACAATAATTATTAATAATTTATTGACAGATTACACGTATTCTATAGATGACAGGCTTTTTATGTAGCCTGTTCGTTACGTCGTATACTATGAATGTAATTTTAGAAATATTTTATTATTGTATTTTTTTGCAATAGCTTCAGGATTGGCTCCAATTTTTTGGGCTAAGCAGCCAAGTTACGAATACCTTCCGATATAGTACTAAAAATTGTTAAAAATCCTGAAGTTATTAGCAAAAAATACAATACTAAAATATCGGAACCGGCGCTGGCGCCACCTATGTCTCGCAACCGGTGTTATTACGAAGTTGCGCTCCTTTATAATTATTTCATGCAACGGTTGAAAGGTGGTAATAATACTCTTTCGACCCTTCTCAATGGCCAAAGTTAGGCGACAAAAGCGACACAATATAAACAGGAAAAGAGCGGTTACAAAGCCCGAGTTGCTGCCACAACCGCAGTGAATGGCGGATTGAATTCCAATTTAATTTATTTTTACCTGATCTCCCCTACTATTCAAACGCGGCGAATCGGTCGTGAAATGGTCCTAAAAGGAAACTAAGTACTTCAGCTCCTTCCGGCTAATGCTCTAATTTGCAAAGGAAACCATCGGTTTAGCAGATTACGGAAAATATAGAACATAGACGCCAAAGAGACTTCAATTACTGGAATCGTTGTTCTCTGGCGAGTGAGTTGCGTGTACGGGAACAGAAGTAATTAAGTAACACTAACACTGCACAAAACGGTTTGCGGAGAAACCGCACACTGCATCAGTTGCCGCGAGCAGAAAAACTTAATTTATGGACGCTTAGAAAGGTTGATGAGCACGGTTAATTAAAATTCCCATTCTCTTGGATGAACTTGCAGTTAAGCTGCACTAATTTTGGTTTAATGTAAAGTGCGACACTAACAGTAATTCAGTTTCCGGCCAAATCATGTAAACCAGCAGGAAACGGGACCCGCGCCTGCTGATATCACACACAAATTTTTCTCATTTTAAAATGAATTACATTTCTTGACCTGGATTAATCAATACGGCAAAAACGTGGATCCTATCGAAAATGTATTCATCCTGAATCTGTGATCTCCTCTAATTTGTTTTTCTCGGTTTTATCTAAACGCGTATGCCCTCTGTCGCTCTCAGATAATTTATTTCAGACGTCACCTGCGTTCCAAAAAAAAAGCCAAAGGTAAATCTGATATTGCGCCCATATGCTATCACAGAATGTGAGGCAAAAAAATAGAATCGGCTCTCGCTGGAAGCGATTCATATCCCACGTTGGTTCGTTTTCATAGAGTTTCCCTTTTGTGCGAATTTAATTTCTTATTAACACAACAATTGTTTGGAATGTTTCAATTAAATATACTTCAGAGTTTAATTTGGCAAATAACCTAACAAGCGTATAGAGAATGTAAAGTATAATTTATATTTTAAATAATAAAAGAGATTTAATCAATGCGAAACGTACAAATTTGGAAAATGCCTTTGTTTAGTTTCAAAGTATTTTACGTTGGACAGAAACATTTTTAATTAATAAAATTTGATTCGCTCTATTTTAAATTTAAATAGGGGTCGTCAAAATTATTGCATTTCAGAACAGAAAAACTGTAACTATTGGTAAGTAAACCTTTTATGGGGATATAAAACGTAAAATTGCAATATACACATAATATTTAGCTACAATGTAAAAACGTTGCAGGTTTAATCCTCGATGAGAGTCGCTTTGGTAATAAAAACACCTACATTGGGGGCCGTAAAGAATGCGCCTGATAAAGTGATACTGAAACGTAAAAAATGAAACAGAAAAGTTGCCGACATTTTAAACAAAATTTCTCGTGACCTTATTATCTCGTATATTAAAAATAAACTATTTGTTTTTATGAGTAGGAAGGAAATAATTTAATAAGGTAGTACCAATTACAAGAAGACCTCTCCTACATAAGTAAACCTTGATCGATTCGAGTTGGATGGAATTGAAACATATTTGAAGCAGAAACCAATTCTCTTTCGATTAATTAGGTATTTCTGGGCCCAAATCAAACAGTTTTCGAAATATTTACACATATTTAAAATATTATGCCAATTTAACAATTTTTTAGTCTCATCATCAAATTGTTAAAACATCATCGATTAATAATTTAATAATTATAACATTTTAAACATAAGCAGGAACTGAAACTAATTTTGTGAAAATCCTGAATTAATAGTAAAAAAAAATTAAATATTTTGAAATTGCTCAACTAATATTAATTAAATCACACATCGCCACTATATATTTTTCTAGTTTTTCCAGCATTCACTTCGGAGTTTGGGCTTTGACAAATCGTCCGCAGGAAGCATATAGTCACAACCGAACAAATAGTAATACATCTAGTTTACTGTGCCGACATTTATTCCCCTTCTATATAATCAACCCTCGTCGAAGTAGTAATACACGAAAGTTTATTTTTCTAATTTATCACCAGTATTTTTCCCACAAGCGGGCATTAAAACAAAAGGGGGACTCTATAACCCAGATCTATATGGAATGTTTGTTATTAAATAATTCAGAAGGGTTGAAAATTCGAGAGAATGGAGAAAATAACAATTTTTCACTTGATTGAACATATTTCAATAAAAAGAAGGCTCGTATTTCCTTTGTTTATAGAAAACTAGAACGTGTTGGATCCGTAACATTGGGCAAATAGAAAAGAAAATACAGAGATAAAACGGCTTTAGAACTTATTACGGAACACCAATCGCGCCGCAACATTTAATGATTTATATATTTTGTGTTTTAAAGTTCGATTGATTGATTCTTAAAATGCATAGTTTACTTGAGTTAAAACTAAATTGTAGATTTACTCTTATAGCAGAATCATTATTTGAAACAATTACTTACTTAAAAAAAAAAATAAAAATTGTACGCACAAAGACTGTGTTTATAAAATCTATCTAAACAATGGTAGACTTGATAAAACCCTATTTTTATTGAAATTACCTATTTATGATGGTAAACGTACCTAAGAGTGACAAAAAATTGTATGGTAGC
Organism: Rhagium mordax; assembly: GCA_963680705.1. Classification (NCBI taxonomy): domain Eukaryota; kingdom Metazoa; phylum Arthropoda; class Insecta; order Coleoptera; family Cerambycidae; genus Rhagium; species Rhagium mordax. The sequence goes on along the minus strand of OY796658.1, from coordinate 93,407,298 downwards.
ATGTATGTTTTAAAAATTGATAACTAAAAGTTATAGTTCTTATTCAATTTATTAAAAAGAGGTTAATTAGCAAAAAATGAGTTTTTGTGCGCTTAGTAGGCGTGGAATCGTTTCAATCACGTGGTGGGTACGCGTGGTATAGAAATCCAAGTCATTGGTAGGCGTAGGCGTGGCGTGGTTCCACCAACGTCGCGTGGCCAATCACACGCTGCCTCAGAGAGGCGTGGCTTCGTTCCTGTGCAGTCACGTGGTTAGAAATGCATACTATTGGCTTCAATAGGCGTGGCTGCATTTTATAGAACCTATGGTTCACGCCTACAATATTTCTATTATAATATCTGTAAACTTACGTACACAATTTCGTCCAAATATTTTAATTCCCCAGTTGAAATTGCTTTAAAACTAGAATAACGAAAACAATACGCAATTTCTGCCCTGTCGCGTTACGAAACTCCGCCAAGGTTTACTTTTAGATAACAGCTAATTAATGATTCTTTTTCATCCACTTATCATTAATCATAATCAAATATCAGCCGAATAATAAAAAAGCAGTACAACGTTGACCGACACGAAATAAATGCTGCCAACAAAGAGTTATTGTTACATTCTTTACTCATTAACAGCAATAGCATTACCCTCGTTTGTGAATTAAATTCAAATGAAATTATGAAAACAATGGCTTCTCAAATTACCTATGTTGAATATCCCTTTAGCATCGAATTATTCCGTCAGTTTAGCAACAACAGGAAGCCGGATGTAAACAAACGCCATTATAGTTCCATTACTTCCATTTCATTTGGAAACCTTTCATTACTCTTTGTAGTCTTGCCTACGGACACGCTACTCATAATTTAGTTCCGCCACTTGTGGTGTAAGTTTCAGGTGCTGAAAATGTTTCCGTTTATTATCATCATCATCATCATCATTACACCTATAAAAAATACGCGGTATTACTGAGAATCTCTTTTTTAATGTTTTAGATCTATATTAATTGCCATACAGCTTGATGGAGATGAAAATAAATACATCCTCACCAAAATACTGTAGAAAATAATAATTTCATCTGAGATGGAAAATCGGTTGTCATAAGATAGGGCGGATTTAAGAGAAAAATCGATACAAGCTGGGTATTTTAAGTAGTATCTCCATTATTTACGGAGACGTTTTCCACATAAGAAATATTTTAAGACATAATTTTATAACTAATATAAAACTCGAAAGAAAATTCTTCCTTCATTTTATTTAAACAAGTTTTTGAAGGTCACGGATCTGAGTGTTGTTAGTCGCAAGACGATCCCTCAAAATGAAAACATTCTTTATGAAAGCGAGGAGATATTTGAAGTGGCCCACTTATCCGGCATGCATATCTGTTGATCCTGCTTTATTAAAAGTATGACATTGGAAAAACCAGCATACGCTGTTGTACAATAAGTAGCTTGAGCGATTAACAATATTCGTGGAAAGCATTCAGTATTTGGTTATATGGACAAAGCAAATTTTGGATCCGAATTTAAATGATAGCGTCGCATCAATCCGGGTCAGTTCATAGAGTATGTTTAAGGATATTGAATTTACTGTCTAACCGCCTGCTTTGCGTTGTAATTGATGATGCACGTCGTCAGAAATGTCTTACTCGGTATGGTATATATTCATATAAAGGATCTTATCTCTTACCATTCATTGTGCATATTAATCATTAACTGCAGCATAGTTTCGTGAACCTCCCTCTTCGGCTAGGTAATCAAGAAAAAAAACTATAAGACACTTGCTAGAAACAATTTTATGTTTAATCTTCGGTAGCTAGCTGCAATATTTTAATTTAAAGTTGTGGCGAATGCGCTGGTGATATAAAAGTTTTTGGTTAACCTTGTACTTATTAAGCCGTAGGTCCGCTTTCACTTTAATTAATTATTTGATTGTGTAAAACTTTATTTAGTTTTGACATTATTTAAATGCCTGTCTCTACATTAAAATAAATATTGCCGCAGAATAATTACGGCCTTACTCATTAACAGCAATAACATTACCCTTGTTTTAGTCTGTGAATCAAATTTATACTAAATTATGAAAACAATGGCTTTCCATGTGCTTATTTGTCGCGAAACCCCTTTACTATCGAATTATTTCGTTAGTTGAGCAACAAGGTCAATATTTTACAAAGGGGGTGGTGATTGTGTGATGTTATTATTATTGTTGTTATTATTATCACGAATAGATATTTAAGAAAACAGACACACACTTAGTATGCTATCTTTATGCAAGATACGAAAATAAATAATCTGTCAAATGGGCGTGTAAATTCGATATAATTTTTGCTGTCAAAATTAAAGGATAATTTTTTTAATGACCCTTTATAGAACTTCTTTATTTTGACGTAAGGAATATACTCCTAAATTTATGTGGGGTATTTTTTAAATAGGTATTCTGTACTTTTATAAAATAGAAATACGAGTATATAGATATGTTATATTTGTTTCAAATTATGAACGCATGTGCGTCGTTCCGTTAAAAAAAACATTTTTGTACTGTTTTTCTTCTAAATATGTTGGACTTTCAATTCTTCATTAAATTAATTCTTTCACATTCACATTCATCATTCTTATCGCTTCTTCGTTCCATTTCCTCATTCTTATTCTTCATGTTTCTTCTATTTCATTTTTCATTCAACTCTTCATTATATCCATCGATTCATAAAAAAATTATTAAATTTTCTACATTATTCTTCATTCCCATCACTTCTTCGTTCCACTTCTTCATTTCTATTCTTCAAGTTTTTTTATTTTTCATTCAATTCTTCATTAAATCCGTCGATGCAGAAAAAAATTAATAAATTCTCTAAATTTTCTTCATTCTTATCACTTCTTCTTTTTAATTTTTCATTCAGATCTTCATTCAACTATTTATTAAATCCATCGATTCATAAAGAATTATTAAATTCTCTACATTAGTCTTTATTCTTTTTCATTGCTTCGTTCCACTTCTTCATTCTTGTTCTTCGTGTTTCTTCTTTTTCAATATTCAATCAATTCTTCATTAAATCCATCGATTCAAAAAAAATATAAAATTCTCCAAATTTTCTTTATTCCTATCATTTCTTCGTTCCACTTCTTCATTCTTGCTCTTCATGTTTCTTCTCTTTCATTTTTCATTTAATTCTTCATTAAATTCATTTCACATTCAATTCCTTATGAATTCCAATTGATGGATTACATTAAACATTAACATTAACATTAAAAAAAATTATTAAATTCTTTACATAATTCTTTATTCTTATCACTTCTTCATTCCATTCTTCATTCTTGTTCTTTATGTTTGTCTTTAATTTTTCAATGAATACTTCATTAAATCCATCAACTCGTAAAAAGTTATTAAAGTCTCTACAATTTCTTCATTCTTTTCTTCGTTCTATTTCTTCATTCTTATTCTTCATGTTTCTTTTTAATTTTTCATTCATTTCTTAATTCAACTCTTCTTTAAATTCTTCGATTCATAAAGAATTATTAAATTCTCTATATTACTCTTTATTCTTTTTCACTTCTTCGTTCCACTTCTTCATTCTTATTCTTCATGTTTCTTCTTTTTCATTTTTCATGCAATTCTTCTTTCAATTCTTCATTAAATCTTAAATCCGTCGATTTATAAAAATATCATTAAATTCTCAACATTATTCATCATTCTTATCACTTCTTCGTTCTACTTCTTCATGTTTCTTCATTTTTAATTCAATTCTCCATTAAAACTATCAAATGAAAAAAATCTAAATTTTCTTTATTCTTATCACTTCTTCGTGCCACTTCTTCATTCTTATTCTTCATGTCTCTTGTTTTTCATTTTGCATTCAATTCTTCATTAATCCATCGATTCATAAACAAATTATAAAGTTCTCTACATTATTCTTCTTTCTTATCACTTCTTCGTTCCGCTCTTCATTCTTGTTCTTCATGTTTGTTTTTCATTTTTCATTGAGTTCTTCATTAAATCCATCGATTCTTAAAAAGTTATTAAATTCTCCACATTACTCTTCATTCTTCTTCAATGATTCGTTCCACTTCTTTATTCTTATTCTTCATGTTTCTTGTTTTCCATTTTTTATTCAATTCTTTATTAAATTAATTCATTCTTTATTCAATTCCTTATTAAATCCATCAATTCGTTAAAAAAATTAATGAAATTCACTTCATTTTCTTCATTCTGTGTGCTATACTTACATATTTTGTTTTTTGACTTATCCTATATGTACCTATGTAATCTATTTGATAAATAAATGTATTCTATTCTATTCGTCATTCTGTATCACATATTCGTTCCACGTTTTCGTTCTTACTCTTCATTCTTCTCTTTGATTTATCATTCTTCATTCGATTCTTCATTAAATTAAATTAAATCCATTAAATACATCGTTCCATTAAAATGACGTTGCTGTATGTTTTTTTGTTACAGAAAAATTCTTCATTATATTCATTTTATTCTTCAGTCTTCTTCTTTTTCATTCTTCATTAAATTAAATTAAGTCCATCGATTTATTTAAAGAATTCTTCATTAAATTTAATCAAATTCATTCAAATGTTGTTGCTTTAAAAGAACGTTCTTGTGCTGTTTTTCTCATTTGCTGGACTCTCAATTCTTCATTAAATTTTCCTACATTAAGTTCTTCATTATATTACATTAAATCTCGGTTTTCCATAGTTGCTCTGTATATGGAAATACCAGTGCACATATCACAAGTCACAATTACTTCTGAAAATAAGTCCCAGTGTAAGCTGTGTACAGTGAACGGGCGTGCCCCGAAATTTAAAGTAATGGCGAAGGAGCCGGCGTGCAACCGAAGTTTATGTTCACTAATTTGTCTCTAATTGTTTGTTTACCGCGACTAACTGAATGAATTTCGGTTTGTGCTTTTAGGAACTTATTTAGGTACGAAGAAGTCTATTCGTTTTAGTGCATTTTTCCTGAGTTACTGGAACGTGAGATAATTCTTACCTTAGGTATACATACCAAAAAACAAAACCGAATACTAATATTTTGATCTGATTTGGACATGTGAAGACTTTTGGAAAATTGCAGATGTAAATGATAGTTCAAAACTATAGAGAGTAGTAATTATGTGTCTGCTTGACTCTCACCTAGGATCCCGGGTTCGATTCCCTGCCGTAGTACTGCGATTTGTCTTAAATTATAAATTGCCAGTATACCTGTATATTTCTCTGTTGTCTCCAAATGTGTAGACCTTTCCCGAACAATACCACTTCAGGGATCAAGAAAGTCAGCCAAAGGACCCTCTTCATGCCTCCCTACGGTATTTAATTTTATTATCCTTTGACCGTTATCGATAAAGGCTATATTTTGAAAACTTTCCGGTAACCGAAGTTATAATTACAGCTACCATTAAATTTTTTGAAACATTCTTGTTTACGCGATGATTTAAATAATATTTATTTTTAATTAGGTTGCAGACTATCAAAGCAAAATGTGTGTACTTACCTAATTAAAATATGAATAAAACACAGAACGTGTGGCGGCATACTTTAATAAAAGCCGGTCACAGGTTTTATCTCTGCACGCAAAACCAGATTGTTTTTTAATCTCTGCGTTGTATTTTTGACTGCGCGAGGTATTTTCTGTTATTGAAATACTGCAAGTTGTAACGAGCGTTGGTTGTCATTAATGACAACATCAAAGTTTATTGGAAATTATATCAGAGGGAAAAATATGCATGTGCCACAGCAAAAATTGGTAATGGAACTAGCGTAAAATTTGGAAATAAAAATATTGATGTGAATTTACTGCCAGTTTACTGCAATAATATACTAAATTTTCTTCTTACAAAAGTGGTCGAAATTAGGAACTCTAGTGTTTTAAAATTATCTCGACTTTCCCTAGCGTGTTAAGACGTGATTACCATTTCACTTTGTATTTTCATTAAACATTATTTTACCTAATGAACCAGAGTTATACTGCGTGAAATTTAAAAAGATCTCTGATGTTTTTGTTCTGTTACATTTTAATGAATAATTTATGTAATGCAGCCTTGCAAGTTAAAAGGAAAAAAATGGCAATGAAATTACAAATTTTATTGCAAAAACCGTTTTATAGAAATTCATTATTTTCTTGGTATATCTTGTTAGAACGTAACTCTCATCGCAGAGTAGAATTTCAGCCTGAACCTCTTCAATAGTTACATCCAGTGCAAACTGCAGTTATTAACAGGGTTGTGTTAATTAAAATTATACAAATTCATTTGGGTATTCGGTCTCGGTAACGTTTAGCGTCGAACTTAAAGCAATATCGAATAATTCTAAAGTTTCATAATTTATTCGGTTACATAATTCAAACCTATAGTTTTGAAATTTAAATTCTCCTCTGACTGAAGTCAGTAGTTAATGCGAAAATTCATCTGCATGCAAATCAGAAGTTTTTTTTATTTCTTTTTGGAATGATGGGTTTGTAATACTGAATTTTTTTCGTTGCCGGGCAATATATTCATAGAAAATGTTATTTTAGCCAGTTAAGAGGATTTTGATGGTAATATCAAAGAGTAAATAAGAAAACAGACGACACTTTCCTAAACCTATTAATAAATGACTAGCTAATATATTCGACCAACTGGCAATGTATTGCAAAGCCTTGAATTTTTCGTTAGTACAGAGCTAATCGCGTACAGTTTCTTTAGATGGTATAACATTTTATTTAAATTGTAAAAACATTTATTTCAAGAGACTTATTACTATTTCGCCACAGAACCGTTTACACGCCACTGGCACCGAATAAGCAGGTACGTAATTCCCCGCTGCTCTAAATGGGTCCATAACACAGTCGTTGAGATCCCTTAAGGGAAAACAATTACAGTATGTTAAAATCCATTTAAATAAGCCTAGTGTTTTCATTATTTCCCTCAACCGTATCGTTATCCCTGGTACGCCACCCATGTAAACAAGTCCTCTCATTAGATCTTCGATAAGGAGTGCACACATTACGCATTACGCATGTAAATAGCCCTAATTCGAGCATGCAAAAGTTAGAAGTGTAGTTAGAAGTTCCAAAGTGCCTCTCTTTCCTCTGTTACAACTCCATTAAAACTTTATAGAGTAGACAAGCTTCACGAATTGAAAAATTGGAGAGTATAATATTGTTAATTGAGCTTCGGTTTTTTCCTTCGTGAAGTTTCATTCAAAGTAGTGGTTACATTTTTTGTTTTTAGTAGTCTACTTTATTTAATTTCGATATTTTTGTATAATATTGTCCTTTCTCGATACAGGTGACCGCAACAGATGGCGACAAGGACAGGCCGCAGAACATCGTCTATTTCCTGACTGGACAAGGGATTGATCCTGACAATCCAGCTAACAGCAAATTCGACATAAACAGAACCACTGGGGAGATATTCGTGTTGAAGGTGGGTTTTACATTTCGATTTATATGCCTTTATATCCCAGTAAAATGCCCCCATAAGCTGTCCTAAGAGTGCTTTTTAGCCGCGCTATATATTGACAACCGATACTAAGGTATTACTTACGACGGAATTTACGGAAGGACGAAACTCGCTAATGGCGTTTTTACAACCAACCAAGCATTTAGCACATCATAAACATTTTTTTATCGCGTCCGGCGTCTGGACAATTAATTTTTTAACGAGCCAAGATTTGCTGAAATCTCGCCAATTTTTATCTTGAAATTTATAGTCCGTCCGACAGATTGCAGCTTATAGTCGATCCGGCGAAATTTTTTTTTGTTTGGTCCTAGGGTAGAAACGATATCAGTTTCGGAATCCGGACGACTTCAGGGCCCCGAAACCATTTTCGGTTCTTCGATAGGACCCCGCATCCCGTTGACGTTTAAACGTCATTTTTGACAGTTTTTTTGAAAATCTAAGTACGAGAAAACGTGCTATTCACCCAAGGGTCGTACCTATTCCACGTCACTTTGCCATTTTTTTGACATTTAACGAAAAAAACGTACTTTGCAACTGCAGACAGCCCCGAAGGGGCTGTACCCAAAAAAAGTTTATATTAATTTCTATTACTAGAAGAAATTACTTCAGAGAAATACTAGCTTAATTTAGAGATTCATTTATTACTACATATTGAAATATGCTTTTAACGAAGCCCTCCTCCCTTTCGACCTGGCATCAGGAAGGTGGAAAATACTATGCGTAAACTGTTATATAATTAATTATGTTACCCTTTACATACAACGATATTGATTTACTGATTTGCGAATAATTCAAGGGTATAAATTAGGGAAATGAACCGAATTATTTGCCATATTATATCAAATAACATTAATTAATTTCTCACTCCAAATTTCAGACGCATTATGAAGCCTCTTTTAAATTCACTCCAGCGCGATGACACAACCTAATTATCCCAGAAGAACGTTAAATAATGTGGATATAAATGTTCTAATTAATTTACAATTTGACACGGACGCAGATTGTCATAGATAAATTATGTGGCATAATTTGTAAAGAATTCTTATTTTTCAAGAGCAAGAGCACTTTTAATTAGCAATTAACATCATGATTTATTACCTCTGGAGTATTTTCCAATATATCATTCTGAAACTTAGGCACGATTTATTATCTATAATTTTAGCTCTTCAGTAAGATGTGTCGTTTTCCACATATTGGTATTTATGTCATTATTGAAATAATCACTTCCGAAGGAAATATAATTTTTGGTCTCGACATTATCTCTAATTAAAAAAGTAGAAAATTCTAAATTTCCTGTTTCCCCTCTTTCCCATAAAGATACCACGAGATACTGCTGACCCGATTTGCGTGCAAACGGTCTCATTGAAACGGCCAGCCCAGGGACCGTGTGTCCGTGTGCGATCCTCGATAATAAAATACCACATATTTTTCTGGTTGATACATCCAGTCCGGTGGGCGACACAGATAGGATAAAAATGTACACCCACTTAGTAATTAAAAGTGGATTTGAACAAGGCTGCGTTTGATGATTTATTCAACATTAAACCCGGGGTGGGCTATTATGGCTAAAAATACGAGGCATTGTGCTTTATGTACCAAATGAAAGTCCTCCGATTGTAAGTATGCAGCCATTGTGGCTGCCTTCTCTTTGTAATAATACTTAAGGATTAAGTAATTCCGAAGAAGGAGCAATTTTTCATTCCTTCATATCCCTATTACTGCGGACGTCTTTGTTAATGTATCAAGAAACTACGGCCCTGGTAATTACCGTTGGGTAATTTTTATTATATACTTGTGCAATGTCCTCTCTGATTCGATTCAAGGGTATAATTACAAAAGTTTTCAAAGATGAGGAACTTTTTAATGCCTCAACAAATATTTCTGCTAATCTAAAAAGAAAATAAGTATGTCGGTACTGTTTTCAATTTCCTTTAGCGCTGCATTTCCGGACGACTTGTAATTAAATCGAAAAAACAACTGAACAACGCCGGATTTTTAATTAAACTGTAATTAAAGTTACAAGCTATTTTGCTAATACGTTAATGAAAGTAGATGCAAATAACAGACTATTTTACGCAGGAATTGGTTACTTTAAAACCTTAAAAACAACGTTATTAGCGAAATATTTCCTTCCACTGCGAAACAGATATTTTGCATCAGAAGTTATCGTATATTCGAATTGAAATATCGCCATATTTTCCATCAAATCAAAATAAATAATTTTTATAAAACTCAATTTGCTAAAATAAAATATAAACAAACGCCGATATATTTTTCTCTATAGGTATATATATTTCCCGATTCCTCGGATATATAAAATAAATGTAAAAAGAATAAAACCCCCGTCGCGTTATTTGTTTTGCGGAAATAAATCATTGTCACTTCATAAATCAATACTGCACGTTTATCGTAAGTAATACCTGCACATCTTTATAAATCCTGCCGGAAGCCACAGAGTCGGACTTTTTATGCATCTATCTGATTCTTATAATAATTACTCTCGCCATATATCGTCTGTGACCCGGCTGTTTGATTTATCGCCGGCAGGTCGGTCGTTTTTCACATTATATACGCCATGCTCAGACGACGAACTTTATTATATAAGCGCTCTTTTTCTAGCCTCTGGATCGGGACCAACCCAACGGCAGACCCCAGTGGAGATTTACCGTGTTCGCTCAGGATGAAGGCGGCGAAGGGCTGGTCGGATATGCTGACGTCCAAGTCAACCTCAAAGACATCAACGATAATGCTCCGATTTTCCCGCAGGGAGTTTACTTTGGAAATGTAACGGAAAACGGCACCGCCGGGATGGTCGTTATGACGATGACTGCAGTCGACTACGACGACCCCTCGGAAGGTACAAACGCCCGTCTGGTATACTCGATAGAAAAGAATGTTATCGAGGAGGAAACCGGGTCGCCTATATTCGAAATTGAATCCGAAACCGGGGTTATAAAAACCGCTGTGTGCTGCCTGGACAGGGAACGAACTCCGGATTATTCGATACAAGTAGTGGCGATGGACGGCGGAGGGTTGAAAGGGACGGGGACAGCCTCTATACGCGTTAAAGACATCAACGACATGCCACCGCAGTTCACAAAGGACGAGTGGTTCACTGAAGTTGATGAAACCGACGGCACGACTCTCCCAGAAATGCCTATTCTCACCGTCACGGTGCACGACGAGGACGAGACCAACAAATTCCAGTACAAAGTAATAGAGAACAGCGGTTACGGTGCGGATAAGTTTACGATGGTTCGGAATAATGACGGGACGGGTTCGTTAAAAATCGTACAACCCCTAGATTACGAGGACCTGTTACAGAGTAACGGATTTAGATTTAGAATCCAGGTGAACGATAAGGGCGAAGATAATGACAACGACAAGTACCATGTAGCCTACTCCTGGGTCGTCGTACGGCTCAGAGACATCAACGATAACAAGCCTATATTCGAGCGGCCCAATATCGAAGTGTCGGTGTTTGAGAACGCAGAGGTTGGCAAGACTTTGGAGACCTTCAAAGCGACGGATCCGGACCAGGGTGGCAAGAGCAAAGTATCGTACGCAATCGACAGAAGTTCCGACAGAAAACGCCAGTTCTCAATAAATCAAGAAGGCACCGTCAGCATTCAACGCTCACTAGACAGGGAAGACACTCCAAGACATCAGGTCAAAATTCTCGCTATTGATGACGGCATCCCTCCGAAGACAGCCACCGCCACACTTACCGTGATCGTCCAGGATATCAACGATAACGCCCCCACGTTCCTAAAGGATTACAGACCGGTTGTGCCGGAGCACGTCCCACCCAGGAAAGTCGTTGAGTTATTGGCGACGGACGACGACGATAGATCCAAGAGCAATGGACCACCGTTCCAATTTAGACTCGATCCCAGTGCCAGTGACATCGTACGAGCGTCTTTCAAAGTGGAGCAAGATCAAAGTAAGTCGATTTGTTAACCTTTCTCTATGTTGGTAGTTTACCATAAAAATATACAATGTTAAAGTAGTAAATAACGATCATCACCAAATTCTTTTAGCGCCAGAGAATATAGAAATTTTAGCGTTCAGTACACCGGATGGACAATTTGAATTTACTAGGATGCCTTTTGGTTTAGCAAGCACACTCCAAACTTTACCAACGCAGGTTTACCTACAGAATTGTGCATGTGTTAATTTAGACGATATTACTGTTATTAACTCGAAAAAAAAGTACTAAATAAGAAATTTTCATAAAAAATGGAGAGCACGGCGCATTTGATTTATTGTATACACTACATCGTCATTTATAATAGCACTGGGTAAAAGTACATCAGAAAACGTGACAGAGGATTTCGCGACTTCCTAGCGTGTCAAATTAAATTTAAATGGGAGTTATAAATTATATTAGGTACTTAAATTTTGCGCGATTATACTTCAGAGAAGGGTCCCTTTACAAATTTGTCCAATTCCGCGGAACGATCCCAATATGCGTTAAAACTTAATAATGCGTAATAATAATTTCTTGCAGAGGGCGCAAACGGAGACGGCATGGCTATTATAACTTCCCTGAGATCGTTCGACAGAGAACAGCAGAAAGAATATTATATTCCCATTGTGATAAAGGACCACGGAAATCCCGCGATGACTGGCACGAGTACGCTTACGGTGGTAATAGGGGATGTGAACGACAACAAAATGCAGCCGGGTTCGAAGGAGATATTCGTCTACAATTACCAAGGTCAAGCTCCGGAAACGGAAATAGGTCGTGTGTACGTCTACGACCTGGATGACTGGGATTTGCCCGATAAGAAGTTCTACTGGGAGGGGATCGAGCATCCGCGCTTCAAGCTGAACGAGGACACGGGCATGATCTCAATGAAACACGGCACTAGAGATGGCACATACCACTTGAAATTTAAAGTGTACGACAGAAAGCACACACAAACCGACGTCCCGGCTAATGTTACTGTTACAGTCAAAGAGATCCCTCACGAGGCCGTAATCAACTCTGGCTCAGTACGAATCGCAGACATCACAGACGAGGAATTTATAAGAATATGGGATTACCATTCCCAGAGTTTGTCAAAGAGCATGGCAGAGAAGTTCAGAGATAAGATTGCGGATTTGATGAATATCGAACGCGAGAACGTGGACGTGTTCAGCGTCCAGCTGAGGAGGAAACATCCCCCTGTAACGGACGTGAGATTCGCCGCCCACGGGTCCCCGTACTACAAGCCCGTCCGGCTAAACGGAATTGTGTTAATGCACAGAGAGGAAATTGAAAGAGCTGTTGGTATCAACATTACCATGGTAGGAATTGACGAGTGCCTGTACGAGAATCAAATGTGCGAAGGTTCTTGTACAAACACTCTTGATATAAGTGCCTTGCCTTACATGGTAAATGCAAACAAAACAGCGTTGGTCGGTGTCAGGGTTGATGTATTGGCCGAGTGCACCTGTGGGGCTAGAAACTTTAGTAAGGAAGAGAACTGTCGCAACACGCCTTGTTACAACGGCGGACGCTGCATCGAAACGCGATATTCGCTATCCTGCTCTTGTCCGGCTGGCTATAACGGACCTCGATGCCAGCAGACGTCTCGAGGCTTCCGAGGAAATGGATGGGCCTGGTATCCAGCTCTGGAAATGTGCGATAAATCTCACTTACACTTTGAATTTATAACTCGGAAACCTGAAGGTTTATTATTGTACAACGGACCGATTGTTCCTCCAGAGAAAGACGAAATAATGGTGTCGGATTACATAGCTGTCGAGCTGGAGCGTGGATACCCTCGCTTGCTTTTAGACTTCGGCTCGGGTACGCTGGAGTTGAGAGTTAAGACCAAAAAGACTTTGGACGACGGGGAGTGGCACAGAGTCGACATATTCTGGGACACGGAGAATGTACGGATGGTGGTCGATTACTGCAAGTCGGCTGATATATCCGAGATGGAAGACGGAACGCCTCCAGAATTCGACGACAGCAGTTGCCAGGCTCAGGGCACTATCCCTCCTTTCAACGAGTATCTCAACGTCAATGCTCCTCTTCAACTCGGGGGTTTGTACGTTGAACAGTTCGATCCCACGCATTATCATTGGCAGTACATGCCCGTAGGGAAATCGTTCGACGGTTGCATTAGAAATCTGTTCCACAACTCCAAACTTTACGATTTAGCACACCCGGGCCTGTCCAGACACAGCGTGCCGGGTTGTCCGCAAACCGAGGAAATATGCGGCCGATCCGACACCACCTCAAGGTGCTGGGAGCACGGTACTTGCATCGGAAGCTTCAACGAGGCTAAGTGTCAGTGCCGCCCTGGCTACACGGGGCCCGCATGCACCATCTCCACCATACCAACATCCTTCAAGCCGCAATCTTACGTCAAGTACGCTCTAAGCTTCGAGCCAGACCGATTTTCCACACAAGTACAACTTAGGTTTAGGACAAGAGAGGAGCACGGGGAATTGTTCAGGGTGTCTGACCAACACAACCGGGAATATGCGATACTGGAAATTAAGGATTCCAGGCTATACTTCAGATACAACTTGAACTCTTTACGGACCGAGGAAAAAGACATCTGGTTAAGTGCGGTGCCTGTGGACGATGGCCAGTGGCATGTGGCGAGAGTAAGTAGGTATGGATCTGCTGCGACGCTGGAGCTAGATGGAGGCGAAGGCAGGAGATACAACGAGACTTTCGATTTCACTGGACACCAGTGGCTACTGGTGGATAAACAAGAAGGAGTTTATGCTGGAGGGAAAGCTGAGTACACGGGAGTTAGGACTTTTGAGGTGTACGCCGACTATCAGAAAGGTACGCTTTTGAAAACCGTATCCGTGCAGGTGTTGAATGTATTGGTTTTGTGTTTAGGTTGTCTGGACGATATTCGGTTGGAGGGTAAACACTTGCCTTTGCCACCGGCTATGAATGGGACGCAATGGGGCCAGGCGACTATGGCGAGGAATTTGGAGAAGAATTGCCCGTCTAATAAGCCCTGTGCAAATGTTATTTGTCCGGATCCCTTTGAGTGTGTGGATTTGTGGAACGACTACGAATGCACGTAAGTACAAGTACAAGTTTGTTGACATAGGTTCAGATAGTATTTTTCAAATTTTTTTTTTAGTTGAACATTTTTCATCTCGCGGTTGTTTTGCCATTAAATTTGTTTATACTAAGTAGTAACATTCTTTAATTAGAAAACAGAATCAAATAGAATTTGCATTTACGTGTTGCTTTATTGAATAATATCTTAACCAAGAAAATCTCGTGAATTTAATGGCTTCTCGTTTGGCATTCTGCGCTATTAAATATTTCATTTCAAAGGAGGTGGAGTGAAGAATTTTACTACTTATATTTATCTTTACATATTTCAAGAAATTTGTCCCGTAATTGTATATTTTATTTACTTTAATGTAGTATACACAGCTCTCTTCCTTTTAACTTTAATTCGTTAGACGTTTAATTTTGGAATCCTCCCTTTTAAGTTTGCTTTACTTTGTATCAAAACAAGAAGTGAGAGTGTGCTAGCGAAATATTTTTAATTTGCGAAGGCACTGAGTTCTTTTTATTTTTTCTTTTTAAAACTTTAGTGTGGAGTGGATTTGTAGTTTTGATATTTCGTTATGTGGAAATGCTACTTTTGCGATATTTAAAATGCTAAACGGCAATAATTGGAAACAGAAAAGAACTTTAAATAATGCATGTCGTTAGCTCTGGAAAAGCGGTATTTTCAGCCACTTGAAGCAAAGAATAACGATGTCGAAATGGGAAGCGTAATGTTATCTCGTAAATTATTAATAGCTTTCTATTTGCCAACTTTTTAAACGATTCATTAATATTTTACAGTGACTTGTTGTGTTCCTTGCATAATTCATTATTCTAATAGTGCAACTTTTATTTGTCCCAGAACTTAAATTCTTATTGTCAAAATATGATTAATATGATTTTACTAACACGTTACAATATTTCAAATTCGAAAAGTAGTGTTTCGACATATCAAAGTAATTGATACACGAAGTTGATTCGGCAATATTACTTTAATAGTTTGAACAACCTTTATAAACCCACCAATGTTGACATAATAATATAATAATATTTATTTAAGAAATTAAATACAAAATAATAATACACCACAATAAATATCTTAAAGATATTTGTGCGTAGGAAATTTAACATATTAAAATATAAAATTTGAAATATAATATATCAAAGATTATACATTAATCTCGATATTAAATATTAAATATAATACACACATATATATACATATATATATATACATATATAGGAATAAACAGACATTGCTGAGCCTGTACAATATATAAACGGTCATTGTGAAGCCCAAAATTACACCGTCGAGCCCGAGTTTTTTTTAAGAAAAGCAAGTTTTTAAAAAAGTTTTTTTTATTTTCTACTTTTTAGTCATACTAAAATTATATTATTAACATTAACTGCGCTAAATTTCTTCAATTAATTATGTCAGGAACGATTTGTTTTGATTTTCTCCTCCAATTATCACCTCCCCCGCCCCCTACGTGGGGATATTTGCAAAAGTAACGGTGGACTATTAAATGAAAGATTTGAACACAAACATTTTATTATAAATTAATTACATTTTATGTTCACATAATTTAAGTATTTACAAGTGTTATGTATTTATTATATCGAACGTTAAATATTATGATCATTTCCATCCCCTTGAAAATCTCCATGTTAAAACCGCTGGCTTCTTTTTCCATTCCATTTTCCAAATTAATTTTTATTTTTTCTTATAGACTAGCTTATCAAATGCTATTATTTTATGATCTCTATACAAACTTATTTTTGACATTGTTATCAATAAATAGTGTGGTTGTCCTTTCCTCAATACTTCACAGTAGGATTTTTCAGGTTCTCAATAAATCTAAAAAATACGGTTACTCAGTTGTGAGATACACCTCTAAGTATCAGTCAAAGTGTGCTTTTATATTCAATACAGAAATAATAATAATAGAATACTTCCCTGTGGTAACTATTTAGAAACTATTTCACCACGCTTGACAGTCAAGTATACTTACATCATGTTAAATTCACAAATACTTACAACAGTCGACACTTACATTGCACATTTATTTTTCTTTTTATTTTATCACTTTGCACAGAAACAAATCAATACCGCGTCAGTCGTAACGCTTTAGTGATGCCATTGCTGAAATTCCGAGTTCCAACATCGAAACGTTTGTGCGACCCATGATCGACCGTCAAGAGATCTGGTCGGACATGGCAAGGATTAGAAAATGATAGATAAACTTACCACTAGACCATATTCCATCTCATTTGTAAATAATCCAAAGAGGTTAACCATATCCACCATCTAGTACCAAAGCATAAATTATTTCATTTTGATGTTTAAAAGAATCCATAGAATAATTTTTTGTCGTTTGGTGACACTATTAACTCCTGTTCTTGTCCCACATTTCAAACACTGTCGCTTTCCAAGGCTCGCCATAGAACAAAGCAGAAAATAGTTAGTCATCTAATGATAAAACTGCAAAACAGGACTTACCGTCCAGGCTAGTGCTAATGGACGCACACACGTTGGTATATCTTTGTTGATGGGGGCTCTCCTGCGGACAAATAAGCAGTATCAATAGTTATACCGGGTGGCCACGAGTCAATGTACAGGGTGATTCACTTAACTTTCCCACCCCACTTTTCTCCGTTATTTTTGCAATTACAAAAAAAATATAACAAAAATTGTAGAACTTTTTATGAAATTTTTAAATATAGTATCAAAAAAACAATTGAAAAACAGATTATGAAGTTACAGATATAACTTGCATTTTTTTTAAATGGAACACCCTGTATTTTATTACATTTTTCGACATAAAATTTTATTCTGATTTCGACAATATAGCACACATGGTACTTATTTGTAATACTTTTCGAAATATTTGCATTTAAATATATAAATTATAGACAATTAGACAATATCGCATATTCGAGTATTTTTTTTTGATACCATATTTAAAAACTTCAGAAAAAGTTCTACAATTTTTGTTATAATATTTTTTTTGTAATCGCAAAAATAACGGAGAAAAGTGGGGTGGGAAAGTTAAGTGAATCACCCTGTACGCCCCCAATTTTTTGGTTGTTTTTGAATTTAAAAATATCGTTTCTGGTATACTTGAATAAGACAAAAGTGGGCTATTTTTAGACTAACAGGAACGAAAATATCACTTCCGGTTGAACCGGAAGTGACTTAAGTGACTTCTTAAATGGAATGACCGTGTTTTTTTGTGGTGTTTTATAAAACATGAAATTCTAACTGCAACAGTTTTTTTTCCGATTTCAAAAATTACAAAAAATAAGTGAGATACGAACGATTTTTTATTTTATACAAAATGGCCGCGTCAGATGAATGCGATGTAAGAAAATTACTAAGTAGGCTATGGTATAGTTACTATCAAGGTAGTATGCAATATGCATGCCTGTAAAGAATAAAATGGTTATTTAAATTACTGATAGATACAACTCTGAAATTCAAATTTCATTTTCATATCCGTAGAGGTCCTATGGAAAATTTTTAAATGGGACCGTACTATTTTTTTTTTTTTTATTAATAGGACTTAATGATTCATAAGCTTTAATTTTTTCGCCAATAATCATTTCTTAACGAAATCCTTTGTAAAAATAAAAGCGTATTTAAAAGGTAAAGACAAATTAAACAAGAAATAATTTTAATGAACCTTTTAAATACACTTTTATCATTACAAAGGATCTCGTTAAGAAATGATTATTGGCGAAAAAATTGAAGCTTATGAATCATTAAGTCCTATTAATAAAAAAAAAATAGTACGGTCCCATTTAAAAATTTTCCATAGGACCCCTACGGAAATGAAAATGAAAATTAAATTCCGTTTTTTGAGAAAAACCTAAAAATAGTCTTATCTATCAGTAATTTAAATAACTATTTTATTCTTTACAGAAAAGCTTACTAACTTGCGTAACCTTGCCATAGCCTACTTAGTAATTTTCTTACATCGTATTCATCTGACTATTGTATAAAATAAAAAATCGTTCGTCTCTCGTTTATTTTTTGGAATTTTTGAAATTGGAAAAAACTTGCATTTAGAATTTGATGTTTTATAAAACATCACAAAAAAAAACACGGTTATTCCATTTAAGAAAATATCACTTCCGGTTCAACCGGAAGTGATATTTTCGTTCCTGTTAGTCTAAAAATAGCCCACTTTTGTCTTACTCACGTATACCAAAAACGAAATTTCTAAATTCAAAAACAACCAAAAAATTGAGGGCGTACATTGGCTCGTGGTCACCCAGTATACCATTTATTTAATGTTTTTCTTTGAAGCCCTTTTCCCTTTTACGATACATTCTGTGGTGGCACAACATAAACCCAATCACTCACCCTGAAACAAAAGAAAAAATAGTTAGACATTTAATAATAACACTTACCTAAATGAGATTAATACTTTTATGAAACAAAACAATACTGGTCCTACCGTTCAAGCTAGTACTAAAGAATATTTTATTAACTGATTTTGATTAAAACTCAACAAACAGTTTTCTTATTGAACAATGCTTTCGATCATTCTTCCATTCAAACGAATTGACAATTCACTCAGCAAGTCAATTTTTTACTAGATAATCTGGTGAGTTAATTACTGATCGATACAATCTTTTTTTGCAACATGAAAAGCATGTTTTTATCACTGTTAATCTTAGTCGATTTGATGGAAGAACGGTAATAAATAAACCTACACTATTAGAGCGTATTTTGATCTGAGAAGAACGACCAAATCACATTGTGATTATTTTGCATCTGTAAGATTAGTAAAAACAGGATTTTCTTATTTTACCATAAGATATCTATGCAATTTAACAGTGGTCCTTCTCACGATCAAAATAAAGCGGATATAAACAGTGGTTATGTATATTTACCTTACGATGTTTTCACCATGTCCTATCTCGTTCGGAACCTACCTACATATAGAAAAATACAAATTAGTAAGAATAATAATTGGATAGTATAATAATCCATACCTTTATCTCCTTTCCCTAAAGCGGTTCGTCTCCATAGTACCATCACTCGCAATCACTCGACGCGCAAACCAGAGCCTACTAACTGCTCTTCTGGGCTCCCTGAAGCCCCCAGAAAATCCCCGAATACAGTTACAAGCCTTAACACTTGTAATATCCCAGCTATTTCAGAAATAACTAAAATATTGAAACAAGATACTCGTCGAGATCTCGGCTCTGGTTTGACGAAACCGGGTTCGCTCTACAGGCGCGTACTCACGATCGATTCTAGTTGATCAACTTTGGTTAGATCAACAAAAATCGAACGAAAATAGCTGTGAGAACATATATTTCAAGTTTAATCTTAAACATTTGTTCTCACAGCTATCTTCGTTCGATTTTTGTTGATCCACTAATAAGTTCAACAACTAAAATATAATCGTGAGACCGCCTTACGATAGAGGAACTATGAACATACCAAATCCTAACTACTGCCCTCACCACTGGAACTTGTTGGATATATAAACCTTCAACCTCTGCAGTCTTCTTTTCTTCGTTTCACACTGTGGCATAAGGCTGAGGAAGCCGTTGGTGAGGACATTTACACATGTGCAGCGCAAATCACGACGCCTCGAAATAATTAGTGTGCAGGGTACTAACTTTTTAGGGCCACGTTTCCCCCGCCAATAACCTTCAAGAACGCCCATCATATTACCCACATAAAGATGTTCCGATCCCCACCAACTATTCTTGCCGTTTGTCGTTTAACTCAATAACTAATTCTGTTTGGTTTTGCTATAATTCATCTGATGTGGGATCTCTTCTAGGTCGGAAACACACTCCCCCAGCTTCCCACCGGCGCGGCAGTCCGCTAGGCAATAGAAAAACTATTGTTACTAGGTATTCACGATAGAAAAACTATTGCCTTCCGGATGGTAGGCCGAATATATTAATGACATTGTATAATTCGATTCCAATTTTATTTAACCAAAAATGGTATCCAATTGAATAACATTTTAGTTAATTAAAACTGGTATCCAACTGATACGCCATGTAATAAGGTGTCGATGAGGCTGCTTTTCTCCATATCATGATGACTTTCTAGCCTTCCGGTACTATCAATAAGGACACACCTAACGCGGTATGACCTAACGCGGTATGCCCTCCACGAACCGGTTGGTTAGGAAGTTTATGCGATGTGCTCATAATTTTATTCCACCGTTAATTTTTGCTGATCAAAGTAATTGACAACGGAATCCAATTTTCGACCGCATATTACGACGTTATTTATATACCAACAAGCACCAGCAACAAGAAGTAGTAGACGGATTTAGATATGTCCATCTATCTATCTATCTATCTATCTGTCTGCATCTCCTATCTATCTATCTACACTCCCGATGCACTTCCTATCTATCTATCTATTTGTCTGCATCTCCTATCTATCTATCTACACTACATTCCCGATGCACTTTGTCGTCCATGGTATGAATGTCGAAACTACAACACATTTGAATATCTGTTTCTTTCCCTGATAGTTCGTCCATTGACTGAATCTGAAAAAAGATTGCAGTGTCAAAAGCTTTTTTTTATCCAAATTATAACTTAAGAGCTAGTAGTAGAATCTTCCAATAATTTAGTTGCCAATTGACAGAGATTTCTCAAATAATTAATAGACCAGAAAAAATTTCGAGACCCTAGTTCTTTGGTAAGTGAAATATTCTTTGTTCACGTTTAACCTGTCAACATGGGCTTAGTTAATTAGTTATTGGTGATGAAAATAGGGGAGCACTGCCTCCCTTGTTGCTTCTGATGTGATGGCTATAATCCACCTGAATCCGAGGGTAGCAGCACTAGCTGGGATTCAGAAGAATCGTCATAATTCGTCCAGAAATGCAATAAAAATTTTCAAATTTTCGTGATTGATGACGTACATCGGAAACGCCTTTGCGACTACTATACGAAATATTTCAATTTCAAAATTCCGCCTCTTCGATAACTTGAGTATAACATTTACCAAAATATACATTTGTGCTTAAGTGATCTATTTCTATATTCTATTGAAAAAAATCATTGCTGGGCAAAATAGGTTTTTCAACGTCTTCAGAATTGAAACCATAACTCAATAGAGTGATAGAGTATCTTTGAAGTGACTTTTATAAAATTGACAGCTGACATCTGACATATATATTGACAACTCGAGTAATTTTTTACGTCTGAATTAGAAAGAACAGAAATTAGGTTATGTAAACATTTTTTACAAGATATTCTGTCAGCTGTCAAATTAAGTTACTTTAAAAATACTTCACACAACAAGTATTGCCGACTCATCCGTGCCATATCTAGTAGGTAGATGACATAGTGTGTGGTGGTTGTGCGGTGTACAATATCTAATAATATCATAAACTTATCGTTTATCCCTTTACTTAACATTAGCATTAATATGATTTTATAAGTTAAGATGTATTGCTGTTGTTGCAATCCGGCATGCTTAAAATATCTTCTTTTGCCTGACTGTAAATAGCTGCGGAGAGGGGCGCGTCATGTCGCCCGACAGTAAGGACTGCATGGACAAGGACGAGTGTTTAGACTTGCCTTGTCTGAACGGCGGTACTTGCATCAATCTGGAACCGAAACTGCGATACCGCTGCAACTGTCCGGATGGATACTGGGGGGAAAATTGTGAACTTATCCAGGAAGGGCAAACGCTTAAACTCAGCATGGGGGCCCTAGCAGCCATCTTAGTCTGCTTGCTCATCATATTAAGTGAGCATCTCTATGGTGGCATTCGAGTAGACGTGCATGAGCTGCACGAGCACGGGTGCACGCCGGCCTGTTTGTTCAATGTAGATAGAAATGCGTCAATCAATATTCGCGGCTCTGCTTTTTTAATTCAACTTTATTGACGCGCGTCGACAGTTAAAACGGGCGATGCTTAATTTATTACTGATAATATTCGTAGAACTCATACACACACCGATAGGTCATATTTCCCCGTTTAATAGGCGTCATATAAATCTGCTTCTAGCTCTGATTAATGGACGGGCCAAATACCGTTTCGCGATATTGCAAAATTACGTATGCAAAATTCTTGCCGTATCAGCGTTATCGCTTCTTAAAATCAACATAAAAATGTAATTTTTGAGGTCGTAATGCCGATTAAAAGGAGAGCTTTAGCATTTTACAGCAAATAGATGTACCGAAACGCGCGCAAATTTAATGCTCCTGTGAAATGGCGTGCACTGATAAAAATAAATGTGACGCCTATTACTTACTTATTTCGGGCCATGCTTATGCTCGAAGTTTTTAGTCATTGAATATATGATATGTAGTATAAAACGGTCCTTCGGTATTTAAAAAACCATAGAAGCATTTCCTTTTGATATATAGTCAATTGAAAACAGTCCTTGCAACTTTACACAGATGGGTCAGTAAACTGGCCCTGCTTTATTAACTTACCAGACCAATTAATGTAACCATTAATACGCAATCACAATTTTTCTACAAATTTCTAGATAAAAATTTCAAATTTGTAGGGATAATTCCAGACAAAAATTGCAATTTTTTTATTATCCCGCGCCAAAAGAATCACGTCCGTTTTAACCGGTGACTCCAACTTCCTTATTTTAACTGCAATTACTGAAACTGAAATTTTATTTTGCGCGCGGCATCGCCCCGAATTAATTGACGAACGTGCATCAAAGCGGACGCCCAAAGATTTACATTGCACAAACACGGCCAAGTGGAGTACGGATACAGACGCTTGGTATGTTATAGTTAACCCCATTGTAGACATTGCAATTAGCATGCCCTATACTTTTTCCCGTCATCTTTCCGATAAAATTCAGTGCCAGAGCAACGAGATATACCAAACCTGTCACTCGGTGAGTAAGTAGCTAATTTGTATGTACCCCATCTAGATGTCCTCAAGGTTTCAAGTTCCACGAGAATTCCTGTGTCAATGAGAACGAGTGCATGTGGCTGCCTTGCATCAACGGGGGCATCTGTAAAGATTACGAGCCCCCGTTAAGGTATGAATGCATATGCCCGTTCGGCTATACCGGGGGCCACTGCGAATTAGAGTTAGCCTCGGCGGGTGCCATTATGCCGTCTAAGGATTTCATATTGGCCGTGATAGTTTGTCTATTGGTGCTTCTAGGTACGTATCTATCGATAACTTTTCACAAATTGCCATTCTCAAATCATGAATTATGGGAAACAATATTCTTGTTCTGATTTAAGCATGGTTAATGGTGAAGAATATTTTAACCGCCTGTGTATTTCGAGGCAGGTCGCAGATATTGATGTATTCATTTTAAGTTGTGGCGTGAGCAACCAATGGTCGCGCTTTATTAGAAACGCAGGTTCCTGAGGAGTTGTCAATTTTTTTAATTAAGTTTGGGAAGCCCCCTTGGTTCCTCACGACCTGCATGAAAATTTGTGCACATTTGCACACTAGGTGCAGGCACCCACATATTCAGCACTAATGAAATATTAGATGATTTTCATTTATATAAAACACTGGTTATAATTAATTAGAATGCTAAGGTTTGCGTTTAATGCTAAATATGATACATCGGAGAGCAAAAAAGTGTTATATTCTCGTATCTTTTGTTAAAATAATAATAACGTCAGAAGCAGGATGATCTCCATACTTAATAAATGTTTCTTTGCATATTGCATATATCCTGGTTATATTTAAACGTAATGGTCTAAATCAAGTTGGCTGGATTTTTTCCCATAGGACACCTTTGAGATATGACTCGTATCCTCGTAAACGGCAAGCCTAATAATTGATGGGATCCCAGGTCCCTGCAGGTTCCCATTGGCTCGCCTCTCATATTTTCTTTTAATTATATTATATATTATTTTATGATTTAATATGCTCCCTGCCACGTATCATACTGAATTATATTTATTTTCCGCTGTTTTTCTGTTACTTGAATTATTACATTAACGAGGATGCTCGCATTGTTGAAAATGAAAACAATTTTAAAGGAGTCTAGCTAGGGAAGCTAATGTGGCGCTTGAAGCAAGGATTGGCGGATACGCTGGAGGGGATTTTTTGCCTCGAGGGTGGTCGCCGTTTTTGCATTTGGTAGTAGAAAATTTTGCTGCGAAAACTAGCTAGTTACCGAAAGATAATTCATAAAGTTCTAATTTATTGACATTAAAAAGGCGGATCTGTTGTTAAGAAGAAAAATTGCAAATCAATCCAGCAGGAGACCTGAAGACCAGATCAGAAATCAGGATGATCATCTTTTCGGATACATCCTGATACCTTCAATTGCTCACGTTTCTCGTATTTAGCACTGCGCAATGCAAACCTAAAGGAACTCTTACTAATTTAAATGTTTTTGTATAGTCTTAGTTTTGGTATTTGTGGTATACAATAGACGAAGAGAAGCCCATATTAAATACCCTGGACCCGACGATGACGTCCGCGAGAATATCATCAATTACGATGACGAAGGTGGCGGTGAAGATGACATGACGGCCTTCGACATCACCCCCTTACAAATTCCTATAGGGGGGCCTATTCCAGAGTTAGCAGCGCCGAAACTAGGATGTAAGTAGATTTATTCAATTTTCCTTTGAAATATTTGCAGTAAAATATTTCTTTCCAGTTTCGATGTTAGGTGTAGGACAGGAACCGAATGTCGGAGTGTTTATCGAGGAGCATAAAAAACGGGCGGACAGTGATCCAAACGCACCTCCGTTTGACGACCTAAGAAATTACGCTTATGAAGGTGGTGGTAGCACAGCCGGGTCCCTGAGCTCCCTTGCATCAGGTATGGGTAAGAAAATTTTTGACTCTTTACTTATCTGTGTTGTAATGTCCGCTGCCAAGATCAAGATCAATTCAATGCATGCATAAAAGCTGTAAATTTCCTCCTCGCAATTAAAAATTCTGAACGATGGATAAAAGCAAACCGTTTCCGCAGTATAACTTAGACTTAAAAATGTCTTTGTCGTAAAAGACTAAAAGTATTAAATAACGCTCAGGGTCTTACTTTTGCCTATACATTTTTCCTTTGGCTTGCATCTCCATTAAAGGCTCGTTCCCTGCAAATTCAGAGGCGTATTCACGGTTTACCCGTACTTTGTGCCGACGTTAGAGCGAATGCACTCCAGAAATTGAACCGCATTGGCAATTTACATTCGTAATCCGCAATTGAACGCTGTAACTTTGACATCCCGCGTGCAAGCAAGGGAAACCCACAGTCTTAATTGCGAGGGAAATAATTTGTATATTAATTATTAACTGCCAATGAACGCAACACTAATCCTATTTGAGAGGGAAACAAATTCAATTCTATTAATTATTAATTAGAGACGCCAAGCTCCGGCGTGACAAGCGAGCTGTTTATTTTGAGGAATTTGTGGAATTAGTCGCATCTGCGATGACACATACGCCGTTAAATTTGTTCGATTGTGCTTCTTTAGACAATTAATATGTTTAGGGATTATAATCGTAATAACCAGTTAATTAGTGAGCCAAGTAATTTTGACAGTTGGAACAAGTGGAAGTACAATTTGGTTGGTTTAATTTTTCATAGGGCGCTATCAACGGTAGCGGTAGGTATTCGTTTTTCAAAACTAACCCAGTGGCGTGCGTTTACACATTTTTTTCTGATAAGAATGCTGATAACTGTGCGCCACCGGATTTTTTCATAAAATTTCGGAGTTGAAAACCTACGATAATAATAAAATACTCTGAGGAAACAAAACCTTCATTAACAAAGATTTAAAAACAACAGCGACTTAATTACTATTTTTTTAAATAAATTTTCAAAATGCTGTCCATTAACCTCAATGCATTTTCGGACCCGCAAGGAAATTTCATTTTGTATATTCATGCATATATATCTACCTTTAGTTGGCGTGAAAAATGTATTATTCGGTCAACTAGTACTTGTTGGTTGTTTTTTATTGTAAAAAATAGAAATTAAGTCGCTGTTGTTTTTAAATTTTTGTTATTAAAGATTTTGCTTCCTTAGAGTATTTTATTATTATTACATTAGGTTTTCAACTCCAAAATTGTATGAGAAAATCCAGCGGCGAACGGTTATTGGCATTCTTATCAGAAAAAAATGTGTAAACGCACGCCACTGGATTAATTTTGAAAAACTGATCGCCAGTTAATAGCGCCCTATGAAAAATATAAACCAACCAAATTTCATTGATACGACTGTTTTTAAACAAAAGATATTTAAAAAATTCAACGAAACATTTTCAACTTTAACACCTTGTATAAAAAAAATTAAGGGTTATATAGCAAAATCCTTAGACACGTCAATTCTGTTTTTCTTTATGCTCTGTTCACATATATTAATTTTTTACCATACAATTTGACCCACCCTGTATATACAGGGTGTCCCACTTGTCGTGCTCACCATGCATGGGTATCTTGAAAACGGTAAGAGATATAAAAGGTAGGTTAAGTGACACCAAATGTCGCACTTATCCAAGGCTTACTATTATATGTGGAAAAATATTTTAGTAAAATCAACTCGTTTTTGTTTCATAAGCAAAAAACGGTTTGTTTTTTTTTCATTTTGATTTTGACTAACTCCTGCTTTATTTATTAAAATATTTTAATGATGTTTTTCATTCTTAGAGTAGGTACTTTCTGATGCAGATTTTGAAAAAATTATAATATTTTAGCTAACTCTTACATTTTGAGATGTTCAACATAACCAATTTTCATTTTCAAATACAATCCATAGCTGCATATATGGCTTAGTTTTTTTATTCTGTTTAAAATGATATATCACAGTTCAGAGTAATACTTTATTTTTAGGAATAATGGAGTTATCAGCATTATTTGAAAAACAAAACTTTGACAAACATCTATTTGAAACAATTTTTTACATGGCCTACTTGAAAATTAAAAGAGTTATTAATTTCTTATAGTTTTTATTTATATTTTATTTAACAAAAAAAAAGCCTAAAATTATATGAATGATACATACGAGGCGCCTAATAAGATTTTAACTCGGATTTTAATCAATAAATCAAAATATGTTTTGAGTGTTTTTTGTTTTATTTCATAAAAATTATAGGGAGGAAAATTTTAAAAAAATCAATGGCGATAACTTATTAGTACTTACAAATATTAAAATTCTTTCAAAATTTGCATAAAAAAATGCTCTAAGAAAGAAATAACCGCATTAAAATATTTTCATAAAAAAAGGAGTTACAAAAAAAAATGAAAATGACAAAAATCACTTTTCTGCTTATGAAAAAACGAGTTGATTTTACTAAAATATTTTTGCAAAAGTACCTTAAGCCTTAACAATCTCAACATTTGGTGTCATTTAACCTAGGTACCTCATACCTCTCACTGTTTTCAAGATAACCATGGTGAGCATGATAAGTGTGCCACCCTGTATACAATATATAGCTTTAAAAAAGTCAAGGAAAATTGAACGAAGACTTTTTGGATAAGAATTATTATAAACTGTGAATTTATTTGATATTAATTGAGAGACACCTTTAATAAAAATCATCTATAAACCCCTGAGGAAGAAGAAGAATGAAATACTTATAACGTCCTCATTCTTTAGTCAATCTGCTGCTTATGTTCGCCACTAACGATTCATGTTTCACAAGCTTACTAAATCCCTTAACGGAAAAACACCTTTTTACACAATTTAGGAAAATTTTACCGTTTACCCCTGAAAATTTAAAATCGCCAACATTTGGAAATAAGGGGATTTTTAATATGTAATTCAAATTTTCGGCTTAACATTTTGTTTTGCAGTTTTTGTATCTAAAACGAGGCATGTAAATGTTTAAAATTGTTTATTCAAGGCAAATCCTATGAAGTGAGCGTACAGTATCACCTTAACTCATACGTTTGTCTATATAACGCTATATACAGGGTGAGTCACCTCAGTCACCTTGGGTTTTATTGAAGACCACCTCGAGGCTTTAAAATTATTTCCGATCATACAGAATGTTTCGGCACAAATAAGAAGCGAATCAAACTAACATTTTTTTTAAATGGAGCACCCTGTATATTTCGGCTATATTCGATTCGCCTTTCTTTTACCTATACTTAAGACAATATTTTATTTTTGAAATTTAGTTGCGATGGTGCCAATCTGCACTGGAACACTCTATACAGGGTGTTTAAAAAAAGTAGGTCAAGACGGTAAACACAGATTCTTTGGATGAAAATAATGCTTTATGGAGTGGTTTTTTATTTTGGCACGTAGTTTTCCTTACACAGGTTGTTAAAGTTTAAATTTTGAAAATTATGTTTATTAATAAATCAGTTATTTTTTAAGGTTTTTACCTGAAATTTTGCAGACTTTTATCGTACGCGGATGTGCTTTTTGTGTAATTTTGGTAAAAAAAGTCAAAGCGCAAACGTGGAAAAGGGGTGTTGTGGTACCCATATTAACCTCCCCAACTTTTTCTTGTTCATTTCATTGGAATATATCTCATTAACCAAGTCCTAAATTAAAATTTTATGAAAGTAAGAAAAGTTAGAGAAATAAATATTTAATCTAAAAATAAATATTTAGAGACCATAGACGTACGCATGAAAAAGTTAGGGAGGTTAATAGGTACCATAATCCCCCTTTTCCACGTTTGCGCTTTGACTTTTTTTACCAAAATTACACAAAAAGTGCATATGCGTAAGATAAAAGTCTGTGCAAAATTTCAGGTAAAAATATTAAAAAATAATTGAGTTATTAATAATAATAATTTTCAAAATTTAAACTTTAACACTCTGTATAAGGAAAACTAAGCACCAAAATAAAAAATCACACTACAAAAATCGCATTATTTTCATCCAAAGAATCCGTATTTAACGGCTTCACCTACTTTTTCTTAACACCCTGTATAATCGGAAATAATTTTAAAAGAAAGCCCGAGTTGCCCCCAAAAAAAAACTTTTTTTCCGACACGTGTGGATCAGCGAACGTCTGCAATGTGATATTATACACTGGCTTCACACGTCTTGTCTAACTACGATTTACTGACACTGATTCGTTGAACGTTTTGTTCCAGGAACGGATGACGAAGTGCAGGAATACGACTACCTAGGAGCCTGGGGTCCACGCTTTGACAAGCTAGCAGACATGTACGGACCTGGAGAGGAGACTGAACAGGAAGAAGAATAAGTGTTAACCCCTTTATAGTGAAAGACACATTCCTCCATCTAAACAATGCTTTCCACGTGTTCTGCGTGCCCAATAAGACTGTCTTTGCAGTTGTACTGCAGTATATAAATAATTGTAGAGAATTTATACAGGCGCAGTTCTGAGAAAATACCACATAAACGATTCGGGAGTCACTTGCAGCCAAAGTCAATTAACAACTCAATTCGTGGTTAAAAAAATGGACTTAAAATAATTACTGTATAGATATTAAGTAGTAAAATGTTGTTACTTATTTATATTATAAATGTCTGACTGATGTGTTGATGAGCTTGTTGGGGGACTTTAGTTGAGAGTTGAGGTCTCGATGAATTTTCTATCTATTATATTATTTGTACCCACTGCCACTTTTCAACATAACTATGCATGAAAATCATCTTACAAATCGTAATTAGTATAATTTGGTTTATGTGGAGTTTTCTTGATGTGCCGCAATGTTGCATATGTTTTATTTGTAAAGCACAGAAAAAATACCATTGTCCTGTATCGACGAGCCAGTATTCCTACAATATTGTACTTGTAGGCAGTCACTAAGTTCTAGGTCAAATTACAGGTTTAGAATAGTTTCACTGTGAGGGTGGAAGAGTGAATGGAAGAAGCGCGAGGTCTAACGTGTGTTAACTGTATATAGAGCATCGATTTCACATCGTTTTTATATAGCACTCGTATACCATGTTGCCATAAGTTATATTATTGGACTTTTGTAATAATTTATCGAGCTCACTAGTATTTTTTGTGTTGTAGGTATGTATATATAGTTCACGGAAGAATGTATACGGGTGGATGCGATGAGAGTCAGTGCCAATTATACTATATAAATGTAATAAAACTTGAATGCTGTGTATTAATAATTATAACATTATGTGTTTGCACTTGTGTATTATTTTAAATGTATACTTAATCTTCTTATGACATCGCACCATATTAATAACACTCCGCGATCATTTGTCCATAATTCATTCATTCACTCATTTGTATTTTTCTCTTAGTTTTAATTCGAGTGGTTTTCTAGTGATTTTGTTTATGAGTTCTTTGTCATAAGGAATTCGTAGAGAGATTTATGTACCTTTTTTGTACAAGGAAATTTGATTTGATATTTTATTAAATTAACTTCTATAGAGAATTATCTGATTGTTTATTTTAACTCTACCTACACAATAAATTAACCGAGAAATTAAGCCATATTCCTGTAAAGCACAGGCGACATAAATGAGTAACCGACTTGCAGCGCACACAGATTGTAGCCAGGGATCGCGTCCCCACTCTTTAAATTGTTGTACACTCAATCTGTCGCATCCGTAAATATGAAATGTCTAGTTACTCATAAGCTCGTACGTGTATGTACTTGGCTGCTGGTTACCGTATAATAAAACAGTGAATCTAAGGATCTGACAGAGTCGAAGAATTATATTGAGATTTTCTAAATATAATATAGTATTCGCAGTTAACAATGACATAATAGTATATTATACAGGGTGGGCCAATAGAACATAATGTTTTTGAAAGTTCCAGAAAAAATTCAATTTTTGTATTAAAAAATATTTATTCACATAAAAATGCAGCTAAATGTATGCCATTTCATGTACCTATGAAAAATTACATCCATCATATGCTGACCGTTCTGTGCAATACATGTAGTCAAACGGTTTACAAAGTTTTGCGATGCACTTTCACCAATAATAGCTTCGCAATTTGCCGACGAATTGAAGTTTTAAATTCTTCAAGGGTTCTCGGCTTGCATGACTTTTGAATTGAGATATCCCCACAGAAGAAAGTCACATAAAGTGAGATCGGGGGATAGAGGTGGCCATGCCATCGCCTAAACGAGAAATTACGTGGCCTGGAAACATCTCTCGAACCACCCGCATAGAGTTACGCGAAGTGTGAGAAGAGGCGCCATCTTGTTACTAAATGGCATTCCTTAAGCTTACATCGCGACTGCTCGCAACACCCTACCGTTTCTACCTGCCAAATACTATCCATTGCAAAAACGTTTATGTTCTATTGGCCCACCCTATATAAAGGGACTAGTGTATGCCTTTTAATCCTGAGTGAGAAGTTTTTGCCCGAGCGCTGGCACGTGACAAAAAGCAGAGAGGCATTTAGAATTATCTTTTGCCGACACAAAATGTATCAATATTACTATTCATCGAACAGTGAATAGTTAAATATTTCATATAGTTTTTAAATCAAGTAGGTAACCACACTAAAATAATAGATATTTCTTGCCTATATAGTGTGAGAACTCTAAAAATTCTGAAATACGTAAAATTCTTTATATATAAATAGATCTTATACATTTTTTTTTACTTCTATGGTGTTTTGGGCTGTATCTTTTCTAACTGGTAGGTACGAAATAGACAGTTATAAATGAGGAATTAATGCAGAAATCTAGGAAAGTATAGGCGACACTCACCTCTGCTGGTCTTTCAGCTTCTCCTTTTCAGTCTGGCCAAACAAATTCCAATAACACGGATAGGGGACACTTATTCGCATTCACAATATTAAATGCACAGTGGAAACTGAAATTAATGAAAAACAAATTAAAAACATTTGAACTTGTGATAATTTTACAGTCTCTAAATTCAAAGAAGGCCAGTCATTGCAGCCAACCATAAAACAACGAAAGCGGCAGTGCCAACTAGTGATGGGCGCATTCGATTCGACTCGGTGTAGAAAAGTGTAGATATGTCAGTGCAGCTACACCAAATAACGAAATTCCAAAATTGTAATTGTAATATGCACACCAGCAAAAGAAATCGAAAGTGTATAAATAATGGAGATGAAAAAAAGGCATTTTAGAGATCTTATGGTAGAATTGCAATTTTTAAGCCACCAGCCACTTTTCAAACAAGTTTCAAAACACTGCAAGATGAATAAATTCGAATATAGACCAATCAACTTGCAGCGTTTTGAAACTTGTTTAAAACTATTTCGTCGCCGAAAAACCGCGTTAGTTAAGTTTTTCAACTGTGGTGTCACTGGCATTGACAAGTTGTCAATGTTACCATTCTTCTATACCTAACCTAAAACTTTGTTATTTAAAAATTAATTTGGGCCTATGTGAAGGCAACATTTTATTAACACACATAAAATATATTGATACCTATTATATATTAATATAATATTTTATTATATAATTCATTTAGTTATTAGTGATTAAGATTATGCCGACTTGTTTTGTGGTAGGTTGCAGTAGTTCTAATAAAAGAAAGAAGGCAGGTGTAACTTTTCATAGGTTAGTTCAAAACCAAGTCTCGTTACTTACATACCTACTCAGTTCTCGCTATTAATAATTACTACTTTTATAGAATTTCAAGAGCGTTACATTTAGAATGGTTGTCTGCGATAGGAAGAGACGCAGACGTATTTATAGCCCATCAAGTTGTATGTTCGGAGCATTTTAAGGCAGATGATTTTGACCAAAATGGGCAAAGGAGAAAGATTAAACCCGATGTAATACCCACAATGAATCTTCCGAATCTAACATTAAATAGGATTCGTAATCCTAAAGCATCAAGGGAACCTGAAAAACCATTATCGATTTTACTAAAACCGCCAACTGCTACTACTGAAACTAATCAGATGGGAATGGAGACTCAAACAGATCCATTGGAAATACTTTTACAAGATATCGAAACTTCTACGCCTAAACTGTTGCACGTGACAAATTCAGATAGTGAAGAAGTATCGTCCAATCCATTAATATTTTTGATGTCAAATAACTCTAGGACACGACATGAGTAAGTTTTACAATCTGTACTTTAGGTAAACTTGTTGACACAGTAGCATCATTATGTATATGACGATATTAATAAGAACAGTGACACTCTGCTTTATTATTCATTTTTAAACTGTATACAACTAAACTCTATACTATGGCAGCTTTTATACCATTTCGATAGATTTTAGTCATATTTAAGATTCCTGCTGTCTTTACTTAATAAAATATTAATCTCCTTTTTTTTAGTAATGGAAACATCGTATTGGACTTTCGTGATTCTGCAGAAATTGCGGAATCTGATTCATGTTCTTCATTTATCGAAAATGAAAACAATTCTATGTATCAAGTATCATCTGCGTTTCATAGTTATAGGTAATAATAATTATTTACTTTAAATTGAAAAATTACTAATTTTGTGTATATCCTTCAAATCAAATATTATGCAATGTGAACTTTGGATTTCAATACCTGAAAAATAATTACATCAATTTTTATTTATTGTGTTAATAAAAATGTTTTTTTCTTTTTCCAGCCAGACATTCAACCCAGAAGATTGCCTAAGACAAATAAAAAAGATGCAACATAGAGCTAATTACTTCATAGATAAATATCAAAAAGCACAAAGGATTAATATTAGAAGAAAAAAGAAAATCGCCATTCTAAATAAAATTTTATGTGATCTAAGGAAAAAACTTAAAACTGTCAAGTGAATGGTTATTGTTTTATACTCTTGTGCCTGTAAGTTTATCTAATCGAATGAATTTAAATGACGTTATTAGAGGGGTTTTTACTTTTTACTATAAGAGCTCCAAGGTATATCGTTTCCCTGGCTATTCAAAACCCAGCAAGGTTTTTGGAAATAAGAACAGCACTGATATTAAACAAGATCGCAATAAAGAAAAAAATTTAGTTGTATTTGATTGTTTTTATTTCTACCTATACAATAAATTAACCCATATTCCTGCAAAGCAGGTAAGTATGCAGTAAGCGGCAGCCAAGTATGTACATAGGCCCAGGTTTATAGGCGAAATAAATGAGCGACCGACTTGCAGCGCACGCAGATTGTTGCCACGCTTTAAATTGTTGTACACGCAATCTGTTGCGTCCGTAAATATGAAATATCTAGTTCAAGCTAGTACGTGTACGTACTTGGCTGCCAGTTACTGTATAATAAAAAAGTGGATCGAAGGATCTGATGGAGTCGAAGAATTATATTGAGATTTTTTAAATAGGTATTCAGTTATAAATGGTGGCAAGTGACAAGCGGGCAATTAGAATTATACTAGGTACCAACATAAAATGACGACAGTTAAATATTTCAAATAGTTTTTAAATCAAGTAGGTATCCACACTAAAATAATAGATATTTTTAACCATCTAGCGTGAACTTTAAAACTTCTGAAATGCGGAACTTTTCTATACAAATAGATCTTAACATTTTTTTTTACTTCTATAGAGTTTTGGACTGTATCTTTTCTAACTGGTACGTACGAAATAGACAGTTAAATGAGGAATTCATGCAGGAATCTAGCGAAAGTATATATAGGCGGCACTCACCTGGTATTTCTGCTTCTCCTTTTCCGTCTGACCAATCAAATTTCAATAACACGGATAGGGGACATTTACCCGCATTCACAATATTAAATACACAGTAGAAACTGAAACCAACGAAAAACTAATGAAAAACATTGTAAAAAACTTGTGATAATTTTAGTCTCCAAATTCAAAGAAGGCCAGTCATTGCTGCCAACCATAAAACAACGAAAGCGGCAGCAGTGCCAACTAGTGATGGGCGCATTCGATTCAAAAATAACCGTTCATTCAATTATAATGTAACTCGAGAACTGACCGCATCATTCGCACCATGTTCTTCATTTATCAAATATGAAAACAGTTCTATGTATCACACGAAAGTACATACGAAAGCGTAGCAAGGCCATAGTGATTTCTACTTTATAATTTACAGTTCAAACTGAGAATTATGTATAATTGACAGTTTAAAGTGTAAATTATAGGTATATAATATTTATAGTTCCAACTGGGAATTATAATTTCCAGTTTAAAGTGTAAATTATACATAATTCCCATAGTTGGAACTATAAATTATATATAATTTCCAGTTCCAACTGGGAATTTCTATCTGTAATTGACAATTGACCGTTTAAAGTGTAAATTATGCATAATTTTCAGTTGGAACTGTAAATTATATATACTTTTCAGTTCCAAGTGGGAATTATGTATGATTCCCAGTTTAAAGTGTAAATTAAACGTAATTCCCAGTTGGATCTGTAAATTGTATATAATTCCCAGTTCCAACTGGGAATTATGCATCTATAATTGACAGTTTAAAGTGTAAATTATACATAATTCCCAGTTGGAACTGGAAATTATATGCAATTACAGTTCCAACTGGGAATTACGTATAATTTACACTTCAATCTGTCAATTATACATAATTCCCAGTTTAAACTGTAAATTATAAAATAGAAAACACTAAGGCTTTTCTACGCTTTCCTTTCATACGAAAAACTATCACTTACAATTTACAATATACATAACTAATTTTGCCTGAAATAAAGAGAACATGATATTATTTAGAGACTATTTTCCGGTTATTTATAGTACTGCCAGAGAGCGCCACGTACTTGGTTCGGTTGTTATATTGTTTGCTCTGCTGCCTGTTGCCCTTCTTTCTGTTTAAGTTCTATGATTAAAATTAAGCACAAATTTTAGGGATTTCTTATTTACACTGAATCATATGATTTGCAAATGTCACACCTTCACGCAGTTATCAGTTGTCAATGTCAAAATTGTTAAGGTACAGGTGGTCATTAAAAACCTAATATTTTCTATAACATTTGACTATTTTAGGGAAAGAAAATGAGTTAACTAGTAGTTTATCAAGCGAAATCATGAACACAAATAAGGACCATAATACTATAAAATTGTACAATAATCTTCCTTAATTTTTACTACATCATCCTTCAAAAAGATATGGACTTTTATACAGTTGTGGAAGACAATAAAAATGTGTCTAATAAATTCATCAAGACCATTGAATGGGACATGATGGATAAAACTAAGTTTTTTCCTTTATCGATGTTAAGTTCCTTTACGGTGAGGTGTGCTCTATATCCTTTAACCTTAATAAAAACAAGATTGCAAATCCAAAAACACAATGACTTATATACGGGTAAGAATAGGTGAATATCGAAATAAGAACTCTCTCTGTAAATAGGCTATTTTAGGTATGTTTGACGCTTATGGAAAAATTTATCGATACGAAGGTTTTACTGGATTATATAGAGGGTTTTGGGTATCTTCAGTTCAAATAATTAGCGGTATGTGTATTTCCACATTTCTCATATTTATTCATCTAGCGTTATATAATTCTGCAGGAGTATTTTATATATCAACTTATGAAGGTGTCAGACACATGTTAAACCAAAAACACATAAATTCTAATATTAGAGCCCTTATCGCTGGCGCTGCAGCATCGTTAGTCGGCCAGACTATAATAGTACCCTTCGATGTCCTTAGTCAACATTTGATGATGATGGGTATTGGTAAACAAGGTGAAGATAAGGTATTGTAAAACATAAATACACTGCTCGTCACTTCAAGTAGGTCACACAAAATGTATCTGACATCCTTTGAAGTATTTGATTAATTTTAAAGATTATCGTCTCGTTCAGTCTCAGTTTTCATACTTTCGAAAATGCTGCTCAATAACTCCAACAATGTGGCTCGATTGTGGCTAAGGAGTTATCAATAAGCTAAACTGAATACTTCAAAAGAAGTCAAATCTTAAAGTTCAGCTACATTTTGTGTGAACCGCCTGAAGTGAAAAGCTGTGTAGTTCATATTTTGTATATTTTTTATTATTATCATTTCTAGGTATTCAATACATTGGGATTAAATATCAAACCGGGAAGAAGTAAATTTGGGATTACATTAGATGTAACGAAGCATATTTTTAAGATGGACGGAATAACCGGTTTCTATAGAGGTTATTGGGCTAGTTTATCAGCATATGTGCCTAATTCTGCGCTGTGGTGGGGTTTCTACCACTTTTATCAAGGTACGTATGCTTGTAAGTTTTTTAATTGACCAATATTAGAGATTGCGCGTTGTTCTATAGTTTGACGATATAAGATATTTTGTAAAAGAAATAGATAGGTTTGTTTTCGCTTATGGTAATTCTTTTTAACGTATTATTTTTCGTAATATATGTACCCATGTACCTTTCCTGCTGTTTATTAGATAACTATGAACATTATATATTTAGAAACGACACTTTCAAAAGCAATATTTTTTATTTCAGATGAACTCTATTCCATAATGCCATCCTGGGTTTCCCACCTATTAATCCAAAGTGTTGCAGGAACATTAGGGGGTTTTACTACTACGGTACTAACGAATCCATTAGATGTAGTGCGGGCTAGATTACAAGTACAAAGAGTAGGATCGATGAGATATGTGTTTAGAGACTTATGGCTAGAAGAAGGCCTCAAGATGTTTTCCAAAGGTTTAAGTGCTAGACTAATACAATCGGCAACTTTTAGTTTTAGCATAATTGTTGGTTATGAAACTATTAAAAGAATATCTGTTAACGATGAATACAAACAGTTTATAAAATGGTGATAATTTTATTAGATTTTATTGTTGTTTATGTCTACAGCACTTGCGTAGGAATAATATTTGTTGTTTTTATTTTTGTTACCACTTCTTTTTAGAAGTGAATTTATTTATTGAAAGAAGTGTCGTCTAGAGATTTTATTGAATGTATAGAACTCGCAAGAGTATAACTTTATTGTAAGTAGGAAAAAATAAAGATGAGATCTGGTTATTGAAAAGAATAATTAATTCATTAGTCTTTTTATATTATGAACCAGTGGCAATTTCAATAAATTTTGCCCAAGAATTTACATACTTTTGTAGTTACCAATCTTTTATGTTGTACATAAAATAGTTATTACTGATTGTGTTTTTATTTATCTATTAACAGGGATACAAAATAAGTATTTAATTTATTAAATCCAACAAACATTACCGAGTGGAATGAGGCAAAATAAATAAATATGTGCGTGATAGTGCAAGTATGGCAGCCAGGTTGTATCCTGGCCAGCCTAGCCATCACATCATTTTACCTACCGTCCTCTCCCCTTCCGTCCGGTTTGATACTACATCGATTAATAAGAATGTTGTCTGCAATGATTTGTATTAAAATATTTCCGACTACTGTTTACACAAATGAACTGATAACAATGTTATTTTAAACAGTTTAATTAGATTAATTTAATTATTAAATATTTAACTGGGTTAGCTGTTTTGATTACGAAGAATACACTATAATTAATAAAAATTACTTGTTTTAATTATTGAAATACAAAGGGATGTGGTGTTTATGTTATATTTTTTTATCAAGCGTTCAATAGTCTGGGATTTATTTTTATTTTGTAAATTTGTTTACATTTACTCGACAGGAAAGACATGGGTAATAATTATCAAAATTTCAATACGTAAATTATCCAAATCAAATGTTAAATTTCTGCAATGAAAGGCTAGTTAAATTCTATATTTGTAGGATAAAAAGAAGAAAAGTGCAACAGATAACCATGTGAGCAAACCGGCTCTCAGCCGATCACCGAGGTTAATATATAAATGATACACATTTGTGGTTGAATGGGTAATGCCCAAAGTCAATATAAAAAGGATAAAAGGAAGTTAAAAAAAGGATAAAAGGAAGTTAAAGATTGAAAAGAAACTATTACCTTTTCATATTAGGGGTGTATACAGGGCGACGATTTAAAAATTTTCGATTGCTATATCTCCGGAAGTAATGAATAAAATATAAACAATTGCTAGAAACTGTTTCGGTGATTTGAAGGAGGTACTGGAATAGTATAATTAGTGGCGTACACCAATATTTTGGACTACAAAGTTTTTAAATTGTCACCCTGTATAAATAAATAACAATTGTTACTGCTTAGTTTTTATTTTTTTTTAAACCATAAACAAATGTATTGATAAAATTAATGATCGAATAAAGCATACGTTTAGGGCTAGATTCCTAATGATGATTTTGGTAAATTTTGATATAACCTATTTATTTCAACTTTTGGACCTAACCATTCGGATTGTTTGTAAATTTTGTAAATATATACAAAATTACAATTATAGCAAATTAGTAATAATAGCAATTGTGTAACATTTCCAAATGTTATCAGACGTGCTACAAAAACATTACATATATCCTATGTTGCATAAAAAAAAATCGTGTACCTGACGATATAAACAATTACATAGTTAAACAGGATAACTAACTTTCAATGTTTATTAAACCGATTTCGCAATTTATATAGTGTAAATACAACGTCTCTTCTATGGGAAACTTTGATTTATTTTTTCAAAATATTGAAAAATTTTAACTGTCAAACGTTATATTTTAAAATAAATATTTATAATTAATAATAATTATATATAAAGGACGGCAAAAATCAATTTTGCCCGCCCAGAGCATAATATATTTTAGAGGAAATATAAAACTGAATTTCAATAATAAATTAAAAATTAAATGTATTAATTACGAGTTCCAACCGGGAATATCTTTAAACTAGTTTTTATACTGGTATCACTTTTCACAGTATTGTTTTGCCACATTTTGGAAAATGCTTACTGTTAAACCATCAACATGTTTATAAAGAAACAGATTTCCTGAACACGTTTTAAATTTAAGTCAGATTTAACTATAAAAAAATATTACACTATATTATAAATTTCCGTAGGACTACAAACAATGAATATCTAATTTTGGACCGATATTGTTGTTTACTATCACATAGATGTATTTCTAAGAAATTCTTACTATGGTACTATAGGTTTATCACATTTTCTAAAAAGGGTTAACAAGTAGAGGCACAATATATTATAGGCGGGTGTGATTGAAACAGGTATAACTGCTACTTACACTAGTGTAAACCTTCAAAACATCTATTATAAAATTATCACAAATTTGTTTAAGTAGTAGATGTGCGGTTTTAAATTTTGCTTAAAAACAAAACCCTACAATTTCATAAATTGAATTTTTTGTTGCTTAACGGCACCAAACAGGCAAAAAAAAAACTTATTATATCTATATTGATGTATCTAAATAAATTAGTTTAAGTTAATTTTGGGTATTCAAGATGGTGCCGGCCACATTGCCTTGACTGGGACTTTACTGTATATTATGTTCTTAATTTTTACATATTTAAAACTGCTTTTTTTCTGGTTTTAAAAACACTCTTCAAGGGCATAATATAGAATTAGTTCTTCGAACATTTAATCCTTTCCAAACAATTTTTGTGATAATTTTATAATGATAACTTCTATATAAACTATTTTTATATCATCAATCCAACCGATTGTCTAAGATTTATGATTAGTGCAACAAGATTTTTATATTTTTCAAAAAATAGATACATTTACCTATTTAGAGAGAACAAGCATAGAAACCTCAAATAAAATAACATTGTTTATGGCAAAAACAAATGGTAATAATCTTAATTATATCAATATGTATAACATAGCTTTAAACATAAGAAGCACCATAATATTTATTCAAATATTGACAAATATACACAAAAAATATGAGTAAATTGCACAAAACTAAATTAGTTTTTTTAAAATAGAGCAAATTAGTGTTTGTACTTAAAATCAAAGCCTTACAATGTACAAAAATATTTTAAAACAAATATTAAAACAAGACATGTCATATAATAAAATCAAAAAAGTCGTTTTATTAAAAATCAGTCTGAAACTAAATTCCTACTATTCCTCAATTAATATGATCAAAATAGAGTAACGCAAATATAATTTCTAGGTGCAAACTATAGGATTATAATTCCAGCTTATAATCGTATACTTTAAAAAAATTAAAAAACTCTCTAGGTTTGAGCAATTAAACGTAAATTTTTTTTTTTTGAGCAAACAACCTAGGTATAACTTTACTTACTTAGCACCGCTGCAAGTTTGTGCTTTACTGATTTCTAATAAATGACTCATTTCCTTTGTCTATTTCAACAAAATCACTGACACCATACAAATAATTAAAAATTCTTGTCTTAAAAATAAAAATATGGCCACCAGAATAAAATTTGTAAATACAAAACAAAAGTCTTGAGAAGCCAATTAACTATTTCTTACCTACCTCACTGCTTATAACCCTGCATGAGATCGTTGAAGTTGACGAGACCGTTAAGATCTATGTTGCAATCATCCAGCTGATCCAGGTAGTCCATTCCCGGGGTACCTCCCATAGATGTTGTCGTGGTCGCCACTGAACCAGCGTAACTGCACAGACATAACCAGACATCACATACTGCAACACAGACAACCAATAAGAGTGAAATGACAGGAAGTGTGAAAGTAAAGGGTAAACAAATGATTATTTTGAAAGTATAACAAAGAAAAAAAATGTTGCAATGTGTCTGGTTAGGTCTGTTTGCAGCATGCTAGTGATATACATAATAAATGATATGCCCACATTAAATTTGAAGCACTCACGAGTGTTACTATTTTGTGTGCAATTTGAATAACCAATGTATTAACAAAAGTTGAAATTGTATCAAAAATTAAGTGTAATTTATACAGCCGGGTTCATAATGCAAGACGAAACAATTTATATAAGTAAAAGACCGGAATATATTCAGAATATGAAATCAAAAATTAAGAAACGGTGTGGCGGAGATTAAGTCACATTTGTTAAATTAATTGCATATTTTATGAGCATATTTTATGAATCCTGGTCGAAAGGAAACTTTTAAACTATAAGTTCTACAAACGTGGGTGATAAAGGAATAATATAAAAAGGCGCAACCCAGCAGGTTTTCGAGGTTTTAGTATTTTTGTGCCAATAATTTCAGGATTGTCATTAATTTTTAGTGCTATGGGAAGGTATTTGTAATTTGGCTGCATAATCCTAAAAATTGAGAACAATCTGAAGTTATTGACGAAAAAATACAAGGCTAAAATCTCGGTTGCATCTCTTTATATTACTCCTTGGTGGTTTGGTGTAATTCTAAATATTAATGTGAGCATATTAAATACAAATAAAATTAAACACTATCTAATAGAACAAGGAAAAGGTTTTCCAATGCTTATTGATATTGCAGTTCACAAGTCAATTGCCGTAGTGTTTTTAATACTTTTATCTATAAAGCCAAGGATGAATTTAATTTTTCGCAGGCGTCATCGCTGGCAGCACATATGGAATGACTTATAAATAAAATTAAACTGTTGTTTGGCAATAAGTGATAACAATACAAGACATTTTTGTAATGTTTTTCTTTAAAAATAGTTTTCCCAAAATTAATCTAATAAATATCTATAAATAATAACAAACACTGTTGAAGAAATTTAATTACGCGAAATATTGGTTCAATTATATTTATTTATGTATTTATTGTATTTATAATTATGAATTTTATATTTTTACAACTAGATGAGTAATCCAGTTGTTTTTTCCAAGTTGCATGCGTTTATTTATTGTGCATATTAAATAATTTACTGACAATAAACTGACCTTGAACGAAGATTCAGTTGTTCATGTATGGCGTGTTATTTGAATAAAATATTATGCCCAAATGCCATTATATGTGCGTATAATAAGCTGAATAAGCGTCTTGAAAAACATACTTATTTCAAGTACTTATTATTAATTATTTCTTCCTTATTATAATATAATGTAATAACAAATAATTTTCAAAGGCCCGCCATGAGAATAATATTTTATCTATTGCCGCAGCAGTACACTTAAATTATGTAAAAAACTCTTAAGGGGTGCCAAAAATATTTAGCATTTTCTTTAATAAAAAAAAATTTCACCCGTTTACTTCAAAGTTCTGTCACTTTTGAAGCAAGTAATATTCTCCAATGAACACATAAATCACGATTTGAGC
The DNA here is from genome assembly GCA_963680705.1 of Rhagium mordax. Classification (NCBI taxonomy): domain Eukaryota; kingdom Metazoa; phylum Arthropoda; class Insecta; order Coleoptera; family Cerambycidae; genus Rhagium; species Rhagium mordax. Next base: position 93,364,028 of record OY796658.1, on the reverse strand, counting down.
TCAATTAGGAACTTTTATCTTAGAGGAAGTACGTACAGTATTTGGCTGGTGATCAGGTAAGAAGATTGTAAAACATTTATGTTTAACTTTATTAGATAAAATTTGTATACAACTTAAAACTTAATCAACTTAGTTAATTTTCATCGTTATGACAAATATTTCACTAAATGCTTGGCGGCTTTGTCCATAAAATTGTCATATTATTTTAAATAATACTTATTTAAAGAAAATATTTGCATCAACATGCCTTTAAAATATGTTTTCTAGGAAAAACATTAGACTTAACTTTAGTTAAAATGTTGATCGAACTATTCTTACGCAGATGTAATAGTTGTCAAATTTTTGTAAAAAACAAACGCGAATAAAAAACTTCAGTCAAGAATGTATCACAAAATTTGTAAACTCTTTATAAAAAACGCTTATTTTAAATTTTGATTATTGGTTTTAAATACCCTGACTCTTGGCGTTCTTACAAAAGCCACAAAACCACATGTAAGAAACACTAATATAATTAAATACTTTCACTCTCTAAAAACACAAACTATTACTTCGGTAAAAAATATAAAAATATAGCAAAATACAATACTTAAGTAAAAAAACTCTAAAATTTAAAATATATACTGCTAAACATAAAGCACGAATTTCACAGATATAAAAAAAACCATTTTAATTAACGTAAAATTGGTCCGTTTGTTTCTTTTATAGATCAAGCATGTTCTGAAAACTGATACGAAATAAAAATTATTATGAATCAAAAATTTAATTAACTAATATACCTGCTATTGCTAGCTACAGAAGGCGTATCCCGCGAAGGATCTGGTGACTGCAAAAAGGGATGCTGAGGCGTGTTTGGGTAGCTGTGTCCTGTAAAACCTGGTACGTGCGTCACTAGATGAGGTTTCACATAACCGTTGTTCGATGTAGGCTGATTATCTGTAAAAAACAAATGAAGAATGAAAATTTTTGCCAGTTTTCTTCACTGTCACAAATTTAAATTTTATAAATTACAGAGTTACTTATTTCAGTAATTTGTTATTGAAACAGATCTTTAGATATTACCGATAAATAAAAGGTGAATAAAACTTAGATAAACATATATTCTTACCTGGAAAAGGCGTATAATATTTTCCAAAGGGAATATCTTTGGATATATCTGGATACAAATATACCAGATGATTCAAATCCGCAATACGGTCTGCCAGTGATCGAATTGTAAAATCTTTAGAGGTAAATGGCTGTAGACTAAAAACTTCACCGGTATCTGCAAATCAATAAAGATATCTTTACTATTAAGAATTAAAAGACAAAATTAGAAACTCACCAGAAACCCAGGCAATCGTAATACCTCCTAACTCGCTGTCAGAAAATCTTAGCAAAAATGTGCCACACGTACAGGAAGCAAGTAATTCCTCCGCTTGCTTTTTTCTAACAAATCCCATTATTGCACTAAAAACAATTTATCAATTTTATACTAATAAAGTTAATACAAAATCAAAATTCTTAATAAAAGCACTGTGGATGTTCTCAATCTAAGTGTGACTTTCCTTCTAATATCGGACAATACTAATCAAATTAAATTGTTTATCTGATAATCGCCCTAATGAAAGTTTCATAGGGGAAATTTTCACGTTTGACCATGCTTCTCTTTTTGGGTGTCGATTTTTTTTTATAATAAATATGTTTTAAAAAAGTTAACAACACTTACCCATCAACCCATGTTCCTCTCAAATGTTCCCTCGTTAGTTTCATGATGGCATAGAACCATTCCCAAAAAGTGAAGTTTCTCTCACTTAATGGTTCTTTACAAAACTGAGCCCAACTTAACATCGAATTGCTCGTTTCATTGTAGTTACCCCTGAATGCCTTTTCTGCCAAAAATCGTAAATTATCCTCCGTCAACGGCCTACCAGTGGCTGCTCTGAATTTTAGTGACAATGTTTCTGCCACTTTTCCCCAGGCTACCTAAAAATCGTTACAAATTTAGTATCACACGGTAATTGGCAGGTTCAAAGCTTTAATGTCTTTTACTTTTACTTTAAGAGTTTATTATGACAACACGTTATTTTATATTTTATTTTCATTACAACTTACTTTGTCGGGTACGGCAAATGGCACTCTCCCAGGCTCACTGAAGGCGTTATCCCAGGTAACAGTTGCCCAGGCGTGGGGTTCCTGGTTCCCATGTACTATGACAACAACGGGTAAACTCAAAGTCCACACTTGGAACATCAGCTCTCCACCGCCAACGCTGAATTGTGATTGAAACAACAACGAAAACTTCTCATCCATAACGCTTTCCGTCCCTTTCTTTTCGGCACGTTTGATCTTCTTCAACTGCATGTTTCTGAAACTAACCGACAATTGCCTCGTGGCTTGCTGGTACTCCATTGTGCCGGTGTTATTCAGAATCTCTCCAGAACTTTCTCCGCTTTTTCCAAGCTTGTCATTTTTTAGCAACATGTTAGCTTGCGATTCGGATATTATGGTTACTTTGACCTGAGGCGGAGTCATGTGAACATTTAATTTTCCACCAACCAGTAACCGAACAGTTGCCGTAAATCTGAAAGAAAACATTTACTAAGACTCGTAAATTAAAATTGCGTATGAGAAACTATTTTACCTTGTATTGGTTTTCATTACTTGTGGAGGCTGTTTTTCGATAATAAACGTTGATGTAACGAGTGTAGATAGAAGCTGCGTTATTTCTGCAAGGAGTGTTGGAAGTACGTCGGCAACTCCAGGAGGATCCAACGAAAGTTTCTGCTTCAATCTTTCAACTTCTTTTATTTGTTGTCTGTTTAGCCAAATCAATTCTGCCAAACTCTCACACCTTTTACAAAAGAATTATGATTAGTTCAGAATTATATAAATAAAAATTGGCGACTTACCATTCTTGTATAGTGTCTAGGTTACTGTTAAAATTGGCCCCATTTCCAGCTAACTGTTGCTCTCTTTTCCATCGTATTAACTCCTCATCCAGAACGTGTGTTTGCAGTTGCGTTAGTAACTGATATGTTTCTTTCAACTTTTCTCCTAACGCTAACCTTAACTGCATTAGGCCTGCAACTTTTTGGTTTAACACTTGCTCCAATAGTTCCTTTTGTCGCTGCAGCTTTTGTATATTCCCTGCTGCTTGGGCGTTTGGTTGACTTGAAATCTGTTGCAGATGCGCTGAAAAATACCCTGTTATTAAAAATATCGATTATATTTTACTGACAAAATAAAAAACTTAATAGTTAAACTGAAAATATAGTTATAAAACAGCTTATCAATATAAACTATTTTAAAACATACTTATTTTATTATATTTTTCAATAGTTACTTACCATTTATTTTGGTACATTCATGGTATTGTAGAGCAAACGCCTCTTGTTCTTGTTCCATTCGTCTCAAATCCTCGGCAGTATTCTGAAAAATTATTCATTAAAATCTTTTTTCTTTTAATGAATTTAAAAATAGGTATCGTTGGCAACAAAAAATTATTTTGTAAGTACATTACTAGAACAATATCAATAAGCACTCCCTCCTTTACTCGAGTCACAATCATAAATTGAATTAAATCCCTTTTGGGCAAACAAGAAATACATTGTATATATAAAAAAATATGTTATTATAAAAAACAATATGTTAGGACTAATTAAAAATAATGGTATTATTAATTTATGTAAAAGTCACTTTTGCTTACCTGTGTTCTGCCTCGTAACACATCGATTTTGTGCAAGACTTCTGCCCCGGAATTAGAAATCATCAGATTAGGTAAGCCTGTGAGATTTTCTCCACCAGCAGCCTGTACCAGTCTCATTTCTGTAGCCAAACATTGTCGTACGTATGTAAAAAGTTGCATCGGGTTACCGCTGGAATAAAAAAATAATACTAATCAGAAAGGTATAGTCATAGCCAGGTGAATAAAAGTTCTCATATTAGATTAGAATAATTCATAATTCCGCTATTTTTTCTTTTACAGATGTTTTCTTAAAGCTCTATAATACTCCATGATTACTACTTACAAAAAAGATGAAACATGAAAATAAAGTAATATCAAAATTTTTATAAAGAAAATAAAACTAATGCCTCATTCAAAACTAGAATTTTGCCAAATTAAAATATTTTACCATTTTTCTATATTTAATGTTAAAGTTAAAATATAACAAATTTTCCCTCCCTTATCCAGTGTGAAGCGAACTTTGTAAATTTGTATTATAAAAATAAATCTATGTCCTTAACGTAAAAAACCAGTACCAGCTTCAGTAAATAAAGATAACAAATATCTGCAATACTGATAATGCAATCTACAAATTTTAATACTCAACTAAATTCATATAAACTGATAGATTTTTTTTTAATTGTAAAATTCAACATATAACTTCTTGCAAATTAAATACTGCTCAAAAAAAATTACAATCTATCTACAATCTACATAGAATAGTAATAGATAATTAGATATGAAACACTGTTGTAGATCAAAATATATGTGAATCGTTTTTGTTATATAAAATAATTTTGTCCCAGCCGGAAGATAAATCTTATATGATTTAGTTTGAATCGCAATATGAGCCTATAGTTATGTAAATTAAACAAATATTTAGTATAATAAAATTCAAAGTATCCCCAAAGGCACATTTTTATACTGCTATAAATTCAATTATGCCACTAATTATTTATTTAACTATATAAATACTGATTAGTTGACCTCTTATGAATAATTTAGTACCTATACTTTATTTTTAATTAAATCAAAACGTAAACGTATCTTTGTTTTGCACTTGTAAAATCACTACGTCTTCTCTCTTCAACATATTAAATGGACAAGATTCTGACCTTGAATCCAGTATAATAAAGTAACCTTCTTTAGATAAATAATTTAAAACTGATATAATCTTCAGTGAAAATTAAAGCAATTTTATTTACATAAATGGTACTCATAATAAATAATGTTCCTGGAATAAATATGAAACTAAAAAAATATGTTTTGATATAGAAAATTATAAGTGTAATTTTCATGTAATTTATTAGGAAAATTTTACTTTTCCATACACTTTACTAGTCTCGGTTGCGTCTCGATAAAGCGTTCCTGTTCAAGATAATGATTCTGATTCTGTGGAAAGTGCGCTTAAATGATAAGGCAATATTTTAAATAGGACCTATAAAAAATATTTTCTTATGGGTTTTTCTATTTATTTATCATTCACACCGTCTAACCCATTATTTTATTAACATGAAAATGTTGTTTCTTCAACAATCTGAAGCAGTTTGAAAACTAATAGATATAATCGACCAGAAATTTTTAACACCCATTATGCACTCGGAAATTCTAAAAATTTAACTACGCAAGTATTTCTAACAGTTTTCAAATAATTCTCAAGTGCTTCAGGAGTAAAGCTAATATTTGAATAGATAATTTAATTTACCTTAGATTAGATTAGGATAGATGTATTAAATATGAGATTAAATACAAATAAGTAAATGTGCTGTATCTTTTATTTATTTGTATTTAGTATGCTGGACGTTTAAGAAAATTTGCTCTGCGTAAAGTCACAAAAATGGCTATTCTGTGGTATATTACGTTAATTTTAAAAAAAAATCACAATATCTACTACACAGTAAGCAGCATTTTACAGCATACAAATTCAATTGTTGAACTTTGGCTGCAATGAAAATAGGACAGATGCGTAAGTAGATTAAGGATAGTACATAAAACTACCGATAGAATGTGGCGTTACAAAACGCAGCTTTAGTTTCAATTTTACATCACAGACTCCAACGTTTTACGAAGTTAGAACTGATAGAAGTTGACCATTGTTAAAAAAGGGTAGCCAAAATATTTGTGACTTTTAAGCATAATTAACTGTCCTACTTCATCACTTTGGGTATAACTTTAAAGAAATGTAAAGATATCAACAATCACAAACTAACCTATATCTCTGTCGAAACATTTTAGCAGCTTCCGCCAGCTTAAGTTTGGTTAGGAAGTATTCGGCATCTGTCACCACTGCCGCTTTATTTTCAATCTCGGTTATCAACGAGTTAACAAGGCCAGTAACGTACTGCTCATGCTGTGGGTTTTCAGGCACGGGTTCTATTTCCGACCTAAAATAAACAAATGAGAATCCAGCTGTGAAGTTAACCTAAACTAGTAGCTTACCAAAATTTTTCTTCTATGTACTGTGCCAGATAATGCCTTACTTCTATGGGAAAATGATCGCCATAAATCGCTCTAATTTGTTGTAAACTATCACTAGGCAACTGCTGAGCTTTCGCCCACAACGACATGGTTATGTTCTAAAATTACACAAAAAATTTTTTCGTAAGTAACAAGTCGAGATACATCAATTAATTATCATCAGATTAAAATTTGCTCCCGCGAAATTTGTTGAATATGTGCATCCTTTCTAAATGCAAAAATTTTACGTTATCAAGTCTCAAGGTCATCCACTACGGTGGAACCTGGTGCCGGACTACAAAAATGTACTTGTTTATTCACGGATGTACTAATAATAAACAACGCCAACAACACTGCCACACAAACTAACCTCTCTAACAAATTAAATTTCGATGATGAACGCAACGATTTAATTTCCGATATCATACATTTATTATTTGTTAGTCAATTTATAACCACTACTTTTATCTTTTATCTCACGCAGCACAACTACCCGCAGCGGCCATTTCTAAATAATAAAACAATTGTCACGTGATCTTTCCTTTGAGTGTAGAATTATTTTGTCTATGGCACGGATCAAAGATAACAGATGAGATGACACATGGTGACATTTGATGTTTTGGCACAGGTTTTGGTCCATTTTCTTTTTTTTTAGATTTTACAATCAAAAGTTAACTGCCAGTCACGGATATTTTTCAGGAATGTAAAAGGTCGAGTAGCTGTATTCACAGGTTGATCCATCAGATATGTTGTATCTCGTTCTATCTCCGAGGTTAGAATAAAGATAAAACATATTTGATGGATCAACCGGTGAATAAAGGCGGAAAGAAATTAAGGGTTTTTTGGCGACCCAAACCGCTAACTCCGGTTAGCTGCGGTTTGGCTCGTGATTAGTGTATTTTTTAAATAAATTTGTTTCAACCAATCACAACTCTAACCGCAGTTAACCGGAGTTAGCGGTTTGATTCGCCAAAAAACCCTTATTGCAATTATTGGTGGTTATCTTCAAGGTCGTGGTTATTTTAAGTTAAGTTAACTTTACCACCGGATCAGTTACGGCCTATGGGTAAACTAATGGTTTATAAATTTCAATATTTCTTGGGTTAATAGAAATATTGAAATTTATAAACAAAAAGGTTCAAAAAAACAAAAATTTATATACTAATGGTTTATAGACGTTTAAATTTTGAGGTAGCATTGAAATATCCCGACCAGACCCAAGGTTACCAACTTGACCAGAACCATCTTGACCGCGCGAAAATCTCAAAACGGTAAAATTTTATAGACTGTCCCCGCACTTTCTGCCAGATCCATCCTGTATATGGACAAAATATAGATTTCCATTAAATACAAATGCCAAAAAAAAAATTTTTTTACTGGCACATCGCAGCTTTTGCTGTAGGAAAAACGGACAAGGAAAATAAGAAAATTGTCTTCAGAACTAATTTGATTTTATATTTTTGAAAAACAGTCCTTCATACCAACAGAAAAATATTTTATCATAACCAACTATAAATAAAAAGCCCCAAAGTCTAATACACCATAAACATTTATTAAAAATTTTTTGTAACAATCCGAAGAATTTTAATAAATAATCTTTTTGATAAGCAGTAGCAGTACAATAGTACAATACTATAAATAATCATTTAATAAAAAATACTTAAAAAAATATTTCAATTGACATTGTATAAGTACCTAATATTTATTATCTATATCTACTTATTCTATATACAACTGTTTGTTGTGTTTATACTTCACTAGAATATTGCGCAAGAAATCCCTAACATTATCGTAAGTTGCATAACTAATTCCAACAGCTATTGGACCTTTAATCCAGTTCATCGATAAGCCCTTATAAAAACCTTTTCTTATACCTTCATTTCTGAAAAAACAAATTAAGAATGATTGGGATAGATGGAAAACTATATACTTTCTTGGGGTAGTTTTACTCCGTTCAAATTGTTAAAAAAAAGTAAGTCAAAAAGTGCACTTTGATAATACACTTGCATATTATTAGAAAAACGAATAAACATCTGAAACACTACATACCGAAGTAGTGATCATTAGAAGTCGTACATTTGCTGCTGTAGCTGTCATAATTCAGTTCAAAGAATGACGCCAATCATGCACTTTGACCGAACACTTCCCTATGTAGTGTTTTCAAATGAAAGCAGGGTATGAAGTTAGAGTGTGGTCTTTAGTTAATATACTATATTTTATCGCATATATCTATCATACATATTTATACCATTTTGATGGTATATTTAAATTAATGAACTTTGGAAATAACTTCTTATGGTAATGTGACAATATGAATCAGGAGAAAGGGAATGTACGAAAATTTACCTGTAAACATATCTAAGCGTACTAAGAACATTGGGATATTTGCCAGTCGTGTCTGTCTGCATCCGTCTTCGCACTATATCTAACGGATAACTGCTTGACTGCCCCAACAAACCAGCTATAGCCCCAAAACCCAATGATGCTACTGGTGACGTGTGATCATTATTTATATGCTCTACAACATAATTACTTGATTTACCCTAAAAAATCAAAATATGCTAACCGTTCATATATTAAGCTTATCTCAGAATTGAAGAACTCAAAAACTATAAGACGTAATAATTTTAAAAAGAAAAATAAATAATAAGAGAAAAGTGCCAGTAAATTATCTCTTGCCACTCCCCGCACCAAGCAGGGTTAATGGAGGGATCGCAGGGTGACTGATTTCTGCATTTGGCCTAGCAACTACGCCGCAGACTTTTGGTAATGCTGAGAGCAGCGTACTCCTAGTATACTAATTAATCGGATGACCATCTTGATCGAGTAGAGCATTTGAAGATTATTATTATTACTAATTAAATAAAAATTTATGAGTGTCTTAGGATTAAAAATAACCATTTACTATTTAATACTAAAAGGATATCAACAGATCACAAATCTAATTCTTATAGCTTTTAGATCTCCAAGACTGAGAAATGTAATTTTAGACATACCCCTATATAATCTTTTTAAAGTGTCATATGTAAAAAATGAGACTCCCGCGTAAGGTAGAACACCAGCTATTGTTGGGAAGTACCCTCTATAAAAAGTTTTCAGTCCCTCTGTGTAGTATATTTTTATAAAAACCTAAAATAAAGAGTTCCTATAATTAAGGCATTTTCTTTAAGCATAATAAAATTGAACAATGCATTTAAAGCAAAAGAAATTATAGTAATGCAAAAATGAAAAACGAAATTCTAAAGCGATATGGAATGCATAAGAATGGAAAACATGGTGATATTTCAAGTGTCTTTTTTGAAAAGTAATTTGATATTTTTATTGTCATCTTAACACTCGTGCATGATTTAAAAAAATAACTTCAAATATCCATGCATAACTGCAACGCTATGGTTAAATATGATGTAATAAAGGTCAATAAAAAATAATAACAGACCTGTCTTAGTGTTGCATATTCGTGCTTATGAGTTACTGCCATTCGAGCTCTAGCAAGATCAAGGGGGTATGTAAGAGACTGTGATGTGGCTCCGGCAAGAGAACCGGCCAGGAATAATTTTGCAGGTGTTTTCCTGAAAATAAATAAATTTAAATATGTATGCAAAATATCTGGTTTTCGTTGAATAAAATGTTATATCTGACATTTTCAAATAAGAGTTCACACATTCCCTGCATCATTACTCCTACTCTGTATATACTCACCCAGATCGATCCACTTTTAGTACTCGCTTCCACTGCTCGTGGGCTGTGAATTGAATGGCAGCATGTGGCACAATTCTCGCCATAGTAGCACTGTTCCCCCTCCATAGAGCAAAAAATCCTTCCTTTTTGAAAGTCTCTATGAGAAATTTTAATGCTTTTCTAGTCGAGTAAGGCCTATGACTAAGCAAAAAAAATAGAGATATAGAAAAAATAGCATATAATAAATGTTTGGGTTAGTTTATTCTTTACTACACATTAACTGCTTAAACTAAACTACATAAGAGTAATAAATGTGTAACAAAACATTACGCCCGTATGCCAAATAATATATTTCTATAATCTATACGACTTACCCAATTTGAAAATTGATTTTTGTCCTGTCCAAAGGAGCTATAGTGGTCTTTGCAAGCGCTCCAGCGACGGCACCAGCAGCCAGACTTGTTATAACTATTTCTGTATTGTTAAGATGCTTTGTATGTGCATAATGATGGGCAGATTTTGCCATATTGGAAGACACAGACATCAAGGCATAATTATTGCACTAATCTAAAAAAAATTAATCAAAACCACCTATTAACAGATAGTAAACATTGGCAACATAATAAATTTTAAGCACTGGTTTATGACTTAATGAGTAGGTATTATTATTACAATAATAAAATAGGTACTAATAATATAGCAAACAAGTTTCAAAGTTCAAAGTGTATTTGGAGGTTTTTTAAATAATTTATTTAAAATAGATATCAGATGAATAATAGTATTTAAGAATTTTTACTAACTATAAATTGATTAAAATTATTGTATAATATAAAAACACATACAATATTAATTAGCTATGTACATAAACAGTAAACACACTCATCTATCAGATTATGTGAGGGGAATAGCAACTGCTTCATTAAATTAATTGCCTGAAGTGAAACAAGTAGAGGTAGAAAAATATACACTAAACAAATAAATAAGCACGTTAAAAAAACCACTTATCAGCTGTTTGTTGAGATTTTGTTGCACCGACTGTACTTTTTACCTGAGCTGAATTGACTGAATCACCTGTAAACCTGTTGTGTTGACTGTACCCTGATTGTTTTGTGTTTATCAGGATAGATCAGTTAGTTATCTGACGTGTCAAGCAATTCTGTGTCCAATTTGCAGCTGCAGCAGCTTTTATTTTTTTCGTTTAAAATGGTAAGATTTAACTTTAATAAATATTCCACTTTTTAACACTTTTGTTTGTTTAGGCCCGATACTTTAAAGAGAAAGATATAGATGGTAAGTATGTTTTTTAATTACATATCAGAACTGATGCTAGCAAATGGCAGAAAAAAAGTTTCAGCTGTGGAACTAAAGTGTATGAGGATTTCAGTTTTAGAAATGTCTTAGTTGTTTGTGAATTAACCTACCTAATTTTTATTAGAAAGAGTGTAATTTACTCACTGGCACAAAACGTAAGATAAGATAAGAATGTGTAAATAATTTCATTTTTAGGTCAAAAAGAGCATCGCAGTAAAAGCTATGCATAATATACAGAATACAATGGTATAATTATTTGAAGAATTTATTTTTAATGTAACGCCAGACTCACCAGAATATACTCTTTCAGATCGGTTTAAGTACTTATTAGTGTAATTGGTTTAATCGCAGATTAAAATGCCCATATATAAATTTTGCATTTTACTGCCTTGACCTATATCAAAAGTTATTTCATAAACATCTTTAATTTTATTAGTCAGTTTATCTAACAGTAAATCAAAGCAGCCATAAACTAGGTACCAACTTTAAATGAAGGCCAAGTATACATAGCAATTCCTGTCGATTATGCTATACTTGCCACAAGTTCTCAATATCCGCACATCAAGTTTATCAAAAAAGTGTAAAGTAACAAGTTTAGGAACTAAGAAAATAAGGCCATATCTAAATCGAACTGTGTAGATTCATTAAAAACTGGCGATTAGCTTCTTAATTTTATTTTAGCCATTTTTGCATTATAACTTATATTTTATTTTACAGAATTCAGGGAATGTTTCTATCTGTTTGCACGATCTGGTAGTATAAAGTCTTTAGACGAACTGACAGTGATAATGAGAAGCCTCGGACTGTCCCCAACGATATCAGAAATGACAGCGTACTTAAAGCAGAAGGTAATTATTAAACAAACCCAAGAGAACATACGAAATGCCCAAGTACATAAAATAAATTCATTTTATATTTAAATATAGTAAAACAGCGAAAACGAGCTGACAGCGTATGTCTCATTTTAAAAGTTTTATTTTACGTACTTAATTTATTACGATGTTGTATTTTGTAGGGTGGTAAAATGACGTTCGCAGATTTCTTGGAGGTAATGCATATACATTCAAGGGTAGAAAACCTTCCGAAAGAAGTTGTAGATGCATTTAAGGCTGCCGACCCTGAGGGCAAAGGAGTCATCCCAGCTAAGCAGCTCCGTCACTTGCTGCAAAATTGGGGTGAATGTCTGTCTATTAAAGAAGTAGACAGAATTTTTCGTGAAGCCAACGTGGACCACAATAGTATGGTTCGATACGAGGATTTTGTTAAAATAGCATGTGCTCCAGTGCCTGATTATTATTAGGTCATTGATTAATTATTGTGTAATCTTATTGATAAACATTGTTAGAACATACATGTTTACTCACCATAATTCACAAAAAGATTTATTTCATGTGTATGTAGGTATATTACATCTATTTATTGTAGCTGCAAGCACCAGTATTCTTCATATTACATTATTAGTTAAAAGTATATATTAATTATGTAAAAACGTTAATAATAAAATGTCAAAAACACATTGTACTTTGGGATTTTTACTTCGCGCAGATTCCGATCTCTGAGGGATCTTTACAGATCATAAAAGTTCAAAGGTCATCTTCTGACTTTCAAAAATATATGCCTTCTCACAGAACATTCAGGATTCTGACTAGAAATGTCATCACTGGACTGTAAATTTTCATTTACAGAACCTGAAAGAAGTTCATATGCCTATAGACAATTCTGGATGGAAAAATACAAATTGATTTTGGGAGTTTTGGGACTTTCTTTTTCTTTTGATCCCATCATTTCACTTTTGACTTTGACAGTTTTGACAGTTTTGTTTTGACGTGACGGTAAATAATGTTGACTTCCGAGCAATGAGCAAACAAAGACAGACAACTGCAGCAAAATAATAAGCTAAATGTGAGTGGTCACTAATAGAGGGCAATAGTATCGGAGTTCGATAATCGAATAGTCGGTATTCGAATGATCATTCAAATATTCCCTTTAAAATCTTTATCCGAGTTTTTTTAAACCCACAGAATATCTGACAGTGAGCGTGTTTACATTCGCTAATAATTTTAAAGATACTCGAATGCTCGATTCATTCCATTTGAATGATGTGAGTTCTCGAGTTACATGAATAATCGAATGAACGATTATTTTTCATTCGAATCGAATGTGTTAATTTTAATGTTCTGTGTTGGCAACACTGTTAAAAAATAAAACTATAACCATAACCTAACTAACAGCACCTAACCTCCTAGTTGTTAAAGCGTTAAAGCGTTGTGCAGAGAACGGGGAACGTTTGTAAACGTTTGTTTATTTAGAAATCCATTACCTATAAGTTTTAATTTTTAATTTAGTAAGTAACTAAAAATACCTCAAAATGTCTACTGCTATGCCAATAAATCCCAAACCTTTCCTAAATAGCCTTACTGGTAAGGCTGTAATGGTAAAATTAAAATGGGGCCATGAATATAAGGGTTATCTGGTGTCTGTTGATGGTTACATGAATTTGCAGTTAGCTAATACAGAAGAATATATAGAAGGAAATCCAACAGGTAAGCGGAAATATTTTCCGTAATTAGTTAGGGTAAAATAATTAATTCACGTCCTGCTTTTAGGAAACTTGGGCGAAGTACTTATTCGATGCAACAATATTTTGTTTATTCGAGGCGCTGAAGAAGAGGATGAGGAGGGTGAAACGAGAGACTAGCCCTAATGGCAACATATTTATTTTAAGTTACTTCAAAATGTATGCAGGTATAAGTATTATATACTTACCCTCATCTCATCTATCGTGATGCCTGGTGTTTAAACTTACGGGAAGTTTGATATCACCGATTTAATTGTATTTTGTAATTGTTTCATAAAGTGTACAATAAATAAATTTAAATAGATTTATGCCGATATTTTATTCTAATGTATATAATATTTAATATAGTACTTAATTCAGTATAAAATTACGAGTCTCTGAATCTGCTGAATTTAAAATACGAGTTGATAATGTGGAGAGAAGTATTGGAAATAATTCATAACTGAAATGTTCTTTGTAAAAAAGAGAAATTATGTTATTACGTTATAATTCAATCAACGGTTATACGTAATAACGTTATTTGGAAACCGACAAAAATTTTTGGGACTTTAAGACTAAACGCTCCTTACTTTACACGTAAAAGTTCACGATTTTTTTCTCATCCCAGCAAAAAACTTAAAAGATACAATGATTCCCAAATTTGAGAAGAATAAAACTTAATTTTTTAGAATGATATTAATCAACGACTTATAAAGAGAAGTCGCTGATATTAATCCTTTATTCAAGCTTTCTACATTTTAAATCATGCATATCCCTGAAAGTACAAATATCGAATTAGTTCTCTCATAATAGTCTAGATGTCGCAACGATACCAAGATTAATGAGTTTCAACTATTTATTGGAAATGGGCTATAGAATGTATATTTAAAAATCAAGTTCTATTCTTCACAAAATTGAGAATCACTAGTTTTTCGTTTTTTTTTTACTGGGATGGAAGCTTCAGAAAAAAATCATGAACTTCCCATGTAAAGCATAGATAGGGCATGAAGTATAATGTATGCAACTAACCATACACAGTTGTATGTATGGTCACATATAAGTTGTGGAAGACTGGAAGAATATACCTAGTGTTGAACTAAACCTTGTTTGAATGACGTTCCCGAGTAGAATTCTTGTGGTAATACCACTGTGTACTTAATATCATTACCAAATATTTTTATTATTTTACTTATATGTGATATGAATAAAAAGTAGCGCAAACAGAGAATAAAAAAATATGTTACTATAATATATGAAGGGAATTTTTTCATTATTTTCTCTCAATTTCTCAAAAAAAATTGTTCCTCTACAATTTAATTTTTTAATTTAAACAGTGAAACGGTACCAAAATATTTTTTTATGGGATTTTGTATTTTTGTAGGTGTAAACTGTAATATTTCAATATCAAGAATTTTATAAACAGTATACAGTGTGTTATTTTCTAGGAATAACTTAAAAATATATTTTTTTCTGGGTCCGGCCCTGATATTTTATTAATATCAGGCATTTGATGGTGAATAACTACTGTAACCAAAATACAAAATTTCATTGAATTCAGTTAACGCATTATGACGAAAAGAAAATTCTTCCAAAAAATATAAAACACCCTGTATTTCGGAAACGGAGCCGCTTTAGCCATTACTGTTTGGAGATTTAAGATCACCTCAATGTTCTCTCTCTTTTGGTAAAGTACGACCCTCTCCTCACGAATCACCCTGTATATCTTTTCAATTTTATTCAATAATTTTTACGGAAATTTTTTTTATTCCAAGATATAAGTAATATTCCTAGACGACTGCGGTTTGTTTATTTCTACGTTTGTTGCTGGGGAAAAACAAGTGTTTTAACCTTGAAATATGATTTTCATTGTTAAAAACTGCACATGTTGAAGATAAGGGCATCAAGTCACAGACTCATATTAGATGATCATATCGTCGAAGATATACGTCAGTGACTTTCTCGGTTTTGGTTCAGTGATTAATGTTGCATTTTTCCTTAACACATTAATAAAATGTTATTAATAAATTTCAAATGGTTGAAGACATGTTGTCCAAATTAATTTAGCCAGTAGCGTACTTTGGGGAATCACCCTTTCTATAGTCGAGTAAACTTTAACTTGGCGTGTGGATGAGTTGTTATTGTGCATACTATTTCATTTTCTCTTGCACACAAAGTTAAAGCAATAACCCAAAAACATTGTTCACGTATGTTTATACGTAAACAATGGTTTTGGGCCATTGTTTCAATTTTGTGTGTAAGAGAAAATACAATAATACGCACAATACCAACTCATCCACACGCCAAGTTAAAGTTTACTCGAGTATATTGTAATAATATAATATAATATTTCAATATTTCCCAAATAGCTCCACTTTATAAAAAATAAATATTAATGGAATATATTTGCTTTTATAATGCGAAAATTTTGTTATAAAATATTTCGTGGAGACTTTATTTTCTATTTTTTTTACCTTATTAGCAATTCTCTGCAATCTTTAATAATTTAACAGTAATTCCCAACTACGAACTTAGTCTGGGATAGTTTATAAAATGCCCATATTATATCTATTAAATTTAATTGAAATCTATCAAACAATTAAACGCATTTTTTGGACTTTCTGGACTCATTAGTTTTGATAATATTTCAATGTCATTTTGTTTCACCACGTACTTCCTTATTATTTTGTTATAATGAAGCCATTTTGCTAGTAATTTCTATGTAATATAATTGAAGTATCAGTCACTGGTCACTGCCATAATTATTTAAAATGTATTGCACATGTACATACATTTTATCAATTGTTTCATATGTATTTATTATTTAATTAACAAGTTTGTATCTAATATGAATTAACTGCTTAAACTTTGACCTCGTTTTGAAAAAGTACCTGTTTTCGTAACAATTCCTGGCTAGTTTAAGTTTTAATTGGTAAATTTCTTGATAAACTTTAATAATTAGAGAAATATTATTATTAAAGATGATAAGCAAACCTTTCATACTTATTACATTTAATATGTGAAATTAGAAATGTAGT
The DNA here is from genome assembly GCA_963680705.1 of Rhagium mordax. Lineage (NCBI taxonomy): Eukaryota > Metazoa > Arthropoda > Insecta > Coleoptera > Cerambycidae > Rhagium > Rhagium mordax. Next base: position 93,347,287 of record OY796658.1, on the reverse strand, counting down.
TACTAAAATCGTTGATAGGTGTTAGAATTTGATTTTATTATTTTTACTTCGAATTATCAACTGTTATTAAATTTTTTTTAATTCCGACTGCGTACCAAAAAATTTTATTTACTGCAATTATTGCAAATGAAGATAATACTATTGATTTTTCCGGCAAGGTTTACATTTTGATTGAAACAAAATAATGAATGAGAAATGCAGTTCTTGCAAACTGACCATTTTATTGGGGCAGGTTATACTGTTTACTTTAATGAGCATAAATGTGCTTAGGTCTTACTTTGATTTTTCTTCATAGATAAGATTACTTGCAAGGTTTAAATTTGTAAATTTACAATGTTAAACTATTATATTGACATTATAAATAACATTAATATGCAATATTCACATAATATGTAGGTACCTACATGTGGAATTGCATTAATATTTGTCTGGCAGATATTTCTAAAGATTCCGATTTAAAAAAAATATATGCAGGGCATTCACGGGGGAAAAATTATTCCATGAAATTCGACTATTTTTAAAAGCACCTAAAAGATTTTCCCTACATTTTTAATACGTTTCCACTCCATTTTCCAAACATACTCCACCGGTAGAATTCATTATTGCGTCTTATATTTCATCAAGTACTAAACAAATGTACTGCAAAAAACTGGATATAACAAATATTAAATTCCTTCGAAAACACCCACGGCAACAGGTCGTTAATATTAGTTCAAGTGTTGTAATAATGGGCATTAAAATGTCGTCTGGAGATCATGTCATCTTCATGTCATGTGTCCCTCGGGTGCAACCATAAATAATCGTTGTCATTTTGCAAAGATTAGCTAATAAGTCAACATACATTCTGTCATTTAGTCTCCCGTAATAATGGTATTGTTCTCCCGCTGAATAGGATCGAGGGAGGGGTTGCGGAGCCCTTGCCATTTCACCACCTAACAACCCGACCCAACGAGAATAAGGGCAGCGGGCATTTGGACATAGTTAAAGATTATTAAATTGAGAACGTAAATAGTTTTACCTAGCTTGAAGGGAGGTTAAAATAATTTTTATTATAGATAGAACGTTCAGTTCACACAATCACGAAAGAGAAGAATCCTTCCAATGGCGTGAAAAGTAGTCATACGCATGGCCCATTGCGCCACGTCACCGAAAGTAAGCCACGCCCCCTGCTTAATATTTAAATAGAGGAGCCTGGGCTAATTCAAAATGTTCAACGCGGGAAAGAGCCCAAAACTGACAAATTTCTCTCACTATCATAAGATTTAACAAATAAAACATCAAGCTCTACTAATATTATTTCAAAGAGAGTATCGGGTTTGTTAAATTAAACAAATGCAGTGTGTGTTTACGTTAAGGCGATAAATCTGTAAAGTCCGAGATTAAATATTGTAATGGCTTATCTAAGAACGGTGCACCTGCAGACTCTTCTCTGTTACAAATCCGTGGCATAATATCATAAGTGAGTAAAAATTATTCCATTCAATAACACACGCCTGCGAGAGTTAGTTACAAGAACTATATAGGAGGTGAATCTGATATGTTTTTCGACGATAAGAACGAATTTGTATGCAGAATTTTCTATTTTTAAATTCAGTAAGGTCTAAAAACATAATTACGTTAAAAACTCAAAGTACAGGGTAGTTCCTTAAACTTTGACACCTACATACAGCCTTTATTTTTAGAGATACGAAAAAACTGTGAAACTAAAAATTGTAGTGAATTATCTATTGGTGAAGAAAAATAAAACAAAATGGCGTTAGAACAACTTATGTCTTTTTAAATGGCACATTTTTGCATATTTTGAAAGATCTTTTTTTTCTGATTCCAAAAATATATAGGTAACATGTCATTTGCTCTGTTCGTTCTGGAAACATGCAAAATATAGTACCACATGGACATAGGTTGCCATGAAAAAAAAAATGACGAAATATTTTTGATAATTACTGACAGTTTACTTTCTGATGTTCCTTTGTTTTATTTCTTATCACCAAAATATATTTCACATCAAAATCTACAACTTCTATTTTTACATTTTTTCCATATTTCAATAATAAATAAACTCCAAACATGGAAAAATGAATATACAGGATGTTAAAAAAATCGATGCTATTTTGTTTCATATTTTTTCGGCAAAAGATATTTGACACCAAAATCTAAGTACTTACAATTATTCTTGTCTTTACAGTTTTTTCATATCTCTAAACGTAAAGGCTGTAGGTAGGTGTCAAAATATGTGGAACTACCCTGTACATATTTGAAAAATTACAGGCAATCCCGCAAAAATGTTTTGCTGTTTTAATCAAATTAGCATACATTTTTGCTTTCCATAATATGGAACTATCAATAATTTTGTCAAGATGAATTATTGTTCTCCTTCGTGAGAAGAGTTTAGGATTTACCCGGCAGGAAATGCGAACTATTGTATAATTAGAGCATTCCACCATTAGTGAGTAAGCGCACGTTATTCAAATACCAGATTAACAAATGTTGGGTTAAAGGGTTAATATGCCTAAAATTTTAATTGTGAACAAATAATTGAATGTTTGTTTAATGTAGTCAATAATGAGGTAGCCGTGGGTAGAACTTTTTAACTGGCAGTGGCTTCTGTTTGGGTTAGCTCAGAAAATGTAGGAACAAGAGAAATAGGGAAATATTAAAACTATACATGTTAGAGCTTCACAATTTTTTAATAACTCATCAAATCATGCTGTAAGTGGGGTGTCAATATATGAGGCATGACCCTGTATGTACATACAAAGGAACGATCGTTTTCAATTTTTATATTACAACGTCGAAAAATATTCATTTGAAAAAATTGTCAATTCAAAAATTTCTAAATAGAAAAATCACTTTTGGCCACCCTGTATGTTTTTAGGAAGTGAAAATGATTCAGAAACGTTAATTAGATGGCTCGTAACTAGTATTCGTATATTTTTTCTTATAATCTCATAATTGTGACTGTAGTGATTTTTTCAATATGCATCTACAGATGGCATTATTTCAAAAACAAAAAAATTAATTACATCCAAGTGGTTGGGAGATAGTCAATAATTTTCTTGGTCAACTATAAATATAGTGTTTTACGATTTTTACATCTGTACGTCTTTTACTCCATCGAGATCTGAAGACCAATAAACATATAAAATAATAGTAATAAATGAAGCAATAATGAAATAAAAACTGAATAAATAAATAAGTATATCACCATGATCATACCATCACAGTTTGTATGATTTATTTGGTGTGTTTTTTATAATTAAAAATAAACCACATAGGTCAGTGTTATCAATAATGTATTAAAAATATTGGAGCAGCTTCTTTCTATCCGATCGTTCGAGAAGATAGAAACATTTGGATATGTAAATTAAACTATTATTGGCTAGAAGAATAGTTGTTTTAAATATTTCTTCAATCCCCCTTATTTTAATTACATAGTTTTAGATTTTACCAAAAATTATGTTTCTCTTAAATTTATCTGCACTAAAATATGTTCAATGGCTGTACGTATTACACCATGCACATTACATATAACCTTTAGTTTTTATATTCCTCAAGATTATCAGAGGTTATTATTTTATTGGAGCAAAGTGCGTCGTTTTATATTTTCGTGCGATGACTCAGATTTACATTTTTGCTAATTTTATTTAATATACAAATATGAGAAAATTTCAGTTAATTTCAACTGCTCGTATCTATGGAAATGCTGAAGGATTTTTATGATTTTAGCATCCTCGTTTTTCTACGGATATTACAAGTGGACTTTGAAGTTGAAAAATGTGATACAATTTCGACTATTTGCGAAATTTATTTCCACTAAAATACTTGATATAAAGTCGGTACGCCACTGCGAAGTGCAATTTTCCCTGACGCTGCAACAAACTTACGGAACCTCAGGAAATAAAGCAAAAGCCAAGTATCTGACTTTGCATTTTGTGCAACTAGTGTTTATTTGTTACCTTTGTATCAACTGCAAATGTAAATGCACTCACCGATCGCCAGATCTATTTAAAATTTGTATTTATTCATAGGTTTTTCTACGTAAATTAGAAACGCTGACGCTTCGTTTCGAGCTGCTCGAATTTTATTGTAAAATGTCTATTTATTTTTGGAGTAATTATAGCTTCCTTTCGGCTTAACGAAGCGATATATAACCTTTTATTTATGGTATTGTAAACATATACTGCATAATATTGTAGTGTGTTTAAAAATTGGGCGTCACTCACAGGCGGCTCATGCTTAGGTAATTTAAGTGTAACAGGAAGGACACACGTTGCCTCGACACATATCTTCATTTTCTTTTTAAGATTTGGCCTTGTTCATTTATAAACACTGAGTTATATTATATCTAGATTTTATTTATTTTTTCTTTCGAATTAAAAAAATTCAAATTCAGAATTCTATTGGATTTTGTTGCTATAAAAATGTATAGATATAAGACAAATCCACTATTGCTAATTTTGTTATTGTTGAAAATACGAAATGGGTTAAAGTATTTTTTGTGCTGATTAATATACAGTACTTAAACAAAAAAATAATTAATTAAACGTGTTCTCGAGATATTGATCAAAATAACAAGTCTCTTAAATGGAATACCCTGTATATTTTGCTATTTTTTGATTCTAAGTAAAAATATTTTGTAATTTATATTCAAAATTAATGCTTTACTTACTTTAAAAATAGATAATAGATCTGCCAAAATAGAATATGCATTTCTTTTTTATTCTTGACAGCTGTCAAATTTAAAATTTTTCAAGTACGTTTTTTTGTAGTTTTGAAAATAATGTGAGTTTTATAGAAAAAGAGACATACAATTCTATAAATCTAAATCTTGCTGCTTTTCTTAATTAAAATTAAAACAATGTTTTCGTTTTTGACAGCTATCAAATTTTCTGTTAACTTAATGAAAATGCCATTTAATAATTATTTGAACGAACGAAAGCACAAAGCAGACATTTTTCTATAGTTTACGGAGGTATTGAATTCAAAATGTGTTTCAAAAAATATTATATTTCAAGGTAACTGCCAAAATTTCTGTCAAATTTAAAAATATTCTGCTTCCTTAATTTTGGACACAATGTGAATTTCTATTAAAGAAAGAATTTAAGTGTGTTTTTTAATTAGCTGGTTCCATAATTGATAATAAAATATATTTTTTAATTTTGACAGCTGTCAAATTTTCTGTCAACTGAATGAAAATGTCATTTAATAATTATTTCAACAAATTGAATTGAACAGACAATTTTCTATAGGTTTTGCAGGTACTAAATACGAAATTGATGTCAAAAAAATATTATGTTCTTTAGTAGACTCGAAAACTGCTGCGAAATTTAAAAATATGCAAGTATATCTTTTTCGTATTACTTTTGTATTCAGTACCTCCTAAACTACAGAAAAATATTTGTTAAGAACTTTAATTTGATGAAATAATAATAAAATGGCATTTTTATTAAGATGCCAGAAATTTTGACAGCTGTCAAAGGTTCCAACTTAATTTTAATATCAACTACTGAACTAGAAAACATTTTATGTGTTTTCTTCTATGGAAATCAACATTAATTTCAAAATTACGAAAGATATTTGCACATTTTTAAATTTGACAACAATTTAGGCATCTGCCAACCAACATAATATTTTTTTGACATCAATTTCGTATTAATTCCAAAACTTATAAAAAAATATTGGTTAAGTACCTACATTTATTTGTTTAAATAATTATGAAATGGCATATTCATTAAGTTGAAAAATTTTGACAGCTGTCAAAAGTGAATATTTTATTTTATTATCTATTATGGAACTATAGCAAATTTCAAAACACTTAACAGCACTTCTTCTATGGGATTTCGCGTTATTTTCAAAATTACGAAAGGCATACTGGCATTTTTTAAAACTTGACAGCAGTTTTGGCAGCTCCAACAAATATAATATTTTTTTTGCAACAATTTCGTATCCAGATCCTCCTCCAAAGCCTATAGAGAAATACTTGGTACTTTAATTTGTTGAAATAATTATTATTAAATGACTTTTTCATTAAGTTGTCAGAAATTTTGACAGCTGTCAAACGTAAAAACTGTATTTTAATATAAGTTGTGAAAGTAGCAAATTTTAAAAAACTCATGATTTCCCTTCTATGGAAATTGACATTTAGAAACTTATGGAAGACAAACTTGCACAGTTTTAAATTTGACAGCAATTTAGGCATCTGCCAACCGACATAATATTTTTTTGACATCAATTTCGTATTAATTCCAAAACTTAAAAAAAAAAATATTGATTAAGTACATTTATTTGTTTAAATAATTATGAAATGTCATATTCATTAAGTTCAAAAATTTTGACAGCTGTCAAAAGTGAAAACTATATTTTATTATCTATTATGGAACTAAAGCAAATTTCAAAACACTTAACAGCACTTCTTCTATGGGATTTTACGTTATTTTCAAAATTACGAAAGGCATACTTGCATTTTCTAAAATTTGACAGCGGCTTTGGCAGCTCCAACAAATGTAATATTTTTTTTTGCAACAATTTCGTATCCAGATCCTCCTCCGAAGCCTATAGAGAAATGTTTACTTGGTACTTTAATTTGTTGAAATAATTATTATTAAATGACATTTTCATTAAGTTGTCAGAAATTTTGACAGCTGTCAAACGTAAAAACTGTATTTTAATATAAATTATGAAACTAGCAAATTTTAAAAAACTCATGATTTCCCTTCTATGGAAATTGACATTTATAAACTTATGGAAGACAAACTTGCACAGTTTTAAATTTGACAGCAATTTTCGTAACTACTAACAATCGTAATAATTTTATGAAATTAATTTCGTATTCAGTACCTCCAAAACCTATAGAAAAATGTCTTTTTAAGTACTAAAGTCATATTTGTGGAACTATTTATTAAAATGACTTTTTTATTCAGTTGACAGAAAATTTGACAGCTGTCAAAAGTGAAAACGTTATATTAACTTCATTCATAGAAATGGAAAAATTTAAAATACTTTGCGTCTTCTTTTATGAAAAATCACATTGTTTTTAAAATTAGGAAAGACATACTTTTCAATTTTTAAATTTGACAGTGATTTTGACAGCTATCAAGGATAAAAAGAAATTAAAATCCCATTTTGGCAGATCTATTATCTATTTGTATCTATTTGTAGACTCATTTTAATTGAAAATAACGGTATTTTTTAGCAAAAAATCTATTTTAGATTTAAGTTATAAAAAATTATAGCTAAAAATAGAAAATCTGGCTCGAAAGATTAATGAAAAATTTCAAAAAGAACATTTAAGAAAAAAATAAGATGATCCAATAAATTCTGAGGTCTACAGCGATTTTTGAACGGTATTTTTTTTCCACCCCCCACTGTGCGGCGGCCGGCTCTGAATATGTCATTTTAACTCAGCATGAGTCTATCACTGTTGCCAAAACCTCTCATTTTAATCTTTGGTTTTACATAGACTATAATATTCCATATTTCTGTCAAATATTTTTCCACGTAAATTTTTGATATAATTATTTATATTTAAAATAGAATGATAGAAAAATGTGTTTAAAATAAAAATGAAACTCAAAAAGAAGCACAAAATGTTTGTTCGTGTGATATAAATTGATGAAATAAGGGAAATAATTGCTATTTTTGATTTTATAGCTGCTTTTTTACATGTCGCTTTTTTGCCAATTTTGCCCCCCGGCTTATATTTGCCGCTCTGAATAGTGGCCACCTTTAAATCGGGACCTGAATAGTAGAAGTCAGTTTGACCATTTGGTTTAATTAATTTATTGGCCTCTTCTTTTATCTATCCCCTAATTTTCAGTACGTTTGACAATACTGTTGCTGAAATAAAACAACAACATAGTGAAACATTCAAATTCAACTATTAAACAACCTTAAGAAGTTCACTTTAGGTTGACAAAAATCCTGCTGATTACTGGCGCCTTCGCCATTATTTGGACAGGTTTATTTTATTAAAATTTTTTTTTACTAGTTATAAATTTACATACAAAGTAGTAAGAAGAATCAATAGAAAAATAGAAATTATGTAAAGGGACTTCATAAATGATTGGAAACCACGTGACTACAAAATAACTCGGTTACTATGAAAGATAGACTTTGGAACTTTGAATATATGTATATACCTTCTTTGTATATTTTTGCGTTTCATATTCACCATAATTTCTACGATATGTCACAAGCTGGCATTTGTTTAAGAAACTGCCTCGAAAATATGAAATACTGAAAAACAAATAGACTCCTGCAGGATTTTATTTTTGAATCTTATAGAAAGTAGGTACTGAATTTGACGCATGGATTTTTTTTTGTTACTCCATGCACAAGCAAAGTTTCTCTTAAATAGGGAAGCGTGTTTTCCCCGCAGTTCTTGCATTAAAAAAAATTCATGGTAAACAAATTTTAAATGGGAATATATTTTTTCGCACCATAAGGAAAGGGTTATATCAAATTAATTTGTTTAGACGCTACATTGGTTATTTTTTTACCAATTTTACTTGTGTATATGCCATTTTAAGATGTTATCAACTTCATTAAATTCAGAAAAGGGCGAAAATTAACTCCACCCTAAAGAAAATAAGTTAATATTTTTCGATACTATTGTTTAATTTTTTTGTTATCAAAAAACACACCAATTATTTTAATTTTATCTATAGTAAGTATAGCAAAATTTAATGTATTTAAGAAACTGCTACTAATTTTTGATGTTTTGTTACCTTCTGAAGTAATTTGCAATTTTATGTATAAAATTTGCCATTGTGTAATGTCATACAGTGAATAAAATATAAAGCAATCAAGTTCTATATTTTCCATGCTAACAGAATGTCTGACGGGATAACACTACTACATAAAAATTTTACTAATAACTGCTACAGAGGTTTGGCCACCACAAATTTACTGTTTACTGGCGCCTTCGCCATTACTTTTAAAAATACACATTTCTTTCCCTAAAATATTAACATCACCACGTAAAATTAACCATCATAAAGTTGAAAGCCTAAACCCCTAATGCATGTAATTTTATTAGCAGCAATAAAATACCCGAAGGCAATATATTACCCGGATAGAGTTTTTCAACTGGAGCTTATATATCATATGCATCTGAAAACTAATAAATCAGATGTGATAAAGTAGATATTGTTCAAGAGTCAGGGGCAATATTCCTGGAACGAGTACGATCTTAATAAAAAGCAAAAGCTCATACACTCTCCGAAAGCTACATAACATGTCGGGTGTTACAGTCTAGCCTGCAATAAAGCTCACTTTTACAACAATATGGTACGAATATTCTCGGTGTTGACTGGCTATTGAGGTATAAACAAATTTCCGTACCGAAATCAGTCGCACCTATCCTGCTAGCGTAGGCGGTGCTTAGGAAACGCCGCCCCAAAGCTGGACTCTCAGCGGCTTAGTGAGCCGCGAGCGGAGTTAATCTTACCGCCGCCGCGACAGCCGATGCCACGCGATAGTGCAAGGTGCAGTGCTTTTGCATACAATCAGTGCTCGTGCTAGGATGGAGCCAGACAATCAACACTTGGCAGAAGAATACGTTCAAGACTTTGTGCTTGATCATCTTGACATCACCGTGAAACGCGAGGACAAACGACAAATGACCGAAACCGAAAATTGGTTGCAGCAGGATGACTCCTCCAGCAGGATATTCAGGAGCCAGTGGGACGACAGGAGGATCCCGTCGCCTCCGCCCGAATCTATTTACCCTCAACAACCCGTTCTTGTGAACATGTTGGTGGGTGATCCCGGGACGCCGCCGGATACACCTCCAGATCAGTCGCCAATGCCGTGCAGACCACCAGGTATAATGGACGACATGGTGTGGTTCTCCCACAGCATGCGAACGGACCCGCAACCCTTGGACTTGAGGCCAATACATTGCATGGGTGGCGAACCAGAGTGGGAACGCGGTGGGTACATACCCTCAGGGAACTTGTTTGATGGAAATAACCACCACGGCATGCACCAAAGGCCCCAATCATGCCTTTCCGCTGCCAGTGCTCTCTCGCCACGCTTGAACCACAGCAGCGGATACTCTACTTGTTCGGAGGATATTGGCCTAAACGACGATTTGCTGATGTCTCTATCTGTCAGAGAATTAAACAAGAGGCTACACGGTTGCCCCCGTGAAGAGATCGTGAAGCTGAAGCAGAAAAGGAGGACGCTGAAGAACAGGGGATACGCGCAAAACTGTAGGTCAAAGAGGCAACAGCAGAAACACGACCTGGAAATGGCGAACCGAAGTTTGCAGCAGGACGTACATCGACTGAAATCAGAGCTGATCAGGATAACTCAGGAAAGGGACTTGCTGAGGCAGAGACTGCAATTAGGTCGACGCCTCAGCATCGACAGTGGGATTAATGGCAGTCTAAACAGCAGCCTCAACAGCAGCCTAAATAGCAGTTTTAATTCCGACGGCCAGAATTCACCCGAGTACTACGTATGACATCATTTCCAGGGTCGAAGAATATAGTGCTTTTCGGCCCCACGGTATAGTCACCACTAATATGTACCGTGTCTGTGGACTTGCGTTGGTGGACTTGTACAAAAGTGACTTAAAACTTTCCAAGTGATTGCACAATTAATTACTTATTAATTTTTTTTAATTAGGATTTAAGACTGTTACTTTTTTAGAGGTTTTTAATTTTTAATTTGTTAACGAATCACTTAAAGTGAATGGCATATCTTTTTTAATTGATTAGTCGTTTTATCATTTTTATAATCTATTTTTATATAAACGGGCATTTTTGGGCCTGGGCGGTTGTGTTTGATGATATATAATATATGTTATATTATTATTGTATATAAAATTAATAACGATAAGTAAATTCTGTTTTAGATCAATTGTTTTTTTCTTATTCATATTATTGGCATTTTGGCAGCTTAAAACCGACTTTTGGAACTCCAGTTACATATTCATTCTTCAAAAAATATATCTCTTCCTTTAGCAATGATATTCACAAAGCTGAGTTTTATTTTTCTAAGTCAAATTATTAATAAATCTAATCATTGAAACAAAATAAGGAATTGTATAAAATTTGATTAAAGCCAGTTGAAAATTTTACATGCCAAATAAAATAATGTAAACATGCCACAACCCTTAAAATCTTAACCTGTATGCAAAGCAATTTTATGGGGTAAGTATATTATGTAGATGTACAATAACTAAAACGTCAAGAATATGTAAAATTTGCTAATGGAATCTCACAGAGCAGTTAATTATGATTTTTTTCACACAGAAATAAAAATCTAACGAGTAACTTGTTTCAAAATAAAGTATAGATACAAATAAAATACGTACCACACGTGTATAAGTAATCATGTTTAATTTTGAAATGAAATAACCAAACTTTTATTTTGAGCATTGCACATCCACCACTACTAAAATAATTATTATGGATATAATGAGAACATTTAGATATCAGAAATTCTTATTTATTAATTATAAATGATATGAACTAATTAATACTTTGTACTATGTAAACAATATTGTTATATAATTTAACACGCATCATTTGAGAAAATAAAATCATTGCCGTTATCATAAAATACATTACAAACATCATTTGCGAGCAACATTTCAAAAGTAATGTTTTGTCCCATGTAATTTTTTTTTTAGTTCGATAACATTATAAGTGATTGGCTTTAATTGTAAATTATATAATTTATCCTTGGAAATTAGTAAAATAGATTTTTTAAATTATTGAAAAAATAGTTTTAAGATGAAGAAAAAATTGAACGGTTGGATAAGTTTATTTTCAATTTGCCATAATATAATCTGTTTTGTCAGTGATACACACTTCCCATTTTTCGCAAATAAGCCTAAATTTGTTATTCTAAACGAGGCACCCCTATATTTTGAGTCAAAGGCCTGCAGGACCTTCACAACGAATAAAATAAAAAAAAATGACTCTCGCCAAACAGAAAAATTAGTGCGTACAAGGGATCACTTTCATTTTTAAAAATTTATATGCCTTTAACATTAGCACGTTTTTTGTCATTTGATTTTTCATGCATTAAAGACTATAAGTGTACAAATAAAACGTACATTCCTTTTCCTTTCGGTCGTAGGTTAATGAAGGTAATATATTGATTGCAGAAAATATAAATATAATGATTTTAAAGATTAAAAAAATCTCTTTTGGTCTTCCTGTGTACTGGATAAATCTTAGAATCACTGCAATTTGATACAGGATGAGTAGTTGGTAGGTTATCGTTCAAGACCCCTGTGAAAAATGTGTCTTTTTTTTTAAATAGACCATGGAAAACGTTATGACAAAAATTTAGAGATTAATTTAAATTTTCAAGACCTATCTATTATCATTTTTTTCCATCTTAAAAATGAACAAATTTGTTTAGCGATTTTTTTATTAAAAATCTACCTATACCATTGGACTCAGAAACATCTGAAATGGGTAAATCCAAAATGTCATGAAAAAATATTAAATAATGACAGATTTATGACGAAATTAATGTAGGTAGTGTTTTATAAATTTTACATGGATTTTCTAAAATTTAAAGTAGCCCATAAAAAATAAATAAAAGAAGAATAAATTAAAAGGATAGCTTTAATAAATATTGTCTTTTAAAGAAACTTAAACCTATAGAACTATGAAACATAGTATTAACAATTAAAAATAATAGTAATTAGGTATATAATAACCAAAATAACAACACATTTTTTCAGGAAATTTAAAATCGCTAATGAAATTTGTCCACTTTCAACATCGAAAAAAAATTATAGTAGGTATTGAAAATTGAAATTACTTAATCTCTAAATTTTTGTTATAAAGTTTTCGATGATGTTTTAAAAAGAGTCCCATTAAAACCGAATAATAGACGCATTTTTTACAAAGGTGTTTCCATTCAAAATGGGCCACACTGTTTAAGGGGACAGAAAACAAATGTATAATCACAAAATTGATATATTTGTGGTAAAATTCTACAGAAAATACACATTTTGTACTTTCCTATGCCCATAAAAAATAATTTTTTCATTTAGAGCGGGTGGTAAAATCTCCTAAATTTTCAAGATACCGTTTTTCTTCTCGTTATATTGAAATGTATGTAGAACCATCTTCCGATTATAGACTCGTTTATCTAGTTTTTAAATTATATTTTTACCTATTATCTCAAAGTTATATGTGGTATTCTTTACTTATTTGGGATATACTTGTATTACTACATATTCTTGAATATTTTGAAATAATTCAAAATATATATCTTGATTTAAAAAATAACCTTAACGTCTAAAATTTTACGCCAAAAGAACAGCTGCACGTTGGTTTCTTGACATAAAATATCTCGAAAAGATAGCCAAAAGAATTGTGCCCACGCTGTAGAATGACCCATCAGTCTGCAGATTAACCATTTGATTACACTTGTCCATCTTCCTATTTTTTTAGAAATTTTCCTGCACATTTTTTCGTAAAATTAACCATTTTGTTTTCCCACGGTGCCAAAAAATTTAAAAAAAATCTTAACAATTGCAAGGAGGTAGATAAAAACTAGACGAATCGAATGGCGCAACCCTCAGCACGATATTTCATGCCCTTACAAAGGGCGGTGGAAAAAAAATACTGTTCAAAAATCGCTGTAGACCTTTTGAAATTCCTCATCAATTTCTCCAGCCAGATTTTTTATTTTTAGTTAAAATTTTTTATAACTTAGCTCATTCATTTTTTACTAAAAATATCGTGATTTTCAATTAAAATGAGTGTACAGGTCACAAATAGGTACATATTATAGATTGGCCCAATTTAATTTTAGATATTTACTTTACAAATGGATATTAGATCTGCCAAACTATAATTTTCATCTTTTTTTTCCTTGATAGCTGTCAAAATAGTCAGAAGCACTGTCAAATTTAAAAACTGAAAAGTACGTCTTTCGTAATTTTGAAAACAATGTGAATTGTCAAAAAAGAAGAGATAAAAGTATTTTAAATTTTTCTATTTCTATAATTGAAATTAAAATGACGTGTTCACTTTTGACAGCTGTCAAATTTTCTGTCAACTGAATAAAAATGCCATTTAATAATTGATTTTGGTGTTTCAAAAGACATTTTTCTATAGCATTTGGTGATGCTGAATACGAAATTTATTGAATAAAATTATTGTTTGTTGGTAGCTGTCAAATTTAAAACTATGCGAATTTGTCTTCCATATTTTACAAACAATGTGAATTTCCACAGAAGCGCTAGTTCCATAATTGATATTAGAATACAGTTTTTCCTTTTGGCAGCTGTCAAAATTTCCCAACTTAATGAAAATGACATTATAATTATTTAAACAAATAAATGTACTTAACAAACATTTTTTTTAAAAGTTATGGAAGTACTGAATACGAAATTGATGTCAAAAAAACATTATGTTGGATGGCAGGTGCCAAAATTGCTGTCAAATTTAAAAAATGACAAAATATACATATTTCGTAATTTTGAGAGTAATGTTGATTTCTACAGAAGAAGACACATAAAATATTTTAAAGTTTTCTAGTTCAGTAATTGATATTAAAATAAAGTTGTAACCTTAGACAGCTGTCAAAATTTCTGTCAACTTAAGTAAAAATGCCATTTTATAATTATTTTAACAAATTAAAGTATTTAAGAAACATTTTCCTATAGGTTTTGGAGGTACTGAATACGAAAGTAATACAGAAAAGATATACATACCTGCATATTTTGAAATTTAGCAGCAATTTTGACAGCTGCCAAAAACATAATATTTTTTGTACATCAATTTCGCATTTACTACCTGCAAAACCTATAGAAAATTGTCTGCTCGGTACTTCAATTTGTTGAAATAATTATTAAATGGCATTTTTATTAGGTTGACAGAAATGTTGACAGCTGCCAAATATAAAATATATATTTTAATATCAATTATAGAACTAGCAAATTAAAAAAAAAAAACACTTTACATCCTTCCTTCAATGGAAATTCACATTGTTTTCATACAGTTAAAGAAGGCAAATTTGCACATTTTTAAATTTGACAGCAATTTTGGTAGCTACCAACAAATATAATCTTTTTTTGAAATTAAATTCGTATTCAATACCTACGAAACCAATAGAAAAATGTCTGCTTTGTAGTTTCATTTGTTTAAATAATTATTAAAAAGCATTTTTAATAATTTGACAGCTGTCAAAAGCGAAAATATTACTTTAATTTCAATTATAAAAATAAAAAGATGTAGATTTAAAAAATTTTATATCTCTTCTTCTATAAAAACTCACATTGTCTTCAAAATTGCAAAAAACATACTTGTAAAATTTTAAGTTCGACACTGATTTTGGCAGCTCTCAAGAATAAAAAAAAAGAAATGAAAATTCTATTTTGGCAGATCTTTTATCTATTTTTAAGTAAAGATTTTAAACTAAATTGGTCGAAATTTTATATATTTGTCACCTGTAGACTGATTTTAATTGGAAAAAAAAGGATATTATTTAATAAAAATCAATTTTGGATTTATAAATTATAAAAAATTATAACCTAAATAAAAAAATCCGGCTCGACAGACTGATGAATAGTTTAAAAATGAACATAACAAAAAATGAGATAATCCAATAAATTCTGACGTCTACAGCGATTTTTGTATTTGTATTTTTTTTCCACCCCACTGTGCGTTGTAGAAACGGGAGCCTACTAAGTTCATGGATATGTTACATTCCGGCACATTGTCGCACATTAAAATACGTAACAAGAAAGATTTATCTACAAAAATTCTCAAAAAATTCAAGAAGATAGAAGAAAGTATAATAAATAAAATGGCGTAAGCCGCAGTTCGTTATCTCATTAAGTTAGGAAGATAGAGTCTCTTAAATGCTAGGAATTATTTAATTTAAGTCAATTCCGTCACTTTCGTCAACGCTTGTGGCCTCATATCTGCACTAAGACGAGGTATTATTCTGCGATTTGGCCTTACGATTTCACCCGCCCATTTCTATCTGCCTTAATTTGTTGGAATTTTTCCCTCCCATTTTTAATTTTTTGTAAAATTGACCTTTATCCAGTTTTTCTTAAGCGGAAGCAAAAATTGCCTTGGAAAAAATTTTCAAAAAAATTATGGAGATGAAAACTAGACGCAGTATCTTATTCTGTTGTGGAAATAAAGTCTTCTAAGTGTGTGCAGATATTATATTCCAGTACACACATCTTCGCACATAAAAATTCGTAACGAGAAAAAATTATCTTCAAAAATTTCTTCAAAGTATTCTGAAGCGTTCTTCAAGATGCAGATTAACAGGCCGACACCCAGATATTTTTTTAGATGCATGGTCTTAGTTGGTAAGTTATAAAATTTGTAGTTTTGTTAAAGTACCCCCTTAATTATTAATTGATATTTTTCAATTACAAACTTGGCCTGAATAGAAAGAAATTCTAACAATAAATTCAATTAAAATTTAATTTAATTCAGAAAATTTTATTGCTCTTTAGTTACATGGCCCCGGCTGTAATTCTCACAAGTTATTTAGTTATTTTAAAATTTCAGTTCCCACACACTCCACCAGCAGAAAATGACCTTAGTTTTTTATTTACGGTTTCGGCATCTATTCAAAGTTAATACGTGCCCCTTTTTACACTCTAAATTACCTATTTATAAACGGACAAAACGATAATTCTCAATTTACATTCAAGATATAGAAACAGGCACTTCCCGCCAAATAATAACAAAATAACAATGTTTATTTGATCTAATTTTTAACAGCTCGAGGCTGTTTATTTTTGTATGGCGCTTTGGGTTTTGGAAATATTCAATACGCAGCACCTTCGTCGAAGTGGAAATATATCAATAAATCAGTTGTGGGTATCGATAGCGAGGGAATCCACAGTCACACACATACCGGGTGTAAGTTAAAAGTGGGTCACCCTTGGAAGTGTCACATTTTAAAAAAAATCAGTATAAAATACTATATTAAGCCTTAGGTATGCTTTCGAGACCTCTCTGCTACCTTTTCGTTTTCGAAAGACCACCCTGTATGTTTTGTAAAGTAAATAGAACACCCCATATATTATTCCTAATTTGCTTAAAGAATGTCAAGAGCTTTTTTTTGAGTGATTTTTGAAATATTCTAAATTTTATCGAAATTTCGACAGATGTAGAACCTAAAGAGAAACGTAGTATTTTTCAAATTAAAAATAATTTTAAACTTTAAGGTTTTGTTAAAGAAGAAACAATGAAAGCGATTTCTCAAATATTGTACAAAAAATTTACTGTTGCGCAAATGCATCGTTTTAGAGAATGTCAATTTTATCAAAAACCATATGAATTTCGAAAAAAACATATTTTTTGGTTTAAAAGCAACGTAGATTAAAATTTCTCTATGAAATTTGACCACTGAAAAAATTCTTGTTGCGGTTTAAAGAGCAATCGATCACCCAGCACAATATTTTTGCCAAAATTTCTTTTAAATAATGCGCTCTTTATTCGTACTTGAGATATTGCAAAAACGATTTTTTCCCCACCAACCTCAACACCTTGTATTAACTCCAAAACAAAAAATAAGTACCACCCTGTATGACGTTCGGTACACCCCTGTATTTTTATCGAACCTCCTGCAACACACGTAATTCCCAGTTATATTTTGCAATAAATTCTCATCGATTTGCCCCCGTCTTGTCCTGTCGATGATCAGTCTAATAATGGGCCGCTCTGCTCTCAGGTAACTTTAATTGTGTTGGGCGTCGAAATAAGGTGCGCCGTCGCGACGCTGTCCTCCAATAGAACGCTGACGTCGCTTTATTGGTCACCATTCAGCTCTGACCCGACCCTCCCCTCTCTAGTCGGTCTGTGACGTCAGTTTCATTATAAAAGTGAAGTATTAGAAAGTTACACAAGACTTTTTCCAATATATTGGCAAGAGCGTAATGCGGGATTTTTATTGGGATTATTGTTGGGCTCTAATCGGTGGAACTGTTTTTGGTACGAGGAATGTCGATGCCGCAGTGGCGTACGATAACTCCCAAGGGAATGGGCCAATAATTTTTTTTAAATTGAGTCGTTAATAAAATTAACTATGAATGTAATATTGTCTGTAAATAAACATTATTATTATTATTATTATTATTATTATCTTGATACGAATTTCGAACTTAAAAGAGAAAAATCCTAATCAGTAAATACAGGATGATTCCCAGTTATATACAATTGGAATTTTGGTTGCCATCATAAATTTTCATGTGATTGGGCGTTGCTAATTACGTATTCGTTCAAACAGAAAACAATAATTTACATTGTAATATTGTTTATTTAATAAATATAAAAAGTATGTATGATAAAGTCCGCTGGGAAAGGTTATCCTGCGAGTTCCTTTGCCAGCAAGGTGACACTGGCGCATTATTTATGTCAGCAAAAAGTAAGCTGTAGACGTTTCCGATGACCACTGTAACCCTAAACTTCGCACAGAAGGAAATACATCAGCACATTGTTGTAATCTAACATATTATGAATATAATTAACAAAGGGCACGTTTATACTTTGTATCTTTTCATTTAAGCTCGCAACACCGAGATAAAATTTAATCTCACAAGTTTTAATTTCTCTTCAGGTCTCAATGGAACGGAGGAGTGGCTTGATATAATTTTTGTGATATCAAATAATTTTAATTGCCCGTAGATTACAGGTTTTAACTACAATGTTTCCACGAATATTAGTTGTAAGTGGGTAAACATTTTTTAATTTAAATTTGGTCAAATTGTCAATTATTATTGTGGACCATGTTTTTGAAAATTATTCTAGCACAGAAATTAACGAAAAAAAGGAAATATAGATTAACTTTAAAAGTAGCTGAATTCTCGCTTATACGTACATATGATACCAGCGAGGGTCGTCATTACCACTTGCGGGCTTCCGTTTTAACATAGTTGACCCTCTTATTCACTTTCAATCAATATCTTAATTAAATACAAAATCGATGGCATACATATTGCGTATAAAATTCGTTAGACGGAATTGGTGTGGTAAAATTACATTAAATCTATATTTTTATACATAAATATAAAATAAAGTCAGCTATTGAGTTTCTCATGGTCGTTAACCCATATGGGTGCAATGAAATGGTAAAGTATTACCCAAACATGCGTTAGCATTTTTTTCCAAGTGACACCAATATTACTGATAGACTAGAATATATAAATTTTATACGGAGGTGGTTAACCTTCCTCGATTGGCAAATCGTTTCATAGTTATTATTTACAGAAATAATTGTGAAAATGTTGTTTGAATTTGTTTAAACTAAATAATATCGGCCAATGAAATGGCTCTTAAGTATTGGGTTTGTTATGTGTTGTTTTTATAAGTAAGAAAAATAGTGATTGTTTTTAATTATTGTATAACGCTCATTTAAATTTGGAGTAACACTTCTGACACGTGTGGTGCGAAAACGAATTTTGATCAATGGTAAATATCTAAAAGAAAATTATTTCTTTAGGAAGCCTAACTCATCGTTTGCCTTTTACTAAATTTTAAAAGATAACTTTTCTTAAATTAGCCTCTTGAAAAACAATTTTTCCTCGGCATGTGATACATCATCTGAAATAGTTATTTTCCTAACAAGTGCGGAAAAGACAGTTTTCGCATGTGTTAGGAACAATATTTTTCCTAGGAGCGTGATGAATACATTTTTTACTTAATTAAGAAACTAGACTCTACTTTAAAAAGATGCTACTGTTTGACAGTCATGGCTACAATATCGTTTGATTTTTTTTCGAGCTTGCGGAAAAGTACACTTTCCCGTACTAGTGCGGAAAAAACTACTTTTCCGCACTAGTGCGGAAAAGTGCAGCTTTCGAAACTAAAATGCGTGCGGAAAAGTATACTTTTCCACAAAATTTAGTTTTTTTAAATAAGAAACAAGAAAACGGTTTCATTTAGTCGCGATTTCTTAAGAGAATTGAAATCAGCATAAAATATGCTAGAATTTTCGCAAAGGGCGGTTAAATCCAAATGGTGAGCGTCGAATTTGTGACACACGGTATATAAGGGCCTTGAGCAGATTATTTAAGAACTAAGTAATAATTTAAGTAATAATTTAAATTAAGTTTAATTTAATTAAGTTCTGAAAGCAGTCCTTCCTTCGTAAAATCTGCTAAATATTTCATAATATATTTTTTACCAAATAAACGTTAGCCCTTTTTCTTTTGCCAACATAAATGGATGCCAATTCAACAGGAGCACAACCATTTAATTTCTTCACGAATTCCCTAGCCTGTAGTTTTTACATGAACGAAAATCCAAATGTAAAGCATTTAATTCGATTTGAGTTTTTTATAATCCCAATAGCGGTCACGTTTTTAGAAAAATGTTTTTGTTCTCACTTCACATTCATCAAAAAGTTGGCAAAGTTTAGACAGTTAATTGTAAATTTTGGTAAAAAGCAGCATATTATCCCAACGCAATTTTTCCTATTTGCAACAATTTTAAATAATATATCGTAAGAAAGAAACTAAGTCATATATTACCGTCCCCAGTAAATTTTATACAGCATTTTTGAAGACTTAAAAAAACTATATAAATACAGGACCGCAACAGCCCTCGAAGAGGCTGACTAAAACTCCCAAGAGCCGCTCCTCTGTAGGTACTCACTGGCCCCAACGTTGACTCTCCAGAGACTTTTCTTTTTATTTCAATATGGATCGGACCTCCTTGTTATTTCGTTGTTTTTTCCTTAATGCAGGTCTCGTCCAATCGTTCAAAATATCTGCTTCAGTTTTACACGGTGACAGTGTCAGCGTCAGAAGTAGAATATGTGTCAACGGAGACACAGTTGGTTGATGCGAGGGTGGAAATTGGGTTCGTTACGTTGAGGGAGGATTGGATTTATCATGTTATTGGTAACTACTTCAAGTCCTCTAACAAACATTTAAGTGTTAAGCTTTATTAGCGGCATTTCATTTATGGTGTTTCATTTCCATTCTACATTAGATTCTAATTGTTGTTTGTCTCCATCTAAGTCAGTATTGTCACGGGGATTGTTCTCCGCATGATGTCTGCGGCGTACATGAACTGCAAATTTATGCAGTTCATTGTCAAGGTTTATTTTTCTGGTATACGCACAAAAATTAACTGTTTTAAAAAAATGCGTATATCCTTGACACTTTATATTCTTACGGAAAATATGTTATAAAAAAATATAAATATTATTCGTTATGTCTCTGCAGTACCTCCTGCTTTATTTAGCGCAATTAAATAACCGAATCTAAAATATTTACATGAAAGTTTATGATTAATGTATTATGTTGAAGACATCACGGCTGTGAGTCAATGTTTATTTTAAAATTGAGAATGCATAATAGATGGTAGATAAAATAATTCACACCGTTTTAATATCCTAATATGATATTGTTAATAAATATTTCTTAGTAATTCAATACCCAGTTCGAGTCGTTTTTTTCTAATTGAGTAATAAATTTCGTTCTTAAAAGGCAGGCCGCCATTTTATCAGGAACTAATGCGTAGCAATTGTGAACGAAAATCAATATTATTGTAACCGATTTATTTACATTCCGATATTGTTGCGTCGAAAATATCTGTTACCGATTTATTTTCTTAAATTCCGGAGAGGGCCGGGGTATGATATTTTTGTTTCGATGAGCCGAGGAACTGTGCCGCGTGAAACTATTTATTTTGCTTAAATATTGTTGCAATAAATTAAGCATGTCTTACGCTAAATTAAACAAATGTCAACTGTACAGGTTAGGCCTGTATAAAATATTTTCAATCGGTTTGCGACTCTCCTAATTTATCAGTTCGATATGAATTTTTCAACCCTCTAACTAAAAAGACTTGTTTGTTACTTCTTAACTTTTTATTAAGTTCAGAATCCGCCCTTAAAAAGATACCTTTGTACTTATAAATATTATTTCGAACAACTTTTCGAAGTAAAACTTTTTCGAAATTTTTAAAATATAAGGGCAATTTGCTCAATTTGTGTGGATGAATAGCACGTTTTTTCGTTGATTTTCCAAAAAACTGTCAAAAATGACGTTTAACCGTCAAAGGGAAGTACAGGGTGATCATTTTAAGTGCCTCACTCGATTTTCCTGCTTTATTCTTCTCCATATTTGTGTACTTTTTTCCGAGGAATCCGATTCCGAAAAGATAAAAACAATTGAATGTCAAAGAAAAAAGTTATGGCCGAAAAACTGAAAAAGAAAAAATATACACCCTGTATATTAATGCGGAAATGAATATATGACATTTCACTGATTGTAAATGCTTATCAGAATATCAGATACATATTTTTCACTTCCGGTTTGACCGGAAATTGCTTTAATTTTTTTATTTTAGGTGATACACCCTGTATATTGAGCTCAGTTTAAAGAACTTTTCTTTCTGAATTCAGCAATATATAACATATAATCATTATCTTTCATATTTAATAAGACATTGGGGTTTAAAATTAAAATAACACAAATATATGTTATGAAATAAAATCATCCATGAAAACAAACAAAAGCATTTCAATTATTTTTTATTTATTTCAAAAACTAAAGAATATAAGTTATTATGCTATATCTTCTTTTGTTTTTGAAATAAATAAATAATTTAAATGCTTTTGTTTGTTTTCATGGATGACTTTATTTCATAACATATATTTGTGTTATTTTAAATTAAAACCCCAATATCTTATTAAATATGAAAGACAATGATGATATGTTATATATTGCTGAATTCAGAAAGAAAAGTTCTTTAAACTGAGCTCAATATACAGGGTGTATCACCTAAAATAAAAAAATTAAAGCAATTTCCGGTCAAACCGGAAGTGAAAAATATGTATCTGATACACATTTTCAATCAGTGAAATGTCACATATCCATTTCCGCATTAATATACAAGGTGTATATTTTTTCTCTTTTAGTTTTTCGGCCATCACTTCCTTGACATTCAATTGTTTTTATCTTTTCGGAATCGGATTCCTCGGAAAAAAGTACACAAGTATGGTTTTTGAATTTTTTTCCTAGGTGAAGTATAAAGCAGGAAAATCGAGTGATGCACTTAAAATGATCACCCTGTACAGGTCCTATCGAGGAACTGAAAATGACTTCAGAGTCTTGAGGTCGGCCGGATTCTGAAACTGATATTGTTTCTACCCTGGGACCAAAACAAAAATTAAAGTTCGCTGGATCGACTATAAGCTGCAATCTGTCAGACGGAGTATAAATTTCAAGATTAAAATTTGCGATATTTCGGTTCGAAAAAAAATTAATTGTCCGGACGCTTTCGGGTATTAAGGATTGAAATTTGGTGGGACCCGACAGGAATGATGGGGCTAACTTCCGTTAAAGTCCGGTCAAAAAATGCTCCGGTTAAAGGAGTTACAATGTCAGTACCGTTTTTCAGCAAAATCGAGCTTTTTAAAAAATTCGTATCTCGGTTTATTATATATCGGAAATGGAGGGAAACGAAAAAAAAGAGTTCTTCATTTTTCCTTTTTCTTGCTTGCCATCCTAGCCCCGAACCTCTAGATCCAATGGGAAAGGTTGTGGCGCGTTTCTAAAGCGTATATACATGGCGGGAAATTCGCTAAAATCCGTAAATATCGCGTCTTTTCAATAGAATTAATATAATATACAGAGTGACCCATTTGAAAGCGGGCCACCCCTGTAAAGTGGCTATTTTTAGTCCGATTTTGATCAACTTTTTTTTAGATTGTTGTTCATGGAAAGCTGGATTTTGTGGCAAATTGATCACAAAAATCAAGGCCTACTTTGCAATTTTTTTGGAGCGAAAATTCGAGAAATCATTAATTTTTAAAAGTAATAATATCAATTTTTATCATGCGATATTTTTGGATGAAATTTGGTACAGACCCATTTTTTAGAAGACGCTGAACACAGTGGCGTACTTAGTTTTCACGTAAAAAAATCGCTAATATGATTTCTCGAATTTTCGCTCCAAAAAAATTGCAAAGTAGGCCTTGATTTTTGTGATAGACATCTATCAATTTGCCACAAAATGCAGTATTCCATGGGCAACAATCTATAAAAAAGTTGAGCAAAATCGGACCAAAAATAGCCACTTTACAGGAGTGGCCCGCCTTCAAATGGGTCACTCTGGATATATTATAATTATTATTTTTATTATTATATCTAAGAGAAGACAAAAATTATCCTTTTCAAATTTGGTACACTATTTTTCTATGTAAACCTGCAGAAGGCCGTTAACGTAGATACGAGGATTGCACACCCTTTTTCTAGAAATATGTAGCAATTTCAATTTTTTTAACAAAAAACTGAAAATCTAAAATTCCTGAGAAATGATGAAGAAGCCAAGCAACTTTGCGTATAGTGAACGTGTCAGTGTCGAGTGCCAATAAAAAATTAAATCCATAACGCCGCAAGCAGGAGGGTACGTTATCTGGATTTTGGGAAATGATAAAAAGGATAAAACATCATTTAGGCGTAAATCAAATCCTTTAGAGTTTAAAATTGATAAAATCCATTTATAAGTGACGGTTGGCTTCACTTATAAAGTATTAGCAATCGTTTTACGTTATATAGTCTTTAGGTCCCCTTGCGGCAGTCTATCATACGGTTCCGGGGTTGTCTCTTAGGGGTGGCGGAGCCCTTAAACGAGAATCACGTCAGGCGACAAAACTGCGCGATTTACCCGCCTATACGTCACTTGCTAAATTAAGAATATGATCCCTTCTTGATCCTGGATGTCATGAAGAACGCCCACTCCTTAATTGCGGGTCGTTTGTACATTTTAATTTCATTTATAATGAGGATCGCTATCATGGGGCGTAGCTGAAATGGGTACGCTCCAATGTGGCCATGTAATTGTTTTGACAATATTGTTTTGGATATGGTTGTTATTATAAATAGTTTCGAAATGTCAACAGCAAATATTTGTTTTGGAATTAATCAATAGTTTTAAGTAAATCGTACAAATGCTGGAAACGGAGCCACTGAAACATATACCGTTAACGCCTCTGTTTGTACTTGTTTACAAAGTATAATTTATAATGAATAAAAAAAGGTGAATAAACACCGGAAAGTAAAATATGCACTGTAATGAGTTTGTAACTAAACATGAACTCAAACATCAAACTGGCCTATACCTTTAAGAGCTGTTGAAATTGTAGATCGTTCTTTAAACCAAAATCAAATTCAACAATTACAGAAAATACAAAATAGGACAATGGAAATTATTTGTAAATGTAATACTTAAATAATGTATTAAATTCAATCAAAAAATTGTTTATAGAACACTAATTATAATAAACAAAATAAAAAACAAAATGTTGTCGTCAAATTTATTTAATGAAATGAAGTATTTTAATGGCATTCATCCAATGAATTTATGGACTAGATGGAGAAACTGTGAATACTAAGTATTTATTACTATTTTAACGGTTTTATTTTTGGATTTTTATATTTTGATATTTTCCAAAAGCCGCACAAAAATAAATATTTGTATTCGAACAACCGAACCTATTAATCTTAAATAAATATCAGCCTCGCCAAAAATTCTGCGACGCCCCTAGATGCACCATTCAATATAAAGAATGACGTCGTTTACATCATCGCAGAGGCAATAATCAGCTCGTAGAACTCGGTGTTTTGTAATTAGATGCGTGCAGGGCCCATAAAACTGACCGAAGGACCGTCATCTGGTTTTTTAGTGTTTCCGCATAATAATATAAGGCTCGCCTTAGACGCCGTTATTCGCAAATGTTACTCGGGCATTTGCGTTTTTGGACATTTATTATACGACTGAATGTGATGTCCACAGATATACCTCCTTGCCCGCCCCTCATCCCTGGAAAGCCGATCCGCAGATGGGATTTGTTTTATTGAGTTTGGTCCGCTCTATTTGTTTCTTATTGTGTCAGATCTAAATCCTATAGCGTATTGATTATTAGGAACCTCAAAAGAGGACTTTATGTAGTCGCTGGATAGCGAATAACTTCTGAACGGTTAGGTCCATAAACGTGCAATTATGGGAGAAGTTTGCCAACTCAAATCTGGAGCTACGAATTAAGAAACTGCTCTTTAGGTCCTTTGAGCCACGACTTACTTTTGTTTTCAGGATTGTTTATGCGTATTACCGGCGCATTCGCCAAATAATTCAAAGTCAGCGCCAAATTCGTTTATTTTGATAAAAAAATAGTCCGATTGAAGAATTCATCCAAATGAATTATAAATAACTTGTATTAAAACAATTAACGTTGTTAAATAATAAATCAGAATTGCAAACCAAAAATAATGCGCATTTATCCCTCTAGAAAAATCCAAAGAATTATCGCCTGATGTACGCCAATCCAGCTGGATTCCAATAATATCCCATGACGCAATATTTACATTATCACAAGCCAACTTGTTTAAAGAAACCTTAACTGTAGGTGTCATTAGAAGAGAACGACACAATTAATACGGCATCGAGTTGAGGAAACCCGAGACCCAAGCCGAAGTAGTGCACAATTTCAGTATAGTAAACATCACGTAGTTCTTGAGCATTTCCATAGCCACCC
Source organism: Rhagium mordax (assembly GCA_963680705.1). Classification (NCBI taxonomy): domain Eukaryota; kingdom Metazoa; phylum Arthropoda; class Insecta; order Coleoptera; family Cerambycidae; genus Rhagium; species Rhagium mordax. The sequence goes on along the minus strand of OY796658.1, from coordinate 93,320,788 downwards.
CAGAAGTCGTCGACATTCCAGGAACTGCTATTGTGTCTCTCTGGGAGATAAGAAGCTGTTTGTATCTGGTGTGTGCCATAATGACGCATAGCTCGGTGCGACGCTAACTTTTTACGACGTCGGACGTAATGTGCCCAGCCCTGGTCCGGACGTACCGGAACCGATATATTTTATGGGCGATGTCCAGTAGCAGTCAATAAATAGTCCTGGGGCACCTCTCCTCGCTTTCCGATAAAGCTGATCGGCTGAGGCCATTCCGAGCTCGGACCCTTCTTGTAGGCGGAATACACAATATGTGAATACCGACTCGAGTCATTTCAGCCGGGATAGACTACGGCTATAATCAAATGTCCCCAAGAATATCCTAATTAGATGCCTTTTGGCCGCCCCCTGTTGCCAGCTTTACTGTTTCCCCGTCAAATAAAAAAAGACGTTTAGGGCCGGGACAAGTTCTCCGGGACATAAAAACTGAGATTTGAATAAGTTAAATGGCTGAGCAGCCGAAGCAATTTTGATTTTGTTTCAACATTATTTGTACGTACAGGGAGGATAAAAAGCATGAGAAGAATATTAGGTCAAAATAAAAGGTGTTGAAATTGAAGTTGAAGTCGAAGAAAAATAAATTTCTTTTTTTCAATATCTCGAGATTAAAGATTTTTATTGAAATTTGGGGTAATTAGAGCAAGTACATTATTTGTCAAAAATAGTCCTGCATATTGCACTGGGTGATTATGTTTTTCTGATCGATCTACGTTTCTTTTTAGGCGATAAAATATTTTTTTTCGAAATGCTAATGGTTTTTGATAAAAATTAACATTTTCTACAACAATGCATTTTTATCCAGCAATTCCGACACCTAACACTTTGAAATTCATTAGTTTTTTAATATACAGGATGGTCGAATTGTCCCTTCGATAATTTGAAAATCAATAGAAAATGTGAAGTTAATATGAATTTTCTTAATAATATATCCAAAATTTAACAGTTTAGGAAAGTTACATTTTTTTGGTAATTTCTTTTATTTCTCTTTACCTAGTCATATTTTTACACAAATTAGTGTTAGTATTAAGATAATTTGTATTCATATTCTCTTTGTTCCGTTTCTGACTTGTGTAAATACTCCGTGTATAATGCACCAATAAATGAATTATTATTAATATTATTATTATTAAGAATAAACCAAGTCTCCTATTCAAAAGACAATTCCATGACACTCACATCTCATCGATATTTATTATCTAACAATTTCCGACCGTGACTAACGTCACGATACATTAATTAGACAGCGCCACGACTCTCCAAGGCGATACTTCAAAACATCAGCCCTATGCCACAGATAACCAACGACTAAATTCGACAGAAATTCTGTACTATCATCTGACAGTTCGAAAGCACAAATATAAACAAACGAATGTTCCAAATATTCAATTAATAATCTTAACTTCTGTCTTTATGGCTAGGTAAGTAGTAAAACAATATTATACGAGTTATTTGGGAAATTACCGGTTTAATTTCGTTGTGTATCGTCTGAAGGTCATGTCTTTTTGTTTCAGCTCTGTTTACAAGCCAGCTGTTTTATGCAGCATCCGCTGGCGAAGTTCTCCGATTTAAATTCCGCCCACCCTGTATACATGATAAAACCTGTACTACTTATACCAAAAAAAGGCAACATAACTATACCCCATCACCTTTCTTTTAGTTCAATAAATCGAACTCAAACAAAATATTCGAAACGTTCCCGGGGAGTCGTCAGTGGCCCCTTGGCAAAGATTACTATTACCCGGAGTTTAATGTATGTGCGTGTGTTCGGCGTGAGAGTGACCTCGACCGGCGGTGGCAATAGCTCCACATAAAGTCAAGTTCCCGTGATTGGATTACGTTTAGAGGGTAATCTTGTTGACGAGCGCCAAGGGAGTAGGTTGCCTTTCTCCGAGGCAATGCCGACTTTAATGATCCCGCGCGACAAATCGAGCGCTTAACCTCGTCCCCTAGGAGTCCGTCGAAGGAACTGACATATTTTAGTAAGTAAGTATGATACTTTTTTGTCTGGAGAACGAACGAAAGAGATCTTAGAAAAAAGAGAACTTCAACGTCTTGATAACCAATTGTAAGTATGATATTGTTATACAGGGCCATCGAAAAATTATAATAGCATCATCAGAAGACATATAGATATTTAGCACTGACAGTAGTTAGTGATATTAAATTTATTATATCAAACCATAATGTCAAACTTATTATATCAAAAGTATGATATCAAAGTTATCATATTCAACCTATTAAATCAGACTCGTTACTGTTCTTGGCACTTAATGTCCCAGTACCAACTTCAGATGGGCAATGGGCACGAAAACTAGTCGGCCCACCCAAAGAGCTCACTCCATCAATAATAATAATAATAAAGTTCAACCATGCCCACTAGACCGAGAGTGCAATGGACACGAAAACTAAGCAACACCTCACTGTTTGTTAAATAGTTTTATAAGTCCAAGTACTGAATATAACGCGTTGGAAAAGTGTAAATGAGAGAGGAATAAAAATATGTATTCCTAAATCATTCAAAGTTCACTCTGGAAATACTATTATATGTCCTAATTTAATTCTTCCTAAATAATAATATAATCGCATACTTCCTTCCAACTCCATCGGAAACAGGACATATTTTAGCACGTATGATTCTTTGGAATCGAGCCATGCGTCTTCGGCAGCCAGTTTGATTTACTGCAGTCTCTCTTTATGGCCCAGTTTGTTCCGGCCGTTATTATATTAGTCTTGGATGCTGTACTTTATCTAACAGCCTTTAGGAGAAGTGACAGTTACGTAAGGGGGACGCGAGGCAAATAGCTCAGGTGTTATTACGAATAAGTGAACGCAATAGAAGACCGAAATAATTGACAATTCTTATTTTTTATATGACCTTTAATTGTGAAGAATAGGTACTGAATGAAGTAACAAAATAGGTTTTTAAAATTATTTGACAGTCTGTTAATAACTTGAGAAGCCTTTAATTAAAGTTAATGAATGAATACTCTCGAAATTGTTTAACTGGTTTATTTTCATTCAGAGACAACTGTCCCAAATGAGTAATAAAAACACTCCGGGCAGACGTGCAAATGGCAAAACTTTGCCAGATGCGAAGAAAAACCTCTCTTATAATGTGCAATAGCTATTTACAAGTTTTTATGAAAAAATTGTTATTTATGGTCTTCGTAATTTTGCATGAAAAATTACAGTGTAATCACCTGCACTACGAGCAGTACGAGTTCTCCAGTGGAGAGCGGCTGGATCGTGGTTAAGTGCCGCGATCCTGTCTTTGTCCTTGCACGGAATCCTTGTTGGTATGCTAGGAAGATGCACGCCGGCCTGCCGACCGAAAATAGCATTACCGAACCGCAGACATGGTTGGAATTCTTTTCGATTACCGGCTATTCGATAACGCTAATTAGTGTCACGGTCAGATTGACTTTTTCTATTAAAATGGTGGGAGAACGAAGTTCCATCATCACGTGATATATAGAACTTAGAAGATATATAGAAACCTAATTGAATTAGAATAGGCAAAATGAACTTAAATATTGAAAAAACAGACGTCATTTGCAACAGAAATGATTATTAAAATTTACCGCATTATATTTACAAATCTGCCGGAGGCGCCAATGCCAAGCGGCGATTCTGTATTTTATTAGGAAAAAAATTAAATCAATTTTATTTTCTCATGGTATTGCAATGGGAATTGAATTATAAAATATACTACATAGATTAGAAAACTAAAAAAATCGTAATTACTTAATATGGAGTTATTATTTCCTATTTTTTTATATAGGTGTATATTTTATATTTTTCCATTTTTCATTCCTGAATTTTTCCATTTCTCCTGCAGCTTAGATTAGATAAAAAAATGTTACAAAAACAGAGTCTCTTCAGTAAACACCCTGTATGCCCTGAAATTCAATTATCTAAAGCCGCGATGCCAGCACTGCATATAAATCAGATTTTCGTTGCATCAAACGCAAAACCGAACCGGCGCTATATTAATGGAATTAGTGTTAATGGGTCAGCTGAACTAGGCAGTAAATTGTAGGCATTTACGCGCCATAAAGACCGATGATCTCGCACTTAACGACACATAATCAGCACGACAAAGCACACCGTTATTTACAGCAGTGATAAATGCCCAACTGCGCCGCCACCATTATTTTTGCGGCGAGCTTTATCTGGGGCCGCTGTGTGCCCATTAGACCGGCACAGAAGGTAACTTCATTACCGAGGCCCGTGTCGCCTTCGCTCAATTAGCCAGGGTTGCGGAAAGAATAGAAAGTAAGGGTGGTCAATAGGGGTAGTTGTGTCGTTAGCGACGCCGCCGGTCAAGGTGGTGACGCGGTATTGGATATATAGCTTTTATAGCGGCGGTAGTTAGTGTCGTCTTCAGATGCTATCTATCTTTGCGGCTGGAAGCCCGCGAAAAATATTGTGCTGGGGAAATCAATAAGATTTAAGAAAATATTATTTGGGTGCTAATTAACAAGTTTGCTAAAATTCTTCAATAGTTGTCGGTGATTTATTGTCTTCGGGATTCCGGGGCATTAACTGGGTTTTGATTTTGGATAAAGACTGAACGAGAGTGTGGAATGCTTGTGCCCATGGGACCATCGACAATACTGTCATTAGTAACCGCCAACCGCAGTGATTAGAGCTCGGATAATGACTCATACAATTTCCCTTGATTTTCTTCCGATGGATTTTATTTGGGTAACCCTAACCGGAACTACAACTAGGCGTTGATGGTTTAAAATAAAATATATTAGATTAGGAAAGTTGAATTTAGTTAAAATATACAGGAATAAAAATATATTTTTCTAAAGCATTTTATTAATCTGCACATATCGTATATATGACTGTCCGCGACAGATCTAAGAGTCCTTCGTTGCCTTCCAAAAAGGAAGGTCAGGTTTGGGTGAGTGCATAATTATTTAATAATCTTTATGTTTCGTTGGGAAATAGCATTTGAAGTTTTCGTGTTTTATTCAATTTTTTAAAACACTTTCCCCTTCCGAGCTTATTAACACGCGGGTCCTTCGAGATGGACGGACGGGACATTTTTTTCTGAGAACTACATGAAATTTAGAAAATTGAGGGGTGAAATCGTTTTACTCGATTTCGCTTCCTAAGAAAGTTATGATTTTTTTTAAAGAGGCTATTTTAACTCATTTTTCCGGACACGGACCCTTTAGAAATGTTCCGGAGCCTTTCCATTTTGATCTGGAGGATCCGGACCTTGACGGTGACCAAGAAGAAGGATACATGAAGAATTCCCTTTTTTTTTCTTGGGTCCATCTTGGATATTACCAAAGATACAATTTTTTTAAAAAGGTCGATTTTGCAGATAAACGGTACTTTTCCGGGGGTCGTAGCCTCTTTAACCGGAAGATTTTTTTGACCGGACTTTAAAGGAAGCTAGACCCTTCATTCCTGTCGGGTTCCCCCAAATTTTAACCCTTAATATCGCGATCCAAGATTTGTTGAAATTTCGCAAATTTTTAACTTGAAATTTATAGTCCGTCCGACAGATTGCAGCTTATAGTAGATCCGACGAACTTTTTTTGTTTTCGTCCTAGGGTAGAAACGAAATCAATTTTGGAATCCGAACGGCTCCAGGACCCCGAAACCATTTTCGGTTCCTCGATAGGACCCCCTCCTTCCCTTTGACACTTAAACGTCATTTTTGACAGTTTCTTGGAAAATCAACCAAAAAACGTGCTATTCAACCACAGGCCATTCCCAAACTTTCACTTTGACGTTTCTTGACATTTAATGAAAAAAACGTACTTTTTAACCGCAGACAGCCCCGAAAAAATGTACTTTATAACCGCAGCCAGCCCCGAAGGGGCTGTACCCAAAAAAATTTTTTTTCGATTTTTACCTCCTTACAAAAAAATGGTGGCTCCAATCCTAAAAATTGGCCTTTTAGGAGCGATTTCGAAATTGCGTTTCATATTTCACGTAATAAAATATCCATATAGAAAACAACAGACTATATGGACGTAAAATCGAAGCGTAAATCAAATTATCCAAATCCCTTCCCTCCCGACATTAATTGATACGCGATGTAGCTGCTTCCTGTTCACAGTCTGTTCACCTCCGGTAACGTAATGGCTGACATTCAAACGATAGTTAGCGGTTTGCGGTGCAGTAGCTCAGTCGAGATCCACCTGAATCAGCAAAATCAGACGTCGCATCAACTCCAACCTCATTAATCAGGACAGCAGAGCAACGTACAGGGTAGGGCCCACTTCTCCGTTTTAATTATGACCAACCAACCGCCTATATCCACCGCATAGCTATATAAGTTATTACTAATAAATCTAGCTAGTGTAATTGTGGTTGTTCCGGTTTGTTGGTCTCTGATTTATCGCGGGCCCGATACCGCCGCGCCGTGCGTATTAATTACGTCCGAATGGGTGTTTTTCGCTTTTTTGCAGGGACTGGAGAGAACCCCAAGTTTTGCCAAAAAAATAATAATAAGTAATTAGAAATTAATATTATAGTCACTTCAAAATTACCAACATACACTGCCCCTTAGAATTACTGAAATAGGACTAAAACTATATTAGCCAGATAATTTCAGTAATATAGGTTTAATTAATAATCACTTAAAAATAACCTAAGATCACTCCGTATTTCCGCTTGTGCCTCGAATGTTTCCCGCTATGTACTTACTTTATTCAAATGACTATATAATCCTGGCAGTTCAAAATAACTTTTTAATTTCATTTTGTCATTCCGGTTGAAATCTCGAAAATTATGAGAGTCATCTCGGGTGGAGGTATTTAAAAAGCTGGCGGCTTAGTTGAACGAAAGCGAGCAATAGAATAGTAATAGCTTTATATTAACGTCTGCGTTGCTGTGATTACGGGCGGAGGCGCAGGTTTTAGAGGACAGGAGATTCCTGCTAATGTGTTACAAATTAGAAGTATTATTTAGTCTACTATAAATACTACGTGCTGTTTATCTTGAAATAACGCGGGGGTTTATGCGCACCCCTTACAGGATCCTCGTCAGTTATATTATTAGGTATGTAAAAAATTACACAAAATACAAAACTAGACTTTTAAACGTGAACCCTAAAAATCTGCGAGGATCGGATTTAGTAGATACAAATAGACATAAAGTGAATGCTAGAAAATAAGAAAAGGAAGGAGGACGAGTACAAGGGAAGTCTGGCGAGGATTTGTAGAAGTGTATCCTGGTACATTCTTAGGGTTGCACCGGATCACACTAAATAGTTAAATTATTAAGCTCTTGCGGTTAAGCGAACTCAATTTTAAACGGCGGAACTTTAAATCTTTACTTTCCTGTTAGGGGAGTTTGGAGGCAGAAGTACAAGTTGATAATTTAATTTGTGTCTTAATTCTTCGATTTTATTTTTGGGGTATTGGGTATTTATTAAGCAACTATTAGAAACGATATAGATGTTAAGATTGAATCTTCTGCGCACTTAAAGCGATTTCCGTCTGTTTAACTTCTCCTTTTATTTCGGCTTTTTATTTTCCACTTTTCCTAATTCGCATTATTTAAGGGAAACTTTCCGCAGCCGACGACGTTAAAGTAACGATTTCTACTTTTTTCACTATAACAATGTCGTTAGGCACCCGCATGGCAAATAAGCAGGAGTGTGAACACGATTGGTGTGGGGCCGGGACCGCTATTTCAGAAATAATACCAAATGCAGGTCGGGTCTGCCACAAATATCATCCACGACCTTTACAGACAGCGGCACATGCATTGGGAGCGGCGGAAAAGTAAAATTACCCATATAAATTGGCATTGGCGCGGAGGGAGGTTTCTCGGTTTCTGGTATGTGATTAAATCCGATACGGTTTATAATAATCAGAATTGTCCATGATGATCACTTACAAGCGATATTATAAGACTAGTCAAAAGTGTAAAACTCAAATCAAAGAACCTTTTTATTTAATTTCTGAAAAAACTAATATTGAATGAATCTCTACAATTGAAATGGCTAAACCGCAAAAAAAAATTGCTAAAATTGTTACAAAGGGAAACTTACTTTCCTTGTACATTTTTTGCCTCACCCTGTACTGGATAAGTCTTTAAAATTGACACCCCCCTTAATTCCCTTATCCTATGCCGATTTAACTCATTCAAAAAATAAGTGGACACGATTTTTGATGAATTTTTATATTCTGAAAACGGATCTCCTGAAATATACAGGGTGGAAAATAAAACAAGATTTTTTAAATGGATATATTTTCATACCAAAAAAAATGTCACTAATTTTCCGAATTCAAAAATATACAGGGTGGTCACTTTTACAATGTACACCATTGGTATCTTCTAAACAACAAGAGGTACATAGATGCTTAAATTAGAAAAAAGTTGCGCATTTTCATGCTCTTTAAGGATCTGAAAAGAAATCCGGGATAATTGACCTCGTTCCTGAATATCCTGAAAAAGTCTGAAATATTGCGTTTTCTTATTTCGTTCATAACTTTTTTATTACTTAAGCCAATGTATTGAAATTTGGCATGTTTACATAAATCGATATGGGCTATCCACTGCACATTTTAAAAATTTTCTAGACCTACTAGATCTTCATGTTTTTATAGCCAATTTTTTATTTTCTTATGGACGCCATATTGGATTTTTATACTGTTGGATAGAGAATAAAAATGTGATTTCAACGATGTATCACACATGAGTCATCTGACTTGATTAACCACCTTTAAACATTAATTTAATAATTTTTTGACAAAATCAAATTGCCATGAAATAACAAATGATCGAGCAAATTATTGACAGTAGTAAAAGTAATGCTAGAGCTCTTTCGACAAAATCAAGTTGGCATGAAATAACAAATGATCGAGTGAATTATTGACAGTAGTTGTAGAAATAATGCCAGAACTGTTTTTGTAATTATTGTCAGTGTTATTATTATTTATTCATTATGGTAAGATTTTCAGTTAATGAAAGACTAGATATGTAGGTATAATAAAAATAACACTAACAGTAATTACAAAAACAGTTCTAGCATTACTTCTACAACTACTGTCAATAATTCACTCGATCATTTGTTATTTCATGCCAACTTGATTTTGTCGAAAGAGCTCTAGCATTACTTTTACTACTGTCAATAATTTGCTCGATCATTTGTTATTTCATGGCAATTTGATTTTGTCAAAAAATTATTAAATTAATGTTTAAAGGTGGTTAATCAAGTCAGTTGACTCATGTGTGATACATCGTTGAAATTACATTTTTATTCTCTATCCAACAGTATAAAAATCCAATATGGCGTCCATAAGAAAATAAAAAATTGGCTATAAAAACATGAAGATCTAGTAGGTCTAGAAAATTTTTAAAATGTGCAGTGGATAGCCCATATCGATTTATGTAAACATGCCAAATTTCAATACATTGGCTTAAGTAATAAAAAAGTTATGAACGAAATAAGAAAACGCAATATTTCAGATTTTTTCAGGATATTCAGGAACGAGGTCAGTTATCCCGGATATCTTTTCAGATCCTTAAAGAGCATGAAAACGCGCAACTTTTCTCTAATTTAAGCATCTATGTACCTCTTGTTGTTTAGAAGATACCAATGGTGTACATTGTAAAAGTGACCACCCTGTATAATTGTTATACAGGGTGATTCACGAGGAAAGGGACAAAATGGTATGGTAGATAGAGTTCACTTAGGTGAATTAGAAATGTCTATTGAAAAAAGCCTGAGCCTTTTTTTTATTGATCTACAGGGTGATTTATGAGTTTTGCCCAATACTTCTTAAGGTAATATATTTTAAACTAATCACTAGAATCGGGTGGTATTGTGGGTATATAGTATAATATTAATTGTCAATTTACATGCATAATCAAAGACAGAAAATTCCAGGGCCGGCTCAACTAATTTTTACTTTTAGGGCTCCTATGAAAAAATTCACCCTGTGTACGTGATTTTTAAATTCAAATACTGAATTATGAATAATAATAAAAATAATAAAAAAAAGGCTTAAGCTTTTTTCAATAGTCATTTCTAATTCACCTAAGTAAATTCTATCTACCATAACATTTTGTCCCTTTCCTCGTGAATCACCCTGTATAATCACTCCAGTTGTTCGTGAGATATTACTAAAAACTAGTCACATCGTGGGTGTGTGCATATCTGACATTGTTTAATTGTAGACAGATCCAGTTTTTTGTGAGATAGTCGTTGACTCTGTTAGATATTAGCGTAAAAATAATACGTAGTGTTCGTAAAGAGGCAAGTTAATAAAACATAAAATTATCATTTGCAATCTTTTCAAATTTATTTTAAAAGAATTCAGTTTGGAATCGAAATGAGCGTCTTTATTTTTTTCTCTGAAACCAAATAAAAATTTCAACCATGACGTAGATAAATAAAACCTTTGTAAGAAAACATTATTAACACAGTTCATATATAGGGTGAGGCAAAAAATTAATAAATTTTCCTTTTGTAATAATTTTTTCAAAGAATTTTTTACTCACTCTATACACAATAATACACATGTTTAAGGGCCTTAAAAATAGCTACACTTTGGTGTGCCCAACATGGTCGTCGCTTCAAAAATAAGAAAGTAACGAGTGTATGGGGAGTTTCAAGTGGCGCACCCATTACGTGTAAAAAAATTTCTACGCCCATGGATTATGGCGAAACCAAAAGAAGTAATCCACTGCAGTTCGAGAAATAATCGTCAGATAGGGCCTATAAAATCAGAAAGTCTCTGCAAACAAACAAACAAGATAACAGATAAACAGGGTGCGTGGCACTAACTTATCCGCCTGTCGATGTTAACTTATTGTCCTCTGATCCCGAAGGACCCAAACAGGACCCTCCTCATAAATGGAATTATTTTTTTTTTATTAACATTTTCAGAGAAATATGGAGAAAATGCCATTTAATCATAATTCTGTTAATAGCCAATTCGGTAAATTACGGCCGCGAATCTTCGCCTAAGGCCAAAGCATAAATTAGTCTGGTCGAGTTCGTACACCCCCATTGATATAATTACTAAAAATCTTCTCTGTGTAAGGATATACATTTTTTTTACAATTTATTATTATTAATTACAAAAAACACGTTCATGCGTCAAATCCAACGCCCACTTTCTATGAGATAAAATCCAGTAGGGGCCTATTTGTGTTTTTCAGTTTTTTCGCATTTTCGACGCCATCTTTTAAAGAAATACCAACTTGTGACACATCGCCGACGTCAGAATTATAAAATAAGAAAGTTGGTGTCACTTCCGGGTAGTTAAAAAGATTTTCAATTTATATAAAGAAGAGATATAAACGGACGACAGACAGACAATTTTATTACATACGGACATTAGCTATTGCCGTCCAAACCAACAAGTAATTCTTCGCGATCTGCAAAATATGTCAAGATTTCCTCCCCCTGCGGCTATTTTTAAATTATCTTATGCGTGTTCACAGAACGCGAAATTTATTTAGATGGGAACGGGGACGCGCTGGGGTGGGTAGTGAATAGAGCCGAACACAGGGATGTAGCACACCAGCTATGAAAGAGTGTATTTTTTATCGGACAAGCATCTAACGAGGGTGGTTGTTGGCAGTGTTCACGGGGTCAGATCTTTGATACGTCACGTCCGCTCTCGTTCTCCACAGCATCCCTGATCACCTCGATATTGACACGGCGGTAAACGGCCACCGAGTAACCCTCTCGTTAATACAGGACACGGAAAATAACACTCGATGAGTCCGTATACACATTATTAATAAGCGTCGGGGCGGTGTCCGGGGCGTAAGTGGCTATTAATTGAATTTAAATGCAAATTTGTTGGAGTAATTAAATTTTGGATAAAAATGGGTATTCAATATACAACTTCAGCTATTGTATTATTTAAGTTTATATTAACATGGGGAATGACATATTTTTTTAAACAAACTCCGACTCAATCAGAAAAAATTTATGTTTTCACCCATAGTCGAGGCAAAGACAACTAAAACGTCTGGCGACGTCTATAAGACACAATCCACGGGGATACAATTGGCTCCTACACCAGGTGTTACAAGTTACCCATCCTGTTTCTGGTATACATCCTAAAAATCAATTAAAAGTGTACCCTAATAATTATTATGAAAATGAAATTTTTGTTTCATACGTTTTCACGAAAAAAGAAACAAACAAAAATGACAATTTGCCATAGGCAGAGTTGAGGTCCAATACAAAAGAACTGTTACAACAAGAAAAATCACTGATGGACTGAGGACTGAATTTAGGTAGTGGAAAAATGTGGGCAATTTGAGAATATTTTTAAATGGTCTTTAAGTGTCTTAAATATTTAAATATTTTGATTTGATTTGAAAGCTTTACTTACGTAGTGATATTTCTGAAGCAGAAAATTGCACGAAAAGTAGTATTATCAGCGCTATATTCAACAAAGCCATCTGGGAACAGAACAACAAATAACGCAGCAGCAGTTTGCTTATTCACGTAGGCACTAATAAAGATTATATTAACCTTTGTTTAAATAAATTGCATCTTATATCGCCTTGGTACAGTTCAATTGGCTATCTGGGGGTACTTAATTTCCGAAACAAACAATATTTTCCTTATTTCGTTTCCAATGTTCAATTTATTATATGAAATGACCGTGAGATATTTCGTACAGTGCATATGAGCAGATTCTTCTATTTATGGTTTTGTTTGAAAATGTCTGTTTTGTATTAAAGTGACAGTTGTCAAAGTCAAATTATAAGCACAAAGACATAAGAAGATTTAGGGAGGTATAGTTTAAGATTACACCATATTTTATGTAGTAGAGGGAAATTTTAAAGTGATGTAATCGGGAAGTTGAATTTTTTTCTTTGCTTTCTTTTTATACAGGGTGATCATTTTAAGTGCCTCACTCGATTTTCCTGCTTTATTCTTCACCTAGGAAAAAAATTCAAAAACCGTACTTGTGTACTTTTTCCGAGGAATCCGATTCCGAAAAGAGAAAACCAATTGAATGTCAAAGAAAAAAGTTATGGCCGAAAAACTGAAAAAGAAAAAAATATACACCCTGTATATTAATGCGGAAATGGATATGTGACATTGCACTGATTGTAAATGTGTATCAGATACATATTTTTCACTTCCGGTTTGACCGGAAATTGCTTTAATTTTTTTATTTTAGGTGATACACCCTGTATATTGAGCTCAGTTTAAAGATCATTTCTTTCTGAATTCAGCAATATATAACATATCATCATTATCTTTCATATTTAATAAGATATTGGGGTTTTAATTTAAAATAACACAAATATATGTTATGAAATAAATTCATCCATGAAAACAAACAAAAGCATTTAAATTATTTTTTATTTATTTCAAAAACTAAAGCATACAAGTTATTATGCTATATCTTCTTTTGTTTTTGAAATAAATAAATAATTTAAATGCTTTTGTTTGTTTTCATGGATGACTTTATTTCATAACATATATTTGTGTTATTTTAAATTAAAACCCCAATATCTTATTAAATATGAAAGACAATGATGATGTTATATATTGCTGAATTGAGAAAGAAAAGTTCTTTAAACTGAGCCCAATATACAGGGTGTATCACCTAAAATAAAAAAATTAAAGCAATTTCCGGTCAAACCGGAAGTGAAAAATATGTATCTGATACACATTTACAATCAGTGAAATGTCAAATATCCATTTCCGCATTAATATACAGGGTTTATATTTTTTCTTTTTCAGTTTTTCGGCCATAACTTTTTCTTTGACATTCAATTGTTTTTATCTTTTCGGAATCGGATTCCTCGGAAAAAAATACACAAGTGTGGTTTTTGAAATTTTTTCCTAGGTAAAGAATAAAGCAGGAAAATCGAGTGAGGCACTTAAAATGATCACCCTGTACTTACTATAAATAACTTATTATTAAATATCCGCTAATAAAGTTAGCGGCTGTTCGCTGTTCACCCTGTATAGAATTAATAAAAATATATTATACATAATTGTAAACATCACTATTGAGCCCTTTGTGGTTATCCAATGTAAGTAAATCGAGCACATTTTGATAGAAAACGCACGAAATATCGGTCCAAAAAGGTGGGCGCCTCGGAGCGTCTCGCATCATAGAATTAATTCTCCTCACCTTCTCCGCCACCTAAGGAGGGTTGGAACGGGCATTAAGCCGACAAGTGTTGAGATTAAGTCTGCATCGGAGGCACGGTAAGTGATTAATAGTGGTACACCAGCGTGTAAATAAACCCCAGTTAATTAATATCACATCACTCCGGCAGTCGTCCTCTACATCGATATCTCTATATTGCTATGTTTGCCGATGAATTATTCATATAAAAGCGCCACCGAGAATTTAAATCTCAAGATGCGTGCTTGAGATACCCCGTTCTGCCCCCAAATGACGCGTTACAAATTATAGAGCCATTTCTGCCACTGGCGTAGCAGCCGTAGGTAAATATCACAGCTCTGTGGAAAAACAGCTCCTAATTACTTTTAACCACTATTATTCACTAATTTAATTGTCACTGTACTAGTAACTGTTCCTTTTCTCTTGTATTCAGTTCTAATATTCTACTAACTGTAGTGGAACATCTTGACTTTTGTATACCTGAAGAAATACCTTCCAGAACAAACCAGGAACTCTCTAGATGGTTCCATATTTCATTTGTTTTCTAATTTTCTCCGTACCGCCGGCGCCATCTCTTGGACGACTGTGAAACAACCACATTTAGGGCCTTACTATAAAAGGGCATACAGACCCCAGTAGTATCGATATCGATAAAAGAAACCTTGCAAGGAACTTTGTGCTATTGATTGTGGTTTTTATAAAATTTTTTAGGGGTTATATGTACGGTGGAAAATTTTATTGGACGCCACTGCTCCTCCCTGCACTAAATCTAACATATTCACGCCATTCGCGGTTCGCGGATGCTCAAAATCAAAGGAGGTTTTCGACTTTATAAATCATTAGAAAATGCTTAGTAATGGGATTTTAATTAAGAACGAATTTCCCTTGGATCAAATACTTTCACATGTTTATAAGTGTTTTAAAATGAAAACTTGTTTAATGAAGTAAACATTGATTATGAAATATGAACAATTTCCATGTCTTGCTCCTAAGAGGGTGAAAACGACCCCTGAATTTCAAAATTTAGTACTGACTCAAGTATTAAGAGTTAGTTATTGGAAAAAATCATGTAGATTGTGTTTTTGAAGTCGCTGGGTACGAATCTGAAGTCAGAATTTTAAAATTTGCTATATTTTGTTTGTTTTGAGCAAGCAGAATTTTCCTTGCAATTTCTTAAACTTTAGGACATAAAATTTATTTCCTAATAAGAAAAATGATTGCTCTTACGCCTAAGAGGGTGAAAACCACCCTTAAGGCGAAAAATCAATAATTAAGGAAGTACTGAAAATAAATCAATTATTTGATAAATAGATTATTTAAAAAAAATAGTTGCTCTCACAAGCTATAAGATTAAGAATCTCAACCATTACGATAAAATAAATTGTTTGCATTTTAAATAGCAATAAATGTTGATTTAAGGACCACAGTGATGTCCAATTTTGAACTGGCACCTACCTTTTTCTGCCGGTTGTTCCTTTGGCTTGGTGGTGGCTGAAGTGGACTGTATAACGCACCACTATGCCAAAGGAACAACCGGCAGAAAAAGGTAGGTGCCAGTTCAAAATTGGACATCACTGTGGTCCTTAAATCAACATTTATTGGTACTTCGAGCCTAGATGGGTCTCATAATTAATTATTAATTCATTGATTAATTTTATTATTTAAATAATATTTAAATTCTCACCAAATTGCATGGTATTTGTAGGGGCAAGAAATAGCCATTTTTATCGCAGTTTTTTGCTCTCTCGCTGTCAGTGGATTTACCAGGCGGCTGATAAGCCACTTTGTTTACATTTAAACGTATATTTATAATTGTCATTTTCCACATTATTATTTTCATAAATAATGGCTAATAAAATAAAACAGCACCGTGCATTTAGAGACGTGGCACACGCTAGAATCATTGAGATGTACACGGTGGCACATAATGCATTAGAAGATGCCAATTTACATACAGCCCTAAAAATGCGTTTTTTAACTTTAGAGGAAACGTATAAGGAATTTAATACTCAACATACTAGTGTGCTGCATTATTTGGTAACACTAGACGATGTAGATATAGCAGCTGAAGAGGAGGTGCGTTTGGACGCAGATAAAAAATACTTTTCAATTAAAGGTCTTTATCATGATTTATTTGAAAGTAATCAGAATAATAGACAGCCAATAGCAACGCACTCCAATGTTAAATTGCCAAAACTTAATGTACCAAATTTTAATGGAAACTTAAAAGCATGGCCAACTTTTTCAGAATTATTCAACTCATTAATTCATAATAATTCAGCTCTTACCGATATTGAGAAATTTCAATATTTATTGTCTGTAGTCTCCGGAGAGGCACTCACTCTTGTAAAAAATCTTCCTCTTTCGGGTGAAAATTATAATATTGCCTATCAAAATTTAAGGAAACGTTATCAAAATAAACGCTTACTAGCCACTTTTTATTGGGAGGAACTTAACAATGCTCCAAAGGTATCTACAGAGTCATCTCGTAATCTCAGAACGTTGTTAGACACATTTTCGGATAATATAGCAGCATTGAAAAATTTACAGTTTCCAGTAGACCAGTGGGACTTTATTTTATTTAACATACTCAACAAAAAAATTGATTCGGAGACTCTTAAACGTTTTGAATTACAACATGGCTCCTGTGATATCCCAACTTACGCAAAGCTTTTTGAATTTTTAGAAAAACAATGTATTGCTTTCAACTCTTTTGATAATGTAAAATCCTCTCAGAAACTTAATAGTAATTTGCCTCTTAAAAAAGCCTCAACCTCAAATAAATTTAACTCAACTTCCTCATTTTTAGCTAATACTAATTTAAATATAACTAAATGCCCCTTATGTAATTTGGAACATTCTATATATACTTGCACCATATTTAACTCTAAAACCCCAAATGAGAGATATGAATTGGTAAAACAAAATAAGTGGTGTACGAATTGTTTAGGTTGCAAACATACCGCTCAAAGGTGCAACTCCACCTCACTGTGTAGGATATGCAATAAAAATCATCATACTCTTTTACATTTTGAGAAAACTTTATCTCCAGCTCAAACGCGTTTAGCACATGACAACCTGTCAGCGGAACATTCCACTCAAAATACTCCTATCGCCTCCACCTCGGCAATCAATTCTCTCTCAAATATACTCCCTATAAATTCGACGGTACTTCTTTCAACCGCACGAGTTGAAATTTTAGACTCCCGGGGGAACTATCAAATTATACGAGCTTTACTAGATTGTGCTAGTCAAGCTAGCTTTATCACGGAAAAATGTGCTCATCGGTTGGGTTTACCACGATCTAAAGTGTCTTGCTCTATTAACGGTTTAGGGAAAATGTCCTCAGTGGTTTCAGGTAGTGTTAGTTGTACCATAAAACCCCAAGGTCAACTAGAACCCTCGTTCATTATCGATGCTTTGACTTTGCCGCAAATCTGCTCGGACATGCCTACTACTCAAGTTTCTATACAAAATTGGAAACATCTTTCCCACTTAAAGCTAGCAGATTCTCAATTTAATGTTACTGGTCCCATAGACATTCTTTTGGGAGCCGATCTTTTTCCATTCATCTTAAAAACTGGTTGTTTGACCGGCAGTGTAACTGAACCTGCTGCAATAAACACCATTTTTGGTTGGATAATAATGGGAAGAGTCCACTCTAACGCTACACCTGCTTTAAATGCATTTGCCACATCATTTGAAATAATGATAGATTCTTCTCTAAAAAGGTTCTGGGAAGTTGAAGAGGTCCCTCATCAAACCTCTTTATCTTCAGCAGACAAACAGTGTGAAAAAATCTTCACTGAGACTTACGCTCGCAATAGTTCTGGTCGATTTATTGTAGCTCTTCCGTTTAGTATACCAGAACCGTTGTTTAAAAATACTCGCTCGCTCGCTTTACGTCGGTTCTATTCTCTAGAACGCCGCTTATTACAAAATCCAACTCTCTATTCAGAATACGTCGACTTTATGAAAGATTATTTGAATAGTAATCATATGGAACCAGTTGATAGTTTTTTTCCCTCAGATAAGCTTTATTATATTCCCCACCATTGTGTGCTCACTCCTAATAAGTCTACCACTAAACTCCGAGTGGTATTCGATGCCTCTGCGAAGTCTCCTCAAGGCCTATCTCTCAATGACACTCTTTTAGTAGGTCAGAAATTACAAAAGGATATCTCTGTCATTTTGTTAAATTTCCGTTTACATAGATATGTCTTTACAGCGGATATAAGGCAGATGTATAGACAAATTTTGGTCACCGAAGGACACCGCGATTATCAACGGATTCTTTGGCGATTTTCCCCGAATGAACCGGTCCAAGACTTCCGGTTAAGAACTGTAACTTACGGTGTTTCATCCGCTCCATTTCTCGCTCTCCGCTCTATAGTTCAGCTGGCCGCTGAGGAAAAAAATAGTTATCCTAATGCCGCTAAAACTTTAGCTTCCGATATCTACGTTGACGATCTAGTGACTGGTTGTAGCGAATTGCGCGCAGCTCAAAATTTGCAATTCGAACTCATTACGGTGTTGAATAAAGGTGGTTTCGAGCTACGCAAATGGGCTAGCAACACTCCCCTTCTCCTTAAAAATATCCCCGCTTTACATTGTCAACAAACCGCTTTATTTTTCGATTCAGAACATGACTCAGTTGTTAAAATTCTAGGATTAAACTGGAATCCCGCTCTTGATTCATTTGCATATCAGGTATCGGTTAAAGACAGACCTTGTACGAAACGGACAATTTTATCCGAAATTGCCAGAATTTTCGACCCTCTCGGTTTCTTAGCCCCCTTATCTTTCTTTGCAAAACATCTCATTCAACATTTATGGACCCTTGGTCTGGAATGGGATGAAACTCCGCCCTCTTATATAATAGAAAAATGGTCTCAATATAAGACAGAGTTACCATATCTCTCTCAGATTAATATTGCTCGTCATATTTCTCCAAACAACATACATTGTTGTGAAATGCATGGTTTCTCGGACAGTTCCGAAAAGGGCTACGCCGCAGCAGTATACTTACGGTTTTTACTTCCTGACGACACTGTTCGGGTGCACCTTATATTTGCTAAGTCTAAAGTAGCTCCACTGAAAACACTGTCAGTGCCCCGTTTGGAACTTTGTGCCACAGTGCTATTGTCAAATGTAATGGATTTTGTCCTTCAAACTTATGAGACTAAGCTACAGTTTGAAAAAATGTACGCTTGGACCGATTCCATGGTCGCTCTCTCATGGATCCAATCCTCCCCCCATCGTTGGAACACGTTTATTAGTAATCGGGTAAGCCATATTCAAGCGAAAATATCGCCAAAGCATTGGCATCATGTTGCCTCGCAGGACAATCCAGCAGATTGTGCCTCTAGGGGTTTACTGCCCTCAGACCTCGTTAACCATCCTCTGTGGTGGACTGGCCCAACTTGGCTCAGTCATCCTCAGGCTCTGTGGCCACGTAGCTCTCCCCCCGTTTCATCCGTTCACTTAGAAGAGGAAAAGAAACTCTCGCTTACTTCCTTCGTATCACTGAATTCGCTTGATTCTCTTCTCAATAAGTATTCATCACTTCCCAAAATTATGCGTATAATCGCTTACTCCCTACTCTTCATCCATAATGTTAAAAATCCACATAATAAGAAGTCTCCCCCTTTTTCAAAAGGCGATCTTCACGACGCTCTATTAGTTCTAGTAAAGCGAGTCCAACACACCACTTTTCATGAAGAAATTATAAAGGTAGAAAATGGAACTCGTTTGTCGAAACCCTTTCGAAAATTAAATCCGTTTATCGGAAAGGATGGTCTCCTAAGGGTGGGCGGTCGTCTTACACACTCTGAGTTGTCTTATGACCGCAAACATCCCGCACTTTTACCTCGTTCTCATCGCTTAACTGAACTCATTATTGAAAATTATCACCGCGAAAATTTACACCCAGGTCTCCAAACACTCCATTTTTTGTTAAGCCAACAGTTTTGGATACTATCCCCTAAGCGCGCTATTCGGCACACACTCTCAAAATGTTACAGATGCTTCCGGGTTAAACCTATACCTCTCGAACCTCCTATGGGTGATTTGCCTGCCTCTCGCGTCAATCAAGTCAAGGCCTTCCAATGTGTCGGTGTCGACTACGGAGGGCCATTCTCTATTACCCTAGGAAAGGCTAGAGGTATAAAGTCGCAGAAAGCATACATATGCTTATTTGTGTGTTTTGCCACAAAGGCACTTCACTTAGAATTGGCGTCCGATCTGTCTACAGATGCCTTTTTGGCCGCACTTCGACGCTTTATAGCTCGTCGAGGTCGCTGCACTCACATTTTCAGTGACTGCGGCACTAATTTCGTTGGGGCTCAGAAGTATCTGTCAAAATGCATGAAAGATGCCGTTGATAGTGAAAACATAAAATGGTCGTTTAACCCTCCCGCTGCACCTCATTTTGGGGGTTTATGGGAAGCGGGAATCAAGTCAGTTAAGACTCATTTGGCTCGGGTGGTTGGCAATCAAATTTTAACGTTTGAAGAGTTCTCTACCGTTCTCGCACAAATAGAGGCCATTCTCAACTCAAGACCTATTTGCCCAATTAGCTCCGACCCGGGCGATCTTTCTGTCTTGACCCCCGGACACTTCCTGACCCTCGAACCGCTTACCGTAATACCTGATCCAGATCTTTCTCACCTTCCTCTTAATCGTCTCAACCGCTGGCAGTTGTTGCAACGCCTTCACCAAGATTTTTGGCGAAGGTGGCACGACGAATACTTGCATACCCTCCAACAGCGCCATAAGTGGACACGAAATGAGAATAGAATTGACTCAGGTACGCTTGTATTGATAAAAAATGAGTTAACCTCCCCATTGCAGTGGCGTCTCGGCCGCGTGGTAACGCTTCACCCGGGCTCCGATGGTACCTCGCGAGTGGCTACTGTCTCCACTACTCAGGGTTTACTTCAGAGACCCTTTGTAAAACTCTGTCCGCTACCAATGCATGAACGCCATTAAAATACACTGTATTTTGGTGGGCGGTATGTTAAGTCATGCCGTATTTTTAGTTAAGTTTTAGTTATTAGTTTATTTACTTTAATTTAATGTAATATATTAATTATGAGACTCCTCTTTCCTCGTGTCAAACGAACTGGCACTCACCCTGTATACGAGCAGCGTGAGCCGGGAGGAAGAAACGGTACGCTTACAATTCTCGTGCTGTAGTGTCGTCCGAGTAGGACATATTTCTCAAAAACCTCACTCATTATTAATATTATACTGAACATCTTATTTCCTTTTTTTCTCTTTCCTCTTATCCACTAAACTCCCTAATCTTTAGTGTTGTACTTAAACCATAGTGGTGCGTTATACAGTCCACTTCAGCCACCACCAAGCCAAAGGAACAACCGGCAGAAAAAGGTAGGTGCCAGTTCAAAATTGGACATCACTGTGGTCCTTAAATCAACAACTGTACTTTTCCGGGGGCCATTGCTACCCCCCCCCCCCTAGAGGATTTTTTCGACCCAACTTTCAAGGGAGCTAGAACGAACCTTCCTCTCGGATCCCTGAAAATTTCGTTGCTTAATATCCATCCGCGGCCGAGCTCGGATAATCAAATAGCTATTATTTTTCTTGCATCTTCGATAATTTTTTTTATCCCTTTAGCAACGAGATAGATATCAGTCGAAATAGATTTTTTTTTCATATTGACATGAACTGTTGAAAACTAATACAATCCTCGTGTCGCAGTGAGACCCCTCGATTGAAATTTAGTTAATTTAATGAAAAATGTTTAATTCGTGTCGAAAGAAACAAGTTTTATTTATGAAGGAAAGTCCCAGGATGTTGCGGAAAGGGTGAAAATAAGTTTTCAGTCGTTAAAAAAAAATTACGATGATCAGGCAGACTCGCTCTAATTTATTGTGAGTTTTTTATGTACTTTGCCGCCTCAAAGGCTTTTTTCCGAACGAGTGTCGGCACGTGGCGTCTTTGTGTCAGGAAAATCTTTTGGAATTAAGAAAGTTATTAACGTTTCAATACCCCCATGTCGAAGAATTGTGAGA